>OZ035855.1:7958775-9385473 GCA_964034905.1 Itoplectis maculator
ATCATCGTTTCAACCGATTTGTGTGAAATAAAAAAAAAACCAGGCTCACGAAACGAAGCAAAATTATCCGGGCATTACAAATCGTCGCCCCCGACGCCATTGTTTTAACCGCGGCCGCCAACGTTTGTGTGAAACCCGCCGAGCGATACGCCGAAAAAATATGAGAGCGAGGATCGAGTTTTTCGGAATATGAATATTTAATTAGTCTCGCCCGGAGCCACTTGCCGTGTTTTTCAGTTCGCTTGAATATACAATGAGTGCGTTGAAGTGGATTCTTTTGTACTCTGGACCTTCAATGAATACATAAAAGAGGCAGCACGAGCCTCCACTCCGCCTCTTGGGCCTCTCTCTGCGTGGACTGGTCCACGCGGCCAGCGAGTCGCACGGCAAAAAGCAGGGTTTGCACCGTCTGGGGCTGAAGTTGGGTCGCGAGGCCTGTTTGCAGGCTCGCGTTGCGGTGCGGCGCGGCTTAACCGCACCAGTATACACCAGCCGCAGCTACACGTCGCCCTATAGTACCAGGGCAGTCGTAGTCTCGGTGGTTGTGGTGGTGCTGGACACCCTTTCGGTCCGCACGCACGTAGCAACGTGTACGCACCGCATATACATCGTTGTAGCCAGGTCTGTGTTCGAGCTCAATTTGCATTAATGTGGGTGCATAAGACCATCGGCGCAGGCGACACTTCGCCGAGCTGGTCGCTCGTATGGGTACGAGGAGAGAGAGAGAGAGAGAGAGAGACAGAGTTAGAGTTAGAGACAGAGACAGAGAGAATGAGTGAGAGGGGGGAGGGGGAGGGGGAGGGGGAGGGGGAGGGGGAGGGGGAGGGGGGGACTAACGCGCAGACACTGCGTCGAGCACGCACGCAGAATTTGAGTGACGACGCGGTCACCATTGCTACTACGGCTGGTGGTGGTGCTGGTATAGTGCTGGTGCTGCTGCTGGTGCTGCTGTTGGGAATATGTGACGCGCTGTATACTCACGCGGCCCCAGCATCCCACAGCACCGCACACCACATTGCAGCTATCTCCCTCGCTCTCGCTTTCTATCTCTCTCGCTTTCTACCTCTGTCACCATTGAGTGAGAAGGCAAGAGGGAGGGTGAGAGATAGAGAGAGCTATCTCCCTATCTCTGTCTCTCTTCCCTCGCTCTCCCTTTCTGTCTCTCTCGCTTTCCACCTCTGTCACCATTGAGTGAGAAGGCAAGAGGAAGGGTGGGGTGAGTGAGAGAGAGAGAGAGAGGGACAGAGGGAAGTCGTGCTCGCTCCTGGCTGGCGCGCACCACACCCCACGACCCGAAGCACACAATTTACCAATCGGTACTCTCCATTATTCGTGTTTACAGCTGGAACCCCGGGAATCAACCCGGTCCCGTTATTTGCCTCGGTCAAACTCAGTTGCAGCCCGCAGCGGTTTTGAATTAACCATCAATTTTAAGCGCTCGACGTATGCGCTTGCCGGGCGCGCGCGCGCGCGCGCTCGTCCCTTTCGTCGCGAAGCAGCGAATTTCCGCGTCGGTCAAAATTCACCGACGGCGCTGCTGCTGCTGCTGCTGCTGCCGCGCGACCCTAAACCCCGCACGTGTGTGATTTCCAAACGTCCGCGCGTCGCGCGCGACCCTTCGACCACGAGTCGGCCAGGCCGAATCGATGCGACGGCTACGGTAAAATTACGGAAATACAAATATCTGACTGAGATACGGATCGACGGATAATTCTGTCAGTGACGCGGCGCTTGAAAATTCTGAGAATCGCGAGAGCAATTTGACATTAATTAATTTCGAGTTGTGTAATTCAATCGCAGATTCGTTGTTCTTTTTTTTCAAATTAATTAGATGAAAATATCTGAAGAAAAAAGAATGACTGTAGGAAATTAAATTGGACAGAAGTTGCGGAGGTGAAACGGTTAACGATTTCTGCGCAAAAAAAAAAACAGCGATAAGAAAGCGAATGGGATTAAAAGGCAGCAAAGTGTATGCAGCACATTTGTGTCTGAGCGTGTGAAACCCACGGAAAACACGAGGGAAGAGTGCCGGGGGTTTGCGATTGGATGGCGAGATAGAAAAAGTCTCAGGAGCTCCGGACGGCAGCGCGGCGAGAGGCGAAATCGAAATAGCCATTGGGACACGCTCGAAGTGGTCGTTACAGGTGCGCGCGCCCGAATGCGCCAACCGAATTATTTAGTCGCGAGACTTTGGAAGATCGTAAAGTTGGTCGCGGTTGGTCGGACGCGGAGGCGCCGGAGCTCCCACCGCGCGCGGCGCATCGGCATAGCACTGATACCCCACGGGAATCGTAACTTGCTCGCCTGGCTATATACATACAACCGCCAACCCGCTCCACGATCGCAGCCTCTCCGCTTCAGCCATCGCGGGAACAAAGTTTCACTTGTGGGAAAAAAAAGGTTAGTGAAAGAAAAAAAAAATCGATCTATCGCCAATCGGGGAAAAAATATTAATCCGTGAATCATTATACACCTCAGATATTCTCGCAGATTATAATCCGTATCAGATGAGATTTAAAAATCTCGAGAAAAAAGTTTCTGTTGCAGAAAAAAAATTGTAGTGAAGAAAAAAACGGAGTATTCGATCTATCGTCAATTGGGAAAAAATATAAATCCGTACCTCGAACGTTACACAGCAAGTCGCGATTATATCGCAGCGAGGAGTCGAGGACTTTCCGGACGAAAACTAATCCTCATTGGTTTACAGTCGCGAGAAGAGACATTCGCACACGTTTATCTCGCGAGCCGATCATCTCGCGTTTCGAGCGATTGCGGACGGATAATTAGCGATTAAGTCGTTACACTTACTGACGGGAATGAGGAAGACGCATTGTAGTCTATGGAAACGCGGCGTATGCGCTTTTGAGTTTCGCCCGTGTGACGCACTCGTCCACCTCCGCGCCGAAGCCGCCTGCGAAACCCGACGGCATCGAGAACGGTCGGGCGCAGTGCACGGCGCTTGATGGGATAGCAATGCAGTCAATCGGATATTGGATTGTAATGGGTTTCCTTTGTCTTCCCGAGCTCTCGCTGCGTGAGCCCCTCGCGCTCGCGCGCGCGCATGCGCAAAAGGCCCAATTCGGCACAAAGGACGTATCGCTGAGCGAGCCGAGAGCGAACGTAGCACGAGGAATTTTTAATAAAACGGAAATTCGGTGGATCATAGATCCCCGACCGACGATGATCAATGGAAAAAGATTCATCAATCCGCGCGGCGGATATGGACGCGCAGCGGTCGCGTTTATATTCACCTTTGTGAATATATACGCGACCGAGGCGATTCTCGCGCGCGTGGGAAAATAATTTCGTCGCATCGAAAATCGTCATGTATATATTTTTTTAAATCATTTCCGATAATAAAATGTCACTCTCCAAGTTTCTGGACGACGTTGATAAGAATCCGGTGTGGCGGACGTCGCCAGACGTATCTCCGAAAAATTGTCATATAATAAAAAAAAAATTCCGTGACTCGCGCACGGTCAAGTTTACGCGCTGCGAGAAAGTATAGTTTTGTCCCACGAGAAAACGTCCGCGTCACAGGGGAATCCGTGCGCGCCGATCCAATTAGATTTTTAATAAAAGTTTTGTCGTCCAACCCCGAGCGGCTCGTCCCTCCCGCGCGCGTCTGCCCGCACCGACCGCGCGCGACTCTCCGGTCGAGCGAAAAAAAATAAAAAAAGAAAAAACGCTGCGGTTACTCGACTTTTCCTGGTTATGCCACGAGGACGGCTTTCCACCCCTCTCCCCCCCCCCCCCCCCCCTCTCCCCCTTAATTCTACGGTAGCGCTAGGTGCTGAAACTTTTGACATCAGCCGAGCCGACGTCCCGACGGGTATCATCGACCGACCCACCCGTCACCACACCTCATCTCCTCGTATTTTTTCGTCGCAACACCGTGAAAACTCTCGGAAAAGCTGACCAGCGTAGCTTTTTACTTTATTTTCAATTTTTTTTTTTTTTTTTTTTTTTTTTTTTTTTTCAAGGGCTGAAATGTAAAATGTATTTACGAAATCGGATTCATCCCGTAGAAGTCTAAAAACGTATCTGCGAGATAAAATAATGATAATAACGATCATCATTTTTTATTGTAGAAGAAGTTAGCTACCCACACAATATTTTTCTTATTCTCTGTCTGCCTCTCCTTCTGTGTCTCTCTCTGTCTCTCTCGAGGACATATTGATTAAGGGTACACAGGTCTCCGTATGTCTATGCAAATGTGAGAGGCACTTGACTTCGGATGTTGAACCGCACTGTATATAGCACATGCGATCGACAAATATATAGCTGATACACACGACATCGAAACGCGATCGAGGCATCAGCCATGCGGAAAATCGACGGTTCGTCTCTCCAACCCCGGAGAAGTCAAAAACACGCAAACACATACACACACACAGAGAGACTGACGAAGAGGCAGCCTAACTTGCTGCTCTCCGGGGCCTCGGCGTTTTTCCTCCCGCGACTATCGAATATTCATGGCCAGAGACGAACTCTGGGCGGATGGACGGCACCGCGGTTCGACCAATCTTCATTTCCGCCAGACATACGTTTTCTGACGCAACGCTCTCTGGCCTCCCTTTCGGAAACACCATTCGGGGAATCCCCGACGAAGACTCACCACCGCGAACTGCAGAAACAGGGTAAAACCGGTGAATACGGACTGGTCCATATTTCATTGATTTACGTACTCCAATCTGCTCTGTCCATATTCACCACTTTTTCACCCCCGCAACTTTGTATCGATCCGAAAAAACAAATACCAACCCAATCTCCGGTGCACGCGAAATTATTCCGAGTGTTCCGCCGGTATCGCGTTATAATATTTTTACATAACGGAATATGCAGATGGCGAACGCTCAAAGAGAATAACGAAATTCGTTGCTGAGAAAATAATAGAGACCTTAACAAAGACTACGGAAGATAACGACATGCGCTCCCCGATAAGAGTCCCCGTGTAGCATCGGAAAAGGAGGAGACTTACAGAGTCACGAGTTTTCCTTTTAATTAAAGAAAAAGAGAATAAAAAGTAGAAATCTTTTTAATCTCCCGTTTTTTATCTCGTTGGCTAATTGACCAATAAATACACGGCTAATCTTTTTTGTTTTTTATCGCGAGGGTAAATTTATTTCATCGATCGAGGGACCATTAAAACGGGACTTCGTTCTAATTGTTTATAAGATAATTGGAGGCTGAAGTCGGCGATTTTTGCGATAAAGAAAAAAACAAAGTTTCCAGCACAATTAAACGAAGTTTGGGCTGAAACTTCTTCGGGGCACAAGAATAACGTAAAATTAATGAGTTACATTTTTTTTTCGGTAATTATCGCGAACTCAACTTATCCTCTTTTCCGATTCTCTCGACAAATGCAACTTGAACAAGCTTTCACTGCGTCTGCTAAGAGGATCGCTAATTTATTTTCTACAATTTCAATGAATTTCTTTAAATCGAATTATTTCTATGAAAAGAAATATAGAACCCGTCGACGAGGGAAAAACCCGAATATATCCGAGGATCTTGATATTACACTACTTTAACATATTCCGCACCGTTGGTGCTGCTGGTTTTCCTCCTAAAATGCGTTTTGCGTTTGCGTTTATATACCGCTGTATATAGCACATACATATGTACATAAAATATCACATATATCCTCTCGGCAAATATGCACCTGCGTACATAGAAATGCATGTGTACCCTCTCGTATATATAGGTATATGTAGTTATGTACGAGCTTGCGACGTAAAACCGATTTTGTATCCTTGAGACCAGAGCTTCCGCAGGGTCTCGCCGCCTCCCGGCCGTTCGCCTCAGCTTTTACCTTCGCTTTCGTTCCGCCCTCGGGTCCCCAACATCCTCGCCGCGTCGACGTCGTCGGTGACGTTGACGGCGGTGGAGAAAAATTCAATCGCTTTCCAACGATGTAACAGCCTTTGTAACGCGATAAGTCGAGTTCGCGTAATACGCGAAAGAGCGCGCCGAGGAAATTTATTCCGGCGACGAGCCCCGTGCGTGTGCAAAGGTCTGTGCGTGTCTGTGTGTACGGCAAACGACTCGTCTCTCGCGTCGTCAACGTTTCCACCTCAAGTACTTAGTCGCCAAGCCATTTTTCCTACTTTCGAACCTCTATCGAGGCATAGGGGAAGCAAAACAAAATGCCCTCGAGATATTTCATCAAACGCTCCTGCATGCGCGGCCCGCTAGTTCTTGAGTAACAGAGAAAACGCGCTTTCATGTTTTTTTCCCCGCACACCATTGGCCGCCATCTCTCGGTCTGCCATGGCAAGAGAACGCAGGGGATTGCGCTCTGCGCGTACCTATATCATAAGCTGCCGCTGCTGCTGCCGCTGCACCCTGCCAGGTGTGCCCAAGTGCACTTGGAAAAAAAATCAGAGAGAGGGATAGTGAAAAAAAAAGCGAAAGAGAATTAAAGTGTCTCGCAGGCCGCGCACACGTCCTTTATAATATATAAACCTAGGAGAAAAAAAGTAAGTCGACCTGTGACGAGGACCTGTACACTTCTCTCGAATAAATTGGCAAAGGACGCTTTTGAATATTATTTCAAAGCCGACAGTCTAGCAAAAATACGTCTACGCACAAGAAAGCTGAGTTGCGGCATACATTCTTCGCGTTTTTCTCCTCGAATTTTCGATTTCGGAACTTCGTAAAATCAAAAAAAAAAATTTGTAAAAAAACGCAAGGGTGCCGCCTCGAATTTTTTATTTTTCGGTCATTCAACGCCCACCAGTCACCCTGATGACATCCAGGGGGGGACGGAACGGGAGCAGCCTATTTTGAAGTGGAGCTCCTATTTGAGGTGGAGAGAACAACAGGGCAATAAAGAAGACGAAGCCGCGCTCCTCGCGCGAGCGAAGAAGGGGTTGGCCGGGGATGGCGTTGCCGGAAAACTCGAATAGGCGAGCAGGCAGCGTACCTACTACGTTATCCCTGAGCCGTGACCGCGGCCGCGAAGAAGGGGGTAAGTAGAAGTGAGAGGCAGTGGCAGGGGGAGGCCTCCCCCCTCCCCTCCCACTCCCCACCTTCCCTAGTCGTGGGCGTTGGCGTTGCTCTCGGCTCCCCTTTCTCTCTTTCCCTCTCCTCGGGCTCTTTACAAACTGCCGAAACTTTGGCTATCGTCGGAGAACCCACCCACAGGTCTCCATTATATATATTTCTATACATACATCTATGTATACTATACATACGTGAATTTCTGCAGCGGGGACCTCCACCTGCCGGTTTGCCAATTGCGCCGAGCGACTACGACTGAATCTTATGCGTTGGTACAGATGTGACGTTCGCGTTATCAGGAAAGTACTGAACTCTTGCGCACAGGACAGTCCTATGCTTCGTCTAGGGTCGTCTGATGTCATGACACGTGGGACACTGATAGCGTAACACACCCGAGGTTTTTGTCTGTCTCTCTCTTTCTCATTTTCCGCCTGTGTCTGTCCCATCGGCAAACGGTAACGTACAAAGCCCGCCGAGACAAACGTGAAAACCTCTTTAGCATACACTTCTTCCTCTACTTCTCCGTACTCGGAGGCCACTGGCTGCTGCTACTCGAGTAGTTTCCCCAAGTTCCGACCATGCGTCTTGCTCCGGAGACTTTAGCTGGAAGCCCATTGCATAATATACTGTAATTGCGGCTAACTGCCTTCCATTTGCGTCACGAAAACTTGTTGTCTCGGCTCCTGGGTTTTCTTCGCTGTGATGATTCATTTGATGACGTCGGTCAATCTTGGCGAAATAAAAATTTCTCTTTACCTGTTTCGTCGGATAGAGCCTTGTTAATTAATTGAATCGACTAATAAATAATTCTTCAGAATTTAAGTTTGCGTAAACATCGCCGAAAATTCGTTGGTCTGGGAAATACCAGGAAAATTGAATCGCGGGAAGTTTAAAGTGTGTCTTGTGGCAATCGACGCGAAAACGTGCACACGTCTCGTCTCGGAGCAACTGAGTCGGTGGTGGGTCGTTCGGTCCTCCGAAATGTGTCATTTTGCACACTTTTGTGGTTGTTACCCGTGTGTACACCGCTGCTGGATATCGTAAGCCCACTTTCCTCGGCGTAATAACATGCTCGACGCTCGCGCGGACCAGACGTGAAAGTCGGTGTCACTTGAATAATGCAACGTTTAATTTCGCCGGGCTTTTCCCGCCGTCATCGTGGACCGAAGCAGCGCGCGCCTCTCACCAACCTTCACTCGTCCCCCCGCATCGCGATTCGACGTGAAACTTTTACGTTTGCTCGCGAAATTTCCCACATGACCGCGGGAACGTCGACCAGGTAAAGTAAAATCGCCAAAACTCTCCGCGGCCGGGAAACTGCTCGACGCACGAGGCTCATTGGTATCAGAAGAATGCGAACGCGGTGGTTCACCGAACAATGTCAGTAGTCGAACCATCGGTCGACTCTCCGACATTCCAGGCGACTTCCGCCTTCATGGAAAATTCAGTGATTGGACAAAGACGGACATGCCACTCGAGTTCCGACGTTGCGATATCGAATTTTCCGCCAATATTATCCCGGCACGAAGAAAATATTCTGGTAATGATTACCAGAGGCAATGAACTCGACTCTGCCAGTCTGCTAATTTTTCCAATAACGCAGACATTTTTTTTACTATTTTTCTCGATATTTTAGGTGACTGAGTGTGACATAAGAATCTTGAAAAAAAATGTTCATGAAAACAAAGCTGTGAACAAGCAAAATGATACGAGATGACCTCTTCGTGAGGATAATGAAAACTGAGATGAAACAAGACATTCGAATTGGGTCGCTCAGACTGAGCCCGAGAATTGTTCGTGATTGCGAGGTGAGAATGGAGATTGGATTAAAGGAGTTGGGGGGAGGCGGAGGGGGTGGGGGTGGAATCCCCAGTCGAGTATCTGCGACACGTCGTAGGTGCGAGAAAATTACCTGGTATCGTTGAATACGCGGTCGAGCGCGGTCCTCAATGTTTCCTCACTGAGTTTGTTCCAGTCGAGAACCTCGGCGACGCCGCGTGACCTCGCGGCCGCGGCATTGTGAAACTGGTCGCCGAACATCGGCATTATCACCATGGGAACACCGGCCTGAACGCCCTCCGACAATCCAAGGAGACCGCCGTGCGCCATGTAGCACTTTACGTTCGGATGCCCTGAAACAAGACAAGCCAAATGTTACGAAACACAATTTCCAACTCGGACACAATCATTGAAATCTTCATCGACCTAAAAGCAATCAAATCAAACCCTCAAAATATTAATTCAATAATCCAGCAAAAAAAAATCGTGAAACCTAAATCGCGACAGAAAAATTTGCCATCGAAATTCCGTCGACGCGCTCCACGTTCTCCGTATTCCTGACGATATTAGTTTTTTCCTTACAACGAAAAATCGCGTCGAAGATTTGTGAATTTGTGTGTTTCGCCGACGATATTCCGGACTCTCGTGGCGATACCGTCGCGTTTTCCACGTCGCGCTAGTTTCCGGAAAGTGGCTGCCGGGGCTATTGACGCTTATCGCTGTCCGATCAAACTGCAACCCTTTGGGTTTGCGAAGAGACCTGGGCTCTCGCCTTGTAGCCTTCCCTTTGGATCGTTCGGCTCTCTGCTCATCGCGTATACGTACGGGTAGCGCGGGCGAGCAGTCGATCCTAATGTCAAATTCCATTACCGACGGAGCACGTACGCGACGGTGGAAGCGAGAGAGAGGAAAAGAGGAAGTGAGACAGCGCCACGAGTCGCATACACGTAGCGAGACGGTGGAAGGTGCGAGAAAGAGGGGAAGGTGGGGGTTAGGAGGGGGGGGAAGGTGGAGGCAGGACGAGGAGGTTGAGGCAGGACCAGGAGGTGGGTGTATACACGTCGCGAGGTTACCTACAGGTAGCAGCAACGTTACGCTCCGACAACCCTTTCCTCCTATATATATGCACTTTACTTATATCTTTAGGTATATCCGCACTGAGGTTTCACACTCGATACGCCTTATATAGCGCACGAATGTGCAGCATGTACACACAGAATGTTGCACCCTATATACCTATATATACGAAATGCATGTACACGTATGTACATACGTACGTACATCCGGCGGTACGTGCCACCGGTTACCTATAACGTGCCAACGTGCTCCACGGTAAAGCGCACATAGCACGCCCCCCCCCCCCCCCCTCCCCCCAACCCCCCAGCCCCCGCGATATGTGAAAAGGAAACGACAGATACCCTCGAGACTGCGCGATAGGATTGAAGGAAATGGAAAAGACATGAAAGTAAAAATCCCTCGCAAATGAATCCCCGCACTTTTGACTTTTACAATGCAACCCACGTGCATTTCCACAAAGGTAAACACAAATTTTCGGAAAAGTTATAGACGCGCAAAAAAATTTCTCTTTTTTTCGATTTTCCGGACGACTAGCCTGAATTTCGGTAGCCTAAAACAAATCAGATTTTCTATTTACAGAAATAGTTCGTTGACCCGGCGAATATATTTGGCGAAGTTAGAGCAAATATATTTGCGTCCGCGGGAATGTTTGACGAAGTGAGGCAAATATATTTGTCCGCTGTGGATATTCGACGAAGTGGAGGGACATACATTTGTCGCCCGCCTTGATACTCGGCAAAGTGGCGCCAAATATTTGCCGTCTAAATAAAACGATCAAGTCGATGTAATACTAATTTAGTTTCATTCGTTCATTTTGGATTTTCCTCGGTTTGCGGTAAATGAAAAATTGTGAAAACTTGCGAGACTGATACTCGCGATACCAGACTCGAAGCTATCGGTCAGGTCGTACAACCCGGAGCTTTCTTTCTCTCGTACAAAACGCGATATCGTGTTTGTCTAAAATTAGTAAATTCTCGTGGGAGCTCGCGTCACTCGAAGCCCGGGGGGGGGGGGAGGTATACCGAGCACGATACAAACGCGCGGCAAACACATAGGCGAGGGTTGCGGTTGGAATGGAACGAGAAAAAGTGTTTGACAGGAAAGCCGCGGGGCCTTCGCGTCACGTCATATGCCCCGCCACGCAGGGATCCAACCAGCCAACCAGGCGGCGGCCCCGGCTCGCATCCCTTATTTTTCTTGCCGTGAAAATGTTGGTTTTTCATTTCGAGGACGCAACACGCGCCACGATCTTGGCCAGGCTGTGGGCTCACACATATCCCGATGAACCGTGCGATACACCGTGAGAGGGTGCACTTACCCCCTCCCCCTCCCTCCCTCCCTCCCTCCCCCGTCCTCCTCCCCCGCCTCGAATCGATAAGGTAAACAGAAACGGAACGAAATACACATTGCTCGGTTATATCGGCTCGTGGCACGAACCCCGAGGAACCACGGGAAATATATATACAGCGTCGATGAAACGAAGTTAAAAATAATATTCCAGGCAAGAAGTATCGACAGCGGGCCGCCATGGAGCTCCCCAACGAGTCCCCCGATTATTGAATGTTTGGAAAAAAAAAGAAAAAAAAAAGAAACGTAGAAAAGTCGAGAAAAATAATCATCATCGTTAATCGCCTTTCGCGCAATAATATGCAATATGTAAAATCGATTCTATTCGAGTAATTCAATTATTCATTGGTGCGAGTACAACACGCGCGGGTCTTTCAAGCGTCGAGCAAACAGGCCGAGGGTCTCGCCGCGTTAAAATACCGCTATACTACTGTGCCCTCCCTTTATCGCGGCACGGCCGTTCGGTTAATGAAAAACGAAATATTATTATCGTTCTCCCCGCTATTTTCGAGCTAATTAATTCGCATTATCGCGGTTAATTGCGCCTCGCGCGCCTACAGTTGAATTTCGCGACGAGCATTTTAAATACAATTTTTATTTTGTCAATTGACGGCGACACCGCGATGGAAAGTGCTTCTGCGAAATTCTATTAAAAATTTCATTCCATTCAACGCGACTTGATTGCATTTTTATTGCGGAATCGCAATGACGTCAACATTTATTAATATAATTTCGGCGTTTTTTTTTTTTATAAATCAGAAAATTCTCGGAAAATACGTGGGTGGCGAAAATCGTAGGAAACTGTGATGAAGAATGTATACATCCGGTAGTGACTGGTCAAATTGGCCGGAGTCGCCAGTCGCTTCGGTAAATAGCTAACAAATGGTTTTCCAGGTCCGAGGCTTTCCGCCCGGTTTTCCGTGCAAAACCCCCGGAGACCTTTAACCTCCCCCTGCGTCTCGTATTACGTTGTATCGGTGGCGCACAGCGGGCGTTAACATCGTCGGTAAGAACGTCGGGGCACGCAAAGTTTAGCTTATGCATATGCGTGCTCGCCGCCTTCGTCGTTGGCAATCGATTTCGCATACAGTGGTCAGCATCGCGAACAGCAGGTGGAATGGAAACAACGTTGAAAGTGCGGGCCGCGCGTAATCCTGAGGTTTTTATTACCTTGGCTATGGCTCACCGCTGCTGCCGCTGCGTTACCTCAATGTGGAACCCGCGGTCGGAAGGCTTCAAGCCCCGTGTGATTTATGTTCTCGGGTGGAGCTCGTTAGCAAGATGGCTAATTAAAGCCGCGTTAGCCATGACAGAGGCAAAGTGGGAAAGTGCCACTGCCCCCCCCCCCCCCCCCGCCTCCTTCCACGCCTAGTGCTAAAAACTAAATATATTCATTTCACTCCGAAGAAACGACGAAGTCGTGCGTCACGTCTATCTTCGAATTGTCATGCCAAACAATTTTCTTTTCCTCAAGATTTTTTCGAATGCATTCGAGTGGCTTTTGTCATTTTCACTCTCATCCATGAAAAATTTTCCGTCGCGACTTTGATCGTAAAACTGTCGAAGAATACGAGTGATAAGTGCCGCATAGTGATAAGGGCCGCGTGGGGACGGCTGTGGTAACATGGATCGGCGATACACCGATAAATCTGTAGGTTCCGACAACCGAACCACTGCGATGTGTCCTTCGGCTAAATATACAGCTCTGGAAATTATTGCCGCAGATATTGGCGAGGAGATTGATTGCAACGCGTATCATGTGTGACTTCTGATCTTCTAAGGCTGATAAGAACTCTCGGTGCCATCACGTGTTGAACGGACAGTAGCCGCAGGTCCGAGCTATAATTTAATTTATTTGATCAATTCAATTAATTCAAACGTTGGCCAGAGTAATATTATAAAATTTCATTTTTCGGACCAAATTGCAATTGTTAATCGAAATATAATTTTCCATTAAAATATCGCTGCACCGGAGAACCGACGAATTTTCCATCAGCGTTAATGAAATGAAAATATTATTTTTAACCGGAAACGAGTGTTTTAATTCGCGTACCTCAATTAGTTAACGATTCAATTACGTCCAGCGCGACGTCTGCGAATAAATACAGACCGTCGGCTATTACCAACGCGTCACACGTGTTCGTACCTAATCGATCACTCGACAATTACGATTAGACTTCGATATCTTTGGCGTGTCATGCGCGGCCCACGTCGAATCTTCCGAGCGAGCGCGTGACGTCCCAGCGGCAACCAGGCGGCGTTGTTGATATCGCTTGAAATATTACCAGCGTGAACTTGAGCCGGAATGGCGTGCACGTTAAGAGCGAGAGAGCCATTGGTCGAGGAAACGGGAGAAGAGAGATGGTATTTGAGTCGTTGCCAGAGCGAATCACCGCAGCAGTTGTGTGTATAATTAATCGCGGACAATCCAAAAATATATCCCCTCACATCTGACCAGAAATTCGATGCCGCTTCAATAATATCGATATACCGACGCCCACCTTCAACCTCAATAAAAATATCAAAACGTCGATTCCACTATTTCAGTCCCAAAAAAAATCGTATTATTTTACTCGAATTTATTATCACAAAAAGGGGGGAAAAAAAATTCGTCAAGTTATCTCGCAATTGGTTCGTCGGCGGAGTATTGCTCGCTGTTATCGCGTCGTGTATCCGTGACAGTGGGAATATATATTTCGAGCTCCGAAACTCGTAACATTGGAAATCAATGAATTTGAATGACGCCGCAGTCGTCGACGGGCTCGCAGCAGCGTGTCTATGTATATCAGGCTGTCAGCCTGAGAATCTGTGGAGACAGCGTGTGCGCTCGATTCCACGGTTGCCCCCCCCCCCTCCGCCCGGGAGAGGGGGAAGGGGGCAGCAGTCCGTCGCCCGCGCGACACTGGCGTTTACCACTGGCTAACAGTCTCTCATTACTCGCCCCGAGCCTTGTCCGGGCCCGGCGTGCGAGGCGCGAGACCGAGTTTCGTCGACTCGTCGCGTCTATCGTGCAGCTCTGCTTCTGGCTCTCCATTACAGTTGGACTACGACGCCACTGTCCTGCCCATCTGGGCCATGCATTATTGTAACGTACCGAAGTACATACTCCGCCGGCTTAAAGATGCGCAAGGACGCGGTGCATTAAGCAGATTAGATGCGTCGCTGCCAACCAGCTCCGGCCACAGCGCTGGCCATTCGTTTCGCAAAGCGTATATTATCCATTGAGCCAGCGGCGACGGTTTCGCTCGATGAATATTCCCGGAGTATCACTGTATTTGCTCTACAGTGAAATCTCGATTTTTTCAATTCAAGTTCAATTTTTTTATTTTTTCAAATTTTGAAAAATTTCATTCATTTTTTTTTCAATTCAATTCAATTTTTTTCTAAATTCAATTCCATTATCAATTCAATTCAATTTTTGCTTTGGTTTCAAAATCCTGATAAAGATCGAACTCGGACACGAAAAAAATTGCCCAAACTGGAGATTTAATTTGAGATCAAACTTTTGAGATCGCACTTGTCGGTTTGAAAATACAATACGCTGAATCGTTTTTTTTCAACGCCCAACGAGAAAGTGGAAGAAAATCGAGAGTTCACTGTAGACGCGGAGTCGTCGCGGCGACGACAAGTAAGTACCGAAAGTTTCCAGCGAGGACGATATTCCCTCGCGTCAAGAGGTAAACCGCGATGTCATCCCCGAGCGCGTCATTAGAGTAATTACCTGCGACCCTCGCGCCGTACAAGCCGCGTGCGCTCGCCGTACTATTCAGAGCCTCATCGCGTCACTCAACGCCCTTCAGCGAGTTAGGAGAGTTTCGACGATAATTCATTCGCTCCGCGAACACTCGGTGCCGCCGTCGACCGCTTCTCTCGCGCAACTCTCCTCGCTTTACCCGCGGCGCGCGTCGCTCGCTCGGGTCGCTTTCCCCGGTGGCCGGAACCGCGCATAACTCGGATTAACGACTTCTCACGCATGCGCTCTTTCAATTTTTTCGACAGCAGCGAGATTCACTCGTCGACATTTTTAACACTTCTAAAGCCCCTTTCAAATTCACAGAAAATATTTTCGTAATTTGCTGCGATTTTATTTTTATTTTTTTAATTGTCAAATTCGCGGGCATTGTTGGTAATAATCTATGAAACTTCGAAAAAAAAAAGACAGAAGAAAGCCCTATAGAACGAGCCGTGAAAAGTTGATTTTTCTTCGATCTCAGTTTAACCTACATTTCGAGTGCACTCCGGTCCGTTTCATTTATTAGCAGCGACGGCGTGGAATTTTTTTTTTTTTTTTCAAGGCGCTTGCCGGAATTTTTTTCATTTAAACCATCCGGAGCCACAGAAGTTTTCTCCTTTCAGAGACGTCATTCAGGTGTACACAGAGGGGGATGCAACTTTAAAAAACTCTAATGGAAAATACGTGTCAGCACATTTTTTCATGCGAAATGAATTCGTAGACGGGGTTACTCCCGGCGGGGCTCGTCAGTTGGCCAGGTAATTGAATGTGCATGTCACGCTCCCGGGGCAGGCGCACTACTCTCGGTAATTATCATCAATGCTCGGTTGGTTACTTGGGCGAAATCGCAAAGCCCTGGCGACAACGAATGTTTTTTGCATTCTCAACGATTGCCAAGTGTTGGTGAGAGATGCATCGGTCCCAATTACGCGAAGCTCTCATCATTGGCTGTTGGTGTCTACACTCGACTTCGCTCGCGAATTTCATCCCTTCATCCCACGGGTTCTGTCTCGTTCTATTCTCCGGTAGCCCCGAGTCCACGCCGCCGGGTTTCGTTCCATTCACCGTGCGCCGCTTCGTCAGCGAAAATGCCGCATTGCGAACCTCGTGAATGATCGAAGGACGCGGAAGGGTTCACCGCAGAGAATGGAGGAGAATTTCCAACTGTCACTCGGGGATATCGAGACCCCCACCGGCACTCTGGATGACGAGATAGGAGGAACAAAAAAAGAGAAGAAAAAAAATAAAGAAAAGTTTTATTTTTTTTCGTCAAACTCATCATAATCTCGACGTCCATAGACCTGAATAAATATTCCGGGGGTTGGGAGGAGGAAAAAGCGTCGGTATGCGAAATGAATTGCGTCTAGAGTGCTGAGTATAAATTAAAAGATAACTGGAATGGACGGGAATATTGCATTGCTTTCATCGACAATGCTCGAGGAAAAAAAGGGAAACGCGAGTGAAAACGCGGCTCTACTTCGACGGCACGTATCATTCACTTCGATTACTTTCTAGCTTTGCTCTTCGATATTACGATGTCATATTCGTATTACAGTAGCCACATTCATCCACGTAGTGCAAAACGAAAAATTGTATAATCCACATCCAGATACTCACTGAGTAGTGCAGCCTGCGGTAGCCACTTTACCAGCATCAGATTGGCCGGTTTATCATTCATGTCCTCGGTTTCCCACTTCCAAATGACTTTTCTGGGTAACTCTCTTATCACATTAACAAACACCGCCAGTTTGTCCTTTGGCATTGTGGACGCCCTGATCATAGATCCCAAACTCAAAACCAAAGCCCCTTCGTGCGACTTGTCCAGCCACCTTTGAATCTTCGCAGGCAACGGTTTGACATTCGGCGAAATGTGCATACCACCTACTTCAACGATTCCAGGTAGATGAGGCCTTGCGCCATTAAGAGAGAAATGTGTATTGACCAAGACTACCGAAGTATTTCTGGCAATTTCTCCTAAAGGTGGAACGCCAGGACCAAAAGCCTTGTCAACAATCGCCTGCATTGGTCCGTTGGTTCCCAGTTCGTAGAAAATCTTAAGGGAGCACTTGAGAATGGCATTGACCAGTCTTTCGTAGAACGTCATTGTCTTTCCAAACGGCGCAAAGCTGTCGGGCACGTAACTCGGATTATCGTCATTGACGAATCTCCGCTCGACCCACGGCATAAGTTGATGCGACGAGAGACTGATGAACGGTGCTTTGAAACGATGAACGAGACCCAGGAAGCAATCGGAATTGAAGGCCTCGGTGATAATCAAATCAAACTGCATGTCCGATCCGATGAGATCCCGAACGTCCGGATGATTGAGGACGTATTCGCAGCTCTCTAAGGCCCATTGTCTCAGCATGAGAACCTCCGTAAGCCACCTCATTGCATTCGTGGAGTGATTCACCACGCGAAGATCAACAACATTGACGTACACATCGTAGTCCTTCCTGGCAAGACTGATATCCCGATAATTTGGCAGAGGATGGGTCTTGTTGTCCCGAGGAAAAAAGGAAATCACCGTGACGTCGTGACCTCTTCTTGCCAGCTCTTCGAGATAAGGAAGAAACATATCGTAGTGGCTCTTTCCTTGATATGCAAATGCACCCAAAATCCTGAATCTTTCGCGAGGAAGACTCGAGCGATTCGAAAAAAAATTGTTCTTGTCATCCGAGGCCGCGCAAAAAATGAGACACGTCAACGAGAAGACAAACCACCGTAACTGAATTACACTCATTTCGTCGTCTTTGTATTATTTTAAGACCCGCTGATGATTTTTTAGTCACGAAGAAAACGTCATTCCTGACGCACAGATACGTTTGAAAAGCCTTCCTTGACTACGAGCGCCAAGCTTCGCCAATTGACCGGACGATTCTCGAGCGACTGTTAATCAGCGCACTTTTCATGAGCTGATATACTAATTAGACGAAACTACGTATCTTGCCCTGCTGTCGTGCAACGAATAGTAACGAGATTAAATATTCACGACAAACCACGCGAGGACGTGGTGTTCTATTTTCCTGCTAAGTATAGTCGCTTGCTTAGTTTAAATATAAACATTCCAAGAATTGTGCGTCCACAGGTGTCATGTATAAAGATGAATAATAACCGGTTACTTACTGAGTATCGCAGACTGCGGCATCCATTTTCGGATCATCAAATTCGCAGGTTTGTCAGACATCTCATCAGTCTCCCACTTCCAAAGCACTTTCCTAGGTATGCTTTTAATCACGTTGACAAACACCGCTAACTTGTCCTTTGGCATCGATGAAGCCTTGATCATGGATCCAAGACTCAAATACAAAACTCCTTCCTGTCCCGCCTCGTCTAGGAATCGTTGAATCTCAGTGGGTAAGGGTTCGACATTCGGTGAAATATGAATTCCACCGACTTCAACGACGTTCGGTAAATTCGGCTTTGAACCGTGCAGGGAGTAATGTGTATTGACCAAAACTGCTGAGGTATTTCTAGCAATCTCTATCAGAGGTGGAACCCCAGGGCCGAAAGCCTTCTCCACAATCGCTTGCGACGGTCTGTTGGTTCCCAACTCGTACACGATTTTCACTATAGGCTGAATAACAGCATTTACGAGCCTCTGGAAAAACGTCATTTCTGGTGAAAATCCCAGAAAATTAGATGGGACGTAGCTGGGATTTTCATCGTTGCTGAGTCGTTGGTTGACCCAGGAAAGAACCTGATGAGATGAGAGACTGATGAACGGAGCCTTGAATCGATGAACAAAACCCAGAAAGCAGTCGCTATTGAAGCCTTCGGTGATAATCAAATCAAACTTCTTGTCCGATTTAATAAGATCTTTAACTTCTGGATGGGAGAATCCATCTTCGCAGGTCTTCAGGGCCCAAGATCTCAAGAGTATCAGATCCTGAGGTGCCCTCATTGCGGAATGATGTATCGTGTTGAGATCAACGACATTAACGAAGACATCGGTGGCTTGCTTGGCAAGATTGATGTCTCGATAATTGGGCAAAGGACGCGTCTTGTTGTTTCGTGGAAAATAGGAAATAACGGTGACGTCATGACCTCTGCGAGCCAACTCTTCGAGCAAAGGCAGGAATACATCAAAGTGGCTCTTTCCTGGATGTCCGAATGCACCGAGAATACTGAACTTTTCGCGAGAAACACCCGGCGGGTGATTTAGACTGTGACTGACACTGGAGGCTTCGTCAAGCGGCGATGCATACCGGACGCTACCACAAAGAATTAACGCACAAACAATCCACTGTAACTGAACCATGCCCATTCTCATTTTTCTGGGTAAAATACACTAAAGTTTTAGTGCTGCGTGTCGTTGACCGCAGCGAAACGTCGTCTATGACTGTTGAAATTTATGAGTTGCTTGAGCTTTATACATCTAACATTCAGAATTATCGCCATTATCATCAGATTTCAGCCACGTCATCATCAGAAAGTCCATTCCTTTGCGTCTCGTCATGCTTCAAATAAGTGTTAGATTAGATATGTCCAATTAGTTTAGGGGACATCAGTCCCTTGTCGCTTACAACGTAATCTCTCAGATTTGAATGAAATGTATTCGAGCGTAGAATGTGTTGACCGAATTTGTATTGATAAGTTCAAGGCAGATATCACGACCCTGTATATCTCTGAAAAACATCAAATCATGATACGAATTCCATTTATAAATAACTGAGTACTCACGAAGTATCGCAGCCTGTGGCATCCATTTCTTCACCATCAAATTTATCGGTTTATCGGACATTTCAACCTCCCACTTCCAAAGCACTTTTCTAGGTATGCTTCGAATGACCTTGATAAACATCGCCAGTTTTTCCTCCGGCATTGACGACGCCTTGATCATGGACCCAAAACTCAAGTACAAAACTCCCTCGTCTGCTTCATCCAGATACCGTTGAATTTCAGTGGACAAGGGTTCCACATTCGGAGAAATATGAATACCACCGACTTGAACGATGCCCGGTACATTAGGCCTCGAACCATGCAGAGAAAAGTGTGTATTGACCAATATTGCTGAAGTATTTCTGGCAATCTCCTGGAGAGATGGAACACCAGGACCGAAAAACTTCTCGACAACCATCTGCGTCGGTCTGTTAGTGCCTAATTCATAGCCGACCTTGAGAAAAGGCTGTATAACAGAATTGACGAGTCTCTCGAAAAACGTCATTTTCGAACCGAGTCCCAGAAAAACGGACGGCACGTAGCTCGGGTTATCGTCATTGGCGACTCTTTCGTGCATCCAGGGTGTAAGCTGATGGGGCACCATACTAATGAACGGAGCTTTGAATCGATGAACAAAACCCAGAGAACAATCACTGTTGAATCCCTCGGTGATGATCACATCGAACTTCTCGTCAGACTTAATAAGATCCTGAACGCCTGAATTAGACAGTCCACTTTCGCAGTTCGGCAGGGCCCAGGATCTCAACCGAAGCGCCTCTTCAAGAAACGTCATCGGCGAATGATGTATCGTACGAAGGTCAATAACGTCGGCGAAAACATCGGTGACACCGGTGGCAATATTGATGTCCCGATAATTGGCCAAAGGATGCGTCGCGTTGTCGCGTGGAAAGTAGGAAATTACGGTGACCTTGTGACCTCTGCGGGCGAGTTCTTCGAGCAAAGGACGAAACATGGCAAAGTGACTCTTTCCCGGATGTTCGAATGCACCGAGAATACGGTATTTCCCATGAAGAAGACTCGATGAGTCATTTGGACCGTGACCGACGCTCGAGACTACGCTAAGAGGCGATTCACACCAGACACTACTACTATGAATGAGTGCTAACAGGAAAACTAACCACCGTAACTGAATTGCACTCATATTGTGGTCTTCTTGGTGGACTATGCACCCAGGTTATACTGTTAGCTACAAAAAACACTTTCACTCCCGGAAGGCCTTGAAAAACCACTCGTCTTTCTTAAAACTTTCTTGTGGCAACGAGCAACGAACTTATAAGTTCGCCCAAACGTTTGCTGAAGACTGTTTACTAAAGAATGTTTTGGACCAAACGTGTTGGTCCGATACATTCGACGAAAGAAATTCCCTAATCTCGCAAAATCAAGAGTAACATATAGATAACGCTGACGCAGATTATAAATTGGACAGTGACCTTTGTAACTGCAGAAAAAACTCGTTGCCTGCGTTTTGATAAGAGCAAAATTTACGAACCGGTTAACGACTTGAACCAGTTCTGTCAGTACGTTAAAACGTAACTATGAATAATGAAATAAACGCTGCAATTAATTATTTGATGTGCATAACACGTGTCCCATGAATAACCAAGTACTCACTGAGTATCGCAGCCTGCGGCATCCACTTCCTCACCATCAAGTTCGCCGGTTTGTCCGGCATGTCATCAACTTCCCACTTCCAAATCACTTTTCTGGGTATGCTCCTTATCACTTTCAAAACCACCGCCAATTTGTCCTTCGGCATCGTCGAAGCCTTGATCATGGATCCAAGGCTAAGATACAAAACACCTTCGTGCGCCTCGTCCAAAAATCGTTGGATCTCGATGGGCAGGGGCTTCACATTCGGCGATATATGAATGCCACCGACTTCAATGATGCTCGGCAGTTGAGGCCTCGAGCCGTGAAGTGAGAAATGTGTGTTGACTAAAATCAGTGAGGTATTTCTGGCGATTTCCCTCAAAGGTGGAACGCCAGGTCCGAAGACCTTCTCGACGATCTTCTGTGTTGGCCAGTTATACCCAATTTCATAAAAATTATTGATGGTGGCCAGTGCAATGAAATTCTTGAGCCTTCCTAAAAACGACATTTCCGGTCCGAGAGAGAGAAAAATGGACGGCACGTAGCTGGGGTTATCTTCATTGGACAATCTCTCATTGACCCAGGGCATAAGTTGATGCGACGAGAGACCAATGTACGGCACTTTGAAGCGATGCACAAAACCCAAGAAGCAATCGCTGTTAAACTTCTCAGTGATCATCAGATCGAACTTCTTGTCCGATTTGATAAGATCCTGCACCCCCGGATTGTACAGTCCGTACTCGCAAGATTTCAGGCCCCATGCTCTCAGCATGAGGACCTCCTCGACGGTTCTCGTTGCCGTCTGTTGTAGCACGCCGAGGTCAACGACATTGAGAAAAATGTCGGAGGCTTCTTGGGCCAAATTGATGTCCCGATAATTCGGCAAAGGTCGCGTCTTGTTGCTGCGCGGAAAATAGGAAATGACGGTGAGGTCGTGACCTCTACGGGCGAGCTCCTCGAGCAGGGGTCGAAATACATCGAAGTGACTTTTTCCTGGATGTCCGAATACACCGAGAATCCGGAATTTTTCGGGAGAAACACTGGAGTGAGTCGTCGAATGTTGACTGGAAACCGAGGCCGCGTTGATAGGCGACGCACAGTTGACGCCGCAAAAAACAAGACACGAGAACGTACAAACTATCCACTGTAATAACCGAGCACCACTCATTTTTTACCCTTATTCGTAGCAGTAATTGTGTGTTATGCGCCGGAGTGTAGTCCGGTCACGTGATCCCTCCTAGACTACAGTGAAGGAACTTTCACTCAGCGAGAGGTGCCCGCAGCTCGGGTTTCATAGAAGAGTCTATCGAGCCACGAGCCAGCGTCTGGTTATCCGTTGGCCCAGACGACTCGCGAATGACTGTCAATTCATAGACGTTCGTGAGGCCGATATATTGTTAGCCGGCAATTCGGAATTGCGCGGGATTCGAGGGCGAGGGCGCCCTCTGCGCGAACGTTACCGCAACGTTGTGCGAGGAGGACGAGCGTATTTTGGCGGGGAGTGTAAAGCGAGACGCTGACGACGAACGAGGTGGAACGAGAGAGAGAGAGAGAGGGAGGGAATAGAATAGAATAGAGAGAGGGACAGACACAGAGGGACGGAGAGAGGAGCATGCGGATCGGGCAACGAAACGAGCACGAGTGAGAGGAGACGTGAGGAATGTACTATATTATACTTCATACACGTGTGTAGTCAAATTCCAAATTAGCGTCACAACGTCAGATTTTATACACGTCGTCGTACGTTCGAGAACGTCTCATTTGATCCTTGATCCTCTTCGAGCGACGCAAAACGTGAATTAGAATAGATTTCTGGCTCGCGATTCTTTCGCCGCTGCCAAAGCCGACCGCGAGCGCGAGCTCGCGTTCTACACACTGTTGAATGGACCTTATCTCAGGCATAGCACGTGTTGAGCATTATTATAGTTCTCGGTCGGGAGAGCGATGACCCTCGTGTGTTCAATGTTTCACTTCCATCGAGAGGTGAAGCGTTCACCTCGAGTGTATTTGAACGATGATAATATTAATTATTATTATTGTAATTATACTAATAATACGAAAAGGAAGAATAAGGATAAAAGAATATCTTACAATAAGTAACGATCGTGCTGAATGCATTGAACGTTAATTCAGAACACGTGCAAAGTAGATTTATAGCCTGTTTTCCGACGCTATTGTAACTCAAGCGAGGATAACCATACTTGTTGCGCCTACGTAATCGAGGAATGGAAATTGGGTAAACCTGTTACCACCGGGCGACTCTGATTTATTCAAGTTTCGATACAATTCTTGCGTACGTTCGAGAAAAGGGCCCGAGGCAATAGAAAAGATCAGCCGTACGAAATCAAGGGCAACCAGAGGCCGCTCGAGCGGTGAACGGAGAATTGATCGACGTTATATAATCGTTATTTCAGCTCCTTTAAAATATTGTCGATACTTTGAGAGTTCTTCCAGCACCAAAAATTATACGAATATAATTTCATCTTTTGTAGCTGATCGATCGTATTCGATGACAAGAGTCATTGCGCTAATATGCAACAAAACAATGTCCCACGTGATCGCAGAAGTGATTAGTCATGAAAAATCCGCGCATATGATCAGCTGACGTTCCTCTATTTTTCTAGTTCCAGCGTAGTGACACTGGTCGTAACATTAGCCGCAGCACGCGCAGTGTCAGAATGTAATTACACACCAAAGAATTGTTATTTAGACTCGTTATCTGTCGACAAATACACACTGATAAATGAAACGTTCGTCGACCATAAGTTCGTCGCGTATCTGTACATATGGAGCACTATGTTATCAGTAGACAAATAGCTTTCCCTCGCTTCAGAATCATTTTCTTAATTCGCCCGTGTCGTTGATTCTATAAATAGCGACGTATCCGATAGATGTCAACCGAGGAGCTCGTCCATCCAGCGATGCGTTATAGCTATCAATTTGCTTTGCATACCGGATTAACGAGTTTCGATCGACGGTGGCCGTGACATTGAAATTTAATTACCAACATAGTTGGAATCTGCCAGATACCAGATGCGCGCAATCGTGTTACGTGCAGTTACGATCGAACGACTTATCGAGAAAAAGCTAGAGTTATCGAACGTTCCACAGCATTTTTAGCCATGCGCTATCGTGTTTACCGAACGATTATTGTTTCGCAGTTCACGATTAATGTCATATATGTGGATCCTCTGTTACAAAGTTCGTAAGCAACCATTGTTGTCGATTTTTTCGGTCTCTGATTGGTCGTTGGGAAACCAGCACTTCGTTGTTTAATATCGCGAAATATGGAAGTCTGTCAGAAAAAAAATCTATTATTTATTTTATATATTTTTTATACCTTTAACCTTTTATAACCTTTTTTTAGTTGATTTTGAAAAAAAAAATTTTTGCCCGAACAGTTTGTCAGAAATCGTAGATCTGGCCGCCGGGCCGAAAACCGCCCAAATCGGGATCACGAAATTTATTTTTTCAAAGTATCGACTTTTAACCTATACCATCGTTCTCAAGTCGCATATTGTACCCCTGAAAACAATGGTTACAACCCTTTTTTGGTTGATTTTGAAAAAAAAAAAAAAATTGCCCGAACAGTTTGCCAAAAATCGTAGATCTGGCCGCCGGGCCGAAAACCGCCCAAATCGGGGTCAGCGTAGGTTAAACAGTACTGCAGCGCTCATTACGACAAACTGTCAAAAATCTCGCGCTGTTAAACAAAAACTGTCGGTCGTCACGGTCCTCGACGAATCAGAAGCCGAGTTATATCGACAACAATGGTTGCTCACGCACTTTTTAATAGAGGAACAACAATTGTGTTTTACATTCCCTCTTCGAAATAGTGTTTTGTAATGCGATTGTGCAATCACAACTTCAAAGCCGTTGGCTGTGTTATATGACACAATTAGTTTCCGCATTATGTTGCCTGTAACTGTGACTTCGAATTTTGACTAATGGTCGGTCATTAACCGCGATGACGTCAGCGCCCGCGGCAAGGTCAGCGGCAATAAACGTCATGTAAGCTCTCCGGGCCGAACACGTGTAGGCATAAATTATTATCACGGGCGAATCTCACCTCGGCGTTTGTCAGGCCCGACCTGGCGGAAAATTTGACGTGTTACATACGGCGCGCGTTGGCCCCGTACCGACGCTATCAATCTGATCGCATTGACCGCCCGTAATCCTGTATTAAAAAGTTCTATTCGTGAGAAACCTTTATTTTATTTTTATGTAAAAACGCTAATTTCTTTTTTTTCTATTCATTCATTCCACCGGTAATTGGCCAAAGCTCCTCAGCCCGAATTGAATCATAAACCAGCACGCGACTTGTCCACGCTGATACAGCCGGTCAATAATCTTTTTTCCAGCGCAACCCGGGCCGGCAGTTTCGACCGCGCGAGAGATCGTTATACAGGATCGTAACACGTAGATCCGATACGCCTCCCGATATCACAGCAGGTAGTAAGTAGTTAGGACATCGAGGGGCGAAATTGCCGGGACTCGGATCAGACTACCGGCCGAGCCAGAGAGGGTTGCGTCCGTATAATTTTCCGTCTCTATATTTTCTTTTTTATTTCTCTCTTTTTTTATTATTTCACTTCCGTATTCCGGAGTCACTAGTCCACGTAGTCACGAATTTCCTATATTCCTCGGAGGGGTGAAATGTGGAAGGGATGTAAGACCAGAGATGGTCGAAAAGCACGCGAAAAGAACTTACGTAGTAAATGCCATGTGCTCCGTCGGTAAGGAAGGAATCGTGCTTTCGGTCTTTCCCTGTATATAAAAAAAGAAAAAGAGAAATATATATATCACTGTGCAGCCTTTCCGTGTTCTTCGTAGTACAAACAAAACACGCGTTGGCTATCCACGCTCGCGCTCCTCTTTAATTCATGAGTTAACCCTCAGGTACGCGGAGATCGACTACAAATTGCCGAGGCGGTTGTCGGTGGCGCCCAAGTTGGGCCACAGCCGGGGGTTAAATCGTAGGGGTGCGGCCGCGAATTCAGGGTGAGGGTGTCCGCCGGCCCGTCCGCCTTGTACCGCACATTCTGTTCTGTTCGACCTCCCCCTCTCCTTGAAATCACTTTTCGTAGTCTGCCTCGTCAGAAGTAAAAAAAGGGAGGGGGTAAACATGTCCCGTCGAGACGCATTTTTAAACGTTCATCGGAATTTCATTATTGTTAATGCCTCGCGCAACGAGAAAGAGAAAAAAAAATAGAGAAAAAGCTCGAGACGGCGAATCAGCTCGTAAAAGCGACGATCGCTTTGCGTTAAGCACAAAGTGTTTCCGGTTGTCGGGTTGAGCCTGCGCGACCTCTCCGGGCGGATATTTCTCGGTCTGAGGAGATAAAGAAGACGTGGCGAAAAAAAAAGGCGGGGGGGGGGAGGGATTGTCGAGCAAAAATGCCCGGCTCAGACGGATTACCAGGCTGCATAGGATTGCCGGTTCTACTGTCGCTGTTTACCCCCTCCCCCCCCCCCCCCCTCCACCTCTCGCAGCTTTCTTCGTTTCTCATCGGGTCTCCGCTCGGAACCTTTTCATTCCTACTCGACTCTCGTTAAAGATAAACGAATCATTCTGGATATACGAGTACAATCATTTACGTTGTATATCTCGCTGAATCCATAACTCCTCCGGCAAATACGTTATTATGATCCTGTGGAGAGTACACGCGGGCTCGTAAAATCTCGACGTATACGGCGCGCCGAATGGTGTGTACCCTGACGCTGAAAAAAGCCATACGCGACGCTGCGCAGTATATCTATAGATGTTGCTGTGTATATAGATATAGGGAGGGGGATACCAATAGCCCTTCGAGCGGCGAGGAAGGGCGGCCGGATGCCGGGGACGCCTGGATGCCTGGCTGATATGCGATAAAGCAGAAAGGGCTTCTCGCTCCGCCGCCGGGGCCATTCGGCTGAATTACGCGGCCAGGAACAAATCGCACCCAAACCCCGACACAGTCGTCGGACTAAATCCCACGACTTTGGGCCTCGACTCTCTGATCTCTGTTTCTGTTTCTTCCCGGATAAAAAAGAATGCATGGAAAGCGAAAAAAAAAAAAAAAAATTGTTGGTAACAAAAAGGCGTAAACTTTGTTGGTCTTTCCTCTCCGCCAAACAGATTTTACGTTTGCGCCTTGTATATTTGTCCCGCGGAACAATTGCCGCAAAAACGGGGGAACCCCCGTAATCCCGTAAATTAATTTTTCCCCCGTGCACAGCAGCCCAGAGGCGCCTGCAAAATTTGCACCGCTAAAAAAAATAATAAAAAATAAAACGAAAAATTATTCGGCGTTCTGCATGTTTATTCCAGTTGAAAAAAAAAAAAAAAATCCGGCAAGAGATTGGACGAACCCGGAGTTAAGAGTGAAATAAAAAACGAAGCGGCTGGGAGCGTCGGACGTCGGCGGTGATGGTGGAGCGTGTTTCGCGAGGAATTATACAGCGAGCACGTACATAGGTGAATAATTATGGCGCGGGGGGGTAGCACTCGACGCGCTGCGGGGGAGGAGAAGAGGGGGACGTCAGGGGGGTCTCGTCCCAGGCGTTCCTGTAGCGCATCGCTGCAGCCCCGCCGACAATCTTGAGGCATAACCGCACACAGTTGAATTATATATATTTTTGCAAGCCACTCGGCGGCTACGACGGCGGCGTCGGCGGCGGCGTCGGCGTCTCGGGCCGACGCTATATAGCATCGCCATCTCGCAACTTTTTCCTCGACAGTTCCCTCATAAAAGTTAATAAGCCGGGGTTTGTTGATCCTCGGGAAATTGCGACCGCCTGCCCCCTCCTCGCCCCCCAACCGACCGCCCCTTCCACCCCCTCAGCCCGCGACGTTTTATGCCGCAGTTCTATTCTGCGTTACGAGCACCGACCTATACTATGTATACAGCTCCTTTATTCCCATCTCTCTCTCCTCTGCTTTCTATCTCTCTCTCTCTCTCTCTCTCTCTCGCCCTCTCACTTTGTCTCTTTTTTCTCTCTCTCTCGCTTGATGTCTGCGCTTCTCCCTCGAACTACCCTTTCCCTGCCTGATCCTTCTCGCTCGGATCCTCCCTCTCCCTCCCCCCTTCGCCCTTTGTGTCTCCGTCGCCTCTCTCTCTCACTCTCTCACTCTCTCTTCATTCCCGCGTTTTTTTCGCCGTCCGAGCCACCGTCGTGCACGCTTCACTGCAAATTGGTTACAGGAGTAGCGAAAAAATTCAGAAAAAACTTCCCTTCTCCTTTTTAGTGTCTATCACGGGTAGCGGACAAGCCTTTAAAAAAAAACGCACTGCACGTGAAACGCCGACGCGCCATATCCCAGCAACGGGAAAAAATATACGACTTTTGCGTGAAAAACATCGAGAGATTCGGGGCGGCGGCGCGGGGGAGAAAATTAAGCCGCGCGCGAATTTCCGGCGACGAGCGAAGGGGCAAATTGCCACGAGCTGTATATAATTTCAGGAGCTTTTCACGGCGTGCGAGAGAGAAAGACCGAGGCGATATATACTACGTGCTGGTGGCAGCGGTTCGCGTTCGCCAAAAGCCCGAATGTTATTATGTTTGACGGGCTTGGAAAACGCGCATGCGCGTGTGATGTTTGTATGTGCGGCGCCTGCCGTCTTTTATCAAAAGGCATTGTGCGAGCTCGCGAGCTTAGACTGCTCATCCGCGATACTTAGAGCTTGAAGTTTCGCGGCGCGTGCGCAGCTCGGAGCTTCCTTTTTAGCCCCCGCTAATTACCGCCCTCGTTATGCCTTCATGGCTCGGGATATGCTCGTGAGTAAACTCGTAAACATCGTCATATATACACGAGCCAACCAGCCAAGCTGGAGGCGCGACGAGACGGCGGCTGAGGGGGGTTCAGGGGGCGAGAGGGGGAGGGGCTGTATGCCACCTCAAGCTCATCCCCTCTCCCTGTGCCCCCACCCCCCTCCCCCCTCACAGGGGGCTGTGTGCCGCCTCAAGCTCATCCTTTCCCCCTGTGCCCCCACCCCTCGCACGGGGGTGGGCGGGGGGGGGGGGGGGGGGGAGCTTGCGAAGCCCCGGGACTAGCCCCCTGCTTGCAGCGTGGCGCGGCTCAAATGTGAATGGGACCCTTTGGACTTGAGACTACACGGAGAGAAGCAGCAGCAGCAGCAGCAGCAGCACCGGCGGTTTACGGCTGTTACATTATACTGCGTTGAACAGCGTGTCGAAATTGGTCCTTACAACATTTAATCACTTTGCCTCGCTTGATTAGACCATAAATTCTTTTCCCTCCCCGCCTCGCTCCCTCCTCTCGTTCCTTTTATATATTTTCGTTCCGTCAGCGATTATTTTTAATTACCCCCTGAGAATGTCAAACGACGAAAATTGCGCGTCGTCGCCGTCTGTCAGAAGTTTGTCGCTAACGAGATTTTTCGAAAAGGCATTCATCATGATTTATTATTCGTTGCAAAAGATTGGAAAAAATCGTTTACAAAAATCCGTGAAATTCTGGAACACGTAACATTTTTTTCAGCAAGAGACATTGGTTATATTTCGCTCGAGCGAGCCGAACGTGAATATACATTTTTTAATTTCGCTCGGATCCTCCCCTCGAGCGTTATTTAATCGTTTCTAATGACTTTCTGATCCCGGCCGACTGCGCCGCGCGTCGCGTCAGCTTTTTGCGAAACGCGTGTAGGTCAACGAACCACCCTTTTCCCCTCGGGGGATTCCGACTCGTTATAAAAGGGTGGAAAATTTTCGGGTAGGAAAATATCCTTCCCTTCCCTTCCTCCATCCGTCCCGTTCCACCCCCAAGGTACGCCCGGCACACTTTCATCCCCCCACCCAACCCCCAATCACCTCCCCCCTTCCCTAACAACCTGAAAACGCAGTCGTTCGTGAAACGAGTATCCCGATAAATCAAACGAATATAGAGTTCCGGATCGGTGGTCTCTTGGGTGGTTAAAGTAGGGGGGAGGGGTCGGGGAAGGGGGAGAGCGAGAGAGACACGGAGTCGGTAGATCTATCCACGACTGAACGGTATATCGTTAAGTGATGGGTGCGAAAAACGAGAATGTGGGCGAAAGAAGCTGAGAAGGCGCGAGGGAGAGAGAGAGAGCGAGAGATTCGCACGGCAGACGGTGATACGGGGGGTGGTATAGGGTGAGAGAGACCCGCTGCTGCGAGAGGGATGTAGATACCCAGCAGAGAGACGTATGACTCCCCTGGGAAATTTAGGTGCGATCTCCATGTATCACCAAACCTACAGTAAGTACGTAAGCAGCGTATGTACCGCGAACGGCGTATAACATATACATATACGTTCGGCGAGCCAAACCCAAAGTGCACGATGGCTGCGAGAATCGACCTTCGCGCGCGAAATTCGATTTTCGGCCACAGATACATCGGCTATTTACGGAAGCAACGACGCCGGTGAATTAAACGCGACGTTCTTGAGAAGTCGAGGCAAAGGTTTTTTTTTTTTTTTTTTTTTTCGGCTGATAGCCAAAGTACTTCGAATGTTTCGATACGCGAACGTTCATTTGTCTTCTCGTGTTTGTCGAAAAATAATTATATTCCGGTGCAAAGTCACGACAGCTGTCACGATGCTGCGACACTCTACTAAAAAAAAACAAGAAGAACGACAGCTGATCGCATAGGCGCCGTGTTCATGACTAATCAATTAGTTTTAGCATCGTAAAAGTTTAGGTGCGATTTCTATGTATCACCAAACCTGACGTGTGTAACAAATGCGTTTGGCCAGCAATCGCGTCGACCCAAAAGTAAACGATAGCTTCGAAAATCGACTTTTTTTCGTACGAAAGTCGATTTTCGGGTATAGATCACCGGGATTTATAGAAGCAACGACGCACGTCGACGTTCTTGAGAAGTCGAGGGAAAGCTATTTATCAACTGATAGCATCTATCGGTTCGTCTTTGTCGAAAAAATCACGAGTTGAAGTAAAAATGCTGGGCTTTGTAATTATTATTCCGTGTGCTGTGCACATGACTAAGCAACTAAGCCTCAGAATCATAGAAATTCAGGTCCGATTTCTATGTATCACCAAAGCCACAAAAAAATACACGATAGCTCCGAAAACCAAATTCCATGCGCGAAAGCAGCTTTTCGAAGAACCTCCAGAGGAGGAGGGGGTCTGGGACAAAGCCGACAGTGATTTCAAATATATTTTTTATTTCGTTCCTCATCGAGATTCTTGGAAAAAAGCATTATCACCGCCTCTGTAAGCTTAAAATTCGAAACGATTAAAAAAAATCTCAAAATTCGTATTTAAAAAAAGTGCAATTTTAAGGGAAGCAAATAAATAATATTTGTCATGTTTATAGGTGCCAGGGGTATCTCGATATCGCCAAAGCTGTCAGGGGGAAATCAACCTCGAATCGAGACAACGACGCGCGAGACTCGTCCCATCATTTATTCCCAATGCATCTCCCCAATATGTTCCTCAAACGCGTCGACGACTTTCGACTCTTGCCACTGCGGAATTCGTCGGCCCGCGTCGGGCACCGTCGATGCAATAGCGTTGTGCATGCATGCAAGGGTAGGTATGGGGCAGGTGGGGTAGGTGAGTGGGTGGTATACACGTGTATAGCCGGGGCGCGGGGCGGCTAGCAGCGCGTGTCTGACTACGCTCGGGTTCAACTACTGCGCTCAAGCTCCGCCGAGTGGAACGACGCAATAACGCCAACGGCAATTGGAAAATTTTTTGCCACTGGAAAAATAAATCCTCTTTACGACGAATTGTCGGGCAACGCCCCCGAGTGTATGCAGAATTGTTAGTAACGAGTTTTGCAACCCGCCTCACCCCCTTCCCTCCCTCCGCCCACCCCTTGGGCGAGAGTCGGAGAAGTAATATCGCGCGTATGAGAAAATAAATCGGGACGAACGCGGAGAGGGTAAAAGATATAACGTTGTAAATACAGAAGCAGAGAAAACTCGAAGCACTGCAGGGGTTGTACCCAACCCTCTCGGCGTTTACTCGTTTTATCGAGGAACAAATAATAATATGGGTGGTTATTACAAATACGTGCGAACGAATTTTTACCACGAGACTCAGAGGGGACAAAAGGGCACCCGTCGCTAAAAAGGGGGGAGGGGGCGTGGAGTTGGGGGGGTGGGACAACGGGTAATAAAATCGATGCCCCGGATTTGCTCCCGTTGGCCTCGCGCCCCGAGCCACGGTTTGTAATTGAATCAAATTAATCAGCCTCGTCCTCGAAATCCTCGTTGCACCCAGGAACTCCGCTCCCTTCGCGAGCCTTAATGACCCTCACCTTTGCAGTCTCCAATTAACGACAGCCTCTCGCTTTCTCACCCTCTTCTTTTCGTTCAGTTGATATTTTATTAAACGAATTCAATTACGAACATCAAACGTTTGTCCAAGTACTCGCCGCGTTTCGAGGAGGTCTGACAGAAGCCGTCTGTCCATTTCCGTCCACTTCTGTTACTTTTTCTTTTTAAACAGACGTTTAAACCGAGGGTAGGTTGCCCCCTACCCCCTCCGAAGGCGAAGAGCGTATCGTCCCGCCGGAAACACTCGACTGCCGCGTCGATACTTGTTTTTTCCCCTTCGTCTCTGTTTTCTCGTTTATTGCATATAAAATAAAATAAAGTAAACATTGCGGAATAAAAAATAAAAAATAAAATACGTAGGCGTCTGCATTGAGGCTGACGAACTGAATATAATTGCTGATACGCTCGAATACCAGGGGTTCACAAAGGACCGTGACAAGTCCTCCGGTATTACCGAGAAAAACCAGGGCATATTATGTAAATGAAGACCTTTTTTTCATATCGTTATTACAAGTTTCCCGGAAATGACATTACCCCGCTGTGCAAATGTCGAGGAACTTCACCTGGAAATAGAACTTCCCACATAATTGCTTTTGTCTCGTCAGAAAAAATTGGCCTTTCAAGTTCCTTTTTCACGATTTTTCCGCCGACTGAATAAATAAACGCGGCGACACATCCGCGACATTCGAGTGGGAGGGATTCGCGAAATGAAGAGACCGTATTTTTTTGAGCTCAATACACCCTCTATGTCGATCGTCACTCGCTGTACATGTACATGATTACACATGAAGTTTGAAATTATTCTACATCACTTATCCTATAGTTCTGTTTTTTTTTTTCTTTCTTTTTCTTTTCCCAAAATCGACACTGCGCGAAATAACCGCGATGAGGTCGATTGGGACGTGAAGGACAATTGAACGCCGAGACGGGACTGGCGAATACGCCTACTATAACAATTTCGGTTTGTCGACGTATTGCTTGCCGTGATGAACGATCGTGGCGAAGGTCCCGGCGACCATGGCGCCCCAGAAGAGAATGTAGAGCAGACCCTCCGTCGTGTACCGCTGCGGAAGTATCACGTGCAGAACGAGCATCGACGAGGCGACCAGCAGAACGATCGGGAATGTCGCGTAGCGCCAATTTCGTTCGCTTTCCAATGGACACTTGATCGCTAAGCATTCGCCGTCTTGAACTATGTAGCGTCCCAAGAAAAGCTCGAGGGAATCCTGTTGAAGTACGAACAACAGTAAGTAAGCCTCGTTACTAACTTGTACTAACTTGCTAACTTTCCTACTAACTTGTCTGTAACCGTCGGCGAAGTTGTTCTTGTAATATCTCGTCAAGGAATTGATACCGTCTCTCATGGCGCCCCACTTGGTGCGCTTTCCGGTCCTCGTAAAATCCGTTTTCAACGCTCCGGTGCCCGAATATTGGATGCTTATGACGTCCGCATTGTCAGCCCAAACCTGGAGCAACGAAAAAATAATAATTTTCATTCATCGAGACTTTAAACAATATTTGTAAATTTTTTGGGATTTATTAACCTGTTTGAATAAATTTTCGAGAGATGGATGCTCGTCGAGATTCCGAAGAATCCCGAGTCTCCCTAACGCCTCCGTCAACACACGTTTCGCCAGCATACTCTGGACAACGTTTGTCCTGTCCAGACAGTCGATGCAGTTGGTGCGAAAGACGCCGTCCTGAACCGAGAGCAAAGCGCCGTCCTTCGACAGCAGGAAATAACCCATTTGTTCCTGATCGTGAGCCAATCGGTCCATGAGAACGTTCAGCCGATCCCAACGCATGTGGCGACATTCCGCGTGAAAGTCGAACGCTTCGTAGCGGACATTCTGATTGCCTATTCGTTGGACCATGTCGCGATAAGCCTTCTCGAGAACGTCTTCCGCTCCACGGTGATCGATCTGCAAGAAATATTTTGTTTAGTAAATTTCGAAAAATGCTAAAAAATCGTTACGACGAATTACCTACCAAATTTACTAAGATTTGTTTGCCATAGTGAAAGATTTGCGCGTCAAAGTGCCTGGAGCAGGCAATCTGATGATCCTCGTGAGGGCTCAGTTGTGGCCTGGGCTTGTACTTAAGATTCGGGGCTTGCTGCCAGAACAATGGAATGGATCCCCTCGTTTGTACGAATGAACTGCGGTCGCCGTTAGCCTCGACCAATTGCTCGGTCTCCACGTAGTTGGAGACATTACCATTGGAATCTATGCCACGGGAGAACAATCGCGTACCGGCGCGATGAACGCTGCGCCGAGAAACTATGCCCCAAGTGAACGAGACGCCGTTCACCACGACCGAGTTTAACGATACGACTGAAGCTCCGTTAAGAAAAAAATACATTTCTTTTCTCATCTGCCGCATAAAAAATTGTTAAAGCGAAGCAACGAAGGTTCGCGCCAGTTAAAAAGGATACAACCATGAATTATCGGTAAGCAAAACTTGTGGTGTTCCGGCCGAGCAGTGAGATCCTGGAGAAGATAAGCGTTCCACACGAATCTTGGGTCAGCTCGATCGTGCAACGGCATCTGCAAAGGCACAAAAATTTGGTAACTCAAGGAAACTGCAATTAGCAATTGAAATAAGTTACCTGCAGGAATTCTGGAGTTGTATTATGCAAACGCTGCATCGTGTGACTAAGATCATAGGTGTAACTGAAGTAGAAGTAAGGCTCATTCAGCACAGACTTGATCATCTCCAAGTAGGTCGTATTGTTTTGCACCTGCTTCTCGCTCAGATGCAGCAGTGACCTGGAGTAGGGTAACATTTCCGTGGAGACTATTTTGAAGATCTCCTGTCCCGCTATCGTTCCCAGCCTCTCGGCGTCCGTTATCACTATCAAGTAGCGACACGCCAATAATCTGACCGTCCCTACGATTCCCCATATTTTCCGCCGACTTGCCGTCTGCGGTATCTGACTAGCCGTCCCAACTGGGGCAAGAATGGAAGCAGCAATTAAGGCGTCGTTATCGCAACTATAATGAGTACCATGTACATGTATGGAACACCACTTTACCTTGTGTATAGATTTGCTGACTCACTCTGTCGACGACCAACAAAACTTTCGTGCCGACGGGCTCGACATAAAATTTTTCTGGCGTCGCGTATCTGTAACAAAAAATTTGATGACTTCCAGCAGACGATTCAAATGCAACCAAGTGCCACCCATAGCAATAGCTCTGATTTTCAAGGAGAATGATTCACGCCCGTCGGATCTAAAAATAATTATTCCAAAGGATCGCAAATGCCAAATTGCACGTCGCGAAATTGATGACAGCTGTCAAGAAGACGGATCATTTTGCACGAGTTGGGGTAAAAATATATATATAACACATGCATCGCCGAATTACTCACAGATACAAATCATTGTACACGTCGGTATTCAAGGTCATATTGCGTGCCGTTATTAATTAATACGCCGCCGTGATAATATCGTCGCGGAATAACGCGAACGTTCAGTCAATCGGTCGGAGATAAACGAGCACGACGTCGTGTGTCTTATATCGTATTTACAGTCGAATATTCCATTCGCATTGTCGGGTCGCCTACTAATCGTCGGACTACGGATATGCGGAAATTTTCAGGTAATTCGAGTACCGCACGACACCGGGAATATAATTTACAATACAAGTCGTCGCGGTCGGCTGCGGGTAGACCGAAATGCACAATCTTCGTGCCTTGAACGTTGACACGATGTGAACATATGTTACGGCGCAGCTGCCATACGAAAAGGTCCCTAGGTCAGACGACTCCTGCGACTTCCAGCTGCCAACTTCAGATCGTTCGACGGACAATGCCTCGCTATATCTATATATAGGACTTCTATCCCAGCCACGTTTCATCTCTCTCAGATCCAGGGACTTTGCCTGGGAAACTGACCTGCGCGCTCCTAGCGGCCAAATCGCACGGCTCGGCTCAGTAGATTCCGCCAGTGTCGAAGCAGACGCCGCCGGGAGCGGCGACATAACCTCAAAAATAATAACAACACGGTGCGCGACGAAATGAGTGTCAACGATATTTTGTAGACATTCGTGTCCCGAAGATCGTCTGGAAAAAAACGTCATGGCACATCGTATTCTCGGCCGAGGATTCCCCAGGACTCCGCCGCCGATGGCGGAGCTTCGTCAGAGGTTCAACTACCTGTTGCTGCTGGATTTCGAGGCTACCTGCGAGAAGCACGTACAGCTTGTTCCCCCGGAGATAATCGAGTTCCCGTGTCTGGCTGTGAGTACCGAGGACTGGGAGGTCAAGGACCTGTTCCATCGGTACGTCAAGCCCCGAGTCAATCCGATTCTCACGCCGTACTGCACCGAACTCACTGGGATACTTCAATCGAACGTCGACGAGCAGCCACACTTTCCAGAAATTTTTTCTGAGTTCAACGAGTGGCTGGCGTCAAAGGGATTTTTGAGGGACAAAGATACTGGGGCATTCGTCACCTGCGGAGATTGGGATCTCAGGGTGATGCTGCCGAAGCAGTGCGCACTCGACAGCCTCCCTGTGCCGAAGCACTACGAGAGCTGGATCGATCTGAAGAGATCGTACTGCGAAGCAACCAATTACTATCCCAGAAGCCTGAAAGATATGCTCATTAGATCCGATATTCCTCTTCAGGGAAGACTGCATTCTGGGATTAACGACGCTCAGAACATGCACAGAATCATCGCCAAGCTGGCTCAGGAGCGCAACGCTATTTTCGAAATAACATCCAAAGCAGGAGAGAAAATAAACAATTTTTGATATGAAACTTGAGAATTAATTATTCGAACATGTCAGCTTTTCACTGACGATAAAAAATCGTACAAAAGTATTTTACATTGAAACATAAAGCAGTCGATTCGCGTGTCGACAACGAAATAAAAAATCTAGTCTAAATACAAAAATGGCTTATAGTACAAATATAATATAAATATATATATCTATATCTCTTTTTCATTTTGTTTCATCCGAGCAGAACTCTTATGTGAACATCGCGTTTGTCGTTGGATGTGTAAATTTGCAGCGTGGCCTCAAGGTTTCGATCGAGACGCTTTTTGCACTGGATACGAAGGGGAAAACCTCGTCGCGTGGGTATCATACCCTCGGCGGGTACCACACTCAGATACTCGCCGTGCGATAGGACCGTCTCGAATGCCTGGGCGACGTTGGACGAGCTCATTATCATCACCGTCGCTTCGTTCACCGAAGGCGGCGTCAGCGTCACCACCGAAGGGTTCACCGCGAAATCGTCTTCGTATATTCGCGGATTCATTACTGTGCAGTCCATCAGTGTCCTGAAACATAAAATTGCGAATTTTAAGTCACCAGTCACACGTTATCAATCGGATAACACGATAGACCATCGAAAGTACGTACTCAGAAGGCATAAAACTCTCCTCGGTGGCCGGAAATACGTTGCTCTCGTCGCTGCACAGAGAATAAAACATCTGAGAGTCATCTGCGTTGTCGTGCAGAATGGACATCGATTCCTCGGCGTTCACTTCCATCGTCAGCATCACCTCGTGTTGGCGAACCCCTCGGCACAGGTCTCCGAGATTTTCAACCGAATCGCGAATGATGCTCAAATTACTTATCGGCTCCTCGCCTGGAAAGACCTTGCAGATCGGGTAGACAACGTTTCTGAACGCCTCGTTCTCCTTTCCGCTCATTTGGCCATTCTGGCTCAGTTTCTTGTACAATCTTGATACAATTAAAACGGAATTAATTATTCTGTTGCATACAAACAGCTATGGGCGTATTGTTCGATAATTACCGGCGTATTCGCAGTCTCGTTGGCTCGTCTCCATGAGTTATCATCAGTGTTCCGACATGAGATACATTTGCTCGTTTCAGCAGAGCCAAGTCCTCTTTTCTGGGACGAAACTCTAGGGTCACCCACCGAACTTCTTTCGGGCCGAGCAGCAATTCCGTAGGATCTACGTGCCAACTGGACACCATTGCGGGATAGACGGCTGAAAAAAGTTTCACGTATTAATACGATTTCCACCTTTTGTGCCCAATTTTCAAGAATCAGCTTTTACCTTTTGGAGTCAATTTAACTTTCGCGTATGAACAAAGATCCCCGGTGTTTTGGAGCTTTATCTTGGCATCCAGCGTTCCACCGGCGTTCAGACTGCCCAATGAGAGCCACAGCTGACCACCGGTGTCTTTGAAGGCCTCGGTTATCTCGACTTTGCCGATGCCACCGTAGCCGTACAAAAATATCTACCCAATAATAATTAGAGATTTAGTTACAATACTTTTTTTTTTTAATCGATACATCGTTGTAATTAACTCACCACTTTCGTGGGACGAGCCTCGGAACTTTCTCTCTTCGGTTCGTAATGCTTGAAAACGATTCTCCCGGCCGCGGGTCCGGCGTTATTGGGGCCGAAGACGACGGAGAAGGATCTGCTTTCCATACGCTGCAGACCCAACACGATGTGCGTTGCGACCTCGTGTCTTTCGCGTAAAAACTGCAATGGAAAAGAAATCAAAAATAAATTTGGTAAGAATCGTTAACTGGAATTGCGCAGGAAATTTCAATCTACCTTGAAGCTCTTATCGTTGTCGACGATCGTAGCTTGAAGCTTGATTTTATTGTTGCTGGTATTGCGAATCGTAAATTCTTTAGTGTCGTGCTTTCCGACTTTGATGCTGTTCCATACCAATGCGGCGTGGGTCGATCTTATGGGAATTACATCGCCAGCTACGGTGCCACCGGATACGGAACTGATCGGCGAATTTCTGCCTGACATTCCTGACCTACGGAAGTATTTGTCGCTTACAATAAAAATGTCCTGTTGAGGAATCGTATGATTCAATGCATTTTTTTACCTACCGATTCGACATCGAACTGTGCGGCGACGTTGGCGAGCTTATCGACCCCAGATGTTGCGGTGTGTCGCATCGCAAATAATCGTTGGATCGTTCAGGCGGATGCGACGTCGGTTTTGCAGCAGAAAAGGACCCAACGAGCGGCACTTCTTTGATCACAACTTCCTTCTCGCGATCCTGGACGCTTAGCAACAATTTAGCCGTCGCGCAGCCTGAGTCTTTCTCTTTAACAAAATGATGAATTAAGCCCAGAAATAAAAATATATATATATAAAAAAAATAATTACTTCTCCTGTCGCCATTGTGAGTTCCATTATATCGAATGTTCACTTTGAATTGCATAGAAGGCTTAAGTACAATGCACATGGAATCATCGTCGCTGCTTCGACTATTCATCTGCTCGGTAGGATTTTCCAGACGGAAACTGCGATGATCATTCTAAAAATACATCTCATTGTTAAAAAAATGTCTTAAAAATGTATCGATGACTATAAAAAAAAGAAAAATACCTCCATGATGGAAATCTTGAGCTCTATATCGGCGTTATTCTTGTTCTCCAAAGTGATCGGAAGCGTTTTGCTCGAAGAATCCGACGTAGCTTGAAACTCCAGCGATTCTTTGCCGGATTGTGTGGAAACTGTAATGTTCGGTTCTTCAGGAACGAAACACATTACGTGTTTCATCTCCCAGGTGGATCTAGTCGTCATTTCCGACATTTCCACGTTCAATCCTGCGATTATTGGCTTCCCAGGTTTTAATACTTTAACGCCAATCTGTAAAAAAATCTAATCATTATTAAAAGTTCAAGTGAACATTATTAAAAATCGAGTTTGGCTGATTTTACCTTCACAATTTTGTTTGCTTCCGGCAACAACATAATCTTTGGTGAGACTTCCAGCTCAATGTTATCCTTGTCGCCTTGAATGTGATTCAAGCTCAGTGAACATTTGATCCAACGTTGGCTTTTATTTATCAGCTCGACGTCCACCTCTTGTCGGACACCGACGACACAATTGTGCAGCTCTTGTGTATTTTTCCCGATTATTACGTGTTCTAAAAATGCACATTTTATTAGAGAAACGTCGATAAGGAGAATAATTATTTTATCAAGTTAGCTACCAATTGGACTGGCTCGATTGTACGACGAATTGGAGACGCTCGCTTCCAGCGCCGATCTGTGAGCCGATATCTCCTCCTTCTTGATTATAGGTTCGTTCAGTTTTCGCGAAGATTGGCTTTCTCGGCGAGTCTTGACATCGACCTGCGATTCTCGTGGTTTTGGTGAATTGGATGGTTTGACGATATTCCTCTGGGACTGGCTGACCGTTTGCGTCATCCCCAGATAATTCTTCATGTCTGTAACCATTCGTTTGCAAAGGAAACTGCTCAATTCGTCGCTAGAAAAATTCAATTGTAAAAAAATCAGGAAACGCACCGTTACTTTGAAAGGATCCGTTTGTTACGTTTATCGTCGGCATTTCTCGGACTTTCGATTTCTCGCTGAGTATCTCCGCGTAGCTGTTATCGACTTGCGAATCGGTACGATCGCCCAACTCGGTACAGCCGACGGAATGCCTCGAAGATTTTTCATACTTCATCGCGGATTGTTCGCTCATAGTTTTGCTGTCCAGAGACAAATTCACCGTTCGACCAAAGAGTGACGAGTCTTTTTCGAACTTTTTGCTGATCTCGGACGGACAAACGGGCAAAGAATTTCGAGTAGACGGCATAAGTAAGGTGTACGAGCCGCTGGTTAAATTTTGTGGCTCGATCTTGGGCTCCTTTTTCCTCTGTTTTTTCGCCTGGAGAAGCTGGTCGACCAAACGGCGGGGAGTCCCGTCGTCGATGTCCTGAAGGGCCTGCGCTATTGTACTCAAGCTCATCAAGGTGTGTTCCTTGGTTTGGTCGGCGAAACTTGTCAGCATCTTGTCGTCCTTCTCGTTGGTATCCGTCGAGTCTGTTTGAAATTGTATTTTGCGTTTCATTCAATATTTTCGATTGTTATTATTTCATTCTATATTTTAATTCAATATTATCAAATATACCTTCGGTCGTCGCTGTAACATCCACCAAAGGTACGTTCTGTCCCGTTCTCTTGGGACTTCGGACTGAGAGCCCGAAACTCGGTCGCTCGTACGACTCGAGTTCAGTCAAATCGCCAACGTTGCCGCATTTCCTTTTGAAGAATTCGCCGACGGAAACTTTGCGCCCCGCGTTGGACCTGTGAAGAAAAACTTGCGCATAATTATTTTGCTCCGCGTCTAAATCGTTTTTGCTCACATACTCGACTGTTAAATCCAGGTCTCCGATTATTCCGGAGAAGCACGACAACTCGAGATGCTCCTTCTCGGTGCTCGTAGCGACCGGCAGAGCGTACGACGCGTTTTGCTGCCACGAAATTTCATCCGCGAGCAATTGGCTGCCCATCTGCGAGCCAGATTGAAATTCTTCGTTGTCGAATTGCGCCATCAGCTCCGCCGTTGCCGGTCCGAAGCTGATACCGTCCGTGCTCTGCGTCGACAACGACGTGGTGCCTTTGCCCTCCGTACTTTTGCTCACAGCGGACGAACGCGCTGTTATTTCGTTCGGCTCGAATTGTAACTACAAAATTAATTCGTATCACGAAAAATATCATCAACAAGATCCTATATTTGAAATTCTGTGCTCCTTACACTTGTCGTGCTGATTTTGTCACCGGATGTTCTCAATGTGCTTTGTTCCTTTGTGATTGAAGGCGTCAAATTGAACGACTGCCCAGAATCTAACAGAGTAGAAGGCGTTCGATCTTCTGACATGTTTGGTGAATTTGCATTGTTTTCCTTGTTGGTATCTGCTGTAAAATTTTTTATTTAAAATGTACCATTTAATTTCCATGGCGTCTCAAATAAAAATTTTGCTGCCAACCTTGCGACGAATGCGAGAGATGAATGTCGCTGCATCTTTGAAGCAGTTTCCTTGCCAATTCTCTTTCATCCACGATGCTGCTGAAATTAGGTTTCTTTCTCTCGCCGGAGCCGCTGTCGTCGCTCAAGACTGAAATCATTTTGTCAAACAAATTTGTCAGACGAATCAATTTGTCAAACAAATTCTCGTCGGTTTCTACGCTAAAAAATAAAAAGTAATCTTACAGGACGAAAGATTATCGAGAATACCCAGCGAGGATTCGCTTGTTTTCATCGAACCGCCAGAATTTCTGGGAGACGAGTCGTAATGTTTGTACTCAAACGGAAGGTCCTTCTCTCTGAATCGTGAGCTGTAGCTGAGAAAAAACCACTTTTATATTGAAAACTGCCATAACAAAAGAAAGTCGGAGGTCGAGTGTATTTATCACAACAGACTCACGTCCTCCTCTCGACCGTCGAGGACGCCTGAGGCCGAGGTGTACTCAGTATCGTCACATCCGTTAAATCGGCTCCGATTCTCTCCGAATTTCTCGCAGGCTTCGGAGTCTTAAGCGTCTGAGCGTCCAAGTTCATTTTTCACGCGTCGCACTCGCAGTGCACAACTCAGCGTCGAGAAACCACCGACTCACGTCGGACTCTGTGTTCGCGGGAAAACAAAAGGCGCGACTGTGTGTTCGTCCATCGAGTCCGCCAGGCCGCCTCGTCTGACAGTTGATCGATTCCCGTTTCAAATTTGAAAAAGCTCGAAAAACGCGAAACGCTCAACACTCTGGCGGTTCGCAGGCGTAAATCGTGGGAGAAAACGCACAAGCGCTATTGTTTCGCCCTCTGGCAGAGCGTCGGAAAACGTTTCTGGCGCGCGCTTTATCCGCGGAGCAGTGAAAGAGTGGGGGTAAAGATAAGAGATATGAGATTTGCACATCAGCGGATTTTTCTGGTATTAATCTTATCGCGCAGCTTCGACGCGACACCTGAGCGGTGGGACTGTCGTTCCAACCGGAAACGGGAAGTGAAAGAAAAACGCGCCACTAAAATTTACCTTTTACAGTTCTGATTACCGACTGTGGCTAATACGAAGTTTATACCGACGGTGGGTTGTCCAGAAAACTGTTATACTGACCGGGATATTTTATTTTATTATTTTTATCAAAATAAAAACCTATTTTTAAAATTGACATTTCGATTGAGGAAAAAATGCAGCAAACACTCGAGTAAAATTACAAGAACTTTATTTTCCGGGATTTACATGCGTGCTCGGATAGATTCTCCGACATACCGACTGACAGTGGTATCGCGGGAGAGAGGTGCTTACACAGGATGAACCGTCGGTAAATGATATTGGCGGGAAGGAATTTTGAATTAAACGAAAGTCCCTCGATCCATCTCGATCGTCACACAATCAATATTACATCCTTAAAATTACTCCACTGGAATATAATTAACGCAAATTTCACAACTCTTCGTTCGTTTCTTATTTACATGGATATCGTAAATTGTTGCACAAGTATTTTTCATACTCGCGCTACTTTCTATAGCTGTAATTCAATGTTCGAACAAATTGTTCTCGCTACGTGTTTGTTTTTTTTTTAGTCTTTGGAAGATGAAGCCGTCGACCTAATTGGATACAATTTTTTTTTTTTTTTATATAAAGTTACATTTATTTTTTAGATGTATTATCGAATAAATCTAGTGTGTATGTATATGCGCACATGTATATATGCGCGAATAGTCGATTAAACATGTATCGAGTCGTCGTTTCTTTATCCGAGCGACAATTTTTTTTTTTTTTTTTTTTTTTTTTCAGACGGCGATAGAAACTATAATTTCGATCGATATAGTCACCGTAAATTCGCGCATCTCCGTCGTACCGCAATTCCTGTAGCCTGCAGATGAAAATGTCGAAATAAGCGCAAAGCTTGCGATGACAAATCGCCTTCCTGGTGATTTGCTCGCGCAATTTTATTCCTCCATTCTCGATGTACAAATTGACAAAAAAAAAGAACGAGAAAGAAACATACAAAAAATGCCTAATAATTCCACACTGGAAAATTCGAGTCCGGCGCTGAAATATTCGTATGTACAAAGCCTTGCACTTGGTTTTTATGTACATGCAAAAAACAACAAGGACACCTAGACGATCAATGCCTTAAAATGAATTTATACAAAAGCATCTTTATCCTTTGGTTTTGGGTATTTATAGTTAAAGTGGGTTCACTGACCCGGGACACGAGTGTTACACTATAATATTTGGCCACGATATCTACGTATATCAATTTCTTCGTAACATTTTTTTTTCCCCTCTATCCTCAAATTTCATTCGCCAGCAAAATTTTCACACGTAACATCGAATAATCCGAGTGATCTGTCTTTTTGTTTATTTTTTTTTATTTTTATTTTTTTATTGAAGCAGAGAGAACCGAACGTGTCTGGTACCGAAATGACAGAGAGGTATAAAATATTTCGTCGTCAGAGTCTTGTCTTGTTTATAGAAAAAAAAAACGGCGTTGATTTTTCGAGATCGCAGAGAGTCGATCGGACTGTTTGATTAAAAAAGTTTCGTCTCGCTTTCGTGTAATCTAATTTCGTCTCCCCGGATATTCGCTTTTGCCGCGATACGAGCGCAGCCGTCGCGGTGCGATTTCCCCGCGACGCGTATTTCTCGGTACTTTATGTTTCCGCGCACTCGCACGCAGGGGGGGGGGGGAGGGTGGTGTAATGACGCCGCAGGATGCTCGGGGGTCTCGCGGTGCACGTGGCGCCGTTTGGCCGTATGATCGCGGGATCGCTGCGGCATCCAGCGCGATGCTTATTTTATTTATGGCTCTACAACCCTGTACCGCTATTACATATATTGAATTCGTAAATATAGCACGTTACATTGATCCTCGTGAGGTTTATTTGTTCCCCCTCGTCCGTCCTTCGCGAAACTGTCTCCGTTTGTTAAATTTTTTATTTCATTTTATATTATATTAATATGTGGTTTCGTTATTTCGAATAAAATGTTCTGTGATCGACCGCGGTCGTCGTCGTCTCGCGACGAAGTTAAAATCTGTTCGCCATCTCTTTGCCATCGAACGACTAATCAATGGTAATAATTAATAACAGCCATTTCGCCGCATTTTTTTTTCCTTACGATTAGTCACGTAAAAAATGCTCATATACTCCCCGAAGTCTATAGCGAATATCGCAACGTTGTGTCATATATATATGCATATATATATTTATTTGAAATATAATCTACCCATCGAGTCGATGAAATGTGTCTGTGTATTTTTGTGTGTGTGTTTTTATTTCATACAGGACTTTATACGTACGTCACTTAAATGGTAAGAAATAATTTACGGGCTCTTCGATATTTGTCCGCCGATCAGGAAAATTTTGTGAATCCAGCGGCGAACCCGGCGAGTTCGTTTTTGATTATTTCAAGTCGTCAATGATATACACACCGTTTTTTTTCGTAAATTCTTATCTGTACAATTATTTTTTGTATAACTTAGTTGTATCAATCTAAATTGTCAATTAAATCTCACGCCTCACGACGGATAACGCACAATGATCCCGGAATTATTGCAGATACAACTTTCAATATATTCGTCGTAACTGCGATTTCGCGATTTTTTTTTTATATTTCATCCCTCGCAAACTTCGTTGGAAATCTAATAATTTACACTGTCACAGGCTTTTTGGAAATAGGCTTGAGATCTGCCTGCAGAATCGCTGAGTCTACCTCGCGACTCTTTCGCTATAACGGAACGTCGCTCTGGCTGACGGGACCGTTGCCTATTTTCGCTAAGTTGAGATTCTTCGCCGCGGGAAGATTCGACTCGTCGGCGCCGATATCCTTGATCATCGGCGACGTCGTCACCGCCGCGGACTCCGCGCCGTTGTTGTTCAGGATTGTCTGGGTTGAGCGTGTCGTCACCGCGGCCGGAAGCTTCCCGTTCTTGTGATCCTTCGCCTCCATCTCGTACTCTGTGTGGGGTCAACATTAATTTCCGAATAAAGAATCACGGAAAAAAATGGCAATTTTTTTTTTCGATTTTTCGAAAGAAGACTCTTCAACAAAGAGAATGCCGTCAGGCGGAACGCGATGTCTCGACTTTTCTATTTTTTGCAGATTTTTAAAATTGACCCTCAGCAATCGCAAATTTTGTCGACATTTTTTTTTGCGAGAAAATTTTTTTTCGATTTAACGAAGTTTTAAAACTTTATCCGATGGGAAATTTCCCGTTGATTCCAAAAATCACAAAAAAATACTCACGTTCGCTCTGAGTGGAACAGTCGGTGGTAGTGATAATGTGTTTTTTCACAGCTTTGTTCTGGTCGCACGTTACAGCTGTGAGGGTAACAGGTGCCATCATGCTGGACGCGTTGGTCGCGGTCACTGAGCCTTTAGTTGTGTTGTATCGGTTCATCATCATATTGGGGCGCACGTTTCTCTCCGGATGGATGAGTATGATGTACAACTGAAATAAAAAAAAACATAGTGAGAACGTTTCTCTTCGAAAAATGCTTTTATTCTATTTTTTTTTAATTTTTTTTAGAAATATAATTTGGGTGAAATACTTTGGGAGTGAAGAGACAGGCGATAGTGACGGACGCCGACAGACTTATGGTCACGGACATCGATGTGATTTTCAGGGCGACCTGACTTCCGGTGCCGAAGTAGAGCGGAACGAAAGCCAACCAGATGACACAAGTCGTGTACATCGTGAAACCTGTAATTGCAAAAAATACAAAAAGTATGAAAAAAACGGGACCACGACTCGCACGTAAAGGGTTGAAATTGGAGAATGCGTCTTTTTTTTTTCACGTCCTCCAACTTTTCCCTCTCGCGCTCGACACTCATTGGCTCAGATTTACAACGCTGCTCAGTCGCGTATCGCGAATAATTCGTCCCGAGTGCTCCGAAAATATCCAGGTGCCGTGTATTTTTTTTTTCATCTCCTGCACCGGGGGTGAAAAGTAATTACGCGCCACGTGTGCGAACACGTCGCTTCCGCGCGACCGAAATTACGCAAAAGTACAAACTCGTTGGCAAATATGAAGACTCTTGTAAATACAAAATATTATTTGTCAAAATAAAATATTCGCAGACACAAAGCGTCGTCGATACAAAAACGAAAATATCTCCTGTTTTTTCGGCAAACAGCTAGACGAATTCGAAACAATTTTGCAGCTCGACAAATTTTTCTATTCTGTAAAACACGAACTGGAACTGCGACAAAATATGATGGTATTTTTTTTATCTCACAAACACGAATTTCAACGTCAACAAAAATTGATTGCAATTTCGGCAAACAGTAATCTAGTTAATCGTCAACTCAAACGAGATGAGTTAGCAGTTGGCGAACGTCTGAAGCTGCAGCTGAGATCGATTTCTCGTCATCATTATACGTTTACCTATGTGTTTGCTCTCGTTGAACGCCTCGGGTATTTTGCGGGTCAACACCGCGTAGACGGTGCACACGACTATCAGTATAATGGGATAGGTGAAGGCGATCATGTAACTGGCGTCGATGTAGCTGTTGCACACAAGGAGATTGTCTTCCCTCGTTGGATAATGATGGATCGCCTTCGCCGGGTCGATAACCATCCAAACTCCATTGATGAGGATCTGCACGCCGACGAGCATGCTGCATATTATTAGCTGCGAGCGCGGCGAAATGAAGGACGGCCGCTTGGCGCTGTGCTTGCCGGCATTAAATATCCGCGATATTCTGTTCGTCTTGGTCAGCAGAGCCGCGTAAACCACAGTAAAGCAGAAACCCGCGGAAAATCTGAAACACGTCGCCATTCATCGTCAGCCCTGAACCTCAGCAGCTTTTCCCAGAATTAATAACACTAATTACCGTAACTTAATTTTCGCATTACAATTTTCACACGCTGAAAGTAACGGAAATAAATTGCTGTGAGAAAATTAAATATTCACCCAGCGAAAATACTCAAAGCTTTCCAAGCTACGTGGAAAAAATTGAAAGAAAGCAGAAAAAAAATGTTGAACGGAATTATTAATAATCCCGTTCTTTTTCTTCGCGCGTTTAAATCCGCGAGAACCGCGTCAAAATCCCTCGGACAATACTAGAATTAGGTACGAATATTCGGTGTCCCTTGACGCGAATACGTTAATACCGCGTTTACCGTTGAAACGCTGTTTCGTCGAATCCACGTTGACTCGAATATCCGTCGAGAACGTAACATTTCGTCGCACTGAAGTTTAACAGCGTTTCGGATTCAACGAACCAACGGGGGTCCGAGGTCTCGCCAGCTGCTCGAGGCACCAGCGTTCTCCATGTGCTTAATATTTTGGAGCAAGTCGAGGGTATACACAGAGCGTTGAATATTAATTTGATAATATACGCCGAGACTCGGCAAAGCCCACGGTTAATAATTCTCCAAGCCTGGAATTGGGGCCCCTTGGCCTCTCGTCTCTTCATCCCTTCATCATCATCATCATCCTCACCTCTGGATGCTGCACACGAGGTCATTCGGCCTGAGGACCAGGGCAAAAGTCACCAGATAGCAGAGCAGAATCCCCGTTAAAAGAACGTAGGACAGTTCGCGTCCTGACGCTCGAACGATCGGAGTGTCGTTGTGCTTCAAGAAGACACCGCCCACGAAGAGAGTGATCTGAAACGAGTCCGGAGGTTAATTCTCGAGCCACTTTGTCCCAGTTTCAGCCAACCATTCACCCTGGCTCGTTGCGGCGTTTCTCCCTCCGACCCGAAGAGGAAAAGACACTCCCCTCTAGCTCTTAGGAGGCGAACACGCTTTAACAGCCAACTAAAACCTTCAAGTGGAGCAATGAGGAAAATTCTTACGAGAATTCCCGTCGACGAGAAAGACATCGCTCCGATTGCCCAGCCGCTCTCGGGTCGCAGAAAGTTCTCGGGTATCTCGCGACAGTACGAGTGCGTCTCGTCGGGCAAGCTGCCCTTGGGACACAGGACGCACTGCTTCTCGTCGCTTTCATGACGGATCTGGATGAGACAGACAAATCTCAGTAAGTGTCATGAATTTTATTTTATTTTTTTGGATCTATAAAATGTAATTTTGTCAACTTTGACATCCCTAGTAGAAAATTGAAGGTGTTACAAGCGCTAGTCAGACTGATTTTAATTAGGATTCATTAGAGTTATTTGCCCCTTCTGTTTCAGGAAACACATTGTACTCGCTGCTGACGCGAGGATAATAATGATAAGGGCAGGAGGGGGCATTGCACTTGATACCTGGTAACCAATAAGAGAAGGACGTTATACCTGATACTGAGTGCAGTTGAAACAGTGCCAGCAGCAGCTCTCGCCCTCGACGTATTTCTTCGCCTGGCCGACCTCGCAGGGCAACGAGCAGACGCTCTCCGGGGGCTCCGGGTGGCCCAGACGAAATTGGATCTCTGAAACGTGCAATTCCGGAGTGGGATATCCCAGTCGTGTATCGATTACCGTGTGTGTCCGGGGGCTGTCGGAGAAAAGATGGACAGGGATATGCGAGCTTCGCGGGTTTCGAACGACCGCATTCTGCTTTCAACCCTGTAGAATCTGAACTGTGTTGCCACACTCCGCAGGGTTGAATTTCTAGTGCAACGACTCTACAGGGTTGAAAGGCGAACCACGAAAGCCACGACCATTGACAATGTTGGGAGTTGTAACTTTACAGTTGTTGCCCAGGTTGGTCATGGCCAAATATTCACCTGACATGTTGAGTCGTAGCTCGCCCTCCAGGTACTTTCCCACCCGGATCCACTTGTACTTTCCTGGAGTGACCTGCTTGAAGTGGATTATGTTGTATCGGGCTGGGCCGTCGCCGTTCTTGTCGAAGTGGAACACATCCCCGCTTAGGCCTTCGGTTCAAATAATCGTTGTTAGCTTTATTTATTTATCAATTGATTCTATCATTAATAGAATGTTTTGTGGACCATTGCTTACCCTTGAATTGGACTGTTCTCAGATAGCTGAGGAGTTCAGTGCCCTTAGTCGGTTTCATCGCGTCGCAAAGTCCTCGGACCCCGTGACACAGATCGGCGTGCATGTTGCTGAGGACAGACGAAAAAATGACGGACCATTGGTCGTAATTTTTTTTTAAATACAATGGCCAGAATGTGACTTACCGAAACGCGTAGGCAAACGCCATGACTGCGTCCGAAACGAACTGCAACTGATTCTCAAACGCGGTGTTCTGTTTGGTGAGCCTCTCAGTCGTCGTGCATTCCTCCGTATAATTATTGTAGGGAGTGTGCGACGCGTTCGGATAGCGGCACTTGAAGTGATCCTCCCAGAACTCTGAAGGGGTGAATAAAATTTGACGCGGAATTAATTCACGATTCGTCGCTTATTGCGTCGTGAATTTCGTCGCGACACGGAAATTGCTGGTCTGTCGCGCGTCAGAGGGAAAACGCGCGGGTACCAGCAGCAACCGCGAGCTCGCGGTTCTGTTTGGCGATAAGTTACTCGATCCGTCGCGTCTCGGTCGCACCGGGTGCTCCGCAAATTCTAACCCGGTGCAAGCCAGGCGCCTCGAGTCTCGCATCGAGATTCCCATGATTATTCCGCACACCTCTCCGTGCCGACGCGACAGGCGTAATCTCTTCGTCTTATCGAGGGGTTTCCATTTGCACCGTGACGGGAAATTCACTGAGTTGCTGCTGCTGCTGCTCCGCAGCGAGAGAACCGCGCGTGACACACAAAGAGACGAGGATTATTGTAGCGAATACACAACGCGAGTCGTATGGACGGATTTGTCGCGTCGCGAGCGAAGCAGCAGATTGCGAAAGGGCGAGAAACGCCTGGTGGAAAATGTATGGCGATACACTCGGTGCTAGTCAGGACGTGATCAGGCCTGTGGCATCCCTGTCCGGACTTGATCAGTGGATTGGGCCGAATGTAACAGAATCCTACAGATTTTCTACCATGCGGAATTAATACCCACATGTATTTATTAAAATTGTTTATAACTCATGTAAAATTTAATGCGTAAATAATCGTATCGCATAGACGCAATTTTCGTCGTGTGATTCAATGTTATGCGAAGAGCGAAATGTCAATAAACGGCTAGCGTTAGTTCACAAAACCCGCCACGCGGTAATTTACCCGGCGAACGACGCATCCGCGAATGTATTTGCGTAAAGTCTGCGCGCCCGAACGAACGACCGATGAGGTCAATTCACGGTCGGGATTTTCGCATTTCCACGTAATTTCCCGTTCTGACATCGGTATTTGCGTTGCACTAGCTAAATTCGCGCGTTTCATATGCAACGCGAAATTCCACCGCTGGTAACAGTTGAAACGTGGAACGATAACATGTTCTCCATTGCGAAAATACGGCGATAATTTTGATTCATATCAATTTGCGTTTATAAATTCTTCGAAAATCCTTCTAAACTTAATTTTTTTTCCCAGCTTCGCTTATACTTGGTGCGAAGGAAAAAAAATTGTTTAGATAACGATGAGTAACCAAGTGAACTTTGCCGTGAAAAGATAAACTTCACAAAAGACGCTGGAGCAACGAGAACATGATCCACGTGAAAGACCGTTGGGGGGACCCGACTCTACCCGGACAAAAGATTCCCCGAGGTTCCTGTTCCTTAATTAACATCGCCCCGCGCCGGTCGCGGTAATTCACTTCAACTCCACGAGGGCGTGGATCCTCTGTAATTAATTCAGTCTTTTGGCGCTTCGACGCTGAACCTGCTGGGCATTTCGCCGTGTCAACATTCGTCGTCAGCGTCGTCGTCGTGAGTATGTAATTCAATTGAATCGAGGGACGACAATTTTTCAGTATTTTTCAGACTGAAAGGGGCAAACCCTTTTCCAATTAGTAATGCGGATTTTCGTCCGGGGACATGTCCAAGGAATTGTCCAGGGACTTGTCCAGAGCGGTTCGAATATCACTGAACGGGCAACGTCGACTCACCCACAAACCAGGGATTCCTTCGGTTATTCTCGACCGTGAGGTTGAGAAAATAATCCTCGAAGCCGTCGACCGGGTTCGCCTGTGGCTGAACCGACAGCGTGCCCTCCATTTCCGGCTCGTTTCCGTCGCTGACCAAGCTCCGCGCGCTCCAGCCGTCGCTTCCGATCCACGAGAAGGCGCCCGTCGCGTTGCATCGTCTCACCGCCTTCATGACACCGGCGACTTCTTGGTCCGAGGCGAATATGATGCAGCCTGGAACAAAGAGAAATATTGAAATTTCACATATCATGCCGAGGCTCTGCTCTGCATCGCCACTCGGGAGTATCGGGACGTATCCGGTCTGAAAGGGCAATGCAAAAGGGAAAACGGAGCTCAGGCACGATTTTAATTAAGCCGCACGTCGACTCGGATATAAAGCGGCTTGAGAATAACGAGTTTCGACTGACGATCTCGCGGGAATTAATTGAATATAGTTTTAATTCAAGCGCTTGTAACATTTCACGACGTTTGTTATTCATCCCTCGTTTGAAATTATTTTTATGAATACAGGCGCTGAATTTTTTTTTTATAACATTTTTTCATAACATTTCATGATGTTTGTTGTAAGGGAATGCGAGTGTTATTTATCCCTCGTTGAAATTATTTTGATGAATACTCGTGCGGACATTTTTTTTTACTCCAGATGAACCCAAGTTCAGATCTGGTTGGTGGAGGGACTGTGGCACTGGATATCCGTCGCGTGGCACAAGTTCAACTTTAAATCGGATTTGCGGCAGTGATATACGAGCGGAGATACCGCGCGAGAAGCGACTCAGTCAGACGCCTCGGTGAGACGCGAAAATGTTCCCGGAGTCGCAAATGACTTGATCCCGGAGACTTTCGGGCAATTCGGGAAGAAAGTTCATTACACTTTGCCGCTCGCGCTGTCGGGGGCTTTAATCGGGATCGCTTCGAACGCGATAGCGCGCCATTAATTTACCCCCGAGATTAATGACCAAATCTGGTAGACTGATTCGCGTATTTTTTTTTCTCATGGCTTAATACTTGCCAACTCATTCTCGACAACACTCAGTATTTCCGTTATAATCGAGTTAGAATCCCGCAACTCGAGTTATTGATTTTTTATTTATTTTTTTTTATCCCTCCACTCGAGACGAGAGACAAGACGAGGATCGTGGTTCTCGGGCTGCAACGCAAAAAGCTTAATCGAATTTGGCGCATTGTTGGCATTAATTATACTCGGTGTTTATAGCCGCGGTTAGCGTCAGACGCAATTTCTGCGACGAGTTAAAAGATCATTAAAAACTTCTGTATTTTTTTTTAACTTCTGTGTTTATTTATTTTGCCAGTGGTCGGCGCGGAGTAGCGGAAAGCGTTGTGCGAAAATCATTATTTTTGCGGTAAAAAAATGTCGAGGGTGCTCCGGGAAAATGTATACAACCGCCCAATTAAGAGTTATTTAATTACGTTCGTGTATAAACGACTGCCGGCTCTGTGGCAGCCGGTTTCGGAGGTTTGCCAAGTGCACATAACGCTCACGGTCACATTACCCACTGGCTTTGGCTAAGTAGAGTCGTCGTGCAGCCGTTCAACGTCCACTGAGCTCGCTCGGTTCGACTCCAACGATTCTCACAAGGCATGTAGGGTGATTTTGACGATAATTAGGCATTCGCGTTTACTCGCAGTGATTCCAAATTTTGCGAGTGACCGAAATCAGAATAATCACGAAAAATTGAGGCAGAACGCAAAGCATTTTTTATTTGTCAAGAAATGATTTTTTTTGTCAAGTATTTATTTTTTATCTATCAAGTTCAGATCAACGGTTGTCGAGAAAAAGAGGGGCAAGGCACTTCTCGTTATTGCTTTGGACGAGGCAGGCTCAGAGTCGGTGCGTCGCTGAACCCCCTCCCCCAGGCTAGATTGCCAAGTACCCTTAGGGCGAGTTTGACTGTAACGCGGTTAACACTGCGCTACGCCCAGCTACGTCTATGCACCCTTCGCCCGTGATAACAATTGAGGGGTCTGGTCTTCGTATAACGCTCGCCAGCAGCGCCTCGTCGTGCAATTTGTGAGTCACATAATTTCCGCAATAAACTCGCAGCGAGTCCTGCACCAGACAATATTACGAGCTTCCATAGCCACTGACCAATTTTTTTTTCCTAGGTCCTTAAGGAATTCCCATTGGAAACTGCGGCGACGACGACACTGAACGACTCGGAAGATCTACGAGTGGGCGTGCCGATTGCTGATACATGGACCGTGCTAACGAGTGGACAAAGAGGTAGGAAGAAAAAGAAAAAAACCCTTAAGCATCCAAGGGTGTCCCTCGAGCCCTTAATTAGCAGCATCCTGGTTGGTACTTTGTCCTGGTGCTTCATTAATCCTAGGTGTCCTGGGCGCGAGAAAGAAGTTCATCATTGAGGGGCTGTGTTTTTGCCGTCTTTGTTCCAGCACGATGATGGGGGAGTCTTAAGGAGGACACCCCCTCAACGATAAGCCGTGGACGATAAGCCGTGGGAATTCTTGTTCGGTGACTTTTTGGCCTATCTCGTCGTGGTCGCGTTTTTCCCTCGAATGGATCTCAATTATTATCCAGGAAACGTCTTTGACGGGCTGAGGGATCATCAGGGGGTATCCTCGCCTTGGCCATTGGCTGCATCGATCCGTTTGAGGAGCATCAAACGCAGCCGATCGCAGGTCCCAGCGATTAAGTCCTGCACCGCTGAAGGGAATAGCCGATGAAGTAGCCTCGTGGGTGATATTCTCGTGGACTAATGTCCCGCGGAATCGCTGTTTACTCGAGTCACCTGGGACCGTTCCGGACAAACGGGTTGTAATTACGGATCTTGCGTCGCAAAAGTAAAGTTGGCAACCAAGCGAAACCTGAAGATGGTTTTTTTTTTAAATTCATCTATCATCTACTGGAGAGAAGATGGGCTTGGAAAGAAATAGAAATTAGAACAAGTGAAAAAAAAACAAGAAAAAAATTATCTCTGCCATTCGAAGATCCTCAATGGTGGCTTCTATTATCGGTAGAATTTCTTTTTACCCCAAGATAAAGATAGCGGCTGAATTAAATGAAAATACAACCTTGCCAAGAAGATCATCTGGTCGCTAAATTCTATTGACTCTTCGCGGGTCGTTGGAAGACGTCGAGAACGTTGGAAAGACACTATTGTCCTGGTATTAAAAAAACAAGAGAGTCGGTCCTGAGTATCGAGGCTAATATATTTTATACGGTTCGTCTCGTTTGAAGAGTTTGCACAAATTGTCACCAGAAGAAGCAAAAAAATGTGTCCTCAGGGATCCCATCATATCGCTTCGGCCTTCGGATCTTCTTGACGTCATGGAGGAAAGAAATTCTCTAAAAATATTCAGAGACAAATGATAGCAGGTTGGGAGATGAAAGAAGCTGTCGACGACCATATTAACGGTTCCCACTGAGACAGTGGCACATCTTGTTTTTTTTTAACCCTCACATCTCGTTCTTTAGACTCGGTTGGGGGTGGCCACTCCCGAAGCTCACGAGGAGCACGTATTGTATCTTTTTTTGAGGGTTGAAAAATAATTGTGGTGTCCCGATCACGATTGAGCTGTCTTGCGTAAAAGAGAGATTCAATGAAAAGAATATTCTTTTCTTCGACGTAGCCTGTGTGTGTTTTTTCTTTGCGCTCTGGTTCTTTTTGATTCAGTGTGTGCGTCGTCTCCGGAGAGCGCGGAGCGAACAAAACCTTTCACCACCCCCTTTGGGTTTGTCTCCCGTCTCCCTGTGTTCTCCTCACCTTCATCTTTCCTCAGACTTTATTGGGATTCTCGTATCGTGACAGTCGTTACACTTCAAAGAATTTTTCATTATAAAACGCCTTTTGGGAATTGTCTCTTTCTCTCTGCGACATATTTTCCAATAACTCGGGTACTTTTACTGAAAATGGTAATCGGGTCATATTACCTTGTGAAATTTGCATCGTGGGTTACAATTCAATTTAATTCTATTTTATTTCGAATGTTTATCGATTTAAATATTTATTTTACTGTGTTGAATTTATCTGACCCAGGCGAATTTTATTTTTTCAGGTTGCTATTCGCATGTTCGCCCGGAGGCTAAATCACCAAAGCTCAAGCTCAAGAACTTCGGTTGGAGTCGGAACTTTGGTTAATTGAAGCACCGGAACGTCGAAACTTGCGGAGGTTCGAATGCGAAGTCTAAGTTGAAAATTAGTAACAATCTTTGACGAGGGTCGAATCACTCGCTCGCCCCAAAAATTTTTGTTAATTAATGGAAAATTGTCGTGAGCATTTTTTCCGACGACTTAATTAACGTTCTAATTAACGTTTCACGTGGCAGTCGAGAAGAAGCCGGGAGCAGCTTCCGCTGGACTTTTGCTGCCAGGGGCGAAGAAAAAACGGTATCCGGCGAAGTTTCGGCCTCCCCTCCCCCTCCCTCCGGCTGAGTCGTGTCCGATAATCGAATTCGACGTTCGCCGGTCTTCAGCGTCGAATGAAAAACTTTCGGACGACACAGCCGAGGCCTTCGGGCATAACTCAACGCTCGGGACGCGGCAGCACGATTTTTCACTCTCGGCCAGACAGCTTAAAAAGCCTCGTATCCCCGATATCGCCCGAGACACGTCGCAATCCACTTCTGCCCGGGTCCCAAAGTTGCCCCGAACAGTCGTCAACATTTTTTCGCTGCTTAAGTGGTCGAACCGCTTCAGGAAAAAAATTCTTAAGATTGTTGAAAAATTATTTTACCATAGAATCGACCCTACGGCGGCCAATGACTGGACTCCTGGAGAAAATCTAGCACCAAACTCGATGCAAAGTCCCATTCGTCGAGGGAACCATCTGTTCGACTAGTCGCAATCGATGAGAGAGTTTAACGTCACTTGTTACCATTCCGCATTCATACAAACTTGTCACAACTGTCGTTACTCCCCCCCCCCCCCTTTCTTTAGTTTTCCTTTTTCCTTCTTTCGCAGTAGCGCAAAACAGGTGGGAACCATCAGACCCTTAATGGAATCAATAAACTTGAACGAGTCTGAGCGCTGTGTAGGTCAAAATCAATTTCAACGAGTGATCGAGTGCTCCGGATGCAAAGAGGGGGTGGGGGAGGGGGGTAGGGGAAGCGAGTCATGAGTGCCACTTCGTTTGCTCGTGCGTTTTAAGCGACACCGGGACAACTACTCCAATCAATATAGGAAAACTTGGTGCACGCTCAATGATCTCAAATCCGTTTCCTGCTTCCACCATCCAATTTTTATTTTGGCCTCGTGATTTTGGGGGCGTGAAAATTGTGAAGCGAAGAGTAAATGCAACTTACTTTTAACGTCCAAACGACACTAAAGGTGTATCATCAAGGCTCGCTTCGTTATGGGAAAGTTTACGCGTGGAGGTCAAGGGGTAAAAAAAAGTGTCTACGCTCACCTCTCGCACGTGGCTTCGTTAGCAGTTTCAGGACTATGTTGTCGTAAACGTGGGCCTTGGCGACCCCGGAATCCTTGGACAGCTTTTCCTTCACGGCGATGCATATCTGGTGTTTTCCCAAGAGTTTTTCCAGCTCCTCGTAAGCCTTGAACAGTAAAGAAAACGCCATGTCACTCACCGCGCGGCTCGTTTGACGCTTTTGGTTCGTCATCGTTCTCGATGAGTTCGCGGCGGTTCCGGAACGAGGGCGTCGAGATTTCGCGAAGATTTTTTTTTTTCGGCTTTGGACCCTAAATTAAAAATGGGGTTCGAGCATTGTCATTGTCACTATCAGTTTTAAAAATCACGGTTGTTTGCCCGAAAAATCGAAAAGACGAGGAGAAAAACGCAAAAATAAAATAAAATATTAATAAAAAATAATTATTGATGCGATAAAAAAGAAAATCTATCAACGTCGTAGCTAACACGATGCGGTGCAGTCAATTTTATAGGCGGCGCAGCTGAACGAGACTCGGTGGATTTACCGAAGCTGCTGTTAGGCAGCTCGCAGCCATTTATCATCTCAATCTGGCGCAAAGTTTAGCGACGACATTTCGGCTTTAGTAGGCGTCCTCCTCGGTGGAAAAGCCGACGTTAACACGACGGGACAGTGACTAAGGGTTGTGCCGCGCTACCGTCGCTGTCGCCGGCGGCGGTGATACGCGAACACGTACGCGACGATTTCGACTCGGCACACCGACGCGACGGATAATCTAAGTAAAGTTTTCACCCCCCCGCACACGCGGCGGTGAAATTGTTCATTTTTGCCCTCGCGACTCGACCGCCGCGCGAGACGCGAAAACGCGAATAATCGCGAGTATTATACATGGGAACTTTACGGGAACAGCGCTGAAAATTTATCGCGGATTTTTCCCCAGCAAAAACTCGCGGTTCGCCGGACATTTCGCTCGCCACTTTCAGAGCTTCCGTTTTAATTATGAGATTTGTCACACCGAAAAAAAGACATTTTTTTTTTAGTGGATGAAACATTTCCTTGGTCGTGAGAGTGAAAAAAAATTGAAGTTGACTCCAGTGGTTTAACGAGCTGCCGCAGTGAATGTAAACTGTTTAACTGAGCAGCTTGAACATTTTTTTTTTAGTGTCGATTTTGAGTCGAGCGAGTTCCGTCGATTTTTCAGCCGCGAATAAAACGTGTTGACACGCGCATCGAGAGGGAAAATAATATTTCATTCGAACGGATCAGCGGTCGAGTGGCGAAATTTGATTCATTTCTCTCGCTGTGGATTTTTTTTAATTACGAATTTGCCTCGAAAAAAGGGGTGAAAAAAAAATCAGGCAAACATTTCACTCGACAACGAGGGCGCGAAAATTGCGGTTGATCTTTCGGTGCCTCTAACGAGCATTAACGAGGAAAATTAAATTTCGCGGAATCACAAAATGTATCATTGTGTCGATTGCGACGAATCTGCGAGTTGATGGATCGACGCTCGGCTGATCCAATTGAATTTGGCCGCATGCGGCGAAAATGTAAAACCGCGTGATATTAAAAAATCGAGAAAGTCGCGATATGCATTCCGCTCATATCGCGACGGCTTTTTCACGGACGAATAATAAATAATAAATGTCGCGTCGAGCGTTGAATATTCATCACGAGATGTTTTACAGACTATTGCAATCCGATTACCATAGACCTGAAGTCTGAAAACCTTTCTCGGTCATAAAAAAAAAAAAAATACGAAAACAATTTAAGAACAGACTTATTAAAAAAGAAAAGTTTTACGTCGCAATTTCCTCGTTAAAACGATTTTACAAAAACGCTCGACGATTGCCCCGAGGACATTTCTCTTCGCCCTTTCAATACCTCTCAATGTTTTTCCTCATTACCCACCTCGGAAAAAAAAAAAAAAAAAAAAAAAACGTAGACGAGGATAAAAATACGACCAGAGCAAAAGTGCTCGAGACGAGGCTTAATTCACCGGCTTAATTGGAAAGCAAATACTCGACCGTAGCGCCGAGATCACTCCCCGGGTCTTTTGAGCCTGCAAGACACACTTAGCCTCATCGTCGTCGTCGTTGCTTCCCGATAGCCTCAATTTTATCCACAAAAACAAATCCTACAATATTATTTTCCAATGGTGCAGACGTGGCGAATAAGCTAAATGAAGCAGACGAGTGATCCTTAAGTATTTTTCAATGCATCTTTCATGAAGTCTCCCCCTCCCCTCCCGCCACCTACGCCCCCTGAAACTGCGAAGCCGCAAACTTTCTCCTGTCTTCTCTTCTCCAGGAGCTTTTAGGTCATAAAGATTCACCACTCATATTTCTTAATTCTCTCTCGTCGTTCAACATGTGGGCGGGAAAATTTTCTCGCGTGTTCGCAAGCTTCGCGTCAGTCGCCTGGCGTTCGCCTCCTCCTGGCGAAACCTTCGAAGCGAAAGCCACTAGGCATTATTTATGCGATGCATTAGAGAGTAGGCCCGACGTTATGGTTATTGTTATTCCCGGCTCACAGTCTCACAGCCGTGTATCCTCCCCCCCCTCCCTCCCCCCGCTCTTAACCTTTCCCCCTAGCCCTCCTCCTTTCGGCTTCTCTTTCTCTTCCTCTCGCGGCGGTGCGAATAATCACTTCCCTCTCGTCGTTCTGGCCCTTCGGTGTAAGCTCACCTCCCCCCCCCCCCCCCCACCCAAGCACCCACGAAAAAAACTCAAATTTAATTCCGCGGAAAGGAAAAAAATGCGAACCGTGTGTAGAGCGAAGCGTGACCTCCGAGAGACAATTGGATGAATTTACTTAAGCGGAGGCTGCGTCGCGTATTTATTCGAGGGAATAAAAATTCTAGTACTTTAAGCGCGAGTTTTTTGCCAGAAAAAATGAGAGGCTAAATGGATAAGCTGCATGTTTTTTTGCATACTTTTTCTTGGGTTTTATAATTACATTACGATATATAATTACAGGTTTCTATGCAAATTTTTGGAGATACAATATTTTTTGCAGCAGCAACGACGACAGAAACAGCAGCAGCAACGACAGCGACAGAAACAGCAGTAGCAGCAACAGCAGCGGCAGCGGCAGCCATAGAAGCCGGGAAGGTGGCTCGAGGTGCGCGGTTTAGTCGACATTGGCCGCGGGCTGTTAAATATTCACTGGATTATGAGGGTCGGTAGCTGCGGCGGCGCGAAGCCCCGACGAATTAAAATCATTTGCATTCGGCGCCTTCGCATTAGAGTTCACCGAGTTGAAATACACGTTTTGCGAGTCGCGTTCGTCGTCACGCGTTTTCCCTCCTCCTCGCCCTCTTTAGTCGTCATTTCATTACTCGACACCTTTTTCCGGGCCTCGCTCTAATTAGCAATTAATTTTCGTGTACCTTTTGGCCAATCGGATTTCCACGACTAAATTCAACATGACACTCGGTATCCGATCGCGTTCTCAAATTTCACGCGATGCAGTCATTTTATTTCTATTTTCGGCGGCTAAAAACCGCCCAAATCGGGGTCACGAATTTTTTTTTTTCAAAATATCGACTTTTAACCTATACCATCGTTTTCAAGTCGCATATTCTACCCCTGAAAACACTGGTTACAACCCTTTTTTAGTTGATTCTGAAAAAAAAAATTTTTGGCCGAACACTTGCAAAATGCAATCATTTAGATCATAATTCTATATGGAAGTCACATGAAGCGTTTGCATCTTATGTTATCTGGGTTCGATCGTCGATTCAGCGTCCAACGATCTTAGACCGTCGAATTCTATCGGCCCTTCACCCTCGCCTCTCTCGTCCCTTATGCAACATCCGGGAAAATTCAGGCGTTTCGCCTGTGAACGTTGCAACCGCAGGACGAGTCGCGAGCGTGCAAATAAATATTTACGTCATACGTTCGCATCCCACGCTCGACGGGCGCCCTGGGTGCTCGGGCGAAAATTCGATTACCCTGGTTTACAATTCTCCCCAGGAGATTCCGGCGCACTGCGCGCCTCGGCGTCGTCTCACGTAACCGCGAAGCGGGCTCGACGTCTCGAGGAGCGTCGTGACTACTTTTCTAATAGCTGCGGGAGACTCTTTTATGTCGGACTCCGAGGAGGAGGAGGACCACCCCCCCCCCCCCCCATGGGTCACGTGACACTGGGAAAAACGAAAGGGCGGAAGGGGATCGGAAGGGGAGACGGGTCACGTGACACTGGGAAAACCGAAAGGGTGAAAGGGGCGGGGAGGGGGAGGAAAAAAGCTCTTCGCCGATTCTCAGAGTTCGATAGACTTCACACGCGGTTTTTATCGATCGCTCCTCTCCACCGGTTACGCTGAAAACATTACGGGAGGAAATGGATCGGCGGATATAGCGGCAACGGGGAAAGGTGAAGAAGGGGTGGAATGAGGGTCGAGGGTCGGGGGGAGGCTTCTCGGGTCTCTTCAGGAAATGAGTTGAGAATTGGTCGTTCCAACGAGAGAGAGAAAGAGAGAGAGTTCTATACCTCGAAACCGATCATTGTAGTAGTCGTGGGGTGGGAGGGGGGGGGGGGGGGGGGGGGGGTTATAGTTATTGGCCCCGCGGAAAAGCCGCGAGAGGGACGCGAAATGGGAGCCAGGTGCGCGCATGGCCGAGACATTCTGTAGAACGAGGCGAGCAGCCAATGTGGAATTCCAGGCGACGAGAATCTCAGCGGTTTTCCAGGATTTTTTTTTCGGTTCGATGAAGAGAAAAAAAAATTGGTACCAAGAGAGGATCGAATTCCGCGTTGCATCTCGTTGTGAAAATCGATCGAGTCCCTCGAATCCCAGTAATTTGCAGTAAAAATGAATGGAATTTATTAAAACATTAATTTTTTTTCTTGCTGCAAAAAAAAAGAAAAAAAAAAACATTTCCACGAGGAAATCATTGTGATACACTTGTCTAATTGTCTCCCAGGACGTGATTCGTTCCAAAGTCCGACGACGAGTCTGAAGTTTCTCGATCCAAGAAATGTCACGGACTCACCTTTTCGCCGTAATTGCTCTCCTCGTAGATAATCGACACGTAACTCCAGCCCATTACGAGAACGATGTCCACCATCGCCTTGACCTGATAATGATCGCTCGGTATTGTCCGGGTGAAGTACTCGAATCGCATTTTGTTTGACAGTTCTGGGCTCGTGGAGAAAAATGACACCTGGAACAAAAAAATTCAAGACCCAAGTGAGACCAAAGGGTAGAGGGAAAAGGGACGAAAAAAAAAGAAAAAAAATATATAGAGGATAGTTGATTTATTAATAGCAAGCTTAGGAGAAACAAACAGCATGGTATTAAATTCTATACATTATAAAGCGCAGCTTTAAAAAATTTCATACATATCAACCAACCAGAAACACGAGATATTTTTCAAGCCACCTGTCCGACTAGTGAGGCAACGTCTCAAGGGGCGAAGACCCGCTAGTCGAACGATCGGCTTATCGGGAATAAGTCTCCGTCCTGTATTTACGTCTCCATCAAATTTATTTCCAGATTATCCGTGACGGTTTCCCGGTAAAACCGCAACAGAAAAAAATTGTCATGAAAAATTCAGAAAAAACAAAGTTAATTTTTTTCTGTTATTATTCGAATTAAATTCAGTAAAAAAAAAAAAAATAAAACGAGTCTGGCATAATTAACCGGAAATTCTCTCGTATTATTATTATCCCTCGGTCTGAAACGATCCTCGAGTATCGTCGTCGTTGTCGTCTCGTTACATCGCCGCGCTCTGTAAACTATCGTGAAAATATTTACGACATCGCGTCGTCGTCGTCTGTGCTCACTGAGAGGACCCGAGCAGAAGCAGCAGGACACGATAGTTTCCTCTTCGCCGGCGGAAGAATACGGCGCTCTGAGAATGGTATCTATATTTTATGGCGGTTTCACTGGCGGAGCAAAACGGTTTTTCTCGGGAAAATCGTCCGGTACGACGAGACGCGAGACGCGACCTCGTGATATATATATATACACACACATATATGTGTAAATAATATACATCAGCATCGCTGTTGTTTCCTCAAATTGCGACAAGGAAATGAATGTAACAAGGGTCGTCGGACAAGAAGGAAACGAAATGCAACCCGTGTTGAATTATTATTATTATTATCATCATCATGATTGTCCTTATTATTATTATCGACAGAATAAGGTCGATAAAAATCTGTGCTTACATCTTGAGCAATCTTGATTTCCTTGTCCCTCTCGACTAAAAATAAAATGCATCCAGGAGAAACAACGACGACCCCGGAGGCCCCAACTCAATGAAAAAGTCATTATCATAAACGAGACCCCGCTCGCGCCGAGAAGTAAAGCCAAAGTCGAGCTGCGCAGGCGCGCACGGTGTGGAATTACATAATCTTCTCGGGTGAGGAAAATTTCGCTATCCGACGAAAGTTCGCGGGCACCGAGATTTTCCGGCTGCTGCGTTGGTTGGTTGGTTGGTTGCATGCATAGTGGAGAACGCCGGAAAGTAGCAGGAAACTTGCCGGAATCCGGAATATCTCGAGCGCGCAGCGTATATCACAATGAAATCGAATTTGAGTAGTATATATGTATGCATATACATCCAAGGGTCAGGGGGCGGGGGGAAGAGGGTTTGACGGGTATGTATCCTATAAGCATCACGCCGGGCAAGGTGTGACATTTCAATTTCACGGGAGCGCGGACGATGTCGTCGACAGTGGCCGGTCCGAGCGGCGCGCTGAGCAGTCAAACGAGAAACCAGCAGCGAGGACCAAACGCCCAGCTGGGTCTGTGACACTTTTCGTCCTGTTTGCGAATCTTATCAGCTTATTATCAGCGCGAGACGGGCGACCATGGTTAATGTTATTTTACTTTTATTTTATTTTTATTTATTTAAATTTATTATTTAATTAAAAAATTAACGCTGGATTCAAGGTGAAGAGATAATTGAATTCCTATGCTTGGAACTTTGAAATTCTTGTAATACACGAGATTTTCGGTAAGAAGGATTTTCCGACCGAGAACATCGCGGTCCGCAAAATCCTCGGGAAATACGTCCGTCCCAATGTCAAGGGCAGCATCCGCATGCACCAGAGTTGGGATTGGGGAGGGAGAAGACAAGTGGACAAGTGGAACGAGGAAAAAAGTAAAGAGAATTCCAGAAAGGCACGAGGAGCACTGGAATTTTTTCCCCTCGACTGAACGGCAAAGCTTTGCCATCCGAAAATCCCCGGATTACGACGAAGTGTCGGACGGCGGGCGAGGAATTGACGTTAATATCCGCGTATATAAAATGTACAACGAGACGGATCCTCGTGTTTCCCAACCAGCTTTGGTCCTTTTCCGGACTGTGGCAAAAAATTCTTTGCTGTGTAAAAAAAAATGTTTTTCTTTTTTTTCACCGCTTCTCGAGGGACGAATTATTTGTTTTTTTTTTGCCGCTTCTACTTTATTTGACTTTATTCGCGGGCTGAATGTTCCGCGTCGGTGAAACAGCAGATAAACCCGCGCGTGGCACGCGAAACGTCGGCCCATAATTTCTCGCGTCGTCCGCGACGCTGCTTCACTTTGCCTCCGCGGCTGGTTACGACGCGGCGGCGGCAGCGGCGGTGGCAGCTCGGGGCGTCCCACGAACTTATTGTCCCTTCGGCTGCTGCTGCTGCTGCTGTTCCTCGTGGTTTAGGGCCGCGTTGATACCCCACCGCGATAGGGTGAATATCGACCACGCTCGCACTGAACCGCGAGAGGGGAACCACTTTGTTCCACGCGTATATCTTGGGAATACGGAGGAGGAAGAAAAAAAAAGGAAAAATGCTCCGCCCAACGAAAGCCGCGCGGGGTGCAGTTTATGCGCGTGTCAAACGTATTTGGGTCTCGTGTACCCGTCGTTTATCGTCCGCATATTATAGAGGCGGCTGCGAGGCATCTGCCACATTCGTGTAGGTATTTTTAACTGCTATTAGGACATTAACGAAATATTAGAACAAAATTAGGACAGCAGTCGCCCAAATCACAGCCGCCCAAAATGACGTCATATATTTTGTCCTCAATTATACTCTTAGATCCGCAGTGTAGCGACTTTCCTCGTTATCCGTGGCACTGACGGTGTCTCAGCCCCGCGAATTAGCATTTAAAGCTTCGGCACGAAGCAGAGTCGAAGCAGTGGCTGAGCCTCTTCGCCATCGACGACTCGAGAATCCCACTCAGCCGCGTCGAGGCGAAATGACCCGGCGTGCATTCAGCCACCGGTTTCTATTGTATTCGCGGGACCCTCCTCCAACCCACCAACGCCCTCCTACCCCTTCCACCATTAAATCGCCGGGTCCCGAATCAACAGTAGCGATTTGCGGATTTACGGGACGACCTCGAAGCGTCTCGGGACGTTGGAAGCCGACGGAGACCGGAGGACCCCGAATTTATCCTCGACGCTGTCTGTCGCTCCTTCAGCATTTGCATTATTAGGCTCTCGCTGTTCCGTAGATGCCGCGATCATACCCTTGTAGAGGTGGAGGGCGGAGGGGGGAGGGATCTGAAATCTATAGCCGGCGGCTTTTGTGTTATCAGCCCCGGAGTCGCTGTCATCGGTCTTCTCTGTGCACAGTTATATTTCACCCGGTGGGGCCTATCGTATCCGCCGGAATTTGGATAATGTTCAAACCGTAAACCGGGATGCAATACGTCGCACTTAGAATGGGTCCGGATGAACGATGCGCGGGGGCTGTTATGGGTATCGGGCCGATATCGCCGCAGCAGCTCGCGAGGAATTTGTCGATGAAGAAATTTCGGATTCGCGTGGTTTATGCGGGATTTGGCGGTCGTGTTATCGGTGAGGCCAAACGGTTTTCGGACAGAACCGGTTTGGAGCCGATCGCGGCTGAGAAGATCGACGATTTGAGAGGATGAAAAATGTGGTAAAATCGTCGAGTGGTCAAGGCCGGAAAAATTATATTCAGCCGGATGAAAAATTAACGCACGTTTTGTGGATTTTATCATTTTTATTATTTTTTATGTTATTTATTCCTTTTATTAATTTTTATTATTTTCTATTTATTATTTTTATTATTTTTCCGTATGTCCGTGCAAATGTCGGACTATTGATTTTGTCCGCAGCCGACAGTCTATTGGCTTCGAACACGCAGCCTTTTTGTGTATCTCGGGGGCAGTCGGCCCGGAAGCCGTCCCGGATTTTAACTCTTTTATCGATAATGTGCTTGATTGACATCCTTTTACTCGTCTGTCTATGCACATTGTTCCCGCTCTCTTTTTTTTTTATTTTTTCTTAACGATGAATCGTATTGGATTCGCGTTATCAGCCGTAACGAGACATCGGATTCCCTATTAGCCAGAAAGCTCACCACGCTCCGTCAATATTTAAAAAAGAGGGTCAACATGCGAGAATCAAAAAAATTCCAAAATATAGCTTCGATTTTCGGGAATTCCTGTGAAGTTTTTTTCTCTTCGAATAACCTACTTATTCTCCAGGAAGCGTCCGAGCCTCGGGGCGGTGACGGAGATTGAGGAGATCGACACCGGAACACGACGTTGCCCGAGGTCAGGGAATCTATTGTCGTAGGTGCGCGAAATTACGGATGGATCGTGTGGGTGGGCTGTTCAGGTGTTGCACGACCCTGCAGCTGCAGCTGCTCAAAGGTCTCGTCAAAGCTGTCGGTGCATCTAGCACGTCGGATACACGGTCGCGTTTATCAGTAGCAGCTAACATGGTCCTGCCAATGGGCGGCGTGTATTTACATGGGTATATATATTGTGAGCAAACATTGTTGTTGATTTATTCGACCTTTGACTGGTCATTGGGAAACTCGCAGTTCGTTGTTTAATATCGTGAAATTTGGCAGTTTGACAGAAAAAAAATCGAATTTTTGCGTTTTTCTGCTGGAATTTTCAAGTTTTCGGGCAAACAACCGTGATTTTTTAAATCAGCGGAAAATTTCCTATCGGATAAGGTTTTAAAAATTCGTTAAATCGAAAAAAAAAATTTCGGCAAAAAAACGACAACGGCCCTTCTAAAAATTTGCGATTTTCAACTTTCAAATTCTGTAAAAAATCGAAAAATCAAGGTATCGTGTTCTACCTTGCAGCATTCTCTTCGTTGAAGACTTATCTTTCGAATGCAAAAAGATAATCCAGATTTCATTGATCCAAAAAAAATTTACATGGATTTTAGTGAAGTACTCAAATTCTAAAACAGTGAAGAATTATTTTTTGCGTTTTTCTTAAATTAATCTTCCGATTTTCGTGGGTAATCAACGGCGAATCACACAACCTTGATTTTCCTTTCATTTTGCGCACTGGAGGGCACGCAGAGTCGCCAAAGGGACGTCGAAGCGCGAGCGCAGCAGCGCGATGACATTGCGTACGTCACACGAGCGATATATTTGCATTTCTCCTGGAAGTTTCCGCGTACAGCAACCAGGGCGTTCGCATTGCGTTAAATTCCGCGCCGGGGGTCGTGGCAAGCCACGAGGAAAATCGAAACAGCGCCAGGCGAGCGCGGGATCCGATCACCGGTGGAATTACCGCGAAATTGGCAATTACAGCTCCCTAATTCTAAAACGCAGATTTGTGTATTGTCGGTTACCGAAAATACCGAGGAAAAATGGGGCACAATTATTTTAACTGTTTTTTTTTCCTCGTCATTCTTTCGGGTCTTTCCGCGAGCGAAATATCGGCGCTCCTTATCCGCGCGAATTCACCCTGAAGTTCGTGATCTTGATCCAGCTACTTCCGCCGCCCCCCCCCCCCCCCCCCCGAGTTTTGCATAGAAATGTAGAGGCGTTTCCGCCCGGGAATACGGCGAAACGCTCTATTCGAGCTAAGCCGCTCGCCACTTTGCCCAGATTTGACTTGGCTGATGGTTCTCGTGAAAATTTTCTACCCCTTCCACGCACCCGCCCGAAAACCTCCCCCGAGGATTTTCCGGTGTTAGTTTTTATTGCACCTTCCGCCTGGATTTTACGCACACCGAAAGCTCTCGGGTTTTATTGCCTCGCGAACTTTGCATCTCGTCTGTGTATTGTAAATTAATCAATCGAACGAGAGCTTTTATTTTATTTTTATTTTATTTTTTTCGGGAATTGTATTCACGTTCGTTTTACATTACAAAAGTCAGTCGAGTTTATATTATTTCGTTTCTATTTAATTCACATTTGTTTTAACTTTGAGCGATGTTTATTTTTTTTCAGATGTATTCACACTTGATTTATTTTATTTCGAGCGTCCGCTGTTAAATTGCGCCGCTCGTAGCAGCTGCACTTTGGTTCCACGCGAATAAATTGAAAAAAAAAAAAAAAAAAAAAGAAAAATGATATAAAATCGAAAAAGTTCCGGCGCATTGTGAAGTTTGATTGTAATTGCGCGAACCGTTTTGTTCGTGAAAATTGCGCCGCGCGTGGCAACCACGCCGCCTCGACGACAAAGGTCCTCGGTTCATTTTTTTTGTTTCTACAATATATTCAAATTCCTTATCTGGTGCAAATTAAGTATTCGCGCTGCGTGTTGTAATTTGGTGGATGAGAAGAACACTTAAAGCGTTCTTCACTTATCTCCGGGTCGTTTTGTAATGCGGGAGCCTCGGGCGTTCCCCAGATTCGACGGTCAAATCCCTGTGTACGGTATTAAAAAAAAAAAAAAAAATAGCCGGCTCCCTTTTCCCTATAAACCTCGGTCGGAGGGGGGGGGGGGGGGGGGAGGAGCGGGGGCGTCTCTGCCGCCCGGAAAGCCAGGCGGAAACGGCGTGAAAAAAAAACTTTTGTAATCAAGAGCCTCGACGACCTTCCAACGAGGAAAGAGGTGAAACCATTTTCTCGTGTCTGGTCCGATGAGCAGAAGCAACGTGTTGATTGGTCCCGAAATCCCGGCCACAGCGACGAGTTCATTTTTATTCCCAACATGCAACGGGCCACCGATTTCTCAGAGCCACAATATTTATTTTTATTTTCCTTTCTTTCCTTTTTTTTATTTCCCTTTACAATTTTTGCTCCCCGTCTACTTCAGCGTCCTCGTTTTCTTCTCGCCTAATCCGTACAGATAACGCGTGATATTTTCGAACCTGGGACCGTCTTCGATATGATGAATCGCGGCCGCGCCGGGAAGACAGTTCCGGTTCCGAGACTGTCAGAACCAGCCGTCCCGGTTCCGGGCTTTTTTTTGCCCCACTTTTCCACCCCCTTCTAATATTTCGAAGCGGCGCTCGACGGGCACTCATGCTGCGTTTGTGCTCTTGTCAGGGCCGCACTGGATATCTCCCGTCGCAGTGGGTAACACCCGGACTCACTCCCCACGTGAGATCCTCCGAGAAATGCTATTTTTATCATCCCCCCGCATTCCGCCACGATAAATCAACCGCTGCGTTGCGTCGTGTATATATAACGCGGCAAGACTTTTGTCGTGTCTGTCTGTTCCTTCATTTTTCGTTCTCTGTGTCCTAATCTCGAATTTGCGGTGTTCCGGCACGTTGAACATTTTCGGGGTTCGGTTTACGCGCTTCGGCGGACTCGTCGATTAATACCATTCGAAAAAAAAAAAAAAAAAAAATGTATCTTAAAAACTGGTTCAAAATATGTCATACATTTTTTTTTATGAAAGAAAAATGATTTTTTCCTAGTCTTTGGAAACTTGGATCACTTCCGAGTACGAGTTAATCCCGTTCCCTTCAATTCTTTTGTTATATTTTTTAATTAACCTCCCATATCCCCGGAGCGTTTTTTCACGTAATGAAAAATGTGTTTTTTCATATAATGAAAAGTGTATTTTTTCCTCGCTAACCATCACAGCAGGTGTCACTTTCCCAGTAATAGTAATAACCGTGATAACACTGATAACAATAATCATAACGATAACGGCAATAATGATAACGGCGATAAAAAATAATAAATGGCGACATTAATACTGATATTACAAATCACGTCTCGGCCACAATAATAATAAAGAGAGGGGGATCGACTCGGTGGTCACGTACAGAACGAGGCTAATAATTGTCTCGTTGCCGAGCTAAATAATCGTCGAGGGAAGCGGGACCAAGGAAAATCCGTCCGATTTTGCGAGGGTTCACGAAGGTCCGGACGCAGATTTCGGTCCAACCGGCGCCGTGGGGGGCTTGGGGGAGGGGGGAGGCCAAACTCGCGAGGAGGAGTCACACGTTCATATGCGGAGCGAATTCTCGGCACGTTTCCGAGGTCGCCTGCCAGATTTGTCTGAGAAATGTTTCTAAAGACTCTCGTCTCTCTCTGAGCACTTCTCATCCACTTTCTTTTTTTTTCTCGCTCGGCATCTCCATCTCCGTGTGCGCTTAATAAAATAAGAATTTTCCAGTTACTACGCGGGACACTTCGTGTCCGAAGAATAAAAGCAGAGGAATGAAAAGTTTCCTGGATCGTTATTTCCGTTGCTTTTTCAAGCGAACGACTCGATGTATGGGCCGCGGCTCCCACACGATTCCCTCGCGTTGGATCTTTTTTGCAATTTTTTTTATCTCGCAAGATTTTTTTTTTTTTTTCAGGTATTTCTCCTACGCAGTAAATTCCAGGCGTTCGACTCTTAGCGGACGTTTATCTCTCGTCTCGTTGCAATTAAGCTCGGCGGTCGCTTTCAGGGAAAACAATATTTTTTTTCCCCGCTCCCCTCGTCGCGACGCTGCGGTTGTGACGTCGGGGCTCTTGTCGTCCGTTGTGCTCGCGTACTTCGAGCGAGACAAAGACGGAACGACAGAGGGAGACTGAGAGACACACACGTGCTCTTTGAAAATCTCACAGATGCCTCAGGGTTTTTCTCCGCTTCGCGGAGAAATCTCCGTGGACGTCACTTCTATTCACCGTCACAGCAATGGAAAAGAGACTGGAAATTCGATCACGAGGCGAACGTGAAGTAGGAATAATTCTCAAGGGACATTTCCGGACATTTCCGTTCTCTGCGTGTCGACAAAAAGTCCCTTAATTAATTACCGTTGATTTGATGGAAAATGAGCTTTCAAAGCTTTTTCACCTCGAGGACAAATTATCAATTTACGGACAATTTTAATGGGATATCAAATTTGACGAAAATTATTTACGTCGTGATTAATAGTTGCAGGAATAAATGGTCGGTCTCGAGTTTCCGGAGGACGATGCAACGCCCATCAGCGCAGCTGGCAGCATCCGGTTCCACTCGACACACATCGCGTTTGCTTGCGGCTCGGGCTTCGCTCGCTTCGCGTCTTGACGAACGAGCAAGGGATGAAGTTGGCTGCGCGGGTCCGGACCGAGACGAATACCGCGCACTTCGTCTCAGCCGCTTCTTCGCTTTCCTCGCGCGCATTTGGCTAAAAGCGCAGAGTTTCGCAGACGAACCAACCGAGAGCGCCTGCGAATATTCTCGTCCTTCAGCGTATCCATCACCTTGCGCTCCGCTGGCGTCGCCGCTATGAGCGTCGTGTGTGCATCCCGAGTGCTCCCAAGGGCACTTTTATTAAGTGTGCACTGTGGTCCATCACCCTGATGCGAGTCTCGAGCGTGAGGGCGAAACGCGCCGTGCGTATCGTCGAGCTATTTTCATTTACCATCGCGCTGTGTACCCTTCGCAGACGGTCGAACGACCCGAGAGCGGGTGGCCCGTCGCTCGATGAAATATTCAGTGCAACCCCCGGAGTAGCGAGAGAATCCGCGAATATACGGACGAATTGGGGGAGGCGAGCGAGCAGCAGCAGCAAAAAATGCGAGACGTCTGAACTGGAATTCCAGCCGGCGACCTTTTGATCTCTCCGGTCGTCCACCACAACCGCAGATTTGTCGGGTCGACGATTTTGAAATCCCACTGCGTCCCGCGTCGATTAGAGCACGTTTTTGAAAACTGGCCGGGCCCTGGTCAGGCCCGGGTTGGCCCGACCAGGATTTTTTTTTGTCGGGAAAATTCGTATCAGTCGATTGCGAGTTTACGAGCGCTCGGTATAATTCTCGAACATCAGTCTCGGTCGCGGTACGAATGCCCTGATGAATCTGTAATTCGCGTCCGCCCTCGAAATTTATCCGGCTTTTATCTCTCCCAACCCCCGCCCCTTCATAGCACTCGAGCTCACTCGCTGCTTCCAAATGCTGCACTCGAGACCAAATTGCAGTTTGACTAATCAACCCCCGCGCGTTGCGAGGATTTGCGTCAATAACATTTTTGACGACCCTCCAATCGTCCCGCGGAAGCGATTGATTGCAAAGCGTTTCGAAGCTTCGTTCCAGCAGCTCGAACGCGATAATTCACCAAAGTGGGCCACTAACCCAGGCAACGCGTGAACTAAAATTCAGTGGAATCATTATAATTTCACGATTTTTTTTTTCACGAGATTGACAACAATTCTTGGAACACTTTTTTTCGTACTTTTTTTTTAACGTACCTCTCAGAATTCACACGGAAAGCGGGCGAAATTTCCGGCAGCGACGTTTCGCTAAGTGAGTGGCACTCGACGGCTCTGACAATGCTCGGGGTAAAACGAAAGTTCACCGGCAGGTTGCTGATAATACTGTAGGTAACGTTTCCTCCTCCTGCTGTTGCTGCTGCGAGTGAAAACTTCCCGCAAGCTGCTTTCGACTCGGAATCGTTCACGGGCGAAAATCACGTGTTCGCTCTCCGAGAGGTGAGCATCCTGCGATGTGCATCCTGCGCACGTGCATACATCAAATGGAAACGTGGCTCGAGTGAAATGCCTCCCCCACCACCAACCCTCTCATCCCCTCTGACAGCGAGGAGACTCTCGACTCGCTCTCTGTGCGCTGGTGAGTCGATGCGTTAGTCTCTCGCTGCGCTCTCGTGCGATTTTCCAGCTCCTCCAGGCTGCGCTCTTCCAGTCGCTTTGGAAAATTCGTTACCTCGTTCCGCTGCTGCGCTCGCTGGCTCCCGGGAGCACTACCAAAAGTAACCGGTACATAAGTCATGCGCGTGGAAACCAATTTTCTCGAGAACCGAGATCAGTCACTAAAAAAAAAACGGTACCTTCCGTCGTAGTCATGAAAATCCGTAGCTATGTTACATTTGGCCCAAGCCAGGCACTGATCAGGCCCGGACAGGGATGACACGGCCCTGACCATGGCCTGACTAGCGCTGAGTGTGCAGTAAATTTTCTACCAGTGATATTGTAATATGTTCTGGAAATGGAGTTATGACGTAAATTCTGATTTACGTGGCTGTTGCAACATGTTTATAGGAGCCATGAAAATCCGTGATGCACCGTTGCGCTGATGGTCAGTTCGTCGCTGCAGTTTCGCAACGAACACCGCGTCGTCAGCACGAGGCTCGATCGCCCCGAGAGACGCGAAACTTGATAATTCGCTCCCTCGTCGATGTAGCACGTTCCACTACGTCCGACGATTACACGACGCGAGGCATCTCTGCTCTCCTCCTTTTCTGGCGAGAGAAACGCGCGCCGGCATCGAGAACTGTTAGTCGTAGAATGAGCGCGCGTCATAAGTCACGTGACGCTCGGTGGCTCGCGACGCGATCTGCGGGGCCTGCGGTGGCCGAGATAAAAGATGCCGCGAAGGAGGGTAAAACGATTTCACGCTACGACTCCCTCAGGCCGTTGCTTCGGTAAACCTCCTCGCCTCCTCCCTACTACCCCCTCCCTCCTTCTCCCCCCCTCTTCCATCCCAGGAATATATAAAGTCTACTCACAGCTCGCTGATTCTCCAGGCGGAATCGTATCCGGAACGAACCGCGATCTTTAATTCGCCGAATGTTTTCAATTTCCCCAACGAAAAAAAAAGAAATATATATATTTCCGAGCGCCGCACGTGATGCATTTTCGAAATCGCGCGGCGCATAAAATAACATAACAGCGAGTTGCCACGTCCGCGGCGCCGCGAGGGAAAGAAGGGGGAGGGGGGAGGCTTCCCTCTAATCGAATTCGTGTGCGGAATTTTCGTCGATCGCAGATGCGTGTTATATTTGAATAATATGCGACAGCTGCGCAAGACACGTGTATATTTCGCACCAACCTGGGGGATCCTGAAGAGCCGAAGGAGATTCGCGACCTGGATCGAGGTGACGGAGCTCGCGGCGCCCACGACGCCGCTTATGACCTTTCGCACCGCGGTCTTGTTGCAGTGATACTCGGCGCCGTCGATGTTGCTTATCGACCCTGGAAGCAGATTAAAAAAATATATTAAAAAAACGTAATAATTTGTCAGATCACAAAACTTTTCAGTGCATTTTTTTCGTATAATATACATATTTTGTACGTTATGCATGTTTATATTTTATACATTTATACGCATGATACATATTTTATTAAAATGATGTATCAAAAAATAATTTAATTCAAAATTTTTTTTAAAGGTTTACGATACACAAAACGATGCCTACGACGACTGAACTATTTTCGCTCCAGTTGCAATGGATAATCTGGGCTTTTGCGAAGTTTGCACCCCTCGTGAAACGTCTCGGAGAAGGGTTAATAATGGAGTCCGTGGGCATTGGGACGGAGTCTCGCGATACGCTCCGATTCAACAGGTGCGTCGACGCCGACGCCGCGCGGAGACGCCAAACGAGTGGCTGCTTCGCGGGTGGGGGAGGGGGGGGGGGGGATAGCCGCGGACTCTCGGATAATACACAAAACTCGCGGGGTACGTGGGGCACATTAAAACCGCGAAGGAGGGAGGCGCGCACATTCCATCTCCTTCCACCCCTTCCCTTCCCCCTCCCAGTCCGCGCGGCCAGCAGAAGCAGCAGCAGCGACTACGATATGACACTTGGCTCCCGAGGCGAAACTTTCGCGAAATATAACGAACTTTGGTGTCTCGCTCGGCGCGAGTCGGGGGGTTGGGGGTGAAAATCTCGTTTGCCTCGTACACACGAGTTGCCAAGTCGCTCGCACGCTCCGGCTAATCCTCCGGTGGCTCGACGAAAATATGTTATACACGTCGTGTATATAAATATATCTATATACGTACACAGATATATTTATATGTTGGGCATAATCCGCCGGTGAACTTGAAGTCAATTTAACTTGACAAATTCGCTCGTAAACAAATCAGCCACTCGTCGCGCTTTCGCAATGAGAGGAATTTTTATGGCGGACGTGTAAATCGGAGCGATTCGCGGAAATTTCATCTTGTCACTGAAATGATGGAACAGCAATTATTATTTTATTTCGAGCGATTAAAAAGGCAGCAATGAAAAGCATATCGGATTACGAGTCGGGGAATTTGGGGCACTAATTCATTTTTTTTGTTTCGTAATTGCTCAATCGTAAAATCGGAAGCAGATTAAATGTGACAGGAACTCGGTGCTCAATGTGTAATTTGCCATTTGAAATGAATAAAAATTCGGAATTTCAATCGTTTAGTAATTTGAAAAGAAATTCGTCGCTGATCGAATAACGTGGAAAATGCTCCAGTGATAAAATAATTTTCGTTTGATCGATTAAAAAATGACCAATCAGCGAAAAGGAAAAGAGTACAATTTCTGTGCGATACGATTCTCGGTGCCTCGACGTGCGATCGGATAATCCGCAATCGAAAAAACATACGTAGATTTTTTTATTCACCCCTTTCCGTGTTGGATCGGCTGGATTTATTAATCGCGCCGGAACGCACCGCAAACATGCAGTACATTTATTGCAGCGCTGCTGCTGCTGCTGGACGGTAAATAAATCAACGAAAAATACTGACGAACGTCGCTTGTCAATTTTTCTGCGCGGCTGTCCGGACCTTCGAAGCTGTTGCTGTTGCCGCTGTCGGTGCTGCATCGAGTTCTCCGATCGACGATAAATTATCGATTAATAGCTTCACGCCAGATGCGACGCGTCGGATTGTCGTCGTCGTTTGTTTTGACGGGGAAAATTCGCGTCCGGCGGGCTTTCCATCTGCGACCTCGCGAACTGCCGATACCTGAATTTATTAATTTTAATCGATTAATATAAAATACGGATTTTTCTACGGGATTTTTTTCCGGATTCACCGACGAGAAAAGAAAATAAAAAAATGCTTGAGATTGAGATCCTGGATGAGGGGTGGGGGGTGGAGAAAAGTTTTCGAGATTCCACGAGTTTTCGAGTGAGCGAGCCTTATCGCCTGCCAAAAGGTGCCTCTGTCGACTCCTCAAGCTGCGGTGTCGTCCAAAATTCCGGCCACGTAGCCGCGACTCGCGAACCGTCTTATTAGAGGAAGGCGCATCGATCCGCTCTTGCCGGGGTCGAAGGAGGAAGCTCAGAGAAAAAAGAAAAAATACAAAAAAAAACCGCGAGTGCGAAAGACGGAAGGAAACGAGAGTTAGGGGTGGGGGGTGGAAAACAATAGAAATCAGTGCGCGCCGGGATCCAATCAGCGACGGAGTCGTGAAACACAGAGACGTCCGCACGGCGCTCGAGAAGTAATAAGGTTCTTGGGCTGGAAGCCCAGGCAGCTTCATCCGCGACTTCTCGCCGCAGTACCGGCTCATCTCGTATACATTGAGAGCCGGACGAAATGTACCCGCCACTCGAATGAATATCCAATGTTGGTTGCGTCCGCCCGACAACCGGGCATTGTTATGCGGCAACTGCGGGACTCGCCTGTTCAGGTCCTGTTCAGGTCTAACCGGGGATGCACCAGTAAATCGACTGAGGACACTCGAGGTCTCGGACTCCCGTGGGAATATATAGAAGGGAACTTTGAGAAACCATTGAGAAATAATTGCGATGAAAAAGAAAATGTGGACCAATCACATTTTTTTTATTTTTTTTTAGGGTCGAAATAAAAAATACTTGAAGTTGATTTTTTTTCGATTGCAGTATAGATAACAGAGATTATTATCATAGACGGATAGGAACAACCCAATTGATTCACGGACTGGGGCAACAAAAGTCCCGTAATACACGAGAGATTGATCTTTTTTTTTCATCCCCTCAACGTTTCCCTTTCCCCCTGTTTACTTTTTTTCCCCCGCCTTCGTCCTCCCTCTCTCTACGCCTCTGGGCAACGGACTGGCAGCACCGGCGCGAAATACCGCATACAGTATTGGCTCGCCCAACTCACCCTCCGGGCCCGCGCCGTATTTTTATTCCGCACGTGTGCGGAAAACCCTGGAATTCCCGGTCTCGGATTACCGGGAGCACGGAAGGAAATTAGCTGATCGGGCTTTCCCCACCCCCTCCCCCCTCCCCTTTTACCCCGGCAAATCGTCGGGTATTGTTACGCGCGGTGGGCAAAGACAAACAGAAAAAAAAATTGTTCAACACGCTGCCTCGCACGAAGGGTTGCACGAAGGACGAAGGGCGGAAAAATTATTTATATTCTCACGGGAGCCGAGTCTCTGCGATTAATTTATTTACGGGTTTTTCCGCTGCGGTAACGCCTGACGCCTGGAGTTTCGCTCGAGGAGAAAATTGCTTTTTCTAGGTATTCATCGTTGCATTCGTCGCGTGCAACGTCGATGCGGCTTTCGCGCCAAGGATTACGAGCAAAAGAGGCTTTGAATCTTTTTTTTCTTATTATGAAAATACCTTTATTTTAATTTTTCTTTTATTTTACGGAGTCTTGAAATGCGACAGCCCGAAGAAAGGACGAAGGGCTAAAGTCCACAACTAACGCGTGAACCACGCAAAGAAGCTTCGAGAAATCTCCCTTATTTTAACGCTCGAATATTCCTGGGGGAGTGCGACCTCCTTCACGCGGCGAACCAGACCGACGATTCCGAGGGTAGACATACAGGGGTAGCATAGTCACCCTTGTTCTTTTTTTTTTTTTTTCGTCGGTCTCGCTTCTCGGTTACAAGTTCGTACATATTACTTATACGTATAATACATACATACGGTTTTTATGGATGTGTTACACGATCTCATTCTCACCCTTCGACTGTCTTCCCCGCTGAAGATCCGGAGCGGTGACTTTTCGCCCACGCGACGACGGATCCAAGAAAGAGAAGCACCCAAAAGTCGTTGAGCTTTGAGAGAGAAACGAGAAAACGAGAAACCTTGGCGAACGCGTTGCGCGAAGACAAATAAGCAGCTGGGCGTCGGAATAAAGGACAAAGTGGGCGACGCGCAGAGAGAAGCAGAAGGGCGATGGCAGAAGCCGAGTAGGGGACGAGAAAAAAAAAACGCATAAATATATCACGTCAGTCGAGCGGAAAGACTGGTTAGGTTTCGAGGCAAAAATTGCTCGACGTATCGCGGCGTCGCGACTCGGTGACGCGTTGACAGGACGTCAAGTGGACGTAATTCAAGTCGGACACTTTTCTTGGGGGTCAAAGTTGGGAGAAAAAAAATTGCTGGGACTTTCGTGTCACTGTTTTTGGGGGTTGACGTAGACGAGGGGATGCAGTGAGGCCAGTTCGGGGGTCATTTTTTGGGTAATTTGCGGGCATTCAACGCTAAACGTGGTCACATTGTAGGACAACGTTTGGACCAGCTTTTTGGAATTTATTTAGTGCCTCGAGAATCAGCTGACAGCGTCAGCGCCTCGTAAAATATTCTAAGGGTTGTTGCTTTTTTTCGACCCTTTAGCTGGTACTTTCGGTGTGATACAGTGAAAAGAACGTTGAGGCGAAAGAGTTTTCCGACGTCCGGTGTGTTCGGACAGCTATCGAGGTCGTAAAATCAATGCCACCCCCTCCCCCCCCTCAACCCTTGGTCCGATCGCGTCCGGACTACTCAGGACGACGTCCGGACACGTAGCCAAGGTTCGGTGTCGCGTTCGACTGAGAGCGAAATCCCGGAGAAACATAACTTTGGCCCGATCGAGGGGGCAAGGGGGGAGGGGGTAGCTGAGGGGGCTAGGGCCGCTTTTTTTGTTCGCCAAGCGCCGTCCGCCCCTTTCATCGATCTCTCGACCTGGGACACGCGGGAGAGATGAAGAAAAAAAAAAAAGAAAAAAAAATACGGCGACGAAACGGAAGGTCAAGCAGCCTCGTCAAGCAGAAGTCGTATATCTACCGCTTCGACGGCAAGGAACAACCGTTTGAATTTTCCTCGGAGACAAGAAAAAGTCACGTCCGATGGAGAAGCGAATAGACGATTATTTTATTTGTTTTTCACAGTCACGTTTATTATTTTTATTTTTTATATAGAGAAAGTTTCGTTTTTATGGAAAAAAATATTTTCGATATTTTTATCTCAAGCGTCGGACAGCAAATTCGCTTCTCGTCGGTTCCGCGACTTCTGCGATTGATTCGCCGAACTCCGGGAAGATTGATCCGCGTTAACGGGACGGCGAGTGTTCAACTCGCCGTCTGCTAAACTTGCACTCGTCGGGGATATTCGTGGCTCTCCGTAATGCGCCGCGCGGGCCACATCGACGTTACCGGCGTTTCCCTCCGGGCGAGTTGCATACGGACGTCAGTTGCGACGACGAGTTGCCACCGTTTCCACGGAAATGAGCGACAGCCGAGGCTGAACTTTGCCGAAACTTCGGGACAAACTCGATTTCTCTCTCGCTGACCTCTCGCTCTCTCTCTCTCGCTCCCTCCCTCGATCTCTCTCCTTTTCTCCGAGAGAGCTACGTATCATGATCCAACTTTCGTCTGTCGCGCCGTCAGAGCACAAACTTTAAATAAACAAACGGTCGACCGGACGTTCGAGCCCCGGCGCCGGGCACTTTGCGTTATTGCTTCGCTTGAAATGCGAATTTGGGTTAATTACCATGTCGAAAAAATTAATGAACTTAATACAAATTTTTTCTTTTACATTTTAGTTATCAGATTCAACGTAATAATATTTTTTCAGGAAACGTGAATTTTTGGTAATTACTATGTCGAAAATATTAATAAACATGATTTCCAAAATGTCAATTTTTTTTCTTGAAACATTTTGGTTATCAGAATCAACGTAAAAAAAAATATTTTAATGCCACCCAAGTCGCGCTCGCGCCCCGTTAACCCGCGCCTTGTGTACTTGAGCCTGGAGCGCGTCGCTCCGCGTTGTTATCATGCAAATAACTTGATATCCACTCGCGAGGTGAGAAAGTAGATAGAGACTGAGCCTTCTTCCCTTGGTTCGTTCGCAGTAGGCGCCGGGCCGGACGGAAGCCGAGAGTGAGTGAACTTTGTAATTGGATAAATTCCGATGGGGAGGTGGGGCAGGGGGGAGGGGGGGAAAGTGCTTTCCCTCGTTACGATAAAACTTGAACATCGCCATCAGCGCTGGCGTCTTTCGCTTTTGATTTTCTCTCTCGCGAGTCGCGCTGCTCATCAGCACCGCGAGTTATGTCTTTGCTACTTCAGCTCTTGGAAAGAGAACCGATTTTTTTGTAGTTACTAGGAACAATGACGCGCGCTCAAGCTCGCGCAAAGAGGTTAGCCAGCGTCGGGACCTTGCGATTTTCGGCGAAAAAAAAAATTTCGATTTAACGAAGTTTTAAAACCCTATCCAATGGGAAATTTCCCGCTGTTTCCAAATATGACCGGTTTTTGCCTGAAAAATGAAAAATTTGTGGTGAAAAATCCGAAAAACGATTTTTCACTTTTTCCCAATTTTGGCACTTTACTAAAATCGATGTAATTTTTCTTTGGATCCATATAATCGGGATTTGCTTTTTGCATTCGAAAGAAGACTCTTCGACGAAGAGAATGCCGCCAGGCAGAACGCGATATCTCGACTTTTCGATTTTTTGCAGATTTTTAAAGTTGACCCTCAAAAATCGCAGATTTTTTAAAGGGGTACCCCTTGCGTTTTTGGCGAAAAAAAAAAATTTCGATTTAACGAAGTTTTAAAACCCTATCCGATGGGAAATTTCCCGCTGATTCCAAAAACGACAGGTGTTTGCCCGAAAAATCGAAAATTCGTGGAGAAAAACGCGAAAAACGAAACGACCAATCAGATGCTGAATAAATCGACAACAATGGTTGCTCACAAACTTTTTAATGGAAGAAAATTGAACATGCAGCGGTTCGCAAAAAAAAAAAGTTCATGTTTCAACTCTACTTCATGTAAAATTTTGCTACAATTTTACATCTAGTCCGACACGAAAAAATTCGCGTTTCTCATCCCGAAGAAATAAAAGGAGGGGCGAAAAAAAAGGAATCGTTCGGAATGGAAAATGCGGTATAATGTATGGATGTTACGCGTTATAAAAAAAATACCCGGCGGGGAAGTTCGCGAAATCGAGAGTGGAAGTTGGAAACTCGGAGCGAGTCGATGGAAGGAGAGCCCCGCGAGCCGAACTTCGGTGGATTATGGCGCGAACATCTGATACGCCTTTGTCGTTATATACGTTTGTACGTATATGTGCTGCGTATATCGAGTCTCGCGGATGCCGAAGCTACCTTATTTTTACTGGCGAACGTTTCGACGTTCTCGCTCGTGAAAAACGTGTCCCACCCCCGCGAGTTTTATCCCTCAAACGCGCGGCCGTTCCGCGCGCTGCCTCTCGATACCCGTACAGTTACAGTCGCGCTTTCAGGGCGAGGTGGATAAAACTTTCGATGCCGCGGGAGCGATAAGCGCCGCGCGTGCCTTTGAACTCGCCCACGGCGCAAAGTGTATTCACGATTTTTCCAACGATTTTTCCGACGTACTAAATATCCATTTCCGACTTCACGAGCATATTTATTCATTTGTTTATTTATTGCATTGTCATAGCTTTGTGAAAATCAAAATTAATGAGGAGGCAATATTGGGAAAGTTTCCAACAATATCCCGGTATTCTGCTTATAGATATATCCGGGGTCAGGTGAGGACCAGGGCAGGAGGGGGGAGGGGACACGTACCGCGGGTCCTCGGAAGAATTATCTCTCGGTGAGCGGATGGATGTGCGCGACCCAGTGAACCGTTACGGGGTCAACCGAGCGAGGGGACCAACTCGGCGGCGACCGGCAGCAGAGCCGCCGCCAACCGCGCGATCACAAAGGCAGAGCCAGAGAGACCGATTATTTACTTTCCACTTGTGTCTGTTAATTTTTTTTTTTCGGCTCGGAGTTTCTCTTACAGATCCCGAGAGAGTCCGGAAATTCTGCGGTTGCTTTGTATACGTCGAATTCGGATATTTCGTTAAACTTGCATCAGACACGTTGCGGATTATGAATTTAACAAAATATACACGCGGCCCGCTGATCCGGCTCAGGTGGTGAAACCGGAGCGCGCCGAAAGTTAGGCGCTTTCCTCGAGGTGCATCGCGAGTTCCTCGCGGCACCCACATCATTGCGGAGAATAACACACGTTACTTCGCACTGCTGCTGCATTATGCAACCCGTAAGTGCATAATTTTCGTCAACGTGGAGCTTGGGTCGTCGTCGGTTGGTAAACTAATCCTACGGTGCTTTCCACACTACGGAGAAGCGGACGGTTTGCGCAGGAAATTGTGAATTATTAAACGAGGACTCAGCACAGTAATTAGGATTTTTTTCTGAAATTTAATAGTTGATGTTACATTTTTTATTTTTTTTTTGTTTGGAAGCTGAACATTTTTCTGGGGAACCAATAATCGGTTTCATAGAAAAATCGCACGAAGCAGCGTTACTTACGCGCGTACGTCGAAGGGGGGGGGGGGGGGGGAAACGCGGGGGGTTCGAGGGGAGATAAGTGAGAGCGCGAGCGCGCTGTGTATTAGGAGCTGGGAGCCCGCGATAAGACCGCGGATTACGCGCCTCATCGCTTCGTCCGCGAAACCCACCGAGCTATGCGAAGTTCGCTTCCCCGCGTTTTTCGCGAGAAGCCGATTCAACGTGTCGACGCTTCAGCCGCGTTTCGGTCTCACGATCGACACGACTGAAAAAAAAAAAATAAAATCCGAAAATAATCGTGAATTCTAGAAACTTGTAAATTTATTTTTTCGCAAGAAGGAAAAAAGGAAACGAAAAAAAAAAAAAGAAAAAAGTAAAGCCCATGCTCACGCTTTTGAAATGTTTTAATTGCACAATTCCCAAAGCTCTTAATCCACGTAAACCGACCCCAGCCGCTTCCAGTGCAACTCGACGAGCTAAATGGCTAAGAGTGCAGCTATACCTATTTTTCTCTCCGACGTCGAAACCCGTTGACCGTATTTTCCGAGCTTCGACTAATGGTTTGTTTTATCAACAATATTTGTTTAATATTCAGACAGGAAACCGGCGAGGATCGTTGATGGAAATTTCACTTTGCAAAGTGAGACGACGTCCGGGTCTTCCCTCCGGTCGTCGTCGTCGTCGGTGGCTCCGTTGTGCTCTGCTTCGAGGCTGCCCGATAAACAAGTTGGTCCTTGCGCAGCGCGAGATGCTGCTGGCGCGTATTCGCGTCTCGATAGTCTCGTTTCGCAATTCGGAATTATTCACGACTGTTGCAACGCGGCCGCGGCACCCGTGGATATACCGCGAGAGCCACGGACGTCGTCGTCGCGAGACAAACAATTACGCTGTTTGCGCTTTCACTCCGGTTGCCGCGCCGCGAACCAAGTTGAATTCCGGTAATTAAACAACTCGCGAGCCGCCGCGTACAATAGCCGCGCCAGGTACGTTGTAATATGCACTCTACGGTTGTTCCGACGATAGTAGAGTTGGCTGGGGGTGGGGGTTGGATGATTTTGCGACTCTCTTGACAGTCTCGTCCCAGGACAGCGTCTGTTGTTTGTGCTGAGCGAGAGAGAGCGTCCACTTTGTATTCGTAGACCTGGTTCTTGGTACACTCCGGCCTCGATTATCAGGACGGAGTGTGTCTTCCCCACCTCGCGATGAACATCGGCATGGCGCGTGGTGGGGGTGGTGTCGGACCAATCAGCGAGCTCGTCGCACTCGTAGAACGTCTATAGCGTCATTTTCGCCACCAAGCCGGGTAGAACCCGGCTTGGTGGCGAAAATGCGGTCTGATCAGGCCCATGCTCGTGTGGCCTCGGCTCGTGTGGCCTGAACAGGGCCTGACCTCATGTAAAAAATCGAGGTCGTGCTGTATCAGTCGTAATTCTCCACCCTCGATGCTCGCGGCCCCCGCGCTTTATTCTCTCCGCCTCGTCCTCGACGACGGCGCGTCGAGAACGAAGTTTCGCGCTCTGCAGCTACTACATTATCGATCGAGAAAGGACCCGGCGCGTCTTAAGTACACACTCCGCTCCTCGATGTAGCATTAGGCTCCTTCGGAGCGCGAGCATTCCCGGGGCGGCAGCGAGAGCTCCGCGATTCCAAGGTTTATAATATCCCCACCACGAGACGCGCGAGATAGCGCGCGGATACGGCCGGACACTCCTGTCGTCCGCCGTAAAAAAACACACACACCCACACGAACACATATCGCGTTTCCCTGATTTATAGCTCCCCCGCGAGTTCGTTTTTATAGGCTCGAGCGCGCCCGACTCGCCTTTTTTTCCCGCACTCTCCAGCCATGAATATCTCTCAGTGGCCATTAGGCACCGCGAGAATCTCTGAGGTTTCACGGACACGCGGTGAGAAGAAAAAAACGATTCGCACTCCGCTGCGAATCCCGAACCCTGAAAGTCCGTGTATTTAACAGAGGACACATTTTTTGAATATATATCCCAAGACGCGGGAGGCGAGGGCCGAAGGGTGGAAATTGAATTATTCGCCGTTTGGTGTCATTTGTAATAGTGACGCCTCTGGCCGTTGACCGGTACTCCGAGTCGGAGGGGCAAAAAAAGAAAAAAAAAAAAAAACCGAGCGGTCAATCGGATAAAAGCGCCCCTCGTCCTAGCAAATTTCCTCAAAGCGAGCGATACATTTTTTGGTCCACTCTGTGACGTTTCTTTCTATCAGTCCGCTAATATCCTGGACGATCATCTTCGTCGATTGACGTTATTGTCAAGTTTGTCGCTCAACTTGACAGTCCTGATGTTGGTATCGAATGATCATCAGACTCCCGAACAGCAAAAAAAGATATAAGAATCCAGAAGGTACAAGAAAGACATGACGCACGAATCGGAGGATATATATTTCAGGATGTATAAAACATATATAGGAAAATAAATAATCTTTCGCTTATTATAGTCGACCGTACTTTATTTCCATAGGGGATCGCGGTCTGGTTAACGATGAAAACGTAGTGGAAGCGCCGCACGCGAAATCGATGAGGCATGAGCCTCAGGATACCCGGAGGGACGACCGAGCGATAATCAATACCGCTAACGGGGCGATGTTACCGGTGACATTGCCAGAGAAATATAACAGAATATACTGCAAAGAAAGTCAGCTCGATACTGAACCCCCAAGACTGTCTATGCGGTTGGCCGCAAATGGATCAACCCAGAAATCCGAATACGACATTCAACGAAATTCAAGTTTGATCTTTTCAATTGGACAACTCTAGTTGTCCAATCAAGTCAAGCCCGCGGCTTGAGCTTCAATGCAGAGTTTTTTCCAACTTCAGCTCATCTCAATCTCGTGTTTCCACGTCAATCATCGTGTTTTCTCGCAGTTGTTCCCGTCACGACAGGATAATAGGCACTGCGAAAGATTTTCTCTCGTGACTAGGGGGCTTCGAGCCTCCGTTATGCATTCACCGTCTGGCTATTCACCTCACATTCAGTCGGCATGTTGTAGTGGTGGATGGTGGATGGTATGTTTATAGTGTACAGGCCGTGTGCCAAGTGCACCGAAGAATGGGAAACGCTCATCACCGCGCCGCTTTCCGAGCGCCCTCGACGCGTTAGGCGCGTGCTACTCCCGCACGTTCGCACGCTAGCCAGGCTTGTACCATGCACCGCCGCCATTCGAGGGCCACACGCCGGCAAATGGACCCCACGAAGGGCGAAGCTCACGCAAGCAACGCTGACGCAGTATACATTCTTGAATTCAGAAAAGCACAGTTCCGGTTGTGTAGTATGTATCTAGTACATATGAATTTGTATGACCGTAGACCAGGAGCTGCACTGGAGAAAACTGCTTTCATTTCCACGAATCAATTATCTTTAGGTGACGGTGTTCCAGCCAATGGGATTGCTATGTGCTGTGGGGTATTCGATGGGGCCGCCAATGGCTGGCAATGTTGCTGCTTCTATGTTCGATATTATTTCAGTAGTTTGTTAATCAAGCACATTGGAAAATTGTTTCGATGATAAAAGTTACGTGGGATGTAACACTTTTCATCAGTTTGAAAGGAAGCCAAGCTCAATACACGGAATTGACGTTGACGCTGTTGACGTCGTTGCTGCAGTCACGCTTTCCTAGGATTGGAACATCGACACAGTCTGCGCCCGCGTACAATCAGCCGTTAGTACTGCCTGCAGCATTTCGCTCCGCGTTGGCCCCGGGATTGCCGCTCGGGGACTCGTTTCTTTCGATTATCAGCACGCTCTGTGCAGAGGATTCAGTTGCCATTCGCCGTTCGTTCCGTCGAAGCGGTTTTAACGGCGACGGGATCGAATGGGATGACAGCAGATGAAAATGGAATGGAACGGATTGTCTAGCGGTGGAAAAAGCTTGATTGTAGGAATCTCGATTGTTGACAATGCGGCAATCTGTCTGAATTTGATTGAACCTGTCTGATACGACCAACACCCCTTCAAGCCATTGTTGATCGAGAAAGTAAATCGTGGGCTTCGCCTTGAATTCCGGAATCGCACGAACTTGGAATTAATTGTCTTTCCAGCAGCGAACCTCCGTTATTCGGTGGGTTCGTTTGATTCAAGACAAATTGACGGCTGCAGTGAGATCCCGGAGGCCAAGGGCGACGCACAACCAGTTTCAATTCGCATCTCCTGGTGCGATGAGTATTGTTTAAGGAAACGAATTTCGCTCCGAGGTCGCGTTGAGCCACGTTCATGAGGCCCAAACCCCAAAACCCAAGGCTCAACTCGCAGTGCATGCTACAAATTAATTGTCGTTGAGCTCGTTCCGGTATGTCAGTGTTATCACCCACCTGGATTCCTGGGATATACAATGGAACTCTGCCTCCTCCGCTGAGCCCACCCCACCCCTCCCCGCCTCCCCTAGTCTGGCGTGGCATGTAACCCCAGAATTACGGTACGATACGTCGCAGAGAGAGGAGAGAGCTGACAGAAACCGCTTCACCAGTAGTGCGTAAACGCTATATGGCGTATGTTGCGCGTAGGGAAACACATGGCTTGCAATACTTCGGCAATGGCGAATGCTCCTCGAATGCCACTTCACCCCTCCACTCCTCTAACTCTGTCCCACTGTGCGGACCGTCCCACTGTGTGTATGTCTGTGTGGACAGGGACGAGAAGTGTCGAAAACTCGTCGCAATGCGGTACCCGAATCCTGGATGGACGTCAACAATGTTACAACCCTTTCGAACATCCCTAAAAAAACTTAGGAAACGTTTTTTTTTGTCGAACGTTCGTCCGAATTGTTGTCAATCGATAGCGACTGCTCGCTCGTGACTCTCAATCTGTGCAATTTATTGAAGGACCGTGTAAACGAATTGTGCAAATTTTTACCTGGGTTCGGAGAATCTCCAAACGACAGGAGGCTGACAAATTCGCGTGCACCTCGAGCAAATAGTGGCAACGCGTATTTTTCGCTGGCTGCATGTAACAATACACCGATGTTACGGTAATACAACAGCCCACGGGGCATTTTAACCGAATGAGTTGCACCGATGCGATACGATAAGTCTCATATCTCTTCGCGCTCGGCGGGAGCTCTCGGGGTAATAACTAAACGGGAAACGACGCAAACACCGAAGGCAGCGAAGAGCGGTTCGCGGAAATTTCTGGAGAAATCCCATCTGCGTTTCATTCTTGGTGAGTATAAACAGCGACGAAAAAAAAAGGAAAAAAAAATCCACCCCCCGTGGGTAGAGCTAATATTGAAGGATTACGAGTCGGGGGATTGTACAGCGAAATGCACCGACGTAAAAGCTCGCGTCTCTACTGGTTCTCATTTCTTACTGTTCGAGCTTGAAACAGGAAGCTGGATATTTTTGCTAGACGAAGTGACAGTTTGAAAAAAAATCACTCCACTAGGATTTCCACGTGCGTCGCCGCAGCATTTTCGCAAATTTTGCGTTACCACATCGGCTGGTCATGTGGACAGCGTACCACGACCGCCCAAACTATTTCGCCGAAGTTGTGGGGGCGGCACGCAACAACGCGGAATCCTCGGTACAAGCGCCGGCCGCAACCTCGTTAACAAAGTGCGCGCGGACTTTTGACGTGCGCACGGACTTGCAGATTCCCCCCGACATGCATCAGCATCGCCCGCAACCCGTTCTGCATTCCCGCGTGGGCGAGAGACTTGCCGGAACTCCCGAGTGCGCGCAGGGAGGCGTTGACGTGTGCCGCGGCTGTTTTCCCCGCGACGCGCCGACGGAACCCAGGCCAACACAGGTCGGTCAGGCCGGGCGAGCACATCGCACGCGGTCGCCGAATGTAATCGAGCTCAGAGGCCCCCCAGCGGCTTGGGTTAATGGCCCGAAGCCTGCAGCATTGCCCACGCTTCTCGTGCTGGTTTTCGTGAAAGAGATGATCACGAGTTTTCGCGTTTTTCTCCTCTCGATTTTTCGGGCAAACACGCGTGATATTTCGAATCAATGGGAAATTTTCTATCGGATAGTGTTTTTAAACTTTACGAGAGCGAATTTTTTTTTTTTGCGAATTTCAGACTTAAATATCTCGGCTCCGGGCTTGTAACAGCAGCCGCGAATACCGCGTTATTTCCACTTTGCAGGCGTGGAACACGGGCACACATTGTATTCGGTGGGGGATATTGAGGGGCGTCAATTTCGCCGTGCCGAAGACTCCATAAGGCGTATTAGACAGGCAAATTTCGCTTGTTTAATTATCGTTCTCATAATGAGCGTGACGCGACGGGGGACGCGTTCCTGTTCGACATGCGAGCGGTTTCGAGGGTATAATAGATGCCAGGCGCTCATTCGAACTATCAATATTATATATATACACACGTATACACTATGTACGTCGAACGCATAGCCATTGTACAGGGGAACGAGGTAAATATGTTTCGGCACTCGGGACAGGCTAATTTGGCCGGTTTAATAATCGTTTTGGTAATGAGCGCGACACGAGGGGGCGATGTTACCGCATTGGTCAAGCGGAATTGGGTCTGTTCTCTGCGATCTTGAATTTTGAGAAAAAAAAAAAAATTATTGGCCCCGGTAAACCTGCACGGTCGAACGGACTCCGGATTCAGCTCGTTTGGCTCGAACAATGACTAATTCATTCATTCGACTAATTAATTATACGTGACCCAACTAATTCATCCACGTGGAACACGTTTGCCCAATTATATTTCTCAGTCCTCAGCACTTTTGCGTATTCACGTCTCGCAACTCACCGCTGAAAAAAAAGGCTACACGTTCAGAAAGTTCATAGCGCGTATGTCATCCATCCTGACAACCACCCTGTTGTCCACCACGTGTGCTGGTTTGAATTAGAAGGTATCGGACTCCACGTCCGCGATTTACGACCCGAAACACTGGCGCGAAAATTCTGCCGATGATAAACATGGACTGTCTCGTCGTCACGTGGAATTGATCGAGTTCATCCCTCGTGGAGTAGGATATAACAGTCCCTCTAGCCAAATAGGATTCTGACGCAGACGTCAAGATGTAAGTGGACTGATAGCAACCTGCTCGTACCACAATTCAAGTATCTCAGCCAGTTCAACCGAGACATTGACGTCAAGGACATGGACTTGGTATACGAAAGTCCACCATTGCCCTGTCGTCGTGTTGTTCGTCGTCCGCGAAACATATCAATCGAACTTCTCGGCTACTCCCGTTGGATCTCGATAATCCCGGGAGGGATAATCGTCGCGTGTCGGTTGACTCTGGAACTGGGACCGACGAGTTCTTGTGCTGGTTCTGGGCTTCGTCCACCAAAGTTGCGAAACGTCTGGAGGGCGCCGCCCAAACCCCTCGGCCTGTGGTATCCGTCACATGTGCTACTGCTTCTGTTGCTGCTGCTGCTGTTACACGGACCGCCAACAATTACGAAACTTCGTGCACGGTCGTCGTGACCGCGGTGGAGCTTAACGGACGGAATCAACGAAACAGACGATGGGCTGTTGCTACTGCTGCTGCTACAGCGTTCGAGCTACTTCCCAGACCAATTAATGGGGGAACGCGCACTCGGGGATGTGCATGACCGACTGTGGCCTCACTGGGAGACATGGAGACCAACCAACGTGCCTTTCAAGTCGTTGTTTTCCTCCTGTAACGTGTTTTTTCGTTTTCGTCTTCTGGAGGCTAAAATAGGAGGTTGCCTTTTAGTTCAAATTGTAGCTTTCAGCGAACGTACAGTCGATTGTATCTTTCCAATTGAAACATTCGACGAATCCCAAGTAGAACAGTCGTCAGCAGTCGAGTAGATTCAGGCTTACCGGGCTTATTATGTGTTCCAATCGAACCCGTCCGAATCGTATCTCACGTTCAACCGATGCTCTTCGTGGGGTGCTCAGTCGATTTATCTTGCGTCGTGGGAAAAAAATTCGAAAACCCCGAAGAATGCCCAAGAGTGAAGGGAGTTAAGCATTTTCGTGCGGTAGTCCTTCCTTCCACCTACCCTCACCGCGTATCTGACAGGAATCCAATAAAGCATTTTCATCCCTGACGAGAGGCGCGCGCGCGAAGAAGGGCAGGAGGGAGGAAGGGAAAATAATGCGAGCGCGATTTCATCCCCCCCGGCGAACTCGTTAATAATACGCAAAGTGCGTTAGGCGCGTTGGATAACCGAGCCGGGTTTTCCTCCCTTATTTCATGAGAGGCGAAAGCGCGGGCCTGCGGTTTCTCAAGTCTTAATTCTCCCCTTATTCATGCCAAATGTTAGGGTCGTGAGGTGTGTCTATATACATATATAGAAAGCGTCGAGGCCTGGGGTTTCGGTAAAGAGGGTTCGGATCGATCAGCGATTAAGAATGAATGAACCGTTCGCCCTTATCGCCGCAGCCTCCATCACTCTGTAAATATAACGACCGCGCTGAGGATCCGAATGGCGCAACCCGAGTTGACGTGAACACAGGGGTTACGACCTTCTGTTTCTTGACAGCTGTCAGACGCATCAGCCTCGTTTAGGAAAAACGCTGGGAATGAAAATATCCTGACTTGATTGGACGCTCATCGACCGACTGGCGACGAAAATCGCTGTAGACGAGTCTGCATAATAGATGACAGCAGTCTGATGCATAACAAACCGCCTGTCCTACACCTTTTCACGGAAACTCGTTTTTGCCCAGCTCGCAACGTGGCTCAGGATGTATTTACCCTCCGCCATATCGATCGGGGATGCCGGCTGCTGCGCTGCCACCAGACTTGGCTGCATCCACACGGAAGAGACCGGCAGCAACACTTTGCGACCCGGGGTCGACCCACGCCGAGCGTCTCGACAGCCCCGCAGTGCACTATAAAGTTTATAGAAAAGCGATGTAACCAATCCTGTCTCCGCGGGTCCAGGAGATGAAAAGCGGCAAGTGGGTCATATTTTATCGTCTCTGTGCGACAACAAACGGCACCTGGACCATGCGGCCCCACCTGGCACCGACGGATCTGAAAAGGGAAACTGTTGCGCGATTCGTAGACTACCCACCAACGAGTCGTAGAAACTGGAAGATATTTGGACGGCGTTATTTGTGCATCGACACTTTTGGAAAACGAAAAAGGAATCGAGAGCTCCGCTGTGTCATTCCGATGTTGCTCGTGTCACGGTTTTTGTGCAGCAATCGAAGAGAGAGAGGGAGATTCTTTCGCCTCGACGAGGACCTTTTGGAAAGGGAGACGAGAACCTCGACGACCGTTCCACTAGGAGATCCTTTCACGTACGCACTACGAGCAACCTCCATCACATCTTTCACTCACTTTAACGTCATCATTACTCGACGTTTTATACTTTTTTCCGCGAGCTTGATGGATATACGCGAGATCTCTCCACGGTTACATCGCAAAAATGGCTGCTCCACTGAAACGCCAGGTTGGAAATGGGTTTCCTTCCGCGTCGCTGCGACGGTATTCGGCGCTTTTCCGAAGGGCCGTAATTTTATGGCTTATGAAATATTTTACAAAAGGCGTAAAGAGAGACGCGTGGAAGAGTCAAGTCCGTGATAGAGCACGGACGTACGGTGCTGTCAATGAAGACAGCTTAAAGCAGGTCTATGGGGGTCACCTTAAAACTCAACCTGGACCTGGCTGAAATAATTTTTTTCGCTAGGTGCTTTCAAATTTAAATCCGTATCTCGTTAAATGTCTCTTAACTTTCGCGTATTTACATTAGGAAAACCGTGGGAATCGTCGGTCGGCGCTCGGAGATTCGCGTGGGTCTACGTATGCCGTCCAACTGCGTTGCCATGCAACGAGCGTCGGCGTAGTCGCGTAGCGGTCGTAAAGAATGGCTTAAAATTGTAAATCGCGGAGCAAAGGTGATGCGAAATAACGCGGCATTATGCGACATGAGAATTTTATTGCATGATTTGCATAAATGTGTTCCACACTGTAGGACGCGGGTATGTTGCACATGAGAACGCGTAATGCATCAGCAGTAGCACCAGCAGCAGCGTCAGAACTTGCCGTTAGTCGAGATAATGGGAGACGCGGAGGTAGAAGTTTGCTTCATTAATTAGCAGGTTGAAAACGGATCACTAGGACCATCCACCATGGGTAGACCTATCGTGTGGACAGTCAGGTTTCCTTCCAACGGGTGATGATCCACGGGCTATTTGACTAGGCGAATTCAAAGCCGCGTTTCGAAGATCAAAACGAGCCACACGACCCAGCGTAGCTCATTTCGCATTGGCAAGATCAACCGTGACGGGTGCGGTTGCCGTCCAAGTCCGAAACTTGCCGGAGAGACTAAGTGATAGAAGAGAGGTCGCCGCCAGCGAGAGGACATAGGATATACCCAGCTTGTAACCTGGCATAGAGAGTGTGGAGTGAAGAGAGAGGGTTGAGTACGGTTGTGTGGGCGTAGACAGTTGTATTTGCGTCCCCGGGGAAAGGCTTTGCCTTCGTCCACCAAAGGACGTCAAGTTCGATTGCACACTAGAAAATGTCCGAACCACCGGTGGCAACCCGGTCACCCGCCAGCAGCGTACCCCAGCTTCCTGCCGAGCTACCGAAGCGGCCTGCAGCAATGCACCATGCCTCGCCGGTAATTGTTATCGGGGTTTCTAGATTAACACGCACTTGGTATCCCGCAAATACAGCTTCTTTGATAAAATCAAACACTTCCAGCGCTGGTTTCGACTCTGTAACGCGGCAGAGTCGAGTGGACGGCATCGTTCACACGATGTCGAGTTGCCATCCGGGGGTGTCGAGTGGGTCCGTTCCAAAGGGAAGCTCACACGAGTCCGAATTCGCGTTGCTCAGCCGTCGATCCACCCACGACGAAATAATTCCTTTGACGACGATAATTTCCTGTACTTACCGGCCAACGAGAAACTCCTAGAGGGGCTGCTTAATTGAGAGTTGGAAACGGACCTGCTGCTCGCACTCAGCATCGGTTGGAATCGATCCCAGAGTCTGCAGCAGCGTCGTGGGAAGCCTCAGGTGGTGCAGATGGCAATTTGCGAGAGGAATCGGGTGCCGAGAGGGTGCGAGGACGATGCGAATCGCGGACGCGCTGCTATATATCCCAGGGAATCGTATCGGGAACGCATCTGATGCTCAGCAGAGCGACACGCTCGGGTCGACGGCGTTCTCAAATGGAAATCCCGAGCCTTCATGTAAATCAGCGGGTCTACGCGATTCCGACTCTAGATTTTCGGGTACCCCACTGTGAGTGGGGGACGCGGCCGCGTGCGACGTGTTTGTGTGTGTTCCTGTCGATAATGGGTCATTAATAGCGTCGGATAATTGACGTCCTTGGTTAAGTACGGTTCTAGCCAGGGGGCGTCTGCGGCGCGCGCATTGCCGTTCATCAGCTGCCAGACGTCGATGTTAATTACTCCTGATACACCCCGAATCTACTGAAGCGAATCCGGCCCGGGTCCTGGGTTGCACCCGATTGCATTTGGGCCGCGGTATCACTATTCTGCGACCGTATTATCATACTTATCTTCATAATGACGAATTAGGTTTATCCGCGGTTCCAGGTCCGTACGGATGAAACCAGTTCTAGCGTGAAGGTTGGTCCAGTTTTCGCAATCTTTAAATTCGCCTTCCAAACTTTGTTCGGAAGAAAATGGACGACCGGAGTTGGAGACCGGAGTGAATTCTGATCAGATGTTAATTACTCCTGTTACCAATCTGAATCCCCTGAAGCGAATTTAGTGGTCGCAGGGGTTCAGCCAGATAGCACTTTGGTATATGGTTTCCTGACACTGCAGTCCATTATTACACGTATTTACATTTTTGCAAATGCATATAATGCAGTTAGGAAGGAATTCACTTTTCAGCACCTCTTGTTTTCAAAAACTTGGACCACTAGTGTCCGGCAACTTTGCCCAGAGGAAAATGTACAGCCGCAGTCAAGACCTGGAAGACCCAGAGTGCGGTGCAGAGCGCAGCGGCGCATTTTCCTTAATCTGCCCGGTATCTCCTTCTCTCCGGCTTAACCTGTCCGAGTCAGAAAGTAATGGGCTCGAGGAAGCAGCTCTCCGGGCCGAAGCAACTCCACTAGGAGCCACTAGTTCTTCGGATTAAGAAAAGAAATGGGGGGTTGTGCGTCCGAGACACCCGAGGACCACTCCTGGGACGCTCCTCGTTTTTCCACATCGCAGAACTTCCTCCGTCTTCCTGACGTTGGACCTCCGGAGACGTCACTGACTGTGCGTTGCGTGCTCGCAGCGACCTGACACTGGAAAAATTCTTGCACGAGACCCCGGAAGCTCTTAAAGTCTAATGACGCTTGAATGGAATGGAAATTGATTCGAATTGGAACGGGTCGGGTTGAGTGGGAGACGCGGAAAGAGTTAGGCGGAAAGATAGAGTCCGCACAGAATGGGACTCGTTCTATTCGGCTGTCGTCTTTTTACAGCGCACCGTAAAATAACACGAAACTGTGCGACGCTGGAACGCGCTGGAACTCTCTTGTGGGCTCACCGAGCCTTGGTGGACGGTCGTATCTGTGGTCGTGCGCTGTTTCGTTATAGTCGTCGCTAAAAAGTAACTGTAATTGCGTTGTTTACTGGCTGTATTTTAGACGCAAGATCCCCTGGACCACGCCAGGATTTATCCAGCCACGACATACGACCTTTCATGACAAGGACAACCTGGCACTTCCACGTCAAGTTTGAAAAGAACATTTATCCGCCACTTATGCTATTCACTCACCGCTGCTTATACTGACCAACCTAGCATCACGTATGCCGTCCACTGGAAAACGACAAATAAAACCCGGTGTACATATGTTTATTTCCAACGAACGCGCAAACGAACCGCCTAATCGTAACGACATGTTCAACTGCTGGTTCAACGGAATTGGCACGTCCTGCGATGAGTGCGTCCATGTTGACGAACGACTCGTTGACTGCTGTCCACCTCTGTGCGCTGTGAACGTTCACCCAAATGTGTGCGTGGGACGGTTAATCAATTCCGTTTGACGGTCATTTATAAATCGACGTGGCATTACTTCGTGCGTGATATCATCGATGTCCGGCTGATCCGGCGGACATGAACCATCCAGCCCTATTCGAAGCATTCCCGGATCCAGACGGTTATCCACTGATACCCGAAATGTCTCTGATCGTAGCGTCAGGCAGTCTGAACGCACATTCCCGTTGGCTGGGTCGTCAATCCCGAGAAATGGTGGAAACGTGTTCGTCCTTATCTGCATATACGACGCCTACACTTGTAGTAAAACTTAGTGGGCGAATTCACGCTACGCACGTTCACGGGCTGCCTTTAGGATAAGATCCCGAGGCCTCGTAACGTCTGCAATCTCAAATTAAATCTGGCATGTAAGGGGGGGATGTCCTGGGCTCGAATCAACCCTCTGGCCAGACTCACCCACCGCGACGCGTTGGCCCACGTTGAGATAGGAATCGATACCGGCGACTCGCATTTCATAGGCAATTCGTGCTGTCCCAAGGCTTTGTAAGGGTAGCCCAGGCCCTGGGATGCGGGCTCGTCACTCCCGCCGGCGTTTACCACGTCCAACTCCGTCATGTGGGCTATGTGGGGGTAAACGATACGGCGCGATTGACTGATTAAGAAATGGCGGGTCGTGAACGTTGCGGGAAGTGCCGCAAATTGAAAGATAGTCGATCACGCGATGTAGTCATTAGGCCCGTCCGCCAACCGCGCAGTTTCTCCGCAACCCGGAGTCTTATTGGAGGGGTGCGCGTTATTTGTTTGCTCATCCCCTTGATGAAAAGGCCGACGTGATGGGCGGAGAGCAGCCCTGGATTATGACACGTGTAAGCGAAAAAAAAGTATTTCAAAAAATCCAAAAGACATCAGCAAATATTTACATCAGAGGCTACCACGATTATGCTTTGAAGGTGGACTATCAGATTGAGCCTTTGACGCTATGTGCGAGCATTCCACATAAGGCCAAGTGTAAACAGAAGTATGGCAAAATGTTCAGCGTACCATGGACCAACTCGCTGAAGAAGTTGGAAGCACGTGACGTTCATGCAGGCGTGCGCACAGTCTGCACATCAGTTAGAACACATTGAGCGGACAAAGAGGAAGCCACACGCGTTCCTCTCGGCCAATGCGATTGCAGTTGCCGGAGCGACTACTGCCGGGCCGTAAAGTTCGGCCGATGTCGCAAACGTCGCTCTTCAGGATGCCCTTTCGTTGAAATGCGTGTTACCCGTTACTGCGAGACATCCATTTGCAATTATCGCATAATGGAACGTATAAACGACCCCTCGCTTGGGATCCCCGCTGTAACCAGGGGCGGCTTCGCTCAGTTACCCTCGCGGTCTTATCACGTGTGCGCGATTGTAACGCTCTGACATTCCATCCGCGCATCTACGACTGCCTCGTTTTACGCGCTGGGCGGGTGGATCGACACGCATAGCGTGTTGCACCTCGTAAGCGTCCCTGGCGGTACGTTTCGTACGAGATGTTAGGTAGGGGCATCGACCAACCAGTTTTCATCGTATCCTCCCCTGACGTTTTTGGATCCCAAGATTCTTTATTGATTCCAAAATCAAGAGAACGATCAGACTTTGATTGCGTTTCCAGCTGCAATCACAAGAGTCTTCCATTCGAGTCCATAATCGAGAATGTATGGCAATGGATTGGATTTTCACGAATAAAAATTCAGATATCTTCCTTCAGATTCATGAAAATGGGGCACCACTGTTGACTCGCTGTTCCATTGGTTGATGTCAATTCCCTCGCAGCAATGAAATTCCTCTAAACAAACAAGAGAAGGGAAGACACGGGCGCCAGGGAAATGTAGAACCGGAAAGAGAGCAGGACAGGTGCGAGCCTGGCGGCAATAAAAGTCGACTCGACCCTGGGGGAAAACCAACGTCGAACCACTATAAACTAACTCCCTGTCTTTTCCTCCTGTGTTCTCCCTGCCGTACCTACACCATCCTCCTTGGTTCTTGTTATTCTCCCGAGGATGCGGACGTCCTCAAACTGCGGAATCCAAGTTTTTCCGTTCAACGTGTAAGCAGCGTGACCACCGGGGGACAATTATTCATTGTATGCACCGTTGTATGCGTGAAAAGCTCTTGTATCTTGTTACTCAAACGTGTTTTCCACACCGTATGAATTCAATGGTCCCGATATTCATCCGTGACGTGTACCAACGCCCATGACCTACCTCAAGCCTTCCACGTTACAACGACGAGATTGCTCTACAGGCGACTGCGACAGTGGACGGCGGTGATTGTGATCGCTGCCGCAGATTCTATTCAGCAACGAGCGACCAAAGCCGGCTACACAGGGTCCGGCCCCAACAATGCCCGGTAAGCTCACTGTTTCATTGGGTTTGACAAAACAAGAATGCTGAATGCATTCAACCCTCGACCGTCACATGAAGGACTATCCACCATACAAATCGTAAAACGCATATCTACAAAAGAAAAAGCGTGTAACGCATACAAAAAGCCAAAAAGCATATCATAGCCTCTGTAACCAACCCTCGGGTTTTCGCATTTTGTTCCAAGGTCAAATTCGAAATAAAAACAAACGTAGCGGAAAAAACTCGAGTGGCCGATTCGAGCTCCGGCTCAGCCCTCATTTACATTCGGCTGTGCGAAGGGATGTGTGCAAAAAAAAAAACAAAATCGATTGCCCATATTATTTCCGCTGTTCCGCTGACTTTCAGTCTGCGCCGTCAAACGAACAGCCGGGGGGATTTAGCAACCGTGCTGTGAATATTCATGCGCGATGCAGATGATTTGTCGATCCCTTTTATATTACCGGTTGCCATCTTGGAAAAGCGGTAACAACCCCTCCTCCCTTTCACCCTCTTCGCCCTATCATCCAATGTGCTCACGACGAGCTCCCCACGAGCTTTGTTCCACGAATCCATTCAGTTTCCAATAAATCCCGGAAGTTTCAAACGGCCTCTTGAAAAATTTTTCAATCGACTGAGAAACGATAGATCAAACATCCAGCGCTTTCTGCTCATCCGGCCGGCTCTTGGTGTACACGCCGCGAGCTACCGGAAAAATCGGATGGGGGGGGAGGGCTATCATCTCGTTTACGACGCGAAACCGATCGTCCGAAATGCGCGGCTCAATTGAAAGACAGAATGGACGATGCGGCGGTGATCGAGGGAGACGGAGAGAAACAAGCTTTATTGGAAATAGTATTGCATGCCCATTTTACCGTAACTGACGCGCGGCGCTCGGCGCGTAGAGATGCTCAGATGTCGAATGGGCTCTGCGCGAAAGCGGCTTTCACTCGGACAGCTGGGTATCCCGCAAATTCGATACCGGATGTATGATGCGGGTTGCGCGAGCCCGGCGACAATCGTCCGGCCTGCCTGTACCGGTCCAGCCCCGGACCGTATACAGGATACAATGAAATTTTCCGGACTGGTCATCGAAACATACGGCGATGGCGGTGCGACTTAGTATTTTCTGCGGATTTACAGTTTACGCCGAGACGTTGAGGAACTTTTGTCATGATACCTTTTTCGGTTCAGGATTATTATTATTTTCACGTACCATTTTTTTCCCCGGATTCGTAGTGCAATTTGATAGCATCCATTTTTTCACAGACTTGACGACGCATCAAAGCGTTTCACGGATACAAAAAATATGTAAACCATATTTTTCTTACATTTCGTTTCGTGACTTTTACCTCAAGTCAGTGGCGGGAGTTGTTCACAAGTCGAGCGCCATTACCGGCTCTCGTTTGGCGACCCCGCTGATCTTGCGCGCGAAACATCGAAGTGGAGTGGGTTTCTCCTCGTCGATGATACTTGGGGAACGGTGGGCGTGTATCGTTCGAGGCAGCGAGCCGGAAAGCTTCCGATATTTCACGACACTTCGAGACGTTAACACCCTCGCTCCCCTTTCTTCGCAGCGAGTCCGTGCAAAAAAGATGCTCAACGTCGATAAAACGCGTATCCCTGTCATATGCACAGTGTCTGCCGTCGGGCTTACGGATGCAAAAGCGCCACGAGCTGACTCGGATTGTGCAGAGCTGTGGGACACGAAGGGTTTTAACGTATAAACACGTGACGGAGACCGTATACCAGGTTGAAACCATATTTTCCGTACGTCACTATTTTCCGTCGCCAGAAAAGACGGAGCTGAAAGCCTCATTGTTCACACGATTTTTATCCTCAACGAAAAGTTAATGTGCAAAACGCGTCGCCCCGACGACTCAACTCGCTCATTTCGTCGTCCAGAGTCCAAATTGCATTACGCGTCCCATCCGTTCCTAAACGCGAGTCTGGTAAATTACAATCGACCGGATGGGAGGGACGAGAGAGGCGAGTCTGCCTCGAGCATTTGATGGAAATAACCGAAGTACCGGTGTGACATCGACGCGAGCAGCGAGCAGCGGAAGAATGCGAGGCGGACGACGAAGATGGAACCCGATATTCCATTACCAGGCATGCAAATGTATTCAGCCCAAAAAAACACACACAGTGCGAATATGAACGATGCTGCACAGAGAGAGTTGAACCTTCCGCGTTGCTCTCTCTGACATTATCGTCATTATCATTTTATGATAACTACCTACACAATATGAATATTGCACTCTGACATCTCGACGCGGAAATCGCGTCGAGGAAAATTCAAGAGAAGACGCAAGAATCCGTCGCGCGTCTTTCGCCGGAAACTCGCGCCTCATTTTCATACTCTCATCAGGCTTCAAAGGTGACTCGGTGATTTCGTATCTGCAATGCAAACTCGTGTAAAATTTTCGTCGAAAGTTCGCCCGCGAATCGCGTGCGAATTTTCACGAGTGACGATTTTCGTTGCAAAATTCGCGCATTAACTTTGCGTCGTGTTAAACGTTTCGTCACACACGCGTCACCAAATGTTTGCCGGAGTTTTCCTCGGCCCTCGTTCACTGAGAATTTTTTTCTTCAAAATATCGACTTTTAACCTACAGTTTGTCAGAAATCGTAGATCTGGCCGCCGGGCCGAAAACCGCCTAAATCGGGGTCACGAAATTTATTTTTTCAAAATATCGACTTTTAACCTATACCATCGTTCTCAAGTCACATATTCTACCCCTGAAAACACTGGTTACAACCCTTTTTTAGTTGATTTTGAAAAAAAAAATTTTTGGCCGAACAGTTTGTCAGAAATCGTAGATCTGGCCGCCGGGCCGAAAACCGCCTAAATCGGGGTCACGAAATTTATTTTTTCAAAATATCGACTTTTAACCTATACCATCGTTCTCAAGTCACATATTCTACCCCTGAAAACACTGGTTACAACCCTTTTTTTAGTGGATTAAAAAAAATACGATATTTGACAGAACTGTCAAAGTTATCAAGGACAAATAAACCTGGACTCGGTCTGAGAGTCCCAGCCAATCACAGCTCGAATAGTTTGCTAACAATGCTTTCCGTTACTCATGAACTTTTTAAAAGAGGGATATAATTGCCAGTTACATTAATTATCGTCGCGAGAATTATAAGAACAATGTTGTCTTCTCAGGCAACTAAGTCTACCACACATTTTGTTCTGAGTGTTGACGTCCTCTTTGGTGTATTATCGCATTTCGCATATGTCGCGGACTCGGCGGCCGAAGGATATGCGAGGCGAAATCGCTTCTCCCTTCGATCCCCCGCGACCTGTAATCACATTATTACTAATGCAATAACAAATGCATATCCGGTGCGCGTCCGCCCGGCGGCGAGTACGAAAATCGATTATCACCGGCGGTATAACATCACGTTCCTCTTGTTGTTGATATGCGTTATTGTCGCGCGCAATCCGCGTCTCTCTCTCTCAATGTGTATAATACGACGCCTCGGCGTTTCGCGTATGTTGACACTAGCCACACTCGGATATCCGGGCGTCCGGATTCGATTGGATATGCTGCCTCATCGATTTGACAAGCAGGAAGCAATTTTTTTTCTGTCGCCGCCAACTCTTTAATTTATTTCCGATGCGGTGTGTGAGCGGCGAGTTTGAGGCGGTTTATGGGATAATTTGTGTACCGTCAACTTTTTCCCGACGAAAGTTACCGAACAGACCCGCGCGAATTTCCCTCGTCGAGCCTCGAGACTCGTCGGGCTCGCTGAACTTCCAGGTCGCAGGGCCCCCGACGTCGCTTTTTTGTCAGCGTCTCGTTAGGGTTGAAAATCTAACCCCGATCAACCCCCAAACTCGCGGATTCCAGGCCGAGTTGATATATATATTAAACAGTCTGTCCGGTTGTCAGTTGAACGCGAGATATATACTCGAAATATATATGTATACATCGCGGCCGACATTTATTACCGGAGCCCCGGGCAAGTCTGTTTTATCCGGCACGGAGTGGGCAGTGAAAAAAAAAAAAAAAAAAAAATTGCCGAGAGATTAAAGCGGTAGTTACATTCGGTGCTAAACCGGATATTTACGTGGAACTGAGCCGTAAAGTCGCGGCTCGATGGGGTTCGGCGCTCGGGGGTTGCAAACGCGAGTTGATTATACACCCCCGCGCAGCTCTCGGGGAAACTTTATCGCGCGTTTCTTCTCTGGCAACGCGGCTCGTTTGCCGCGTCCGTTGCCCCAGAGTCGCGCGGCCCGAGGCATCAGAGATGCGAACGTGAAATGTAGCTGTAAAATGATTAGCCTTTTTCACGCATCATCGAAAAATCGAGCGAGATAGACATAGGCGAAAAATTTGAATTTAGTGAAGCGTCTGACCAAACTTTATCACGTCGATATTCTACAGCAGATGTCACGCTGATTTCTGGCTCGCGTCCAAAACCCAAAATCCGGGCAAGCCACGCGTTGCGCCCGCTGCACGTCGACGTCGGGGAACCGCGGAAACCCAACCGGGAACTGCCTATTCGTTATCCTATTTCGTACTTTCGCTCGGAGATTATCTCAGAGCTTATCAATTGGCCCCCGAGCGATTATCACGTGACGGGTGAGTTCCACATATGTTCGGAATCTCCTGGCTCGGAACGAACGAAAATCGTGAATCCCTGGAACTCCTGGGATCGTTTTTTTTTTTTTGCAAAAAAAATCCCATTTCGTAATTTCTCTCGAAGATAATCTCCGAGCTTATCAATTGGGTCCCTGAGCGATTATCACGTGACGGGTGCGCGGATCGAACGAAAATCGTGAATCCCTGGAATTCCCGGGATCGTCTTTTCGCTAAAAAAAACTTATCAAAAGAAATTCCACTCCGGCGAAAATTTACCGGAGCAGGTCAATAATAATCCTCGTGATGCGGATATAGCAGCGTTGTCGGTCGCGGCGCTCGTCGAGGCCGGCTAATCTCTCCGCGATTAAATAACCCAATCGCTTTCGACGGACGAGGCCACCTGTAGCCTCTGTATTGACTCTCCTTTTTCCTCCCCCCTCCTTTCGCCCTTTCGCTCCTTCCTCGCATAGTCGCGTGCCTCAATTTCTCCGGGCGAACGCGATAGCCCTCCCTCCACCCCTCCAACCCCCCCCCCCCCCCCCCCCCCTTACCCACAACCCCTGCCGTCCGTCCACTCGTCCTCCAGTAAAATTGCCGCAAAGCGTTTTACCGCGGCGTCGAGTTCTCGACGAACCCGCTGCTTGAGTTACCGCAAAATAATCCAGTCCCTGCAACCCCCGCACGCTGCTCTCGCTGCTCGGGGGTTGCGGATATCGCGTCACCGGATATTTCCGAGCATTAAAAGCTTCTCAAATGTCGCTTCGCCCGACGGTATCGCGAGACTGTCGCGCGAGCAGCTGTTGCGACGAGCGACGACTACACGTAACGTTAGACACGGGGGTTACACCCCCACCGCCCCCCCCCCCCCCCCTCTTTCCTCCCCCTCGTCGCTCTGTGTTTGCAGCTCGGAAACTCATCTTGGCTTAATGAATGCAAAATGCAGCTCGGAGAGTTTGTATACCGAAAAGCGATCGATGGGATTCCGCGTCGACGGTCCCGGATGGGACAGAGGGCAGACGAGGAGGAGGCACGGGGTCGGCGAAATCTCATTAAACACGCTCGGAGTGGACTCGCCATCACTACGTCGGCTATGCGCGTTTTGCATTATCCATAACAGCGATAAAGAATTCTCGAGGAATTTCGTCCCCCGGCGACGAGTCCGCGACGATGAGATGCGCAGCATCAGCTGTTGTTTATGATCCTTGCGCCTCGCTTTTTTCTAATTAGACCTGCGTTTTTTTTTTTGCGAAAAAAATTCTATTACTTATCTTTTTATTGAAAAAAAGTCAATGGGACGAATGCAGAATAACGCAGTAAAATTTCGATTTCTTATTATTTTTTTGAGTGGAAATATTGAGCTCCGGGTTGCCGAGAGCTTGGGATCCGGAAGAAAAGGTCGCGTCGTCCACTCGATATTTGCATGGTAATCGAGACGCCGAATGTGCATGGTACACGGGACAAGTGGACCGTTTATGTGCACGAGTGGCTGGTCCAGACCCCAATGAGGAGAGCACGTGGATATTCAGCCACAGATTCTGCACGTCCGGCGCACCGCGACGAGAGTTATTTAGATTTGTCTCGCTGCGTCTGACCAGCGAGGAACTGCTCCACTTGGGCCGGGCGACCTTCGATCACGGAATCCTCGCTGCATTATGTTACGAGCGCGCAGGGGTGGATGTGGCACGAAGAGGGCGGGGAGGGGGGAGGGGGTGGGGCTTTTCATCGCCAAACAAACGGATGACGGACGCCCACACGGCATTCGTCGGGCTATGCGCTCGATGCTTGCGACGCATCCACGCGGGACGCGCGGCATAAAGGACGACGAACGGTGGCAGCAGGTGAATTAAGACAAAAGCCGCATTGTCGCTGACGCTCCCTGACATCGGGGCTCTCTGACGTTGATCCTCCTCGGGGCTTGCGAACCTGTTCGCCTGGTTTAGTGAATTACATCGACGAACGTTGGAAAAAAAAGTGAAAACATCGGACGCAGTCACGTGACTCGAACGTCAATTGAGTCGTCACGCGTGAATCGTAAGGCGGATTTACACCGCCTGAGCCGGGGAGTTTTAGGGTTATTTTAGGGTTCCAGTTATTCACGGTCCGTTTCGTTGAGAGGACGTTGAGAGGACGTTTAGAGGACGTTTAGAGGACGTTGAGACGAACGACCTTGGCGATACGTTTACGAGACTAATAATCAAATTTTCCTGTCCCGGTTCAAAAGATTTATCGTCGAATCAAAGAGCGTCGAAGAGATCGTTACCAGCTGACTGCGAGGTCGGAAAATTTTCCTGGTGTCATTTTCGCGCAGATCAGCGTTGAGACTCGCACTTCAGGGGTCGTTTCTTCAGGGAAACCGGCGGTTTTATGCGAAAGAGAAGTATAAATAGTTGGCCGAGTGGCGTGTCTCAACGAGGGGACCAGGTACCATCCAGGTCGTCCCCCCCAAACGATCCCGTATCACCACACTTATCGCGGGAGTCCCAAAAGGACGAGGGACAGGAGACAAAAAGAAAAAAAAAAAAAGGGCAAGAGAAGTAGATGTCTTCGTGAAAGGTGGGGGACACCCCTCGACTGTGGATCACGTTGAGATACGCGCTCGGAGATCCGGGACATTTTGCAGATAGCACCGATGGGAGCCCTCACCTCGTTTTATCAATCCAACCCTCTGTCCACTCGACCATAGACTCGACTCACTCGTCGTCGTCGTCGTCACTCTTTTTCCCCCTTTTTTTGCCCAACTCGAAGTTCGCGGACGAACTCGCAGCCTGGGTCGTTTCATCTTCTTCATTCAAACGACACCGACTGCTCTGATTACAACGGGATCGTTAGGGACCAGATCAGGAAGTGGACGTCGACCCTTGATGACGTCTCGTTTCGGTGGAAACGACACAGAGATTAAAAAGTTGCCTTGCAAACGAGACCGGAAGTGTTGAATCCGAACCAGATTCGTCCTGTAATCGTGGTTACAAGCTGGTTACTGGCTGGGTTTTTTTTTCCAAAGTCGATGACTCAACGGATCAAGGATATCGGACTGGTCACGCTGCCCCGTTTGTCACGACGTCCTTCGACTGCTTCGACTGCGTCGGTGTTCGCCGTTGGGACGTTGTTAAATCCTTAGACAAGTGAGAAATACGAAGGTTCACGGCGAGAAAAGACCCAGAGGGGGGGGGGGGGGGGGGAGATGCAGGGGATCGGTACACTCGAGGGTCGTTTGTCAATGAAACAGGAAGCGCGTTATCTCTGTGGGTCATCGCCATTGTGCGCACGCGCGTCACGTCCCAACCGGTTCGGATATCGCCTCGTACCTGTTCGACTCGGATAAATAACGAAAAACTCGCGCCCGAATTTTTACCTCTGGGAAAATACGCGGTGCATCCGATATTTGTTGGCTTTTATCGGCGTTTCTCGCGGCCACCGCGCAGTGGTAAAATAATTGCTCGTGCAAACCGCGAGTACCGCGGTCAGACTCAACGAGAACGCGTTGTGGAATTATTATAAAACTGTTGGCCGGTATTGTTGTCGTTGTCGTTGTTGTGAACGAACGCAGCGAAGCGGAGAGACATGAAAAAGTTGATTACACGCATCCAGGGACCATCGACGGGTTTTTGTCATTGACGAACCGGGGAACCATCCGTTGGCTTGTTGGTTGCAGCTGCCCACGTCAATTTCGTCATCGAAAAGAGGCGGGAGGGGAGGAAGAGGGGGAAGCATGAAGAACACTCGAAGCCCCCCGAAGGTAGAAACGATTATAAACTCGAAGCTCAGTTGCGTCGATGTTCAGAGTTAGAGGATCCGTTTTCGGGTTGGTATCAAACTGCTCGCGCCAATCGCCTCATCAGCGGCAACAACGACAAGAGGGAGAGAGAGAGAGAGTGCGAGAGTCTCGACGCGGTCTGTTTTGTGCGTCCATTGACGAAAGTTGGCCGCACAGATATCCGGTCATTGTTCCACGGGACAATGAAGGGAACGCCGCGGCAGAAACACGAGCGGTTTCTGCCGAGGCCGAGGACCATAGAAATTGTTTAGCGCGATGAGAAACTGGCGCGCACAATGGAAGACGTCCGATGGAACATCCGTTTTGCAGCGCGCAATTTTGCTTTGTGGCCGATGACGGAGAATGAATGAAAAAAAAAAAAGAATAATGACTATGTCCAATTTCCTGGGATTTTGAAAATTACGGATAATGGCAAAATTGAGGCAATGACTCGTGATTTTTTTTTTTTTTTTTTTTCGTTGTTGTTGCGGGTAACATTGTCGGGCACTCTGGAAGCTCGAAGTCGGCACACCGCGAGGTCAACAACGCCGACGAATGGCTTTTGCTTTCGCAACGAGCGCGAAAGAAAACGTTCTGGAAATCGTCGAATGAAAAAGGGCCGCGCGTTTTGTTTTAACCCCGGGCGCAAAAACCACTCTACGGGAATAAAATGACAAAAACCGCGCGCGCGGCTTGAAAACGTTGCGAGCGCGGGACGCTCGACATGCACGAACGGAGTCGCGTGCGGGACGGTTAACGCTCGAGAAACAACTGTAACGCTGCGGCGGATGCGGGAGAAAAAAAAATACCGAGTCGTGCATGCGCTCCACGATAATGCATGCGCAAATATACACGAGCGGCGATGAAAGACTTAGGAAAGCGAAGCAGAACGCTAACATTTTGCTGCGGAATAGCAAAATATGTCTAAACGTACCGCATGTGTATTTTTTTTCCCCCAAACAATACTGAAAGATCTTGAACCGAAGCGTTTGACTGCAATTATTCTGCAATTTTTCGGGTAACCTCCTACGAAATAATATAACTGAGATATATCTAAAATTCGAGAGGTCGTCGAAAATTTTCGGAGTCACCGAGAGGGAAACAGAAATCCTTCTCTCTACCCTCCCCACCCCCCCAAAAAAAAAAAAAATCGACAAAGGATTCGTTGGCCCGGAAGAGCCGTTGCTCGGCGTCATGTGTGTCGTGTATGTGCTCGCCGATGTTTCGAGTGCGATTCGACGGAAACATCGTCGAGGTACACGAGACTCCCGCTGCATCCCCGGACGCGGTTGAGAGTCAAATTATTCGACGCCCGGTGTATGCAACCCCCGCTACCGACGGGGGTTGCATACACCACTCGAGAACTAATGTTGCTCCGCGAGTTCGCGTGGGCAACATGGAGACGGAATGACGTGAAGTGGTAGCCGAGAGTCGCGGAACGAGGGATTTCGATTGGGTGGCACGTCAAGTCGCGAGGGTGGAAAGGGGGTTGCACCTCGGCCTTGACAAACGGGCATAAAAGTCGCGTGATTCGATTTCGACGCAGTCGAGAAGCAGCCGGGCGTCTCTGCATACAATAATAAGAAACCGGGTTGCGAGAGGGGGGTCAGTCGTCCTCATCCCCTTTTCATCCTCTCTCACCACTCGCGGAATTTTATGTAATCTTTTCTCACGCGGATATCGCGTTTGGATCCCTTTTTCGCTCACCTATATATACACAGCAGCGCCCGGTAGGAAATTGAAGTACGGAAGTTGCGAGATTTATGGCGGGCACACCGCGCGTTGCCTTCGCCCGACTCTCGGCCAACTCACGGGTGTATGCATAAGTATTAGAGAAACAGAAAAAAACACACAGCCTGCGCCCTGCGTTCTCCGAGAGTTGGGATCACGCGCCACGTGGAAAAAAACACGTCCGATACTCGTCGGACCCGTTGGGGTTGAAGGGATGAGGGGGAGGGGGGTGAAGTAAATTGAATCCTCGAAATATATAACCTCGACTCTGGTCCGGGGCTCGAGACGTGACGTATGGTAATCTTATCACCCTTATCGTGATCATTCGTGGCGATAACTCCACCCGGGGTCACCGGGAGATGAACATGATGAACGTGGGGGTGAATTAAATTTTATTCATATGCGGCCCGAACATTTTTTTTTTGTAAAAAAAAAGTAAAGAGTCATTCATTGGTCCGAGGAATGACGACACTTTTCCCGAGGTGAACCTTATCATATTTTCTTTACGATCCTGAAAGTGCCGCGTTACCGTCAGCCAACCCCTCCCCCATTTACGTTGACGGTGTTATTACTCCCCATCGTCGTCTGCCTACAATTTAAGCTCCTTGAAAGCCGATACGTGCCCAGGGATAGCGTCGGTCTGGTCCCGCGTCCGTTGCAACCGGAACTGTTCTCGTCGTGGGTGTGGATAAAAAAGCTCTTTACCGTACGACCGTCGCAGCACCGAAAGGACCAACCCCATGCGTGTTCGGGGGATTTTTTTTTTTCTGACATTTCGGACCTGTTCGACCCGGTCGTCCGTGACGGTCGAAGACGACCCAAGAGTCTCCTTAATGCACTTAGCTCGCGATATCTGACCTCACTCACTCGACGTGCACGAGGCATCGACCCTCTCCCACTCTGCTCGCGTCCCACGTGCGAGAAGATCGACGGGAAAATGGTAACTCGGCCTTTCCGACTCTTATCGGAAATCGAGTTTAGCGGCTCCGTGAAGACGAGACGGATAAGAGAGCACGAACGGGAGATACGAACGGGGGCGGGAGGAGAAGGGTTGGTGGTGGACCGGACGGTCATTTTTAACGCCGGAAACTGGCGGGGATCCAGGATTGAATACCCAGCGTACGTGCCCGGGGGAAAAGTGTCACTTGAAAAATAAAATACGATTGATTCGATAAGACGTTCGATTCTTTACAAATTTGCCATCGGATAGGGTTTTTAAACTTTTCGAATTCTCCTTCGAATTTCTCCTCGAATTTCCGATTTTTCGGGCAAACAACCGTGATTTTTGCATTGTAATGGATTATCAGTACATATTGAATCAATTGAGTTATTTTTAAATACACTCCATACTGAGTTGTTAAAACAATATATATTTTTTTTTCGCCTGCGGATCCGAAATTCTCGAGCGAATTCTCGCGGCCAATAGGAGAGCAGATCATGCTGAGCCGGAGAGCCGAGTGTACTGGCTCGTGATGCCCCGGGGTGTGCGCCCCGTCCCGTTGGCTTCGATGCCCGAAGCGCGAAAGGAGGATCGACTCAACTCGGTGGATATTGCAACCGCACGGCATCCGCAACGTGTCGGGAGGGACGAGGGGGGGAGGGGGGGGGGGGGGGGGCAGGATCGTGCGGAATGCAGTTCGAGGTTGTCCGCCGAGGCGTCATTACCGCGGCAAATTAAACGATGCGGAAAGATTCCCTCAGCGACGTCTCGTTGTGACCTTGAAGCTCTCCCTTCGACGCTTCTGTTGTCCATTGACCCGGAACTGCAATTCGATCGGCAACTGCAATTTGGACTTCGTACTCTGCGGCAAGTAAAATGTAAAAGGGACGCCTTTTGCGTCTGTGTCGTCGGTGACAATCGAGTGAGACGCGCACAAGTCGCAAACAGATTCGTCCGGATTGCAACGAATCTGCGTCGAACCGTCGCAACCAGCGCTGCGTCGATTCGACGCAGGTTGCGACGAGGCGAAACGCGCCCCCGTCGACGTCGACGCCGTTAAAGTGATTTTCGCGCGATCGCGCCCATCTGCACCTGACAGGGCTGATCGGATTTTGGGAAGCAATTAATGTTGCCTGGGATTTTACCCCAGCCGACGAATTTGCGCTCTCGATGGTCGAGAGGACAAATTACATCGGTCGGGGGGACGCAAAAAAAATGCAAAAAAGTAAAAATAAAAATAACACGAGTCGCTGGTAAACACAAAGAACGAAGAATTTTTTGTGGCTCCGGATGCGACGAAAAAACTGTAACAATAAAGCGTCAGCTCGAGTGTCGAATCGGACGTCGTTACAGATAGCGGGGGGTCGCTCGTTTCAAACTGAAAGAAACAGAGAGAGGAAGCTTAAAAGTGCAGAAATGTATTCACCGCGCCGGATGCGGTAACGACGAGACGGGTCCCTCATTATGAATAAAAGCAGGTTGCCAACCTCCGTTTCAACTTCTCTGTCACGTTAAAAATCTCGCGAGACCGTTAACTCTACCTGCGCGTCGGCGGCCGCGGGGTTCGGATACCTGGAGTGAATTCGCCCACCCGCTGGGGAAAAAGAATTCTCGACGGACGTAAACTCCTGAAGCGTCGAGGTTTTCCGGAGTTGCTAAATGAAATTATTTACGAGCGCGGAATGGACTTCTGTTAAATTACCGGGAACAGAGTATCGCACTAATTCTACTCGTTCAAAAAAAAAAAAAAAAAAAAAAAAAATTATTTTGTTTCTCCGGAGAAAACTTGGCACAGAGTAAAATGCATTTTCAGCCTAGGAAAAGAAATATCGTTGCTGAACGAAATGCTCATTGGTCCCAAAATGGTTTTCACATCGAATCAGGACCAGCTCGATTTTCAGCTGCCTACCGACGAGCTCAACGATCTCAACTCAGCTCAGCACTCACCTTTGATGAAGTCGACCGCCATTTCGAGTCCATAAGTGTCCTTGTCGCAGTCGTCGAGAATGTGAGCGCCGATCTTGACACCTTTCACGAGATCCTGGTCGTTCAACCAATCGAGAGTGTAGAGCATCGCCTCGAGTGCCTGAACGCCGCCCTGCGGCATCACCGGTCCGCAGGTCACCGAGTCCTCGCGCTCGTGGACCATCATCAATCCACCCAGCACCAAATCACCCTCGACTACCGCCTCCTTCTTCACGGGCCACGTGACGTGCGACGCGGCCGAGCGTTGCTGCTGGCTCGCCTCGATCGATCGGAACAGCCGATCGCCGTGACGGATCGGATGATGATCCTCGTGATTCTCGACGCGGTGACGATGCCCGGAAAACGCGTCGCCGCGATTCTGGCGCCGCTGGGTCCTTTGTCCGCGCTTGGCTCTCGGGCTTTTCGTTGGCTCGCGGGCTCGTTGGTCGACTCGCGGTTCACCGTCCATTGACCTTGACGTCAATGGCTCATTGTCATTGGTGATGGTGACGTGATTGATCGGCGATTTGTGGTCGATCTTTGCGTGGTACGAATCCCGGTTCGTATCCTGGTCATCCCCCAGGAACCTGATTTCCCGGTCTTCCCCGAGGAATCTCGTATCCTGGTCATCCCTGAGGAACCTCGTATCCTGGTCATCCCCGAGGAACCTCATATCCTGGTCATCCCCAAAGAACCTCGTATCCAGGTCATCCCCGAGGAACCTCATATCCTGGTCATCCCCGAGGAAACTCGTATCCCGGTCATCCCCGAAGAACCTTGTTTTCCGGTCATTCCCATGGAACCTCATATCCCGGTCATCCCCTTGGAACCTGCTATCCCCGTCATCCACGAGGAACCTCGTTTTCGGGTCATCTTCCAGGAACCTTGTTTCCCAGTTTTCCCGTGGGAACCTCGCATCCTGGTCTTCCTCCAGGAACCTCGTTCTCCAGTTGTCCCCGAGGAACCTCGCGCGCCTTGCGTCGCTCGGCATGAGGCAGACGCAGACCAGCAGCAGCAGCGGCAGCGGCAGCACAGGACGCGCGCGCTTCATGACTTCATAGTCGCTGGTTATCCCGGGACGATGATAATGACGCGTTCGGATCCTCTAAGCATCGTCACGATTTCCGTACAGTCGCGAGCTGTCATTTTCGACGACTTTTCGCACGGTCGTCGGGCTCGATTCCACTGGATTTCCGTCGAAACGCGATACTCCTGTCAGCGTCATCATGGCCACGTTCGTTGGGAAAATTATCTCATTGATGTTGACGATGTCGTCGCTGAATTGTGCTCCAGCTCGTTTTACGGCTCTGAAGGCGGCTGAATTGTCTAAATGAGGTTTAAATTTCAGACAAATGTTCAAACCCCAAATGAACTAAATCTGTTTATCTATCTGTTATTTTATTTTATTTTATTTTTTTCACGATTAACCCGAACCATTGAACATCCTTTTCCCCTGAAACGCGAATCTCTGGGGCAGCCGGGGAAAATAATTCGAAACGCGGTCTCCAATTATGAAACCGGACGATTATTCGTTTTCTGGTTTGTCTGTGGAAGCTCTCGGATGACTTGGCAATCCACCCCCCGTTCGTTAAATTTATCAAATGGCGCGTCCATTTTCGATACTCGAGACTTTTGACCAATTAAAATACCGGAATTCAAAATAAAGGAAATGACACCTATTCCACATCGGTTTAATTCCGTACGGTTGATCCATTTGTTTGTGAGTATCGCGCGTGGAATTCGCGCCATTAAACGGGACGAGGAATCGCTCGGCGTTGATTCGGGTTGAATATCGCGTCCGGCGCGACAACGTAGCCCGAGAATAAGACACCGAGTTGACGGGGGGAGAACTTTTAATTACTCCGATAGCGCGGAACTCGGCGAAAACTCGAAAGTTATTTCTTCGCGGACTTTTCTCTCGAGATACTCAGCCGCTGCTTTCAACAACTTTATACTCGGCCCGTTCTCCAGCGACTATCGCGCATCCCGCGACGTCTATCGCGCCGCGTAAGCCGGATAAATGTCGCCGTGATGAATGAAAACCCTCGCGTCGCTTCGCAGACATAAAACATACACTCATTAACGAGGGATTTATTTTTCTCTCTCTTTCGCTCAAAGGGTCCATTCAACGATCATCTCTGCTAATAAAAAATCCATTACATTTATTTTCTCGTAGTTCGAGTTGTCGCTGTATTTTTTTTAATTAATATTTTTTATTTAAAAAATGTAAAGGGACATTTTTATATAGACAAATATTTCTCGATAATTCGTCGGACTGACGAAATTTAATTGAATTTTTTTTTTACACATTCTTCGTTCGGATTTATCGGCGGGTGATAATTTTTCCGGGATCTTAAAGCTGCGGATATCACGGCAGCTTAATCAAAGTTCGCCGGTGAATTAGGATTAAAGTCCAATTAACAAAGCTCCGGTGTAATTAAGTGATATGAGTTTCACGCGGACCCGCGGTACATCCTTCAAGAGAAGAGAGTGAGAGAGAGGAGGGTGGGCGGTAGGGGGTCGACCTCCCTTAGCCAACTCGGGTGGAAGTTACTTAAACTCGAGTCAAAGTACCGTATATAAAGGCCGCAACGTAACATAGACACGTTCGCCGTGGCCGCGACCTACGAATCTGGCCGTGAGACGTTAATTCATGATTCATATCCCATTTCCTTTTTTTTTCTTTTTTTTTAATTTTTATTAAAGTATTAGCAAAATTAGCGACGGTAAACGTGGAGAATGCGGGTCAAAGGAAAATTTTGTTTGCCCGTTCACCAGGTTCATTCGAGTGTACTCGTGATAAATTAGCGATACCCAGAATTCGGCAGATAAAAGTGAGAGATTGGCGCGGCCCCGTCGAGGTCGGACGCCGCGACGGACAAAAGAAATCGTGCTGCGTGGGGGGAGAACGAGTGAGAGTCCGGGTCGTCCCGTCCCGACTGCATGAAACCATACGTCAAAGGGTTGAACCGGGAGAACCGCGAGGCTGCAAACACAGTGCGGGAGATCCACCTCGGCTTTTCACTGGGAAACGTTACGCGGTAACCGCGCTTTACGCTTTTCCATGGATTTTCGAGAACCCGCCGCGGTGCAACGTGTAAATTAGCCTGGCGCTGACTTCTCGCCATTCGGAATTTAAGCCATGTACGGGGAGACCGGGGTAGATTGAAACATTTTTTTTTTTTTTTTCGACAGACATAAATAATTTTTTGGCCTCTATCGCCAGATACTATTTTGCTATTCTGCTGACGGTGACACTAGCCTCCGCTCTCAGGCGACTGAGGCGGGAGGGGAGGGAGGGGGTGGTCCTATTGTCGTGCTGTAATTGTTGCCCCTTGGCACGGCTTTTGCCGCCCTTATCGGCGCAACGTCAGCGATCCCAGGGCATCCCAGCTGGGCACCTGCACCTCTCGGCCCTCCCACTCCTCGTTCTCACCTCAATTTCTACTAAAAAAAAAATCCTATATGTCTTAAGCGCCACGTAATAACCCGGAGACGATGAGTTTGTTTATCATTCCCAGCGTCTGTAAACCCGGGAAATGATGTACACACAGAACGGTAACTGCACGCAGACTCCATCAAGGCCCGCGAGTCAATATCTTATCAGGCGTTTGCACAAGCCCCGTTTAATATATCTCACCTCGCTCGAGCAGCCACTTTGCGCGGCGGTCTCTGGAATCTATCGTCAAATAAATTTGGCGAGACACTTGGCTCCATATTTCCAAGGCAATTAACTTCGCGACGGCGAGATTTCATTATTCGCCGATAATACGACGCGACGAATATTCTATTATAGTCGTTGGGCAGGTCGTGAAAATTCATTTCGCGGCTGTCGCGCCAAACGAGGTGATCATTCCGGCGCTGCTGCGAATGCGCTTATGGATTCCTCGTCCCATATAGAATTCCACAGATAAACATATAAATCTATATATCTATAGAATTCCACAGATAAACATATAAATACATGTCTATGTATTATATACCTATGTACCCCTCCCCCTTCCCCATTATCATTCACTGAATTATTCAACGGGATTCGTAATTTATTTCTCGCCAACCACAGAAGCAATCTGATGATTTTTATCAAACGAGATTTCGATCTAAAACTGATCGATGTACCAAAATTATTTCGCCAAAATCCTGATAAATAATGGTTCTGTCCCATTGGCTCAAAAAAAAAATCAAAATCGACAGATACTTCATTTCCAGATATTTTGCCCCAAGTACATCGCTCGCTTCGTTCGCGCGCGCGCGTCACGCCTGCACTTTTCTCCAGGGCGCTCGATCACGTCTCTTCGAAGGGTAGGAGGAGGGTTAGGGAGCGGGGGGATGATAAATATCCGCAGGCCTTATACATTCTTCGCGAATATTAATCTCGACTGCAGGCGCGGATTTTACGAACTCATCGATTCACATTGCCGGGCGCTCGCAGCCGAAAAATGTACCCCTCTGGTCCCTCCCTCCACCAACCCCCGACTCGTGCCCCGCTTGTCCCGAGAATGCCAGCCGGCTGCCTCATCGATTCACGTCCGGCGCGAAATTAACGATAAAACGATGGATATACATTGATTCGAGCTTAGTCCTCCAAACCCACCCCCACCCACCTGCCCCTCTTGCCTTCCCCTCTGGATTCTCACTATTGCCAATCTTTCCACAACTTCTGGTACCTGTCTTCTCAGATATTCACGAACGATTCTCTTATTCGTCGTCAACTCTCATAGCGCGAACATTTTGCCGCCGACAGTCACGCACTTCGCGTCGATTCTCGGGGTAACACGTGTCAACGCGGTCGCCGCTCACGCGACTTCTCATCGTCGCTCGCGGGACACTCGCTTCTCGCTTCACAATTTCCGGTCGCCGCGTGTCAGTCGCGTCGTCGCTTCGACACCCGCGAAAATTTCGACATCTCAAACCATCCAAGTTTCACACATGCCGCATCATTAAAAAAATATATCCCCTCGAAAAAAAAAAAAATTATAAAAATAAAAAAATTAATATTAATATTATTGGTCAGTTCCCCGAAATCCGTTGCACAAAACTTTATTTAAAATTCATTTTTATCGTATTTTGGCGCGAAAATAAAAATAATAAAATAAAAATTTATTTAGCCGTCGGAATTAATGTCAGAATTAATTGAGTCAGTGAAAACCAACAATGAGCACGTTTGATCTGAGCAGAAACACCGCGACGCGATCTTCGTGCCGCCTCCGCGCGAAACGCTCCGCGAGGAATCAAGCGGCGCGCGCGGCTCTGTGCCAGAGCAGTCACTGAGGCCGCCACCGACGGATAACACTACCCTCTGCCTGCTCAAACGAATCAGGCGTCCCCCCCTCCACCCTCCTCCCACCCCGGCGCTACCTCGGCGCGTCTCCCGCGTGCCCTTCGGCAACCCCGCGTGCACCGCGCCCGGTGAGCATCGTTTCACCGCTGCTGCTGCTCGGCTACCGCGCAACTCGCGGCGCGACGAATTAAACCCGGTCCCGCCAACTTTCCGCGAAACTTTCGGACCTCCTTCGCGTTGTATTCGCCCGTCTTCGATCAGAAGGAGAGAGAGAGCGAAAATCGAAGAACCGAGCGAACACGAGAATCGCAAGTCTAACAGGTGGACGCGCCGAGTAAAAGTTCCGGAGCTTTCGCGGAAATCGTTCGCGATGCCGAAGAGAACCGAATACCGAAGAGAACCGAAGATCCCCAACAATTGGAACTCGATCTACTTTGCTCGCGTTGGTCTTGAGGAATTATATTTGTATTCTTTGCGCATTCCGAGTGTGAACATTATGCTTGGCGAGAGATGTTCCCGTGGTGCGGGGCGGGGCGGGGGGGGGGGGGGGGGGGGGAGGGAGCGAAGGGTGCGAAAGCCGCGTTGCGTCATCGGACCAACTCGGACGAGAAACAAACTTCTTTTACCGAGTAATAAACGCGATCCGAAGTTGAATAGAGCCGCGGCGTTGCGCTCGTAAAGCACGCGGAGCGAACATCCTGAAGGGGTTGTAAAATTCCACAATAGGCGCCGAGCGGAGCGGAACGCTACCCCCGAGCCTATATCTGTATATAATACACGCGGTTTTTGCCTCGGTTCGATTTTTTTTCGTCTATATTTTTTCCATTTCCGCGCTGATATATATATATATATATCTTTTTTTTTTCGTCGGGACAGGGGTGGATGGTGAGACACCGGGAGAACTGGAGAACGCTCGGTTATTTTCGCAAACGAATCGATGGATCCGAACGACCCTCTCGCAGCAAAAATTCTCCTTCCGCAATGCAAATGCTGCGAGGTCGGCGCGCGAGATGAACGGACTTACGGACTCGATATCGATGAATAAAAAAATATAAAAATCAAAATAATAGAATGCAAAGTGGAAGAATTTATTCGTGCCTCGTGGTACGAGTCGTGATTTATAACAACTATGCGCTGGGAATCGTCGCGACAGGACGGATCGATGATCGGATATTCCAGGATTCCACACGGAGAGACTATAATTTCGTGACAGTCCGCTTGGACGTATCCTGGGTTCACCCCTAAGATTAAGGGTCGAAGACATTCGCGAGATTCGACGATGTAAATTCATCGAATGCGACGAAACCTTGGATACCAGAAAATCACGGACGGTAAATTGAAAAATTAATTAAACGTGTTGTTCATTGTTGTTTGTTTCAGACTCGGCCGTCCAATTTCATTCAACATCCTCGGTCGAACTTTTACGCGCGCCCGCATAAAAATTTACGTGGGATTCCGCACAGTTTCAGCGGGGGAAGAAGATTGAGATGAGATTGCGGGGCAGTGAAGTTGGCTCGTCTGTTGCTCCGCACGCGCCGCTTCGCGAGACGCGAGCGAAACGAGGATGCGCGCGAGTTTGGTATTCCTGGCGGTGAAGTCAACGTATTCGCTTGGAAAGGTGAATAGGAAGCCGGGGAATATGACCCGTGTTGAGACGAGCGACGGGAGGAAGACAAATGGAAAAAACTTGATAAAAACTTTCCACGTTGAAGGCATCAAAATTGAACCAACGAGTATTTTGTGGAAGCTCTTGTTGAGAATTTGGCGACCATTCGATTAGCGTGAAAAGCCCTGAAACAACGAATCTATCCATAATTCCTAGTCAGCCTTCGGGGCGCAGCCGACAAAGCTACAATAACCGAGATTGCAATCCAGCAATGTTATCGTTAATGAAAATTCGTGTCGTCTAATGCCGCGTCAATTGCGAAAACATTAGTCGAATACGTCGAACGAGAGATTGATCGGAAGCTCGTGAATATTTTCCCGGAATCGTGCGAAACTGCGCAGCGTCACTGAGCAAACACACCCCACCATCAGAGAGATGGCACACGATCACCCGTATAACGCGACATTGATTCGAATCAATGCGCCGCGGCGAGTCATTGAAAATCATCAATAATCCAACCCTGCGATGTAACCGTCCCACGGCGGTGAATGCATCGACGCTGCGGGCGCTGTTTCATTTTACCTTTGTACTAAAGTGAACAAGATAGTCGACAGCCATAGAGATACTCATCGTGTGTACATTGGTTTTGCGGTTGGGTGATGCGCTTATGAAATTCGGCATTTATGGGCCTATTCGTTCCTGCCAATGGCACACTATGGCCCTTCTTTCTACCCCAAAACTGTCCAGCACAGCCACAGATCCGACACATTCATTTCTCCCTAAAATAAAAACTACACACCTTTATGTACCATCGACTTCACATTTTTTATATCCACAAGCTCTTTCCCCCATATTTCGATCCTACGAATTTCAGTCCTAAACATAAACACAACTTCCTAGCTTAGGGCCATGAGAAAGTGACTACCGCAACGTTGCTGCCACAGGTCGAGTGATCAGGAGGCGTCACATGACGCGTGTAGGTATTCCAGTCTGCGCGCTACGCCAGAAGCAACCGGGAGGCTCATCGGCTGATCCCACAGAGTCTCATATCATATGCAGAACCAGATATCGATGACTTAGTGCAGCGAGACGCCGCCACCGTCGCCTTGTTCGATATTCAGAGCGCGTGTTTTGAGCCCGTGCATGAATTTGATATGCGATATGTCATCCTAAGTGCATTCAGGCCTCCTCCTCCACAATTCTCGACCAAGCTGAGCCAACCCCCAAGCTGCATCCAACTCCCAACCTCCGCCCAACGCATACACATTACACACGAGGGGCGAGAGGGGTTAGGGGGTTGCTCTCTGGACTCTGCGTACAATCTACGTGTCTCAATGTAGCGCAACGAACATACTGAGTTGAATATGGCGCCAGCTTTGTAAACGATCGCCGCCGTTGATTGCGCACCCATCCAACGCCGTGTAAAGCTCGAAAGCTCAGCGGTTATCAGCCTTCGTATTTAATCCGTCTGATGCGCTTTCGAGATTTCGCCAATCGAACGTTGAAGCTCACGCGATTGCTTCGTGTGTATAAATCTGACGGTCGAACAGTGGGAACAACGCACCGGCTGTGCAAACTTCAAAGTACAACCGAAGTTTGCACAGTGAAAGAGCGAAAAAAAAAAAAAGAAAAATAAATGACTGCACGGCGGAAGGAACTGGAGCATAAAGCATTTCGTAGCAGGAAAGCTCGCGGTGTATACTTCGATTTTACCATTACCGCTGCTGCTGTCGCTGCTGCTGCTGCTGCTCGGCTCTCTCGCCTGATTGCTTCGGTTTTGCCATTACGGCTCTGTTTGACTTCCAGATAAAGTTGAAAAATGTTCCTTTTTATTACGAAACCCACGACGCAAGACGCGAGCGCGCGCTCGCTGACAAATTACTGGGACCAACGCCTGCGAGTTCGCGACGCCCCGCTATCTCGGCCCCTCAGGTGCGCACGTCACTGCACTCAACCCCTCAACCCCTCGAACCTCCCTCCGACCCTCCATCCCCGGTTACACGTGCACTCGTTGATTATCTGTATGGGAATTTAATACAGTGCTATTTGCCATTGATAAGATAACATCCCTTCATCCGTCCAGTTGGGCTTCCTGAGTTTTTTTCACCCCTGCTAGCAGAACATTTTTTACCCCTACAATTTAATTAGTTGGAAAGTCTGGCTCCACTTGACGGACAGAGTTTGAAGAATACTTGCTACGTGATTCAAGTACAGAGCAAATCCGGATAACGTACTTGGATTTGGACAGTCTGGATACTTCGTGTCACCAGGTGGGTTCGGGTATATCGCTGGTAATCCGAATAGTCCATGTGGATCCAGGAAGTTGGAGTGTTATACCAGGCAGTTCGAGTAGCCGGAGTAATCCGGGTGGTTCGGGTTGCCAGACCGTTCGAGTATCCGTTGAGCAAACCGAGTACTAGTACTCGGGAAGTTTCGTGTATTTCCGCCTGCAAGCCCAGAGTGACCGACAACTATTGAAGTTCGATGGACCCGTATAGGATTTTCCAGGTTTGTGGGAATCAAATTTCGCGATTGCCTGCAAAATTCGTATCCCATCGCTGAATCCAAGTGACGAAAATGACACATTGACGAGTGGCCGACAGAGCGTCTAGTCGCGCCAGTGAAATCAATCCAACCCCCGGACTTAGTGACACTGCGTCGAGTTAGGAAGATCGATGAGCGCGTTACGTTCTCTGCGGTTCGCGCTCGGGTATTCAAATCACTGAGCAATTGGTCTGAGCCGCAGCTCGAATCGCGTATTCCGCACGAATCACTAGACGGAATGATCAGCACCTAAATGATCAGCAGCATAGCCCCTCATGCTTTAGGATTATTCACGAGGCAATCAAACTTAACGTTTTCACGTTAACTGACTTTTCGTGGAAGGCTTGCAGCCTTATTCGCTTGGAGGCATATGCATATCCGTCGTAAAGTTGCAAATTGAATGGGCTACGTGCGCGCAGACTGCAATTAAAAGTGTCGACGGCATCGGCCGGAAAATCCATACGCACTGTGGTCCCAACGACTCGAGGCGACCGCACGTGAGTTATAAAAAATTATTTCATAATGACGCGATATAGACGTCCGCCTTATGCACACCGCAAAATACGGCGGCTGCAATGTCCGACCTGCAATGAAGGCTTGCGTGCTCGGGGCGTGTATGTAATCTCCAGGCAATTTATGAGGAAATTACTGCGAAGTTTATCGTACAGCCTGTGGCCGATAAGTTTGCAATTTAGATAATTTAGACGGACCGTTGAAATACATCAACGCTCTCATCCAACCTGCAGTTTTATTCTTTCCACACGAGTGTCAATTACGTCGCTCTTTTTTTATTCAGAGAGTCCAATAACGACGACCACTGTAATAAAGTGGCGCGCCGATACGATCGACGTAAAAAAAAATAAATAAAAAAAATTTATAGGCGGCCCTCGGCACAAAGGCGGGAATGATAAGAGTCTCGATGATCGCAAACCCTTTGCAAATAGCGGGGATAGATTGTGTCGCGGCGAATATCGAGAAATTTATCGTCTTTAAAATGCCTGAATGAAAATTTCTCACATTCTTGGGCTACCGTCTGGGTCGACTGGATGAAGCTGGAGTCCCCACGTTCCATCGAAAAAATTCAACGAAGAACGTAGACTTTAGCAATCCAGGTTTATCAATGGTCTATGGAAAAATTTCCTACCAACTTTTTTTACTGATACAAATTTGGAATAGTCTAGAGCGTATAAAACGTGGCTCCCTCTGGCGAGAAAAACTCATTTTCCTGGATATTGATTACCAGTCGGTCACGGTGGGAGGTGAGAGACTCCACAAGCCCGAGAACCAACCAAGGCTGAAGGTAACTTGGCCGCACGCCTCGACTGTTATCAGCGCAAGCTCAACAATTTACCACAATGTTCCACTCTCTACTTACCGACAGTCGGTAATTCGCCAGAGGCGTCAGAACAATTTAGACCATCTTCTCCACGTGGGTAAGCAATTGTGACGCCCGCTGGATAAATTACCAGCCTTCGACTCTACAGCATCCGTGGTCGTTACTTTTCCTACCTCATCATTGGACGACACTATAAAGGAGCAAAATAGGCCGTCCAAAACTGGAACTCGTTCAACTTTTCAAATTTGGGTCCGAACAAATTTCAGAATCGGAAATTACCAGCCTTCCGAGTCTGCAGCATCCATGGTCGTTGCTTTTCCTACCTCATCTCTGACAGACACTATCAGGAAGCTAAACAGGACTTGCAAAACTTAGAGTGGTACAACTTTCCAAAGATCAATGTCCAAAAATAATTCAATGATCGGATTAATTACTAAGTCAAACGGAATGAAGCTAATAAAACATAGTAAATACGTCACCTTTGATGAAGTCGACTGCCATTTCGAGTCCATAAGTGTCCTTGTCGCAGTCGTCGAGTATGTGAGCGCCGATCTTGACGCCGGGCACGAGGTCGCGCTTGTCGACCCAGTCGAGAGTATAAAGCATCGCCTCGAGCGCCTGAACCCCGCCCTGCGGCATCACCGGGCCGCAGGTAACCGAGTCCTCCCGCTCGTGGACCATCATTAACCCACCCAGCACCAAATCACCCTCGACAACGGCGCTGTACTTGACCGGCCATTGATTCGACGTTGCTATTCGCGTGGAATTATCGTTACCGGAGTAATTGAAGTGTCTCGCGTTTTCGGCTGTTTGCACGTTCCGCAAAATCGGTTGTTGCAAATTCGCGGAATCACCACCACCTCCTCTTCCACCGCCGCCGGACATTGACGCCTCTACGCGGTCCATTGATTTCGCGAATGTCGGATCATAGTTGACCGCACCGAGAGTCACCGGATTTTCGGTCGATAATTCAACCGCTTGAATAGTTGGTCTCGTCGTCGTCGTCGTCGACGGCTCGACGATCGCCGCGGCGATATCCTCGCCGGCTTCCATAATCGCCTCGGTTGACTTTACGTCACGAACTTCCGGAATCGTCGACGAGTTTATCCGACTCCCGACGCCGTTCGAACTTCTCAGTAGCCGTCGACCCACGGTGACGTCTATCACGACGGCACTCTCGGGCGTCGTAAATCCACCTTTGATCTGTCCCGGCGAACCATTATTCGTCGTCGTTGGCCCCGTCGTCTGGTCTGGATTCGTTGTCGTTGGATTCCCGGCGTCTGCATTCGTCGGCGTTGGATTCCTGGCGTCTGGATTCGTCGTCGTTGGATTCCCGGCGGGTGGATTCGTCGACGATGGATTCCCGGCGACTGGATTCATCGTCGTTGGATTCCCGCCGTCTGGATTCGTCGTCGTTGGATTCCCGGCGTCTGGATTCGTCGTCGTTGGATTCCTGGTGTCTGGATTCGTCGTCGTTGGATTCCCGGTGTCTGGATTCATTGTCGTTGGATTCCTGGCGTCTGGATTCGTCGTCGTTGGATTCCCGGCGTCTGGATTCATCGTCGTTGGATTCCCGGCGTCTGGATTCCTCATCCTTGGATTCCCAGCGTCTGGATTCGTCGTTGTCGCTTTTCTGGTCTCGCGTCCCGGACCTTCGTCGCTGTTCGCCGAACCATCGATCGCAAGCTCCGAGCTATCGGTCTTCGTTGAACTTATCGAACTCTCGGACGGCCGCTCGTGACCAACGACAGTTGCGAGGCTGCTGTTCTTCCGTCTGGCTCGGCCAGACGGCGTCGGCCCAGTGGAATATGTCCCGAAATTTCCACGATCCCCGGGGATGTCGGTCGTCGCGTCTGGAAAATTGCCGGCTGTAGTCGAGATCGAGGACCGCTTCTGCGTCTCCCTCTGTTCCTCTTTCGCTCCGCCGACAGTTTTCCCAGGACGAGAAGCGACCTTTCCGTGGTCCAAGGACGACGAAACATTCTGGACTCTGATTTCGTCCGGAAGCCAAAGACGCGAACCCGCAACCTCGGCGCCAGCAGGAGTGCTTGATTTCCCGGAGCTCGACGGCCGATGAACGACCACGTGATCCCGGGGGAGAATTAAATTCGTTAAATTCGTTGACCCGTTGTCGGTTGACTTCAAGGTGGCCGAGTCGTTCAGCAAAATCGTCCAAACGACGGCCACAAGGACCGTCCGGCTGTAGTGTCGTCGCATCACCTCGGCGGGGTGATGAACATCTCTGATTCCTGCAAAAAAGGAGGAACGATAGTAGGCATTAATTATCCTTCCTTTATTCAGTTGATTTATTTTAAAAAAATCAGGCTGCGTATTAGTTATTGATTTTTTTCTTTCAATGCAGCTTATAAGTCTCTCGGCACTTTCGCGCTCCCAGGTTTCAGCGCTTTTATAACATCGAACACCGGTGTCTATTTGCACATAGACTTGGACGTCATCCTAAAATCCCCAAGAAGTACTAAATAACGTATAAGCTCCTTTTGCGATGCTCCATTAACTCAGGCCGAGAGAACGAGAGGAAACGAAGGATAGGAAACAGAGAGAGTAACAAAAAAGGCAGCATCGCGTTCACATAGAAGCTCGAGGGGTTTGAAAAAAAAAACTTCACAGAGAATGTAAGAGTCGCTGCTCCTGGGCATCGAGGAAGCTTCGACGATACGTTTGCCCCGAGTCTACGGAAGATACAAAAAGTCAGAGTAAATTTACTCAATGCACACGGCGACGAGATCGGCGTGAGCGACGAGGATGTAAAAAAATATATATATACCGCGTGGGACGCAAACAGCGACGATGAAATATGTCGCCGGCGCACGAAAGCGAACGCGAGGAGACACAGAGAAGGAAAAGATAAATAAGTATGATTCAGTTCTGTCCTATTTGCCGACGCGAAACTCCTCGATGCCTCGGCGCGGGACGGACGAGGCGTCCCCGGAGAAACACAGGCGGGGAAGGGGGTGGCAGGTCGTAATCCATTAGTGATAAAATACGACCAAGCTGATCTCCCGCAGTGTCGCTGCAGTCACAGTGCATTAGCCTAATCCCATAAATGTTGTGTCCCAGTCTAGAAATTCGTTACGTTGAATTTCCAGCGCAAGGCAGGCCCTGGCCAGGCCCGCGTTCCAAACCTCTGTTTCCGACCAGGGCCCGACTAGTTCCCGATTTCCCAAAAAAAATTGCTCCCGGATCCGGGTCAAGCATTGTAATCAGTGCAGTTCGATTGTCCGAAGATGCGGCGCAATCAGGGCCTACCCTGATTTATGTTTTAGACACGTAACAGTGCGCTGGACGGGGGCGAGAGCGCGGATTCTCGAATGCGCCAGGCAGTAACAGGGTAAGTGGCCGCTTGCCGCCAATGAAGCACGGACGTGCCGTGTTTCCGGCGCCGCGGTACTCGGAGCCGCCGGGGAGGCTTAGGCGAGCTCGAGGATCCGACGAGAGCGCCCCCCCCCCATCCCCCCCCCCCCGGTACTTTAAGTGGCGCGCGCCAGTTTCCGCGGCCGCGGATCAATGGGGATTACTTTGAGTGACCGTGTAGCACTCCCCGATCCAACGAAATCCCCTGGTCCGACAACCAAAGAGACAGTGACACGGGATGCCCGGTAACACTCGGTGTTCTCCGCGTGTATCGCACGGTGAACATTTCCCAGTACAACAGGTTGCGTTCCCCGATCACTGCGATTGTCCAGAAACAAGTATTTTGCAACAGGGAACTTTTACGTCCAACAAGACATTTCCATTTGGTTGGGACTGAGTTTCGCGACTCGATTAGTCGTTTAGCCCTGCATTGATCGTGTCAGCCAATAAAATAGGCTGGACGAATTTGTTTATTTTGCCAGCTGATTTGCTGGCCAGGCCCGGACGGGGACAAGACGACACGGCCCTGACCAGGGCCTGAGCAGCGGAGTTTGTAACGCCGTACATTTTCTACCAGGGATAAGATTTTTTTCTCCTTCGTCTTTCTCTCTTACTCTTTCTGTCCTGGATCCAGCGGGTCCAGGGTCAATTCGTGATTTATTTAGTTTCGCCAAGCTGAATAATGGAATACGTAGACTGAGACCCGAGAAAGCGAGAGCGAGAGAGAGGGAGAGACTGAATTTAATCTCGTCGAGCTTTAATCCAGGTGCCGGCGGCTGCGACCGTCGTATTCCGCTATTCATAAAATTACGAAATAATTTAGCGGGAATATAGAATCCGAGACGCTTGCGGCGCGCTCGCTGTCCAGGGAAATGAGAATGTAGCGCGAGATATACAAGTAACGTGGATTTCCCGGGGCGTCGGAGGGCTAAGGATCGCGATATTATTTTCCCGCGCGCGAAACCCCAGACCGGACCGATTTATCACTCAAGCCAGACGCGAAATCCTTAAACGTTGAGCGTGTGAGACCCGCAAAACCGACGGAAAATCCACCTGCGCGCGACGCCGGCGAACTGTTGCGCCCGGGAGAAATTATCGTCGCGGAAGCGACGTGTTATCGTGTCAGATCCGCCCGGCGGGGAATACACGTCGGGCTGATACTCGGACGAGTCGCGAGAGTGGTCGGTTCTGGCCGCGGCGGCGCGGCGGCGACGGCGCCGACAGGGAATACGAATTTATTCGCCTCGGCTGACATTGTTTTATACGCTCTCGACGTCTGCGCAACTGCAGGTTCATCGCGGGAGAAAAAGTGCGCGGGAAAAAAGATGACGGAGTGATTGATAAAATGGACCTCAAAGCACTGATGCTCCTGATTTTTTTTTCTATTTTTCGGGCATACCTTGTGATTTTCGGAATCAGCGAAAAATTTGCCGTCGGATTGGGGTTTTAAAATTTGCGAAATTGAAATTTTTTTTTCGTAAAAAACGCAAGGGAAAAATCATTTTTCGCGGATTTGGGTATCGATCAGACCGTAGATTAAGTATTTTTGCTGACGAGACATCTCGCCACTGAATTTCCTCTCCGCTTCCTTCACGCGGCTCTGCCGTCTTTCTTTCGAACTTCCGACGGCGCCCTTTTCGGCATAATTTCGCACGTCACTTCCCGAAAAGTTTCGTCTCCCCGGGACAAGTGCGAACGGGGCGCGAGTGAACTTCCCAAGCGGCTTTTGTTCAACTTTCCTCGCTCCCTCGTTTTTTTTTGCTTCTTAACTGCACCCCCTGAGCCTCATTGGCTCGTTTATATTTCACTCGGCCGAGATAAAAAAAAAAAGTTCATCGGCTTACAGGTACTTTGCCTACCTGCGAGTCGAGCCTGGCAGGCATTTCTTTTTCATCGCCCTCGGTCGTTTCCCAACCGCAGAGTTACTCACAGGACGATTCGCAAAGAAACGCGGACGTCTTCGATAAAATTGAAAAACACAAATCGGCGAATGACAAATTTACGGAATGGCTTTAACCGTGGTAAAGCCGATTTTCAGGTCGACACTCGAGAGAGATTTCTCTGATATGAAAAACGCTTCCGGCATACGAAATCGATTCGGGGTTGTCCTCGGTTTTCGCTCTCTCACTCCCTCTTCCTTCCCTAAGGGATGATTGATAGTCGGGCCTGTCAGGCCTGCGCGTTCTGTTCTGTTCTGTTCTATTTCGTGCCACGAAGTCTCTACGTGTTCTTCCTCAGTTTCTCAGTATTAATCCTCAGCCTCCAGGGTTTCTTATTCACGGCAGCCTTCACGGTTTTACTGGCATCTTCATCAACGATTGCCCATTGTTCAGTTGTGACTGCACCGACAATCTCCATTTCTTATTGCTACCAACATTCCTCATCCTTATCACTGCCCAACGAAAAAAGTAATCGTCACTGAGACACAATTTCCAAATCCCAAATCATGTCCTGACCTGGCTAATACAGCCCTGACCAGGCCCTGACCAAGGTCTGATCAGGCCCCGATATAACGCGACAGATTTTCTACTCGGGATATACCCACATAAAAATATTCCCCGGTGATCATTTTATCGACATTTATTCCCCACAGCCATCATTCCCATTTTCTTCCCAATACACAACAGGAACTTCAGGATTGCCACTTGGCGCCGGGGTTTTTCTCCGTAACCCGACGCGGAATTTTTCTTCGCTTCGGAAAATTCGCGGTGCCGCTCCGAGAATCACGAGGTAACTCTCCGGAGATCACAAGTCAGGAGGAAAAGTTCTCGCCTCGACCTCGCGATTCCAGCAATCTAACGTCTACGAGGGGCGGAAAGGGGGTGGGGCAGGAGGTGAGGGGGAAGGCGGAAAAAAGTACACTCGTGATTGTACCGCGGAAGATGAGAGATGAGCCAGGGGGATCCGAGAGGTCCATCTTATATTCCTTTTCACTGGTGCCGCCGCCGCGCGAATAAAATCACGTATATATCCCCGGGTATCCCAGGGCTCCGAGTATCGCGCCGGGTTCGCCGCGCCGGTATATCTCCGACTCATCGACGCGCACGGAATATTTTACCAAGTTTCGGCCGCTGCGCAAAGTTCCAGGTCCGGGAATCCCGCGGCATTGTCCGCGCGGAATATCCGAGTATATATACGTCATTTAGATTTTCTTCGTGTATTTCGCGGTTTCCCGTTCACTTTTCCCTCTCGTCGTTCTCTTAATCTTCATCGTTTCCCCTCTTTTTACGACTTCGGCGAACCGCAGTTCAATCGCACCTCGAGAAAAATCGCTTTAGCACCGGAGACGAGATAAATTGATTTTTTTTTCTTTTTTTTTTTAATTTCGCTGTCTCGCTGAACGCGGGTAAAATTAGTTTACGGCGTCGCGACCGATAAATTTGCGTGTCGGGCAAAGTGGATGTGGCGGTTGGTCCAAGCGGCGGCCGCTCGTCATTATCCGATGCTCCTTCGGGGACAAAAGCGGGGGAGGATAAATCATTCGCTTGGCCGGCGGGAAGTAACTCGGCCAGTGTGTAACACAATCGGGCCACTTTGCCCTGGGTTCGCCGTGGCGATTATATGAATAGGGAATAGGCGGGCGGGGGCGTGGGAGAAGGAGGAGGGTGGAGGGGAAGAGAGGGGTGAAAGGACAACGGGCGATACTAGAACGGTGTATCTTGGCCCGTGGGCGAAGAGCCGGTAAGTACGAATGCCTTCTCTAAACTCACTTTAACATTTTCTTATCCTTTTTAATTTTTTTTAACCATGTTTTTTAATTTTTTTTTCGGTAAGTACAGAAGCCTCGCTGAACCCACATTTAAGAAAATGTTCTTACCCTTTTTTTTTTGCTATGTACACATTTTTTTTATCTCAGACTAGGCTAATCACACGCGCTGGCACGCGTGCCCGAGATACTTTTGCGCTGCTGCGCTCTTATAAAGTTTTAAAAGGGAAAATCGCAACTGAAAAACCCTTGTTCAGTTACTTTTGAAAAAAAAAAAAAAAAAAAAAAAAAAAAAAAAGGAAATTTGTCGTTTTGTTTGTCAGAAATCTGGCCGCCACGCCGAAAACCGCGCAAATCGGGGTCACGAAATTTATTTTTTCAAGATATCGACTTTTAACGTATACCATCGTTCTCAAGTCGCATATTCTACCCCTGAAAACACTGGTTACAACCCTTTTTTAGTGGATTAAAAAAAAAAACGATATTTGACAGAACTGTCAAAGTTATCAAGGACAAATGAACCTGGACTCGGTCTGAGAGTCCCAGCCAATCACAGCTCGAATAGTTTGCTAACAATGGTTTCCGTTACTCATGAACTTTTTAAAAGAGGGATATTTGTCGGATGTCCGCTGCATTTTTTTTAATAAGAAAATGTTGTCTCTATCGGACGACAGAGACACTTGAACCTGCGGAGATTGCGCCCCGCGCTGTCCTTGAGGATGTCGCAACGCTTATTAACCCCGGCGACGTGCGGAGTCTCTCGCCCGGCGGGACGAATGTGCCCCAAGCGAAATTTAAACTCCGGCTCCGTGAGCCGCGCGCCGCGTTTTCGGGTCAGGAACCCCCGGACTATAATTCAACGTCCTGGCGGGGGCCTCGGGGTGACGCCGGCCTGATTACCGGGTGGCTCGTTGCCCACAACTCTCACCGAGAAACACACCGGGAGATCCTCGACGTGTCTCGCGTCCCTTGCAGAGATAATTCTACCATCTGTATTAATATTAATAAAATTAACCCACGATCTCGCGATTCGAATCTCAACAAAAAATTCGTCTCTCGAACCATGCACTTTTATTTTCCAATTACCATCGCCTCTTTTTCCCACCGCTAAAAAAAAATAAAAAAACTCCTGTCACTCGCTCTCATTATCGCTGATGTTTTTCTCGGCTTCGAGGTGCGACGAAAAAGAAAAAGGCGCAATATGCAGGCCATCGGCCCTGTCGTCGTCCCCGTAAACCGTATTTTTCTCTCGCCCCGTTTTTCCGCCCCCACGGGCGATACACGTTTTTCGATGAACGCCGCTGTCGGCAACAGAGAGCAGCAGCCTTATACGACATTGGCCCGAAGCAGCGGACGACGCCCCGTGAAAATGGTATCTCCATTCTCGCTCTCCACCGCCAACCCCATCCCCTCCCCCCACCTCGCACTTGGTACAATTTGCTCGGCCCTCGCTTCGACCCTTTGAACGTCGGGGGTGCGAAAACAACAGCTCGCGTCTATCGAGTGAGAAAAGGTGCGGGGCGGGGGGGGGGGGGGGGGGGGAGGGTGCGATGGGTCATCATATCTCCTGGAACAATGAAGGAATGCCAGACCCGTCCAGGGATGTCGAGGGGTTGAAAGTTCGCCAGACGACCAGTTATGAAATATTTCCCTCCACGCATCACGGTCGCTTTTCCCTCTCCCCCCCCCCCCCCTACCCCCTCGTAACTGGGTTCGTTGGGATGTTCGCTGGATGCGGGAACCACCCCCCCGCCTCCCCCTCTCCTCTTATGCGGCTACCTCGGACATTCGCGACTCGACCCGGCGATCCGGCACTTGACCTTTTTTTCTTCCACCCCCTGTTTGGCTTTTTCCTTCGAGCATTTTTAATTGTGTGTCGAAGAAAAGGAAATATTTTTTATGTATTTTCTTACTTTTTTTTTTTTTTTTTTAATCCCTATTCAAGGCACGCTAATTCCAAAGACTTTCTTTGTCCGTGTGTCTGAGCAGCATCGACCGGCGCTGCACTTTTTCCGATGAAGAATACGATACAAATTCGCGAGCTTGGATCTTAATGGAAGACTCGGCGCATATAACGAGCAGCCCTTGTTATGTTTTTCTTGCTCGGCTCGCGGGAATTTTCGCTTAATGCGTCTTCTCATTATAATTTTACCCCTCGGCCCCAGCGATGCGGCCGCCTGGCCCGGGCAACTGTGTTTATTTCAGCCACTTAGGCAGTGTATGCATTTTCTTTTCGTCGTTTCCGCAGCGCACTTTTTTCACAATTTTTTATCCGTCTAAATAATTACAATCTTTGAATAAAAAATAAAAAAATTCCCCAAAAATTCTGATTACTTTTGAAATGATTTTCCGAAAGTGTAACGAGCATCGCAATATTTTACGCGTTGGTCGCGATCCCCGGATTGGCCCGCGACAAATTTTCGTCTTTCCGAAGCGGCGAGGTTATATGGAGCGGATTATCGATTCTCCGCAGCGGTGTCCTCGCGTTTTCTATTTGCCACGCGTCATATGTCCCGATGTGCTCCGGAAAAAGGCTGTCTTTTTTTCAGCGTTTCCCGGGAGGCCTTTTCGTCGAATCTCCGCAAAAGCCGCGCGGGAGGAAAAACATACAAAACAGGGACGACGATATTGGGACGGTCGACGGGTCGGCCGCCGAGAGTCAAAACACGAGTTGGTCATTACTCACGCTCGGGCAATCGTGATAAAAGTAATCTCAAAAAAGACCTCGTCGGGAGCTTCGCGGTCGCCACTCGGCGTTCGAGAAAACGATTAATGGCGACTGGTGGAAACTGCTGAACGACCCCGTTTAAAAGCTCCGCCGGTTTCACACAGACAGACAGACACACAGACGCGTCCGTCGGTAATGTAGTGGCCTGCTCTATGCCAGACATATAAATTCGAAAAAAAAACCATCCACGACTCTCCGTGTTCATGTAACACGCCCCAGGAAATCTCAAGGTGTGCAGCGGCCATCGATAAATTTCACGCTCCGACGAGAAGTTTTCATCCCTCGCAGTGAGAAATATGCGGAGTGATAAACGAGAGAATGAGATTTTTCACGCGAAAGATCTGGGAGGCAATAAAAAATCTCTCGTCCTGGATTCAGTTGCTGCGCCGTGTGCAGCGTCGAGTCTCGTCGATAAGAAAAAATGTGCAGTGCCGTAAAATTTATTCGTCGATCAATTATAAATTTTGCGTCGCCTGGATTTTATTTTATTAGCCGGACGCCCCTCGATCATCGGGAGAAAAGCTTTTGGCTTCCGGTGGCCGACACGAGAATCTCATAATATCCGTTGGCTCACGTGTGTTATTTAAATTATTTAAATTTAAATTGATTAAATTATTTAAATTTATATATTTATCTATCGTGCTTTATTTACAATTTAACTTTTTTTGTTTTCTTTTTTTTTGTATCCTATAAATAAAAATGTTTACTTATGTATTGCCAATTGACCATCGACTGCAGTCCCTCAGCCTTCAAAATTCAAATTGTTTAAATTATTCAAATTTTCACCAATCTCACCCCAAAAAAATTTCTCGTATCGATGCAGATGCGCGACGTCGACTTCCACGCGCGAGGTTTATCGACTGGAATCGCTCCAGCGAACTTTATTCGAATTCGAGTTCGATCCGGCTGTCCCGACGTGTGTAAGCTGGCAATTAATCGCGGCGCGCAGGAGAATCAATGAAATACAGTGGCACTCGGGGGTTGAGTCGCGTCGGGGACCTCGAGACCGGCACTTGCGGATTGCCTCGGCGGATCCATCGACTAGATATGTGCTTCTCCTCCTCCTCCCCCAGCCCCTACTGTTATATCACTCGCGCATTGCACCGTGCAACGCGGTGCAACGCGTTGCAAGTCGTAGAAAATCCCCTCGAAACGACTCCTCAAGTCACCCCCGGTTGAGCTTTATGGAATCTGCAATTCGACCCTGCGGAATTACCCTCGTGTGTTTCAATCCAACCACGTCGCTCTTCGCATATCGCTTCAATTATTTTCCGCGCTCCGGCGAAATACAAATGCCACTCCAGTCGCTACTTCGGGCTTTTTCCACTCCGAAAATTAATACTGGTACTCGGGTTATTGGTATTTATGCTCGGCCCTGGAAACCAAACGCTGTATTTTTTATTTTTTATTCAACATCTCTCGATTTTATGTTTTAATAACAATTAATCGGGGAAATGTAAAAAAAAACTCGTTACCGAGATTGGAATTTTTTTTTTCGCCACCGAGAACGCGATCGAATTATGCGGGGCTGAAAATGAAAAAGTATTAATTCACGGGGGGAATGCCTCGATGAATCCGGTGCGGTGCAGGCACCTGGGGATCGAAAAAAAAAAAAAACGATAATGACGCGCGTGGTGCATGCTAAACGTCCCGCGGGCGGCCCGGAAATGAACGTCGCCACTTCTCAGGTGTCCCCGGTGTCTGCAGTCGCGGGAATACCGCACGTCGCGCGTTCGCTGAATCGCAAAAACTTCGCGGCCGGTTAAATATTCAAGCGGCGCCGGGTGGGAAATTTACCGAGTGCCCCGCGACTTCTCGTCACGAGCGCTCGGAGTTTGTTCGGGTTCTCGTCATTGATAGCCGCGAATTTGCATTTGCGATCTGATTGAAAAAAAAGTGGAACTTGGTAAATCTTGTCTTACCTACGAATCATTCCATGTACACTTCCTCGTCATTGATAGCCGCAAATTTGCATTCGGGATCAAATAAAAAAAAAATAAAAAAAAATTTGAAGCCACCGAGACGCTGGGAAATCTTGGCTCACCCATACCAATCATTCCGCGGACTTATTTTACTGAGCCTCGGCGCATGCTGCATCGCCCCGACTAATAGCCGGGAATACGGTGCGTCTCCCGCGGGATTCCTTAATTGATTGCCAATCTCGAGCGCTGATAGACTCGCGCTCTCCCTCAGGGATTTTGAGCGACAGACAGACGGCTGCCGGGAAGCTACAAAGCACAGTAATGATCGACGATCCGCGCTGTTTGTGCGTCTGTCGCGCGTCGAGCTTTGCGTCCGCGGCGAATTGTAAAAACGTCACGTCGCGTTCACCACAAACGCGGATATCGAGAGAATGAAATGCCTGCAAAATGAAGAATAAGCGACAGGCGAAATACAGGCCAAACGCCAGACTCGTCGGATCAACGTCGTAATTAAAAAAAAGCGAAATAAAAAATTCGTCTTTGTTACCGGAAAATTGCTTTGCGAAATCATTTCGTGCAATGCGGATTTTTCCATCAAGCGTAAAAAGTTTACTGATTACATTTTTTTCCCGACTGTAATTAATTTTCACGTTTGCATCGCAATCGAATGAAACGGCGTCGCGTTAAAAAAAATTGAGCCAAACATTATTTCCACGCGAGACGGAGAAACGAATTTCCATTTGCAGGTATTCAATTTTTTTCTGACTCTCCATGATTAATTCGCCGCGTTCACCGCGTCGCACAATCGAGCGAAATGTCAGCGGTGTTCGGTCGTTTTCTCACGGCTCGAGGCCGGGGCCGGCGTGCAATTCGACGTTGCCGGAGAATTATTTGGATACACGTCTGCCTTCGAAATCTCGATGAATGCCACATGTGAAGCAGCGGAATTATTAACCCAGTTCCGAGTGTGGATCCTCTCGTATAATCAGTAAGAGGGCAAATACCGGATCTCACAGCGAGGATGTTAAACACTCGGCAAACAAATTAATTGGCGCTTTTCAGCCCAGTCGAAGCTCCTCACGAAAAAGAAAAAATTACTCCGACCTCGCGAATAATTTTCGGACTTGTTAAAAACTTCTGACTTGTTAAAAAAAATCGTCGATAATGCAACTTTGTGCATCATTTGTATTTTTCGTGATATTATAACAGAGTGTTTAAAATCGTCGGATCGGCTCGCAACGTCCTGTGCTTCGTTTGTTCATTTGCAAAAAAAAAAAACGTCCAAACTCTGCACGCAATTTCGACACTGGCGAGTTGGTTCGGGCGTGAGACGTGCGGCAATAAGTTTTACAGCGCGGAATCTCGCGCGAGACTGTAAAAGCCTGATTGCTTCCGGGCGCGCGATTTTCCTCGGCGGAGGCGAAGACGGAAAGTAGTATCAGTGGCGGCGGCATCGGTCGCCTCGCCGAGGCCACGGCCGAGTCGCGGAAACTTCGTTTCGCGTTGTGTATGGGCGAATCACGAAATACGAAATGACAGCTAAACGTATATGTATACATATATCTACAGACGTTGGAAAACGTAGCCGAGCAACAACATTGGCGGAAAAACGAGAAACACTATCAACGATGACTGCTCGTATCGCGAGAGCAGCTTTGACGAGACAAGATTTACGGCTCCGGGGGCCAACATTGCCCGGAACCGCCAATTTTCGCCGGATTCACCGGACTCCGCGATAAAATAAAACAAAATACGAGAAAATAAAAAAAGAAACAGAATATAGTTTACGATCCATCGAACCGTTCTGCGTTGATGTATTTATGGATAAAAATTCGCAAAGAAAAAAGAAAAAAAAAATTATTCTCGTCGTTGGATTTTTTTTCCGTTTCAATTCTCGTCGAGTGCGACTCGGGGCAATTTTCCAGCCTCGCGCGACACTCGACGCTGTGTCTTGCGGTCGAAAAGTCGTGGCTCCAATTTGCGTTGAAAATTAGATCTGTCTCTTATTCTTCCTTCTTCTTCCTCCCCCCCTCCTTCTCCTCTCGAAGCGCCTAAAGGGTAAACACCCCGGAGGTGAAAAGCAATTTGGAAAAGTTTGTTAAAACTTTTCAACCGCGTTACCTCGTTGCTCTCTTGTCCTTTTCGCGGCTACAAAGAAACGCGGCATAATTGATTCCACGAGGATCTACCGCAGGGAGCGCCGAGGGGTTTGGGGCGATGAGGAGTGGGGGTTTCGACAAATCTTCTTTTGCCTCAATTCAACTGGTGTTTGACTGCAGTGCCCAAAGCTCCGAGTCGCTTGGAGACACGAAACGTTAACTCCGTTGCTTGTCGCTTGAATATAGATGCGCGTCACGTAGCATCGCAGCTGCAGCTGCGAAGCCCGCGCGGCACATAACTCAGGCTTTTGCCCCGTGAAACGCCGATGCGATTGTCGAAAATCTGGCGATAAAACACGACAAAAGGGCTCACGCCGAATTCGTCGGACATACGAAACTGTTTTACCGACGAGTGCACAGAGACGACGTTAATTGGTGATTAAGATCCGCGTCATGTCCCAATTGTGGGACACGTGACCCGAGACAACATACAACTAATTTCACGGTAGCGCAATGATTTCGTTCGACCAAAAATCGGCAGCCTACATTTTTAATCAATTTTTTGTTCTTGTCCAAGTCGTACCGATCGGGCCACGTGTCTTCGTCAAACGGACCAAAAATCGACAGCCCACATTTTTAATCAGATTTGTTTTTTCCTTCGAGTCGCGTCGATCGAGCCACGTGTCGTCACAAACGTGTCTTGCGCAAGAAAATATTTCGTATGACCTGAAAAATATCTCGACTCACGATGACAATTCGAAAATCGACTACCGAGCATCGTGCCTGTATCTTCGACTCACAGATACGTTTAGAAATTGTTGCCACATAACTGGCGTCGCTTCTCCTTTCAAAAGGCCACGTGAAATTTTTATCCTCAGGAACAGCGCACATTTATTAGGTAGTATAAAAAAAAATCCGTATGCATAAATCACACACGAGGGACGCCAGGAAATTAGTGGGTCGTGCGTGTTGCCTGGAATTCCCTGGAAGTCCCTGAAAGACCCTGGAAGTCGCAATGTATAAACGAGGCTCGAGGTAGGATCTTTGGCTGGCGGCCAGATGCAAAAGTGGCGCAACCCGTAGGCGAGCTCCAGGAAGTAAGGGGAGGGGGTAAAAAACGCGCTTTCGGTAAATAAAACTGGTTACCTTCCGCGAAGTCGTCGACCGCACTGCGTACACGGCCCACGCGTTATTACTCCGCGCGTTCTGTGTGCTTCACGGCGAAGCTTTCTGTGTGCTTCACGGCGGAGCCTCCCGCACGTCGCGAGGCAATATGGAATTGCGTCTTTTCGCCGAGGCGCAGCACGCGAAACCACTGCCGATATCAACCTCTCCGCCCCCCTCCCTCCCTCTCCTCGGCGAGAACGGAGAACCTGGTTCCTTTCCTTTTCCCCGAGGAATATTCCACGGCTGCGTCTACTACTTATTCGTGTCTACTCCGCTGCCGCCGTCGTGTGCACTGCCGGTTATAATGCAAACGCGACTTTTTTTTTTTTTTAGCCGCAGACGAGCCATCGCGGAAATACGCACGCAGACATCAAAGCCACGCGCGCGAGCTTCGCGTCCAATAAGCGGGGGGGAAAAAATTTTCGCAAATATCACAGGTGGAGGATTCTGGTTCAGAGTATTAGAGGTAAAGTAGAAGGAGAGTAGTGATAGTAGATTTATTCAGACCTGGAACATGACATTCCCTAAGGAACAAGGTACATAAAAAAATGAATACAGGAATACTCGGCGCTAGTCAGGCCCTGGTCAGGACCGATTCATCCCTGTACGAGCCTGATCAGTCCCTAACTTGGGCCGAATGTAACAGAATTCTACATCTGATTTTCCACCATCGACGGAGCGATAAAAAAAGCCAAAGAAAAAAATTCCGAAAATACTTTCGAACCGTCAAACGACGTCGTCACATCGTGCAATTTTGATTTACACCGTACGGTGTAAATCAAAATAGCGAGCGAGCGCCTCGCAGAGACGCAAAGCGACAACTTAAACAACCGGATAAATTGCCCGTCGGGGATTTCGACGCTCCGTACATTCGGTTTGAACGCGCGCGACTCTGGCAGGTAATAACAGGCGGTATAAATGCCGAATGGGGCGGCGGGCGAAAAGCTCGCGCGCTATTGTCGCCCGCCGCGTGTGTCGCCCGCGCGCGGGGAACGACTGCCGGAGTATTATCGTAACGCGGATATATCCGGGTTTTATTCATGAACGCCCCCCTGCGCCCGGTATCACTTTTAATTTGTACGGATCGTCACGCCACGCCTCGCCACCGCTTTTACGATGATACACGGACTCGCCGCCGTGCGAGGCCATTTTTCCCATTGTCGCTATAGTTGCGCACCACGGGTCAGACAATGATTTAGCGCGTTTGCGCGACGACCTGCGTCCTCTCGTATTATGTGTTGCCTCGTGCTCATTATCACGTTGACAAAGGTCATGGCTTTAATATATATTTTTTTACGTCAAAGTTTGTTCACTTATTTATTCGCGTGTTATTGTACATTTTTTATTTATCGTTTGATTGTCGGAAAAAAAATTACATCGATTTTAGTAAAGTGACAAAATTCGAAAAAAGTGAATAATCATTTTTCGCGACTTTCTCCTCGAGTTTTCGATTTTACGGCCAAACAAACGCCAGCTGCTTTTCTTCGCTTTCCTCAGTACAATCGTTCGTACATACGCAAATAAAAATAAAAAATAAAAAATATACCTACTGTTCTCAATCCGATGATATGAAAAGTTTAACGCGGGCGTTTCCCTTTCTTTTTCTCCTCGGCGCGACCTCACAGCGCCGGAGGTTCGCCGGCCCGCGCCAAACAGACGAGAGTTGTATGCAAAATAAGGGCAAAACGCGAGACGGTTGTAACCATATTTTCACCTTTTTCACGTCTCTCTCACTTTCCCTCTCTCATCCCCCCACGCGCTTCTCGCGCAGGCCGCAGCATCAACAGCCCGCGAGACTCTGCCGCGCGAAGGTTACGCGAGAAACACGTGGAAATCCCCATAATCCGCACGCTTGGTATTCCGCCCCGACAATCGAGTCGTCGTCGGCGCGGAGAGCCGCTCGCGCAATCTTCATCTCTTATGCGTGCACCTGGCGAACTGTAAGCCACGGATATTCACCTCGTACTTTACTTTCCGTCGTAACCGTCGAGACCGACCGGTGCGGAGGTCGTGTAACGCGGGAATAAAATAAGTGCGCGAGAAATAATGCTAAAGCTTTACGCTAGAGCCAAAACACTATTTTATACGGTCGATGATCGTCGTCGCTCCGCTGGATTTTTTTTCTTCTGTTGATTAAGATACTTGTAAGAATATAGTTATGTAGTTATATGTTTCTTAGGTACAAGGTTTTCACTTCTAATTAATGTCTCGACTTGCCTAACAAATTTTTGTATGGAAAAATATGTTAAATAATATTTTGTTGCACGATGTGCTTAGGGGGATTTGCCTCTCTCTCGTGACTGAGGGACTTGTCCCTGTGGCGTTTCCGGAAGCGCCGAGAGGCCGCGCGGCGTAAGACGAGTCAAAGCGCCGTTGCACTCCGGGACCTCCGCTGGAAAGTCTGATATAAAAGTGACGCGAGCTTTGTGAGCCGCTCCGCGCTGATGCGCCAGATGCGCTTACCGCGTCCGCCGCCGTCATCCCACGACGACGCGACACCCCGCGGAGCCAGGTTCAATTATAGTGAGAGCCTCCGTTGCTTCTCTCGCAAACTAATGTCACGTTGGACCCTTTCGAGGCGCAGAATATATTCACCTCGAGTCGCGAGGCATTACAAACGTAACGAAAGGTAACAGAACAAATATGCGAAATCCCAAGGCTCATCCTAACTGATCGGCGGAAAAATTCAGCTCCAATTATGGTGAAAGCTTCGCGGGGAAATGGTTTCGTCCTTGAAAGAAATAAGGTGCGCCATCAAGAATGAACCCTACGAAGCCTGTTCCCCGAAGTGGAAGGAGCCACATTTTTTTTCTTTTTTTTTTTTTTTTTTCGGGTCACATGCAAAAATACCAAATCGTCCAACCGAGCGGATGGCAATTTTGCTCGATATTTCCGGGTCGGTATGCCAATTGTCTGCAATCCCTAAAACGGACCAAATCTGGCATTTCTAGACTGAGCCCCTTTTACGTCGATCCTCATTCTGCTTCTGCAGACTTTTCGCCTGGATTCCGGCGCTACAATAAATCCGCCGTGTTATCACCGTCCTACTTGACCCAAGCGCTTCGCTCGGGTCCAGACGGATAAAAAAGCTCCGCGCTCCAAAGACGCGACGACGAAGCGCGTAATTTCAACTCTTGAAACTCCGTCTTCCGCTGTTTGGCTATTCAATAAAAAAAAAAAAAAATCGCTAATTAAACGCGTGCGCGAAACAAGTTTCAAAGAAACATCCGTCTCGTCTCCCAGGGTTGCGCTCGGGTGTCTCACTTTCCGAGGCAACTGCAGCGATTCAAACGAGCATGAAAAAGAAACTCGCTGGGCGAGGACCTTTCAACGTGAAAAAGCGCTCGACATTTGTTGCTGCTGCTCCCTTCTCGTTTCCAGAGTAGGTTACAGATGTCCGTGTCTCTCTCGCAGATATCTCTGTCCCTCCTCCCCTTCCACTCGCTCTTGCTGGGTTTTCCGGCGTTCCGCAAATAGAAGAAAGCCGGAGAGCTGGAACGTACACACGCAGAGGAGGAAAGAAGGGCGTAACGAGCTTTCACATCGGTGAACCGGATGCTCGGGACACGGCAGTCAAGTATGTTTGGGTCCCTAGTTTGCCTCGTACGAAAAGCTCCGCGAGGGCCTCGATGCCACAGGCCTTGGACTACATCAGAGCTCTGATCTATCTACTCGGGGCCTTTGACCGTGTCGAACTCACGTATCGCAGGTTACTCGAACCTCGCATAAAAATCGTACGTCGACTCCTCTTCCCGTTTTATCGTAACTGCGGCGAAAGAGAATACGGCGCAGCAGCACGCGAGCTCTCAGCTCCGACGGTAAAAGTTCGCCGCGATGAATCATAAATGCTCCTCCGGGGGGAAAAAGAGCTCGCGGGCTTTCACCGCGCGACGGACATGAGGAAAGAACAAAAAACAGAAATAAAAAAAAAACGAAAAACACCGCGAAATACCTGGGGATGCAACGAGCGACGGTCGTGTGAAATATTTAATCGGGTTAGCGAGCCTAAAAAAAAAGACATACCCCAAAAGCAAAGGAGATTCAACATTGTGCGGGAATTTTTTAGCGCTCCTAATTTGAGAGAATGAAAAAACGTGATGATTAAACTTCGGTGTCCTCGGTGTATTATGCGAGAGAGCGAGTGTAGGGGTGTTTTTGGGGTGGCTGAGGGCATGGAGGGTAAAGGGAAAGGGGGCTGACTTTGTGGACACGTGGCAGTGGCTTTGCCAACGTTTTTCGACGCGCGGTTTAGCCGCGTTTCTGGTAAAAGCAGCGGTAGCAGTTTTTCTTCGCATTGACAAGGACCGTAACGCTTTTTCTGGACACTTTTCGGCATTTTGAGTCATTTTTTGGAAAGTTAGCATTTTCTTAGGTATAGTGGTCACTTTTCTCAGAAATGTCTGTGTTTCTCAGAAATGTTGCAGCTTTTGAGGACAAAGGAGGGTTGAACCTGCTGAAGACGTTTTGAAGTTTTGTTAGTTTTTCACAGAAATCTCATTAAAAATGTTTCACATGTGCTTCTCTTTTTTTTGTATCTCTTTGGAATCTGACCTCAGAGTTCACCGGGGCAAAACGAACCGCCCGGGTCAACCGGGTCAGGTGAAAAAAGTACTGACAATGATTAAAATAAACCGAGTTTAGGATACTCAATGCGGTAATTAATACCGTATCCGACTCTCCTGCGCAGGTAAAGCAGCGCTGCTAGAAACTTCGCGCTCCCGCGAGAGCCTCTCGCCGAAACAGCAGGTTTCCTCCCGTTTTGACGTGCTCGAAGGGCGAACGGTGCTCGGAAATTTTGCCTCCGGACATTTTGCTCGCCAATTTGTATTCAAACTCGGAGTGTGGATACAATATCGTGGCAACCGTTACGGTCGGGTTCGCGTTCTGTAATTTACGGAGGAGCGAAGTCTCGAGTTACATCCTCGATTTCCGGGCGATCAAATGTCGATAGCGTGGGTTTTCAATTTTTGGCTTGGTCATTTGGCGTAATAAAGACCATTTTATTTTTATCTATAACAAAAATAAAAAGGGCAACTTTGCAAATGACATAACGTATTTTAATAAAAATAAGCAACAGCAAAAATAACTTGTCACATTTTGTCCGGCCTCTCCGGAGGCAAAACTACGAGGCATCCAGGAATTCGCATTTCACGGCTCTTATTAGTTTTACGCGCTGTGTACCCGGTAAATAGAGCCTCACGCGCGCGGCAGCCAAGTGTCCGGCGACGTTTCTAATTGGACACTCGGCCGTACAAATGCATAAACGGGCGAAACGAATGAACGCAGCGCGGGCGGCTGCCGGTATTAAACAGATAGGTGGTCATGGGCCACACGAGGCCGACTGCTATGTGCGAATTTTACACTCCTCCCTATATTGGATTTTTGAACGCGAATTGAAACGGTCGCTCCGTATTTTATTTCCCCTTTTGCTCTTTGTCACCCTTTTTCCTGGCTCTTTGTCCCGTGGTAGAAAATCTGTAGCATTCTGTTACACACTGACCAGGCCAGGACAGGGAAGATACGGCCCTGACCACGGCCTGTCTAGCGCCGCGTGTAATGCTACGGATTTTCTAGGTTAAATACCCACATATTTACCACATATGTGGGGATAAATATTCTCAAGAGAATATTTCGGGATTTTCACACGACGCTAATGGCCGAACGATGAACGAGTGCATCAAGGGTTACGCCAATTCTGCACTTTCAGCGCCTCCGAATATGCGCGTTGGACGGGACTACCGAAAGGGCGCGCTGGTACTCTTCGAACTCAGCAGCCAACCGCAAGCCACGCTGTGCCGGGTGGAAAACGGCCCATAGCCGGTAAGAGCTGCAATCTCGGGTGGCGGCGCACGGTGAGCTAAGAGGTGTTCGAGCTCGAACCGAGGAATCTTCGAGGTTACCAGAGGTGTAGGGAGGGAGAACTCAGAATGTTGAGTCTAGCCATTACCATAGAGCATCTCGGGATTACAGAGCGTCTGCCGAGGGAGCCCTCAAAGTGCTCGTACAACGATGATACAGTGGGATGTTCGGGGGTGAAATCACTTTTCCTCGCGAGCTTCACCCAACGAACGTTTATCTTCCACTAGTGTTCCAGATCGAAATTTACTCAGATGCGAGAAACCACCTTCTCGAATCGACTAACACGCAAAAAAAATCATTGGAAGTCTGAGAATCACAGAGAAAAATGTGCAAAATGCGTTGCAACTTTTTTTATCTTCACGGCTGAAATATTGTCGTATTCTCAATTTGACCTCGATACATTTTACGTAACCCGTCAATTACGCGAGAATGGCGTCAAATTTAGTTCCAGTACTGACCCAGATCGCATTCCCAGAATTACGACCAAATAGCGCTCCTGGAATTATCAATAATAATTGCCATCCCACCACTTCCACGTAACTCGCGGTGCGACAGCAAATCGCAGGGGTAAATCGAAGCCCCGCGTGAGAATCGACGCCGGGGTTTTCGCCGACGCGCGAATGCCCATCGAAAACCCCGGATGAATCGCGAATAATTCACTTCCCCGTGAAGGCAAAATCGTTGCAGCGGTGGAGAACAAGGGGAAAATATAGAAATGTGGCAGGGGAAGAGAAAAAGACGCTGGCGCTAAATCAACCAGGGGGGGAAACGTTCGGGTCGGCGAGCCGTGGGCTAACGTGCCCAGACGCCGTTACGTCGGTTATTTACGTCCAGGTTCGGATGCCGTCGATTCACCTCCCCCCCACACGTCCACCGATAAAATTAATAGTTCCGCCGAGATGTGCCTCGCGGCTGGTTCGCCCCGCAAAACTTCCCCCCCTCACCTTGAATATAGTTTTATCGTTAATCGATGTCGTTCAATCAAAACCCCGAGTCTCAGTGTGGAAAGTGCCGAGATGCTCAATAACCGACGAATCGTCGCTGTGGACGCCTTTTTCGACGTCATTGAATAGGAGATATTGCACTGCTTCCTGCACACGTTGGGTTCGTGTCATCCTGACCCCGAGTTACATCGCCGCAAAGTGCCGGGCGAAAACAGCCAGCGCATCGTGAATCGCCATTAAATTCAAGCGTCGAAGTACATGCAGCCCGGTTCTCCTCGACAACATTCCAAGGGGTATCCTAGGGGAGACACCATTACCGGGCGAAGTTTGTCGTGGTCGCCGTTAAGGTGCTCCTGGGCTTTGGCTCCTTAACGCTTCCTGCACTGTCCGCGTTACCCCGTCGCTGAACTCCTTCACGAGCTGCGGGTGGTCGTGATCCGAGAGAGAGAGAGCTCCAGCCGGCTTGAGGCAAATGACCGAAAGTCACAACTTCTCAATCTCAAGAGGGCGAACGCCGGGTACAGTGGAACCTCGGTTAGGTCGTTAGAGATGGGACGTTGGAGACAAGACCCAGGTTCACCAATTAGGAGTCCTTAGCCTGGTTCCAGTGACACAATTCCAGTAACACAAACGCTAGACAGACGTCAATGAGGCTAGACATGTGCTTCCCATCATGTAAGGTTGATGTAAGGTTGATGTAAGCCAGGTGTAAGCCTCGTCTGTAGTTCCTTCGACGTGTCTAAGACCTGAGCAGTTGATCCGGGTTGCCTGGAAACCGGGATTTTCAGCGCGATAACAAGGTCATCAAGGATCGTTTTGAGGCACTGGTGACGACTTGCAACCTACGTTAAAGGTGGTGACTTATCGCCTGGCTTGCCAAACGTCTTTGTGCAAGACGGAGTCGCTTCAGCATATCTCTTAGACAGATTAGAAGCATGATAAATGTATGCAAGCTGGATGTCTTACGATAACTTCGCCTGGATGTACAAGTCTTGACGTTATGATTTGTGTAGTTGCGGCTTGGAAGACGTCATATTCAGTTCGATAACAAGAACATCAAGGATCGCTCGGAGGTGTGTGTTTTTTATAGCTGCTCCTAATGACAACCTGCAACGAGTCTGAAGGTGCTGGTGATCTATCGCTCGGCTTCAAAGTGTCTTCATGGAAAATATATCTTCTAGCAACGCGCAGCACTGGACGGACTTAATAAATGATAAACACGTTTCATTATCTTGGCTTGGGCAAGACACAGCGTCGTAATAGCGGTGTTTGTGTCGGAGCAGCAGCAGCACCAGCAGCACTGGAGTAATATAGCAGCGTCGCCCGGAGGGCGATGACGTCTCGGTGCGTAAAGCGAATCCAATTTCGTTTTTCATCCCCTTGATCAGAGTTATTTGATTCCATCCCTCTCTCTTCTGATCCTCTTTGTCTGTGTCCTCCGATGCTGGGATACGCATCTCTCGCCCGATAAATTGTCCTCTTATACAAGTTCGGTTAAATGCTCGCCAAGTCGCGAAGGCTCACGAGAGTTTTCTCCCTCCCCTCATTCGTTCTCGACCGTCTTCGTCTCGCCCGTTGCTCATCCATCTGTGTATATTTCCCATCTTTGCATCCTCGTTCCGCCGCCTTCGCCTCTTCCTCCCACCTCCTCGTCTTTGTAACCGCGCTTTCCCAATCCCGTATCTCCCGCAACTTGGGTGATAAAACTTTATGAGCTTCCCGCTCGGAGTCGCGAAGTGGCAAAATGCAAATCACCAAAAGCGCCGCGCGCCACAGTCTTAGGAAGCAGCCGACGCGCACGCTCGCTCCAACTAAGCCTGCATTGTCTGATCTTTTATACTTCCTGCCACCGGTGATCTTATAACAAATATATATTCCAAGCGATTCGCCTCGCCCGAGTCTCGGGCCGCCCCCCCCCCCCCAACCCCCACCCTCGCGTTTACACAGTCGTTGGCTCCTGGCGGCCACGCGCGAGGTCATAAAAATTCAACGTCAAATAAGTGTGAATACATTTTTCGCCGTCCCCCGCGAGCACTTCTCGAAATGTCCCGGAGACCGAAGGGCCGCGTGAAAATTATGCGTACGCTATGCCTGGTCACGGATTTTCCAGAATTTTTCCACCTGCTCCCGAAAAACGCGCTTTGTTCATACACACTTTCTGGGTTAACGTTCCGATTATCCGCAAAACACCATCCGGAGCGAGCGGCGACAAAAAAAAACTTTCCGAGTCGGGTTTTTCCAGCCAGAAGCAAAGCGGTTTTTTCGTCAAGGCCCCACGAAACTTTCAAAAGGGGACCGAGCGTTTTGAGCCTTGTTTCGTTTTTTGCCAACGACGCGAAATTTTCTTTTTTCGCGAGTTATCAGACTGGAAAGCGTCTTTTCAACAACGGAACCATAGTCGCCGAGGACACGCACACAGCTCGACAGTGTTTCGTACTAATGCTCGCCGTGTGCTTTTCAGGGCGCCAAGTGCGCCCGGAGGAAGCGCGAGAATTATTAACGCAACCCAACCGCCTCGGTTGCTTTCCACCGAAGCGCATTAGGTTGCTTTTGCGGTTAACGACGTATCGTTAAGAATGCGTGTCCTCTATTTCGCGGTTAAGACGGGCCAAGGTGGGTAGTCGGCGGTCCGTGCGGTTAAGAGGATGCAGCAACCACCCGCTTATGCATTTCGCCAGGGGTAGTTTTCCGAGTAGTCGAGCATACACGTTCCCTGGAGGGCACCAACGTCAGGAGGCGAGGAGTCATGTTGCTCTGCCTACTCGCACTCTAGTTTCCCAGATTTATAGGGCGTAACCGGGAAAACTCGATTGTTCTGGACCAGGTCCTGATCAGGGCCAGGTTGGCCCGACCAGGACTTGGCCAGTACCCGATTTTCCCACCAGAGCTCTCGTTGGTGAATACACATCAGTTGGACTACATCGGATCCACGTTGTAAGCCTTCCTTTCGATTTTACGACCATGGCAGATATATTTTCCCACCCACTCCATGCACATCCAGTGTAGCGGCTCGCGTTTCAGCGCAATATTCTCCATAACCATAGCCTCGGTTCCCGTCGCTTCACGCAACCAAGAACATAGACACTGCACATACCATGTACACATGACACAGGATAGCGGTTGATCGTCATGCCCCGGGGGCAAAATTAGAGTTGTGACCTGCATACGCCACCGCCGTAATACGCGCAGCTTTCCGAGAATGATTTCCTCTCGCCGTAGTGCGCGCACGCCCTAAAGGTATCGCGCCTGCGGCGGGAGCCGAGCCCTTTGATTCGAAAATCTTGTTAGTCAAGCGGGGATTCCCCGGTGCAGGGCGCGTAAGAAGTGGATTAGGCGCGTAATTCAAAATGCAGTTTCGGCGAGCTTCCGATTTAATGAAATTCCTTGGGTTGCAGAGGTGCGCCGGCGGATGCTCCTAATCAGCCATGTTGGTCTCGGTATACCGTCTTATTGGAATAGCGGACTATCCAAGGTACGTCCACCGCTCGGAGAGGCGAGTGGGCCACCGCCAATAGACCCCCATCGATTATTAAGACGTGCAATATTAGTGTTTACTTCATCGATCCCAGAAGCGCGGAAGCATCAACAGTGCAGTCGACATCCATTGCATGTCGACCAATCAGGATCAGGAAAACATTACGGAAAAAAAATTACCATCGGCCTATTTTCCTCGGAAAGTTTTTTCACAGATCCCGATCAATCACAGTCCACCATTGACGCAGGGAAATCGTGATCGTGTGCTGCAACAAAATCTCCGATACATCGCCGCGCCGCCGCTATTACGAAAATTATCGGGGGTGTCCTGGTCCTGATTCTGACGAATTGGATCCCAAAAGCGTTATCATCCGAATGGCCCGCGAGTCGGCCAAGGGGAGAATAGCACTCGCATTCCCGGGCAAAAGAGGGTTAGAAGACATTTTGGCAAGGCCACCGAATCGATTTGCCTCGTCGCGACGCAACTCACGACGTTCGTAACGAAACAACAACCGAGGCGCCAGTCCTAACCGAGACACCAGACATTGCAAGCTGGGCTGACTTTCGTTTTCGTAACTTTATCAATTTGCCTGCATATACATCAACGTAGCGTGGGAATCACGTGTATCTGGCGCGTATGGCGCTGATTAAAATATTGGTTCATGCCAGTTTTGCCCTCGGGCGCCTCTCTCGGCGTAATCCGTTCAGAGTCACAGCAACTGTGGAGTCATAACTTTTAACGAACTCCTCGAGATGCCTGACTTTTCGTCTTAGTCTGGGAAAACTTTGCCGTCAGACGTTTGGGATCAAGTTCACGCCTCTTGTCTCTGATGTATCTCATTATCCTAACCGAATCGGCTGGAGCCACCGAAGATGGATGAGGAGTGCAAAATTACGCTTGAAGGAGTGTTCAAGTGCGACCAAGCGAGTCCAATGAACGAAGAGTATCGAAAGGTCATTGGGACTCCGAGAAACGAACGGATATTAACCCTCGGTGGATCGAACAAAGGGAAGCGAAGGGTCACAAGGGTCACAAGTGCAGTTCCACGATTGCAACTGGGTTTGCGAATTTCCACGGGCAAGTCGGAAACCAGTCTTGCTCTTATCACGTCTTATCTTGAATGCAGGTTGGAAACAAAGTCGGTCCAACGTCGCACGTGTCCGTCGACAACTTTTCTCATTTCAAGCATAATGCATCGTCGTGGCACCGTCTCCCGGGAGTCTCGTGACTTATCATCGAGTCTATCTCAGTGTCCCACGTGAGTTTCCTACCCGAAAAGCCGGACTTGGGGGAAGGCACGTGAATAATTTGCCTCGCCTTTGCAAGGAGAACGGTTCGGTCGTCGTTTGGGCGCAACACACTTTTATGGACCACGCTCTGAATTTATTTACAGCGACTGTAACGAATTCCGACGTCGTCCCCAGACTCTCGGATCGCTCCGGAGTCGAATAAAACGGACACGAGTCGCGAAGCTTTGCGCGGGGAAGATAAGACCCGTGATTCGAGCATCCATTCTTATTAAATCAGATAAATGGACCCATCGCTGTCGAATCGCTTCTCGGGGGCAGAGTCAAAGTGAGACGCGACGGTCGCGTTCGCTGATACCAGGCATCGAGTACGTGTTCTCCAGCCTCGTCCAGTGCTCTCGCGTCGTCGTCGTCGTCGTCGTCTCTGAAGGTAGGAGAGAGCCTTCTGAACACTGAGAGTCTAGGGAGGTTATGGAAACTCGATAATCCAACTTCCCGTATAACGACGCCGCCGCGGCGCTTTACTTATTTATTCGTAGTAAAATTTAAGTGGAACAACCATTGTCCTCGCCGACAAAGAAGATCGAGTGATACGCCGGAGGGAAGAGCAGGAGGAGAGGATGAGTCGAGATTGTGCATCTTGAGTCGGGTCTATGCACACTATCACTTTGACCCAGGTCGAACCTACTCAGTTGGTAATAAAAACTATAAACAATAATTCACGAAAACCGAATATTTTGCTGTTGCAACCAAAGTGTTAACCGATAAATAAATTTCAACAGGCCCGACACAACACACATTTTCCCAATGCACAAAGCGTGTCTTCCGAGTAAATTTCGCGCAAAGCCTTCGGCGATGCCGTCGGTGGTGACGAAAGCTCAAGACGAAGCACCTCGGATGAAGAAAGTGTCGGAGCTCCGGTAAACACGGATATTGCAAAACAAATGAAAAACTTCTCGTACGTGGCTCCCACACTCTATATACTTGACACGTGAAAATAGTGTTTTTTTTTAGTGCAGACTACGAGATGAAAAGAAAAGCAACGTTCCAAGTTTGACGTCTTTTTGTGCGTTTTTTTTGCGTCAACATTATGTGTGTCTTTCAGTCGAGCGGACAAACTTTCAGCGGCGACGACGAAAAAACGTCGCGTCGTATCGTATAAACGTCATCGCTGTCGATGCGACTCTGCGGCGATAACCTATATTTTTCCGTCCGCGCGTGTTTTGTCCTCGTTCGCTTCAAAGTTTTTCCGCGCCGTAAACCGCTTTTGCCGACGATCATCGACGGATTCTTCGCGGGATTTCAAAGAGCCGCGACGATTGTTTTCCCGAGGCTGTCTAATATTTCCCGAGTTTCCGTCGATTTCGTCGACGACGCGAATAGTAGAAGCTAACAACAATGACGAAAATGTGCCGGCAGTATTTATTCTCTCACGTTTTCCTGTTCTTCGTCGGTACTGGAGGCCCCTGAATAGTCAATGTGGGTTGGAAGCAGCTCTATCGCCTCGTTTTATCGCCATAATTTTTTTTTCTCCTCGTTCTTCTACCCTTTTTTCTCTCGTTTTGCCGGCGTCGCACAACGACTGCTTTGCGGAATGTCGAATTATCCTGTTTCTATCGAAAGCTCCGGGTTTATTTGCTTCCACCCCAAACGTCGCTGTATCCTAATCACGAACTTTCTGCGTCCCGAGTGCATCCCACAATTTTTCGGAAGCCTCGGTGCATGCACCGAATATTCCTCTCCGCTATAACGATACTCTCCTCGTCGAGCGAACGACTCCCCCGGCTGCTGAGTCCGAGGGTGGAATCTCTGTTCGCCAATTTCGCAACATTGGCGAATTTTTCGTTTTTTTTTGCATAAAAAATGTTCGGACCCAGCACGACGAAATATCAAACGCGAGCTCTTTTGCCTCTCGCGTTTCACATCGCGTTTCGTGGCCCAGGTGGGGTTTAATAAAATCTTCGCAGCGCTAATGATAACGTCAATAATAATAATAACGGTAACAATAATGTTTACTTCAATATTGCTCTCTCGCTGATTGCGAAAGCGCTACGGTGCCTCATTACTGATAATTTCACTCGCTAATTATCCGACTAATTATCGCAGGGTTTTGAAGGCGCATGGAAAAAAACGGCGAGTGCCTGGCAAATTACTTTCCGAGCCCATTGGGTCCACTCGTAATTTCGCGGAGTTAATGATCTTTCGCGAAGAAGCACAAAGATTAATTATAGCCGCTCATCGTGAATCTCGTTAAGAAATTATTCGAGGATTTTTCCCACACAGAGTCGACACGCAATTTTCCCTTGATAGAGTCTAATTGGCTCTAGGATTTTTTTTCCCTCTTTTCCAGTCTCCTCGGGTCCCAAGATCCAACGTCGATTGTTTCTAGATTCGATGGGAAAACGTCACGTTTCCTGTCGGTCGAACGTGCCGCAGCGTCCGGTTCCAACGACTGGCAAGAAGCAACTGCAGTTTTCAACTCAAAACCTCAACGTCAAGCGGCGCTACGGTTGGTTATTTATCACGTATATAGAATTTCTGTCGCGGTTTCGTGCAAATAGACATGGAACATGGAGCTCGCCTTATTTGCACCGTGGCTGAGTTCGGCAGTTGTTGAACTGTCAAACGTCCTGTTCATACTTTTTGCCAAAATTTGTAACACACGAATTTCGGTAACAACTGTTTCTGCACTGCTACCTCGCCTGTTCGGCTTTTCCTTTGTCCAGGAAGAAGCACGGGTCATCATCGAAACAATGGCGGTTACCCCAGTCATCCGATTCTCGTCGATTTCGGTTTACAGAGTTTACTTCATCGCGTTGCAACGCCGAGGCGTAGATTCTCTCCGACAAGATCGGATCACACCCCACCAAGCGAGCTCGCGGTGAATCCGCCATTAAATCCGTAATTAATAATCCCTTACCGAGGGGATCGTGTTTGCTCGACGAAGTTAAACCACTGTAATTGATATAGATTAGACTTTGGTAATTGATCCAGGTGTTACCGAGCCCAGTCGCGGGTAATACGACGAGAAGGGAGAGGGACAAATATATGTATACATGTATACAAAATATATATATATATGGGTAGAAGGGGTGTGGGAAGACAGACTTGGGTTGCGAAGGGAGTGGGGGTAGAGACAGAGATACTAGGCACTTGTAGTATGTATCACCAATCAGATAGCGTGTGGAGAATGCAGACATTTGGAGGGGTGTCGTGATGTATACAGCCAATCTCCCGGCTTAATCCTCAGCCCAATGCCAACCGCGCATACTGTACATAACGATGGAAGCACCGGTGAAATGTTGCCAGACATATTTCTCCTCAACCCAGGGGGTTGTTTCCGCGGGAGAAAGAGACCAGGGGTAGATTGGAAATTCAGTTTCCCTCGTTAGCTCTCACTCATTACCGATAACTTCACGTTCTCGTTAGCGCGGCTACGCGCAACGCTACGAAATCGAGGAGTATGGGGGTGGGGAGGGGGTGGCGGGTGGGCGAACAGTCAAATCACCTTCTGACAAATTATTCCATACAACATGCGTACCACGAGAATATAATCGTCGAGGGGATCTGCAAAAAATTGCCCCCGTAGAACGACGCCAGCGAAATCCCGGGCACCCGGGAGCTCGGGTCACGTGACACGGGCCGGTCGGTAAGACGGAGTCGGCAAGGAAGGAAACACGACGGCAGCGTCTCGCTGCGACCCTTCCCTTGATTGTTCTCGTCCGGGGACGATGGCAGCTCCACAAATTTCACAATTAGCGTGGCTTTGGATGTTATTTCAGCGTATTACCAAGCCACGGCTATAGATATAGCCGCATGGAATCGCTTGGGAATTACAGTAATACCGGCGGAGCCGTAATCTGATTAACCAGAATGTTGAGAGGGCCAGCGAAAGTCATTAGCCGCGCCGAGCGTTGGATCCTCAAGAATTTCCAGGAACACAATTTCTCGTCATTCGCAGTCTCTTCGCGATCGAGTCCGCGACTCTGTGCACCGATTAGGATGATGGGCGACTTCGTTGGCGTCGACAATTTGCAGCATCGACCTCAGAGCATCGCTCACCTCGTTTTGCAGCAAAAGGGTTTCCGGGCGGAGGCTGCGATTTTCCCGGGGATTTTACTCCATCAAACTTCGCGGCAGATATACTTCGGGGCTTTCAGCGTCTGGCGTAGTATCGGAAACTTCAGACTTCCTAACGCAAGGGAGTTCGGCTCATACTCGGTCTGCCTGTTGCTTTATTATTTCGTCGAAAATTCGTAGCCCCTCCAACAGCTAGCAAGAAAATAAAAAAAAAGAAAACAGCAAAGCATGTCTTGGTGATTGCGAGGAAGGCTTCTTGCGAGATCAGTTTCTTCGACCTGATTCCACGAGTAGTTTCGTCGCTTCGCTTTTGCGCGAGAAAAGGGGTGTCGAGTTGTGTTGAAACGGATACCAGCAGCTTTGAAGCAAGATTCCAGCTTCAATTTTACGCTCTACGTATTTTCATTGATGACAGTCAAGGTTTTTGACGGTGGATGATCATTCGGTCCGGGTCGAAAGGGTTCGACCATACCCCTTCATTGCAGCGACTAGGAGCTTTTAATAAAAACAAGCCATAGTAGCTCGAGCTAAAAAAAAAAGAACCGGAATTGCGAAAGTGTTTTAACCCCCGCGACGCTGCGCATCGGGGTCAAAGTTATGGTCTCAGCTAGTACTCCCTACAGCCCCCGCTCTTGGCTCCCTCATAGACCTAAAAGCCTGTGGCACCACACCCGCTGTTGTGGCTGCGGTTAAGCCTGGTCTCCGCGGGCACAACCGTAGAGTGTTTCGTATTATACACTGTGCGCCACTATGTCTAGGTATTATTATACCACTTGACAGACCGGGAAATATCGAGAATCATGGGTCGTAGTCGATATGGAGGTTCCACCTTTTCCACCGCGACAGCCAAATGCCGTCAAGGTTAAATATTTGACGCAATTCCCGAAGAAAAATATTTTTCAATCCTTATTTATCATAACTGGTGATTCGGGTCAAGAAGCGCCTGAAAAAATGGTAAGAAGTCATATCCGACGATTCGATTAGAATAAATTTGCGTTTATTAGCAACTTTAAGCACAGCCCCGCAAGGGAAATCTCGAGGAGCGCAAAAATGGCAGAGTTTCTCGCGAAGATTTTTCCACCCTGGAAACGCTGGAATCTCCGGTCCGTTCCGCCGTCACATCCTGTGACCACACGTCCTTAATCTGCTTATCCAATAGTTTTTCCAGCCTGGAGGAGCTGAATTGTGGCGAAGGACGTATTTTTTTTTCTCTCTCGCTCTCTCTTATCGAGCACCTTCGGGGTTTTTTTTTGCGTAACCTTTTCCTCCTTCCTTTCCATTCTTTTCCTGGAGACCCCCGACCCAGCTCTGGCTCCTCCCACCCGGAGTGTTATCCGCAGCCACTCTCTCCTAATGCCTCGCCGTATCGCATTTGCACGAGAGCACAGGAAGACAGCGAGGAAAACCTGGCCCGATACAGTCGGGCCATATTTCAACTCCCGAGGTGCGCCGACGACATAAACGCGAGAAAAATTCCGAGATACCCCTCAAATGCTGGATGTATTTAAATCAAGTGCAATTTTCATTTAATCCAGTGGAATTCATTTAATTTAAACATAGTTCATTCGGCTTTGTGTCCAGTGTGTTTGATCAATTTAATTTGAAATAATTTTATTTCAAATTGATTTTATCATTGTTAGGATTTGATGGAAATGGATACTGCGGTTTTCTCGAATTGCGCACGTCGTTACGTCTTCGCGGTAACTCTGCAAGAGTCCGCCGAAGCCACACGACGTCCACCGGTCTCGACAAGGGCCATTGTGCCGTTATAAATGCCCCAACGTTTTTCCCCCGTACCGCAAGTTCGAACCGCGAAGCATTGTGTAAGGGTTCTCCGGGTCTCGCGTCCACCCGACACGAACGACAAATTCGTTCGGTTTCTCGCGTCTCGAAGGTTTCAGGTTGGCAGGTGACAATGCTCGTTCAACTATTAATGGCACCGCGTTGCAACTTTGCCTCGCGGTGACTCGGTGGAGTTGACGACTTCCGCGACCGAGACGAGGGTTGAAGATATAACTTTGTATTCGCATAGCGAGGGGTGGTCGGGGGAGGGCCCCTGACCACCCTTTCATCTCCCACTTCTCCCTCGCTACTAACCGGACTACGAGGGCAATAAAAACGGCGAGGTAATAGGAAGGAGAAGAAAAAATAAAAATAAAAGGGATCGGTGGACCGGCAAAGACCTTCAACCTCTCACGATCAAATTTCGTGCCTCGCTGAGTCTCTCTCTCGCCCTCGATGACCGCAAATGCGTTATTTTTTTCTCCGGCTGTCGGAAGGGGGAAAATAAATTTAAACTTCGTAAGATCGAATATTTTTTTTCGCCAAAGAAACGTTTCGATTTTTCGTCGAAGAAATGTTTCGATTTTTGAGGGTTCGGCTGTAAAATTATGTAAAAAATTAAGAAATCAAGATACCGCGTTTCGCGTAACGGCATTCTCTTAGTTTTTAAGCACCGTTTCGGCGCGGAGTCTGCCGAAACGGTAACATTAATTACGTAGCAGGTGTTCCGCCTGTTTATGCAGACGTTAGTTAGACGCCTCTCAGCGGCGAAAATATCGTGGCCGCAGCCGAGAAGCCCCGGGGGAATTCGATCGTTGTTTCGCGCGAGTTTCGCGAGGGGTATAAGTGAATCCCAAGGCACCAGCGGAGTCGGTACGTGCCGCAAGCGCGAGTCAGACAGAAGCGCGGATCATCCCCGTTGGAAATGCTTTGTGCGGCGGGTACCGCATCAATGAGCCGCCGCGCCGTCGGTGAACTGTGTAATCGGGGTCGTCACGTCTCTGCCCACCGACCGCCCTTTCGCCTCGGTTAACTCACCGCTGATCGAAAGAATGCGCCAAATTTTCTCTGCAGATGTTGCCGGTAATTAGGAAAGGAAAAAAAATAAAAAAACCTTCGCAATCATCTACGTTGCGTTTCCCCTTATTTTTTTAATTAAAAAAAAATTCCTTGCGTAAGATTCCTTGTAAATAAATTATTCGACATCATTTCTGTCAATAACTAAAAAAAATTATCTCGAGAGGCGCGTCTCTTGACGTCCAGCTGTAAAAAAAATATATCAATACTCGTGGCGCGCAACTTGCAGCGACGTCGCGCAATATACACACTGTAACCGCAAGATCGAATTCCGCATTCGCATACTCAACAGGTGAATGAATGGCTCCGCTGTTTCCCAAAGCGTTTTGCCTCTTCGATCGGTGCACTCGATGGAAGTTTAAACTTATTCGCTGGCTCCCTTTCCCCACCCTCTCTTTCCTCCTCCCTCCCCCCCTTCTCCTTCCCTTCCCCGTCTGGTCCCATGGGAACGGTGCACTGGGTTTCCATTCAGTAAACTAATAGTTCCACCCGACGATAACGCACGCCGAACAAAGCGTCTCCGTATTTCCACGCTCGACAACGATCTTCGCAGTATTAGTACCTTTGTGCAATATATTAGGGCCTGCGTCGTTGCTGCTGTTGCTGCTAGCGTTTGAAGCGTCGTCCGCCGTCAAAGGGCGGCGACACGGACCTAAGCTGCGACCCGAAAGTGCGGAGTAGCCTCCCCGAATCTGAGTAATAGTCGCATTCAGGGTCAGCTGGACGAAATTTGTACGGGCGCATTCAACGCTCGGAAGATCAGAGAAACGCGGTGACCATAAGTGCTCAGCACATATTCATGGACTCATGGACTCTCATGGACGTGCATTGTGTGTACACGTTACATAATACACGCCGGAAGCTCCTAACGAAATCGCTGCACCAGCGGAAAAAAGAGATGCTCGCACGCTGCGGAATTGCATGACCGATTTTAGCATGTTAAGCAGAAAAATATGTATGGAGAGTGCCAATCTATGTCGACGACGTTTCGGCACACACGGGCCAAGTGTTACGCGTCACCGGAGGGTTCGACATTATCGGTTGGGCAGGTTGGACCTTTTTCGAAGGGTGAAACGCTTTTTTCGATATGACGAGTGAAAATGGGACATTGTTTCGACATTGTCGGTTGTTCGAAATTACTGAACTTTTCCCAACATTCCCCACAAAACGTTTGTGTACTGTGTACACAAACATACATGTATATGTGTTATATGTACACAGGTGATGTAACGCTTTGCGACCCCCGAGCCAGATTTCGAAGTAGTTTGAAATTGGACCCGGAGTAATCTGCGGAGTTATGTCGACGCTGCAAACGCTTTCCGAGCGTGATGTCCGTTTTACATGCCTCATTTTTTTTAGTCCTTTTTTCTTTCTCTCCCCAAAAACAAGTTCGGACCGCATAGGTCGTTTTGCATACTCAAGCTTTTTCGTTTAAACGAAAAAAGGGACGTGATTGGCCGCAATTCGTGGCACTTTTATGCCCGTTCGACATTCTTTACCGTGGACCTTTTTTTTCGCTGCCCCCAAAGGAACAATTAGTTTCGGGGCGTCCTCAACCCCCGATTGATTGGATTCCATTGGAATTGAATGGTCATTCGATCGGACGAGCCTCAAATCGGATAAAAAAAAAGGTCGAGCACGCGCGATTAATTACATCGAATGATCGCTGTAATTAAAAGTTCCTGGAGGGAAGCAAAATTTATCCAAGGCCTGAGTAGATTTTACGCAGTCTCGCGGCTCCGGTGTCGGGGTGTCAAATTGGTCGAAGGCTCGCCCGGGTCGCTTCGAGAGTTATCGGAAATTTAACGGGAAAAACTTGGGAAGCCCGTGTTTCGCGATAAAATACACACAGAAAAGAGGAGGAGGGGTAGGTCGCAACAAAGCTGCATTGAAGTATTGTTATGAAGTCTCGGCGAGTTTTTCCTTTCCTCCTTTTTTCTTTTTTCCGTCTGCAACGAGTTGGTAATGGCTTTAGCAATCGTAATTCAAGCGGAAAAAATATCGAAGCAGCCGAAAGAAGAAAAAAAAATAAGAGCCGGAGTCACTTCAACTTATTCTATTTAACTTGAACCACATTCACCGTCGATTCGACGACAAAAGTTCGAGAATCAATCGTGCGACTCACCTTCACGACATTATCGAGAATCTCCGAATCCGCGAAGTGGGTGGATTCATCACGTGACACTTTCCTACTGTCAAACCGCACGTCCACGTGTTTACATAGCAATTTTTATTTCAATAATTTTTTATTCCATGTTTTGTGGCAGGTTAGGGATTTTTTCTATTCTTTCCTTTTAACAGTTTCAATTTCGTCAACGTGTTTACATGTCAATGTTTATTTTAATAATTTTTTATTTCATGTTTTGTGGCAGGTCAGGGATGTTTCCTATTTTTCCCGTTTAACAATTACAATTTTGTCGCGAGTGACGACGATTCAAATTAGGTCTTCGGATTCCTTGACATTTCGCTCGAAGCATCTCGAATAACATCTCGCCTTGAGCCGCCAGCTGACGAATAAAGATTGGCGAATTAATCGAACTGCGAAAATAGATCGAAATTAAACAAACATTGCTCGGAATCAAAAGCGAAAGAAAAAAAATATATGTTCAGCTGTCCGGACTCGCGAAGCGCGTGTCGACGATTTCGTTCGAATACGTCCGAAGTGCTCCGCCCGAATCTGCCGACGCGCGTACACTGAACCAACTTTTGCCAGGCGGCGAGCGGCCCGCGAGCCGCGGCCGCCCGACCGACCCCCGTTCGCCGCGCGGCGCCACTCGTCACGCGCATTCCCTTATCCCTTCGCCCTATCCCATCGTCCCACGACTCGTGTGACTTTGAAAACTAAATTTCTCATGTTCGCTTTAATTTCTCCTCAAACGACACATCCCTCATTTTCCCTGACCACTATTTTATCTCCTCCGAGTTTTATCAAAAGTGGTCTGAAATTGTCGTTTGTACCGCAGGCGTAAAACGTTTCGCCGTCAAATGAGCCCACTCGTGTCCCGCGCCTAATTGGAAGTCGAATTACGTCCTCCAGTCAGAATCGATAAACGAGCATCGCCGATTCGGGTCACGTGGGGCTCGATAAACGGCGCGACAATGCCACCCCGCGGTTTCGCGTTTAGGATCCCCGCGGAAACCCATGAAACAGGATATTCGGGGGCGGATCATGGGAAATTAACGTGGTGTCAAAAATTAAATTAATGGTCCCGGCTGCTTTGTCCCATCGTTCTTCCTACGCGGCGGGGGTGGAAGCTTCATTGTCAAAATGTCTCCTAATTACGCACAGGTATTTTCAAGCTCGCGGGTTACTCGATATCCTCGCTGTCCACCGAAAAATCAGCACGACGTTATTTTTTCGTTCGCGTCTGGATTTTACTTGATCATATGAAAAAAATTTCTATGCGTAGGAAATTTTACGCAGAGCGAAAAACTCATCGTAAGGCGTCAGAGGGAAAAGTCAGTAGAGACCCTCGCCGCGCTGCTTTGAGCCGGAGAAAAAGCTTCGTCGTCGAGCCGCTTAAGACTTAACGTTAACTAGGAACCTGCAGACACACGGGACGCACGTTAATGAGCCTTTGCCGCGTCGCGAAGAACAGACCTTGCCCTTTAAAAAGGACAATTACCACGGCAGTCGCTAACCCTTCCCTCATGATAATGAACCGTCGCTTCCACCGTTCCACCCCCTCCCCTCCACCGAGATTAATCATTGTTTCGCGAACGGTGCACAGAGTCGCTACGAGTGCAACGCAATTATTTACGACTTGGCGTTGGCGCGCGCTCACCGGCCGCATAAATCCATATCACTGTCCCCTCTTTTTTTACGATCACATTACGAAAAAAAAGAAAAAAAAAAAAAAAAATAGCGTCTCGGATTTTTTGTCTCACGTTCCACGCATCCTGCGTCCTGCGATCGATCAGCGACGATGGAGAAATTTCCCTGGGAAATGCAACGGGGACTGTAACCACTGGCAGCGAGACTCGCAGTGGTAACAGCCGCGACGAAGCAGACGCGCATCTTCTCAGGTTCTTAACCTAAATTACGTCAATGCGCTTTGCGCCACGGACGAGTCGATCGACAGTCCTCTCCTCAACGCAACCACAATACACACACATACACACACACACACACACACACGCGCGCGGATTGTGCAGTATTCACAGCGTCGACGTTAATTAATGCGCCCCGGGGTGGCAATAAAATTGATTGGGGGAAGCGAGTATAACGAACCCGATACAATCCACTTTGGCAGATTAAAAATAATAATGACTTTAATAATAATAATAAAAATAACAATGATAATGGCGACAAAATTAAAACGCGGCACCGATATTTCCGCGGAGCTTCATTACCGGAAATTCAGCCCCTGAAGTTACTTGCAGTCCAGTTGGTACTGCGTCGCAGATGCAGTTAAATATCATCGCTTGCCGTTGGAATTGCTTCCCTCGGTAATCTCGACGCGGTTATACGGACCCGCGGAGCTCGTGAGCCGCGGCGACGACGACCCAGATATTATAAAGCGATGGGATACCCTTTCATTATTTCACCGGATAAGTCCCCGCGACGTTCAACGATCCATCATTATCCCCGCGGGCGCAGAGTCGTTTATGGAAAATCTGCGGAAAACCTCATGAATACGGAAGCAGCGAGAGGGGAGGAAGAAGGTGGGAGGGGGGGGGGGGGGGAGGCGGAAGTCTCGAGCGGCAGTGACACCTGGCTGTAAATACGCGCACAATGGGCACGAAAAGCCAATCAGATAATGTATAATGGTGTGATGATTTTTTTTTCACCCTCCGCGATTTGCATACAAAAGATTTGAGAGTCTCGAGAAAATAAATATAAACGATCCCTCCGCCGGGTGAAAAAATCTGACTTGGCAAAAATGACTTTTTCAAAAAATACAAAAATGGATTTTTCGAGCCAAGTCAGGTACTGTTCAGGTCCGGACAGGGATGACACGCCCCTGACCAGGGCCTGACTAGCGTCGCAAATTTTCAACCATTGAAGTCGATTTTTTTTTTTCGGTCCACCTTCCGCACTGGTTGAGAGTGAAAGTTAAATCTGTTCGTTTGGTCTCTCCGGTTCTGTTCGCTCGTTGCGAACGCAGCTCGCGTTAACTGCACACAACACACACACTGCCTATCGCCTTCTGTCACGTACGACCTCGGCTATCAAGTCCACGCGGCCCACGCTGCGTACTGCCTTAAATGGACACGTGGAATGCAAAAGGGTCTATGGTTTTCGGTAACGCTGTCTGTATTTTGTATTTTATATTTTTTATGTACTTTCAAGGGAATGTTCCGTCCACTGTTAATAAAATAAATAAATAAAATAAACAAAAATATCCAGCAGTTCTAATCCTTCGCGGTCTGCCTTCACGCACGCATCGAGCTTTGGAAAAACGTAAAACGACAAACTACGATGGCGAGAATTACAATTTTTTTCAAACGTTTCGTTTTGATGAGAATAAACACTGCAACGTAAAACCTGGAAAATCTAACGCATGTGGTAAACAATTTTTTTCGCCCGGGAAAAAGCTTGTAAATATAAAAAAATAGTTGAAATCATTCCGCTATTTCCAGGGTCTCTCGGTATTGACTCGATTTCGAGATGGATATGAAACCGCGCGGTAACTTTTTACCGCGTTCGCAAACAAAACGTCAAATTTATTTTCAGTCTAGGCGACTGACAGGGAAATAGTGAAAAAGAGAGAAAAAGCGCGGAACAACGTAGAGGCAAAACACCGATATATTTTTTCCTGGATCAAATTGCCCCCGGAAAACTTGAGGGCGTCAACGAAGGGTAAATGTGAGACCTTCCAAGCGCGTTTTTTTCGCTTCTGACGAAACAGCTAATGAAGAAAGTTTCACCAGTAGCCGGTGAGCTTTTTGCATCCCGAGCACTTGAATAATCGCTTAATAATACTAATGGATACGATCTCGCCTTTTTTTTCACCGCGATGCCCGAAGACGGATTTCCAACGGATTATATTTACAACGGCGATAACAAGGCTGATAAGGACTGCAAAAAAATCCGAAAAATTCGAATTTAATTAGAGAGAGTTTTAGGTATGTTGACATTTGGTATCAACGTGCCGACAAATCGAGGACAGATCGACACTTGAGATTTACTCGATGCAAAGATACAAATTATAATCGTCTATATAAATTTCACGTCTTATCGAGTGACAATAAGATAATCGTCTCGAGTCGAACTAATGCGTCAGGTGTGGCGAGTCTGACAATACTAGTCGCTTATCGCTAGATGAACTGCGGCGATCGGCGAGAAAAAAATATATAGACATGTCTCGCGACGGCTAAGCGAGACGGAGAGCGCGAGATCGAGAGGTGGGGAACCGAGTGGAGGTTCGTTTGTCCATTCATCGCAGCAGCCAGTCACATTTACCTCTCGGCACGTGGTACACAGTCGGCTCCCACCTAACCTGAGCTAAACGTCATTTCTTCTCCGGGTGGCCAAGTCAGAAAATGGAATTTTGTGCGAAGTGAAAAAAGTGGGTTTGACAATTTTTTATTTTTTTATTTTTATGAAATACTATCACGATATTTATTTTATTTGAAAAAATTCTTAACTCAGAAACGAGAAAGCAAAATAATCAGTAACGTCGAGTGAAAAAAAATGGCACTTAAAGTCCCGTTTAGAGTGCATCCCGTGTAATAATAATGTCACGTCGTTCGGACTTTCCCCTCCCCCTTTACGGATCGCCCGGCGAGTAAAGCGAGATCGGTAAATCTTGAAGCGAAACGTTTCGCCGGGAGTAGTTTCGTCGGTCCCGATTTTTCTCCGCGCCGAGGGCAATTTCTCTGCGCGTACATTATTCATCTCGACGTTTAGAGTGACCTTCGAGCTCCCGAGTTCCATTCCCTTCGATGCGGTGTATCGGGACGACGCATTTGACACACGGGGCGACGTCGGCCGGTGTCAATTCGCGTTGTCTGATTTGTCGCTCCCCGACGCCGCTTACCGAAGTTTTATAATTCGGTCGCGCGTTATTCGGAACGAGCGCCGAGTAACGCGGGCGTCGTAAGTGAATTTCCGGTTGAGCGGGCCGCGTGGACCACGAAAGCCGGACGGTAACTCCGGGACTGAATTTGCTCTGCCCTCGTAGCGCGGAACGCGTACATCAAAGATTTTGCTGATGCTGAATCGAATCTGTTAGATCAGCTAACGATAATTCATTTCCGGAGAAGAATTTTTTCGGAAATTTGTCATTTTTTTAGTGGCAATATATATATTTTTTCAAAATTGGAATCGAAAAGTTGTAAATAAATAAATAATTAAAAAAATAATAAAATAAATAAAAAATACCGCACCTGGGCAGACGAAATTCGAAGCTGCCTGATGTTGACCGATCGGTCTGACTTCGCGTGGCAAGTTTTCCTTTTTAATTTTCCTGAGAGTCTCGACGGAGTCAAGTCGCCGAGTCTGGCGACCAACGACTGTTTTCCTTTCGTTAATCATTAGATGAAGGGAACCGAGATATTGAAGTAACTTTCCCGGGTCGCTTTGAGGGCTCCACGTAATTATTATTGATTATCGGACGTCGATATTATGTTTTATTATATATATATAAATTTTTTTTTAATTATCTCATTGACGAGCTGAAAAAAAACGGTGATGTCGCGGCGTGAAAATAAAATTTACGGTCCTGCGTGTCAGTTACGTTCGTTGCTATCGACAGACGCGGCGCAGCGTCTCGACGTTATCGTCGCATAAATTAAATTTAATTAACGATAGATAAATCGCATATGTCGCGTATGAAGTGTTCGACGAATTATTTTTAGTACGTTCCCATCGTTATTTTTACTGGTGTTACACGTCCCAAATCACTCGGACAACGATTCCGACGCAGCTGAAAATTCCAGAGTCGATTATATCCGCTTTAAGAGGAAACTTCAGTCGCAAAAGAAGAGAGTTTCTCGAATACCTCAACCGCAGCAATTTATTACACTTCGCCACTTGCATTTGCAGCACGTGCGCGACTCGCATAATTACAAATTCAACCCGTGAACCCGCGACTATTCGTAATAATTATCGCGCGGTCACTCGAACTTTCGAGTCGTTTTTCCTTCGTCCCGTAGAATCTTTAAGTACCGGAGAAATGAAAAAGTTGGATGTCGCAATTTCGGGTCAGACGACCTCGGGGATTGAGAGAGATTATCACAATTATTATCTCGTGGCTTTGACATTTTTTTTATTTTTATTAGGCTAATCACACGCGCTGGCGCGCGTGCCCAAGGGTAAATCGCACCTAAAAACCCCTTTTCTAGTTGATTTTGAAAAAAAAAAAAAAAAAAAAAATTGGCCGAACAGTTTGTCAGAAATCGTAGATCTGGCCGCCGGGCCGAAAACCGCCCAAATCGGGGTCACGAAATTTATTTTTTCAAAATATTGACTTTTAACCTATACCATCGTTCTCAAGTCGCATATTCTACCCCTGAAAACACTGGTTACAACCCTTTTTTAGTTGATTTTGAAAAAAAAAATTTTTGGCCGAACAGTTTGTCAGAAATCGTAGATCTGGCCGCCGGGCCGAAAACCGCCCAAATCGGGGTCACGAAATTTATTTTTTCAAAATATCGACTTTTAACCTATACCATCGTTCTCAAGTCGCATATTCTACCCCTGAAAACACTGGTTACAACTCTTTTTTAGTTGATTTTGAAAAAAAAAAATTTTGGCCGAACAGTTTGTCAGAAATCGTAGACTGGCCGCCGGGCTGAAGACCGCCCAAATCGGGGTCACGAAATTTATTTTTTCAACATATCGACTTTTAACCTATACCATCGTTCTCAAGTCACATATTCTACCCCTGAAAACACTGGTTACAACCTTTTTTAGTGGATTAAAAAAAATACGATATGTGACAGAACTGTCAAAGTTATCAAGGACAAATGAACTTGGACTCGGTCTGAGAGTCCCAGCCAATCACAGCTCGAATAGTTTGCTAACAATGCTTTCCGTTACTCATGAACTTTTTAAAAGAGGGATAAAATATACAATTACAATATTTATTTTATTTAAAAAAAAATCCATTACTCAGGAGACGATACCGGGGATTAAGAGAGATAATCAAAATTATTATCTCGTGGCATTGATTTTTTTTTATCAAGGATACGCAAATATTTAAAAAAAAAATTAAAAAAGAGGCTCGACGATTCGTAATCTTATCACAAACAGAAATGACATTCATCTCGTCCGGAGTCACCCGACAATTTTACCTGGCCAACCACCAGTCAGTGTCCCATGACCGCGGTGCTCGGCCGAGTCTCGCGGCAATCCCTGATTTTTTCCCCGGCCAAGTTTTCCTTATTACGAAAATGCAGTTATGCTAATGCCCCGAGTATCGCAATATGAGACCCGCAATTCACTCCGCAAACAAAATTGTAACCCGTGATTACAATTTCAATCCGCGAATCCAATTCGGAAATTCAATTTTCCGAATGAACTTGGCCCCTGGTCCCCAGGCCAATGCTTCGCGAAAATATTGATACGCCGTTCGAATCACACGATTTGTTTGGGCTCAAATCGTGAAAGGACTCGGCGAATCTGTGCACCGGGCGCGACCCGCGCGTGAAAGGAGCCGCCGCCGAGCGACATGTCGTTTCCAAGGCCGAGCCGCTCGCGTCGTAGCTCGGCAGCCGCACGCGAACCTCTCCATATGGTTATTAATCCTCGATGCAATCGGCGCTCAGTACAGCCGCGTTGATTAGCCTCCAGAATTGCTAATTCCCGCAGAACGATTCAGCGTCTCCAGGTAAATATTTTCCATATACATTGCGCGATATTGATCGCGCAATGTATATGGAAAATATTTACCTGATCGCGTTTACACGTGCCGAGAACAAAAATCCCTGACATTGGAGTATCTCTACATGGAAAATAATTAAATGTTACGTACTTGCAAATATATATATTGTGACGGCCCCTTAAAACTCATATTTTGCATGCGCATTAAACTTTTGCTATATCAATATCACCGACAATTCTCAGATTCGTTTCTCGCGAACTGACCCTGGGTTCATCGCTGACGGTGCAGCATTTCAGCGCTTCGGCGACACATTTCAACTTCACTTTCATTCAAACCCTTACACGCTGTAACGTCTACTCCAGCCAACATTTCCATTGAATAAACATTCATTCAACTAAAATCATGTTGGCTACATTTCTGATCATTACAATATGTTACATATACGTCGGATACATGATATAACTGCAACATATATTTATTGTGTCACAGATACGACCTCCTAAATATATACGCACATATAGTGGCCGGTCAATAACTGGTACATACATGGTCAGTCACTGGGACACATACGGTCTCTGTTGCGCGAGGCAGTTTCCTCTTTGCCTGGCTCCTCATATTGCGACGCTGCATCCGTCGCCCGTCGCAGCGTCGCCATATGAAAATCACAAAGGACCCGAAATATCGCGCTGGACCGAAATTTCCCATCCGCGTTCGCGTTAATGCACGTCACACACGTCACACAGTGCCCCCACCCTCTTCATCCCCGTCGCTCTTTTTTCGACTATTTTTCGTCGTCGTCCCGGTGATCTCCGAGGCTCCCGAACACGCACCCCCACCCTCCAATGGAAGGGGGTTGCGAGTGGGGAAAAAACGCGAAACTCCAGCAATTCCGCTAGTCGGACGCAATGTGGGTGATACAGGTCCATGAATTTAACATTTCTGCCCTTCACCCGACGATGACGACGACGACGACGACGACGACGGCAACGGCGACGGCGACGTCGATGTGTGTGACGCAATTTCGCGCCGGAGTTTCAGCTCATTGAATTCCCGCGAGCAAAACTCGTTGCGTTGTGTGCGTTGCGCACGGATTGTGAAACACACGCGGCGTGTGCACCGCTGATTGACAATAAACCCTTTATCATCGAGGCAAATCGAATTTGTGCCTCATTCTCCCCGATACGCGCCGAGGGTCGCGGCGGTTTTGCTCGAGAGGCTAATTCACTAACCGCCTAATAACGATTTATGATCGCACTGATGTATCGTGTGTTTTTTTTTCGCGCAACTGAACGCAGCCGTGATAATAATGAAATGCACGAACACAATGTTCAGATTGGCGTTTACAATTAAATCACATCACGACTATCACAGTGACCCGACGCGCGCATTTCCACCGACAGATAAACACGCAGCGTCGATGACGTTAATTGCATGGTAATCATTAGCACGAGCTCCAGATACTCCCGGTCGTACACGTCACGGAATGCGGTGGCACGCGTAATTGTAATCCGTCAGTCACGGCGACTCGCCTGCAGAATTTATATTAATGAAACGTAATTACATTCAGGTATTGCAACATAGTTGGTCCGTTGTTGCGATAATTAACGTACGGGAGCGAAAAATCGTTGCTCTGCATAAATAAAAGTTTGTTCGAACAAATAAATTTCCGACGTTGGAATGTTCGAATGTTTGAATCCTTTGCAAAAAAAAACATTCTTCGCTTTTTTCTCCTCGAATTTTCGATTTTTCGTTCAGCATAATTGTTCCTAGTATTAAAAAGAAAAAATGATCGTAAACAAAAATCGTCTCGTCGACGATTGTTATTCATAAAACCAATGCAAACAGTGGCTTTCCAATGTTTTCGCATGTTTTTATCACCCCACACGTTTTTATTTGTCCACTAACGACCGCGTCGCGTTTTGATTCGCAGCAACGCGTTTTTGCCCATCACCGCGCGTCGTTCGCTCGGGAAATTAAATATCACAGGGGTGTCATATCATACGAATTTTGCGTCTCCGAGAATAACGTCCGGCTGCGCGTGCGCCGCGCAGTGTAGTTTGTTAATGACCCATTAGCAGTGGCCCCCATTTTGCATTGGGTGCAAATGAAATGAAAACGCTTGCGCGTTTCATTCATTGTACCCACTGCTAATGGGTCATTAACAAAATTCCGGACGTTATTCTCGGAGACGAGGATTTAAATATCATCGTAACGCCGGTGATGGACGTTGCGGAATTGCATCCGTGGTGTCGTTAGTCCCTCGGCCGGGGGAGGGGTTGAACCCGTGATAACGATCCGAAGATTTCGAATATTAACACGTCACTTCTATTTTGGCTTTAATACATGTTACACGCGTGAAACACGGGAACGACACGACTGTATCCGATGTTCTCATTGACGTAATTCAAAGGCGCCGTCACGTACACGATCGTCAATAATACGGCACACATTGTCTCATATATTATCTACGTGGGATAATACCCTCAAGGTCGCTTTGTAATATTGCAGATAAATCCGCAACCGCCGGCCGAGACACACGACAATTTCCGTGAGACATGCGGACGACCGGAGTTGCAGAACTGGTTATCGCAGTGCCGTTGGCTCGCGGCTGCGAGACTCGACGAGCCGTTGCACCGTCGTGATTGCGTCATCCGAGGAAAATATTTTTTTAGACGTTTCCACCTACAAGCCAGGAAAATGACCGCGGGAAAAGGGGGAGACACCAGCCGACAATTCGTCTCAGTGTCAACAGGTGGTACGACCTTCGAGCCGTCGGAGAGATGGCGAATAATGAAGAACATCCTGATGATTGGGGTGGCGTTCATGGTCCACTTCACGGCGTTCATGGGCGCGAGCAATCTCCAAAGTTCGGTGAACGCCGACGAGTCGCTGGGCACCTTTACCCTGGCCGCTATCTACGGAAGCCTCATATTCAGCAACATCTTCCTACCTGTCCTGATGATAAGGTAGGTCTTTTTCTATTTGTCCTGAATCATTGACATTCAAACTTTGAATTTTTCAGTTGGCTAGGCTGCAAATGGACGATATCGCTGACGTTCGTCGCTTACATGCCGTTCATTGCTGCCCAATTCTACCCAAAGTTCTACACTATGATCCCAGCGGGACTGTTCGTCGGCTTAGGTGGCGGCCCCTTGTGGTGCGCAAAGTGCACCTACCTGACCGTCGTGTCCGAGGCCTATTCCACCATCTCTGACCTTGGGGCAGACGTCCTGGTCACGAGATTCTTCGGAGTCTTCTTCATGTTCTACCAGATGGCCCAGGTCTGGGGAAACCTCATCTCTTCGGCGGGTATGATTCAATAGATAAAAAAAAAAATCAATGTTTCTAGTGGAGATAAAAAACCAGGCATCTAACGGATCTATCGCACATAATGTTTGACAAATGACTTTATGAATTGCTAATTCACAATGTCAGGCACACCCTCCGCATAATATCTCACTTCGACTCGCAGTTCTGTCCTACGGCACTGAGGTCATCGCAGCAAACGTCACGCTCAACAGTTCCATCGTCGCCGAGGTGTGCGGTGCAAACTTCTGCGGTGTCTCGGCTACCGAGGCGGAAAATCCAAATCTGCAGCCGCCGCCCCAGGAGAGAATTCACCTGATATCCGGCATCTATCTCGTCTGTATGATAGCGGCCTGCCTGATCGTCGCGTTTGGCGTTGATTCTCTGTCGCGGTGAGTTCCAATGATGTGTTCCAATGATGAGTCTCAATTTGTGAAGAACAAAATAGATAAACGTGCGAACGCGATCTCCTAAATGCCGTCAATCCCGGAAATCATGATTCGAATTCCACGCACGGGAAGCAATTAGCCCCCGGACGAAAGTGTCCAGGATTGACTGAGTTACGATTATCCCAGGGGGTCATATATCAGTATGGACTCCTAAATGAGGGACGGTTCCAGAGACCCTCGATAAATGCACATTACGATCAGGCCATTCGGCCTCCGTGACGCTTGGCGATTCCGTCGGTCGCGCGCGGAATTATCCATTAGCCGGCACGTCCATTCCGCGAAAGCCCAGTACTTCAATATCGCGATATCCGTGGATGTCGCGCGAGTGGCGCACGCGCCGTCGCTGTCGCCCTCCACGGAATTCTCGGTTGAGAAACGACGCGACGGAAAGTGAACAGCGCCGGTGTATATAAACTCCTCGACACTCTGCGCCCGGAAGCAGCGGCGTTGTCTGGTATGGGCGATAAAAATGAAAGTATCACGCGCGCTGTGTGTCGCTCGATGGAATGTCTGGAACGTAAAATTTTCCCGGAGACACCAGAAACATTCGACAAACGACGTTACGCGTCTTTGACGGCATCGAGAAGAGATGAGGGACTGCGCGTCGTTGCCCCCGAGCTTGCAATCAAGGTTGAACTTGGGGTAAAACTTGATTTTCTTCATCATGAGGGACTATTGCTTGGATGAAGACTTGGCACTGCCAATTCGAAGCCATGCGCCCAATCTTAATGACCACTTGTTGCAACACTTTGCTTTCTCCAGATACGACAGAGGCAGAACAGGCTCGGCCACCGGGCGAACAGGCCTCAAGCTACTGGCGGTGACGTTGAAGCTTCTGAAGGAAAAGAGCCAGCTGCTGATCCTGCCCATAACCATGTTTATCGGAGCGGAACAGGCGTTTCTGTTCGCGGACTACAATGCGGTAACTACACACACGACATTCGTACGAAACAACCTCGGCATACCTTATCCCGCTTTCAACGTTGCATTCGGTCCGCCTTCGGTATCTTCCTCCTCCAAGCGGTTTACGGTCTTTCCACGAGGCAGCAAAAAGGCTCTCCACCGCGCTTTTCCGATATTTTATCCTCGTCGCGGTCTCAACGCGGATAACATTGATACCTCAACCGTAAACATTTCCGCAGTCGTTCGTCTCGTGCGCCTGGGGCATCAGCAACATCGGATACGTCATGATCTGCTACGGGGTCGCCAACGCGATAGCCGCCCTGACGACCGGTTCGGTCGTCAAAATTACGGGAAGAGTTCCCGTTATGATCTTCGCGTTTCTGCTGCACTTAACCGTCATGATCACCCTTTTGTTCTGGAGACCGACGCCCGAGCAAGGCCTCATATTCTTCCTGATGTCTGGCTTCTGGGGAATATGCGACGCGATATGGCTTGTTCAAGTCAACGGTGAGTTCAGCAAAGTTACGAAAACTTTGTCAAATTGGGAATTGCGCTCCGGGGGAGACGCGAGTTTTCCGAGGGATCTGCATTATCCCGTCTGGAAACTTTGAAGGAGTGAAACCGTAGAAAATTTTGATTGTGACGCTATCTCATAGTAAGTTTGGGAAACCTTAGCGGTTGCGGTGGTCTGAATAGTGACTACTCTCTGCAAAAACTCACTGAACGACGCTACCGACGACTTGACTCTGAATTTGGCTGGAGTAGCGGATGATATCTGGACAATGAGTGTTCTTCACTGATCTGAGGAACTTTTATCATTATCAACTGCAGATCTTGTAGGTTCGGATAGGTTCTTTCCTATCCGATAGCCATGTGGGTAGGGCTATGAGTTACCTACTGCTGTTAATGTAGAAATCCTGGTATTATATTAAGATAATCCAGGGTTATTTTTTAGTTCGCGCTCAATTCATAAAGGTGATGAAAAATGCAAGCTTACCGTTTGTCGATAATGAAGGAATCTGTGTTTTCTGTTGTAGCCCTGAGCGGACTTCTATTCCCCGGCATGGAAGAAGCCGCGTACTCCAACTTCCGACTGTGGGAAGCGACGGGATCAGTGATAGCGTACGCCTACAGTCCTTATCTTTGTACATACATTAAGCTCTATATCTTGATGGGATTACTCTGTTGCGGCCTCGCTGGATACTGCGTCATCGAGTTTACCGGGCGAATCAAGAAAGTGGTCACCGACGAGAAGCCGGATTTCGAGCTTGTCGCACCACGTGACTCGTGACTCAAATCGTCCCATAAAAGTGAACTGTTCTGTGCGTCTGGAGGTGGTGAATAATCGAGACAAGACGTTGTTATGTAGGATTTGTACCACAATATAAGTTTTTATTTTATTCTTGTGGACACCTACTAGATTTTACACAGGTATTCGCTTAACTGCTAATTTCATTTTTTTCATTAAATACGTAGCGTTAATGTTACATCGTTTCTAGGCGCTAACATCCAATCTATTAACTATGGCATTAATGTTAATTGTATACTTATGTGCTGAATTTGCGGACCGTCAAACTCCGGTCACAGTGGTCTCGAGGTCTGTCGAATTCAGTTGCAAGCTGGACGCTGAAATCGAGTATCTCGACGCTCTAACGAGGCAAGATTTTCTTGCGCTCGCTCAACGTTTCTTCTTTCTCCTGTTTCTCCATTCGTCTCTAAATTCCTGAATACTCGCGACTTCCACTCTCCCTCTCTCTTCGCTCTACGAGTTAGTTGACCTTTATATCGGTTGTTAAATCTATCTTCGTGTTCTTTTTTTTTCATCACTTGCCTCCTAGCGTCATTAAATTGCTGATTGTATTGTAAATACTAGCTCAACTTGCGAGACGTATTTACATTCACAAATTTCGCAGTAAAGTTAGTTATTACATTTTATAAAACGTAGTAGGAACCTTGGTTTCGCTGGGCAATGTTTCAGAAACAGTTTCCTCTGTGTTGATCGGAAGTTGATGGATATACACTATTTATATATTTATATATGTATATATTAATATATAACGATTTGTCAGGCTGTCGTAACGGACAATTTCGATCGGTTTATTCGGAGTAAAATCTTGTGTTGCCGTCAGTCTGGTGAAAATTTAGCTGGGAACTGCCACGAAACATTAGCCCGTGGATCTATCTTCCTTAGAAATATGACACTCACGAATACAATTCACATTTTTTGTTTGTTTTATAATACTCACGTTGATATTCTCATAATAAACCACTAGATATAATTGTCACGAAGAAAATACACACGATCTCTACAATTTTTCTTTGTTTCTCTGTTTTTTTTCTTTCTCTTCTCTCTGTTTCATAACAAAATTTAATAACCGGAATATCTCTGTACAAACATTTTTTTTCATCATTATCAAAAGGACAACATACGTCTCGACGTGATTTGGATCAAAATTTTGAATTTTGAATATCGTCTCTCTCTCTCTCTCTCTCTCTCTCTTTCGCTTTCTCTCTTTCGTTTCTCCTTATAATACATCTTCTTTTATGAACATCGTCGAACTGTTCGATCTTGCCTTAAAGTGAACTTCGACTACTTGCATGCGCATTCACAAAATTTATTCTCAACCATGTAAATTTTCTTTGCATGAGTCTAGCTAGGTTTTCTTTAGCTATTTATATATTTATATATATATTAAAAGATACCTCAATATTACAATGTCAAAGTTTTGTTTTTTTATTAATATATACAGGCTAATCGCGTCGCGGTGGCAACTATGCGGTACTTTGTTTTAGGTATTTCTTTATTTATTTTATTTTTCTCTTCCCTCGTGGTATATAACTGCGGCATGCATCTCAAATTAACAGGAGTTGCAATGACAGATATTACGAAATTGTATTTTTGTTATTTTTTTAAATTATCCTTTGCTGTATTTCAAACGGGTAGTTTATATACTATGCGAGGCTACGTGCGCGAAGTACTAGAGAATACTTGTCAGCGTTTACCAGTAAATACCATCGTTACCAAGTTCGTTTGCGTTTTCGATTTCTAATAGCAAAACCCCGATAATTCCCTCGATGACAGGCCCAATGTTTCCGAATGTAAGCTGTTGGTTTTGGCCGATGAGTGGTAAATTTTCAGACACAAAATGCGTACGTTTTTTTTTTATGGCAGAGTAATGCGGACTAGCATTCGGGAATCTATTATTTTCTTATCGTTTCTTCATCGTCATCTTCCTCCTTTTCTTTTTTTGTTGTAATCATCAGCTACATATCCTTACAGAGATATAGATATAGTTATGTGAGCACGGGGAGAAGGTCTCTACATTCGTTCGTACTTTCACAGAAGAGGTTATTGCGAGTTACTTATTATTCAATTTCATTGACGGCTTAAATATCTGGATAAATCTAAAAGAGTCTTTGAGCCTGAAGACTACAAATCGATGGAACGAACTGGTAGCCGGACGTAACATCGACTTTCAGTCCGATTATTCTTTTCGTAGATTTTTTTTTCTCTCCTTCTTCTTCGTCGTCGTCTTCTCTCTATCAAATCCACATCATTTATCGTTCATCACTTTGCTGCTGCTCGATGCTTCTCCACGTGTGCGTCAATCGAGAATCGACAGTTATTCAATAAATAATAATAATCGTCCCTATCCAGCCCTCATCTTTTTTCATCCAACTCTCGCCCTCTTTCTCTCTCCTTATAATTGTAAGTATGTAGACATACGAATCACGAGTAGCAATTGTAGATTAAAACTATTTACAGATAATACACGCGTATACGTTTTTCGATCACAATGTGCGTGGTGAGCGTCGTGTTATCATCATCTCTTGATACTTCGTCGTTTCACTTCGGACGGCCTTGGACATAACGCGCGAGGAATTTTTCGTATTTTTTTTTCTTGTCGCTCGGCTCAGCCGTAGCCAAAATAATCACGACGGGCAAACGAATGCGGGCGGTTTCGATACACACTTTTTGTCGGCGATCTGTCCCCCGGGTTTCCGAAGATCGTCATGATTCTCGTGCTAAGTCCGGACCATACTGTCTGCTTGGATTTGGGTGGCATCGTTTATCGCAGCGTTGAATTCATTTACACTGGCGTTCCTTTGACTCCGGTGATCATTTTCACGGTATTCTTCAGCGCCTGTCTCTTGTTGCAGAACCAAATCCGTATGACCTCGCGTTCGTAGCCTAACTGCTGCGCCAGTACCGTTATCTCGTTTCCTGTAATCAGGCAAATCAAGAGATTAGTCGATATAGTCCAAAAATGCATAGGTTCATTTATATTGCAGTTCTGCCTGGAACATTTTTTTAGCTTACCGGATGGATGAGTATTCGTGTCGAAGTGCGCGTTCAGCAATTCCAGCGCCTGGGGAGTGAACGACGTCCGTCGTTTTCGCTTCTTGGACGGCTCGACGCCGATGAATTCCGTCAGATGATTCGCCCCGCTTTTGTACCTGCAATCATGGGCACTACTCTCACTCAAATTCTGGCGACTTGTCGCGCCGGCCGCGCTCGTACAATCAACGTCTCCTGCAGCCTCACCCCCCCCCCCCCCCTTTCCAGCCATCCACCTCCAAATATCTCCCCCGCTCGTCCGACCCCCGAGGACTCGGACGTTTGGTCGCCGTGAATTTATGTTTTTCATTTGGCCCCGCCGAATAACCAACTGTCAGGGGTGGCTCCAAAAAAAAAATGCGTCAGCACATATTGCATTAAATTCGCCAACCCAAAATGTTAATCCAAGAATCGCGGTATCAAGAATAGCGAATCGATAAGCTAAAGTAAAGTCCATTAAAAAAAAGACACGCAATCCTAAAAGGCGCAAGAAGCGTATCGGTACGAAAAACGCACCGAGAGATCGCGGCTCGCGCGGAGAAAGGACAGAGATCTCGGTTGCTCGGTTGCGAAAATGGCAGTGTCAGCCGGCGTCGAGTGGGAGGAGGAGAACGAAAGAGCTCTCTCTCTCGCTCTCGCTCTTTCGCTCAGCGGACGAGGGGGGTACATCAGAAACCTGATTTTAATTAGTCCACAGTTTAATTACTCGCGCAGATAAATCGTGCACGTGCACCGCATAAACTAGCCGCTTTCATTTTTCCGCGTGTACAGCCTCGCAGCCTCGTAGCCGCCTCCATATATATGTACGTACACAAAATATATATACACATATCTCCTCCTATATAAATGTACATCTATATATACAAACACGAGTCGCACTTAGTTTTAACGCCTCGAGAATCCAAGACGAATAATTGTCCGCGGCGAAAAGTCTCTCAGCGAGATATCCCGAACCGTTATAACGGGCGCGTTACGCGCGACTGCTCGATCCTCTCGGCGTTCATCCCCGCGCCCGCCGATAACACGGGACTTGCGATGATCGATACGCGCGACTCACACATACACACAGACAAACACCACGGGGCCAACCATTCTACTCGGACTCAATCTCATTGCGACATTGCCCCGGAGGCGCGAATTAGCCGGCTCCGCGTGCAGCAGCAGCAGCAGCGACCGATCGGTCCTCTCTCCTGTCCGCATACGCGCGTCGTCCACTCCGCGAATCTATATTCAGCTATCAATCAATATACAAGGATTTCGCTCGGGTATTCAAAGATATCGGCCCGGAATTTCTCGGTCGCGGTCCGTCCCCCCTCCCCCCTCCCCCCTCCCCCCTCGTAGCATTGAATACATTTACATGTCATAACGCCTCCCCCCACCCTTCGCCCTGGTCTCTTCCCCTTCCCCCTTTCCTTCTCTCAGTACTCGAGTGACTATATCGAAGCCGGCGCTTCGGACCATCGCCTAACCGGTGTATTTTCAGTCTCTCCTTCTATGGATTGTGGAAATGGAATATATATCACATGGCGCGAGATCGACGTCGCCGGGATCGAAATTCGTCAGCTTCGTGTGAGTCAACAATCGGATCGACCTAAAGTCTCCCACGTCGCAAGGATCCTGGTAGGAAAATGTACGGCGATAAAGTCGGCGCTAGTCAGGCCCCGGTCAGAGCCGTATCTTCCCTGTCCGGGCCTGATCAGTGCCTGGCTTGGGCCGAATGTGACGGAATGCTGCAGATTTTCTATCAGGGAAGCGCAAATCGCTCACTTCTGGACTTGTGACGGGGTGAGGAGGAGGGGAAGGGGGACGGGGGGAGAGGGTTTTATAAGCGCGTTTAATGACGGCGTCCGAGAGGCCGCGGCGGCGATCGCGGGACGATAGCGACAAAAGCCAGGCGGCGGCGGCGGCGGCGTTGGCCCGATAACCGCGGCGATTGGTACCCGCCGCGGGTACCAGACGCAGTAACTATTTTCCCCTCGCTAATTAACATTCCCCCTCCGTCCTCCCCCCCCCCCTCTCTCTCTCGCTCTTTCTATCAACCTCTCTCGCTCTCACCTCCTACCCGTATTTATTAGATGCGATTCCGCAATTAATCAGGTGGATTCAATTAGCGAATTACCAATTAGCACGCACGCGAGCTTTCGCACGCTCGGTTGTTCGCCTCTCGGCCTGGGACATTGCCTAGATCCTGTTAGATGATTACGGATTAATCGCGCACACGAAATACGATAAGTCTGTGTGTACCGGTGGCCCGTGATGACGTTCCCCCCTCCCCCCTCCCCGTCCGCTTCGCGGCCCCTGGTCCTCCTCCCCCCCCCCCTCTCCCCCAATGTCCTCGCCGACGACGACGATCGACTCTCGACCATCGCGCCGACAGTTCGCTCAATGAGTATGAATCGATAATGCTGTTGCTCTGTTGCCGTCGCTGCCACCGCTGCTGACCTCTCGGCTGAACAGCTTTTACCGAGTTTCCGGGGATTTATGCGTCGTACAGTGGGACACCGCGTACGTTCCCTGATTTAGCGATCGTCTTACTGGCTCCGTGAATTTTTTATTCATAATTTTGAATCATTTGTTTTTTTTTCGCTCGGAGTAGCTAACTGGGTTTCGGCGGTAAAACATAAGGTTTGTATCACGTGGAATTGATATTCGCGGTTGTGACCCTTCGCGACGCACGTGGCACGGAAATCGAGTTACTATAAAACGTCGCAGAAAGTGAACTCACCTCTCCTCGGCTTCCTTCATCCACCTCGCGAGCACGGGCTTGATTTTCTGCGCGCTCTTCGGCGTGATATCCAGCTTCTCGAATCTATAGCGAACAATGGACAAGCCGGTATTCTTAACGTGCGCGATTAATGAAAAGATAATCGAAGATTCCAGTCGAAAAGCTTCGATGAGTTGTGACGGATAGTGACAACTAAATAAAATATAGAGGAGCACTAGATGTGGCATGCATATCGACTCGGTAACAGGACATTGACAATGCGTGCATGCGTGTAGGTTTGGTGATACCGCGGTGTATGATGTTGCCAACGCCGGTGTCGTCGTTGCTGTCAATTTCTTTTTTTTTCGAGTCAAGAGATTTATTTATTTAATATTATATTTATAAAACAACGCGCTTCGACCCAAACGAGATTCGAGAGATTTTTGTTTGATCCGCGTGTTGGCGACACCATGCCCAAGCTTGCCAATGCCCTGGCTCGATGACAAATATAGTAATATTAAAAATATATGTATAATATATAGAGAGCGAGAGAGAGATAAAGACAGATAAGTAAGAGATACCGAGAGGAGAGTTGTTAATTTTTTTTTGTTCAAGGGTGCGCTCCTCTTCGCACTCGTCACGCGAAACGAGATTTGGGAGGAGAATCCCATCGAGAATTACGAGAGGCAAAATCCGTTACTGCAGCTATACCCAAAATCGGCGACTAACGCGAGGAAAAAATCACGTCAGACCTTTTTTTTATTTTTTTTTTCTTGCCCTGAACGTCACAGAGCCAACCACGCAAATCCCATTCTCATTACCGTCTCTCGTGTCCGATCCCAAAAATCAATAACGTCCTCCGTGCGCGATCCCGAAAATCGACTGGATCCGAGAGCAAAGCGTCATCGACGTGTTGGAATTAATGCTGCGGGTTTTTTTTTCTCGTCCTATTTTGGGTATAACTGCAGGGATTGGTTTTTCGATAATTCGTTTTTCTCGTACCGTTTTATTTTTATTATTTTTTTTTTTTTTTTGTAAAAAACTTTAATTTTAGAATAAATTAAGTAGCATGAGGGTTGAACGTACATAGCTTGCTGCTGAGAGGCAATCTGCGAGGCAGCTACAGAGTACATCTGGGTAGCCAGGGCACTGGGGAAACAATCACCAATGCTTAAGTTAGTCGAAACATAAGAATCTTCCGACGTGTCTATATATCGTCATTGCGACCGAATTCACCGCGGCGGATTCTTTTTTTTTTTTTTCATCATCATCATCTGATTCGCGAGAAAATTCACTCCACTGGAAATTGCGCCGCGCGCAACAGGATAATTTCGGCGCTGTGACGGTGATCGTAAATACCGCCGCGGTGGATGCGATCGCGATGGAAATAATTGCCCGAATTGCATTTTCCAGTCAATTCAATCGATTCGAATCAGCACTTCAAACTATTTTCATCTCTTCCAGCTCGACTTCGAAATCGTAATCCTTTCTCTATGCAAAATTTCTTTTTTTTTCACAGACATAATTTTTTATTACCATGACCATGTTTTTTTTAATTATTAGAAAGGGACCAAAATATTTGACTCGATTTTTCATATAAAATTTGATTCAAACTCGACTCTAAAAGATCCGTCTGATCGACATCTCGTCCGTTTGTTCGAAAAGCTACATATTTTTCATGCGGCTTCCAGTGACCTGGCACACTAATCTTTCGCATTAAGGTGATCCCACTGGACGTCGTAACTTGCTCGACATTTTTTTTCTGATCATCTTCTTATTACAGCGGAGTTCGTTGCTCACCTGCATATTGCGCTTTGACTGTATGCTGGACCCTCGGTGATGCTGAGAGCCTGGCCGACCTGCGTTTGCGTCAGACCCAGTGACAGTCTACGCTGCTTAAATACCTTCGCGAAGTCCTTGATCTCGTCCAGGTTGATACCATCCACCACATTGTTCGTGGCTTCATTAATCGTCAGTTGGTCTGCAATTTAAAGTAAAACAAAAAAACAATACATAAATTATTCCTCAGCTCCAACATAAATGCGATTCTAGGAGAGAAAAGACCGCGCGTCGATTTCCCTCGTAAATCTGTCTCGGTAGAAATTCCACGTGGATAAGTATAAGTATTAAAAGGCCGGCATAGAGGTACCCACATGCTTGGCAATCTCGATCGGCACAATTGTCGGAGTTTCCACTCGCTACGCACTCGCATTACAGTCCGACTCCCATTACTGGCGATAAAGAATTCAAGACGTGCTTTTGAATACCAATAGAGCAACGAGAATGCCACCCGCGGGGCATCGGTTTGTATTTGTATTCGTGGGCTACTCAATGTATACAGGACAAACTGACGGAGGAAAGAAAAAGAGAATGAAACGAGAAGAAGAGGAGAAAAAGTTGAAGTAACGGTCCACCGAGCAACGGGGCCGACGACCGTCCTTAGGCTCCCGAGTTATGGACGATTATGCCGTCCAATCGGAATGACAGAATAAGCTACAACCGATCTCGCGGTGATTGTGAATTATCGGAAGACTTCTCGGGTCCTGCGCTTAAGCTGCCCGGTTTGCCGTATGGACGCTGCAGTTGGTGGACGGTGGACCTTAGAGTGGAATCCTTGCAACTGTCGCGAATGTGTGAAATATCCTAAGTTACAGTCGATTGTAACAACCGAGACGCCTGGTGACCACTCGAGATTTTGAATACGACTTGCATACCCCTTCATCGAACTTTCATGAACGTCATGAGCATACCCCTTCATCAAACTTTCCTGAACAAGTCGTATGATCTTACTTGGCGAATCGCTGAGCAGGTCGTCCTCCTCGTCCTTCGGACTGTGCAAACTGTTGGGCGACGATTTGACGCCATTGCCACCGCCGCCGCCTCCTCCAGGTCCGTGGGTCGTGGTGATTGTGATTTCGCCGTTGCTCGCGGCGAGTCGGTTGAGCGCCGACGCCGCCGACACGACGGGTCCGTTCATCGGCGACGACTGTTCCGGCCTGTCCCTGTGATGCTTCTCCGTCGACTGGGAACATTTCAAGCAAGAGACAGAAAAGTTAAAACCCCTGTTTAAATCCGCTCGATCGTATCGTTTGCCAACAAGCCGGATATTCTTTCCCGGCCAATTATGCACTCGGAGGACGCTGAGTGGTATCGTTAAAAGAAAAAAAAATCCATAGTCCCTCATCGGCAGCCTCCGAGAAAATCGAGACACCGTCGAATCTAATTAGCGACGAGAGGGAGGAGCGTCGCGGAATTACGCGGGGTAAAAGTTTGCCCCCAACGAGATTACGGAGCCGCGATCGGGAATTATCGACCCCGGCTCGGACAGATAGCAAAGGCTAATTGAACAACGTTGTTGGGCTACATTATCGTCGCTCCCTGCTCTTCCAGGGATAATGATTTACCCGAGAAGAGCCCGAGTGCAACCGCGAGGCGGCGCCCACGCCGGCGTTTCAATCTCGAGACGTCGCTGGATCGACGAACCGGCCATAGGCTGATTATTTCGCGCCGTGAAATTCAGCGTCGATCATCGAAGACTCACCGCGTAGTGATTCATGTGCGAACTGTGCCGATGAGTGTGCTGATGAAGGGATGTGGTGAGAAGCGGCTGCTGCGACGCCTGGGCCGCCTGAACGGCCTGGGCCGCCTGAGCCTGGGCCGCCTGGGCTGCCTGAAGTAGCTGCGGCTGCATCGCGTTCAGCAGCTGCTGACTCGCCGAACTGTTGGCCAGCAGATGTGGCAGAGCCGCGGGATTCAGGCCCAGACCCGTCGCGAGATTCGGGCTCGTCGGAACTGCAACAAAGTAAAGTGTCATCATTGAACTGTCATCCAGAAGTCAGCCTAGTCTGGATGCTTTCCCTTCGCAATCGACCAATCATTGCTTACCATTGTTAGAAGTTGTGTTCATCATGTTCTGCGGCTGGGCGATCGACTGCAGGTTCGCCAAGGTCGTCGACACAACTTGCCCGTTGCTCAGCGCCAGGTTCACCATCTGATTGGTCGCCACGTGGCTCACCGGAATCGTGAGAATCGTTTGCGTGGCTATTCCTGCGAAAAAAACAACGAAAAGCAAATGAGCATTGATTCTTGAGAGTTGGGAAACTTGTCCGTAACTCAAGGGTGACTACCGGGACAAGTTAGGGCGCGACGGGCCCTGTGTAATTCTAGGGTGGACGATGATAGCGTGCGCCGTCAAGTATCCGCGCTATAATACGTATGCTATTGTGCCCGTTGTGGGTACCGCTCCGGCGTATAACGTCCACTTTTCGTTGATCCGGGTATACGTAGTGAAGTTATCAGAGTCTCATAGAGGGATTATTAAGCAACCCATAGGGCAGGTTATGTCGGAGGCCAGCGTAGTTGGCAAACTATTATCGCCGTCTTCGTGGTAGGTACAGGTAGCGCGGGAGGGAGCGAGAGAGATCGAGAGATGGGCAAGAGAGGTCGAAAGGAGAGAGCGAGATAGCGGACTGGTCCTGTGCCGGTGGACTGGGCTTGTCTAGGCGAGCCGAGAAGGACTGAGCTGCCTAATCATACTTAGAATAGTTTCGGGATTACCTCCAGCTCCCCTAATCTGATTACCTCCTACACGCGCTTAATATGATTACTGATCTTGAGTACCTGTATATGTACCTAATAGCTTGGCTAAGCAAATCCCGTATTCCCGAACAGCCATAAAAGTTTCACGTACCGCGCGCCGGCTAAGCCCTCGATAATAAACCGATTACTCTACCTCTCTCTCTCTGCCTCTGTGTCTGTGTTTAGATTTGTGCGAACGAGTTGACCCGCGAAACGAGTCGTGTGGCCAACGTGGCACGCATGGACAACGCTGAGACACTAGGTGGGGGTGTTCTGGATCCGTATGTCTCTTTCAGCGGATGCAGAACGACCCGGCGGCTTTCCAGTTCCTGCAATCTTAATGTTAACTCGATCTCGTCCCGAACGTGACCGTCTCTCCGAGCAACGAGTTTCATTCTCAAACCCAGTCTCAACCCGGACCAAGAGGGACCGTCCTATCGCTTCGTCAGTCGATCCACCGTCAATCCGCCGGCGCGCGCACAGACACGAAGGGGGATAACTTCAATTCACTTAGGTCGAGCAGTCGCGAAGTTCGCTCGGGGTAGATTGCTATATAACGCGAGTGAACTTGGTGGCTCAGTTAAAAACGAAGTTAGCGTGGCGCTGAATGTGCCAGGTTTCTGTCTCTCTGCTGGCAATCGATATGATAACCATCGAATCCTCGGCGGTGAAAGCTGCGTGGAAGCAGCGCTGGAAGAGGTCCTGGACCTTGGGGGTTGGGTTTGTGGATGTGAACGACCACGACGACGATGTCTAATGTGAGTGGAGGAGAAGGGCAGCAGGGTTAGTCGGCCGTGGGGCGAATGGACGGACGAACGAACCGACCGACGACGTCGACGACGACGACGCCAACGATGACGACGACGACGACGACGAAGGGACATGGGCAAGGAGAAGGTGGGCAAACCACGGCGAAAGGCTTGGAGGGTGGAAGAGAGACAGAACCAGGGGTCTCGTGCGGCGAAACGGGGGATGGTAGCGGGACGTTAATTATACATTGAAATTAGTTGCAGAGTTTGCTCTCCCCTCTCTCTCTCCTTCCGAGCTCTCCGGCCTGTTGGCAGTCTCGAACCACTAAGTATGGACGGCGAGCGGCGGGGGAACCGGTGCTGCCCTGGTCCGAACTGGCCAGAGATAGCCGAGACCACCGACCGTCGCCGTTGCCGGCGTCCACCCCCTTCGGCCCTGACGCCGCAGCAACCCCGATATTATATATCGGCGCGAAACTCAATTGAGCAATATTATGCAGCTGAGCAAGTGTGATTAAGGCTTCTCCCCCGTGGCCCTGGTCGCGGCTCTTCCGATCGAATCCGAACTTGGGATGGAATGATGAAGGAGTGTTGTGTCTTTTTGGATTTTCTTTGAAAGGCGAAAGTCTTCGTCATTGGAAGGAGAAACGACTTACCTTGCGACGTTGGGATCAGAAGTTGGGCACCCTGGATACCCTGGACTAGTTGACCTGACGTCAGTATGAACTGGGGCATCGCTACTGGCTGCGGCTGCGATAACAACTGGGGTAACGTCGCCATCGGCGCTGAACTCGGCGGCAGAAGATGCGGGACTGTTGTCGTGCTCGACGCTGTCGGTATAGTTCCGGCTGTTGGCGAGACAAAAATGAGATGTTATGATGTCAGTGGGGGATGATGGCGACAAGATACAGGACTATCAAGAATGACACTTACTCGACGAGCTGACTGTGAGATTTAGGGGTGTGTTGATCAACTGACTGTTGGACAGACCAGCTGACATGCTTTGAAGTCCAGCTGCCAGCGATGCGACCTGCGGCAGGTTCTGCAGGTTCGCAAGATTCTGGAGATTCTGAAGTGTCACCATACCCGCCACTGTGACAGAAAAAAAAATTCGTTAATCCATCAATGGACTTTCGTTACTAATAGTCATCACAATCCTTGAATTGTCTTTCAATGAACAGCACAACCGAATAAAACTCACTGGTGCCGTTGAGATGAGCCTGGGCCTCAGCTGCTCGTTTCGCCTGTGACATGTTTTCCGGCGAGACGCTTCTCCTTCGCTTTCGCGAGTTCTTCATCCCCTCGAGGAGCATCCGATGCTCGTGCATCGCGCCCGACGCCGGCTCCGGGCTTCCGGCGCTGCTCCTGTCGCTGTCCTGCAACCAAAGAGAACGAAAAAATTAGAAATGGTAGTCCGACGATGGTACTATAGTTAGGTACGATAATTAGTTTTAAATTTATAATCGGCAGGTAATTGAAGTGCTCGGACCAATAACATTATGCTAAAATCGACGAAGTGGCCGATCTCGCGGAACACAGCCGCGGATTATAATAAATCGATAAGGGGTGTGCTGTATGTATATATATGGAGTTTGTTTCCAGTAGCTGGTGCGCTGTATATACATAGCACGTCTTGCGGAGTCGCTAGGCATCGGTTGAAACTGCACGGGCGTCGATGCTACCGGTACCACTGTGCATAATGGAATGGAAATATGCCGCGGGACGTGTATCACCATAGTTGGGTACAGATTAAGCGTTTTCGAGCTTCCCCTTTCGGGCTCCGCGGCCCGACAATTCAGCCGAAGGATTCTCCGGCTCGCGATCTCACGATCCTTGGACGCAAATTTTTTTGAAAGGGGATGCCTTGCGTTAAAAAAAAAATAAAAATTTACCATTTCGTAAAGTTTGAAAATCCTATGGCAAACTTTCCGAAAAACGCTAAAATCAAATTGAGAACAGCTTCCTCATTGATAATTTCTTGGCACGACGCACGTTTCGCCACCTCATTGAGTCGTCGTTGCTTCAGCATTGCGAATTCTTATCAGCGAAGCTGTTTCCGCTTCCCCACCCGCTGGAGGGTGTTTCGTTAGACTCGGTTCGACGAGGAGCGAGCGAAAAAAAAAAGCGCGCCGACCCCGATAAAGCCCGGTCAACGGTTAACGAACGAAAATCGCCTTCCGCAGCCGCGCGGCCAACGAGCCGAGGGCAACGGTTCGAAATTTTTTTTTCCGCGTCCAGCGTAAATTCGTAAACGACGCGCAGCTCGGCGATATGGGCACTCCATATTAAATGGACGAGGCTAGGGGGATTAGCCCCAGTGCCCCCCCCCCCCTCCCTACCTTCCCTGCATCTCCCCCCTCCCCCAACCCCTGCGAAACATACGGGCGCAGTGGGCGCTGCGAGTTTTACTTGTGAAAAAGTGTGGGTGACGTAGTAAGCTGCAGAAATGTATGTTTACGAGGATCGGGCCGAAGGGATGGAAAGGGGAGCGGGGTCAGGCGGGAATGTGACTAACCTGATCGGACCGATTGGTACAGGCGGAAAAGAGTTCGGCCGTTATCATAAAAATAAATGCCCGATGCGGGCGCGTCCCCCCCCCCCCCCCCCCCCCCTCCCACCCTCGCGCGGCCGTTTTTTCGAAGCCCGGCGACGCGCCGACATATTCGGTACCGATCGGAAAAATCACACGTCCTGGAAAATTAACTTTTTCCGTCCGCGTCCAAAAGGCGACGAGCTCGAAAGGTGGAAACGTTGACCTTTTGCATCCTGATGTGGTATCCATCAGTTCTCAAGTCTCATATACAAACCCCGAAAAGACTGGTTACTTTTTTGTTGAAAGAAAAAAACAAAAAAAAATACAAAACACACCGAGCGAGCATCTGAGGTAAGCAGATCAATTTGCGAAGATTGGCAGGAGCGACGGAAGCACGAAACAGATTCGCGATGGGCGTCGCGGCTGTATACGACGAATGTCGCCGTCGCGGTAAAAGTCGGTAACCGGCTATTTGCTCGATCGTCTGAGCAAACTGTGGGCGGCTGGCATAATCACGAAAATTCCAATTTCGGCGTGTACGTGGGACCAGCCTCACCCGGTGAACGTCCACGTGTGGCACAAACGGGCGAAATAAAATAAAGCTACGACGAAAATGTTTTATGCTTCATCGTCGCAGCGAGTCACGGGTCATCTGCCTAATACGCAAAAAAAAAAAAAAAAAAAAAAAAAAACAAAAATAAAACGTAGCGAGAGAGGGTTGAAAAAATAAAAAAAATTGCAATGGGTAAATGGACGTCGCGGGGGGCATTTCGGAAGTGGATGCATGGCCAACGGCGGCGAACTGCTGCCGGAGTCGTTGGGAAATGTAACAATAAACATTACTTATCGGCGTCCCGCGGCCTTGAACAACCCGAACGGTATTTTTCAATGGGAAGGAGGGGCGGACGAGCGGACGGGAGAAGAAGGAGGAGGAGAACGAGGGGAGGGATTTCCGAGCCTCGGGAGTCGCGCGAATTCGTTCGCGCAAAAACGCAAGTTTTTTGCAATAAAGTAATTTAACCGTTTGAGTTATGGGTAATTCGTGTGACCGTTCGCGTTGCGCGCCGGTCCCGCGCGCTCCCCGCCCATTGATTAGTATTAATGACTCGGCTGCACTCATTTTGCCCCCCTCCGGCCCCCTCCCCCCTGCGCACTCCGAATAAAAGTAATTGGATTTGGCTTCGAAACGCGCTTCGGGACTCCGACGTTGTTGTGTTTCGCGCAAAAAAAAAATAAAACAAAGAGATACAGAAAGCGCGAGGGAGACAGAGGAGAATCCAGTCGGGGGGCATGAAAGCCACGCGCCGAGTTTGGCGTGTGTAAAAAACCATTAATATTCGTTTGTGCTTAAAAAACGATAGCCTCTCGCGGAGCTCATGGCCGGTGCCCGGACTTTGGACTAATGGCCGTATTGCTGAATCGGTAATACGCATTTTTATAGGATCACCCCCCACCCCTCCACCCCCGCTTCCAGCCATCCCCTCCCCCTCCCTGCGCTAGCACTGCTTTCGAAGAGGTCGGCATAGCGAGAACTGTAATGCGTGGGGTCATTCTCAATGTGCCGCATCCCTCGCCCCTGTTTACCTGTGTATATAGATATACACACTCCATGTGTTCGCGTAAATGTCTCGGATAGGGCGAGACACTGTGGGTTTACGTGCTAATTGTAATATACGATTTTATTCCAGATTCACCCGTTCGAACATTCGAATGGACGACGAGTAAATCGCGTGATCGATGACCCTAAGGATCCTCGATCCTGCTAAGAAAAAAAATAAAAATAAATAAACAAATAAATTTGACACTTGCGAAATTTCATGAGAAATTCAACTATTAGACTCCACACGCGAACACAAACTCAGAGTGGATATATCGTCGCGCTAGGTTCGCACGTAATTTATTCCAACGAGTGGGGAGTGGGGTTGGGGGAGTCGCCCTCGGCGTGTCCTGCGACGGCGGCGACGACGACGACGACGTCGCGCTCGGGTCGCCCGAGTGGAGAGGATCACGATGAATTTCCGCACGTAACGGGGTCGGTCGCCGTGGAATACAGTGAGAAGGAATATGATACGCGGGAGTTTAGGGGCCGTACGGGGGGAGGGGGGGGGGGCACCCCCTCACAGACCCAAGCCCCACACTCCGAGTTTGCTCGCTCGCTCTCGCAATTATCACGTGGTCAATGCAAACCGGTGTTATCGGGAAGTGTAGAGCTGACCGACCGGGCTGCCCGGCGACGCCACCGGCGGCGGCAGCGGCAGCAGCAGCAGCACCGTCGCTTTGTCTGTAAGTGTAATTAGTCCGCAGGAAGGCGCGGGGATGGGGGGGGGGGGGGTAGTTTGCGCTCGTCGAGGGGTTCAAGCAGCGGGGGACCGGGAGACGGCAACGGCGTCGGTGGTGGTGGCTGGTGGGGGTGGTTGGTGGCTGGTGGCTCATCCGCAGAGCCACCGGGAGCAGAGAACACCTCCTCCTGCAAAGCGCTTCTTCCCTCCCTCTCCCTCCCTCCCCGCTAACCCCATAGTCCCACCTTATTTATATGCAAATGAGCTTCATTTCGCGATATTAATGTTCCAACCCCCTCCCCCTGCATCCCCCCTGGCCGCCGAGTCTCTTGGCTCTCCGGGGCGACGCGAGAGAAGCGGGAAAGGGTGGCGGATACGTGGAAAAGGGTGCGTCCTGCTCGTTCGCGGCACCCCCCCCCCCCCTCCCCCGCAACCTCGCCCCACTACTCCGCAACCCCCGTCCGCGCCTCCGCGGGTCATATGCTTACGCACTTACTATTCTTTCTCGTACGCTCTCTCGTCGTCCCTCAACCCATTTCGTGGGGCGAACTTTGTGCGTACGGGAACACTCGACGAACACACCCCCCAGTGTCGGGACGGGGGTGGACGTGGCTCGGAATTAGCTGCGACGAGCTCGGGAGTAACGAGAAAGCGGCTTCTCCGGGTGAAAGAATTTTTGTTTAGCTGAGTATTTTTTTTTTTTTTTTTCTTTCAGAAGGAAAAATTCCACCGACACAAGTTCAAGTGCGTCGCAAATTCGCAGCAAAAATAATGAGACCTAAAACCTAGAGCCGGGGAAGCTTGGAAGTCGAACAACTTCCCAAAGTCTTATTTCTCGGGGAATAGAGCACGTCGTGAATGTACGAATTTGCCCCAACTATACTCAAGTCATAAACAGCTGCAGTCGGTGTACACGTCAGCTTGAGTAGTTTCGTACGTATATCCGAAGAAGAGTGGGGGGGGGGGGGGAGTGGGGATGGCGAGGGGCACACAGAAGTATAACTAATTAACGAGCCGCCTGCTCCACCTCCACTCCCCCCTCTGCCCTCCTCCTCCCCTCCCATCCCCAACGACCCTCCACCCCTGCAGCCGCGCTAAGAATAGATCGAAAATTCTGCACGCCGCGGTTCTGTAAACTATGTACATAATGTACATAATGTATATAATGTACATAATGTATATAAGCCCAGTTCCAGGGACGAATACACATTCACACTCGTTACATTGTGTTGTGTATTTTGTATATTCGACTGTATCGGAGTGTGCAAGCATATACAATGAGCTATATATGTACAAGGTGCTATAGATAATGACCGATTTATCGTAACGACTGGAGCGTGGCAGCGGGTAGACAGACCCCCATCACGGGGCCCACAGGGCGCGCGGGGTAAATTAACAACAGACAAGCCACTTGAAACATTACCGAGCTTTCCCTCTGCGCTCGCGAGGCACCCAAGACGCGGATACTGCGCCGTCGCTATGTTGTCGGAGCTGCTACTGCTGCTGCTGGCCTCGCTCTTACCTTACTCAACATAAATTAGGACCGATAGAAAGGGTAGATTGCTCAGAATGTTAACTGTACGGGCGGCGCCTCCCTCTTTCGATCTTTCTCACTCTGACCCCACGAGTAAGGAGGGGCGGAATAAATTAATCCGCAAGAACCTTCTCCGTCCGTCGTGTCCTCAAGTTTCGCGAGAATCGATGAGAAATTATCGCGACGGTAGATGTTGCATCGTGTATCGATGACATTATTTTTTCTGTTTTATTAAAAATGTGAAAGTCAGAGGGACGATTTTTTTTTTTCGCGAAGGCAAAAAAAATCGTATCGAAACACGTGCGATCGCTTCCACTCGGTTTTCCGCAATTATATCGATAAAAATGCGGAGAGAGACGCCGACTTCATTACGGCTCGCTCGCCGCGTCGAGTAATGCGATTCGAAATACGACTACGGCGGCTGGAAAACGTCTGTTTCGCGGGATCTGCATTTAATGGACATTAAAATGAATGACCATCTCGCGCCCGCGCGCGCGCGCCTCATTGCGAATGCGAAACGGCGATGTCGCGCGGTAACGGGGCGACCGCGAGAGCTCGCTCGGTGTCGTGAGAAAACCACCCGTCTCCCTCCGCTCCCCCGCCGTCCCGAGATTGTAATGAAGTGCCCAGGGGCAGAGTGAGATCTTACTTGTAAATACATTTTTTTCCCTCATTAAATTCCGATACAGTTGTTTGGGAAACGTGTCCGACCCGCCATGAAGGGCAGTGGGGGAGGGAGAGGGGGGGATACAAATGAACCGATCGAGTCTAATGCAAACAATGTAAATTAAAAAAATATCAGAAGCAGAGAGAGAAGAAAAAAAAAATCCCTCGACGATCGATTTGCTCGGACGATTATCATTTCGCCCAGCGCCTCACGCCCTCGCGACCTTCCCCCATTAATCAATGAATAATGACAACGCGCGCTGTGCAATCATCGTTACTTTACGCTCCGCTTGTTTTTCTTCTCGTTCGCCGAGAGACGAGTGACACACGAGACTCCGACGCGTCACGTGTATGTGTCATGTGTCTGTGCCTGTTGTCCCAAGCTGTACCAATTGCGGACACTGACACAGCCGCACCGAGCGGTATAATTCTCGGCCTTCAATTGGTCAAATTGACCGATCCGCGCATGCGCGAGAGCGAAACGTCGTCGCTCTCAAGGTTTTTGCGTAACGTCATTAGCGCTCGCGTCAGAAGCTGCGGATTGGTCTTCCTCTGCCTCCCTCTTATCCATATTCTTCCAGGTGACCCTTTCACCTCTTCCCAGATTCTTAAAACACATGTAGAAAATATAAAAAATAAAAAAGCTCGAGTCAGAAGTTGCGTAGAGGCGTCCCTCCTCCTCCCTCTTATCCATATTCTTCCACGTGACCCTTTCACCTCTTCCCAGTTTCTTAAAACCCTCCCCCCACGCATGCGCGTGGCGATGTACCGAAAACCCAACATCCGAAATGCACTGTAAATCCGTTCCCACCGCGACGTTGTTTGGTAGGAGCCGGAGAGACGGGCTAAAGGGGTTCTCGAGGGCGAAGAGGTAGGTAGTTTTGGGGGTTGGGGGTAGGCGAGGGTGTTCGGCGATGGGAGGGTGGCTTCGGGGGACTTTGGGGGTTGCGTGGGCGCCGAGAGAGCCGAGAGGGAACGTTTATTCCGCGCCCCTGCGAAAGAGAGAGACAGAGACAGTAGTGGGGTGGTTTGGGGGTAGGTAGGAGGCAGAGGAGGAGGGGATTGCGGGGCGACTCGAAGGATCGGGGGGTTTGGCTGGCCGATGTATGAATATACATGACCCAACCCGCCAACCCTTGCACCACAACGGAGCTGTGCTTACATTATTGTATATCTAATTCCGCGGACGGTTCTCAAAGTCTCCCCATTGGCCCGCGGATGCCCCGAGGTCCGCTGCGACGACGGCGCCGTAGGAGACGCCGCCGAATATTCGAAAAGCGTCGAAGGGTCGCAATGACAACCGCTGCGCCACGGGCGGTACGACTTTATGCAAGCAGTCTACATATTATACATTCGGACTGGGATTCAATTAAGTTCGGTTAGACCATCCTCGTCCCGAGTCGCGTACCCCCCTCCTCCTCCCCTTCCTTCGCCTGTCCGCCCGCTCCCCCCCTCCCCCCGCCCTTCTCGTTCCCTCCGGGCGGAGAGCAGCGCCCGTTGCACCCTGTTGAGGTGTTCCAAATCGTGTCTCAATCTCTTCGGGGCCTCGCACTTGCTGCGCTCGTATTACACGCTGCGCTCGCTCGAGACACGAGATGAAGACCGTTGGCGTTGGAGTTTTAGCGGGACCAGGGACCAGGGGTATTGCATCCACGAAATGCAAGACGGTGTTCGTGCGAGGCGCCGGTTGTGCAGCTGCTACTGCTGCTGTGGGATGGTTACGTCAATGCCTGACGAATATTGTGGACGAGCTGCGTTTATGCGGGAACACAAAGACAAGACGAAGAGGCGACTGGAGTGGATGGACCACGTGTGGCGACAGGTTTTCATCCGAATTGCTGAGGGGGACCCAATGCATTTCAGCAATTTTACTTTTTCACGCTCGACGCAGATATAGCGAAATCGCAAAACGCAAAACGTTGCGACTCAAGAGGGCGAGAAGCAAAAGAGATAAAAGGAAAAGTGCCGGCGTTCGACGTCAACCGGCGGCAAGCGGCAGCGAGAAATTACCGGGGAGAAGGCGCGAGCCACAAAAGAACCGTGAAGAACCCGCGCGCGCGTCGCGTGGCACAAAGGAAGAAACAATGAAAAGCTCGTCGCGCGCTGCGCGCTGCGGGAGCGGAAAGTGCTCGTGTGTTATTACACCCAGAGGTGAGAGATTAAAAAAGGGACAGAAGACGAAAAAAAAAAAAAAAAAAAAAAAAATTGTCGCTCCTCGAGCAGCGCTTTCGCGCGGCAAAAGCATAATGGTATCCCAGGCCTCTCGGTCGGCGGGTGGCGAACGTTTTTGACGTTTCTTCTCTCAAGTCGATCTCAGCGCATTAAGCTGGTCAAGTCCGATCCCCAAATAAAATTACACCGAGATATCCAAACGAGGTAAACAGTAAATTCTCGAGCCATGAAATATCCAAAATGCAGACGCTACTATCAACGCTGCTCCGGCGACCATAACCTACCCCAAGAGCAGGCTTAGCCTCGCAGTTTGTCCTATCGGATATCGACACTCTTCGGCGACATTCAACAACGGCGTAACGAAAGGCGAGCGAGCGAACAAGAGAGAGAGACTAGAGAATCCGTCGATGGACTTCCGTATATAGATATAATACACCAGTGGACTCGGTACGTAACGTTATATTGTACGATCGGCTCCGGCAAGTGCAAAAGCTCGTCACGTCGTCGGGCGTCGAACACACGTGTGTAGCGACGGCTCCCGCAACTCGAACCCGCGAGCGCTGACTGCGGCGCGGCAGTAGCCGCGTGCATCGAGCGAGCGAGCGAGAAAACAATGGTGATATCGCGAGCCGCTCTGCTCGTTCGCCCTTCCCCCTTTCCTCCCCCTGAGAGTGAGAGACGCGGTGGGACAAGCTGCGTGCAGCCCCCGATGCAACCCCCGGATCCACCGTTATACCATTGATGGACATGTAGATATAGGTATGGTACTTATGAGCATGTGTGAGCGAATTTGCGTGTGAATTTACGTGAGAATTTAGGTGTGCGTGTGTGCGGGGTATATATGCATGGACAGGCGCGTTACATACGTTCTCGTAATGTGGATGATGCTTGTTTGACATTTGGCGGGCGCGTAACGACCCACGGCAATAAGGTTAATTGAAATACGTCAAGTAGCCGGTGGCCCATCGGGGGAATATACTTTGGGCCGTGTCGAGGCCGACGCGGCGCATCATCGACTGCAACTGATCTGCTGGCGGCTTGGCTAATGCATTCCGGGCGCGGAACGAGAGATGCGAGTCGATGTGGAACGCGAAACGGATGCGCTTAGACGGTGGTCAGTGTATTCATAGAGGCTAGGAATTAATATACGTGACCTGCGCAATGTTACAAAAATCGTCGAGGCAAAAATCTCAATCATTTGAAAAAAAACAACGCTTTTTGTTCCTCGTGTAGAGACGGATCGAGGGTCGGGTAATAAGGGCAAACTTGAGGGGTTAAAGTGAACAGAGTCGCGAGAAGAGGACTCGAGAGGCTGTAGATGTCCCAATCGGAGTGCAGCGCGCCATCTCGCCAGTGGTAATGATGGAAAATCGCGCGCCCGTTTGGCAGGTCTCCGGGTGTGCAGCTCACCCATCCCCCCCCCCCCCCCCCCCCCCCACCTTCCAACCCTGCCTCGCTCGCTCGACACTTAATTCAATTCAATTGCGATACAGTTCAATAATTCGATTAATTAAAAATATTCTGGGCAGGTTGGGGGGCGTCAGGCGTATATCTCCGTCTCTCTCTCATATTCTCGCGTCACGGCGAGGACGGATAAGCGCATCGCAATGTTTTCGCGAAGAGGGAGACGAGACGCGACGAATCTCGCCCGTCGAGCGAAACATCGATGCACCGAGGGGAGAGGAAAGGAGGGAGAAAGAGAGAAAGCGAGATCGTGATTGAGGGGGTGAGTCGAGAAGGGGAGGGGAGGGGTTGGGGGCCAGGAGAGTGATCGTCGCGAAACGCGGATGATGGAGCCGGGAGCCCAAGCGCATATAGAGACATTAACGAGTGCGATGAGGAATAAAGGTGGGGGGAGGGGGAAGGGGAGAGGAGATGAGTGCAATATAGTCACCAATGGGATGAGACGCAGAGGGACGAAGACACATTTTGAGAGCGCACGACGCTCGCGACCCCGAAGAGTGAGAAGGGAGACGTGCATCGCGCTATTGGTAGCAAATTAGTTGACAGCTCAAACGTGCCACTCGATATTCCCCGCGTCATCTGTGATTACTCGATTATGAGTGCCGCGTTCTTCTCTCCGTCCTCCTCTTCTCTTCTCTTCCACCTTCCTCCTCGCCCAACTCGCGCCGACTTCCCGCTTATTAGCGCGACTTTTCAGCTCCTCTCTCGCCGTTCTCGTCGCTCTTCAGGGTAACGTTTCAGCTCTCGTGAAAATTCCATCAGCCCTCTCGACGTGTCGTACGAGAGAATCGCGCCGCACTCGACGGATGCGCGTGGCTTTCGATGCGTTTCCACTAAAAAAAATATATAACAGAATATGCACTGCTTTGATTTTTATTTTTCCAAAGCCAAATTAATGATGAAGCAGTACCCGAAAATTTGACTCAATTTCACGCGTTGTCATGGAAATAAAAAATAAAATAAAAAGCACCCGATGCAGATTAATCGAGTCGACTGTATTGACCGCAGTCGACTCGGCGTCGTCGTGACAGATAAATAACGGGGCGTGCCCAAATCATATTCCGCTCAACGCGGGGATATTATAATTCGCCTTGTTCGTTCCTCCTCTCCGTCTGACGTCGTTTCTCTCTGTCTCTCTCTCGCGCTCAGCTCTCTGGAAGCCGCGGCTTGCTGGCTCGGAGCTCGAGCAGCGCCGCTGGCTCGGTCCACGCGGTGCGGCAGTGGCTCGAGCTCGCGGAGAGCCTCTCGGGGTATCGCGGTGATAATAATGAACGCGTTAATTAAACCAGCTGATTTATGCGCCTTTCAGATTGTAATTGCTCGCAGCGCGCGGAAACGTACGGCCGAACCTCTTTTTCTCTCTCACTCCCTCTCCCGCCTTCTCGCGATTCTCTTTCCCTCTCGCTCGCGCCATCTTTCTTCGGGCCGCGCGCGCGCGGCGTGGAAGCCAATCGAGCTGAGCCGCGAGCGAGACCGAACGAAGAACGCGAGCCTGGCGAACGGATGAGGAACGAAGATCGAAAGAAATTGGCGAATATGCAAAGGTGAATTATGTATATACATATTATGGACGTACTATATATCTATATATACATCTCGGTTCTTTATTGAGATTATTCCTTAATCGAGGATAACGCCGATGAATTATTTAATCGCTAGGACTCTCGTTCCATTCGGTAATCGCGTTCGACTCGACGTCAGCGACAAACTTTTTGGAAACTTTTTTCTTTTTCTTGCGGATAATTGATTCTTATTAAAATCGTATCGGGGTCGCCGGCTGTTTGCAGTCTTTCTGGTAGAAAATTTACAGCGCTAGTCAGGCGCTGGTCAGGCCCGGACAGGGTACCCACGGCCCTGACCAGGGCCTGGCTAGCGTCGGGAGTAACGCCGTAAATTTTCTAGGGTATTTGCAATCACGAAAATACGACCCTGGACAGACCCGAAGTCGCACAGTGCAAGCGGGTCGTGAGAAGGGAGATGAAGAAGAGGGGTGGGAGGGGGTAGGGGGTAGGGGGTGGATCTCTTCACGCGGACGGTCAATAGTTGTCCTTCCGACTCGACTAGGCAGTGGCATTAATTAATTATAATTAAGTTTTAGTTGACGTGACCGTGGAGGGAGTCGCGCTCTGAGTGGCGACAGGGGGTGGTGAAGGGGGGAGGGGGGGGGCGAGGGAGAGACCCGGTAAGCAAGGCATCAGCGCGCCAGCCAAGCAGCCACCCGGCCCCGGAGCAGCAGCTACGCGACTCGCATTTTGAGCATTACCGATATTATGCAGATTTCCCAAGCAGCTCGTGTCCCACCACTTCTCATGCTCCGAGCGCCACTCGCCGCGCGTTCTTCCTCCCTTCGACCCCCGCCGGGTCTCATTCTCACTCTGTCGCGCGCGTCTCTTGTGTAGCTGTCCCCTCCCCCCTCCCCCCACTCGCCCTGCTGCCACCCCAGACGCTTCATCCACTGCACTCTCACTTTACTTCTTACCCTTCACTGCTGCTGCTGCTCCCTTCGTCTCGTGCCTCCCGACCCCTTCCCGCTCCCCCCTCGTAACACTTGCCAGCCGCGTGAGTCGTCGAGTGTAAATTATTTACTTATTTACGGCTCGTAAACAGGCCGAGGCGCGGCTTACGGCTCTGTAGAACCGTTCGAATCCGACGACGACAAAATTCTGAGATCGTCGGATTTGTCAGCTACGACGACGAGAATCTCTGTTCGGATTTTTGGACGGGTTCGAAAATTCGAAAATTTTCTGGTCACTGTGGCGATTTTGGGGCGATTCGATGTATAGCGTAAGTCGATCACTTGTCGCTTTTGAATTTGATTTTTGGTCCGGATTGTTGGGTGAGAAATTCGGAAAGATTTCGGTTGGTCGCAGCGCTGAGATTTTGCGATGGTCGGACGGAGATTGGAAGCTGAAGCTCGAGAGGGGGAGTGGAGGGTGGGTTGTAGGGGGGAGGTGTAGCCACCGGCAACTGCGCGTCACTGTAAGAAGCTGTTAATCTTCGGTAATAAACTGTATTTTCATTATAATACCGCATGAATATGCAACGACGATAATGGCCTTAATATCCCCCCCGGCGTGCGTCTTCCTGTGCTTTACGAGCTGAGCCTCCTCCGCCTGAATTTCAGACGTCTCCGGCGCGAGTAGATTTTCCAGCTATCGTGTGTCGTGCAACATCCGCGAGCGCGCGGCTTCCCGCGTACCGCGTATCCCGCGGGGTCGTCTGCTGCTTACTCGCCGTGACCAGCGTTTTCGCTCTTTCCTCTTAAAATTTTCGACTTTTCGGGCAAACACCTGTCATTTTTGGAATCAGCGGAAAATTTCCCATCGGATAGGGTTTTTAAACTTTGCGAAATCGAAATTTTTTTTTTCGCACGTTTTTCGCAAAAAACGCAAGGGGTACCCCTTCAAAAAATTTGCGATTTTTGAGGGTCAACTTTAAAAATCTGCAAAAAATCGAAAAATCGAGATATCGCATTCCGCCTGGTGGCATTCTCTTCCTCGAGGAGTCTTCTTTCGAATGCAAAAAGAAAATCCCAATTACATCGATCCAAATAAAAATTACACCGATTTTAGTGAAGTGCCAAAATTGAAAAAAATTAAAAATCATTTTTCGCATTTTTCTCCTCGAATTTTCTATTTTTCGGGCAAATACATAGCATTTTTGGAATCAGCGGAAAATTTTCCATCGGATAGCGTTTTAAAACTTCGTTAAATCGAATTTTTTTTTTCGCGTTTTTCGCAAGGCATTTTACGCTGTCGAACCTCTTTTCACGCGGACGCGCGTCATTGTTCCTCGTAAATATAAAGAGAAGACACACGTGCCCGAGTTGTCTGTACGATGCACACGCGTTGTGCTGCACAGTGGCGGGTAGAAGCCGACGTTTCCTGCCCTTAATGCAAGTTAATGTAAGCAGCGGCCGAAGGAATAATAGTGAGGGAGAGGTCAGGGGGGGAGGCCTACCCGGCAACATTCATTTATCTTAGTTTATTGCCAACTGCGGGGGAAACAAACACCGCTGGAATACGCAACGACGGCCCATTAACCTCTCTCCCCCTCTCCCGCTCTCTCAGCCTCGATGCGATGCGATGCGCAGCAGCCACTACGCGAGCTTAACCGGTCGTGTCCATCTCTCTTTGCTCGTGGCTCGCGCGTATGCCGATCCCATACACCGCGTCGCTCCGAACGAGCTTCCGAGCTCTCGGTAACGACGCGCCGAGATATATCCGGCGGTTTATATCGGCGAGTTTCGCGACGGGCAGCCCTTCGATATCGCTTCATGAGCATCGCGACTCCTGCTCGCGACTTGGATTCTCCGAAAAAAATTTCGCAGCAACAATTCCAAAAATTCGAATAATTATCAGTTTCGCAAATTGATAAACCAGATGCACGCGAATAAACGAAGCAAATTAACGAATAATGATTTTTATTTTTCAGCGAGAAAAAGGTTCGGCCGCGAAAGGGTTAATTACACTTGGGGGAAAAAAAATCGCATTTATCGACAACATCGAATGCTGCCTCGTGATTTTCGTGTGTGTGCGCGAGCGCCCGGCTTTCGCGTTTCTGTGCAGCCATACGAGCAGAAAAATGTTCGGAAAATAAAAACGAAAATAAAAAAAAATGCAGAAAAAAAAGGAACAGAAATTAATATAACGAATTAAACTGAAAAATAATGCGGGCAGGAGGAAACGCGACGGGAGAATGTTTCTGGCATAGAATATAATGGGTGCATTGCACACGAATAATAATGAGATTTTACAGTGCAGTTCACACAAAGCATCGGAAACAACGGGGGAAAAAAATGCGCGAGAGGCGAATCGCGAGGAACAAAGGGGAAAGGGTTGAGCCGATAAAAAAAAATCTATATATGTATATAAAAATCAGGCAGCGCCTGGTGTCTAAGCACACTGCTTCCTGCCTCTCTGACATTTTATTCGCGCTGCCAGACAGCAGCTGCATCGTCCTCCCCCCCCCCCCCCCCCTCCCCCTCCCATCCCCCTCGACTGCACTTACTCCTGTTTTTGTTCCCATTATACGCGCCGATTATACGTCTACTTTTCGCGGGTGTCGGCTCATTAACTTAGCCTCGCTTTTTAAATCAATTCCGCGATAAAAATGTCAACAGTGAAATAAATAAATTACGTACACACAACACTTTTGGTATTACGATTTTTTTTGTCGTCAGAAGACAAATAAAAATAAAAATAAATTCCCCGAGAGCGCGTGAAAAAAAAAATTAAAACAACGACTAAACGCACAGCAAAGTGCCAACTTCCGCCACTAATTAGACGTGCGACCAGCCTCACGGATAAAATATTAATATTGCACAGAGGAAAAAGTTCGCGCATTCAAATTCCGTGTGCGAAAACGTGCGATACGGTCCATCGGACGCGAACCGTCAGGAGGGGCGGAGGGGGCGGGTGGTGCTCGCGCGGGGGGCGACGCGCCTCAAAGGTGGAAAAAAAAATCGGCATAGTAAGAGCTCACCGGTTTTCACTTTGCGAACGGTAATGCGCGCATGAATATCGAACTTTTCGAGGCGAAACACCAGCCACGTGTCTGTGTTTGTGTGTGTGTGTGTGTCTCCGTCTGTGTGTGTGTTTTCGTTTCATCTATTTTTATTATTTTCCCGTCTTTGTCTCGCGGCTGGTCACGCTTTTTATTTATTTTTTTTCTCCCCGTCCCAGCCTCATAGTAGGTTTAGTGTTATATCGCGCGGAGTTTCAAATATCGCGTCTCCTCCGAGCCCCCAATCCCCACACCCCCACCCACCCCCACCTCCCCCACGTGCCGCTCCTTTGAGCGTCGACGCCTAGAAACGAGGCGAACCGGGGATAAAAAAATTATTGGAAAGCTCCGCCGTCGGCCACCTCCGGCTGAAAGGGACACACACGGCAACCGATAAATTTTGAATGCACCGGCCGCCGCGACGAGAATTATTAGTCGTTCGGCGTTCGGCGGTATAATGATCAAAAAATTATGAAACAAAAGATTCCACGGATGGCGAGACTTTTTCGTGGGTCAGCGAGGCAGGAAGCTTTTGCGGAAAGCTTTGACGCTCGCTGCTGCCGCCGCTGCTGCTGCTGCTGCTGCTGCTGCTGCTGCTGCTGCTGCTGCCCCGGCGCCTCGGATCCACCGCGCAGCAGCGGTGGTGGCAGCGTTCGCGCCACGTCGGTTCTCCCGCATTCGCCTCCAAACCTGCTGCCGCTGCCCCTGGTTGTACACACAACGTGGGGCGAGGCGATGCTCTCTTTCTCTCGCTCGGTCTCTATCTTTCTCACTCTCGCGCCTCCCGGTCGGTCTCGCTATATTTAAAAATCGGTGCGCTCTCCTGGAAACACTCTCGACGCTACAAAGAGACCAGGGCCAGCCGTTACATCGGGGTTTATTAAAATCCACCGCGCTTGCAGAGAGTGTGAGCTCAGTCGAGCCGGAGCGTCGCTACCGGGGAGAAGGGCGGAGGGGGAGGGGAGAGGGTGATGGTCATCCACGGGGATAGACGGGACGGGACACGATAGCTATATGTAAACTCGTGTGTGTGATCATTTCCCATTTCCATCGTCCACTGTCCACTCACTGTGCTACCAGTGCGACACACGGCCTGATTACACGATTACGCAGCTGTCCACGTGTTCCCGGCGTCTTGAATTTTCCGCTCTTGGCGAAGTCTTGCTCTAATTTTATTTTTTTTTTTCTTAATTATCCAGATTTAGCTGTAGGCCAAGTACTGGACCTCTAATTTTTTCTGACACTGATAAAACGAAGCTATCGAAAAATCAACGCAAAAGAAAATGATGCAGTTCGCGGATTTCGCTGATATTTTGTGCGAGACATTAGCCGCCGATACCCAATATTCCGATGCCATTCGTTACGCGAGAAAACAATGTTGCGCGCCCGCAATTTGCGTAGGACGGCGACGGCGGCCGAGGGGGTGGTCAGGGGTTGTTGGGAGGTGCTGGAAAACACCGTAAAAAATAACGGCATCCACTCACTCGTTCGACAGGGGCGCGTATTGCCGCTCTCCGCTCGCGTTGCATCCGCCGCCGCCGCGCGAGCTGTTGCAATAATAGCCAGGTAGTACTTTTTAATAATGCGCGCGTTATGAGAATCCGTAATCAAATCCCGTTGGAGAGGCCAAGAGGGGAGGGGAGAGGAGGGCAAAGGGGCAGGGAGGGGAAAAAAACGTAACGATTGTATTGACAAAAAGCTTTTGTGTAACCAAGTCGGAGTGGCTGGCGGCGAGCGTAACGCGCAGCTGCGGAAAATCGCGAGGCGCTCGCGCGCCTCGCGTTTCCGCGAATTTACACCCGCGCAATGCGCGCGCGCGCGTCAGTTTCACACACAGCGCGATGATTCATTATTTTTAATCAAACAAAACGATAATACGCTTATTAATTGATGAATTAAACATGACGCGCGGACGCGGCAACGCGTCGTGGGACGGCGGTCGGTGGAGGGCGGTGGGGGAGAGGGTGGGAGGGTTGGCCGCGGAATTTCCACAATTGCGGACTGCAGAGAGAACCATCCGGCGTTTGTCTCGTAGCGATTTTCGTCGCGTGCTGCGCGACGATGAAAATAATCTCACGAATTGAAACTTTATCTGCAAATTGCAGAGACTTATCTCAAGTTCAAGAATTTAATTGGTAGCTGGAATTTTATCATTTTTCAGAAATGATAATGCAACGCATTCCGACGGTGGTTCGTTGCAGTCGATTTAAAAAAATGCAACGTTACATTGGGGAGGAAAAAAATTGAAAAAATTTCGCCCTGGACGCAAGGGCGAATTTCGAAGGGGTGGTCTGTTGGGTCGCCCATATATGCTGCGGGCATTGTTTCACCTACGTGCATAATTATAATGAGTCACGTTTTAGAGTCAAACTTTGGCGGAATAAAGTTTGACATTATTATCGTCGTCGTGTGTGTGGTGAAGGGAGAGACGTCGTCGTCGACGTCGTCGGCGTCGTCGTCCTCGGTGGACCATTCTGATAGAGGGACGACGACGCCGACGACGCACAGGGCGGGGGGGGGGGGGGGGGGGGGGGAGTGACGACCCTCGGCCGCCGCGTCCAGGAGTTTTGAATATCGTTACGTACGCGGAAACGACAAGAGCATCGTTTTCACGATATTACAGAAACCAGTATAATACTTGCCCCCTCGTCTCTCGTCCCTTGCCCCCTTCCTCAACCCCCCTCCCCCCGCCCGCAGTCCATACGCGTTCATTGTGTTTCCTCGTTACCGTAATTAGATTCGATGTTGGCCGGTGCGGTGCGAGCCATCGAGATCGAGAACACATTTGGTTTTAAAGCTTTGAAGTATCCGGGGACGTCCGAGCCTCGGTGTACACTGAGGAAATTATATCGTCCCGCCGGGCAACGCGTTATTATTGCCCCGAAAATATTCGACACTCATCTCCGAATGACCAAGAGGAATTTTTTTTGCAAAATAGAATGATCGACACGAGACGATAAGAAAAAAGTCGTGTACCAAAGTCCAGGTGGACTCAAAATCAATTTTGATGCAAAAAAAAAAGTGCGAAAACAATTTTTATTTTTTTCAACACTTTATTTCGATGTATTTTCGCCCGACATCCACGAGCGGGTGGATCGTAACGAATTTCTTGTTTTTTCTTCTTTTTTTTTCGCCGGGGCTAAACGTCACCCCGTGAATTAATTTCCTGAGTGGTTGAATTTTGTCGGGCGATAACTCTGCGCGACTTTACGGTGTCGGGACGCGCCGTGGGGACGTACACGGATACAGTATACATGCGCATACACGAAAAAAAATATATACACACATTCGCACGTGCATCACAGTGCGATAAACATACTCGTGCGTACAGCGTCGACTATGTACACGGTGCATATACACATATATATAACACCGGGGCGCGAGTGGCTTGAAAAAGTTGTACATCGCGTCCGGGCGGCTTTCGGGCTTGGTACTTGGCGAGCGCGAGGGTGAAACGGCGCCGGGCGGAGCGTCGGGGGAGGGGGGTGAGGCTCGAAGGGGTCGCGACGCCAGAGAGAAGTAAATTTATTTAGCGTCGACCGCAGTGAGAGCGGAAAACCGTGAGGTGTCCGCGGATAGGAGCATTAACACGTGGCGTCAATGATAGCCATTCTCGATATCCATAATAATTATCACCGCTCCCCTCCGTATGTCCAGCCTCCCCCCTCGCCACCCCCTCCCAGCCTCCCACTGCTGGCTGCAACTCCGACGCCACGTACGAGCCGAAAATAAAATGTAGTTAATTTCCGAATGGGTGAACTATTTTTATTGTTAGTGCCCCCCACCCCCTCACCCTGCCCCCCAGGCCCCCCATGAATTTTCGGTGTGTACGAATATACGAATCGAGGCGATTTGACGCCAGTGCAGCTCAATTTGCGAATGGGTGAACTATTTTTTACTGTTAGTGCCACCCCCTACCACCTTCTCCTGCCCCCCTGGCCCCCCATGAATTTTCTGTGTACGAATATACGAAACGGCGATTCGACGCCTGTGTAGCTGCTCGGAAAACGCAGTCGCGGATCTGTGTTCCGGTATACCAAAGCAGCCGGGACAGGAAGAGGAATACAAAAACCGTGGGAGAGAGGGGAGGTGGAGGGGGGAGAGGAACGACGAGAAAGATGAAAACGAACAAGAGCCGCGATGGCAGAGAGGCGCGGCGAGCGGGGGGGGGGGGGGCCGGTCGGGCTCGTCGGGGGATTACGATAGCGATGGATTTTTTTTTTGCATGCGCCGAACGCTAAAAAAAAGGGGGACGAGAGAAGAGAGAAACATAAAACGCGCATCGGGCTGCTGACGAAAATTTCAGCCGAACGCCCGGATAAATCCGTTACTTCGATAACTAAGTTATCGAGAAAATACGCGCTTCCCATTCTCTTTCCCTCGTTCGCCCCCCTCGGTGCCCCCCTCCCTCCCCCACCTCATGTGGGGTACTTCTGTGCTCTCGTCTCGCGGATACACGAACACAGACACGCGTTCGCTCTGCAACAGTCCGATAGGCGCAGCGGTTCTGATATTCGATTTGTACGTCAGGCAGCGCGGAGATAACCCGAAATTATTCCACCTGAACGTCGGGGCCGCGGCCGCGAGGCGCGAGTCGGGGGCGCCCCCCACCCCCTGCACCCCCGCGTCGTTCGCTTCGCCTCGGACGCTTCGGCCGAGGAAGCGTCGACCGCGCCTCGCGGTCAATATTTATTTCCGAGTCGATTCGCCCAACGTGGTTGTTGAGGAAAAATATTTTCATTTTTTTTTATTGCATTGCGGAAACCGCCTGAAAATCGGTGGAGGAGATCGATGCGAGACAAGTGGAGACAATTTTACATGCCTACAAAAATGTATATTTCCGCTCCCGCACGACGAATGCACCGAAATAATTTTTTTTCTGTCACCCTCCTCGCTGTCTACCAGCGCGAAAGCTCGTCGCGCTCGTCGCTCCCCCGCCGCGCGATTAACAGAAGTTTTTGAAATACCCGGCTGTGTTTTATTAATTGAAAGATTATGTGAATCGAGCGCAGCGTTCTGTTCTGTTCTGTTCTGTTCGAGAGGGTCGCGGCTCGCAGACACCGGGAGCGAGAGAGAGTGAGAGACAGAGAGTCGCATGGCTGCTGCCGCTGCGACGAGTGTGGGCGAGGGGTGAGGATTGGGGAGGGGGATGAAAAAGGCATATTTGGCGCGAGCCGAACGGGTGCAAAAAACAGCGAGCGAGCGGTATTGTCGGCGCCGGTTATCCCGGCGCATTATAGTCCCCTCTCCCCCCCCCCCCCTCCCCCCACCCGCCCCTTGGCCACCGTGTGAGTGTCCGTCTGTGTGAACGCGAAAAAAAAAAGAAAAAAATGGCTGCCGGAGTCGCTGCGAGGTGTATAGGTAGCTGCAAAATCACACCCAATCGCGCTGCGGCCTGGCGGCCGAACCGAGAGCCGACCGGCCGGTCGGTCACCCGACAGCAGCGAGCGGCGTGGTCACCATCGGCCACTCTTTTGGTCCGTGTATGCAAATCGGGTACAGAATGACGCGTCAACGATTATACGAGGCTCCGGGCCTGCGTCCGAGCCTCGCCCCCCCCCCCCCCTTCATCCCCCCGCACCGTCGGACCCCGTGTATGTGGGCCGAGGGTTGCAGCGAGAGGGTTGCGAAAAAAACGGAGAGAAGGGAAAAAACGCGAAAAAAAAATTCCGCGCCGACGAATGTTGTAAAAATCTAGCCGGCCAATCGGGCGCATTGTGTCCAATGGCGAACAATACTGCGGCCGGTGCCGTCCGATGCAGAACCTCGACATTCTCTCGCTCTCTGTCGTTCTCGCACGTTTTTTCTCTCTCTCTCTCTCGTTGCCGCGCGCCGATCCGGATAGAGCGAGTTTCCACGCGCGAAAAGGGCGAGAGTCGTGTCGCATACGCAGCAGCAGCAGCAGCAGCAGCAGCAGCAACGATGCAGCAGCAGCAGCAGCGACACGGGACACGACGTAGCAGCTCGCACACTGCAAACGCGTCTTGTACCCCGAATCAGGTTTATTGTCGGATTTTTCGAATTGTATTTTTGCGCCCCGCTCTCCTACCCTCATCCCTCGGGTTCCTACCCCTATTCTCCGCTTTCCCGCCGGGGAAAAAACGTGGTGAACGTAGGTAACAGGGTCGTTGGCTTTCCGCACGTTTCTCCCTTCCTCCTCCTCCTCTTCGTGTATTTCCGTCGGACTCCTCTCGCCCTGCGAATATCCTGAGGGTCTTCCGCGATTTTTGACGTCGTCAATATGATAAAAAAAGTCGTAACTCGTGTCACGCTCGGGGGTTGCGGACAATTTTCAGGCATCGGGCTGTCACTTTCCTTGGCGTTGAAGGCACCGAAGTGTAATCAAGAACTTCCGACGTTACCCGAAAACCTGGATAAAGTAGCCCGAGTAGCGGAATCGGGCTACATGAGAAAGCGTCAAGCGTAGAGTCTGGCTGGTTAACGATTGCACCTGTTCTTACGTGAAACCCGCACTCGACCTCAATATTATATACTCGCCATGTACCGGCCAGTTTGCGGGACGGGGAGGGGGACGAAGAAGGGTCGGAGGGGGGGAGGGACACTCTCTCTCCGTCGCTCCCACCCACCACCCAGCCCCCAACCCCGTCTGCATCGGGCATTCCTAGAACAGTAATCTTATTAAATTTACATATTAATCAACGGATTTTAATTATCCCCAGCCCCTGCTGGGAGGAGGGACTGGAGACGGAAGCGAACGAGAGAGAGCGAGAGAAAGAGAGAGAGACAGAGAAGGAGAAAGGAGTAGGGTCAGGGGGTGTTGGGAGGAAGGGGTTGGGATTGAGAGGGTGGGGGATGAGCGAGTAGAGAGAAACCGACGTGTAGAAGCGACAGAGCAAGAGAGAGATAAAGGGGTGAGCTTGTGTGGAGTGTGTGTGTGAGTGTCAGTGAGAAAGGGTGCGTAGATCGCGGGATGAAAGCGAGACGGAGAGAAGAGCGTAATAGCCGGGTACACTAGGAGCGATGGTTGCGCGGGGGTTGGCCGAGCGAGACAGAAGGAGCGAGCGCGAGAGTTCCACCGCGTTGTGCGGCGGTGGCGGCGGCGGTGGCGGCGGCAGTGGCGGTGGTAGCGGTGGCGGAGACCGAGCCAGCTCTCGTAATTTACATTAATCCAATAATTGCATGGAGGTTTCCTAATTAGAAATTCAAATGAGGTGGTGGCAAGCAGGCAGGCAGGCAGGCAGGCTGGCTGGCAGGCTGGCTGGTTGGCTGGCAGGGCTACGAGCTCAACGACGGGGCCAGCAGCAGCAGCACCGACGGCAGCAGTAGAAGCGGTAGCATCGCTGCCGCCGCCGCCACCGAGCAAAGTCCGTGGCCCTACCCGTCGATGGGCTCGCCCTATCTCTCTCTCTCTCTCCCCCTCTTCACTCCCCCTCGTTCCCTCTCTGGGCGGCGGAGCCGAACACAAGTTCGAGTAATACCGGAACGGACGTCAAACGCGACTAAAATGACCGAAATCTGCATTACACGCTGCGATCTGGTGCCCTCCCCCCAAAACCCTAGAGGGCAGTCCCGCATCGATGCTGGGCTGACCAGTCTGGACGTTCGTGCACGTAACGCTTTCCAAAGTACTTCCTGATACTTCGGCTTGGATGTCGAATTGCGCTTTTTCTCCAGCCCCGAACAGCAGGGGTTGGGAATGAATGAATGTTGGAAAACGTCATTGGAGAACCTCCCATCAATGATGCCTAGGATCGCTTAAAAATCGTCGCAAAGAAGGAAGATACGTGTCGGACTTGATAGGACCAAAAAGTAGGGCCTGTGCTGACGAATTAATGCGGAGGAGGAAGGACGACAGCTTGTGGAGTGGGAAACGTGGGGTGTGTTGGGGTGGAGGGGATGGAGGAGCGAAAGCAATTTCAGCGTAATGTGACGTTGTCCAGCGGTACGTCTCGATGCGTGCGGTCCTTTTGTTGTCTCTGCTAGTGGGATCCCTCGACAACCCTAACACGTCCCTAATACCGCCGGAGCCTCTCTCAACTGCTATACCGCTGTGCTCTCCCTCCCCACTACCACCCACCCTCACCTTCCCCGCTCTCCACCTGCTTCTCCTCTTCCTCCTCCTCCTCCTCCTCGTCCTCCGTCTCCTCTCGTCCTTTCGACCCTCATCCTCCTCTCCACTGTATATCATGGGGGCTCTACGCCGAAGTGGTTCCCTGATAGTCCCAGCGCGGGACGATTAGCGCGGTTGGAAACCTGCGAAAGCGATACGTATTAGTCCGCCGCCACTGCCGCTGGTGTTGATGATCGTCGTTCCGTCGGGGTCGCAAACACACATGGCGACACACGGCGCCGCCGGTCGCTTCCAGTTGGCTAGAACATCCCACCAACGCTTCGATTTATAATACTTAAGGCGATTTGGAGAATTGACACCGACCCTACTATAGGCCTCACGACGTTACGACTCTGCGAAGTCATTGCAAAACCCTGGTCAGCTCTTTTCGCAAACTTCCCTGCTGGGCTTCTCTCACAGCAGGACCAACGTTTAGGTAAGACAAACGACTGGAAGTGTTTCTACACATTTTGTCTTGTTATTTCGGGCAACCAGACCAGACTGCAAAAAAACGTCTCAACCTAGGATTGGTCGCGAAAGCCTTGATCTCGGTTAATCTCGGGAAATCTTCCCTTCCAACCAGCGAGAGGAATAAAGCGAATCTGGCAAACAATGCGGAACGACGGGGAGCAGTCCTCACGCGCGGTTGTCAAGTTCCACTGTTTCCAAGTGATTGTAGTACGCGCCCTCCGCATCCCTCCTGGGAAAGGCGCATCGACGGGGGTTGCAGGGGCGAGAGAGGGAGAGAGAAAGACAGAGACAGCGGGGTCACTCGTATATACTCGCGCTACTTTGCTTGAACTTTACGCGCAATTATGATAATAGCGCGAGAGCGTTGTCGAGGCACCTAAACCCGGCGCAACTCGCGCGCACCGGGGGTTAGTTCAGCTAGTTCTCTGATATCGTCTGTGTTTGAACAGCAAGGCGAGGCTGCTCCTGCCGCTGCCTCCTTCTCTTCCACACACACAACCCCACCATCACCACCAACGCCACCGCCGCCACCACCACCATCACCACTTCTTCCGCGGCACTTCCTCCCCACCCCCTCCCACTGTCTCTCTCACGCCTCGACTCAACCTTCGCCGGAAGGGTGCGAGCATGGCAGAAAGCACGATATAGGTTGGGAGGAAACCGGGGGGGTTGTAGGATGAGGACAGGATGAGGACGAGGAGGAGGAGGGCGCAAGACCGAGGTGAGGAGCGGGTAGCAGGCCACGACGGAAATCTGCATAATATAACCAACTATTGTTCAAATAGAACGGCGCTCCGCAGATTCAATTACCATTGTGATACAATTAATGTTGGAAATTTCATCAATTCGAGTGCCGTAGCCAGGGCTCTCTTATACATATGCATAAGAGAATCGAACGTTGGTAAGCGGGGGGCACCCGCCGCTGCCAAGTGTGTGCCGCCCCCCCCCCCCCCCCCCCCTTCTCCCCCACCTGCTAGGAGTTTCGACTCAGACGTCGAGGCGGAAGAGCCGCGAGAATAAAATCTGAAAAAATGAAAGCTATACTAGTGTGAAAAACAGACGTTGGTTTTCTTAGTCTGTGGCTGCGTCCAAGTTTTACTGCATTGTCAAAGGCGATTTGCCTTTTTACAATTTCCCCGGTCGGTCAGCCCGCTGATGGCTTCAGTCAGACAACAAGGGGACAGGGCGCCAGGTTGGGTTATGTTCTCTACTACTAATGACTCTATACCGAACTCAACTCCCGACAGTTTCACACTGTTTGATTCCGTCGAAGATCTAGGGTGAATGATAATAAATAGGAGCGCGTGCAGGTTATGTGCATCGAGCCAGGGGGGGGGGCGGCGGAGAGGGTTGGAGGAGGGATGGGGAAGGGTTGGCGGAGGTTCGAGGCGCTTCGCCTGGGGGTGGGTCTGGGGCGCCCCGCGATGTTGGGTCTTCCCGCGCGGCCAAGTGTAATAAGAGGCGAGGCGCCCCCGCGGAATCACCCCAGGGGCTGCAGGGGGTAGGGGGTAGGGGCTCGGCCGTTCTATATCGAGGAGCCGCTGGTCCTCGCGTGCGCGGATCCATATAAATTCTAATTCCGCAATCAGCGCGGTATATCCAAGATAGTTCTAGGCCGCCGCCGCCGCCGCCACCGATGCGGGGCTATCCTAGGTCTGCCGCTAATTCCGAGGCTACGTGGCCGCCCAGCCTTCTTATATTTAACCGACAGCTCGGTAATGGCCATAATCAACGGTTGTACCGCGCGCGGCTCCCCGATAATAATTACGCGAAACTTTTCGGTCGAACGCCCGTGCGTGTGAGTGTGACTATATGAGCGACTGTGTTTGGCCGATGATGTACAGAGAGGTCCGTGGCACACGCCTAATGGGCTCCGGTACATATTTGTAATGTCTGTCGGCGTTGGGCGCCCATGTAACGTGTTACATGGGCTGACGCGCGTGCCGGCGTCTCTCGCGCGTCACGAATCCACGTTGGACGGCGTCGGGAACAACCCACACGGACCAACTGTGATTATCGTTCGAACCACACCGGCCCCGTCGTGCAGCTTCGAGTTTGCCGGCTATTTTCATCGATAAGCGCGCTTATCGTCAGCGGCACAGAATAGGCATGACGCAATTGACAGCATCTCCCTAGCAGACAGACGTGAACAGATGTTGACCCACTCGGCGGTCCTTTCTGTCGTCAGGCGTCTTGTCTTGTCCTTCTGCGACCAAGTGCGTCAACCCTTCAATTAACCTGCGTCTGTGCCGCTCTTAGAAGACTGCAAAATTAATGAGAGCCTCGGATCACGTTCATAGATTCTAGTCTCAACCTCACTGAATCCAAGGGACATGTCATAATCTGGCAGAGCCGAGAACAGCTCCGCAAGGGCATGATGCTTCCTAGCGATGACCTTGAAACGCCGAAAATATACAAACTGGGCTGATTCACGGTCGTTGCGAGTCTGGTCAAGCATGTACATTACCTGCAGACAACGAACCAGAGCCAACCAGCCTGTCAACCACGTTGTGAAGTTGCGCTTTGCTCATCAACATCATCGCACAGTAATACCTCGACCCTGCTCGGTTTCTGCATCCCCTTTCGGGTATATCCTCACCCCCTTACCCCAACCCTTCCCTCTCTCCCTGCTACTCCCCCTCCATCTCCCCTATCACCGAAAATAATCGATCGCATAATTATCCTGATGTACCTATTAATGCCAGGAAAACCAGCCCCACGGCTGCGGTGTGTGAGAGAGAGAGAGACCGATGCTTGTCATCCACACCAGCAGCGTCGATGTTAGTAGTCGTCCTTGGTGCTCGGCTACGCCTCGTCCGTAGTCAACGCGCGCGCGAGCGGGCGGGCGGCGCTTCTATATATAGCACATACGGATACGCGCCGCGCTCGCTCGCTCACGCGAGAGGGACGCGGGGCGTGTGGTAATTATATCAGGGACTAATGGATATAGTTAATTGCTAATTATGAGGCCTGCCAAATGATCGATAGTGCTGAGGTAGCGCGCGACCCTCGTTCGGGGAACGACGTGGAATTACCAAGAGTGTCACTCTCACTCCGCGTTTCTCCTCTGGTCGCTGTAACCCGCGCCACCCGCTTCGCCCTTCGTCCTCTTCGTCACGCCCGCATACCTCACCCTCAAATCCCCCCGCGCCCCCTCACCCCACTCGCCGGGCCCTCCAATGGCGTCGCTCGCCTGGAGCTCGGTGATTAGCAATTAAAGATTAGGAATTATTATTATCGACGTGGGCCAAGCTCCTCTGTGGGGGTTCCGATGCTCGATGATGCGCGAGGACTGGGATTCCGATCCGATGACCGCATTACCAACGTCAGTGCCAACGGCTAAGCTGGAAGTGTTATTTTACTGATACATAATCATTTGCTGACTAAATAGATGATCTGGGCCCTGATAAAAAATTAACGGCGCTAGTAAGGCCCTGACGAGGGCCGTGTCATCCATGCCCAGGTTTGATCAGTGCCAGGCTTGGTTGTAATGTAACGCTACATGTTTTCTACCCAAAAAGCTGCTCTTATTGGGTTGTAATCAGCTTTCGAAAATTCGTAAAATAAAACTTTAGTCGTCAGCCCTCATTTGACGAGAATGATAACAGACTGTCCTTATGTGATAAGTGGAGTATACCAGATACAAGTAATCAGCGCATTATCGCAACTGCTGATAACTCACTTAAAGTACGTAACACTCACACATCAGCAAAATACTTGGCTAAGTGGCTGTGTACCGTCATATCAAGCATTACTCGAAGGAAGAAGGAGAGAAGAAAAAAAAAGCACACGCTGCTTGCGCGGAGGGTGTTGCGAGGGGATCGCTCGGTCTCTCGAGAGCATTGTACAAACTAACGCTGATAAAATCACTCCGCGACTAGCTGCAGGAACATCAAAGAGCAAATGCCCGCGCTATTAAGGAGGGGCTTTATTAGATCGCCTATAACCTCGACAACGTCGGTGTAAAATTTAGCAAAGTGCTCAACTATGACTTTCCCTCCGTATCCCCCTGCCCACCCCTTCCCCCCTTCTCCTCTTCGCCTCTCTTCACCCCTCGCGCCCGTCTTCCTCTCTGTCACTCTTTCAATCTCGCCTCTTGGGTTGCTCACCGAGGCCTCCGCTCCGGGGTTACTGTTTAAGGCTTTTGCCCCTCGGTTTATAGTCGCGCCGCACGGGTCCCCCGACGACGCCGCTGCCGCGGCGGCCGAGACTTTCCATCTGGCTGAGAAACGTCGAGGTGGGCGAGAGAGAAGAGGGTTTGTGCAACGAGCGAAGGTGCGAGAGACCGAAAAGGAAACCAAGAGAGTGAGAGAGAGAGAGAAAGTGAGACCCGGAGACGCAAGCTGCTTGGAGGTCGTCAAAAATCAAAGAGATGGAAATTAACTCGCCTCTCTCGGCGAGGATCACAACTCCCTCCCCCTCTCTTTCCCTCTCCCTCTCTCTTGCTCTCTCTTCTTTCCTCATTCAGCCCTTCCGCGAGAAGGTGAGAGATTAGCTAACGCGATTTCGCCAGAACCGGAGACACGGCTGAGCCTCTCCGGCTCCTCGACGGGCTTCAGTCATTGGCACTACGTTCGCAGTTGGCATCGCGCTATGAATTATGCACATCAGGCGCATGTTAGACACAGAGGACGTCAAACATTTTAGTAATAACTAGGTTAATCATACGCTGGAGCGCGTGGTGATCGTAGATCTGGCCGCCGGGCCGAAAACCGCCCAAATCGGGGTCACGAAATTTATTTTTTCAAAATATCGACTTTTAACCTATACCATCGTTCTCAAGTCGCATATTCTACCCCTGAAAACACCGGTTACAACCCTTTTTAGTTGATTTTGAAAAAAAAAAATTTTTTTGGCCAAACAGTTTGTCAGAAATCGTAGATCTGGCCGCCGGACCGAAAACCGCCCAAATCGGGGTCACGAAATTTATTTTTTCAAAATATCGACTTTTAACCGATACCATCGTTCTCAAGTCGCATATTCTACCCCTGAAAACACTGGTTACAACCCTTTTGCTTCCTCATAGAGGAAGCTTTGTTTTTTTTAGTTGATTTTGAAAAATACATTTTTTGGCCGAACGGTTTGTCAGAAATCGTAGATCTGGCCGCCGGGCCGAAAACCGCCCAAATCGGGGCGCACGGATCGACGTTTTACCGCCAAATCCGCAATTTCGAGACTGCCAATCACTGTGCCGCTCCTGAGACGACGCTCTACGTCCCCACTGAGCGTCGTCGTCGTATAAAATACGCGCACGCTCGACCGGATTCGAGGTGTTGCGCGGCCGGAGCGAAAACTCGTCGGGAAATACAATCAAGCCGCGAGCGGCGCTTATATATCTGTGTTACACACACATAGACACATAAACACACACAATAGCGCTGGGCTATTATTCCGCGTTAGCCTCGTAGCACGAGCAGCCAGCCGCGTATTCGCTCTCGCGGCTCTCGATCGCGCGTGATGAGCGGCTGACGCTCGCGGGCAGCACCTCGTATATATAGAACCGCGAGCATCGCCTCATAGTCAGCTCATTATATCTCATAATTCGCCCGCCGTAAGTACACAAGCGTTACGCTAATTTTTCCCCGTAGACTCGCCGTGCAGAGGCGAGCTGCTCGCTCTCGCTGCAATCAAATTCTCGCGAATTTTATTGTTCCACAAATAACGATAATTAGAATGCTAATCAGGATAAGAGGATGGGAATGGGAGAGTCGGACGGCGAGGGGTGTATTATTATTCCGCGCGGCGAGCGGCGGTGCGAATACGAAGTATTTTCGTGTATATATATTTGCGAAAGGGAAAGAGAGAGGATGAAGGGTACAGAGAACGCGCGGCGTCGGCGGCGCATCGTCGCGGTGTCGGTGCGCAGCCGACAATCACGCTCATTACTGTCCCGGCATTCGCTAATGATCTTACTTGATTGCCGCCTAGCGAATTGTGCCACTCAAGGACTCCGTGGAAATCAGTAGACGGCGATTAATAAAAAGCCTTCTTCGAAATGACGCTCCATAGTGTTTGTATAAATATATATAGATACGTATACATTGTATTATGAATGTATATGTATTACCGTTCCGCACGGTCTCGCGTTACTTCCGCGCTCGGAGCGCGAGCGTGGGTGACCGGGGTCCGTTGGCTCGGCAGCGCGACTGATGAAAAAAAAAAAAATAATCAGCAAAATATTTTTAGCTGATTTTTTACGCAAAGAAAATCCTCGATGGAAAATTTTCTGCTGATTCCAAGAATTACAGGTGTTTTCTCAAACCCGAAAAATAAAAAATTCGAGGAGAAAAACGTAAAGGTCAATTTTTTTTTTCTTAGAAAAAAAATTGTCGGACTCCGCGGTTCATCTGACCCCGGTCACACCGCGCAGTTTATCCACATCGACCGTATTACGTGCACAACGGACTCTCGGTACTCGCTCGGATTGCTCGTCCGACGTTCAGCTATATTTCACCTGCGCACAAAGATGCCGATAATCAACCTCCCCCTCCTCCCCCTTAGCTCTGTGGGAAGAAGAGGAAAAACGCGATCGCCGCAGTCTTCGGTGTACTTCGCGTCCCGCGCTAATGCGACGCTCTCAGCGCCTCTCGGTCTTCGTCTCTCTCAACGCTCGTCGTCCCTTTAAGTGCCATGTTAATACTCATCCTCGGGAGATTGACCGGAATCACAAGCACAATAATAATGTATTCCCCCCTCCTTCTATCTCTCTTCTCTCCCTCCCCCTCCCCTCGATCTCCCTGTCCAACAAACTCTGGATCTCTTAATGTGTGTCCAGCGCTCGGCTCTTTCTCCTCAGCTCGGCCCGCCGCCTGTACAAGTATGAACACTGTCGTCTCGTTGATGGTTTCTGCGAAGTCTTCACGCTCGCTGGCTCGACTATCGGTGTATGTGTCTATGTGTTGCGGCGGCCCCGCGGCTACCGAGGAAAACGTCAGTGCATAATTACCGTAACGATCGTAATGACCGCGGCGTACACACCGCTTTATGCGCGAGCTGTGTGCGCCGGCGCGTCAGTTGTGTGTGCGGTACCTGCTTTTATCTGCCGTACGTGCGAGCTACTCGAGACCATGCGACTATGTGACCTTCCCTCGAGAATCCGGCGTGCGATACCCGAGCTCATGTCCGGATATGACGAATAATGTAAAATGACGAAGGAGCAAAAAAAATCCTTTAATTAGAAGTAGTCCTGTAAATCCTGTAAATATCTGTAAATATCTGTAGCCCAATTGGCTGAACATAAGTCGTCAGTTCGGTCGGATTTATTTCGCGAAGACGTGGCGAAGGCGACCGCATTCGGTGCCACGATGACGCACGGCGAACACACAGTCACCAATCACGTGACACATTAGCTGGACTATGAATAACTATTCGGCAAGTCGTGACTCTCTTCATGACCGAAAATTGCCGAGATGCGGGAGGCGACGTCGTTTGCATTCGGAGGGAGATTTAATGTGCCACAAGATTGCGACGTATCAAAGTGTCAAGCAACGCTCCTTGCCCTGCTCCTGCTGTCATAAAACAATGCGAAGACACGTGGCAAATGTAAAACATCCAGGAAATGTCATCGCAGTCACGATTTGATCTGTCGTCCCAATCCCAAAAATGTTAACCCCCGAAAAACCTCGGCGAACGGAGACTTCATGTCTCCATTCGTGTCCTTCGCTCTTCGGATCCTCGACTTAACGTCTGACGTAAATAAATTCAGCGCCGAAAACGTCATTGTCTATGAGTCGCCCCGACACATTCGCGGAATAATACTCGATAAGTCGTCGTCGTCGTCGTCGTCGTCGTCTCCGTCTTCGTAGTCGTAGTCGTAGCCGCCGCTTCTGCCGCTGCAGCCACTGCCGAGAAGTTATATTAGGAGGGCTTAATTAACCTCCTTCCACTGTACCTTATTCCTTTCACGCCCTCTTCCTTTCCTTCTCTCGCGCCTCCCCCCTCCCAACCCCCACCCCCCTCCCCCATGTCCCGTATCGCCCCTCTGTCTCTGTCGCGCTTTGTGCCCCGAGCTTTGTGGATCGCGTGGTCCTTATCCTCGTCGCAGGGAGAACTCACTGTTCGCGTAACTGTGCGAGGCTGCTTTCTTCCTACCCCCAACCCCCAATCCTCTTCAACCCCTCGTCCAAGGTCTGTTATACCCCTGCAGCCCCCTCCATACCTTCCTAGCCTCTTCGTCCTCCTCCCGCTCTACCCCCCTCCCCTACATACCTTCCCTGCCTCTTCGTCCTCCCCCCCCCCCCCCCTTCCCCCAATCCCCCAAGCAGCTCTTCTTAGCCGAGGACTCGGGGAGTACGTACTACGCGCGCGCCTCGGTATCTGCCTCGGCTCATTATGGATTCCTTATTACGGGAATAGATTAACGGATTAAATCTTAGAGCCTGGCGCTTGCGCTCGCTTCTATAGTAAGACCGAGGAGCAGGCATGGCGCCCATATATCTGTAGACGTTTACTCGAGCGATCTACACCCTCAGATCGTATATATAGTTATACGTAATTGTAGTCGTCGTCGTAGTCGTCGTTGCTCCGAGGATCTGAGCTCGCGCCGCCGGTTATAGGGGTAGCAGCGCAGCGGGACGACACTCGGCGCGATCCGAGTGGGTCGAGGGCGCCGCGAGAGACGCTCAAATGTCCAATGAGCTACGGCATTGTCGTCACAACGCGGTACCAGCGGCAAAGCGCCTCTCACCAGCCGAGAGAACGGGTCAATATAATTGCTTTCCCGCGAAAATTTCTCATTGTGTCGTCGCGCTAAAAAAAAATATAATTGATCGGCCTCTCGAGGTGATAAGAGGAATCAGGGCTCGCGAAAAATTTAGCGCCTAAGTTTCGCAGCTGACGAAAAATCGACAGAATTCTCTACCGTCCACCGACTGTAGACTTGAGAGATATGATGATTTTTTTTTGCGTTACGAATTCACGAGTTCCGTTCAGCCGCGGCCTCGACGACGACTGTTAACCGTTCGTAACTCGCTCTCGGCGTTCCTCGCAATTACAAACATATTTTCCGCCGTAAAAGACCCGTGTAACTGACAATAACTGCCTCAACGGCTCCTTCCTCGTCGATTTCGCGTACACCGACGTTTGCCACTACGTCGGCCATATAACACGTATATTAAAATATACGCGTAATTGTAGGCGTCGAGCTGTACGCGAAGCGAATACCATCGCCGACTGTAAAAACATCACGGGGCTTATCTAGATCAGTGGCAACTGCGAAGGAGGAGAAGGAGGCGGAGAAGGAGAAGGAGGAAACGACAACGACGACGACGACGACGACTGTTGAAGTGTCGGGGCCATTACCCGTTTTGCGGGCTCAGAGCGCTTTCAGCGCCAAGTAGAATTGATTCTCCGAATGTCACACAGCGTCGCTGCGCGAATGGAACACTTCCACCTTTTTTATTTTCTCATTTTATTTTTTTTTCTCCACCTCTTCGCCTCACGGAATAAATTACTTACACGTAATTATTACACGAGCGCACTTATCGCTCGGAATTGCCAAGGGTTGGTACACGCAACCCTCGCAACCCTCTCTGTCTCCCTCTCCTCACTTTTGCGCCTCTTCCGGCTGTGTAACATTTGCAAAGTTCAATTGGCAAGCGAGACAACGCGAGTGGCGCTACTATTTATTCAAAAGTTTCGAAGGCTCCCGGGGAAGTCGAAGGCAGTTTACTTTCGAGGTAATTGCGAGCATTTCTCCGTCTTCGTTTCGGAGTCCGCTGCCGCGTCGGGCACTTTCGTGGCTCTTCGTAGCCCTCTCGCTCTTCCTCCTCGATTTTACCCTCCGTGTCTGCACGTGTCTCTGTCTCTGTCTTCCTCCTCGATTTTACCCTCCGTGTCTGCACGTGTCTCTGTCTCTGTCTCTCGGTGACTGTGCCAAAGTATAACTGCCTCCCACTCGGTGCCGCCGCGATTATATCAGGCATAATTACCTCTCGCCGTCTCTCTCCCTCCCCCGCCCCCCTCCTCGCACCCTCTCTCGGGTAATCATTGTAACACCTAAGCACCCTGGCCTAACCCATCCTTGGATATAGCGACACCGAACGTTTCCACCATTGTTCGCCGTGTACATATATATGTATAATGTATATATGTACGAGAATCGATGGTCTGCGGACCTGGAGACTGATTCCTGTGGAGCAGCTCAGTCAGACCAGAGCTGCACCAAGATCCGGGTTCGATATATCTCCCTTCCATCCCCTCTTCGCCCTGGAAGCACGTTACATGCAGGTCGCCTGTCAGGTCAATTATAAATTACATTGTCCTTGCTCCTCATTCTCTTTTCGTAACGTTGGTTGATCGATTATTTTCCTTTCGGCTTTATTCGCGACGAATAGTCCGATGTATGTGGCACACAATGCGATGTGGGACGAAACTCGCGATTTTTTTTTCACATTTATTTCAATTGCTAGAAATATATTGAGTAACCTGACCTCTCGTGCGTCGCGAGCTATTATCGTCTCTTGATAATAGTCGAGAGAGTATTCCTTCCACGCTTAGAAATCACTCAGGCTCAGCCCGTCGATCGGCCCCGAGCGAACGATCGACAATGCGACACGATTTTTGCGCCGTGTTACAAAATGCCAATCGCGTCGCAGATATACAGAATGGAAGAGTCCCGCTCTGACTTGATTCTGAATTACCGCGCGGAGACGATAAATCAGACGGCGGCGGCGGCAACAGGGTCAAGCGTCGCGGTGTGACCGAGATTTTTACCTGCGCGTCGATCGATTGCGCATCGCGCGCGGCGAGTGATACGGCTGAGTTTCGCCGTTGTACCAGCCAGGCCAAGTTTTATCGATCCCTATTCAATGAGGATACACGACACGCGCGTCGCGCATTAAATCATTGAAATTTATGCAGCAGCAGCCAACCACCACCGTCGTGTGTGCCGCGCGCGGCGTTTACTCTCCGCGCGGTATCTTTCACTTTTCATTACGGGATCATTTGTCATGCAGCGCAGATCCCTTATCACTCGGCAATCATAAACAACCGGGCACGAATTCCAACTTTCGCGCATAACCCGACGCGAAGCCTCCCCCTCCCCCCCCCCCCCTCCTCCTCCTCCCCTCCCCCTCGGTGCCGGCAATTTATTACTTCTAAACGACGAGCGTACGTTCACCTGTGAGCGCGATAAACCTTCACCCCCTTCCCCCTCCCCCCTCCTCCCTCCACCGGGAATCGAATAAACATCGAAGAAAGTAAACTGACGAACGAGGAAATAATTGACGTAATTTGCGAGACAGAATTGCGAGCGTCCCGAGAGAGAAACAGAGAAAGAGAGACGAGGAGAATAAGCGATGTTCGAGCGAATTAAAAAGCGCGACAGCTGCGACGTAAACATCGCGAAAAATTGACAGGACGTCGGACAGCGTTCAACCGGGTTCATTATTATTATTATTATTATTTTTTGTTGTAGTACAAAAAAGGGGGATGACGTGCGGATTATTGTGGAGAAAATGAGACTGGCAATTCCGACGACGGAAACACGAGTCGCGGGATAAACGCTGGAATAATGAGACAGAGGTGGACGAGACGTTTGGTAATTTCTGCAATTTTTACTCGAGGGCAAAAGCAGCAAAATCGGTTTACTAACCGATTTAGCTGCTCGATCGCAAAAAGTGAGCTCGATCTCTTTGGTCGTCCTCGTCGTCCTCGTCGTCCTCGAGGAGAGGGCTGATAACACGACGCGAAGCTACCCTCAACGCACACTTTCACACCCGGTCGCTCTCCCCCCCCCCCCCCCCAGGCTCCCTCCGGCTCCTTCCCCTCTCACTTTACCGCCGTGGTACGTAAACTTTGGCCAAAGTGTCTACAGGGCACATTGCCTCGACCCCCTCGTCTCCCCGAGCCGCGAGGAGAAGAGGGAGACGAGGGGGTCGATGTATACCGACGTTTCCACGTTCCGTGAGTGTGCCGAACGGGAGGCCGGGGAGTGGGAGGCACCAGGGTTCGGGGGAGAGGGGTTGGTAGCCGAGAGATGAGGAACCGTCCCACTCCGCCGGTTACCAGCCCACGAGCGTCCAACCCAAGAGACTCAGGCTCACGAGAGAGAGTGGGAGGGAGGGGGAAAATGCTGATTCGAAATTAACGAAAATTAATTGGCACCGCCGTCGCGACATTAATTCACCCGATGTGCTAATTGCCATTCCCGTAGTCCGGCGTCCACGGCGCCATCGACGGGTCGAAGCCGAAGAAGTCACGAGCCCTAAAAAAATCCACCTGAGGAACGTCACTTTTTCGTCCACAAATAGCATTTTTTTTTTTACATTTTTTTGTTGTAAAAAAATATTAAGCACGAGGTGCGATATCTCCAGATGGCGCTCCGAGGGACTCCGCGTGTCTCGTCCGCCCGGACGGGAGCGGCAGCAGCCTGACAATTAAAGTTTAAAGTTGGAACGAGAGCTGTTTTACGTGCGCCCCCCCGCAAACTCCCTCGCAGGGGTAGAGGAAAGCAGAGGGGCGGCAGGGAAAGCGCGAGACGCGAGGGAGGCGCGAGCGGCCTCGTAAAACCTAATATAATTAAGCATAAAAATATCTCTCGCCTTTCTTGCCGCGCGGCGAGAAGCAACGAGCGGTGCTCGCTAATAATATACACACCGCTCGATATATAACTATATATACAAGCGAGGCGGTAGCGCGCGCGGCGAACGAGGCGAAAGTAAATAAAAGGAGTTCTTTATTAAAATATTCCGCGGCTGCTCGACGAAAGTCCGACTCGACCCTTCCCCCTCCCTTCTCCCCCCGCCCCTCTCCTGCCTCTCGCGCTTACAATGTACACGCGCCCGATACACGAGCGCGTAATACCAACAGCTATTTAGAAACGGAGCCGCGCGGCGTCGCGGAAAAGCTGGGACTGACTTGTTACATTCCAGTTTACGGTTTGGCTCGTTACGCGGCTCGCAGCGCTCAGACATAACCGGGATATCCATCTAGGTATATTATTATTATATCATTATTATTATACCTCACGCATTTTCAAGTATACGCAGTGCGAGAATATTGCTTATCAGCTCGAGCGGATCGACGACTCTTTCTCTCTCTTATTCTCGTCCGGATCGCGAGAGCCAAGGATCGAGAATGCGCAGACAATGGCGCCACGTGGATTGCGCGTCGGATTCGAACTTCAGACAGGTTATGACGCCCACGCGCATGCGCGAAGCGCGCGGAGATGAAAATCCTCGGAGGCGCGAGAGGATTGGAATATTTATGTCGCGCCTTGGGCCGCGCGCTCGATGATAATCTTTACGTAAGTCCGCTTAACGCTCGTTCGCGCTCGACGCCCTCGACGTAATTTATAATGCAGCGATAATTAGAACTCGCGGGAGTCACGAGGTTCGCGAGACTCTCCGGGAAACATGAAATTCGCGAAAAAGTTCGATATCACTGAGCTCAATGAACGGGCGAGCAGACTCACACGAGAGGAACGAGAGAGGGACGGGGGGGGGGGGGGGGGGGTGAGAGAAATGCCGCGCGGGAGTGCGAACAATCGTGTTTAATTTGTACCCGTAGCAGTGACGGAGCGACTGACGCCGCTTAAATTAAATAAGCCGGATAATGAAAGAGCCCGCGAGCTCTCAGGTGCTGCTCTCGAGTCTCGGTGCTCTTCCGTTCTGCTCTTCCGGTGTGTTACCTCTTTTCGCGGCGAGCGAGTAACTGGAGACGCGAAACCTTGCGTTTCTCCCTTCACATCGTCGCATAAATAAACACACAGTCGACAAATACGAAAAAAAAAAAAAAAAAAAAATAACCACGACAAAGTTGCCCGCATTTTTTCATCGATTAAAAATTACCTATCCAGCAAATTAATTCTCGGATCGAGCGACCCAGAAAAAAAAATGTCACAACAAAGTTGCCTGCATTTTTTCATCGATAAAAAATTACGTATCCTGCGAATTAATTCTCGAATCACAAAAGACGACGACGAGAATAGAGACGACGAAGACGTGTCACATCTCGAACGTCCAGGAAGCTTGGCAAGTCGCGCGGGAGATTTAAATTCATTGGAACTTGGTCGTGAGATGCCGCGCTCTCGCGGAGCACACAACTTATAAGTTTCGCGTTCGCAGCCTCGACAACGTGGGGGAAAACAGTGGAGATTCGGGGCGAGGCATTGAAAAGCCAATTTACCCGGGTACAATCGACTCGTCTCGGGGCGCGCAACTTTGTGAATGTGTCTCATTAACGTTATAGGCGCGCGACAAACGTCCCCCCCCCCCTCCCTCCACGCGCTCCTGTTATGACAGCAGGTGGTGTGCGTTATAAATATACAGTAAGTACGCTGCGCGACGAGAAGCCGGAGACTCGGGACCCCCGCGAAATTTACGTGTGCAAATCTCGCCTTCAGTCATCGCCTCGAACGTCGTCGAGCGCGAACGACGTACCAAAACCCGGCAAGGGGTAAACGTACTCGCGCGTAAAGATACATTGTACCCTCTGCGCGAGGGAGGCGCGTGCTGCTGTCGCTTTTGCCGCTGCGAAACTACGGCGGAGGGGCGGGGGGGGGGGGGGGGGGAACGCGGCGAAGATGTGAGAAGCAAAGAAGGAGGCTAAAGCCTCTTTCGAGTCGCCTCTATCGAACACAGCGGATAATCTAAATAATGTAATACAGTTAATCAAAGAATTAATGAGAGAGAAATGAAGAACACACTGTGAATTATTCATGGTTCGACTTGGGGAAGCAGCGAACGACAATAATAACACCGAGTATCGCATTGATAATGACGATAGTGATGGTAATAACGACAGGAAGATCCTGAACCACCGAACGGTCGAGACGAAAAATTCGTGACGTCACGTAATGTTGCATTACGATCGTCGGAACGTCGTTCATCGCGAATCCGAGTCGCGTTACTCACGCCGCAGTCTCAGATGCACGCACCGCTCGTCGTAGAATAATCGTCGAAGAATTATGCGCCAAGCGGCACGACCCATGCGCAGTACAATATGATAAGCAGCGGCTGCGATGCGTTTCGAAGAAGCCTCTTCCCTCGAACATCGACGACGCATCGCTGCGCTCTCGTTTTCCCGAAGACATTGATGGACAAGCGTCGCCCGACATGGTCAGCAGCGTAGGACTTTGCCGCTGTTTACATATTTATTTCACGAGACCCGAAGATCTCGGCCGATCCTACGACGTAATTGATGAAATCGACATAAATTTCGCGAATATCGCTGCTCGTTCTGCCGGCGTCGGATCCGGCGAGGTTATAGCCGGAGAATTTGCAATGAATCTCTGTGTGGCCCTCGAGAGACTCGAGAGCAGAATCAGCGAGGATTGGAAATTGTCGTGGCGCGCAGCTCTCGTCGCGGTCGACGGACGCCCGAAGAGACCGCGTTTTTCGTGCCAAATTTTATCACGCGGGTTATCGAAAATTCCGAGTCGCGAGAATCTCTGAAAAAAAAAAAAAAAAAAAACGTCCGCGTGTAAAGGACACATACACAACTATCGATCTACCTATATCTATCGATCTATCTATCTACGAGCTATATACACAAAAGGTATATCTGCCGGATAGCAGAGTTTCCAACGTCCCTGCATATCCCGGGGAAAACGAACGTAAAAAAAAATGGCGGTTGATAGGTGGACGCACACCGGAGGATCAGCTCGGTACTAATTGGAAATGAACGTCCGATTCGAAGCTCTCCAGTTTCTGCTCCGCTGTCGTTTTTTCTCCCTCCTCCTCCTCCTCCTCCTGCTCTCTGGCCCCTCCCCGCCACTTCCTCCTCCTCCCATTACCCCAGCAAAGGTTACCTCGTTTTCATTAATTGCACGTTTAATCTCTGCCAATCGCAGAAATTCGCAGGTCATCGCGCTGTCCTGGCTGAGAGTTACACGCTCGGCGCGCCTAATGAAAATACTCGGCGCGCGCGCGAATGACACTGACCGAACCGACCCCTTACCTCTTGGATTTCTTGCGAAAAAAAAATGTCGATTCGCAAAGTTTAAAAACCCTATCCGATAGGAAATTTTCCGCTGACTTTACCGCTCTTTTCCTGAAAAAACGTAAAAATTCGACAAGAAAAACGCGCAAATTAATTTTTTTGAAGGCGAGAGCATAACCAGCCGGATTATTCAACACTGCGATGCGGAACATCAGAAGCAAAGTGGACAAAGTGGCTCGCGGCGCCGCGTTTGTTAGTTTTTGGGGTTAAAGTGCGACTCTGGGACGAAAGATGGACCGTAGAATCTACTCGCGTCGCGTGTTGAACGTCGAGCGCGTCGCTTGGCTAGAATCGAGAGGGAATCCCCGGTGTGCCGAGCAGGAGAGCAGCGAACGAGCACTAGTTTATTTCGGGGGATAATCCAAACAAATGTACTCGGTGGCTCGCGGAGTAAATAACATGTAAATGCCGTAATGCTGGTTGACCGATGACTCGCGCTCTCGCTCTCTCGTGTGTCTCGTGTGTTGAGGCAACCGACCGACCGAGCGGCCGGCTGGCTGCGCGTACGTGAGCCGTTTATACTCTATCCATCCACTTCTCTTCCCTGCGTTATCCACAGCTGAACCCAGCAGCGCTTTCGCATCCTTCTGCGCCACCCATGTCCACTTATTTCGCTTAACTCCCAGCAAAATGATACCGGCGTCTGGCTACGGTCACCATGCCTTCAAGAATCCTAACCAACCCACCAGCCAACCTCCCAGAGAAACAACTTGATGCTGGGTCTTGGTTGACCTTGCAATAAATTCGTCGTGACCTTGGGAAAGACGAGAAAAATGACAGAAATTCCATAGGACCCCGAGAAGTCCAATGTGTCAAAACCGGACCAGGTCCAGAAGAGTCCACGATTCATTCGCCCCTGGCACATCAGTCAGTCCAGTGTGTCGGAATCCTCGCCAGGATATCTCAGCCCAGGAGTCTGTGCTTGCGTTGCTGTAACAAGTATCAAGAGAACCCGGACCAACAGCAGCAGCAGCAGCAACACCGAGTAGAAAGGAGAGAAATGGACATCGGTCGGGGTGTCAGCCAGTGGCTATCTCAGACTTGCCTCATCTTGGCTCGGCGGTCGGCGAGCCCCTTGGACGTTCTCGTCCAAGCTGAGGCGACCAGGAGGCGAGCAGCAGCAGCAGCAGCCGACACCGCTGCTATATCCTCTCCAGTCTTGCGTCCGTCCGTCCTTCCTTCCGCCACCTATAACAACTACGACTGCAACAACCACCACTATCACCGCGCGCCACCGCCTCCCGTTCCTATTCCTAGCCGGTTCCAAGCTGGGGTGGCCAGGAACCTACCACCTTCATCTTGCCCGAGCTGCACTCTCTCCTTCTGCCTTCGAACAGCCAAGCACCCTCCTTTATCCGCCCGCTGACCAACACCACCCGCCCCCATAGTTTCCAGGGAGATCGATTGTTATGCATAGCCTGTATTTGCCCATCCACCCGGCTCTGCCCGGTCGAGACTCTCGCTCCCTTCGCCCCGGCCTCGAAGACCCAACCCCTACTACATCTACCTTCAACCCACTCGACGGCCACGAAACTCTCGGGCGAAGAGAGCGAGCGAGAGAAGCTGGCGGGGCGCCGCCTCAAGTGAGAGATGACGAGGAAGGTGTGGAGACGGAGATACCGGCGACTCTCCGCCGAGGGAGCAACCGGCCCGACCGGCCAGAAGGGACGCGACGTAGCCGCACTGCCGTCCACCATCCTCCTTCCAACCTCCTCATCATACCCCCACCTTCTCCCGCCACCTACTCTACACGAAGAAACCAATTCCACGAGGACAGTTGAACGAGGTGAACCGCACCTAGCAGATCCCTGCCCCGTCCCCTATACCACCATACCACCCCGTTAGATGTCCCCCTTACAGGTTTCCCGCTATTCGGAGCTAGGCACCCGCTGGTTCGCCAACAGTCCCTCTGCCTAGATATACGATGGAAAACGATGCGCGAGCCGTCAAGGGAAATCGATACCTGAACACGTTACTTTCGATTGATCGTCCTGCGCCCCGAAGGAGAATCGAACTCGCCGCTCACTTCGTGTTGCATATCCGACCTGCGGGGATAAGTTGAAGGCGTTTAGATGGATTTTTAAATCAGGAAGAATGATATCCATTCTTCTGTTTTTTAGGAGAAAATCAGCGAGAGGCTCTTGGTGAGTTCTTCAAGGAAATTTTTGACCCCTGTTTCCTAGTGGTAACGGTTTTATTTGAGGGGAGTTTCAATGCAGATTCGTATAATTGGGTTCGTCGTTTCTCGGATAAAAGCTTCTCTGGCAGCCGGAGTGAAAAGCCAGATAAAGTTTTGGTCCAGAGCACTTTGTCCGTGTGTACGCGAATATATATATGCTACATGTATGTATTTATATATTTTTTTCCCTGCGTCCCAACAGCAGGATCACCGGATGAATGTTATACGTGAGCGGGATCCGCGAGCTCGGATCCGCTGTCCCGTTTCGCAAAATGCTCTAATACACGGGCGGCGCGCACGGAGCCGGCAGCAATTTAAGCCCTGGCAGGTGTAAAGAATGCTCGGCTGATAATACGTACAGAATTTTGCGGGGCTGTCTTTTTTTCCTCTTTTTTTTCTCTCTCTCCCTCTCGTCCACTGTGCATCGCGTCGCGTCACGTCAATCTGACGAGGCAACACGGATGCATTCGAACAAACGGCGAAAAAAAGAACAAGAGCAATGGGCGAAAAATAAAAAAAAAATTACCAAACGACGAAAAGTGCTGCGGCCGAACGGATATTTGCAATTCGCATACGAACAGACCCAGAGACCGCTAATGGCTGCTTAGCGCCTCTCCAGTTCGGCCCCGCATGAACCTGACCAAGGCGATTGACTTTTTTGCCTACAATGGTTCATTCTAATCCCGGACACTCTGAGGTGCTGCAGAAGAACCGCTTAATCCTTTGCGCTGGTGTTCACCAAAATCCTTAAACCGAAGAATCCAGTATGGCATTAATTGTGCCTTTAGTGCCGATGGTGAAGGTGGGTTGTGATGGAAAACTTTGGGGTTGCGAGTAAAACGAGCGAGACGATGTTTATTCTTCGTCCAACCCCGAACACACGAATATCGCGGCTGGACATTGACACACACACAGACAAAAACACACCCTACAGTCGTTGGCCACATGCGGGACTGTCGTGCAGCTCGCGTCACACACGCGCGACGCACAAACAGCGGCGTCGGCGGCGGCGGAGGAAAATGCAAATTGAGATTACCCCGCTCTCGCGCAGGCCACACGCTCGCGCCCCTGTTAACCTGAATTATTCGAGTCTTAATGATGGCTTAAGCGCCCGGCCCACTGATCTGAGGGATTAGAACGTGAATATTGCAGGGTCTAATGAACAGTCGGGAATTAGGAGCTCGTCTGGATTTTCACTTCCGAACGAAAGGGGATAATCTCCGACGAGTCCCCCTGGAGCCCCCCACCCACCTCCTCCGCCACCCCCGCCACTGTTCACCAGGCGCAGCGGTCGCCTCATCACCTGGTTGCTTTCTTTCCCTCCGACTTTCCGCCACCCTCGTCGCTTCTTTCTCCGGTCGTCAAAACCTACAAGTGGAAACCGAGTTAATTCGATCGAATCGCCTGATCCCACTTCATCCCTCCTACCCCTTCAACCACACTCCAAGTGCGGATGGCCGCAGAAGCGTATTGTAAATCAAGAAGCGAGAAAGAGATGGAGAGAGGGAAGGAATAAGTGAGAAGCTGAAAAGTAACGTTGCTTATCTTCTCCACGACCAAAGTCGTGGAAAACGTTTAAGCAGGAAAAACCCACCCCCACAGATCGACCCTGCAGTCCCGTCGCGTTGAGTGGGTTATGCACACAGACACGTTGCGTGTTTTCCAGCGTAGAATCGACGTGTAGCAGGCGTTTTGCTCTTTGGCATTTATGTGTTCATAATGCGTGAGAAGGATCGCGAGCAGGCAGCACCAACAGCAGCAGCAGCAGCAGTGAGGGAGTCTCTCACTTTGAGCGCCCCGAGTATGGACTGGAATGCGGGCGTGCGGAAACGCGGAAAGGAATGGAACGGGAGAACCCGAAGAGCGTGGGAGATCGAGAGAGAGAAAGAGAAAAAGAAAGTAACGGATGTATAGGGGAGGGTTGGGGGTGGAACGGGGCGAGCAACACGAGAGACGAGAACGCGAGGGGGTTGCAGGGCAAAAGGACGACGAGCGATGGAAACAGAGACGGAGAAAGGGTGAAAGAGGAACCGAGAGAAAGCGAGACAAGGACAACTCGGGGTAAACAGAGAGAGAAGAAAGAAGGAGAGAGACAGAAACAGGAAAAGTGAGAGGATACGGATCGAGAGAAAGAGAAAGTGAGACAAGAGGACAGAGGGAAAACAGAAAGAGGGAAAAAGCGAGAGCGTGAGCTAAAAGTGAGAGACGAGGAGGGTAAGCGGCTCGATGGGACAGGGTGGGTAGAGGGTAGGTGGAGGGTAGGTACGTCGAGGCAAGAGAAGCGCGATGTGCCAAGCTAAGGGGGTGAGCAACGGCGAAAGAGCGTGTTTTTCCACCACCAGTTGCTCGCGGCATCCGCAAACCCCTCCGAGCTTCGCTCCTCCCTCCCCATCTCTCTCTCTCTCTCTTTCTCACCCTCTTCGTCGCTCACCACCACCCCCCAACCCCATCACCGCTGCTCGGTACCGGAGTCTCGACGCGATTCCGGCGAGGCGAACGAAACCAGACCGTAAAAGTCCCGAAACTCTCCCTGTCACCTCCACCTCCTTACTCGCCCCTCCCTCCCCTTTCATCCCCCTTGACTACCGGCTGCACCGGCCTCAACCCCTAATCACTTTCTCGCTCTTTCGCTCTTTCCTCCTCGTCGTTCTCCCTCGCTCTTCCTTTTCTCTTGCGCCGCTTACCTCGCCTTCTCATCCTCCCCTTCCTACCCCCTCCCACCCGCCGAGCATCGGCTCCTGCCGACTACACTGGGAAACTGGGTCTGGAGGATAAAACAAAATGTCGACGAGTGTGCCGCGCCACCGCTGAGCTACTACTACTTACTAATACCACCACCACCACCATTCCCTGCACCGTTACTACCCCCTCGGCGACGGGGTAAAATCTGCCCCCAGGGACTAGCTCACCGCGCGTCCTTGCTGAGCGTTACACCTACCCCTCGCCTCCTCCTCGTCGATAAATTGACAAACAGGGGGAGGGGGAAGCACTTTTGCGGTTTCGACGCCGTTGAAGCGTGTCACTTGTCGGGAGCGCGACGATAAGATTCCCGTGGACTCTCGAGGCGCCTCGGCAAACTGTTGCGTCACTTTCTCGAGTGCAATTTTCTTTTTATCTATAATTTGTCGTTCGATGAACCGCGAGACGCACCTGGTCCTCTCATCATTCCACCTCGAGCCGCACTTCCGCATAATTCTTCGCCCAAGGGCAACGCAAACTCGGCGGTCCCTTGGTCGCTGCTGCTTACACCCTTCCGGTCTGTTTACGGTAGCGAATAACATGCAAATTATTCATAATGACGGCATAATGATCGCCGCATAATGGTCGTTATCCGTATAATGCGCTCCGATACGAAATCACACGTTGGGCAAACAATTCGCGGAACTATCACGAGGCTCAAAAGAAAAAAAATATATTAATACCCCAGAAATTATTTTAAAAGCAGCCCCATTCTCACCAATCATCATCGTTTAACGTCGGACGATCACGAATCATCGTCAATCTCGCTCCTACAACTCGCATCGCCGAGTGCCGAGAAATCGGTTTGGCAGCGAGATCGTTAATCGCTCGCACCTCGGTTCGCGTGGCCCTTATGATCATTAATCGGAGATTAGCCGGCAGGTTGCACCGTTCGCTCAGCCCTACGCCGGCTGGACGAGTCGGGCGTGGAAGGAGAAAGATAGAGAGAGAAGGACAGAGATGAGAACGAGTCAGCGGTGGAAAGAAGCGATTGCAGCTGACGTACCACGACGACGACGTGGGTCAGTGGGAGGTGGGGTAGGGGGGAGGAGGGAGACGAGAAGCAGGACGGACAGCAATATAGCAACAGCACACGGCGAGAGCTGCGAAGGTTGTTCGTGGGTACGACGAGGGAGGATGAGGGATGGGCCGAGTGTCCAGGTTGGAGGGTCGTTTATTGATCTCTCAAGTCCGAACCTCGCCTCTCTCTCTCTCTCTCTCTCTCACTCACTCACCCTCACTCCCTCTTTCTCTCTCACTCTCCGGCGTCGTGTACAAGGCACCTAACCCCATCCCCCCATTCGGCCAACCCCTTCTCTCCTTTGCGACCACCCTCCCTCCCCGCAACCCCCTAACCGGGCCACCCCTAACCATCCCCCTCTCTCCACCGCCTCCTCCAACTCCTTCTCTTCATGACTGCAGCCACAATCACCCCACCGGGTCGCACGCCGAGACACCGGACACGACGACCAGACTCGGCAAGCGTCCCTCTTCACCTCTCGTACTCACCCCTCTCCTTCTGTATCTATATCTATACATCTCTCTCTCTCTTAGCATCCTCGGCCTCCTCTTCCTCATCATCCTCGTCCTTCTCTGTCGCTGCTGCTGCTGCTTCTCTCGATCCTTCCGCTTCCACCCCCCCCCCCTCCCCCCCGCCGTTCGCTTGTTTAGTTCGCTCTCTCCGCTCTCGCGTCTCCAGTCGTCTCTCTGCTTGTTCGCCCGCCGAACTGTCCTGCCATTGGGTTACGCGCGAGCTCGCCCGCTTCTACGTCGGCCCCTTGAGAAAATAGGCTGCCCGACCGAAAACTCGGGACCGAGCCGCAGGCTCTACGCGAGGCCCGGACGTCTCACGAAAACCGCTGTCTTGATAAAATCTATAGAGCTCTCTCTCTCTTTCTAAACATCTATCTATCTATCTGTCTCTCTCTCTGTTGGTTGTTCAGCCGCTGTTCGAGAACCGAACGTAGACGATAGAAACGCTGCACGATGAGTCGTAATTAATTGTCGACTTCGTCGATACGAAGCTGTTGCACGAGTCATCGACACATTTTGTGCGCCACATTTTGTCTAACGCAATCTGAAAGCCTAAAGAATGAATCAGCGTAAATAAGGAGGCCGCGACCTGATTTTTTTTGTCAATCAATCCATCGAATTGGATAGTTCGTTGCGAAAGGTTTGGACAGACTCTATAACAATAGACGGACGCTGCCAGGCGCGGTTCTCTGACAGCTCGGACGGTCGATGGATCTGTCTCAATTCGGGCGCGGAAAATCGAAGCATCGTGAACAACGGCCGCAGACGCGTCTGCGACTGCTCAGGGATCCGCAGTGAGCTCTCCGGATGCCAAGACGCGTTTGCGGCCGAATCGAGGCGGATCGAGGCAGCAGCTACGACCTCACCGGTCATCTCGCAGCGCGGTCCAGCACCCAGCAGCCGTAACACGGATTGCGCCCCGGCGCCTCTCACACGCCATTTCCATCCGCGGCGCCGGCCCCGACGAACCTCTCCCGTCTTATCGTCGTGGCGCGGGCTCCGCGCGCGCACAGGTTGTCGATAAATTCGGCGATGCGGTCAAGCGCACCTCGCCTCTCGCGCGGGCCGCACACTCGACGGATCCGCAGCCGCAGCGTCCATCACACCGACTGTCTGTCCGTAGTTTCTCATTCTGGAGATAAGCGAAGCGAACTCCCGTCGAGATTTCGCGTGTCGAAAGGCTTTCCATTTTTCGCGATTTTTTTTTATCTATTTTTTTCGTCTTGGTGTGAAGGAAGAAAATTTAAAGAAATCGGGATTTTATTTCCTCTCGTTCTCTTCCGCCGTGGATTTTTTGCACCGTTTATTCGTTGCATCGCTGCACTTGAACCGAAAGTCCGAGAGGGGAGAAAGAAACAGCGACAGCGGCGGGAAATCCACCCGTAGTAAAATTTTGCATTCCCGGGGCTCCTAATAATAGCTATCGGTTCATACATTTTCATGGCATTACAAAATCGGAACAAATAGAGTGTACACGCGGCAATTACAAATGCATTATGCAACATAAATATTGATGCTCCCTGTAAAAACTGGTGCCGGGGACCCGCGGCAGCGGCAGAGGGAGAGGGACGGAGCGAGAGAAAGAGAGCGAGCAAAATGCAAAGCGATCGGGGAAGAAAGCTCGAGGGGATTTGTCGCTCGATGCGCGGGGGAGGGGGATCGACGATATCGACGACGCGCGGAATCGGCGTCGGCTCCTGGCGGACCGCGGAAACAATCGCTAATTTTTGTGTATAACATTAATATAAATATGTATCGCAATGGCCGCCCCTGCGAAGCCCAGGGATTTATGGCATATCGATGGCGCGAGACTCGCATTCGACGCTTCCGCGGAGACATTTTTCCACCGAGACGGAAACGAAAAAAAAAAAAAAAAATAATAAATGCTCGATAAATGCCACTCGAACTGTTGTATTTTTTTAATATTGGAAAAAATGTTTGATTTTGTCGATAGTTACAAAATAAAAAAAATAAAAATGCTTTACGCTCGGTTCTCGGAGAAAACCGCGACTACTCAGAAAAGTCCACCGCTGGAGAAACGCGGGGCTCTCGTCGTTCGGGCTAAACACACGCGCAGCCCGGCGTAGCGTTTCGCGTTAATAGCCGCAATTAAGTGTTTTAATTAGCGATCTCGCTGCGCCAGTGGCAGCTGCATCCAAATTAGGGCTCCACGAAACAATATAACTGCCGATTGAAGAACCTAATTAGCGCGAGCGAAGCCTCGCGAGCGTCGCTCTCGAGAGCTGCCGCCTCTGCTGCTGCTGCTGCTGCTACACTATTTATGCGCTATGCACGCCGCGATATGTCGGGACCTTGAATTCACCAGTCCTATATACAGCCGTAATATTATTATCATTATTATTATTATCCTTACAGTGGAAATATTCATTAGTAATTGGCTGCGATCGGAACGATAGATATTCTCACCTAACCGCGCGTTCTATAGTTCTCAAGATCGAAACGACTAATAAGAACGAGAGCGACGAACAAAAGGAAACGAGTTTTTTTTATTTAAACATTTTTTTTTCCTTTTATTTTTTTCCTGCAGTCGTACACGCGGCGGACCAGGGCTGATTTTCTGTCCACCCGACGACGGCAGAGACGCGACTCGAGCGCCGTCGGTGCGCCGGATAATCCCCCCGGTCGAAAATATACATATATATATATACGCCGTGTAATATACGTCGGCGGCGGTCCGCTCGCGAACTCGTAATTTAATACGCGCACGCACCGCGGAAATGGAGACAGTAATGACTCGTAGGGTTTCGGACTTAAAATTAAATGCGACTATCATCCCAGTTAGTAAAATTCCTAATTCGGTCCCGGTCTATCCTCTGTCGCTCTGAGAGGTGACTTCTGCTTCTGGCGGCTGCCTGGCTGCCTGTCCCCCTCATCCCCCTTCCACCCCCTGAGCCGCCCTGAGCCGTGGAGTCTCTCGTCGCGACATTCTCGTCCTACCCCCTTCCCCCTCCCAACCCTCGGTATAAGCACGTACCATTTTTCGTGTGATCTTCCGGGGCTTCGTGCTTCGCCGTGCTCTCGCCTAGCCGAGCGACCCGGAGAGAGTGCGGATGAAGGTGCGCAACTGGACCTGTTCCAAATTAAATTGAGGAACAAAAAAATTTTTTTTAAGTAGCGAAGGGAAGAGGAAAAAAAAAAAATTGACAAATTGAAAGCGCGCGCGTTTGCCTCTTCTTTTATTTACGCTTCCTCTACCCCCCCTCGTTGCCTGTCCTTCTCCCTCTGAGAAGCCGAAGGACGAGGCAAAAATTGCGACTGGATGAAAAATAAAATCAAACCAAAATTCACTCGAGTGTTCAGTCTTCGCCGATAGTCACGTGACCTTGTACAGCGTCCGCGTGCGCGACGAAGACCCCGGCGCTTCCATCCATTCGCTCCTCGTCGCGTCGCGGGTCGCGAATAGTCGCGGCGCACACGCGTAACGTTTAATTAATGTCCGCGGGCATTAGCATATAAACTCGTGCGTTAGGGCGCGCAGAGCGATGATGTCACCCCCCACTCGCGCGCCTCACTGGTCGCGCCTGCCGCGCGGCGCTCATTGGCGCGGACACCCTCGCGTTCTCGCACATTCGTCTGTCTCGTCTGCGTGTCTCTCGGTCGTCGCGTTATACACGCACACCGAGCGACGCAAGACAGACGGAAACGAGTGGTAACGCAGTCGCTGGAGTCTGCGGGGGAGGGAGGTGGAAGGGAAGGGTCGGAGGGGGAGGGGCAGAAGGCGAAGAGAGGAGGGGAGGAGAGAGGGCGAACTGTTGGTACAGATGGAATAACGTGGCTGCTGCTGCTGCTCGACGACGACGACGAGTGTTACTCGTCGTCGTCGAGATGCCAAATGTCGCAGGAAGCTCGGAGCAGCAGACACTCGCGCGGCCAGCGGGCATTACGAAGCCCCTCGGCGAGCCGAGGGGGTTCGAAGGGGGGACCGAGCACGCGGCGCTCGGCCGCCGCAGTTACATTGTCTAAGGTTTCGATAACCTCTAATGAACCGCCCCGACGAATGTTCCGAGCGAACTGCACGGCGAGACCCGGCCAGCCAGATTTTCGCGAAGCTCCTTTCGCAAGAGCCTTTGATATGGAGAAAAAAAATGGGGGATAATTGGACGTGGATAATACTCGAAGTTGAGCGACGAATAGAAGTAACGAAATTTCGAAATTTGTAGTTCCGTTGATATCAAAAAGAGACTAAAATGTCGTCGTCGATCGAACAAAATGTCTGAACCTAAATAAAAAAAAATAAAAAAAAAATAAAAAATGTGCTCAGACTCGACACTCGAGATGCTCCAGCGTTGCGTGTGTATTGTATATACAGCGACGAGGCGACGCCGACGCTTCGATGCTGCTCTCGGCTCTCGGCGCGTCGGTCGAGAGGCCAATAAAACTGAACTCCTAATTAAGAAGCGTGAAGGATGAATCTATTATCCGAGCTCGCTGCGCGGGGACTTACCAACGCAAATACGCGAGCTGCGCGCGCGCGCGGCCGGTAATGTCGCGCCGCTGGTACAAACATCGGGACAGACACGGCCGAGCATACGTGTTCATTAGGCTGTATTTGCTGTTTAGCATTTCAAATTCGGGAAGCGCCGAACGACGAACGACGAACGACGCTCTCGGGGGTGCGCAATACGATCGTACAACATCGCTCGGTAAGCACACGAGATACGCGCAGTTCGGGTCCCGCGACTGAGAGAGAAAACGAGAGACAGACAGACAGACAGACGGAGGGAGAAAGTGGGAGAGACTGTGGAGACCAAAGCGAGATGGAAGAAGAAGTCGGACACCGGGCACTTTTCGCAATCAAATATTTTAATTCAATCGCCCCGCCTGCTAATGATCCGCCTTACACACACGATACGCCTGGTGCCTCATCGCGCGATCTACCTGCTCCCCAATGCCGAGGTACCACTTAATTCGAACCAAAATAACAATACCGCATCTTCACTCTTTCTCTCTTTCTTTTTTTATCTCATTTTTATCTCGCAATTACCGCAGCGAAAAATACTCGCCTCGCCTGATTAAGATTTCACCGATTTCCGACCTACGCCAACCGTTGGATTGAAAAATTGACGACGTCTCAAGATCGTCCGAGCTTGAATATTGTTTTATTAATATATAGACCAAAAATAGGCTCTAAAGTCTTCAGGACAGGACGACACGTTAGTCGCGTTAGCCTCGTTTCCAGAAATAAAATAATATCAACTATAATAACAAAATAACAAAAAACAGCTGTCGTCTCGCTCGGAGCCTGAATTCCAAAAGCTGCGACCAAACTATCAGCTATCGCTTCTCATCTTCCTTCTCCCCTCAGCCACACACAACTCTCGATCCTCCGCTCGTGCGTCTCCTACGCTCCTCGCATTCGCCCTGCCCCCCCCCCCCCCCCCCCGCCCCCTGCCCTACCCCAACCCCCGCAACGACGCCGTCGCGCTGCCGTCCATAATCCGATCGCTGCTTACGGGGCCCCGCGTATTATATGGGCTATAGAAATTTCGCGGTTGCCGGGCTGTGGCGTGCTGCTCTCGCCATGTCCGGCGGCGCGTTATACACGCTCGGTTACAGCGCCCGGGATCACCGGGCTACACGTCGTCGCAACATCCGCACACCGCGGTGTTGATCTCACTCGCTCATACGGTATAACAACGCTGTACTATATACATACACGTATATATATATAACCCCAACACATATACACACTTATCGTATAGGCAGAGAGGTTGATACGCGCGACATAACAGCGACTTCCCCTGACTTCCCGCGTCGCCATTCTGCTCGCGCTGCTAAGCCACTCCGGAACGCGACTAGCGCGAGTAGAGCGAGTGCGGCGAGTGCGAGTAGAACAGCCACAAGCAGGAGCCACGAGGCCACGACGACGCCAGCCAAGTTGTTGCCGACACAATGACGCTATAATGACTAATGATCATATCATTTAATTAACATCGCACCCAACTAGCCAACGGAGCCCGGAGCCTTCGCCCGGCGCTGCTGCTGCTGCTGTTGCATTAGCTTTCGACGATCGTTCCCCGCTCTCAGCCGATGAGCGAGAGAGAAAGAGAGAGGGAGAGAGAGAGAGAGTCGATGCCTCTTGCCTCGCCTCGCTTCGCCTCGGCGATCTCGACACACCACGCTTATTATGTATTATCCATCGACGTTTTCTCTCTCGCTCTTTCGCCTTTCTCTCTCGCTTCGTTGTATTATAACCCAACAACGTGTTCGAGCGCTCGCGCTCCGCGTGCCTCGTGTCGTCGTCGTCGTCGTCGTCGTCGTCATCGTCGTCGCCGTCGTCGTCGTCGTCGTTGTGGCCCGACACGCTCTTACAATCCCCGCTGCGTGACCCGCACCTCTCCTCTTTCCCTCTCCTCCCCTCCCCCACCCTTCTCCCTATCACTTCGCACGCCACAGCGTCACGTCGCGCGCCGCCCGCACTCTCGTGTTAAATTCCATCGTCCAGCTACTCTCTGTGGTGACAACGCGCACATTGACGCGTGCGCTGTACGTTTATATATTATATATCCAGGCGCGGTGAGACTGCAAGCGCTCAGGAATAATTACACACCCGCAAGTGCGGGCGATGAGTTTCGTAACTGAGACGTTGTGATCTGAGACGTAACTGAGGCGTAATCGTGGCGTATTTTCTCGTTGGACGATGTTTTACTCGAATTTTCGTTGGTGCTCAAACCGATCGGTGGAAAAATAAATAAATTTCAGTGGATTTTCCGAGCGATGCCGAGTGGGACTCTATAACGTCTGACGGGCGACACTGTAATAACCCGGGACGCAATCGCGCACTTCCAGTCGGCTATTTCCGCACCGCGAAACGTGTCTGACCCGAATATCGGACACACGACGCTCTCTCGAAAGACGAACAGGAATAGTAGAGGAACTTCGGGACAAACGACTACGCGAGTCCGATAATCACCTTGCGGCGAATCGTCGGGCACGATAATAGCAATGACAGCGGTGTAACAATGACGCGGATGAAAATAACACGAGGTGGTTCCGGTGAATTTTCAATCGAGGGCGAATTACGCGAGGGACACGTGAGTCGAAGGTTCCGCTGGATTTTTCGATCGCGAAACGCAGCAGCTGCTGCACTATCGTCGGTCGATTCGATTAATTCGATTCCGATGATTCGAGCGACGATGAAACGGCCGCCCGGAACCGACGTCTTTAATTTATTTATAATTAGAAAACGTGCGAGACGCCGATTACGATCGCGCACCGCGACGAAGCCGCGGCTGTAATCAGCGGCGTCTCTCGCGATGAAAAAAAAATAGGGGGGTCCCCTGCTCACTCCCCCCGCCTCGCCGCCGCCGACACTGCGGTCGTAAATCTGCCGCTCGGCGTTCTCCGCGACTCGCATCTCATTATCACGAGCGTTAAAACGGTCGGGCACCTTCACGGCGCGTTATCAGCGATAATTGCGAGAGCCGATTGTAAAATTAGTTTTTGAAATTTTAATGCTGCGAGAAAAAAAAATAAATAAAAAAAAATCTGGGTCGTCATCTCGTCTCGTCGGCCAAGGAGATGAGAAGTGCGACCAGATTGTAATATTGATGACCGGTGAATATTTCACCGCGTTGATAAACATAAAATTGACCCGGCTGCAAATTTGGTCCGCGGTCTAATTTCGTCGGAATCAGCTTAACCCCTTAACCGCATTCGCTCGGCGATGAAAATAACTTTTTCTTCATTTCCCGTCGGTTTCCCTAAAAAAAGACATCGGCGTTTATTCGTGCTTCACGACGATTGGCCGATGTCGTAATTTGTAATTTTTCTCTGCGTCAAATCCGTCAAAAATAATATAATACTGTGCCCGAGGTACTTTTGTGCTGCTGCGCTCTTATAAGATTTTATAAGGGTAAATCGCAACTGAAACACCCTTTTGAAAAAAAAAAAGGAAATTTGTCGTTTCGCTTGTCAGAATTCGTAGATCTGGCCGCCGGGCCGAAAACCGCCCAAATCGGGGTCATGAAATTTATTTTTTCAAAATATCGACTTTTAACCTATACCATCGTTCTCAAGTCGCATATTCTACCCCTGAAAACACTGGTTACAACCCTTTTTTAGTGGATTAAAAAAATGTATGATATTTGACAGAACTGTCAAAGTTATCAAGGACAAATGAACCTGGACTCGGTCTGAGAGTCCCAGCCAATCACAGCTCGAATAGTTTGCAAACAATGCTTTCCGTTACTCATAAACTTTTTAAAAGACGGAATCGCTGAATCATCGAAATTGGAGCCAAGTGCCGAAATTAATTTTTTAACGCATCGTGAACTCAAAATTCCCTAATTCCTATACGTATATATACTGTCCACATATAAACACAGTGAGAAATGCATGCGATAACGGTATCTGCGCGAACGAGGCGAGCGAACGAGGGGGCGGTGGGGGGAGGGGGTGAATATTAGCCGGTGGCGTACGCGGTCTATCTAATATCCAATAACAGGTGCTCGGCCATAGTCGGATATGTCATCGGCATCGATTTTCCCTATTTACTTATGATAATCCCGCAATTACGGGATTTATCGACTGCCGTTGCGAAGCTTCTGATTTATTTCAACATTAATCACGTAAATGATGCGCCTCCCGGCTGCTCTCGCGCCCCTTCGCCCTCGCTCCCCTCCCACCCCCTCGCCCCTCCTCCTGGAACATCAGCAGCAACTGCAACTGTAGCAGGACGAGTCTCTCCTTCCATCCCCCTTTCTCCCCCCTTCGCCACCGATTCGTCCCACGTCCACGTACAGCGAACAGGAAACGAGCGGTATCGATCAAGATCGATCGTCTCACCACCGACGACACCGTCGATGCATTTGCTCAAGTCGCCCGTTTCGCATCGATCGCCCCGTATATAATAAGCGAAACACTCTCAGAGTTAATTCCGTTAATGAGCAATTTCGCTCCGCGTCGCGCGAATCTTTTTCGTCTGCTCATCGATTTTTTTTTTTCATTCGCACGTCGTCAGTTTCAATCATCTTTCGACACTATTTGACGGGTCGAAAATTGTCGATAATAGGAAAGCCCGAATAATGTATATACACTAATTTCATCTTAAACAATAATTTATGCGATTACTCTACCTCCATCGTCTCCGAGATTACTCGTCGGTTATTCCCGTCACTTGAATCGCCCCGTGAACTCACCTGAAACAGAAAAGCGAACGTGGCGTTGAATTGAGTGCGTGCGTCATTAGCAGGTTCGGCGGTGGTGGGGGCAGCGAGGGAAATAAGATCAATGAACCTTTCCATTAGCATGGCAGGCGAAAATTAATCGGCGATACGTTGACTTATTCGCGGGTCGGCGCGGGGTGTGTGCATTACCACCGGGTACGTCGAAACACGCGTGTAAACGCGGCGAGCTGCGAGCTGCGAGGCCGCGAGAGCTGTGTATATTCTGTTCTGCGGTGCGCGAACTGCGATGCCACGAGGGGCGCGAATATATCTGTATGTATACATATACGGGGCATTCCAGGTCAGTCGGATCGGACTCCGACTCTCGGCTCGGTCCAGATTCAATTCGACTTTCATTGAGAGGTTTTTTCTCATCGAATTTTCGATTTTTCGGACAAACACTGGTAATCTTCGGAATCAGCGGAAAATTTCCCATCGGATAGGGTTTTTTAACTTTGCAAAATCGAATTTTTTTTTCGCAAAAAAAAAAAACGCGAATGCAAAATTATTTTTCGCATTTTATTCCTCGAATTAAAAATTTGTTGGGCACACAGCGCAATTGACCTGGAATGCCCCATATGCATGATACATAGATATATATATATTTACTATATTCACGGAGTTCCGCCGAGCCAGATCGGAAAAGGCGGAAATCGGCGGTAGAACCGAGAGCGGTCGGGATGATGTTACATCATCAATCAGCTGGCAAACATCGACTCAACACTCGCTCCTCGTCCGCCGCTGCCGCCGCTTCGGCGGCCGTTCTGGCTTCGGGGCGCGCAGATCGCGTTGCTCCCTGACCCGCCGCGCGCTCCCGCAGCTCCGCTATACGTCAATTTAATACCGTCGCTCGCCTCGCGCAATGCTACATCACGTCCAGTTGTAATTAATTACCGAAATGTTAACGATGAGATTCGACGAGCGCGTTTCGCCGGACGGTAAATTTCTCCTCCTAGGCCTATCGATGATTACACCGTGATTTTCGTTTCTATGACTTCGAAGCACCAACGTTCTGCGGCGAGCGCAACGCACAGCGATAATGATCCGCCGCGGCCACGCGATTCGCGGTTGGATAATGATGCGACTCTCGCTCAACGCGAGAGCAAATTTTGGCGAATTAATCGCAGAGCGAAATGTGTCACGTGATACGAGACGCCAAACAAAAGACATTGGCGTTGGATTTCGGGCAACGAAAACACGATCATCATTCAATGTCTGATTCAAAACGCTTTTTCCACTGGCAGCGAAAAAAAATTGCGGTAGCCCTGGCAACCGTAAAGTGACAGTTATCGAGCGCGATTTTTTTTTTTTTTTTTTTTTTTTTTTTTTTTTTTTTTTTTTTTTTTTTTTTTTTTCGTTCGCCAACATCGCGGAGGTACGAATACAACGTCCGATCCTTTGGTCGGCACCGCCGAACTCTCTTTTGATTTATTCATTCGGCGACTCGCGCGCGATTCGCAATTTCGCAATTCGCGTTTGACCTTCCGCCGTCGCCATCGCCTCTGCCGCCGGGGCGATCAATCGACGAAATGTCGTTCGATATATTACTGCGCGTCGAACGCAACGGGAGAAACAAACGAGAATGCGATCGACGGAAATAAAAAAAGGAAAAAAAAAAGTGGGGTGGCATCGCTCTGTCCGCGTAATTCGGTTCTTTCAGCTTAAAATTACAGTCGACGCTGTCTGAATGGCCCGGAGAGTTTCGAGTGCGAGCGCGAAACACAGCAGGACCGGGCCAAAACTGCGGCTGTTCGGGGGGGGGGGGCTCCCCCCGGGAGGGGCGAGGGGCGAGGGGGCAGTGAAAGGGGTTGAGGGTTGAGGGGTTGTGCATCGCGCGACCGTACCGGGATATAACGGGCAGGCGGGCTCGATTGGGACACCGTGGGGGAGGGAGGGTGCCCCCCCCCCCCAGAGTCGCGGGCGTTAGGAAAAAGGACGAGGGAGGTTAATGCCGAAGAGAGAGCGAGAGACAGACGCGATCGCGGCCGATGCGGGGCGGAGAGTGAGCGAGGGGTAGCGAAAAAAAAAAAAAGAAAAAAAAAGGGTTCGGCTCGCGGGGCCAGAGGAGTCCGGGCAGGGGGGGGGGGGAGGGGCGCGTTTTTCCCGGGGAAAAAAATCCATACAATCCGATCGGGACAATGTGTACGTGCGAACGGACGCGCCTGTGTTTCACGTGTGTTCGGACATTGATACGGAAGCCAGATCTCTGAGCGTACACTGATAAATGCGAAAAAATCCAATGCCCCCCCTCTGGCCCCAACCCCTGGCCCCCGCCGATTTTCAAACACCCGCGAGTCGCCCGGCGGTGCGTGATGGTGTACAGCGAGTCTCTGTCGATGCTGATGCAGGTAGAAAGCGAGCGAGCGAGCCATAACGCTTCGAGATCGCGGGCGATCCCCCACGCCCCCCCCCCCCCCCTCCATCGCCCCATCGCCCCGCGCGATCGTCTATTCGCGTTCTCTCCGCCCCGACGAGTCTGCCGAACGGTTTGTCATCGTCCGGTAAAATAGTGCAACTGTGTGTGTGTTTTTTTCCGCCGCCGCCGCCGTCGTCGACGTCGTCGTCGTTGTTGCTTTTGTGCGCTTTTTTCGGTTGCGTCGGGTTTTGGCGACGGTGCCGGGGACAAAAATATATTCGAGTGGCCGGGCGAGCCGGACGGTCGAACGCGGAAAACGAAGTGAAACGAGAGTTTCGATCCCTTCCCCCCTGCCCCTCACCCCCTTGCCCTGGTGACATTTTAACGAGACAATTTGGGGATTAGGATTTTTCGTTTCGAACGAGAATTCGCTCGCATCAATTTTTCGTCATCGGGACGCTTCGAAAGAGCTCGAGAAAAATTTGGGCATCCGCCTGGATCGACGAGAGCGACTGTCGCAACGAGATATAACCCCGCGGCACCGACTCAGAAGCCAATATCCCCCGAAAGCTCGGAATATACGCAAATTTGCGTAGCTATGTCGAAAAAAAAAAAATTAAAAAATAGAAGGAAGGAAGGAAACAAAATCGCCGTGTACGAGCGGCCGAATGTACCAGGTCGGCAGCGACGGATATATCGTCGATCGCGCGTCCTCGCTACACAGTATAAAACACGGATGGGAGGGAGGGCGATGGGACCGTCGAGAGCGATATTTCCCAGTATTCGGCGCGGGGGTTCGGGGCTCCGGGTTTGGTGGCGCGGGAGGGGGGGAGGAAAACGTCGCGGCAATTCTAATGGGTTAACGACGTATTCGAGAACTCGATATGAATACGGATGATCGGTGCGATGGGTACGCGCGGGCCATACGACGGATCGATTGCCGATGCGCTGAACGCGAACGGGGCGAACTGTGGGGGCAGGGGGGGAGGGGTACAGCGCGTTCGGGGTACGTATATAACACAGCGAGGACGACGACGACGAACGCGGCTCGCGCTAGAGATATCGGGAGGCCAGGCATCAGCGCGCCACGTTGCTACTACTACAACTACTACTACTACTAGTACTACTACTAGTACTACTGCTATATCGGTGGGTAGTACCTTTGCCTACTCTCAACCTACTCCAACAACCTACCAATCAACCGGCTCGAAACCTCATCAGTTTTTTCTCTCTTTTTTTTTTTAATTTTCCCCCGTTGGTGCCCCCCCCCCCCTTGCCTCCGCACCGTAGCTTCGGTGCATACCCCATGCACCGGCGTGGGGCGAGGGGAGGAAGCGAGCGGGGCGAGCCTGCAGCGCTTGCAAACCCACCCGAACCTACTGCCCCCTGCCCCTCGCCCCTCCCCCCACCCCGCGCCGATCGCCGAGCGCGTCGACGAGTCAGCCGGCGGGAGGCCGTCCATTTTTTTTCGCGCTCCAGCCTCGGCGATGCAATTATAATCCAGCTTTATGAAAAAAAATGCATCGCAAATGTGATTGAGCACCGATACGCGCGGGGCTCGGGGGCCGGGGGGGGAGGTAGCTCGCGGGTGAGTGGGAGCTCGGTGGCGAGGGGCGAGGGAGGTGGGGGCAAGATTGTCGACGGGTGCGAGGTGGAGCGATGCCGAAACAGAGAGGGGCAAGCGTGGGGCGAGGGGGAGGGGGGTGGCATGAAGAGATTTCCTCTCCGCTTATGTCGGACAAAAGTGAAAGAGAGACAGGAGAGGGTGGTCAAGGGCCGAGGAGGGGTTGGAGGCAGAAGTGGAGAGGGGAGAAGCTGGAAAAGAGCGAGAAAGACGCGAATGGCGAGTCCGAGGGGTTCCGCCGACCAGCGGAGGGGGCGAGAGGGGGAGGAGGGCGTGAGGGATTGGTCAAAGCGCTCCGGTGGTGCTGATAAAAAATTACACCCGAAAAAGTATTACCGTCACCCTCGGCCGCCCCTGTCTTGCGCCGGCGAAACGTACGAGTCCCCCTCCCCTCCCTCTCCTCTCGCTCGTTTTCGCTGCGCCCTTTCAGTCCTACGTGCATATATATACCAAGCGTACAGTGTGCAGTGGGGCCGCGACTCTCTCGCTCCCTCCCGACGCCACTCACCGACAAACCTCGGGTATACATTATTCCTGTCAGCCAGCGGCACCGCATACAGTGTCCTCTCGGCCCCCTCCCCCTGCGGCCCCATCTCCTTCCTCATCCTCCCACCTCACACTCCTCGCTTCCTCGCCGCTTGGCGGTGTAGCGATGCCGAATGTGCGCCGTGGGGCTTGGGGGCCTCTCACACTATTGGGGGGTGCCCCCCCCATGCCCCAATCCCTCTAGCGCTCGCCCCAGTCGCGGCACCTACAGGCCGCGTGAGACGAGCACCGAAAATTGTTCCGAATGCGAATGTCCCCTTCCATCCTCCCCCTCCTCGCCACCGTTTTGCTCCTCATCCGCCAGGAGTCGCGTGTCTATCTGCTGCGACTGGGGAACATGCGAGGGGGACACGGGCAGCGGGTCACATTTTCGGGAGGGTCGCGAATTAAAAAAAAAAAAAAATGAAAGCTGCATAAGAGAGAGTAAGAAAAAATAAAATAAAAATGAGAGAAAGTGAAAAATACATGGATGTATGTACTTTATCGGTTGGAGTCAGAAGTGACAAAAGGAGTAAGATTTTGTTGTTCTTGCGACAAACAGTTGACACTCAAACTCGAAGCACGAGTTCCACGTGACTTCGACTTCGAGACGACTCGAAACTTTGTCCCCGATACTTCAACTCTTTCCCCGCTTTGCTCGCGCTCCGAGTCGTCGTTTCCATCGTGTCCGATGTGACACAGCGACGGCGGCGATTTCGCGTCTTCCCGATCGTCAGGTGCAATTAAGCTGAATAATCTACAACCGCCGCGCGGGGATTTCCGAGCGTTTATCGTCGGTGGATATTCCAACCATTGACGATTGTGTATTATACCTGGCGAACGAAACGAAGAGAGCGGGCGTCGCGAGTCTCTCATCGAGAACCGAGGAAAGTTCCGCGATTACGTCGCTCGCACACAGCGTCTGAAAACTTTGTTTCTGTGCAAACGGCGCGCGTCGTGATCGCTCTAATTGAGCGCAGCTCGGACTATGAGAAAAATTGACCAAAGGGTTATGGGCGACATGACATCTCCGGGATTAAGTATTTATCGTGCGGACTTCTCGACGATCGAGCCGGTGAATTCGCTCGGCGGACGGCGCTCATTGCTCATCGTACGTAGCTTTTATATCGAACTAGCGAATAATCCTTTGACATAATCGCGCGACAAAACTGTAATTCGCCCTTCGACCATTGAAACTTTTAAACGCAGCGTTTTTATTCGCCGACGAAGATTGACTCACGATTTTCCGCGAGTGCTTAACAAATACGTTTTGCATTTTCCCAGCAAGACATTTTTCTTAATTGCGCGATGGAAATCCGAGTCTCAGTTTTACAGCAAAAATCCGAGACTCGGTGAGTTTTGTGGTTGAAACAGACGTGGAAATTCGTTTCGGGAAAATATTCTCAAAGTGCGCGCGGCCTTGGCACGCACAATCTTGAAAATGGACTTGGAGCATCGCGCGAAGAAATTCGCGGTACGCGTTCGCCTTTTCCTTCTACTAATTAGTAACGAGATCCTCGCGCGCCGAGTTTTTGCGGGCGAGTCGCCTAATGAGAAAGAAAACGTACCCTTTGCATCGGCTTCAAGCTTGGAAAATGGGTTTTTTCCTCGTGTAATTGTTTCCACCAGGACTTTCCTCGTTCTTTATACAAACCGCCTGCCTCGTTTTCCCTATACCTGTATACATACATATATTTATATTTTAAGACATATATATCACATGCTTATATCTTCCAGAGGAAGGAAATTTCAGCTCGTCCGTACGCCGAGCGAGGATACGTAAACGAAACTTTTAAGAGGTTCAGGAAAAAAAAATAGCCTGTCGAAAAAAAATATATAATGGACAATAATTATTCAAATGGACGGTCGATTCGTGGGACGTAATGTGGACTGTGAGAGCCGATTCGGGTCGATGAGACGACGATGCACGCGACGAATTTCAATTCTCCGAACGCGACGAAAAAACCCGACCCTCCCCTGCCTCCCCCTCCCCCTGAGTCTCCTTAATGTCGGTTCATACGACGAAAAAGTTTTCGTTATTTTTTTTTTCGCTTCGCAAATAATTACAAAGGCCTCTGTGCGACGGTGGCAGCGTTGAAAAATAAAATTGAAACCGCTCGCGATTTCCGCTGGGGAAGGGAAACAATAACCGCGGGCTATAAAATCCCGAAGCCCCCGCGGCTAATCACCGATCGCGGCGATTACGATAAATTATGCTTACCCCGAGCTCCGCTCTCGCGCCGCGCGCCACATTGAAAATTAATAATTATAGTATTTTTTTAAAATATTATTATTATTTTTTTTTACATCGCTCGCTGCTCTCGAGTTCAACAAGTAAGAAGTGTTACGTGGTCGCGCGGCGACCTCCGCGATTTTCCCCCTTTGCCCCCACTCCACTGACCCAACTATTTCGCGACGCGATTATTATTTCCTTGTATCAAACTTTGTCGCGCGCGAGCCGCGGGGAAAACTAATTATATCCTCAAGGAGATTTCATTACAGCCACCGACGATTATTCCGAGCGCGGTTCGCGAGTTCCGAGGAATTAAACGGCAAATGGAAATCCTCATTACCTCAATCCGTTAGCTTCGTGAACAAAAAAATACCCACATATATTTGCAGAATTATAAATAAGTAAAAACTTGATTTTAATTATTTTACCACGAATAAAAAATATTGTATGAACAAAAAATATATGGTCATTGATTCGACGACTTCTCGCTGAAGATTCGCATTATCGTTTTGCGAGCAGCCGGATGACTCGGACCGCTGCGAGACGGCAGCTCGCCGTCAGCCTGTAAAACGCTATAAAGTAGCTCTGCTCGGGCGCTCGCGTGGATCCCGATGGAAGCCTCAATTAGCAGCAGCAGCAGCCGCGGGAGTTTTTATCTGCGTCTCAATTGCGCAAGCGCGCGCACGATATAACGTCATGCGTCTCATTCGTCGCGTCCTTGTCCATTCACAGTCACAGAGCCGACAGAAACATACACAGACGGCGATCGCCTCGACGTGCACGCGTCTTGCGGCTGTCTCAGCGGCGAGTCGCGCGCCTCGGCTCCGAGGTGTCTGTCTCATAAGTCCGGAGGCTTTTCACGAGGCCATGTTTTGAAATCGTAAACGCTCTGAAATTGTACTAACGTCCTGTTCTTTATACGATCACAGCGCCGCTTATCATATCGCTCTCTATAGACATTATAGCGTCGCGTTGAGCTTACCCAAAATAGCCTCGGATTAAGACGGCAAGAAAAAAATTAATATGCCACTCGGTTTGGAAGAACGAGGACCAGGCAAATATTTTTCCTTATCTCGCGACGTATCCGAAAATAGCGGCGAGATTAAAAATATTAAAGAAACAAACGAGGAAAAAAAAAAGCGAAATTATTAACGCTCCGGTTTTGCGGAAAAACGAGCGACCAATGGGTTCGTAAACACTCTCCCTATATTTTTTTTTGTTTTTCTTTTTCGCAGCCCCTCTCGTCCGTACCGTCTAGTCTACGGCCGAAGAAATACCCGGGAGAGATATAATTTCACACTGAAATCTCGAATCTTGCTTCCCCCTCCCTCACCCCTCTTCCCTTCCTGGTTGGCGGGGGAGGGGGCAGAGTACGGAGAAGCAAAAGCACTGAGAGGAAAAGAGAGAGGACGAATCGTGGCTCGCGCGTCGAGAAAAAATTCGTATTTCCGTTCTCGCCGAGCGTTGCGCCACGGCGCTGCGGGTGGTAATTGTAATAATTGTTATTATTCGGGTGTATAATTAACGCCAGCTCCGGAGCAGCGGTCCTGGGTGGACGGGTGGGGGGGGGGGGGGGGTGCAAAGGGCGAGGGGAGAGCGAGGGGAGAGCGAGGGAGAAAGAGTAGCAAGCACGAAGGTCTCAGACGAAAAGTTTAAGCATGGAAGCCCGGGGGGCCATTTGCATAATTAATTAAAGAAGAGTCGAGTTTTCAAAAGATTTTCATTCCGCGCCGCCGCCGCCGCCGCGACCTCGGGATTCTTCTTCGAGAGATCCGCCGCCGCCGCAGACGTTGCAGACGTCGCGGTAATATAACGTCGCGGTAATATAACCGAGTGCATTCACCGAGATCCGAGACCCTGAATATGGCGGAAGTCAATCGTCGAACTTCCTCATTTCTCTCCTGTTTTAATTTTTTTTTCTTGTCGTTGTTTTCGTTGATTTTTTTTGCTAATTTTTGCCAACGCTGCTGGAAGCCGTGTATCGGGTTTTTTTTTCTCTCTGTATCTCTCGCTCTCCATTGATTCGTGTGGCCGCTGATACGAGGGAAGAGCGAACGGAGCGACGAAGGGCACGTCGGGATACACATAGATATATATACATATACGGAGATGCGGAGCGGAGCAGCGAGCTGTACCGGGGAACGAGACGAGGTAGTCGCAAGGGGGCGACGAGGAGACGAGGGCCAAATGTAATTAATTATCCCGGTAATGACTCTGACTGATGAGCGGCTGGACAAGTCCGGCCAGCGTCGAAATAGCGCAGAAGTGGCGATGGCTTCGAGCTGCGCGGCTCCGGCGCGTCTCGTCGCTTCGCCTTCGTCGAGCGAACAAGTCCCGAAGTTGTGTTACCTTTGCATTTACACCGCGAATTATTTTTATTCATATCGGAATTTTTGTCTAAAGTTTTTTCGTCGGTAAAAAAATGTTTCTTGTCGCGAGTCGATCGAGTTCGTCGATAAAGAAGTTTTGCGAAAACATATTTTTAATCATAAATTATTTTGACATATTTTATCGATGTCGTTGAATTGGAATATTTCGACAAGAAAAAAAATAGTTGACTGGAGTCGCTTGTTCGAAATGCTTATTCGCGCGGCCGGTTTCAACCCAGCCCTTTATCCACGCGCGCGGAAGGATAGCGCGAGACAACCGAAGAGGGAGAGGAAGGGAGAGGGATAGGGTGAAGGAGAGAGGGAGAGAGAGAGCGGGGGCTGTGCATGACAAGGTAGATTTATTTTTTTCACACCCCACGCCACGACTCCCCGGGGCTGGACGAGGTGTTTTAATATTTTAATAGGACGACGGAATGGCCGGTTTCGTGACTTGGCGCTTTATAATGATATTGCGTTTAGAAAAAAACTAATGGCGAATTCCTTGTCTACGGGCAAAAACACATCGAAATAACGATAATAATGAATAAGAAAGATCAACATTGTTTTCAACTAAAAATGTTTTCAAAAATTGATATTACACTTTTTAAAAAATGTTGACAGCGTTCGTGCCCTGCGTTGCGGCGCCGTTTCAATCAACCCCCCCCCCCCCTGCCTCCCCCAATCTACCCCCTACGCCTTAATTTTCATCCACCGCGAGCATCGCCACCGTCCCGACACGGCATTCCCGACGCTCTTCGTGCCCCGCGCGATATGTTCACTCCGAGACTCAAGTCGAACTCTAATTTGCGAGCCCCCCCCCCCCCCCCCCTTTATCCCTTCGCCGCTCGCAAGCTGGTAATACGCGGAGGGGCACGTTGCGGGCTCGATTGCTCACGCACGCATCGCGCGAGCTCGCATCACGAAACAGTTTGGCCGATTCGCATCCGCGCATTATACGTGCATTATATCACGGCCGCGCACTGATCCAGCAACAGCCGCGAGGTTTCTCACTTCTCTGAAACAGTCGTTGAGAGACGGGAGCCTCGCCTATCGCCCTATTTACGGATTTCTACCTGGCAGCGCATATATATATTATTCGATATATATGATACGATTATTACATTTTCGCTCAGGTGCTGAATCACCGTATCAGCCGCCGAGCTACAACTGCCTAGACGCATCGATCGAGGGTGAAAAAAAAAATCGACCACGACTGCGATGGTTTCCAGGTGCTGCGCGAGTTTTCACAACTGGCCGGACGAAAAACTTTCAGCCAACGGGAGTGTCGGACGATTTCATCGTTGGTCGGTCGTCGGTCGTCGTCGTCGTTCTCGCTGCGTCCGTCGTTGCAGCCCGGACAAATCAAACCGGGACACCGAACTGCCAGCCTGGCGCTGATTTTTGCGAGGAGTTTTTCCGTTTTTTTTTCTGTCTCCTCCTTCTACTGCCGAGATTGCGATGCGTTCAGCCAACGGAGCGTTTCGTTGAGGGTTAACGTCGCGTTCTCCTCGTTTGTTGCCAAACGAACGCGGATCGCGACGCGCAGTTCTCCCAATTAATCATAGCTATATGCACGTTAACCCACCTCCCCCCCCCCCCCCCCCCTCCCTCCACCCAACCCCTCAACCTACGAGGATCGGAAGGTAATCCGACGATTGCTAATTTCATTGACGTACACGTCGTCACATCCGTATGACGTTCGCATTCTCAGTCCCGATCTCGTTTTCTCTCGCCCCTCCCCCATCCATCCGAATCAGGGAGACGAAGAGAGCCGCGTCAGAAATTCTTCCGAAAACACCGGACTCACTGCGTCATATTTTTTTTGTTTTTTTTTTTTTTTTTTTTTCAATATTCACAATTTTTTATTTACACTAAGCTTCCTATGAGGAAGCAAAAGATTCGGAATCGTGATGCACACGTCGCATCGTCATCCCGACGCGTGATCGTCGAGAGGGGGAAGGTTGGTGGATGAAGGGGCGGAAAAAAAGAGTCTGTCGAAATATTTTGTTGGCGGAGTGAAATTAATTCATGAATCGAGCCGGCGGCGCGCGGCATCGATCAAAACCATTACACAGACACACGCAAAAAAATATATATATACATCTACACACCCACTATATACTGCACATCGGCGGCAGGTCGAGTGAGGATGATCTGGCGCGTTTTCGGTCTGAAAAACGAATCGAAACGCTGGCCGGTTTCGCCGTCCGCGCCGCGACCGGCCGGCGAGCAGCGTACCTTTCATAATCCGACAAAATGCGAAACGCTCCCCGGGATCGGGGCCATTTTAATCGAAATAGGTTTTCCACTCGTCGTAGAGCAGACGCGACGCCGGGTAGAAGAGCTGCCCGCGTTACCCCTGGTCGCGGTGCGCAGGGTGGTCGAAGGGGTGGAGGGTGAGGGGGAGAGGAGGGAGCGGGAGGGGACAGGAGGAGGGGATGTAGAATAAAGAGTTCGTATTTAGAGGAGAATGAAATGAATTCGCCTCCTCTCTGCCAGCAGCAGCAGCAGCGGCAGCAGCAGCAGTAGTAGCAGCAGCAGCAGCACCGCCAACGTCGGGTCGGGACGATGAAAGACCGATAAGCATAGCTGATTTATACGAGGCGCGACCGGCGGCGAGAGAGCCGAACCGTTAGCTCGTCCGGTCGTTCATTCGTTCGAACGCTTCGATCTCCCGCCGCTTCGTTCGATCTCCCTCCTCCGCCCCTTCACCCTTCCAGCCGCCTTCCTGTCCCTCGCTCGCTTCATCCCTGTGCTTTCTAGCTGTCTCTCTCTCTCTCGCGACTCCCCCGCTTTTTTCTACCGGAATTTCTCTGCCCTCTATACATTCGGAGCGAGGGGCTCGCTCTGGCGGGGAGCGACCCGCGTTCTTTCATTCCACGCGCGTTGCTCGGTGAATTTCGCGTGGCCACTCGTTTACGGGGATACACCGAGGGCGGCCACACGAGTTCCCGGCGACGCGAGTGTAAAACTCGAAAAATTATATGCGTATCCTAAAAAAAAAAAAAATTCGTGTAGATATGTCTGAGGACGAATTTTGTCAATTGTCATCGCGAGGAGACGTCGATGAGAAATCTCAGTAAAATTTTCGGTGGAAAGATTCATTAAAAAAGATCCGCGTTTTTATTAAGGTATCAAGTGCTTGAGCAGTCCACACGACGTATACAAAAAAATTGTATTACATTGTATGCCGCGTGAGCGTTTCGACACGGTCCGAAGAAAAATTTCCGAGAATGCTGCACGAGCCAATGATTATTTTTTATAATACGTAACCAGATGCACCGGCGCGACGCACGGATGCCGCGCACCGGATCCGATTCGCCGATACGGCTGGTCGCGATACCGGAACAAAAATGCGAGATAATGGAATAATATATATCTATATATATCTCGTCGCGTCGAAGTGGCCGCGGCGACGGTCGTCGCCCATTCACCGGATTCCTCGGCGAGCTTCCCGCTTGTCGACGCGAAACGCACAATAAAATCACTGAGTTTGCAAAAAAAAAGAAGCAATTAACCAGGGGAAAACAAAATTCGTGGATTCTAAGAGCGAGGAGGGGCCGAAATCGACAAAAATGTCGAAGGCGCGAAAACGCACGATAATGGACCACCCCGACAAAAATTCCAGGGTCGCAGCGGCGGCCGACGTTTTGATCAGTCGTCCGCGCGAGTTTTTGTTCCTCGGCTCGAACACTGATTTTTCCGCCGCCGCCGATGCAGCGTGCGTACTGCTCGGTGCACACGAGCGCAGCTCGTGTCCGGCTCGCTGCTGGTGGTCGCATCTCATTCCTATGCCATACGACTCGCTTTTCGGGGAAATAAAACGAGAATGAAAAAAAAATGAGGGTTGGAAAAAAAATTCCGGGGTGACCGGGTGCACCGGCAAGGACAAAAGAACTCCGCTATGTCGTTTCGTCTCCCTCTTCCCTCTTCCGCCCTCCCCCCCTCCCCTGCCTCATCCATGCCGCGGCGATTCTCCCTCGCTGGACCAGAGAGGGAGGGGGCAGAGCGCGGCATTCGGGCAATGCGAGTCGAAAGCACGCGGCTGTATCCAGCGCGTAATGCGTCGAGCCCCCCATCGAAGGACCAGAGGTTACGTACCACGCGGGACGTATGCATTGCGAGATATTCCTGAGGGAGGGGAGGGGGTACGTGACTATAACTACGAAGTCGCGACGAGCACGTGGCACACAGGTGCACTGACAAAAATTAGTAGTTGTGATTACCAATCGTTAGTCAGAGCTACCAATATTTTAGTAACTGCAACCAATTTTTTGGTAGATCGAACCAATGATTGGTAATAGCAAGTACAGATTTTTCTCAGTGTGATAGAAGCACCAGACTCTGAGGTGAGGACCTCAAAAGCCACTAATTTTGAGGCGATGAAAATATTTTTCAAACTTAAAAAAAAAAATTGGTTTATGTAATGAAAAAAGGTGCATTAACATTTTTTAATTTTCGTATCGCCTCCTTGAAGATGAACCCGTGGTCGTCATAACCATCGAATTCACAGCTCAGTAAAAATCGCAGCCGCGATCGAGGACCCCAAATTCGTCTGCAGCCGCGCGAATTCGCACTCGAGCTCACGGTCTCGTTATTGTTTCAACTTGGAAAAATAACAAAGTCAATTATTTTTCTTCTCCCACCCGCCGCGGGACTCCGCGCTATTTACTCTAGCGCGCGCGCGTCGTACAAACACACGGAGCTGGGGGAAAAAAAAAACGAAAGAAAAGAGGAAAAAAGCAGCTCGCACGTTTTCCGCAACACCGAAACATCGGCAAAGCGTGCACCGGTCGGGAGGAGGGGGAGGATGGTCGAAGGGAGGGGGACGACTGCTCGCGATACGCGCCGCGTGCATCGCGCGCGGAGAACAATCGCTTCTGGCGTCGCGCGGTCGTGTGTATAGGTTGCCGCTCTCCTCGTGTGCGCGAGCGCCGCCTCGACTCTTCGTACGTTTCGCTCTCTCGTTTATTCGCCGTTTACGCATTCCATCGGATATAACGAAAAAAGACGGAGAGAAAACAACAAATACGAAATAAACGAAAAAAGAAACAAACCCCGAAAAAGCTACATAGGTAAGAGTGAGAAAGACAGAGAGAAAAAGTGAGAGAAAGACAGAGATAGAGCGAGAAGGGTTACCAGTTTAAAAACAGGGAGCCCGGATCGAGAGGGGGAATCGAAAAAAAAAAAAAGAAACGCCAAAAGCCTTTTTGTTTGACCGGATTGGAAGTGGTATAAATTGGTAAGGGGACCAGCAGCGCCACCCCAGCGGGGTCCTTCCCCGTGCTCGTTGCTGAATTCAGGGAGCCGGGGAGGGGGTCAGCGAGGACTATGAGGAGGAGGAGGGAGAGGGGTGGGAGACGAGAGCCGGAGAGCCGGAGAATCAGAGATGCCGAGCAACGAGTGGGACTGCGACGCAGGCAGAGAGGCCAAAGGGGTAAGGACGCGTTGATTAGCAGGGAGAGAGGACGAGTAGTCCTGGCGGGGCCCAGACAGGGACGAAGATAGGGAGAGATAGAGATCGCGGGTTACGAGAGCTGCGAGGAAGGGGCCGAGAATTCTGTGTCTGTGTTTGTGTGTGTGAGGAACACACGCGTCGCGCAGGAAGCGCGAGTGCGAGAATCAGTGAGACGAGTGAGAGAGAGACGAAGAGAATGCCAGTCAACGGATGGACGTGCGAAGAGGAGAGAGGGAGATCCCTACGAGCACCAAATGAACGTGTGTGTGTGATTATACGTTTATAAACATATATATATTCCGTACGCACGCCGGGCGGCTTTCTAACGACAGAGAGTGGCGGCACCCGGTCTCTCATGTCCGGCGCACGCGAAAATGCGGAGGGTTGAAACTTTCGAATTAGAGGCTATAATGAGCTCTCGTTGTATCGCGTTACGTCTATCGATCCGAGGGACAGCGAGACAGGGACAGGGACAGGGACAGGGACGGACCGACAGCTTCTCCGCTGCAATCGGTACCACGTGAGTTTTCTCTATAGTATACGTTCACATGTATATATGTATACAGTGCATGTGCCTCAAGTTGAATGAGAAATTTTTCGGACAACATTTTTCGTACTTGAGTCATTCATATTTTTTATTTTTTTATTTTCACATGTGGAAGTGTAATTTTTTTTTCGCCTCAGCAATACGAATTACGCGACCGGCGCACGCGAACCGCGAAGGGTGGAAACTTTCGAATTAGCGGGGTTATAATGAGCTCTCGTTGGTATCGCGTTACGCTTATATCGATCGCCGCAAGGAGAGAGCGACGAGCGAGTGAACGTTGGGCGCGATAGCGACGACCCAACAGCTTCTCCACGCCACTTATACACGCGTATTTATCTCCGTTCGCACACGAGCGTGGATTACAGACACATGGATATACTCGGTACGTCGGACGACGTAACGCGTCGGACGTGTGGAGAGTACCTTGCTATTACGCGTAGGCGGGGGATCGATTGTAATGCAGGCCCTCGGGGTCCGAGGGTGTCTCGGACAAAAAATCAATACTACCGAGGTCAATGAGTTCGGTGTGCACAGACAATTATCGTCGGGGAATGAGCGCGAGCGCGAGCGAGCGCGGGGGGCGCGCGTAACCCTCGACGACGACGACGGCGACGACTGCGCGACGCGACCACTGGCCAAACGCGACGCGATGACTCACAGCGGGCGCGATAGCTGCGGAGAATGACATTTGCCAATTCTGTGCATTCCAGCTGTTTTCCGGGCGCCGTGATTTTAATTTCTTTTTTTTTGTCTTCTCATTTGGATTGAATTTTTGGGTCGAAAAGAAATGTTCGATATCGCAAAGTTTGAAAAATCGAAAATTCGAAAAGAATATCACCAAAAATGATTTTTCTCTTTTTTTCGAATTTCGACACTTCACTAAAATCGACGTAATTTTTCTTTGGAATGATGGAATCTGGATTTTCTTTTTGCATTTGTGAAAAGACACTTCAACGAAAAGAATGTTGTAAAGCGAAACGCGATACCTCGGTTTTTCAATATTCAGAATTTCGAAGGTGATCCTCAGAAATCGGAAATTTTTTCCGACAAAAAAAATTTTGATTTCGCAAAGTTACAAAACCCTATCCCATGGCAAATTCTGCGCTGATTCCAAAAACAACGTTGTTCGCCCGAAAAAATAAAAAATTCGAGGAGAAAAACTAAAAAATCTGATGAGAAAAGTGCAGTGCGAGGAGCAAGAGCCAAACGCCGCACGCGCGGCGCTCCATTCAATGCATCGAACGAGAGAGCGACTTGAACTTGGCCGCCAACTTCCGAGTTTTCTCGCTCGAGTGTCTCTCGGTGCTGCTGCTGCTACGCGCTCGGCAGCTGCGGCGGCAGCAGCCGAGAGCGAAAGCGAAGACGACGACGAGGAATGAGGAGGGGAAGGAGGAGGGGAGTCGTCTATTTCCAGCGCGGTGCGAGAACCACCCGGCAGCCACCCCCGAGAGTCGACTTTATCGCTTCGCTCTCGCCTCTCTCACTTTCTCTCTCGTTCCCGGCGCCCTCAACGTCGACTCGGGAGAGTCCCACGAGTCATCTCACGCGGGGGGTCAAACGCATCGAGCTGGCTGATATAAACGACGAGGACGAGGAACTCCGTGGTTTCGGGTTAATATTTTCGGATCCCCCGCGCGTGTTTATATCCGGAACCCTAAACGCTAAAAGCTTTTCGATGCAGCGATGAGGCACCAGAGAGACGAGACGAACTTGAGATTTTTTTTTCTTGCGTGTGTTTTGCGAGCAAATCGAGAACGACTCACAAAGTGCGCGCATCAGTCGCCCGTCCGTCAATTTCTTTCTTTTTTTGACACCAACTTGACACTCATTTTTTTTTACAAATATAATTCGCTTAAAAAAAAATTGCATTGGCAGTCGAGACCGTCTCGAGGATACACGAGGCGAAAAATACAGGAGTCCTCCTCTGCTCGGCTCGTTCCGGTTGGATTGAAAAAAAAAAGAAAAAAAAAAAAAAGAAAAGGGCGTTAGTCGCTCGGCGCGCGCCTCGTACGACCGTCGTTTGCGCGCGAGAGAAGCGGCGTGCATGAATATGCAGTTTCCGCCGTTAAGTATGCGCAGATTGCGTTGCGATACAGAGTCGAGAGGGCGGGGGGGGGGGGGGGGGCACCCGTTCATTATTGTCCGTCGCCGCGGCTGCCGCCGTGGCTATATCTACACTGTACTCGTCGCTCGGTTCTCCGGGCGCACGACACAACATATATATACATACCTCCTATATATACATAACACCTATATGCACACAGGTAACGTGTTAGTATCGGTGCAGCGGCGACCACGTGCGCTGGCGTTGCATCGACAACTGCAAATCCGGACAAAATTTGCGCTGCAATTAGCGATCCATCGACTGGATGATGCATCGACGATGCAGCCGCAGTTCTCCAGTCTCGTTCGTTCCTCTTCTGTGATCTCGGATTCCCTCGACCGTTTTGCCCCCCCCCTCCCTGCGCCCCGGGGGCCCCGCGGAGTTCGTATATGGAATTCCTGCGATACCGTTGCGCTCCTAACACGTTTCCCACCGGGCCTAAACCCTCCCCTCCCATCCACCATCTCTATCTCTTAGATACCGCGCGCGATATATCCGTAACGTGGGAACGCGCGCCGGCTGCTTACGATATCCCGTGCTCGCGAATAATTATCGATCCGGGATTATGCGGGAGGCGAGGATGAATCGTTAGCTCATCGCCTGCCTTGCCCATTTACAGGTTATAAACTGGTGGCGACTCGCCGACCGCTTTAAGAAAAATCTAAGAAAAGATTTTCTGAAAAAAAAAAAACAGTACACCCATTTGCAGGTTACAAACGGCTGACCACTTGTCCATCAATTAAGAAGAACCAAACATTTTTGTAATCAAAGGCAATTTGAAAAAAGACAATAAAAAATGCACTGGAAATATACTGGATGTTTTCGAATTATTATTCGCAGTGTAGTCATATGTAGTCGTGTTCGCCTCCAATGCAGACATAGAGAGCCCAACGTTTTCCAGCTATCCTCAGGCTGATCCTCCTCCCCCACTCCACGTCCACCCCAACCTACCCCAAGCAGCTATCGCGACGCCGCGACGATAAAGCTTGCGGATCGAGGGGACGAGGGAAGGAGTTCGAGAGACGGACCGCGGCGGATGGCAGTCACACACCAACACACTCGTCTACTTTCCGCTCGCTATTATTCATGAACAAAGCATTGATAATTACATTGCTTGATTGCATACTCGTGTACCACCGATCCGCGCGAATATCTCGCTCTCCCTTCCCCCCCTTTCTCTCCGTCCCTCATCCACCGTCCGTAACGTATGGAAATTAATGCCATATTTTTAATTCCGCGAGCTTTCGGAAGAGATGGAAATTCGCTCGAGTCGACGCGATCATCGGCAAAACGCCGACAACTTGTTTTCTCATCGAGTTGTCCCTCCATGTGTTTTGCACAAATCGTAAGCATTTTTTTTTTTTTTTCGTTACAAGGTCAAAAAAAATCTTGACGATAAAATGTTGTCTTTGCGGATAGGAAGTTGCGAAATGTGACGCGAGTCGTGACGCAACGAGACGGCAAAGTGTTTACGTGCCGAATGACAGCGAAGCGCATTGCAGAAGCCGCGCGGGGTGAACGTCGCGATTACAATCGCAGCGCTGCGATCGTAATCGGTTTCGGCCGCGCGTCGATTCTCGGGCCGATCCCCGAGGCTTCCGCACACGTGTTCCAATTACGACGATAATTACCGTCCGAGAGTATCAATTAGGTCTCTTATCACACGACGGGCGAACAACGAGTCGTCGCGAATTCAATGGAATTGTCGTGATGATATTATTTTTTTGTCTCACACCACGCGATCTAAGCTATAATTTTGCTTAATCAATTTTCGCAGCTCTAGAAAACATCTTGCGCAGCCGCAGGTCATCACGACATGTTTTATTTTTTTCGATCATATAAAAAAAAGCTCAACAGTAAAAATTACAAATTTTTATTCTCAGTATAAAAAAAATACAAACGTTCCCTATAGTGTTCGTCAAGCCGTCGCCACTCGGGCGCCGGAAGTCTCGAAGAGCGTCACTCGACGCTTCCTCCAAGATATCAAATCCTCGGCCTCTCGAAAGGCGCAGCGAGCGTGGTTAAGTAGTTTAGTTCCGAGGGCGCTCGGCAAAGGACACGGATGTCGGTGGGGTGGGAGGTCGTGGAGGGTGTTCGGGGAGTCGGGGGAGGGGGAGGGGGCTGAGGGATTGACGGTTGTGATATGCCGCTGGGATGCTGGGACGATGGGGTGGTTACAGCCCCCGACCCACCCCAATGGAAGGGGGAAAAGAATGCCGAAGCTCGTCAAGCACGTCGATGAGACGTGCAGCAGCAGCAGCAGCAGCGGCGGCACACGAGACAGGAAAGAGGGGAGAACGCATTAAGGGGGTACACAGGGTCGGGGCGCCGTTCACCCTTCCTCTCATTGTGCAAACAATGCTGCATATCGTCTCCATAATGAACGTGCGGCTCTCGTGGCTCTCGGCACTCGCTCGCAGCGCGAGCGCGGCGCGTATAAGCGTAGTGCCTATACGTGCCTAACGTTACGTACGTTGTACGTCCCTATGCGTTGTGTACGTACGACGCGAGCCAAGCCGAACCCGAGCTCCGAGTATTCCCCTTGCAGCCTTAGCAATAATGAGCACGCAGATTATGCGTGGTGATTGGTGCTCGATATACCAACCACCCCCCGTGGTGGTTCGTCTGCCGGAAAGGATTGAACGACTTCTCTGCTGGCAGCTCACTAGGGGAGACGAGCTAGAGAGAGGAAGAGAGAGAGAGAGAGAGAGAGAGCAAGAGGGATGGAGTGAGTGAGAGAGGGAGAGGGAGCAACTCGGGTGAATTCCGCAAAGTTCCGCCCGCGCTCGTTTCACTCGGAGCCTCCGGAAAGGTACAAACGATTCCGCGTACGTCGTTGCTGCTGCCGTTTGCACCGAGACAATGCAATACAAAGCGAGAGAGAGAGAGAGAGAAATGAAGAGGCGACGCGCAGATCGACGATTTAATCGTTAATGGCGCACACGGCGAGTATCAGGAAACTCGTCGCGCGGGTCGAAGGAATTTCACGTAGAAATTCGCGACCAAAGTGACTGAAGATCGGCGTGGAATCGTTATTATTTTTATTTTTCAAATTTTGCGATGGAAAAAATTGTCGGGGGGTCTCGGTGAAAATAAAACGAGAGAGATAAACTTTTTTTTTCTTTAAAAATGTTCGGCAATCGGACGAATCTCCCTCCTCCCCCTTTCCACCCCTTCCCGACGAATCTAACTCGATCGAGCTCATCGTCTGTCTACGAATTATGTCGAGTCCGAGTGGCGCATGTATTGTATATGTATATACATATATATAGGACGGCCGAATGGAATGCACGGTAACGCATACCTGGCTACGTCGTAACGTCGGGCGGCGGCGGCGGCGGCGTCGGCATCGGCGACGGGGCCCCGAAACCCGATGCGGACGTCAGAGAGAGAGAGAGAGTGAGCGCGAGGTTTCGGGGATATACACGTCAACGGCCGCGTAACGCGAAGTTGAATGCGCCCAATTAGAGGTCGCGCGGGATTTTGCGGCAACGACGAAACTCCGGAGATTCCTGAAGGACCCAGGTCGAAGGCATTTGTCGGGCGTCGTGCTTGCGGTACTAGTTTCTGATGGTAACGATTCGATTCGAGTCCACCAGGGGGGATGCGGAGGGACAGGAGGGGGTGGAGGGTTGGTCGCCTCTCGACAGACGAGCAAGAGAAAGAGGCACTTTCTTGCCGAAGTTCCTTGGCTGTGATAACGACAATTTTTTACTTATCTTCATTTTTTTTATTTTTTTATTAATTTTTTTACTAGGCTTTAGGGATTTTACGAAAATATTTGGCTTTACGAAAATCGAAATTGATGGGGAACCAACGTGAAAAGTTCTACTTTGCATTTTTTTTTGTGGCTGCCACCATATTTACCCCTGGGTCGCTCCGCATCGGGGGACAATAATTCTCCGTTGACTTTCTCATTTTCATTTTTGTCCGTACACCGAACGGCGAATATCGCTAGAGGAGACGAAGGAGACTCGACGGTTGGACGCGAGTGCGTTCGATAAACACTCCGCGCGCGCCGCTTCGATTTCGCGAAGCCGATCGAGTATTTTTCGCTCTCCAGTCCCACGCGCCGCGTGGGGTCAGCTTGGAAGCGGCGAAACTGGCGGACAGCGGCGCCGATTTCCATTATATGAAAACTCCTCCTCGCGTCCGTGGCATTTTTTTTTTTTTTTTTTTTTTTTCGTATTGCAGATTCTCCGCTTCGACAGTCGCGAGCCTCTCGTATTCTCTCCCGTCTCTCGTTTTCGTTTCGCTCCTCGATACTTTCCCTCGGTTGCGCCGGACAAAATTTGTGCCTCCTCGGCCGCGACACTAAATTTCCGATACCCAAACGCAGCGGCGAATCCGTCTGCTACACCGAACAGCCCCGATGTTTTTTTTTTAATCACGCGAATCGCATTGGACAGCAAAAAAAATCGTCAAAATAAAAAACCCAAAATTCGCACTTTTCATTCTTAAAATTGGTTCATCCTTTGCCTTTGCATCTCGTCACGAGATCGAAACCCGAAAGCCACAAAGTGGCGGAAATCCCAGCGACGATTGTAACCACCAACAAAACGACGTGTGTCGTCATGTATACGGCGTTTATACATATATATATACACATAAATAGACCACCGCGTGTATCCGCGGTGGACGAGCGGAAAATAGGGGCAGGAAGCAAGACAAACACGAGATAAATAGCGCGAGAAGCGCCGGGCGATTCGAGAATTTGCGTGTCGTCCGGGAGCGTTGAATTCGGCGAGTGGGATTGCGGTGAACGCCGCCGGGGGGTCAGAGAGGGGGGGGGGGGGGTGAGAGGCCGAGAGAGCGTTTGGATCCGGAAAGAGGCGAAGAGGAGGAGAGAACGAAGGAGACGACGAAAACGAAGAGAGAAACCAAGAGAGAGAGAGAGACAGGAAGTGGCCAGGGGGTGGTCGAGGGGGAGTGGGGGGGGGGGGGGGGTCGAGCAGGGATACGCGAGAAAGACCCCGCGGGTTGAGTGGAGCGCGAAGCAGCAGAAGGAGGGGGGGGGGGGGGGGGGGGTGACGCTCGGCCAGTATCGGCAGCAGCAGCGGCGACGGTGGCGCTCGGTCTGATTGAAGTCAATAGTTTCGCCGGTCGGAGTTCCCCCCTTTAGACCGGAGGGTGGGGGGAGGGGGAGCCTCCCCCCACGGTGCACACAGCGACCGGCGCACACCGCTCGTGTCTTCGTTAATAATATACGCGGAAATCTGATTATTTTTCTGCAGCGCGGTTTTAATTTCCAACGATTTTTCCGCGTTTTGTGTTCGATGCTTTGTCCGTGCGGCGGCGGCAGCGATGCGGCGCCGGCGCCGATTGGTCCGCCGACGGCTATGCGACCGACGACGACGAGGAGAATCGGCTGAATCGCGGAGAGTGGGAAATGAAAGGCGCGGGTCGTGGGGATCTCGTGATTTGCGTGTGTTTTCCCTGACGATTATATATTTTATGCTTATGTATGTGTGAATACTTATGTACAATTTTTTTTTACACGATACGTGTTGATTGCGTCGTCCGTGCAACGCGCTTGCCGATCTCGAAGCCCAACACCCACGCGAAACGCGCTGCGTTATTATTATTATTATTGTAGCCGGGACACTCGACGCGGACGTTCCGTTAAAAATGCCGACCGCACTCGGCGATGCAGGCATCATTGTCGAAGCCGGATCGACGCTCAATGGAAATTCTGCATTCGAAAAAAAAAAAAGAAAAACAAAAATCCTTTTTTTATTCTTCGGTAATTGTTTCTCCCGGCGAATGTTTCGCAAACACGCGTCGGGAGGGGAGCTAAAAAAAAAAGGCGCGCGGAACGAGAGTTAATTGAGCCGCGACGGACCGAAAAAGGTTCGCGCTTCGGGATTTTGTGTATATTTTTTTCCGCGGCGCGCGGTTAATACACGAAAGTATCGCGCAGGCGCATTAGCAATTTAGAGCGCGTAATGGGCGTCTCCGGGCAAATATCGCGCGGGTAATTCGTTTGTGAAAAATTCATTCGCGCCCGATACGCCGATCGCCGTTGTTTACCGCGGACATCGCGGAGTTAATTGAACGGGGTGAAACGAGTGGCAGCGGGGGGAGGGGGCGGGAGGCGTATTGTGCCGCGGCGCGCGCCGTGAATAAGAGACGACGACGCGGGCGACGAGGATAATCGACGACTCGAGCCGAGAATCTCGACGGACACGCGATAATCGCTCGGATGACGATAAGTAAAAAAAAAAAGTTAAAAACTCGACTCAGCAGCTGACACTGAAATACTCTGAAAATATCTGCGGACGTCGTCACAGAAATATCTCAAAATATCTCAAGTGGCAAAAAAAAATTAATCGCATTTCACGCGACCGAAAAAAAACAAATTAATTAATCCAAATTCCGTTGTATCGCGTCTATCATCCCTCGATTGTATATTAAATAAAATCACAAGCGACAATAAACTCTCTCGTTTATTATCACCTGTAGAAAAGAAAAAAAAAAAATCTTTCGCGCCACTCAGCGCTCGACGCGAACGTCAGAGCTGCATTCAGCGATTGGCTTCACTCCTCCGCGTTTGTCGCACCTGATCGCGCTTACAGCGGCCGCAGCAGCAGCCGGAGCTTTTATATTCCCGAGAAAATAATACGTATTATATCTAGAGCAGCTCGCGTATACACAACGTAACCGTGAATGGCGTATTAAAGCTCGCATTACCGGGCGACGGGATAAGCGAGCTGTTTCTGAGCGACGGAGAGAGTCGAGTGGAGTAAAGTGAGAGAGAAAGAGAGAGTCACGTGACTCTTCGTGTAAGCTCTTTCATGCCATTAACGCACCGCCAAGCACACCGAGCTTTCACAAGCTTGCGACGCGCGAGTCACCATCCGTCGCGCTATAGTTGCCACCCGCGCTATATATTTATAATATACACATGTATACATGTATAGCCGCGTATAGATCACGCGGCGTGCGCGGGGTGGTTGATATTATCGGCCGCGCGCTGAGAGCCACCGACGATGAACAATGATTGATCGTTTTGAAGCATCATTAAATGTTTAACAAGCCCCGTCGACGTTGTAAATTCTATAAAACATCAAATAACCGACGCGAAATGACTCGCGAGCCGCCCCACTCCGATCGTATTCATATACTGTATGCATGTTGCTGGTATCAAAGGGAAAACGCCATTCGCCTACGAGTCGCGACGTGATCATCGTGATTTTTTTTAAATTCATCGATACAAATTTTTCGTCGTCAAGGCAAAGGGAAAACGCACCGCGACGCTTTGGCCATTTGACTACAAATCGCGACGCGATTTTTCTTTTCTTTTTTTTTCAGATCATCGACATAATTTTTCGTCATTAAACTACACCGATCGAATATTCATTCTTTGACCCAACCCCAAATTAATTAATTGAGATATTCTTTAAAAAATTGACAAAAAAATTGGTCATTAATTTCGCAGGGTACCGGAGAGTCATTTGACATTGTCGAGCCCGACAGATGGATTCGCGCGAGAATACCGAGCGGTGTGTTTACACGGAGACGATAACAACGACGACGCCGTTGCCGCTGCTGGTACATTGCTCGCGGGTTCACCTAATTCGCGGGAAAGCAGCGCATAAATCATGAGGCATTAGGCGCGGTAATTACTGTGTCTAAGCGAGTGGGCGAACGCAACAAACACATATACACACACAGACACACACAATGTGCCGCGGCGGCTACGCCGACACGCCGGGTGCACCGCATAGTTTCGTCGAGGTGGATAAAGCTGCAGTCGTGGGAAAACCTCGCCGGTTCCCTGACCGTCTTTTCCGAGCCTGGCGATCGCCTACGAGTCGACGAGGAATGCCGCGCGATATATCGACGCCGGTAACCGATGCGTGTTTTTGCAATTAAAGAGCCTGGAAATTATATGAGCAAACGGGTCGCGAGAATTTTGCGCAATCCGCGGGACACACAATGAACGAGTCGAGTCTTCCTCGACGATGTCTCGGATTTGCAGCACGAGTAAAAAAAAAGAAGTTAATTGAATTCCGGAGACGACACGTATGCAAAAATGATGGTTGCATCTCTTGAATGTTACTCAATCCTATTTGCGTGGAATCAGAAATTAAATGGTATCAGATGATTTTTTTTTTTAATTTTTTTTCTAAAGGGAAAAAATTCAGATGTATTATCAGAGACCCCACGGACGTTCGGTGCAGCGGCAAATCAACCGGGGAATCGCGTTTCTCAATTCGCGCATCACAGACAAACGCGGGACGACGGTATAAAAGACAGCGAAAGATAAAAGGCGCGTCGCTCGGACGCGGACGGTTTATATCGCGTCGAGCCGATGCGGTCGTCGCGCGGTCACGAGAGATCAATTCGCGCTCCAGCAAAATCTCCGTCCCTCCTTTCCCCCTTCCCCCCGCCATCACAAAAACGCGATCGCGGAGGCCATTATTTATTTTTGTGTTTTACGCCGCGTCGGGTGTCCGCGAATGCGGAAGAACGTGGAAAAAAAAAAAGAAAAATAAGAGCCGGGAACACAACCCGGTGGCCGAGCCGACGAAAAAGAAGAGCGCGTTAACAAGTGAAGGCAGCGGCAGAGGCGACCGGCCAGGACGTTCGGACAGGGGGATGGACAAGAGGTGGGCCGAGGGGTGGGAAACGACGGGAACGACGAGAGAAAACGGCGAAGAGACGGTGAAAAAAAGCAGGAAAAATAAAATAGTAAAAAAAAACAGAGTAAAATAAAACAGAGTCTCGGCGGGCGGATACTTCGGGTAACCGTCGCTCGAGTAATTATTATGGATTTTCCCGGATTTAATTCTCCGGACGGTAACACGACACAATTCACTCACGCAGATTGCGCACCGGGAGGATGTAAATTTCTGTCAGTCGGACGGGGTCCATTTTATCCTTGCAGCCCCGACGCCCCCCTCCCCCTCCCTTCTCCCCCTTGTCCCCTGCCGCCCCCCCCCCCTTCCTTTCTTCCCCTCACTCGGCGACTCTATTCCACCTGCTAACTCCACGCTGCCGTGTGGCACGTTCCCGGCGCCCTCCGCTCCCTTTCTCCACCCCCCCCCCCCCCTCCACTCCCACCGAGCTCCCCGCGTCGTTCATTCTCTTTCGCGTCCTCCTAACCGACGTCGGGGTCGGCGTCGGACGATTATTCGGTTTTCCACTCTCTTTCCACCTGAGCCTTTAACCGCGATTACTGCGCCGCTGCTGCTGCTGCGAAAACCCGACGAGCTTCGCATATATATAAATTCACCGCCGGTGAATTCCGCACGAAACGCTCGGCGCGGGGATCGACGCGCGGATTGCCGAGAGAGCATTCGCTCCTCGTGTCTTTCCGCTTTTTCCCTGCCTCTTTTTTCTGTCTTTCTCTCGATCCACTCTTGTCGTGATCAAAGTAGCACAGAAGCGACTTGTCGACGGTTCACAAAACCGGACACCGCTCATTCGGCGCCACGCGCTCTCAGAGTAGCAGCCCCCCCCCCTCGCTTTACTCCACGTAATAAAATGCCTCTTCGTGGTCTTTGTCTCTCACTTCTTTTCCAGTCACTTTCCACCGTGGAGGCTGATTGACTATATCGTTTTCACGATGCTCGACGGACAAACCTACCGAGGTGACTACATGAGCTGATATTTTTTTAATAACGTAATAATAATAATAAAAATAATAATACAATGATAATAATAATAGTAGCTCATCTAGGCAGCATCAACGCAGCCCACGCAGCTTCGCCCGTCCTGAGAATCGCGGAACGCGGACACAATGGAAATCCAAATCGATTCTGCATCGTTGAATCGATGATTTTTTTTCTCTTACCCAGGAGCGAGCGACGAGCGAAAAGGCGAAGGAAGGAACGAGACGCGGACGCGCGAAAGAGCTCGACGCATCCACCCACGTCGAGCTGCACGGTCGGTGGGTCATTAAGGATGCCAAGGGCTACTAATCGTCATCAGAGTCGCATTCAACGAGCGGCGTATAATACGACGGAATATAAAATTGGCCCCCTCGTCGCTCCTCAATGGGTCTGTAATGATTATTTTCTCCGAGTGTGTAATGAGCAACGCGAGGGAAGGAGGGAAGGGGAGATACGTACACATGCACTGTATATTTTTATATCTATATCTATGTCTGTGCATATACATAAAATACACTGCACGGGGGTCTTGCGACCAGGACGATAATATGCGGCTACGCCGACGAATAATAAGAGATTCAGGTCAATAGCGGTGTAATGAGGTATCTGCAATCCATCAAGGATATTCTTATACCTACCACATATATACACACACAGCTTATTCCACGCGTTTCGTACGCGATTCGAATATATCATCGCTGAGATAAAAAAAAATGCGTTCGTCCAGAAGACAATTCGCCTGCTATATATGTATATTACGTAAAATAGCCCACAATACGCGAGCCGAAATATCTTGGAATTGCGTGGGGCTTGCGCGAGAATGTCGGAGAGTCGTAAAAATTGCCTCGTAAAACTGAGGCAAAACGAGAGCGTGCGCTTATTATTTCCAGCCCTCGGTTTCTCCCGCTTCGGATTCGCGCGCGGTTTCAGTGTGTTTGTGCCCTGCGCCTATGCTGCGAAACCATCGCGAGCGATGCGATTGAACGCGACGCGACGTTTGATCAGCGAGGGAAAAGCGAAGGATCGGTTGCGACGCGGTTAGTGATGTACAGTCCTTGACCGGAAAAGTTGAGAAAAGCTCATGGAAAAAAAAGGACCTCTTCGTCTTCCTCCGTAAAAAAAAATAGCTCGAAAAGTGTGAACACGACTTTTCCACTCATAAATTCACACCGACCTTCCCCCCACTTTCCTGATTGCCGCGACTTCACCCGAAGTCGACTTTACCGGCCGTCGACTGTGACGCGTCACACATACATCGGACGCCCCGGACGCGCGTGCATAAAAAGCGGACGGACTGTGCGTAAAGGCGCGCGACACCCTCGCATGGGAAGCTCATTGCGTTGCCAACGCAGCAGCGGCTGTGGAATGTCCCGCTCATTATCGTAAAAAAAATATAGCCCCAACGAATACAGCGCTGCTGCTGCTGCTGCTGCTGCTGCTGCTGCCGCTGCAGCCGCTGCTCTTTAGAAAACTCGGTGGTACGTAAATGAATTTCAAAGACCTCTCTGTGGCTAACCGCCGCGCGCGCTGCGGTCGGTCCGGGACTTTAGTTGTTTTACCGAGTCGACGGCTGACGGGAGGCAGCGGCCGCGCGGACCGCGAGCGAGATCATCAAAACTTCGAAATGACTGTCGACAAATCGATTGGGATGAGTGGTCGACCCGGGATGATATAACTCCCCGATACACACAGCCCCCCCCCCCCCCCCCCCCGAGTATCGGATGTGCAACACACGCGCATTGTATATGGGACATTCCGACCAAACTCGTCAGGGCCTTAGATTTTTTTATTTTTTTATTTCTTCGTCACGCCGAGGAAAACCAACAAAAATTGCATCCGAATTTTTTTCTTCTCTCCTTCGTTGATTTAATCAACACTAATAAATTAAAATGTGACGCTTTCAAATTTATTCCAGAGACATTTTATTTTTATCATTTTTTTAATGAATAAAAAAAAAACATTCTCCTGGCTCGAAACAATTGTAATCATTATCGTGAATATTTTTCTCTCTGTAAAAAATTAATGAAAAAAAATTAATAGGGAAGAAAGAGGTAACAAGGGAATTCCCGGTGGAATTGGACTGGACGGTCCCGTGTATATCCAACGTCCAGTATTTTGGAATACGACCAGCAGCGTCACAGTAATGCACCGAGGTTCGCAATGATCCAGCGACATAATAATTACCCTTGCCAGTCCTGGATTCCGATAATTGCTTTTGCGGCCGCGACGCGCGCGCGTCTGCCCCTCCCCCTCCCCCCACCCTTCGTGTCACCCTGGCCCCCCCCTCCCCTCTTCCCGTCGCGACCGCTCAGCGCGACGAAATGAATTGCGAGATCGCAATTTAATAAGGACCCAGTCACCGTCTTCCGGTGATTAATTCTGCGCTAAAAACTTTTCTCGAAGCCAACTTCACCGCAGACTCCGTTATTCGCGCGAGGCGCGGGCGCGCAAAACGTGCCGGGAGCCGCGCGCGACAAACCGCCGGCAACTTTCATGCGTCATTCCGGAGCCCCGCGAGGAACAACCCCCCTCGTTCTCGTCGTCGCGTCGCCTCCTCCCCCCCCCCCCCCACTTTTCCCCCCTCCCAGTCTACTCCCGTCCACGCTGCAGCTTGAAACTTTCGCAACTTTCCCCCGAGATCTTTCGCCCGGTTTTCCACGGAGCAGCAGCCGATTACGACACTCGTGTCGCACCTCATCGCGGACCGATCGACGCCTTGCCCAAAACGTCCCATACAAAAATTGTAGTCCGATTTGTATTTATTTATTTATGTATTTATTTATTTATTTATTTTTTCCAACGGGAAGATCCCTTTTACAAAAGATGATAGAGGATATAAAAATGTTACAAATTATAAATAAATATATACAAAAATGTTTTTTTTTTAATTTTTCAAGTATTTTTAGTATTTTAAGTACACAGAAGTGAGATAGTTTGCGAGGTCGCGACGACGAGTTATGCTCACTCGGGGGGAGGGTGGAGGGGGAGGAGGTTGCAGATTAAAATAAGTTGGCAACAACTTGGGCAATTATAATGATAATTGCGACATACATTATGCTAATGCGGGGACCACGGCCATTCATTTTCGAGTTTGCGCTTCTCCGGCAGGGGCTTCGAAGAGGGCTTTATTCAACAAGTTTCGAAAGAGTCGTTCGCCAACCGAGAGCCGCCCGGGTCTCCTCTGTTGCTCTGTCTCGCTCTCTCGCTTCTCTCTCCTCTCTCGTCTCTCTGCTAAGGGCCAGACGATAATTAGCAGGGCTCCGCGCGTATTTACACGTTCTCTTCGTGCGGACTCACAGCCCGGCTACCTATACACAGAGCCCGTGGCTGACATCGGATAATTAAGTTCGCAGACTCGCGTTATGTACTATTATCGTCCCATCGCCGAATTAATTTCTTTTTTATGAACCATGAGCACCGTTGTTTGCCCGAAAACCAGAAAATTCGAGGGAAAAATCGGTTTCGCTAATTTTTAAAACCCTATCCGATAGCAAATTTTCCGCTGATTCCAAAAATCACTGGTTTTTTGCCCAAAAAATCGAAAATTCAAGGAAAATATGATTTTTTTTATCGGTATCGGTTGAATCGAAGCGTATTTCGATCCAACTGACCCCGGTCGCCGGGCTGGGTGCCCGCGGACCTCGGGACACACGTTGCCCGCCGCGCGCGGTCGCGCGGACACATCGCCCGAGCGAATCGCCCTTGCTCTCCCTCCCCCCTTCGCCGCCGCCGCATACATTTCCCCCATACATTTATTCACGCATAAGCAATAGCGACCCGGCCGTAACCGGAGTCTCGTGAATATTTTTCTATGTTTAATGTATATTTTCGGCAACGTTATTTCCCCACGGACCGCGAGCGTCGATATACGGCATTTCATATTTCGAATTGTTATACGGCCAATTGTACCTTCGGCGTCGATCGCATATTTTGAGGGGAGTGTAAAAAAAAAGAAAGAAAATTACAATTCCTCCAGGGGGGGGGGGGGGGGGAGGTAACAGAAAATAACAATTTCGCGGGGTCGCAAAATTATATTATCTTTCCATATCTCGAGGTCAGTGTCAGTCCAACAACAAAGTAAAAAAAAAAAAAATCGTGCAAGTGCTAAACAGATTTCATCGTAATCTCGTTATCTCTTATCTCCTCCCAAAACTCAGCTCTAAAAAAAATCACATCACACCAAAATAACCCGGTAGCGCTCAGATCACTTTTCGTCAGCCCCCTGTTCACCATGTCTCCAAAACCGGCCCGGTCCGTCCGCCGGCGCGTTACCTAACGTACCAAGCGCCGTCGAGATAACTCGCAGGGTGGAAAACAAAACTACGCTTGCACCGCGTCGTCGTTGTACTTGCGGGCGAGTGAGCCGCAGCGCGCTGGCTGCTCGGCAGCAGCAGCAGCGGCGGCGGCGGCAACGGCATCTCCATAAATCCCGAGTGTATGGCTACGTAGGTCGTATTCGCGCGTGAGATAGTGCCCAGCGCGGAGAATGTATCAAAATCAGGCGCGAGGTTGCTTTATGGACGGGAACGCTCGTAAATACGCACTTCTGCTGGTACTCCCACACTCCTCCTGCCCCCCTCCCCCTACCCCCTCCCCCCAACCCGTGTGGAACAGTGTAGTGTGTGTTCTGCACTGTGAAGTGCGAAGGCAGTGTCGGAGGAGGGGGGAAGAAGGGAGTGGAAGGCTCGTGAGGGCTGCAAGGGTTGGTCCCGGAGAGGGGGCTGAGGGGGTAGGGGGGGACCTCGGTGGAAACTCTCTGGATGGGTTAGACGATAGAGAAAGGGGTACGAAATAGCTTCTACGGGATGCTAATAAAAGATAGAGCCGCGCTTGGGCCGAGCGCCGAGAGGAGATGGAGATAGAGAGACATATATATATGCATAGAGTTGAGTGAGAGTGAGAAAGACCGGAGAGATATCGCCGCGCAACTAACCCGCGCGCTCAGCCTCCGCCACACCACGTTCCCCATTGTTTCGCGAGTCGTTCTCGTCTCGCTGGCGAGAGTCGCTCGTCTCCATCGCGCCACTGGTGAGCAGCAGCAGCGGCAGCCCGAGGATCGGAATGCGTTGAAATTTATCACCGAAACGTTGGCAAATGCAAAGCAGCTAAAACCCGTTGAATCGCGGGAGCCGAGAGCGGCCGCGGGAGTCTTGTCTTATTCCTTGGGGGTCGGGTGGTGGGTTGGGGGTTGGGGGGGGGGGGAGAATCGGGACGTCGACTCCTCAGGATTGACGAACCGGAAGGAGGAAGGGAGGAAGAATGAAATTCGAACGTTTCAACGACTGGACGACGAGTCGCGATGGTTCATTCAGCGTGTGTTCATTTGACGCGAGGGGGGAGGGGGGGGGGGGGGGGGGGTGTGGGGGCTTTGGGTCAGGAATTTCGAGGCCGCGGCGCGCGACACAATCCCAGCGGGCCGTTCGCCACGGCAGCGAACCCGAAGCCGAAGCGGCGGGCGAATCAAACTCCGCTATCGCTCGAGCCCTGCGAGAGAGACAGATATAGATATATAGAGAGAGAGGATGTGATAGATATAGATATAGAGAGAGAGAGCGCGCCAGGCGGAACGATAATCCGCAAACTGCGGCCTCGGCATCGAGGGGACTGATAACGGGGCTCCGTATGGAAACATCCCCCTGCATTCTCGGAGTGTGCCGAACGGTGTCTCTCCCGGTGCTGCCAGGGGGGGGGGGGGGAGGGGGAGGGGGTCACGATGCTGCATCGCCGCCGCCGAGTCCCCGCGATACGGCCGGCACACAATTTGACCAGTGAACTTCCCTCCCGATGCCCTTACCGAGTTTAATGCCAACAGCTGCTTCTCCTGTTGCGGGCTTCGGTATCGATAGGTGCGCCACATATACATACTCTAACACAGAGAGAGAGAGAGAGACACAGACACAATGTGACACTGATACATAACTCGAACACAACGCGTATTTTCAACCTGGCCTCCCAAGCTCGAATCGACGTTGAGCGCCTCGGTAGCTCAGCACAGAAATAGCGAAACGTTATATCGGATTCGAGCGAAACGTCCGTCAACCGGAAATCCGTTTTGCCTGCTGCTGGGCCGGCTTCTCGCCGGAAGATTCGACTGGAGAAAAATCCGCTACTGTTTATTGCCATTAATAGCGGGTTAAAAATATGAGCCAAGCTCATTTTTATTTTTATTCTTATTACTTTTTAATCGTTGGATCAAACTGCACGAGTGCGGTTGCCATTTATCTGCGGTTGAACGTGCTGAGGAATCGTTTCGAGGCGACACCGCAGTTCCCATGGAAGCCAGGAGGAAGGAGAGCACGAGAGGTTTGAGTGGGAGTGGAACGGTGTTAAAAAACACAGCGTGACCGTGGCCATTAAACCGGACGGAATTTGCCACGCTCGATGAGACGCCACGCACGAGGCTTAATTGCGGCGCGTCGTCGTCGCGCGCCGGGTAATATAAATATGCGACGCGAGACTCGAAGCCACGTGGCGTCGTGACTTTGTTAAAACTCCTTCGAATTTCACGACCGTCTACTCCGTCCATTTGTCGTCGTCGTCGTCGTCGTCGTCATTGCCGCTGGGATTACGATGCACAATACAAATTTTCTGGTTCATCGAAGCCAATCGGTTACGTTCAACCGCTTCGCTTAACCAGAAATCAACGATTACAACGTCGATGAGATAATCCAATTTTTATTTCATTTCTCCCACGAACTAAGAAAAAAAAAAAATCCTGGACATCGTCAAAGTGCCTCAAATCGAGCGTCGTCTCTGTGGACCCTGCGGAGGAGGAGGGCCATTAATCCCTGAGCGAAAAGTAGCCTTGAACAATTATTTTACTTCACCCCCTCCACACCTTCGCCAGGAAGGTTGGCGAGTCTCCGGGTAGTTCGAGTCGAGCTTCGAACCTAGAACTTTCTTGGTGCAGCCTCGTGGCTGGCCTGGGAAACGAGGAGCTCCTTGACCGTGGGGCTGGCAAATTGGTGGACCGCTGCGCGAGCTTGCAATTTGCTCTCGTATTCTCTATTACCGATGAACTTGGGGGGATGAACTAACCGGTCGGTGGGGAAAGACTCCAGGATAGCCGGATATACGTGGACGACGTTGCCCAGTGGAAAGGAGGATGCCTAGAGGGGCGAGGGTTGGGGGGTAGGGGGTAGGAGCTGGGGATGGACCAGGAGAACTCATGGGTGGACCAGGAGAAACGGTGCACATAGCCCGGATAGTCGGGGGCCCATGTCGAAGGAAGTTCCTAATCTCAGTGGTCAGCTAATATCCAAACATGGCGTAAGCTCGGATAGGTACACGCCGGGAAACTGGCTGTAGGTAGTCGGGCTGGTCTCTCTCTCATCCCTCTCGCTCACTCTTGCACCGCGTTTACTTCTATTCTCGGTCGTCTCGCGCCACGAGAATCCCAGATATACGTACTGGTAACGTCTGGTAACAGATATCACGGGCAAACATTAATACTGAGTGCCGCGAGGACGAGGGCAAGAACGGGGGTGGCGCGGTGTGTGCCGGGGGGATTATCTTATTCTTGGACAGTGCTACCCACTGCTGCTGCTGCTCCACCGACGCTTCTCGTCGTCCTTCGGGAGCAGCAGCAGCAGCAGCAGCAGGACCAGCAGCAGCAGAAGCAGTAGCACACCCCTTCATCGGCAAACACCGTCCCACGCTGAGAACGCGAAGCGATGTGGTTTAAATGTTGACCAGTGGCGAGTACCAATTTCTCCGGACTGTCCGAGCAGCAGAAGCAGCAGCAGCAGCAGCAACGTTCCCGAGGTCTGCGCCGCCAACGCCGCCGCTGCCGGGGGACCCTAATAACTCGAAGGAATCTTCCGGCTGAGAAATCGGGAGGTTTATCCTCCGCAAAGTTTCGAGACGCCTGGGTATCCGCGCATGTGAAACCCGGAAACCTGGGGATGTAATTATGTGTTTTTACAACTTCTGACGTCGATTTGTCTGATGTCCATTGGTTGCCATGAAAGGAAAGTGTCTTCTAAAAATGACAAGACGATCACTATGGTTGTCCCTCGAGTGTTTTGGGCATTCCTAACGTTTCCGATCGTTGTCCACGGCTCTTGGACAGTTTCAACCCTATCCGCATGCTGTACTTACAGGCACCGTCTCATTTGTGCAGTAAAACAGAGTCGCAGCGGTAGCAGCAGCGACAGAAGCGGCAGAAGCAGCGGAGCAAAGTAGAGAGTAGTCGGAGGTAGGATAGTGGAGAATTTGTTTGTCGAGCAAACGTTTGCCGACGACACCGCCGGACAATGCTGGGTGCTTCGGTGGCTCGGGCAGCAGCTCCGGGGTTGCAAGTCCGTCCCGAACAACCGGAGCCGGCGAGCGCACCCAGAGACGCACCCGGGATTTAACACTATCTCGCTGGATGAACAGTGGTGGTCAAATAAGTTGACCAACCGCAACTCTCATCTCCGAGTTGCATGATCGTCGCGAGAATTCCGGGAAGGGTTGGAAAAAAGTGTTTCCATCTTTTCGTTCCTCGAGGTCGACGAATTCTCAGACGCTGGAGATTTCCAAGAGCGTCTCGGCGAGACCGCGTCGTATCCCGAGCGTAAGAACTCGTAAATCCATCAATAAATCCGCTACCATCCTCGCGCTGACCACATTTGCTTAGGGATAAGAAGCAAAGACAAGGGCCGCGGCAGACAGGAGGAGAAAGGGGGTGGTTGGGGGATGGGGGTGGGTTGGAGGGGGTTACGAGCGGTGGCGGGCCGAGGTGCTGCAAGTCTGTTGGGCGGTGAGGAATGGCTCGGTCTGGCGAGCCTTTAGCCCGGCTTAGCCTGTACTGGAGGCACCATCCCCCTATCCTTCGTGTCGGGGCCAAGTTATACCCGCAAACAGTCGTACATTAGTGCCCTGCAGGAGTCCTGCAGGATTTATAAGGGGCGCCCGCGGGCGCTACGGGAGAGTGAGCCTATATCGTGCTGCTCGCGGGGCTCTCGGTGTCTCTGATGCTGATGGTTAAAACCTGAAGGAGAGATTCGCGGAGGTCACGAGGGCCAACCGAACTGCTAGATAGAACGCAACTGGATACACGTTATGAACTGTGTAGATGGAATACACGAACTTCCGTTCGAAGCTAGAGTTCCAATGTGCTTCGGAATATTCGTCCCTAGGTTAAAAAAGGAATTGAAGGACCTGCGTAGGTGGTCGACAAGTTGCGAAGGTGGAAAGGGGTCTGTATCCTAAATAGGAATGTGGATAATGTAGCCTTCATGTAGCCTGAAGAATATCCCACTGAAAGTCGTCACCTAACGGACCAGACGGTCCAGGAGAAAGTCGAGAGCCCGAAGCAAGGGTGTCCAAGTTGAAAGGGTGATCCTGAAGGATCTGAGAAGCTTTTGCACAGCAGTGCACAGCAGCAGTAGCAGCGGCCAGCAGGAGGAAGAGAAACAGCGACGCAAGCGAGAGACAAGGATGATAAGGGCGGAGCTGCTCTCTGGTCAGTCGGTTAGTCCCCACGGGTAGCGCGTGGTACCGGCTGCCGCAGAAGCCCCACGCTCTCCTACTCCGGCCTCGCCCGCCAGAGAAACCGGAATTAATTTAGCATGTTCGTAACCGACGCCGGAGAGAAACATTCTGGAAACTCGGAATCTCCACCGGCACCGATACTCGTCCGTGTCTAATCTGCCCAGCGTGTAAACGTATCGCGTTACCGACTTTTGCTCTGTCTTTTCGCCTGGATTCGTCGAACGTGGGGTTTGGATTTACACCGGGTGTCATCAGGTTTGCAAGACCCTAACGACCATCTCGAATGAATTACTGAGAGCAAAAAGGCCTAGTGAAGCATCAATTCTAGACTCGCTAAGTGGGAGACAGACATAGTCAGAGACAGAGTGAGAAACGGACCAGAAGAGGCTGGTCAGAATTGTACCCAGGCGCCTCGCTCTTAGAGTTTCGTTCTGTCCGCGAGGCACGAGTCGCCAGAGGGCGACCCCGGTGTGCGGCTGGTTTTCCGCCGAAGGACGCGCGAACTACGAGAGCGAACTACTCGTAGGGGGTGGTTTTCAGTTGGGGAGGTGTTCGGGGGTCGGGTGAATCGTTACTGGAAGGGGATGTGGCTGAGCCGTGTCGAGGGGGATGAGGAGGAGGAGGGAGAGGAGGCAGAAGCAAGGGGGGAGGGAGGCGAGGAGGTGGTGGCAGGCGAACGGCGGACGAGAAGCAGGGAGGGTCGGGCCAGTGGTCAGCACACTTGGCCGACCCTACTTCGCTAACTAGTTTAATGATATATGTTGAGCTACAAGCGCCTTGATTAATCGTTAACTAATGTTGGACCCTGCAGTGCGCACCAACACGAAGGAATAGACCCCCTCCTACCCACTCCCCCCTTGGTCCACCCCCGGTTCCTGCCTTGAGCGTCGAAGCAAGACAGAGCGAGAGAGAGGAGGACGAAGCTGAAGCCTCTGAGAAGGCGAGACCGAGACGGAGAAGCACGAGGAATGACGGGGAAGAGAGAACCAAGGGCTTCGGTCCTCCAGCTTCAGCCTCGATTCGCAGGACGCGGGTCCTTGTAGTACGTAACCCTCGACTGCGGCAAGCTAGGAAGAGGGATGGAAAGAGTGAGGGGGACAGAGCGAGGTCGCCAGCTCTGTACGTCCGAAACTCTAGAGCTCAAGCGTATAGCCAAACAGAAATCTAATCTCTCCGGATAATTTGATTTATGATTTGCAGGCGCTTCTCGCACCTCGCAACCTTCGCGTCCCGCGTCGTCGTCGTCTGCGTCGTCGTTGTCGCCCTCGTCGTCGTCGTCGTCGTCGCCGTCCGAGGAGGATGAAAAACTTTCGAGCTGCCGCCACCAGCCAGCCAGTCGCCAAGTTATCGTCGATGCAATTTGTCGGAGTGTGTCCATCGCGGGTCCAACCCTTTGGTCCGTCGCGCAAGCAAATTTACGTCCTGGAGGATGCAGGGAGTCCGAAGGAAAGGAAAGGGTCAGCACAGACCCTCTCCGTGTCTTTTGGGCTGGGGGATCTCAAGTTGGACAATGTTCCTAAGTGACGTCACAGGAATCGTCGGACAAGCCTGCTAAGGGAGGTCGTCGATCAAGAACCGATTGAACGACGTTCGCGCATTGCGAGCCTAATCCATGAGTAGAGTTTGATGAGTCGCGGGATCACAGGCAACACGGTTAATGCGGCGAGTGGCGCTCATAATGCGAAGCTCGGTTGGTACACGCAGAGTGAATGGATTGTGCCCAGTTGCCCAGCGTTGCTGGGCAGACTAGTAGGTCGTGGGTCGTCGGGATGCGGAGGACGACGAAGTGGACGGAACAGAGGGGAAGAGGGCTGTAGGTTTGGTGGGGTTGGGGGGAGCAGAGCACGGACAAGGGGGGTGCGACTCGGCCAGCGGTTCGCTCAGGGATGCAAGACACCGTGAAATTACCAGCAGAGTCTCTCTCATGCCCGGGAGGGTGGGCAGAAGGAGGATGAAGGGTGGCCAAGGCAGTGACCGGTGGGTGGTTGAACGGACTCTGTCCACTCCGCGCTCTCCACCCTCCACCCAACCCCTTCCTCCCCCAGGCGCCACTGGCCACCGGGTATTTATCTTGTCTCCTTGTTTATGAGATTCAACATTGTTATTTGGCACCGCCAGAGAGTTGCCGGCAATGTGTGGCAGCGTTGCCTTTGCCCCACCGTTTCCTACTCCTTCTCTGTCCTTTCCCTAACAACCCCCAACCCTCCTCAACCTAGCTGCACGGTCCCACTCGGAGTTTCGTTGAGTTTTGTACGTACAACAGCGGCAGAAGTAGCGGCAACAGCAGCGGCAGCAGTAGCAGCAGCAGCTCAGTACTTTCAAAGGGCCCGCACGCCGCGGTGACGCTGGTCTCAACGTCGAACACGATGTTACACTTGGGCTTAACCCCTTCGAGCCTTCATCCACGATCTTTGACCCGGCTGAGGGATATTCACACGAATGCAAACGTGACTCAATTGCCTTTTGTCGAACCTTCAAAACAGCCCTGACAGAAAATTTACGGTGTTACTGTCGACACTAGTCAGGCTGGGCCTGATCAGTGCCTGACTTGGGCAGAATGTAACATAATTCTACTGATTTTCTACCAGGGAGGCTTCATAAATTTTCTCAAGCGCAAATCCAACGCGAGCCGATGATCGCGATGGCAACAATTGCCGCGCGCTAATTAACCGATTCGATAATACGTTCTCTCCATTGGCTGAACATTGGAGGTCGCTTGATTATCGCTGGAACATAATGCGCCCCGGCGAATTGGACAATGGTTCTGCGTTGTCGCGCGCGGCTGCGCGAACAAATTGCAATTAACGTTGCTCGATCGTTCGGAACTGAGTAAAATATTGCTCCATACTACAAGTGGAGTGTCGCCGACTGGACTGAACGATATTGCGGGTTAGATAAGCCAAAGGTCGGAGGTTCCAATGGTAAGCCTGACCAGGGCCTGACTAGCGCCGATTGTAACGCTGCGAATTTTCTACAAGGGAACGCCAAAATTATATGATGCCCACGGATCGCCACGTTCCAGCGCGACCCGTGAAAAACCGCGTTTCAAGCGGAAACAATTTAATAATCGCCGCGTTTTCCAAACGAATTCCCGGGGGAAAAACTCGTTAAGAACGACGAAAAAAAAGGTGAAATTACATTAGTAATGACCACGAGAAAAGCTTGGGCTCTCGTTATTATCATCCCGCAACGCGTAGACCCGAGCCCCCTCGGAACATTCATTACAGACCCTATCTATACTCATTTATGTCCACGCTTTTCAGATCCAATTGTCGTGTAATCCGTTCTGCGCTTCCCCTCCCACTCCCCGGGCCCCTCGAGTCCCTCGTATTAATGAATTCATTCGCACCGAGAACTGCAACGTCGTTCCACTATTAAGCGATCGTGAAGACCCTTTTTTTCATACGGTGGCCGGCAGCAGCATCAGCAGCGGCAGCAGCGAACAGCGTGAAAGAGCTAAAATGAAGGAGTGACGCGCTTAAAGAGACCCCGGTACATTGCCACGCAGCTAGGAGCGGTGATTAATTCTGGAAAAAAAGTGAACGTCGTCGTGGAAGCCGGAGGAAGGATATGACGTGGGCTGTGGGAAGAAGAGAGACGGAGAGACGAGAGAAAAAGTTATCTGGATGAACCGACGCTGGACAGCAGAAGCAGCAGAAGCAGCAGCAGCACCGGCAGCAGTAGCAGCAGCAGCAGCAGAGCAACTCTCATCCTCGGGGGTTCACCTCCCGCCATCGCCACACGTACATAACATGCATACATGTAATGTTCCTCCGTCAATATAAGCTGTCGGATGCTTTTTCCTAAATTGACAGATTTTCAATTTAATCAAATTCCAAACTAATGGAAAAAACGCCGGATCTTTTGATGTATGAACACCACTACACTGCTAACGGTGGGCGCGCGGGAGCATCGAATGCGGTGAAAACGCATTGCAAGCGCCGGGCCAGGACCGATGCTGTTATCGCTGGGAGGGAGGGGCCGGAGGGGGAGGTGAGGGGGATGGAGAGTTGGAGGTGGAAAAAAACGTAGAAAGGGAGATAGAGACCCAGATTGAAAAGAACTTTTAGGTTTAATCGGTACAAAGAGATGACCACGATTGTCCGAGGCTACCTCTCGCCAATCACCCAAATTAATCCATTGATAAATTTTCCATCAGACGCACACGGCTATACGGGGGAAAAACATATAGATATATACACACATGCATACATATATATGTGTGGGTGGATCGAGTGTACCGCTAACTAGCCCGAAACGGTATGGAAACGCGATAAGTCGACGCTGTGTTGAACGGGTTGAGCTGACGTTTTCCCCAAAAAAAAGCAGAGCTCTTTTTTACCGACTTCGCCTCCGGGATAAATGAGGAGTGAAGACGATCTTCACGAATCACAGCTGCCGGTGACACATAACACAAGTACAAAAATATTTCGATACGAGATGATCAACGCAATTACAGCATGTGCTATATATAAAAATATATATGCAACACTGGCAGCATCGTCTATAGTTACATTATAATAACCTGCGCACCTGCGCCCCGACTGCATTACCGCGCCTCACACCGAATGTCATTACAGCGAGTGTAAACAAAATTTTAATGCTCGCACGCGATAAGGTAACCGGATTCCTTATGGCCACGCGAGGGGGGATCCCCCCTGGTACCCCTTCCATCGGGCTTCGTCTCACGTCGTTCTCGTAGCCGTCAAAAGCTCGCGCACCTTCTGCACTTGAGACCCCCTCCTTTCTCCCCCCTCCCCCCGTCCTTCCTCACCGACCCGCGGCTACGCTTTGGCTGCGCAGCCTCAGCTGGCCGGGTCGTTCGCCGTCAGACCCGGAGGCAAGGATCCGAATCGCGTGTTCACGGCACGAAAACCCCGTCACGGGCAAATAATAATCGTAATCGTGAAATTCGATCGAAACGCAATTGAGACGCTGAAATGAGGCTCGGAGGCAATGAGATCTCGCGCCAAGAGAGAGGGAGAGGGAAAAAAAAGGAGAAAGAGAGGGAGAGAGCTGAGAAACTTCGACGCGCGGGCGGAAAACAGCGAAGGCGACGGCCTCGATCGCGTTCGCCTTCAATCACTTCTCGACAGATGCACTTACGGGTTGGCCGGGACCGCGCCGGGACGACCCATCAAGGAGGAATGCTGCGCGCCTCGGGGGCCGAGCGGTGCGTGAGCTTCGAGACGACTCGTACCACCTCGCGGCAACGCCGTCGACGTCACCCCGCGGGATGAGTCAACGCCGCTTTGCGCCCGCGAGCAACAGCCCCGCGGTGGGTCGTTGTTTTTTTTCTAAAACAAAATGCGCACGAAAAAAAATATGCTGTTTACCGGGTAACTACTGAGGTAGCAGCCGGTTGATACGCGTCGTGCTCGAGGTGGTCCGGCTGCTCGGTATCAGCATAAAAATGTAAATCAACCGACTGGCAACATTTTAACCCGAAACGCGATGTATCATTATTCCCCCCCTCCCCAACCCCTGTTAAACGCATAAACAGCCGCGATGTAATATTTGGGGTGAAGCGTTTTGCGAGAATTTTTTTTTTTTTTAATATCCGACAGACTTTTTTTTATTGTCACGATGAACATAAGTCGTTTGTCCTTCACCGACGACTCTGGCTCCGGCTTCCGCGTGTCAACATCGGATCCTGATTACTCTTCCTCATAATCTACCTCCTTTTCGCAGCCCCCCCCCCCCCCCCACGATCCCGCTCTAGCGCGTAAATTAATAAATGTTCCGTCTGCCGCGCGAGACACGTTGCACACGTAACGTGAATAGCCGGGCGCCGCCTGGCATTAACTCGCGAGCTTCGCGACTTCGCCAGTCGCGGGACACGATACGATGTTTGCCGGAGGGATAATAGCGTAATAGATGGATATACGGATGAGAGTGTGACACACGGATAAGGCTGCTTTTCCGAGATTCGTTCTCCAACGAAAACTTCGGAGGAGGAGACTTTTTTCTACCCGTCAGTCGACCTCGATCTCGATCTCGATCGATTTTTCCTCTTCCGATTTTTTTCAACAACGACCGGCCCAACACTCATCGCGATTCGTTACCATTTTTAACGTTTCACCGGTTCAACGCTTCAGAGTCTTCACTCACGTAATCATCCCCCTTCGAGGGCCTCGAGGGGAACCGGGGGTTGGCGGGGTGGAAGGGGTTGGGGGAAGGGGAGGCTCGTTCCCTCGTTCTCGCTTAGTCCGATGCGCAAGCAGAAACCGAGCGGCTGAGCCGGAGGCTGGTCGCTACTCCCCCTCCCCCTACCCTCCCCCACTCCCTCTCCTGTCCGTAAGGTGGGCGCGTAAGCTTCGGGCAAACAACCCCCGCAATTCACCGCATTCTCGAGTTTGCGAGCTCGCCGGGAACGAAGAAGCGCGTATCCCTTCGCCTCGCCCGGATTTACGACTCGCTCCTAGCCGCACCGACTCGCGCGCCGAGTCGCTAAACTCTTACCGGGCATATTTACGACCCGTTCGACGAGTCGGCGCTGCCGTTGCTGCTGCTGGTCGTACAACGCGGAGTGACTAAATCACGAGTGTCCTTTGGTTACTCGAGACAAGCGGATAATTAGAGACTTTCCTGATGGTGGTTCACCGTCGTCTGGTCATCGGAAGAAAAATTGGTATCGCAGTGATTTTGACATTTATAGCTACATGTTGGAAGTAGATATTGTATTGTCGTGTCTTATTTCGACGCCAAGTTGACAAAAATCCATTGGGATAACAATGCTAGATATAGTGAGTTCTACTAAAATAGTGACAGGTATTATAATTGATTTCCGGTTACATTAATTATCGTCGCAAGAACCAAAAATGTAGTCTTGTCCTCTCAGGCAAATATGTCGTACACTAGAGTCCACCCTAGATTTTATCTGAGGATGCTTATCAGATGAAGGAAGCGACTGAGGTCGTTGTCCGATTCGGTACGACTAATTTTCGAGAGCCCGCAGAGAGCTGACCGCTTTGGACCAGGCAATTGATAATCATTGGCTCACAAAACACGGTGCATCTGTTCGTTGCTATTCACTGAAGCCTAATGAAAGGCAGGGATGACCGAAGACCGACTGCACACGCCTCGGATCAGACACGTCGTCAAGCGGGTTCCACTCGCGTTACACCCGACTAATTCGACTAATTGAATGATCTCATTCGACTAATATGATTCTTATAACCCTGGACCAGTGTTTGGGCTGACTTACCTCGCTCTTCAGGTTCAACGGTAGGTCGCACGAGCCGTCCATGTCGGGTTCGGTCTTCACCTGATGGGACAGCATGCTGCTGTGGCTGTGCCTGGGCGGTGCGGCAGTAGCCAACATGTTAGGCTCCTGTCGATGATGAAGACGCGACTGGAGGTGTCGGTGGTGATACGGCGGAGACAGTTGGGTGTTGCTGCTGCTGTGAGTCCGTAGATCGGCGGGCGGCGATGCGGGCGCAGCGGTACTGCTCTGTTCCTCCTCGGCCGAACCCTCCGCCATGTCAACCGCGCATCCCGAGGACTCGGAGCGATCTGAAAGCCAAATGCCGATTTTTCGTCTTGAGAAAAAAACCTTATACGACAAAAATACTACGTGTTATGGATAAAATGACGAATCCCTAAGGATGATCCAAGGATGTCTTTTTGGATGACGACTCAAAGCGTCGCGACATTACCGACTGATGTCATCGTCGACGTCGTCAATAAAAAGAAAGTCTACCCGCGAACACGACGATCGCTAATTAAGCAAAGGGCCTGGCGCCCATCGTATATATAGGCACTTATGGTATATACATATATTCCGGAGTATCAGCCGCATCGAAGGAGCTGACGAAACTGGCGCAGCTGTTAAGAATGGCGCAGACACAGAAAATTAGAAGCGAGCGCCACCCGTTAATCTCTCGACTTCAAAGCAAAAACTCTACTACGGTCGCCACTCTCCTTGATGGCGAGGGGGGAGGGGGACTGGTTGTGTACCTCACACATACATAGGTAATTATTTTTATCTAAGCGTTCTGTTAGTAAGAATTCAAGGGCAATCGCAGCGATTCCCGTCCGGCGCCGTCGACTTTGGTTCCACTAATTTTTTTTTTACTCTCTTTATTTGTTGTCTCTCTCTTCCAGGCGCCTTTTATCCCAAAACTCGCGCTATGCAGCCACACTCATCGCTGTCCCCCCTCCACGCCCTCCACTTGCCCCCTCGAGAATCTCGACGAGAAAGAAGAAGCCGGGAGTCGTCGTCATCACGAAAAGCGCGGGGGGCTAACAACATCTGCTTCTATTTTCGGTTGCCTGGCCCGAGTCCAATGCTCGAACACATTTTTTTTCGAAGCATCGTGCCGCCTATGACGAACGGCTGGATGGATCATCGAGTGTCGTCCTCGGGGCGTGAAGGATCTAAGTGCAACGGCGTCACGGGTAAATAAAAAAATAAATAAAAAAATAAAAAACACATCAGGAGACATCGGAGACGCTTGGCTGGCGAAGATTTATCGCTGGAAAAGTATCCAACGCTTCGATACGAAATACGACTAATCGTACTTTTTTTTTCTTTTTCTTAATGCGACGCGACGTTAATGAAAAGAAATGCAGCTCGATAAACTCCCGAGTCAAGCGATCGCGTCGACTCCAGCAACGGAAATAGATCTCGCGGTCGTCGCGAGGAGCGAAGAAGAAGGGAGGTACGAATGATATGTGGAGTGTCGGACGGTCGCGTGGTCGTGGCGATTATTCAAATGGTATAAACGTGTGTTAAGCTTCGCGGGGTAAACGGCGCAACAGAAGCGTCGACACGACTTTCGTTCGGGGTAAAACACGTCGCGATTCACGAAAGATTCACCGTCGACTCCGAACCGGATATTTAATAATCCCCGCGCGCGTCTCGGTTCGTGCCTTTTTTTCCACCGTCACGCGAGCCGCCGCCGTCGCGAGGAGGGGTCGAAGGTGAATCACCGTTGAATGGACGACGAGTCGCGTCTTATTCAAAGCCTTATGATCGCCTCGTTACTTTATTTTGTCGCGAGTCGTCGCTCGAGACCCGCGATCCGTGTTTGCTACTTTATTTTATTTTGTTCAATTATTATTCTGCTGTATTTTATTTTATTTTATTTTATTTTATTTACTATTTCATCGAATCATCGAAGAACCACAAATATTCTCCTCATTCGACCCGATCCGTAAATTTTCGAGCGAACGCGTTAATTGCTGGACGATTCTCAAGCGCAAAATCGACTCGCGTTGCTCGCGGCTAAAAAGCGCCGAAAAATTATTAGAAGCCTCGGCTAACAATAGCCTGTCGAGCGGACGATCGTTCTCGATCACCCGCGTCGTAGATTTTTCGTACCCACAAACCATAAACGCGCACGCGAAAAAATAAAAAAAAATAAAAAACGAAAAATCAAATGTTGGGGCATGCAGCGGCGATTATACAATCGAGGGCCGAGGATATAATAGTCGGGTATTTGGAAAGTCGATCAAGTAGCTCTCGCGGGACGCGAGAGGGAGAGAGCGAATGAGAGAAGGAGCCGATTTAAATGCGGTATAATGAGAGGTGTCAGATTATACGAGAGCAGAAGAGCAACGGGGGCCCCGGGAACGCCTCGCGCATAGCCTCGCATTAATGTAGGAGAACGAGGCTGCTGCTGCTGCTGCCTCCGTTGCCTCTGCTGTTGCCTCGGCCCGTGTGTCAGACGCGGCCGGAACGGCAGACGGGGAATACGGGAATCGCAGAAAATTACACGGCCACCATCAATCGTCCATCCGCAAGCGAGAAGAAGGAGGAAGGGAGAAAGAGAGACCGACCTACCTGATGCCCGACGCGCGTCAACCTCAATTCCACCAACCGGCGAAACATTGCGTCGAGTTTCAAGGATTTGCGAATCGCCTCGTGACCCTCGAAGGGCGAGATTTTTTTTTCTGGACTCAGGAAATCTTTCCACCCAGGTTGTAACCTGGGGCTGAGCAGACGTCTTTGTCTCTTCGGGTGAAATTTACCCGGCGGCGGTTTTCGAATTTTTGCGCTGCTCAATGATTAACCAGAAACGGTGCACGCGTTTTCCACCGATAAAAGTGGATATTCGAGGCACGGGAAAAAAAACCCTCAACCGCATCGTCGTCGTCATAGCTCTACGTATTATCGTTCCATCGACAGGCGACATCGCGTCTTCGCGGTCTCGACTCGCGCGACGGCGACGCGGCGAACGAGCGAGACCGTCGCCGTCGTCGTCGTCGCAGCGTGTAATTAAGGGGGTTGATTGATGTTAATTCAAAGGGTAATTAAGAATGTTGCGCATAAAAATTCGATAATTTATGGTCATTGGGGATAATTACATGTTGACCAGCTTGTAATTGCGAGCGCGCTATCCGCCGCGGTGGTGTGTATAGTCGGTCCGTGGCTGCACGCAGCCACGGACCGACTATAGTCACGTATATGGGAGCCACGAGACCTGAGGACTTTGGCTGTCTTCTCTTCTCACATATAACACACAGACACACATCATATACATATACATATATACACACATCCACACACACACGATAAACGAGACTCTAAGCCAGGCTCTCAACGTCCAAACGAGAAGTCCACTGCGCCCGGACTCGCGTTAAGTGCTGGGCTATGCGTGCCCCCCGCGTTTTGCGGAATATATACGATCCCAGATCGCGGCTTATTACAGTGTCCCGCGCACGATAAGGTGTGTAGTGGGTTTGGAAATGGCGCGAGCTTCGCGTTGCCCTCTGGAAGTCAAGGGGGGGGCCTAACGTGTGGCTACGCTCCTGTTGCCAAGTAGGTGTATAGTGTTCTCTCTGTCTCTCTCGAGCGAGCTCACTCTGTCTCTCTCTCAAGCGAACTCTCTCTGTCTCTCTCTCGAGCATCCCGAGTCTCGACTCGATCCTAAGGTTCTTCTAAGCTTCGCCTAGTCGCGTCCTCGCGCGCCTGGCCCGAGCTCTGGGGTACAGCAGCAGCAGCAGCAGCAGCAGCGGCATCAGCGGCAGCTCGACCGGGGGCCGAGCTGCCGCTGCCACTGCCCGCGGTTAGACTCGGCTGCAATTTATGAGCCTGATTCTCCGAGCGATCTAGCCTCTCTCTCTCTCGCTCGCTCTCTTGTGGTTTTAGAATTTTAGAGCGATGCGGTGATATTACCGCCTCGCCCCCCTCCGCCCCTCCACGGTCAAGCTACGCGAAGTTCGCGACGCGTCGAGCGTACCGCGAGTTATGTCCACGGCGAATTGGAATAGTTCTATATCGGAAATTACCAAAGTTTAACGCGCGGCCACTGCATTTATGTTTTATTTTTATTTTTATTTTTTTATTTCTTCTGCGACCGAATTTTAGGTATTTTTGATTCGGAAAAATTTGGAGACAGGAAGATTAGCGCCTTGTGTTTCGTCTCGGATCTTCGACTCTCCTCGGCGATTCGCACCGCCACTGACGTTTGGGAAACACAACAGCTGGACGCAGCCTCTGCGTTACTCCGACCATTAAACGGGTCCCTGGACGCCTGCCAAATATCGCGTGACTTGACCATACAGCGCGAAATATTTTGGCGAAAGAACCGAGACGTTTAACGACTCAATAAAGTCATGACTTTTTTTTTAAACGATGACGTCAATATGAACCGTAAATATATATATACATACACACACGTACATAAATCTGGGTTCGCTTGAAAGACAGGAAAGCATAAAGAGGTATCGCACAACGGGACCAGTTGGCAACCGCCCATCGGGACATTGTTCCTGGAATACAGCGCAATCGCATTATTCGCGTTGTGTTGTTGATTTTTATTCTCTCTCTCTCTCTCTTTCTCTTCTTTAACCGTCTCGGCGTAATCAATCGAGCGAGCGGCCTTTTGCCACGGCTTCGTAATAATCGTCGCGTCGAACACGCCGCATAATGCGACGACGACGACGACGGCAACGAGCGGATGAGGCAAGAGAGAAAATGCATGGGAAAGAGCCGAGCGACGGCCGGGCAGAAGCAAAAAGATTTCTGCTCGAAGGAATTAAACGCCAGACTCGAGACGCCGCCGCCGAGACGGGGAAGACTCTGGTAGAGGGAGAGAGAAGAGGGGAGGGGGGAACCTACTGAGGCGCGAGCTCTCGGCTTTCGCACGTGGTTTTGCTCGACGCGAAGAACGCGACTGGTGATTCCAATGCGATTCGTCGGAAACGATGAAAAAAGTGACCGTCACTCGTCGATCGTGCTCAGCGTCATTATTGGCTGAGTCGATATATTTCCCAACGTGCCAAAAATAGGAAAATATTCAGATTTGTGTTGGTTTAATTTCTTTATATATTTTTTTTATTTACGCGTGATTCACTCAAAAATGAAACACACTATGTGTAAAAATAAAAAATTGGATGAGAAAAACGCGAAAAACGATTTTTTTCTGATAAACTGCCAAATTTCGCGATATTAAACATCAAACTGCTGCTGGTTTCCCAAGATCTGGCCACCGGGCCGAAAACCGCCCAAATCGGGGTCACGAAATTTATTTTTTCAAAATATCGAAAATATCGAGGGATAAATATTAACAAATTTATTTTCGGCAGTTCACTCGCGAATTCCCGGACGTCCCGGACGTCAGGAGGCGAAATATCGGCTCGTGTTTAGCGGCAACTGCAAACTTTTCGCGATTAATATTTTCTTCTTTTTTTAAACTCGCTCGTTTGCTCGACGCGCGTTCGAATGTGTTTCACGGTTATATATATAAAATGTAAGTGCTTGGATTTTGTTGTTTTTTTTTTTTTCCCTCGAGCCAACGAGATGTGTACACACATCTGTCCAACTGTGAACGGGCTCTCAGGACACATCGAGGCGAACGCGCGCACAGGAAGAATATTTCATATTTTACGGCGTCGAGCGCCGCGCGCGCGCCGCTGGGGGCTTCGCCGGCTAAAAAGTCCAACGTCAGTCTAAATCAGAGGCGCGCGAGTGAGAGTGCATTAAACCCCGAATTACCACAAATAGAACTCTTAAGCTCGCGGCGCTCCCATTATAATGGGGGCTCTCTCACCCCCTACTGAGGATGTATTTACGTGCGCCCGAGCTAGACCTTCGCGCCTTCGCGGCCCGACCGACTCACGCTGTGCGCGCCTTCGTGCTCGACATCTGGCCGAAAACGCCGTTCGGCAGCCGCGGCGCAAGATCCATTCGATTTCCCTTTCATTATGAGTCGAGTCCGCGCGTGGCTCGCATTGGGTTTGTCCACTATTTTTATTTTTTTTTATTCGAAGCTAAGTCGAATTTTTTTTATTAAAAAAAAAAACGTTCGATTTTACGAAGTTTAAAAAATCCTATCCGATGGTAAATTTCCCACTGATTCCAGAACTGCCGTTTTTTCCAAAACAAAATAGAAAATTCGAGAAGAAAAACGTGAAAATTTATTTTTTTCTCATCACAAAGTCATCGACGATCGCAAACGCGACGGCGAAATCGTCGCGGGGATCCGGAGAACGCCGCGCGTGCCGCACCCAGGCGAGTAACTCGGGGGAGTCGCATAGCGCGCGCCGAGTCAAAGGCCGAGCGTCGACTCGGGGAGAGAATCTCGGGGAAACGTGAATGACGGAGCTTTTACACGCAAATTAGATCCATCAGGGCCATCGTGCGTACAAAACCCACTCGTGACTGGGGCATCGCGGGAGGGATAACCCTTTGGAGGCGGGCGACCGGGCAGCAGTCCGCGAGGCACGTGCGTGTTTCTTTGCGAGTTATTAGAATTAATAACGGCGCAACGCACAATGGGCGCCCTCTGGTGGGATTTTTTTTTTCTCCGCGAGGCGTCGCGGCGCGCATCTGTCATGAAAATTCAGACACCGACTCTCAACTCTAAAGTCAAGACTTTATTAGGCATACTAAAATATTTTATTGCTCAGGATTTGTCTTGACAAAAAAAAAGAAAAAAAAGTGACAGACTTGTATCGTCGTCGACAGGAAAAGTGAGCACAGAATGCTAGACAGATGCTTATCAGTAGCGATAGTGGCGGCCAAAGTGGAGTCGAGTCGAGGAGTTGATATCGCTTGCTCGCACCTCGAAGAGCATCTTGGCTTCCGCTTCCGGAAAGAGAGCCGCGCGCCTCTAACCGTCGAGAGCGGTGGGGGCGTCGGTGGAAAATTATCGAAGGACGAGAAGAAAAGCGAGAGAGCGAGAGGATCGCTCGCGCGCGGCGCTGGAAGTGGGTAAGTTGTCGAGCGAAATGTTATCGCCCGTCTGATCGTCGGCGCGGGAGGTGAATCGAGGCGAAAGGGGGATGGCTGAATGGGGAAGCGAGCGAGGGTCGACGAGCACGGCGCGCGTTCGCGGTTCGAGGGAGAAAGGGAGAAAGAGGAATGAGAGAAAGGGAGAGAAAGCGAGACCCCGACGAGCGAGAGACCCGAGAGCCGAGGGTCGGTGGCGGCTCTGGTTGCAGGAAGATTTCAGCCATGGTTTGAACGAGCGGAAAACCAGAGAGGAGGGCGAGAAAGAGCATCGATTCGTTTTCTTGACCTCGCTAACAATCGCTTTTTCCCCCCTCTTCTCGTTTATTCTCACGCTTAATCGCAAACAAGACTGATCGCTCGCATTCGACGTTTATATACATATATATTTCGGCTGCTGAACAAACTTTGACACCGTCAGTCACGATTTCCACGTTCAAACGAAGCCGCAAAGTATATTTCCTTCCTTACAAAAAACACACATTGCATAACCCGCAATAAAATATTGCGAAGGGACGTGGATGTTGTCTCCTTCCCCCCTCCCCCTCGGTCTGACCCTACACGCGTCGCGACCACTTCGGTCGATTGAGAGGGCGCGTCGCGCGTCCCGTCTGCACTGTCGTCGTCGTCGTCGTCGTCGTGGTCGTCGTTTCCTTTTGTGTCGTCGTCGTCCCCCCTCTCCCCGCGCCCCCTCGCCCTTTGCTCTCAAGTGCCTATCCCAACAATATATCCAGCATCCCTGGCGAGTCAAGTGGCGCCTTTGGGATTTTTCAACGTCGGCCCCTTCCCCCCCAACCCCCCCACCACCCCGAGGTATATCTTCAACGTAACCATCGTGTACGTTCTCGTTTTCTCTCCGTGTTCCAACCCTGCGCTATACGTACGTATATACACGAAAGCAGAAGACTTTTGTCCCCCCTCCCCCACCCTCTTCCCGGCCCTTTTCCCCAACCCTGTGGCCCTTACCTTCCCGCTTTCCCGCCCTTTTCGTCTCGTCTGGTCTCTCGTCTTCATTTTTTTGTCTACTTTTTTTTTTTTTTTTCATTTTTTCGTCGCTCGGTTTCCAGCACCAAGAGGGCTGCAACCCTTACGGTCACCCACCGCACGTCGCGTAATCCACCACCGCCTCCCTGACCCCCCTTAACGGCCCCCCACGCGACAAAGTGAATAGCAATCGTTAGGCCGGTGAGCGGTGACGAAAAAAAGCCGGTTTCTTTCCTTGTTGGCGGGAGGGGGTTGAAGGGGGAGGGGGGGGATCGGCGAGCAGCAGTTAGGGTGGCCCTTCGCACGCACTGATTTTCGTTCACGGTCCTTGGAAACCGCCCTCTTCGTTCGAGCACCGTTTTATATGTTCACGAGAACACGAATGTATTGTGTGTATTATATATATATATGTTTGTGAGTATATATATGTAGACGTTGGCGCATCCGAGCCAACACGTGCTCGTGTTTACCTCAACGAGCCAGTCACATGGCCCGGCGAATATTCTGCACCGGACGCTCCTCTCTTCCCTCTTTCTCTCTCTTTCGCTCCTTCCGGCCCAGCCTGATGTTTCGCCTCTGGAATTCTTGCCCACCAATTTATATCCAGCCGGCTAGGTTCTCCACCAAGAGGGATACCACCATTTGTAACCCTCCGCCCTCTCCCCCCACCGACCCACGAGAGAGGTCAGCGCCTGTAATCTATTCCGGTATTTGCTTATTCACCCCGACGTCTCCTAATTAACAGGCTCAGATTCATCGCCTCTTCGGGGGGCTACGCCGAGCCGCGAGCACGCAAATAACTTCACCGATCGCTCCGCGAGACGCAAAAGCGCCGCAAAGGCTGCGTGAAGAATTTCACGGCCGATTTTCTGTCGCATTGTGTATATTGTTTATTTCGTGTTGGAATCGATGTCTATTAAATAAAATAGTTTGACCGTCGGAATGATGGAGAAAATTTGTGCAGAGTCTCTCGTCTGATTTACGAGAGAAAGAGACAGAGAGAGCGAGCCCGGAGCCAGTGTAGGAACGTCACGAATTTACGCGGGTTATTCCTGGGTTACGCGAACCTACGTGATTGACGTCGCTAATTCGATCGCGAAATGCTGGTAGAGACCTGGAAAGTGGCGCGCTTGGTACGTGTTTTCGATAACGTGTTCGTCGGTATTGAACTTAAGAAAAGCGTCGAAGCGACCGAGCGTCAGAGAGAGACAGAGAGTGAGAGATAGAGAGAGACAGAGACAGAGGAATGACAAACACGAATCCTCGCTGTACGTCAACTCGCCGCTGGCTCTCGTCGCTACCAACGCGCGGCGGTTTTCGTCCGCCCCCGTTGCCGATCCTTCAATTAGCATTTCCAGGTCACATCGAAGTTACACGCGAGCGGGTCTCTCGCACACCACGCGGGCCGCGCGCATAATTATCGGTTAATTATTAGGACGCAGCTAAGTAGCCCGTCGGAAATTATCACCGGGGACTTCGGGACTCGCTCAGCTAATTCACTGCTGAATTTTTTTTTTCAGCACCCGAGTTTAATAATAACATTAGTAATGATAATATCGACGATGATAATAATCTGAGTATTTTCTTTTTTTATTTCTCGGAGACTCGGGACTTGTGACTTTATCCGACATATAACGTTGCCACTGTGGCTGTTGTGTATTACACGACCGCGACACGAGCCAGCGAGCAGCTCAGCGGCAGCAGTGGATACAGATGTGGGATAAGTAAACGTCCGCCAAACTCGCTCCGGTCTCTCCGCATTCCCCAGTGACCAGCGGGCTGCCGCAGCAACAGCAGCAGCGGCAGCCGCACTCGTTCGCCGCCCGCGTCTAAGCAACTTTCTTAATTACTGGATATTAACTCGATCGCAACGAGTCGAGCGATAATCGCGTCGGCGGTGGCAGCTCTTCTCGCTGTACTCATGAACCACAATCTGGACCTGCGCAGAAATTCTGCGATATCCACGCTTTTTAATTCATACCATCTTACGTACCACGAATTTTTTTATCACGAGCATAAAAATTTCACAGTACACCGAGATTCATTTTTTATTTATGTATATATTTTTTTTGAGATCCCAAGGGGACCTCGGCGATTCAGTCGCTCGAACTCAGCACTTCGGAAATCGAGTCGCTGAATAGTTGACGACACGGTCGCTAATTCGAGTTCGAATTCCGATTCTGGGGGCAGCCGCGACGACTATAAGTACTTGCTGACCTATATCGTTGCAAGAACACGACGTACGTGTACTATATAACAATATATGTATATGTATGTATTCGAACGTGTGCGATGTATTTATGTGAATGTAGCTTCGCTGAGTACTTACGCACACAGTGTGCATATATACATACACGTAAACATATATGTGTGTCTGCACATTATATTATGTGCTCGGGGTCCATTAACAGCCGGTACAAATTTAGCCAGTTACAAGCGCATTTAGATGACCTACCTAATTACCAATATTAGCCGGCTTATAACAAGCCGAGAGGGAGTCGTTCCGAGCGTTCTCTCTCGGTTTGAATGTATGTTGGTGCACGAGCCTTGCGCCTCTCTCTCTGTCTTTCTCTGTCTTTCTCTATGTATCTATCTCTGTCTCACTCACTCTCTCTACGCTTATATACCCGAGGCAATCCGTGACTGATGTAAGTAGGACATCGCACTGACGTAGGCAACGGCAGCCAAGTGAGCCCCTATTATACACGCTTAACACTCCCCGCGCGTTCTCTCGCTCTCTCTATCTCTCTCTCTCGCGCGCACGAGAACTCTCTCGATTCCAGCGTCGCTATCGGATTAAAGCAATCTCAATTAATTCTCACCCGGTTTTACGAAATGTCACGCCTATTTATACGCTCAGTCCGTGGTTCCTTCCTGTTATAAATTCCGCGTCCTTAGGACTCGCCGATAGTCGAATTCTCTGGGCGCGATTTTTCCATCGATTTTGGATCAATAATTCATCGCAATCTGCCCAGATTCGATTTACATTGAAATTCTTGCGAGATTTTATTTTTTTATTTTTCATGCAAATAATGACTTGGATTTTTTTTATTTTTATTTATTTTCAGAAATATTTCTGACATTCTCAGTGCGAACGCAACGTGACTGCGGAGATCGCGAGGCCCGCGGGTGCGAAATTAGCCTACTTACAATTAGCAGCGACTCGTAATTACTCGCAATTACGGGCGATCGAGACGCGGCGAGCTCTCGGTTAATTGGAACGGTCCGATAAAAGAATTAGCGTCCGTGTATCCTGAGCCGCGTTCCGACTCCTCGGGTATCGCGTCTCGTGGTCCCTCGTCACGCGCCCGAACTGCGGGCGCCTCTTTCGCTTCCCCGGCCGAGTTCGCCGCCGGCCGCAAACGCGCGGCCCGCGAATTAGGATCGCGACGCAAAAAAGTGACCTCGACGATGCGTCAGAACGAGCCGCGTGCATTTTTCGCGGCGGAGGCGACGCAACAACGAAATATCATGAGACGTCAGGATATGTTCAATAATAATAATATTAATATCAATAATAATTTCTATAGAAAAATAAATAATTATCTCGTCAAATTTTTCGGCAAAATATTTCTCAACAGTCAGACAATTTTTTCCAGCGTACACGTGGATACGTTTAATAAATAAAAAATATCCACGTTCAACAAAAATAATATACTTTTGGGACAAAAGTAATATATTTTTTTTTTCTGTAGATAAAGAAATAATTATCTCGTCAAATTTTTCCCCAAAATATTTCACAACAGTCAGACTACTTTTTCCAGTATACACGTGCATATATTTAATAAATTAAAATATCCACGCACGCCGAGCGAGGAATTTCGCGTAGACAAGAGTGAAAAGGAAGAGTAGGAGGAAGAGGAGGATGAGGAGCGCAGCGAGATAACGCGAAAGCAACGCGCGGCCCGCGCGCGTCGCTTCATAATGCGGTTTTAATTATTCTATTTGTCCGACGTTGGCGGGCGCGCCAAGTGTTTGCCGAGAGACTCGCGAGCTGAGCAGCAAGCGGCAAAACCGGCAACACACGCGCTCGTCTCTCGGTGTATCCCTTGTTCGCTGTTACGTACGTAATTCGAGGTGGGAGGAAATAAAAAAAATGCTCGCGCCTCGGTCACGTGCAACGCAATTTCCGCGCGCGGCGATAATTAGTAGTTTATTAGAGTCGGACACTTTTTTTTCTTTTTCTCAGCGCTCCTTCCGGCTCCGTGGATTTCGGAGCTTCGCGCCCGCATCTGAACCGAGCCGGCTGCTCAGTGCTGTGACTACTTCGAGCGCGCGCGCCTCGCACCTCTCCCGCCACTTCTCGCGCGCAAGTCTCGCGCGCGTTTTCGCTTCTCACGCGGACTCCTGGGGTCCTGCGTCGACCGAGTAGATACAGACGGCTGCTCCCTTCTCACCAACCGACTCGGAGCTCTCGGAGCGAACGCAGAAGTACGAGTCGGCTCGGCGCGTAGATTCAATTGCGCGATATCAATCAATAATGCGGGCTAATCAATTCTCGAGCTGAGAGATAAAGCGAAGGGCGATAAGTTTCGAGATAAGGTGCGAGGGCAGCACAGTGGTTGGCATGGGAAAAATATATCGCATTTATAGAAAGGTATCGATGTTTCGGAAAAACATTGGAGAAATATTCGTCAGATATTTTTAAAAAATATTTTTAGAATATTTTTCACACGCCTACGATTTATCTGACAGCTAATTTTTTACTCCACTTCCGATCATTCTGCCTCGTCAGACCGATTCTACCGATTTCTTTTTTTTCACGCGAGATGAAGACACTTGAGGGTTGGTTTGATTAGTCGCAGTTGTGATCGCTCACCTGTCTCGTACACCTGTCGCGGGCTCAGTCTCGGCTCGTCCGCGATGACGAGCTCGTCGTCCTCCTCGTTCGTCAACGTGACGACGGTTCTATCGACGTCCGACCCGTGCGAATCCGTCTCCGTTTCCAGTTCCACCTCCGTCTCGCGGCGCGTTTCTCGACGACTCACCGCGCGATTTTTCGCGCTGGCGGCTCGCTCGATTTCCTTCGAGTCGCGTTACGTCATCTCACTAATTCCGTACTTTTTTCAGTCTCTTTCTCTGTTTTTCTCGGACAGTGCAGAATCCTCACTGCGTTGTCACACGAACGGCCGCACACGTTTTCAGTCTCGACGCTCGCTAAGCTTCGTCGCTTTTAGTCTCTCCCCTCGTCTCCCTCGCCGCTCGATCCTCGACCACTTAACGAGCGTCCCCCGGGCTAATTAGAGTTCCAAATTCGCCTGCGCGCGAGGCTCCCAACACTCGCGGCGAATTCTCTCGGCAAACTCCGTCGACTCGAATGTGTCTCAGCACCCACACCGACCCGGCACTCGAATTTCAATCAACGTAACCTCGAATCAATATCGATTTTCTCAGTCTCGATCGATCGTCGCTCCCAAATTATTTCGGCGACACGCAATTAATTATTTTGCGAAACGCAAAACGTAAATCGAGTCAATTTCGTTTTCGCTGCGACGAGAACTCACCCAGAGAGTCCCACTCACGTCCAAAAAACTTCACTTTCACACAAACGAAAATCTCGCCAATGTCCTCGCAATGTTCACAGTTCACCGTTCACGTCAATTTTTATTTTCCTCCGGATTCTCACCAGTCAAAAGATCCGAGAGAAAATTAAAAATACTTAATTCACCCTTCGACCAGTCCACCAATTCCGCACTGACAATGTCGATTTTGCAGGAAAACGCGATAAACAAAACCACTGCACAAAATCTTTACGACGTGTGTGACGTGCGTAAAAGTGTCCAGACGAGGCGGCGTGCGCGTCACGTTGTCGCGCGTCAAGCCGGAGCCGCAGTAACTCGCTCCTGTAACCTCGCGGTCCGCAGTCTCGCTGCGTTGTGGCAGCAAGTCGGCGTGGCGGGAAGGCAGCAGCAGCGGCGTCGGCGGCGGCGACGGCAACGGCGTCGGCGGCAACGGCAACGGCGCAGCCAGGGATCCCACTCGGTCCGCGCGAGCGAGTGAGCCAGTAGATACAGCCTCAAGTAGATACAGCCGCCTACCGCGAGCCGGCGGACCGCGCGGTAACCACCCGCGACTCCGCCGCCGCCGCGCGGTGGGGGCACGCGGGGGCGTGTCCGGGGGGCGGGGCCCCAATAGGCGGAGGTGGGTCGCTGGTCGCGGAGAGACTCGATCTGCGAGCGAGGAAGAGAGAGACACTCGAGTGACGTCTCTGTCCCTCTTTCACCCTCGTTGTTATGATTGTTATGAGTGTCCGAGCAGCCTTCGAGCGAGGGTGGTACGTGCGCAGGGGGTGGTTCGCTCGGTGGGACGGGGGGGAGGTGTGGGGGGAGAGTGCGAGGCAGGGGGAGGGGGGAGAGACCTCTGTAATATACCCTCCCGTTCGACCACCCTCTTTTAACCGCCCGACCAACCTACCCTCTTCCCCCGCGCCGCCAACCCCCTGAAACGACCCACCGAGCGCCGAGAGAACCCCCTTCGCTTCAGCAGCAGCAGCAGCAGCAGCAGCGGCAGGCAGCACGTACCCGCAGCAGCCATCCAGCTTGCAACCCTTCGTATAAACCCCGGGTGCCTATGTGATGCTCTTGGGTTCCTGTGTGTGCCCTCCTCTCTCGCTCTTTCGGCCGCGCGCGCTCTCCCTGGCCCAACCGAGAACCCCCCTACCCCCTTCTCATCCCCCCATCCCTTGCTCGCCCCCTCGCCCTTCTCCACGAGCGAACGAGCTCGTAACCGTGATGCAAATCAGCCGGAGAGGCCGGGGCAGGAGGACTTCGGGGGTTGCTGCCGGTGCTGGCTGCTCCGAGGGACGGGGGATGAAGGAGGAGGAGGGCGAGGGACAGAGACAGCCGCCGGAGGACACGGCGAGAGGAACGATTGGGTCGCCGGTCCTACCCCACGGACACCCTCTCTCCTTTCTGGCCCCCCTTGGACCCCCGCAGCACGTGCCCCTCCACGCAAGCCCGGGTGTACCTACAAAATCGAACCCCCCTCACCCCTTGGACCCCTCCTGCCCCCCCGCGTAACGGCGTCGGTGCGAACGCGAGGAGCGAAGCTCGCGGAATCTACGGCGATAAAAATTTCGACACCGAGAAGCCACGACACCGCGGTGATGTTTGATGTATCAGGCCGAGAGAGGATTCTACCAACCCCCAACCACCCCTCTATTTCGCCCTCCGATGGCGTAGGTTGCCCCTCTCCCGCGCGCGCGCCACCCAACCCCCCTCCGGCCCCCCTCTTCGGCCATCCACGCAGTTCGATGGTTGCCGCGCGTTGCTGCGCGGGAAAGGCAACGGCTATTAACTCCCTTACAGACGACGCAGTCGATTTTTCCGATTGGCGAGCGGAGAGGAGAGGGAGGAGGTGATTTAAAGATGGTGACGCGGTACCCGAAAAAATTCGGGATACAGGATGCGGGGGCAGGAGTGAGGTGGTGGGTTTTTTTTTTCGGGAAGTAATTTTGCAGAGTACTGGAAGGGAATTAAAAATTAAAAATTGCGCGTGTGTTCCGGTGCCCCCCTTTTGCCCCCTCAGTGGGGGGCAAAGAGCACTTGGAATATTTCCATCCTCAGGAAAAATTTCGGCAACCCGAAAATTTTTGTCCGAGGTCTAAAATTGTCGATAATTTGTCAGCGTTTTGGGTGTCATAAGTCAGTCAGTAAAAATTGCAGCGAGGGAAAGACACATCGGAAAATGTTTAGCCGGATTTTCCTGGATAGTATAGAGCCTAAAGTCGTCGTGTTTAATTGTAATCCTTTGTGCCAGAACGGAGAAGGCGAAGGTAACGGAGAACAAGGGATTCGGTGGCGGACGAGGGGTCTACACGCGACCAACCCTTCCGACGGATCCCTATCTCTCGACGCCTCTGGAGCTGTCCGCACCCTCAGTGTTTTAACGCTCTCTCCCCCTTCTCCCTCCCTGTCCCCCCTGCATCCCCCTCGTGGTAGCGGCGCGATTTCTCCGTCGGCCGACCCGTCAGCCACTGCTCAGACCCCAACGGCCGAGTTATATACATTGTAATGTTTTGTATATAGATACGTCACGATTCTACATTCGAAAGGGGTGCGAAAAACACGGCGCAGCGTCGTAACTCGGTAATTTCAAGGGAAGCGAACTAACCTCGCCACCTAATTTTAATTTTAGTAAAAAAAATTGTTTTATTATTTTTTTTTCTTTTTTTTTTCAAACAAAGTTACAGAATCCGCACAGCGAATAGTCGTCGGATTTCCGCGGTTTGAACCCTCGACAAGTTTTTGCGTCGTCGAAGGAACCCCAATGATAACACGCGGCTCGCGAACGTCACGCCAGCTGACAGTAAATTAATGTTGATATTTACAGGTCCCTTCCGACCCACCCACAACCCCCCCCCCCCCCCCCCTTCCAGTTTTCAACCTCCGCGGATTTGTCGGTCGCGCTCCGGTACGTCTCACTCTCACCCCGTCGTTCTGCCACCCTTGGGCCGTCCCTTCTCCTTATCGATCGACCCGGAGAGAACGCGCCGCACGCCGTTGATTAGAGGGTCTTACACTTACCCGGCGGCCCGTCCCGTCGCCGCGAAATCGCCCAGGCGGCCGGCCGGCGAAAGCCCGACGCTCGGATTGCCGCCGCCGCTGCTCGGCCTGTTCGAACCAGATGGTCAAGGAGGCTGCTGCAACGGACACTCGGAGTCATTGAGGTGAAAAACGAATTTTCCGTCAACCCTCTCGCGACTCGCAAATTCGATACGACGATCGTAGAATTCGGAAGTGGAAAAAAGGGTGAGAAGAAAAAAGTTGCAAAGTAAATTCCTTAAAAAAAAATGCGCCAGTGTTCTCGTTAAAAGTCCCTTTACAGCCGTCGGCCAAAACACAGTTCGATATTGCATTAACGTCCGCAAAACCGACGAGAGAAATAAATCACCCTTCGAGCAACACGCGCCAATAATTCCATTCACATTCGAATTTATATTTCCTCGAGATATTGCTCTCCTTTTTTTCTTCCCCCTCGCCTTCCTCTCCCCCCTCAACCCCCTTCGACGATTTCGCGGGATTTTTATTTCAGAGAGAGTCAAAGAGATTATACGAAACGATTGAGAGCCGTGGCGGAAAGACCTGGTCGCCCCAACCCCCGAGCGTTGGGGGATGAAGAACGCGCTCGGGGGTTGGGGTGGGTCCGGAGGCCGGAGGTGTGTGTATGTAGCGACAAGAGAGCAAAGAGGGTCGATCGTGGAGTGAGTGCATAGAGAGGAGAAAGTGCGGAGGGATGGCTAAAGGGGTAGAAGGTAGAGGGGCGAGGGGGTTGGTACGTCGGACTCGGCAGGAACGTGCCGAGATCGCGACGACGCGCACGCGACAGGTCGTCGTTCCTTCATAACGCCAGGAGAGAAACGAATGAATGAAATACACGCGTCCTTTCCCCCTATTCCCCCTTCCAAACCCCTTCCCCTCCCCTGTGCGGAAAGTCAGCCGCGTGCTCTTCACACGTTGCCCGCTGTGCCGCCTTTTCCACCCCTTCGCATCTATCTCCTTTTCTCCCTCGCTCTCTCCTCATCTTTTTCAACCCCTCTTCCTGTCTCTCTCTCTCGCTCCCCTCGAAAAAGCACCACCAGCAGCAGTCGGTGGGTATCGCCCGGTGGAGGAAGACGCGCGAGGTGGAACGGCGACGAGCGAAAGGGGGAAAAGGAAAGAGGCGCCCGCGTGCCAACCAGCTGGTGCGCGCTGCAAGTTGTAGGAGTCCTCGTCGGTAGCCGTGGCTCGCAGGATGTGGGTCTCTCGTCGCATCCTTCTGTTCTGTTTCCCTCGCACTCCCTGAGCTCTTCCGTTCGTCTCCTCCTCTTCTTCCTCATCCCCCACCTCTTCCTTCTCCCTCAGGAGAGTCGTGCTCTCGCCTTCTCCCTCGCTCCTTCTCCTTTCCCGCCTCATCCCTCTCCCTTCCACCTTTCTCCCTATTTTCTCGCTCCCTCGCCTCTCGGTTCTTCGCTCCTCTGCTCGTGGCACGTACCTTCCATCCTTATCCCGCTGGTGGAGTTAGCATCTCTCCTCGTTCTCAATCCTCTCCTCCTCCTCTTCCTTCTCCTCCTCACCACTGCACCCCACCTTCTCTTGTACGCGCTTCGCGCTGCACACTTCGACCACCCCTCTCGCTTTGTCTCGCTTCCCCTCGTCACGTCCACCCTGTCGCCGTCTCCATCTTTCACTCTGGACTGCGTCCCCTTTCCCTTCTCGCTGGGGGGGAGAGGGGAGATCGATTAAAACTACAAAGTGTTGCCTCTCCATCCGATGCTGGTACGCTCATTCGTGGTCGACCACATTGCTCCTCGCGTCCCGTAGACGCTGCACCAGTCTGTGTGCTTCGCACTATTCTTGGGGGGTTGGAAACACCTAACTACACGCGTAGATGTTTCCGTCGAGACTCGTGCGGCTATATCGCTGTACGTTATAATACAGCCAGTGTGCTGCTCGGCTACCCTCGCGGCCGACACTGGGTTACCAACTCTTTCCTGACTCTCCTTCTCTCTCTCCCTCTTTTCTCACTTTCTCCCTTTTCCTCCTTCGTAAGTCTTTCTCCCTTTCTCTCATTCGTAACCCACCCTCTCTCTTCCTCTTCGCCTTGGTTCGGTCCTCCTCAACCTCCGACACCTCATCCTCGCTCTCGGCTCGCAACCCGAGTGAGAGTGGCGACGCCGATGCCACGAGACCCGCGTTCCGCCTCTTCCTCCTTTTCCCGCTTCTTCCTTCTCCCTCCCCCCTCCTCCTCCTCCAACTCCCGACGTCTCGCACTCACCGCCGCGGCACCTACAGTTTTTTCCTCCTTTTATCGGCAACCGAGAATCTCTCGCTGCTACCTTCAACCCCTCCTCCTCCCTCCTCCCTCTTCTCCTCTACTCGTTCTCCTTCTGCTTCTTCCTCGCTTCTCCCCTCCAGCGACTTTTCCTCGCCACCGCCGCCGGTATTCACAGAAGCAGCTCGGGCAGCTTCCCGATAATCTCCGCGCGCAGAAATTTCCCGTCCCACGGGAGTTGCGCCGCTTTCGCTTCTGCAGGACTCCCACGTGACTCTCGTGCTCACACTCCGGCGCCTTCCGCGACTCGCCGGCGCGGGACACTTTTCCTCTCGCCGCACGCGCCGGTCTATATAGCTATATATACTCGTGGTTGGCCCACACTCACCGGACTTATCCGCCTCTGCCGCCGTTTCGTTCCTGACCTCGCCACTCTCACTGCCGGGCCACGTGCTCTTCGATTCGATTTTCCTTCGTCCGACGCAGTCGACGCTGCTCGACGGATTCATCGTCCTCTGCAACGTCCACGTGGACTCGGATCATCGAACCGGCCGAAACCCGACGATAAATCCATCGGCATTAAGAGCCCAAGAATATCGTCGAGCGATACGCAAAACGAACCACGCAGAAGTCACAGTTTCACGATACTCGGCAGCCGTTAAATCCGCGAAGCCAGATGATAAAATTACGTTACAACTTAGCTGGAAATAACACTAAGAGACTTACCGGTTTCTCTCGATTTCACGATATCCTTCTTGTCTTACTCCTCGTGTCCAGTCGCGGTTTTACATTTGGATAGGAATTTATTTTTATTTTTTTTTTAATTTTATTTATTTATTTTTTCATCGTTGACGCCCGAGCATAAACATCGGTGTGTATATATATCTGGGCGCGTAAGACCTAAGGGAATGAGCCACGATTATATCCCGAGGGTCCGCGCCGCGGACGTCGCTCTCCTCGGGCTGCACTCGGCCGCTTTAAGTCCAGCGTTGCTGCTATTGCCGCTGCTGCTGCGCGGATAATAACAGAGTCAGTCGCGAAGCCCGAGCTGGTCTTTACGAGCTTCTTCCCAGAAGTATAAACCCCGAGCTGTTCGGTGCCTCCTCCGCCACCGCCGCCTCAGTCTTCCGTCTCTCTCGTCCTCCTTCCTCGTCTCCTCCGTCGACTCTTCGACTCTCTCCGCTCCGTCGTCTTTCTTCGGCCGTTTTTTTCTTTTTTTCACCTCCCCACCCCTTCTTCTCTTGGCCCCGGCGACGTCATACGCGGTCGACGATGCTCGCGGAGCATCCGCTAATTAATGCGACGTTCCGAACAAAGTTGCTCCCCCCTCGTCTTAAGTGGTCCCCCCCTTTCGTCCCCCTGGTCACCCTTTGGGATTTTAACGCGCCGAATACCCGAAGAAAGGGGGCAAGATGGGAGGAAAGCTACGTGGCTGCCGTGTCGCTTACTCTCCGAAATTTTTTTTTTTTTTTATTTATTTCAAATAAATATTTTTTATAAATAAATGAATAAATAAAGCGGCTGTCGTGTCGCTTCCTCTTCAAAATATTCAAAAGTACAAAAACAAGATTTGCCGCTCGTCGAAAGTAGCGACGAAAATGAATAAAATCGACCGAAGACCGGACGCGCGACATAAGTTTGAAAAGACTCGAAAAACAGCATCCGTCGCCTGCTGATCGTTCACTTCGCGAGAAGATAATCGCATGCACAGTTTCATTTTTATTTCCTTCTTCTTCCACTTCGTTTTCGACGTTTCAACGTGCCGAGGATTCATGGCAACATTGTGGCGAGATTGCTCCGGGTTCCCAAGCCGAGCAGAGTTGAGGATGGCAATTTCGTCGTCAATAGTCCGGCTCATTGATTGCCCGGGTGGTTTGGGTGAAGAGGACGCGACATGCGGTGAGAAGGGTCTACAAAGTAATACAATAAGTAGCATTTTGTGTTACATTTTGCTTACAAAAGACTCGGGTTCGTGGGGGGAGAGGGGGGACGAGTCGAAGCGAGCGGCTAATGAATGCGGTTCGGCGTTCGGGCCTTCCGGCGATGAGGGAATCCGCGCGGGTTGTTTTACACGTAGAGAATGAAAGGAAAGAAAGAGGACGAAAATAACGAAGGAACCCGATGGTCGACGTAGACACGTTTTTTATTTTTATTTTTATTTTTTTCTTGTGTGCGGTCGATCTCACGCGCTGACTGACAACACCGGTCGCGCCTCTCATGACGCGCGGATCCTCGTCCGGGCCTGACTTGGGTGCACACAAAGCGCGTGTTTTCGACGTTTTCGCGTCGATAAGTGGCGGTCAGATGCTCTTCACGGAAGTCGCGAATCTCTCGGCCGGTCCTTTTGCCCCCCTCCTTCCCCTTGGGGAGGGGGAAGTTGGCCGTTTGCTCGGCCAACCATAGCCGCATTATTATCGCGTGCAATGAAGTATATAAAGGGCGAGATTTTTACAAAAGGCCGCGCGCCGTTATTATCGTTATTATTCGTACGCAAAATTCGTTGCGAATTCGCACGATCCGGTTCGCATCATTCGCGCTCTCGGTGGGCGACTGTCGTGCTGTGTCCACACGACATTTTTTTCCGGCGAAGAATCGAGTCTCACGACGATGAACGCGGGTTGAAAAATGCTTTCGGGATGTCGCCGACGAGTTGGCTGACCAGAGGGTGGACGAGCGTTGCACTGGCATTGCGCGCAAGTCGCGGTCCGACGGTAGATCGAAAACGCGAATTTTGAAGGTGGGAGACAAACGGCTTTTGCATTTTTTCTTGAGAAAAAAAAAATTGAATTTCGCTAGGTTTAAAAACCCTTCATTGGCAAATTTTCCGCTGGTTTAAAAAAATCACGAGCTCGAAAAATGGAACATTCGACTCGAAAAACGATCATTCCTCACCTTCCGCCGGTGTCCGAGCCTCTCGACTCGCTGCACTCTCAGTGTCTCATTCAATTTTCCGCTTCCGCGTGTCGTAAACCGCCGTCGTCGTCGCACCGACTGTATCTGCACCAGTCGGCTGTCCCGACGCTCGCGGCGTGTATATCGGCCTACTATATAACACGACGCGACCGCGCTCGCAGGCTCGATTGGACGTAACACGCGCGGACGGCAGCAGGCGTTATAGATCGCGAGAATATCGGGGTCGTGGTTTAATCGTCCCGAGAATCGAGGGAAGCGTTTCGCGCCTTATCGAGCCCCCCTCCACCTTGCTTCCTCCCCCTCCGCCCAGCCCGCTCTGGCGCACCAGACTCTCGGGCGCACCTCGGGAAACGCCGCGCGCGCGAGCATCTCGGAAGCCTCGGTGTGCGCGCCTCGAAGCGGGTAATTTCGCACGCGGCGACGGCGGCGCCGCCGTCGCCGCGCGCTATTCAGAGGCCTCGGGAGTTGGTTCACTATACGTCGAGGTGTTTCGAACTCGTCCATATACACATACAAACACACATCCACGGTCATACATATATATGCACACGTAGATAGAAACACATATAGGATGTGTATACAGAGCCGTGTCAATTATTGCCAAGTCGGTGATGTACTTATTCAACGTGAAACCGTCGAGGCCGGCTGATGTAGTTTTGTCCTGGTGAGTTGGGACTAGGGTTTGGGTATAGAGAGGAGGGGGAGATGGAGCGGGGGAGGGGGGGGGGGGGCAAGCGAGGCTGCGACCGCGAGGGCGAAGGGCGCGAGGTTGGCCATTGGCCCTCTCCTGTTTCTCTGTCATATCAGCCATACGACAGATTCTCGGGGTCCTTCGGTCCGGCGTAGCAGCAGCAGCAGCAGCAGCAGCAGCATCAGCCCTTTCGATCGCGCGGCTCGCGATGCTCTGGTGCCGCCGTTCCCTTCTCTCTCTCTCTCTCCTTCTCCGTCTCGTGGTCAGGGATGATCCGTCAATACTTGCCAGGCAACCTCGCGGCAAGGCCATCCACGTTGCCTTCCCCCTTCTCCCCCTTCGTCCCCCCCGCTGCTTCGTCCTCCCCGCTCCCCCCTCGACCCTCCGGCCCGAACCATCCACGTGCATTTGCGGGCATAACCCGGCGCGAGCTGCGCGTATCTCTCGCGTTTTTGGACAATATATATAAGCCCCGAGGACGACGAGCGTAACGCAACGCAACGAACGAACGAACGTGGTTCGCTCGACTCCGGGTCGGTCGGTCGGTTGCTGCTGCTCGCGCCCTGCGAGCCCCCCGGTAGCTTCGAACATTAAACGTGCGTATATAGCCTCATAATATTGCAATCCACGGCCATAATTTACGTCGTTTTATAGTTCAAACTGCAACCTCTACGCGGCTGGTTCGCGCTGAGGCAGCGTGCAGCGGCGCTCAAGCGACCCCGAGTGAGCAGTTTCTCGCTGGCGGCGACCGAAAACTCTCGTAGCCCACGTGATTCCGGGATACCCGGCCGCGATCCTCGCGAGGGAGTTTACTACGAACTGCGGTATTTTCACTCGCACTTTTAGTCGTCGCGCCTGGCGAGATCATTTTGGCTCGCCCAGGCGCGTTGCGAGACTGTTAAAGCGACAATCGCGCAGTCGACGGTGCGGCCGATTGTGCTCATCGCGTGACATGAGGCATTTCCGTATTAGATGCATATCCCGAGTCTGGAAAAAATATTTGTCTGTGTGTAAAAAAAATCCTATCATCGCTGCCACCTGATCCTTTCCTTTAATTATTATATGTTTGTCTTTCATGTTCATACTGCATTTGCCTCCTTACAATGTACTACTTTGTATTTGGTGTTAGCTCTCACTAGACTCAAGATTCTAGAGCGTCATAATAAAATAATAATAATTATAATAACAATTCGTTTCCGCAATAAAAAAAAATTCCCGTCTCAAGCAGAGTCGAACGCGAGCGAATTCTTGAACTCCTGAAAAAAGCGGTCATCTCTCCCCGATTCACCCGACCATCTCACTCTCGCCACTCCGAGACGCCGGGTAATACACTCGGAGCCGCTGCTCCGAGCGGCGGCTTCACTGCCGCTTCTGGCTTCTCGCGGAGCCGCGAGGATTGAGATATGCCGTTTTATAGGGAATAATCGGGAATAGTCGGGGATGTGCTCGCCGCCGAGTGAAGAGAGGGAGCCGCTGCTGCTGCTGCTGTTTTATGAAGTTACCGCGAAGTGAGAGAAGCCCCGCTGCTCGCTGCAGCGTGGAAAGTGGCTGGTCATATACTTTGAGGAGTATTCGCGCGCGGGTTCCCTTGGGCTCCGTTGGCCTCCGGTTGGCAGAGGCGGGAGAGACGCGCCCGGTCGTTCGCGGGACGAGTAAGCCATTACTAAAATTACTGATGATTCGAGGCTCGCAAATCATAATTCGCCGCTTCACCTGGAGACGTTAACGCTTCGCTATCGCTGCGCGCCGTCCCGGTACTTGGCGCGTGAACTCTCCCGCGAGTATTTCCTTCGCTATGTGCACCGCAATACATATATATTTATATACACATACATAAATATATATATGCTCCAGCAACATCCCACATGCGTGGCGGCTTTACCGCGAGAACCTCGAGACTGTAACGTCTTCGAACATTCAAAATGCCGAGTCATCGAGATTCAAAATGATACCGCGCCGCCCGGAGGAATATAAGGAGGAGGGTGCTTTTGTAGCGCTGCGCTCTCGTCCGGTGCGCAGCTGCGCACGCACGCACCGTATCCGCGCGCATTCGCAAGCAGCAGCAGCGCCACTTTGATTCTCACAAGTCGCCAAGTTTAATTGCGGCTCGTATAACGCAAGCGGCGAGTCGCGTGGATGAACCGCGGAATGCATTTATCTCGTAAATTTTCAGTCGCGTCACTGCATTTTCGCTCAATTTTTTTTTCGTAATTTTCATCATATCATTTTATTATTTCTATTATTTTAGCAAAAGTGCGAGAGAAATGCAATACACGGACCCTTCCGTTGCGTCGTAAACGCGGCGAAGTCAATGCGACCCGCGCAAATTTTTGCATTTCCGTCGGAAATGAGATACCGGGCCGTAACCCCCGAAAATCGGCTGCGTTCGGCGTTTTGCTTTGAGAATATCCACGCGCGTCACGTACGAAAAGCCATTCGGCTGACCGTGCGGTGCAGCGTCGAACGCGATGCGCCTCACGTTTCGCACAGAGGAGACACCCAAGTCTTGCCATCTCTCTCGCTCATTGGTTCCTTCGGTTCCTCCGCTCCCCGCTGCGGCGCTGCGCGTTATATTCGCGAGTCGGTAGTTGGCGGACACTGCTCTCACTCCTCGCAGCACGCGAAATGTCGTAATTTCGCTTTAGCGAGTTCGAGTTTTGGCCGCCGACTCGGGCGAGTCAGAAGGAGACAGCGGACAATGTAGCAGAAGCAGCTCAGTTCGGTTGCGCGAGTCACTCGCCAGAGGGCGGACGGCAGTGATTGGCTGTGTCTCTCTTTGCTTTGGGAATAGCTAAGGGAACACGGGGCCAATCACTGAGGCGCGGCCAATGACCGGACGGTTCGTTTCGCTTTGCGAATACACCAGCGCATCACCCGCGGTGCGACGAAGGTCAGTGTATACGCCCTGGCCCTATGCTCGTGTCCTTTGCCGCTGCCGGTGCTGCGCCGTACAACGCCGAGGCAGAGGCGAAGCTGCGCCTGACCTAATTTACATACATATAAAGCGCATTCGATGTGTTTTAGGGGTCGTAAATCGACGCAGCTACGCGAATCGTTAAACCCTTCCTTGCCGCAACACCCCGACGACGCGATACGACGCGATGCGTGCATGCGGGAGAGAAGTGCCTTCGCGCGCAATAACACATACTGCTACGATATTCTGCAACATTCTATAGTCCACTGTCCGTCGATAAAGATGGGCGGAGGTAGGGAGGGGCTCGGTACAGTCGAAAGCTTCATAGAGTGGCGAAAATGTGTCTCATTGTAGTGAAAAATAATTGCAAGACGTCTTGGGCTCATCGAAGGGACTGTATCGCTGGTCACGTGAGTAAGCTCGGTCGGTAAGGTAGGGTGACGTTTCCGGGAGAAGCTTCTTCAGACGAAAATAAAGAGTTTTTCATCGCGATTGCATTTCATCGCAGATTAACTAATAACCACGTAGCCTCTTTCACGATCTGCTCGGTGGGGTTCTGGTTGTGTTGCGTTGCATGACAGCGGAACATTACTCGACCTCGGCTGCCACCCTCACCTTCGCGTCCATCCGTTTGCCCTGGCCTCTTCTTCTTCCGCCTCGCCGCGTCTCTTTCTCTCTGTGTTCCACGCTCTCTCGCTCACTCAGGTGTGAGTCGGGAAGAGAAAAACAAATCCCGTCAGCTGGAAAACAAATGACGCTCTGGATTCGTGAGATGCGAGACTCGAAACCGTAAACAACTTTGCTGAAGGTGCTGAATCTAATGTACCATCCGGCGATATATTTCCATCGCTCCTACGTATATTCAATCGGGTTTTCCCAGTCAAACCCTTAATCACATCAAATTAATGCGATAACCCTATTAAAGCATATTCAGCAGATTAAAAAACAGCACCAAAAAAGGAAATCACTGACAGCGAATAAACAGCGTGGTCCTCGCCGCGGGAAAAGTGATCGCCGAAATGATTTTGCGCGCGCGGACGATCCATAAACTGTTGGTACAACAACAGTCAATAGCTGATGATCCATCCGCAATATATGAGCTTCGAAATGTGACATTCGATGCTCGGCGCGCGCCGTTATTCAGTGAATTTTCAGTCGGCGAGTCGGGTGGCGCGCGGGGGAGGAGGGTGCGGTGGGGGGTGGAGGTAGTTCGACCCGAGCGAACGAGGTGGCCCGTGGGTCGTCATCGAACCGCGGAAAGCCGTAATCCGATAAATACATTACAACACAGGTGATCACGCTCGTACGCACCTATTCTGGAACGGGACTCGGGACACCTAGTCATCGTCGTTCGCGCAAGCACGTACTAAAATCCCGCGCGTCCTGTAGCCCGTGAGCCCGCCGAACACTCCCCCTCCCCCCTCCCCCCTTCGAACCCCGCAGAAACAGCGCAACAAAGATGTTTCAACGTGTGTTTTCGACCCAGTGGCTCGTGCGCGCAGTCGTGTTCGTTGCAGTCATTGCCGGTGGCCCTTCCGAGTCCGCGCGTCATTGTTACAAACAGGAATCAAACTACGGCCACGTCGGATGGATTCTGCCACTGCTGCCGGTGATACTGCTGCCACTGCTGCGCAGAAACAGCGCAGAGACGTACTCGAATTTTACATCCATCCACGTAATTTCGTTCCAGGCTACGAGTTTCCGATCCTGGTGTGTTCTACGTATCTATTTCTATTCACGCTAGCCAAGCGAAATTGAGCGTCGCTAGCGACCTGCGACAGTCAGTAAGACTCGCAAATTTTGACCTCAAACGTTGAGTGCAAACCGGAAAAAAATGGATACACAGTGTTCAGCTTGGTGATCGCCATTAACAACCTACTCGGTAGGTGCCTGGTCGACGGAGTGAAGGTTCCTATCTCGTTGGGGTACCATTCTCTCTCTATCTACGTCCAAAACTACATACCTCAGCACGACCCGCGGCGAAGGGGGTTCACCCCTTTCCCCCTCACTTGGTTCGGGCGACCAAGCGGGGCGTTGCGGCGCATTTTATCTGTTGCCTAGCGGCGCGAACGTCCCCGGGCGCGATTTTTTTCTGATTACAGGCAATTAATTTTACGAGGCCGCAGTAAAGCAGGGCGGACAGGTGTTCCTTTGCAGGAGAGGACCGAGAACATTCGGTGCCGCTGCAGCGTGGTGAGCCTCCTCGATGGAGGATACGCTCTGCTGTTGCGGAACAAAGAGAAGGGATGAGAGGCAGCATCAGCAACAGCAGCAGCAGCAGCGTTGGCGGAGCAAACGGTGAAGCTCTGGACAAGGCGCCAAGGGATGAAACTAGCCTCGGTTCGGTATTCGTATGGTATACACAACCGAGTCTCGGTTGCGCGCCGGTGGTGACGCTCCTCTCGCGGTTGGTAGTGGTACCGATAAAATTAAAGCCACTGGCGAACGATGCAGGGGCCGCGTAATGACAACGCAGCGCGTCGTAAACGCGTTTATGTCCAGAGTTGCATTATAGTAATACCTGCCAGCACCCTATGTGTGCTGGATGTTCAGTGCCTCTTCGGTGCGTTACTGTATCCCCCGATGCCAGTGTGCCTTGTGCGCTCGTGCGCGCACTCTCCCCCCTCATCCTCCCCTCGACCCCCTTCCACCCGTTTCTCTTCTCTTCCAGCATCCCCCCACCAGGTTCCCTTCGTTTCACGACCGGAACACCAAGAGTTTTGCTTTCCTCTCCCGTACTAGCGTACCTCTCGGACTTTTGGTAATTTGGATGACCTCTCGCGTCCGGATGTGCGACGCCAGTCGTGACCATTGGATTTCCGGGCTAGGTCGTCATATCCTCATTCAGAGGGACGTCATCCTTATTCATACTGATGTGTATTTAATGTCGTCACGATATTCGCTTGGATCTGTTTTGGTGTCAAATGGATTTCTCATGGCGGATCTTGAAAAAGAATATCGAAACGATTCTCTTGACCTTGGTGATAAAGTCGTCAGCAGAAACGACGGACGCAGGACTCTGAATTCGTTCTAAGAGAACGAACAGTCCGCGAAGAGGGACTGTTCTCGCTGAACAGTCCCGTTCTCCGAGTGTGCGGCATTCGCGGAGCACTTAATCGTCGGACTATACGCGTGATTTCGTTGTCAGCAACGCGACGACGTACTTTGAAGTTAAAAGGCGCGCACACGCAGGCGTATTACGGTGAGATGACGAAGTGCTCGACGTTTGGATGGGAAAGGGCAACCAGTAGTATCCACCACCACCACTAGGACCACCACCAGCAGCAGCGGAGTAACAGGACCAGGGCGAAGGGCTAAGGGGTTGGAAGGGGTGGTTGCACGACGAGATGGCAGAGTTGTAAAGTCCTGCGCGTGACACCGGGTTACGCCGTGGCCCTGCTTCGGCGCGTCAGTGTGTTAGCCATGCCCAGCGCGGATCTACCGAGGCAGCACACCCCACCTTCCACCTACCAGCAGCAGCAGCAGCAGCAGCAGCAGCAGCAGCAGCAGCAGCCTCGTCGTCCTCGCGTCACCCGCGAGCACCGAGCTGGTTCCCCCAGGGTTGGGGGTTGGTTTCTCCGTATACCTAATACTGCCCCGGCGCTATACTACACATTCGGGTGGCACGCGGTATTGCTCATACACCGCGTTTATGGGACATATAACCGGCCGGCCGGCCGGCAACGCGCCGCGCGGCACAGATTATTTTGGCTTGATCAATTTGATAACTCCGTGCGCTGCGCGGAGTTATAGTCCTCGCGCCGCGAGCCTTGCTGATTATGCGTACCAACACCAACCGTGGGGCCGTCCATCTTTAGCTCTGGGGAGTATCGATCCGAAACAATTCCGGAAGTCGAGTTACACCAGGGGGCAAATGACCCCGTTTGGTTAGCCAGCGGCCATTGTCCGAACCAACGCCACCGTCGATTCTCGCGACTCCTGATTTTGGATTTTTGGTTTTTTTTCGTATTCTTGAAGGAGACTAGGAAATTCAGATGAGTGTTTTGATGTGGGACGAAATGATTCGCGTTTTATTTGGGAAGCGATCGGGCCCGGCGGATGGCGAAGCGACATTTTATTTTATTACAGCTCGTCGAGACCTGACCGCGCCTCCCCTCACAAACCCACAGGTCGATGTTGACCAACAATAAAATATTATTTATAATAAAATGACTTCCAATGCGTAAAATCGTGATCCTCGCTGCCGCTGCGTCGACCCACTCGCATTACGCAACGGGGGGTTCGCCTCGAATTTACAGTTAATAAAATTCCTCCTCGACACTCTCCCCGGGTTCGAATTCGATAAAATATTTCGTTTACGATCGCGGGGCAACAAAAAAACTGCGAAATGCGTCTCGCGTCTGGATTCGCCCCGACGATAAGCAGATACATTTCAGCGTGATATACTTTTCTGTCATTCGATCAAATTTTCCTAGCGCCCGACCCCCGTGGCTGCTGCCTTCGCTCGCAGACGTCGTTGCGATACGAAAAAGCATTTCATTGGGCGTTCGATACGTCGCTGGGGCGAAAAAAAAATTTCCGAGGGAGGTAGCCGACAGTAAAAAATGTAACTGGTAATTTAGTTAGCCGTTCCGAACTGGACGTCGCTGCTGCTGCTGCCGGACGCTGCTATGGTGCTCGGCTGACCAGCGGCGGCACCAGCGATGCCAGAGCCGAAGCACCGGAGAGCAGCGGGTTGCCCGCTATACTGGGTGTTGGCGGACAGTAATAGGACGTATCTCGTATCTGTCCAGAGCTGACGGGTTTTTATGGGTTTGCGATGCGCGCGGATTCATCATTCGATATATTACAGAGGGGGATGCAGAGAGGGCGCCGGGCGGCGGCAGCGGCGGTAGCGTTCCGTTCGTCCGGCACCTCCGATGTCACCGCGTTAACTTAACGACCCTGCTTCGAGGCAAAAATCCAGATTTTTCCTCTCGCGATTCTCGCGCAACTCGCCACCCCCTCCCCCGCCTGACCACCCCCTTCGCCCCGATTCCAGTAGCGATGAATGATCGATCTCAAAATGCTACATAATCCACACGATCCGACGGAAAATATCCAGCGCGAAGCGCGAACCAATGAAATTGACCGATAGAGGATCGGAGTATCTCGGCTATCTCCGGTGTCCGGCGTTATATACATTATATACCGATCGCGATTCACGCGGGAAAAACGAATTTCTCGCTGGCGTCGCTTGTGAGTATCAAGCCGAGTCCGATCGCGCCCGAAAAAAAAAAAAAAAAAAAAAAAAAAAAAAAAATACGCGTGTCCATCCGCAAAAGGGGATCGACGGAAGAGCCGCGGGCGCACAGAGCCCAGCGTTCTCCATTGTTTCTTCGCCTGTGAATCGGTCTCTAATGGCAAAAGTATGTGAAATGATTGTGAATGGAGATTACATACGTGAAAAAAACAAGGCTGCACGCGCGCGGCACAAGGTTCTCCTCCGCCTCCGCCCCCCCCCCCCCCCCCCCCCTCCCTCCTCACCCTTCTGCAGTACCCTCAGCGTCGCGTGGCTCGCGAGCTGAGCGTCCGGCATGTTCGGGCAGATTCCGCACGGCCGTGCACGCGGCGGACGCCTCGCGATCGACGCGTCGACGCGCATCAAGCATCCAGCATTCGGGCGCGGTGCCCGTTGCACGCGCTTTGTACACGCCGAGTATAGAAGCACCCGTGGATTGTATATAGATAGAGATACAAAGAGAGACAGAGACAGATACGAGTATGTATATAGGCAGTGCAGGCAGAGGGACACCAACACAAGAGGGCGATCGCAGTTCGCGAGTTGCTCCGCACGTAGATTTTTTTGTTTAAACAGGTGTGAGTGTGAGGAGTGTGAGTGAGTGTGAGTGAGTCTGAATGAGAGTGTGAGTGTGACTGTGAGTGAGTGGAAGTATGACTGTGAGTGATTGTGAGTGAGTGTGACTGGGAGTATGACTGTGAGTGTGACTGTGTGTGTGAGTGTGACTGTTAGTCAGTGTGAGTTAGTGTGAATGTGAGTGTGAGTGCAGGGAGAGACGTGCATTCGAGGTGAGGCCGGAGAGGGCGGGCGAGAGTCGCTGCCGGGTGCAGGAGAGAGGTGCAGCCGTGGAGAATCCGGAGGGGTTGGATATATAGGAGGACGCACGAAATTCTGGTAGCAGGTACATAGCCGGCGCGGTGTGCGAGAGCGTGAGAGAGGAAGAGAAAAAAAAAGAGAGCCAGAGAGAGAGAGAAAAAAAGAGAGCGTGAGAGGGATAGATTGAGAGAGCGACCGGCAGGAGGCGGCGACCGGGGAGCGACCAGGGGGAGGCCGAGGGGGAAGGGGGGGGACCGCGTACCACCCTTTACCGTCGATTTTTCGGGTTTTTTTACGGGCGACGGCTCCGTGCTTCCGTGGATGAACGAACACGGGGAGGAACATCAATAATCTACAATCAAACTGCAGATAAAGCTACAATCGCCCTTTTGTGAGAGGGTTTCAATAAGAATCGAAGCCCGAGGTTCGTCGAACCTGCCGCCGCTGATGCCGTTGATGCCGCTGTTTCGATTCTCCCGCTGCTGCTGCTGCTGCTGCTGCTGCCGCTCGCGAGGCGAGCGGCAGCCAGTAGCCTCGGCACGTATGCTTCGCGATCGACGCGCTCTCCGCTTGGTTCGCGCGGCCCAGAAGTCCTGCGGTTGCCCTGCAGCCAAACTGTGCAGCCCCCGGTCAGACCTGGTCAGGCTTGAATGTGTGTAGCTTTTTCTTCTATCTTTCCGCCGTTGCTCTCGGGCCCTCTCTGTGTGCCACGCCGTCGAGGGAGAGGGCAAGGGATGGGGGAGGAGGAGAGGGGTGAGGGAGTAAAGGGGCGCAGGGGTGCGTGTATATTGGTGCAGTGTGATTGCATATTCAGTGCCGGGATCGGAACGATCATGCGTCGCCACGCGAATCAAAATAACATTCGGCGAGCGCGGGCGCGAATTTGCTATGCACCTTTTTTCTGGATTTATTTCCCAATCTATTTCATTTCGGGGTGGGAGCCGTGAGGAGGGGTGAAGGGCAGCCCTTTTGCTTCTGACCGCTTTTTGCTGGGCTTCGTTGCAATCACATGTTGATGGGGGGCGGTAAATCGAAAGGAAAAAAAGATTATTCGTCGTCGGGTGGTTGTTGCGAGATATTTTTTCCGTCGGGAGGGATGAGTGTTAGGTCCGGATTGACTTCGGAAGGGTTAGTCCTGATAGCACAGGTATGCCCTTTTTTACTTCTTATCAATCCAGCGAGGAAGGACAATCAAAAGACGAGCTGGAGAACCCAGAGGACACCGCATTACTTGGACGAACCTGCGACCCTCAAATCCAGAGACGAAGCGAAACTGCAGAAGCTCTCGACGACATTCGAGGGCTGAGATATCAGCCCCGAAATCGCTCGTAAAACGGATACGCAGTCTCGCTACTCGCGTCGCGGTTGGCAACCGCATTCGCAATGCGATATACACGACGCGATAAAAATTCCGGAAGACGCGTTGGTTACGCGAATCGCGGTTATATTACCTTCGACGTTCCGGCGTCATTTATAGCGAAATTTCTACAACGATTTCCATCTCACTCGTGTCAAACACGTTCAAAACTATTGTACACAGAAACGAAAAAAAAAATTCCGTTGTTGTAATTCAGCGCGAAGACGCCCAAAATTTCGCTCGAACGCGAATTATCACCACGGCGAAGTTTCGGCGCCGCGGATTGAAATTTATACGGCAAAGCAGAAGGGTTAGGCGCGAGGGTTGTGCTTTCCATCTTTCACCCCGTTAATCTCGAAAGTTCAACGCCTTTCGTTGTCTCAACGCGGAGCCTCTGATGAGCCTCGCGTTCCTGCCCTCTTTCTCTCTCTTTCCCGCCTCATCGCCTCATCTTTCCGTCCCGCCTCATCGGGATCCCCCCTGGGCTCTGCCGGGAGAACCGACTCGCGATTCTCGCGCAGCGAGAGCGCGGCTCTTCTCCCACAAATAATGTATAGAAACTGCGACGGGCTCATCTACATAAGTAATACCGCGTTAACGAAAGCACCAAAGGAAGCAAGCGTGGGTATCTCGGATGCTGAACTCAGTCGAGTGGCGCCGCTGCGTCGCTGTACTCAAGAGGGAGCAAGGGGGGGAGGAGGCAAAGGAAAGGAAAGGTGCGCGTCTTGGGGTGGATTTCGCGCGCGTCGGCGTCGGCGCTGCAAAGGATTCCCGGCATTAATTGTGCCGCAGCCGAGATAAGAGGAGAAACCCGGAGCTCGCGTTTGTTGCTTCCTGCGAAGACGAGGTGAGACGCGACTTGAGCAAAACGTTGGCCCACGACAAAACGGACTCGGTTTAACAAGTGTTCTCCGGTTTTTACCTTCGTTTTCTTATTCTCAACCCTTGTGTTTTATGCGAAAAAAAAATCGCTTTCCTCAAGATTAAAAATCCTATCCGATGGCATCCGGTGTTATTTCTGTTCGGATCTGATCAGTGCCTGGCTTGGGCTGAATGTAACAGAATGCTACAGATTTTCTATCAGGGTTATTCCCGGTTATTTTTCACCGCAAACGGCGTAGCGACAGCTCAACAAGTTTTTATCGTCGTCTTTTGTACCACCGAGTCGCGTCGTGGCCGTGAATCACAGGCCCCAAGCTCTGGGGGGGCAGAGTCTAAAGCGAGGCGATGTCTTCAGCCCTGGAAAGAGGATGGGGAGGGGGGAGGGGGGGTGGCAGACCGAGAGTATACGTGACAGGGGTGACTTTAACGCGGGGGGTAGCGAGGCAGGATCCGCGGAGCGTCAACCGACGACGCCAACAAGAACATCGTGTCCTGGGTTGTAGGGGCGGGAAAGAGAGCGAGAGAGAAAGCGAGAGACAGAGACAGAGAGAGCAACTTTCCCCCTATTTATATTCCGGCTAACCCTCCTCATCAACGGCGTTCATCTTTCCTATTAAAGTAGTAATTTAGCAGGAAATTAAGCCACGCACTCCACTCTGCTCTTCATTCTGCGGTCGCATCCTTTTTCCCCTCCCTCCTTGCCCCTCCCTCCTCGCTTTGCCCCTGCGCCTTCTTCCTGTCTTATTTTCCCTCGTCGCTTTCCTCTCGCGATTTGCTCTCGTCGCGCCATTGTTTGGCTCTCGGTTCACGAAAGAGACCTGGTTATCCAAGTTTCCCGCCATCAGCGAAGACCCGGTGTTGAATCCTTTGATTCGTCCTTCGATTCTGGATGCTATGGAAAGACTCTTCGTAGAAAATTTTCGGCGCTAGTTCCCTGACTTGATTGACCTAAATGTAGATTTTCTACCAGGTCGGAAACAGGGTCGTTTTTCGAATGTCAATGACATTAGAACGTTGATCCTGGTTGCCAATCGAATTTCCACCTATGACTTCGCATCAAATAGGTGGAATCGCGCTGTGAAATCAATTTTCGAGAATGATCGCCATCTGTCGCCTGCGTAATAGTTCTAATGACTAATAATAATAGGCAGCGATGCCGTTGAACGGCAGCAGCAGCAGCAGCAGCGTCGTCATCGTTGAACGTATTACGCGGGTGCTCGTGTATTCGCAGAGTCGGACTGATTCGAGCCGCGTCGTCGCGGAGCGAAGGGGGTCGAGGCATTCACTGAGACAAAGAACACAAACGCTAGAAGGGGTGTTCCCGCTCCTCGTGTTATACGCACGATCGCTGCGCGAACGCTCTCCTCGAGAGGATTCATCGTGCGCGCCGAACTGTTGCGGGGAATCGGTGGGTCGGGCCGACACGCGCGCGCCCTATCGCCCCCCTCCCCCTCCCAGCCTTGCCGTCCCGCGGATGAAGAGCTGTCAAAAACCTAATGAGAGGTGTGACTGCACATGTTCGTCGGGGCCTCGACTGTGATAATTCGGATTTGCGAAGAACAGTGAGAAAGAAAGGGGTAGCGATGTGATTATTACTGGGACTTCAACCCCCCCAAGTGCACTATGACGTAATTTACATGTTGCCATAAATAAAAAATAAAATAAAAAAAATATTTTATTTTTAAAATAAAGTAGAAATAATAAAAGTAAAAAAATACGATTTTAAATCCAGTTTGAGCGTAAAAAAAACTGTCGGTAAGGTAGGTGCCCATCGGTAAGTACAGGTTAGGTACACTAATCCCAAATTCTCTTGGCACACGTGCGCAAGCGCTTGGCCAGCAGCACCGCGAGCTCAATTAACGAGTAATGCATCGACAAGTTTCGCCGTTGAATTAAAAATCACTCATGACTGTATTATTACGGCGACTGTGGCGCGCTGCGGATAATCCCAGGTCCCGCTTGACAATTAGTCGGGGAAAAAAGCATGGCGCCCGCTTGCGTCGGGCTTGTCTCTCGTTAGTCTCTGATATTCATTATTAAAAAAAATACGAAACGCACACACACACACAGACGCAATAATGACCCGCGGGGTGAGCGTCGCACGTTCGGCTTAAATTCGCCGGGATACGTGCTGTACGAATCGTGGGGCTCATTGTTAGATTCACGAAATCACGGCTGACGCTGGGGGCGTGGGGGGGTTGGAGGCTGGGATGGAATAAGGGAGGTAAGGGAGGGGGAGAGAGCCTATTTTAAATCACAGCGGCGCGCCACGTACGCGCTGTGGGGGTGCGTGGGGTATGTGCTGTATGTGCCTACGTACGTTTCGACGCTGCGAGGAGCTGCGCTGCCCCGGCGGAGACACATAAGAGAGGCGGCAAAGGTGAAGGACAGCGTCGGCGATGGCGAGCGTGGTGGTTGTGCGGCGGTGGACGAGTTGCCGGGTTCCCCATAAAACAATGCTCCCACATCTGTCAGCCTCTTCTACTTTCACTCCCCCTTGCGCCCTCGAAGCGCGCGGCGGCCCTTCGAGCCCCTAATTATACCACCCCCTTCGCCCGCGCCACCCGAGCAGCCCCATAGCTGCTGCTGCTGCGTGTCTGCATTATGCGTCCGGACCACTTGGGCACGCACAGACCGTGCGGCTCTTTGGGTGCTGAGTTGGGAGAAGGGGAGGGGGGAGTCTCCGATATCGCCTTATAATCAGGGGATGAAAAACAATGACGGAAAAAAATACCGACGAAAGATGGTCAAGACATTCGCGTTATCGTTCGACCTTGTCCTATGAAAATAAAAATAAAAAATAAATAATAAAAAATAAAAAAGGGACACTTCCTCGACGCGACACAATTCGCTGTGCGTTATTCGCGACCGGTCCAAGCGACGTGTCGATTTTACGCTTCGGGAGATTTCGCTCAAGTAGTACGCACGAGCGTAGACAGCCAACTCAACCAGGGGGACTGCTGCTGCCCCGGCGGAATAAAATTACAAATCGATTGATTCGCGAGAGAAGGGCTGCTGGCCCCCGGGGTTTCTCTCCGCCGCCGCCGCAACTCGACGCGGGGAAATTAACATCGTGTTTTTAATGCCGGGGATAATTGTAAGGGTGGAATTATACGAGGGTAGTTGCGAAGCAGCCGGGGCCAGAGAGAGCTCCTCGCGTCGCGTTGCGCAACGCGCGGCAGCAGCAGCGCTTCTCATCCCGGCGCTTCGTTCTCGTGCTGCGCGTCGTTCGGAGCAGATCGTTTCCGGTAAAAAAAAAAGAGTTCCCGACTATATCTGATATTATATGATGCTTTATTATTAGTCCTTTTAGAGCAACCGTATAGGCTTCAACATTGCACATATTTCTTATCACAGTAGTTGATTACATAAAATGACATAAAATAATAAATAAATTTAAAAAATTGCATTAAGGGACACCGGAAATTTGAGTGGTGAGTGCGTCGCTCGACAGGAAATGAGCAGTTCGCGCCGAGCTCGGATTTTCACCGCGTCGCCGATAACACGACGAGCCACGCGGGCCGCGACGAAGAACCACTGACCCTATTCTAAGGTGACTCACAGCCCACTCGGCGGTTCAACTGCCGCGCGCGCGCGCGGCGGCGGCGAACCCTCGATTCGACAGCTCGACCGTGCTGGTTACGTGAACCGCGAAAACCAGTTTCATTATTATAGTTCAATCTGCCTGAAGAATCGATAACGCGCGATGAATCCAATTATTTCGACGATGTATATGTCTATACACATGTATACGTATTTGTGTGTGTAATATATATGTATATATGCGTGTATTTTTTTTACGTCGCGTTCGTTAGTTCATAAGCAACAACCTTTGACAATTCCAGGTAACAACCCGATTCCGATTCCTCTTCGGCGCTTCGTGCTTTTCCTCCCCCCCCCCCCCCCCCCCCTCCTCCGCCCTTACGACCCCTTTTTCGAGCATTACAGGTACGCGGAACTGTCGACAGGGCCGACGGGGTCAGAATCATCGATACTCGTCGTGCGGTGGCTACGCGACTGCGTCGTTTCGCTCGGTAAAAAAAAGATCAGCAGTTCGGTTATAGAAAAAACAAAAAAATCATTCTCATCGTTAGGATATGTCAGCAGCTCTCGGGATTTTCGTGGACCGCATGTAACGAGGCAATTCGAGCGTCCTCCTCTTATCACCGTTATCATCATTGTTATCCGTGAGATCGAACGACCCTTGTAACTCGGAAATTTTCCTCGGGCCGTTCAAGTCGACGTACGATTTTTCCACGGACGACGAGATTTTTTTGTCTTCATTTTTTTTTCGTTTTTTTTACCCGGCGTAGAATTCCTTATAACGATAAATCACGATTATTTGACCGAAGCTTTTCGTCGGGCAGTATATTTTACTTACCGAGTCACACGTTGGATCACCCCGACCCCCTTCCACCCCGCCCCCTTCCCATTCCCCGGTGCCTCTCGGGTCCGAGCGAGCTGGTATTACATTTTTAAATGGTTTTTATGTTTTGAATAGCAATGGGGATTTCGCGTCGTCGTCGGCGACGGGTGCGCGCGGCGCCTCTCTACGTGCGCGTTGGGCTATCATCGGGCCGGAGAGCGAAGCGCGCGCGGCTAACCAACAACCACCGACGTCGCCCGCGACCGAAAGTCCCGAACCTCAACCCTCCCCCTTTCTCTCCTCCTCTTCCTCCTCCTACCCCCTCCCAGCGACGTCCGCACGCGCGTCGTCGCTTGATCGCCGTGTCAGTCGCTCGGCGAGAGCGTCGTCTCACCTACGATGCTTTATTTTTCGCAGGAGCCTCGCGTGCCCGCCTCAATTACCACTGAGAAACTTGCAAACTGGCAAACATTTTTTTGCCAAAAAAAAAAAACTTCATTCGGGAGCTGAAACATTTTTCTGTATTTTTATTTTTATTTTATTTTTTATTTTTTCAAATATCCCCGAAAATTCGCTAAAAAAAATAAATCATTCGGGAGCTGAAATATGTTTCTCCACGTTTTTTTGTTCAAAGCACAACCCCGAAAATTCGCGGTGACCGGTAAGAAAAAAGAAAAACTTTTTGTATTTTCGTCAGGAAAACAATATTCTTTTTCGTCGATATACGAGCGAGAGATGCCTGGTCGGTCGTTCGAGCGCGTGGAATTCGTCGCACACGGGTTTTCCGCAACGTAACGTAACGTTACGTACGTTGGGTTCCGGTGTCCGTCGGTCCAGTTTCAATCCGTGACGCTCCGAGCATACAAAATTATTCGCCGGTCTCGTTACACAGCCCAGGAGCGCGAATGTCTGCGGGGCCAGGCGACGACGCGAGTGACACGCTGCGCACCGGCCGAGCACCCGGAGCATCCGGAGCATCCGGACGTCGGGAGGTGCACGCGCTTTGCGTCGCTGCTGCTGCTGCTGCTGCTGCTGCAAATGCAAACGTTTTCGTATCGGGACGAGCACGGTAGATCGAGTCGGGGGATATATTTTTTTCAAAGCAACCATCCGCCGTACAGCGCGTCGAGAGGAGAGAGAGGAGAGGAAAGCACAGCCCTCATATATGAAACCGTTATCTCTACCAATTCAGCAATATTTTTACATTTACCGTTCCCGCGTCGTCCCATCCCTCCCCCATCCCTCCCTTCAGCTGTGTCGTCCTCTCTACACTGTAGCTTTATGCCCGCGTCGCACTCTCGATACTCTCTCTGTGTTCGGTAATCTGAAACCTGCTGCGAACCTAACGAACGTATGAATACAGACCCTCCGCTCTCTGTCTTTCTCACTCTGCCTGTGCCGAGGGTTGCGCACTGTTTTTTTTCTTCTCGTTTTTTTTCGCGCAAATGGAGAGCGGATGGAGCGCCGATATGCGTCGGGCAACGCGACGACTCTTTGCCGCGGCCTCTCGTCGCCGTCGCCGCGCGACCCGCGCGCGTTTGCGATTTTTTTTCTACCGGAAGTTTTTTTCAAATTTTCTGTGCTTCTGTTTTAAAGTTTCCGAATAGTCTTATTCGGTGCTTTTCGGCGTGAACGAAAATTATTTATCCCGTCGTTGATTCGTAGAGGCCGTCCAGGGCCTCGATTAAATTTCATCAGCAGCGGCGAATCGCGCCTGAACAGCGCGAAACGTGTATAGGTGTATATCGTAACCCAGTGTCGGACGTCAAACCGCGGGGGGAGGGGGGGAGGGGGGTGGCCATTAAAACGTATCCGCGGCTATCGATCCCTCGCGCTGCTGTCAGAGGAAGCGAGCGAGCGCGAGGCCAGCGGTGCGTTAGATTCCCATGTCAACTCGCCTAATGGGAGTTTCCCCCCGGCGCGCGATAATTCAGAACGTGTCATTAGCTTATGTTAACTAAAACCTGGCCCGCGCGCTCCGCGTCCGTCCGTCCGTCCGCGTCGCTCTGTGTGTGTGTATTTCGGTATCGAGTTCTGTTTCGTGGATTCCGTCGTAATGAACCGTAATTATGTAAGCTCAAATATTGCTTAATTACGCATTGCGGTGACACGATGCTTTTAACGGTTACGTGCGACGAGCGAGGTGGCCGCTTTATTTCCTACGTTGGCTCTCGACAATCGATTTTCCTTCCGCGCTCAACGGCTGCCTACTGATAAGGCTCGGCATCGACTCGACGATGGAATACGCACGTTTTCTGGCCTAAATTCACTGGTCTTCCGCCCTCGGCTCATTAGGACACATTAACGTGTGGCAATTATTGGCCACATTGAGTTACCGAAGCCGCTGGACATTAGCAAAATTACACAACTCATTTTGGGGGAAAATAATTATTGTATATTCTGTGGTGGGATGAACAATAAAAATAATTGTCTATTTTGTGGTGGCATTCGGGAAAAAAGTCAGACGGACCGAAGCTACAATAGTATATTATGCTACAAGGGAGGAAAGTGCATCTTTTCACCGAGCGTGAAGTTTGATGCCCGAGCGAAGCGAGGGCAGAAATTCACACGAGGTGAAAAGGTATGCACTTCCTCCCGAGTGGCATACGCTATTTTTTTCCCGACTATGCTAAAATGACCACATTTTTATGCCTGCAACGGTAGAACGGCACAATTCGCAGCGGGCAGAAAAGTAGCCGCAGCGGGCAGAAAAGTAGCCGCAGCGGGCAGAAAAGTAGCCGGAGCGGGAAGAAAAGTTGCGCAGCGGGCAGAAAAGTACTTTTCTGCCCGCTGCGCAACTTTTCTTCCCGCTGCGGCTACTTTTCTGCCCGCTGGTCAAGAATCGATCACTTTCCACCCGAGTTGCAGGCATGGAATGTGGTCTTTTTAGCGTAGTCGGGAAAAAATAAATTGATTATCGGAGGCGACTGGAGGTATAATCGAGGTGTAAGAAATCGCGATTTTCCGCAATCGCGAAACAATCGTCGATCCGTAAATTCGTTCGCGGTGCGCGACGATTAAATTTCATTGCGCGACGGGCGCGGTGCGCGCGCTGCCATTAATCGCCGCGACGTCCGAGAATCACTCGCGGGTTACGCGTGCGTCCCACCGGGAAAATTCAATATGATTATTCATCGCGCCTCTCGCGCGCCGCGCGAATGAGGAAATAATTCAATGACGATGGAAAATAATCTGCGATCGCCCACCTCAAACCTTGCGCCCGACGATTTTTTTTTTTTTTTCATCCCTTGGAACTTACAGGCACATCACAAGGAGTCGCCGATATTATTTTCCGCAACGACTGCACAATTCAGACATATTAATATCTTATTGCAAAATATTGTGAGAAACCCAATAGCTTTTTTTTATTTTTTTCCCCTCCGCCTCCCCCCACACTTCACCCAAACGCTTCATCCCTCGGTTATTTTCCTCGCATTCTCTTTTCCGCCGGTTGAAACGGATAGTTTGATCAGACGTTGAGTGGAAACTCGGTGTCCGGGGACTTGGTCGAAACGCATTTCTCTCCTCGTACCTAATTCGATGAACGAGCGTGTACTCCACGTATATATACATAGATATACATACACATAGCTGGCTACGTGTACAAGTTGGCGCTGTGCGAGCCGCTACAATTGGAGTCGATATTTTCGATAGAACGACGTGTACGAGGCGAAGAGGTGGTGGCGAGGGGGTAGGGAGGGGGATGAGTGAGATCCGGTTCGTTTCCCTGAGTGTAGAGCATCGAGCGCTGTACGACGCTTCGACACGGAAAGAGCGAGGGAGACGTCGAGTAAAACCGCGTGGATCGTGCGGCTACGTTGGCCGTGAAGAGCGCGAGCGAATGGCAGGGAGAGAGGGGAGGTGAGGTCGGGGGGGAGGGGGGGAGTCGAGGGGTGGTAGGTTCCAGGGAGGGCATCTACTGTAATTAGTGAGAACGTATCGTAATTAGAGAAAATGCCACGTTTAATTGCTAATTGAGTTTCTGGCCGATGCGAGATCTAATTTTAATCACCTAATTACGTGACTACAGGCTGCGGGGCCGCCACGGACAGCCGCCAACCTGCCGCCTGTAATCGCGGATGGAGCCGCTGCCGCCGCGCACCGACACCGCCGCACCGACGTCGCCGCCGCATCCTACGTCTTTCTGTAAGCGCGGTATAAGTAGGCACCGTCTCTCGGCGCGGGCGTCAGACACCCCAGGTTGGTGGCAAGGGAGGGGGGAGGCGGGGGGAGAGGGATATAACGCCCGTCGCGAGGTCGTTGATTAAAACCCGAATAATTGCGCGCGTGAGTGCTAACTCGAAAATCATTGGTCGGCGAACGAACTTGTTGGGAAGGGGGAGGGGGGAGGGGGCTGATATCGTTTTGTGGGAGAGTACTTTGATGTTAAAAAATAATAATATTCAATTCTTGTTTCCCTCATAAAGAAAGATTTTTAATTTATTTTTTCAATTAATTTTTTTATTTGTTTTTCGATATTTTTAATTTTTTAATTATCTAATTTTAATAAAAAAATATATTTATACATATTCTATAGTTTGCCTGAAATTTTGGTATAAAAATGGATATCTGTGTTGAGGTAAAACCGGGGCAACACGCGGTCAGAAATTATACAGCAGCCCAGGAAGCCTAAACGCCACTTTTCGTTGGTCATTTTTCGCCGAGGCCCACATTAGCCACGCCAACTCGGCTCCCGCTCTCCATTCTATATATTTCTTGCCGTCCCGGCGCGGTTCTCGATCATCGGTTTCACGCGCGGACGCGGCTATCAACTTGTACCCACAGCGACAGCGAGGGAACGGCGAAAATTGTATGTAAGCCGCTGCGACGACGACCGAGTGGCCGTACAGCACAGCCGCTTCTACTGCCGCGCCAGTAGCTGCTACTTATACCGCTTGCCCTGCGGCTCTTCGGCTCGATTTCCACTACCAGCAGGGAGCAGCAGTAGCGCGACTTCTCGTTCCCTCGATGGTTACCATATTCGGTCCCAGCGCAGCGCTAATTCATACCCGCGACCGATTATCGGTCAACGACTTTGTTACTAGTCGAGCGACATCGCTGCGTGAGAAACCCGAGCTCGGATATCGACCAGGACACCTCAGAAAAATAATTAAAAAATAAAATAATTATAATAATCGTGGTTTATTGAAAATATATTACACTAGGCTAATCACACGCGCTGGCGCGCATGCCCGAGATACTTTTGCGCTACCGCGCTCTTAGAAAGCTTTAAAAGGGTAAATCGAAACTAAAAAACCCTTTTTTAGTTGATTTTGAAAAAAAAAAAAAAACAATTTTTGGCCGAACAGTTTGTTAGAAATCGTAGATCTGGCCGCCGAGCCGAAAACCGCTCAAATCAGGGTCACGAAATTTATTTTTTCAAAATGTCGACTTTTAACCTATACCATCGTTCTCAAGTCGCATATTCTTCCCCTGAAAACACTGGTTACAACCCTTTTTTAGTTGATTTTGAAAAAAAAAATTTTTTGCCGAACAGTTTGTCAGAAATCGTAGATCTGGCCGCCGGGCCGAAAACCGCCCAAAATCGGGGTCACGAAATTTATTTTTTCAAAATATCGATTTCTAACCTATACTATCGTTCTCTAATAGTTTGCTAACAATGCTTTCCGTTACTCATAAACTTTTTAAAAGAGGGATTGTTATATTTATCCTATAAATTATTATTTTTACTTCTGGCCAATTGGCCATCGACGGCGATCCATTAGCTTTGAAAAAAAATGCTCAAAAAAGAAAAAATGAAAAATTACGCTAATTACGCTGACGGTTGAAGGCGCGATGTTCACGTCACGAGTTGAGGATAGAAAAAGCGAAAAACGTGAATTACCTCGATGCGTCGATCCGATGTGTTTTCCCGGCGATATTTGCACCGAGGTGACAGAGCTAATGTTTGTATTTATATTTGGCTATTAGTCGTCGGCTGGCGTCGAGGTAAAGAGGCAAATTCGTAATTGCCCTTGGACGCTCTCGGCTCCTCGTCCGGACCCTCCTCTCTGTATATCAACTGAATTATTACCGCGTATCTACATCGAGTAGGCAGCCTGTGTAGCCACCCCCGCACCCCCTCGACTCTGTCGGCTCGGCGTCGGCGTCGGCAGCGAGAAAACCTGGGAGGGCAGGTGGACGGCTGATAAAACGTTCTGAAATTCCAATCTCTCTCTTTCTCTCTCCCTTGAAAGTGAGTTCGGCGCACCCTCTTAAGCGCGAAGGGTAACGAAGTTAAAAAATTGCGTTAGTCGCGGTAAAAGGGCCAGCACACCGGCGGGAAAGCTCCGCTTCCTGGGCAGCCCGCGTTTTCCATCGGTGGCAATGAAAAAAAAGGAAAAAAAAAAAATTAACCATATTATTCGCACACTGCGTATCACGTTAAAGGGCCTCGTGTGTCCGGTGATAAATATTTTTCTCAATTAATCAATTTTATTCCTCGGATAAATTTAGTTATTTTTTTCGAGGGAAACCCGAAGGAAACGTCGAATCTCCGAGCCTCGCGAGACGCCCAATTACGTTTTTTATTTCCCCCCGGACGAAAAAAAAACTGGAACGAGCTCGGTGCTCCGAATTTTCGTTGGTCTCTCAGCACACGATTTTTTTTTTTTCGGCTGCGGGCGAGTTACAGGTGTGGAGAGGCCCGAGACCGGCGCATACCTCGGAGGGAAATGCATATTACAGAGGTCCAGAAGGGTGAAACGGAGGACTTACGGAATATATATGTATACTCGCATACCTGCGAAATACATATACATAGCGCTGTATATATGGCTGCGGGCGAGGAGCAGGTCTCGTTGTCCGGCACGCCCGGCGGTTGGTGAAAAACACGAGGTGAAAAAGAGACGCCGAAAGAATAGGGATGAGATGGAGGAGGCGGAGGAGGAGAAGAAGAATGAGGAGGAGGAGAAAAGAGAGAAAGGAAAAAGGGGTAGCAAAAAAAATGAGTGCGGAAACAGAAGTCGTTCGCCTTATTGTGCAGGGTGAGACTGCGACTCAAAGGCTTAAGGCTTTGTAGTGCAGGTGTACGGGGGTGGGGGGGAGGGGGAGGGTTACGACGCGTCCCGTGAACCCAGCGCCCAGTGCACTGAGACGCACGGGGTAGGTTGGGTGGGGTTGGGTTGGGTGACCACCCCTAGCGAATATATATACGTATATATACTTACGCGTATATAGACATAAGTACATGTCGTATACATGTATATACGACGTCAAAGAAGTGGAGGACAAAAATACACCTAGCTACCTCGTTCATTTTTATCCCCTAAAGCAATTTCAGCATTGTTTTAAAATAGTACTTAGCAGGGTCATTGTATTATGCATGCGCCCTTCTCTAGTGGGCCGAGCGCGAGCCCAGCAGCAGCAGCCGCACCCCCCGTCTTCCCTCGCTGTGTGAGAACACTTGATTTCTCGCACACGTGAGCCCCTCGTCCCATTGTTATAAAACCAAGAGGGGAGGAACGGGTAGGGACCACGGCGGCGAGGGGGTGGGGAGGGACGGCAAAGGAAGAGCCAGGAGTACAGTGATGAGAAGGGGGTCTGTCGCGTACGTCCGAGATTCTTCTGAAAGGGCTTTCTCTCTACCCCGTTGTGTATTACTTTCGCCGAAATAATAAAGAAAAAATATGTATAACCGAGATAACCCCCGGAGGCTGACAATGAGACCGGCGGTTGCCGGCGATTCTCGGACCGCAGATTTTTCTCTCGGGGACTAAATTCGAGGATCGCTGTGTCTGCAAAATCGACGAGAGTTGTATTTTAAAAAAATGTAATTCGTCTGATTGGTCGTTAAGAAACCGGTAGTTATTTAATATTGCGAAATTCGGCATTTTGTCAGAAAGAAAAATGATTTTTGTGTTTTTCTCGTAGAATTTAAGAAAAATGATAGAAAATAATTATTTCGTAATTAAATTTTGTAATTCATTTCACTCGCGTCGAATTGTTTTGCAAAAACTTCGCGCGGTTTAATTGCTTCGGAAAATTGCAAACGCGTTTGCGTTTGCTCGCGACAAAATCTCTAATTACCAATTCGCGGGAAAAAAAATGTAATGGTAAGTAGGTAAATTACATCGGTATCTCGAGAGGCAGGTAATAAGATTGACGGTGAAACGCATCGACCAACGAGCCGGTTGCTCAATCACGACCAATTAAGCCCGACGTGGAAAGCGATCGCGTACTACACAACCAGCGGCGGCTGTTCGCGCTCGACGCTTGATTTAAAGGGGATGACGGCAAATACCGCAATATTTAATGGAAAAGTCATCGAGCTCGGTGTGAATCGAGTGTGCGGCGCGCGGGCTCGCGTCTGCCTTTAAAGTGTTTCATGAATGGGCCGCGTCGAATGATTCAGCTCTCTGGTGTGAATTCATCGCTCCAATAACATACGCTTCTCCGTTAAACTGTTCGTTCCATTCGTAACCGGGTGAAAATGTCCGTCGGCGCTGTGCCTGTTTTTGTTTTCATTTTATTTTGTTTTTTCTTTTTTCTTTTTTTCGATGATTGTCCGCAACATTTCGCGCGGTGGAAATGACGACGTTCATTTCGACCGACGAAGCAACAATAAAAATGTCAAACACCTGCGTTCGGATATTCAGGACATAAAAAATTAAGCCCACGAAAAAAACGTTGGGTTTTATATATTTTTTAATTCTTGAGGAAGACTCAATCCGAAGGCAAAGCTACAATAAAAATGTCAAAGACCAAAAACAGGATATTGGGGACATTTTTAATAAAAGAAAATTAAGCCCACGAAGGACGTTGGGCTTTTTTTCTAATTCTTGAGGAAGACTCAATCCACCTCGACTCGACGCCGGCGACAGCGACAGAATTTCAAAGCTACGACGAGATGTTAAGTACACGCGCGGCCGTCGAGCATCGCGCGTGGCCACAGGCGCTGGAACGGCCCTCTCGTTCGTTCATTGTTCGCCGAGGCTCCGCGCTTCCCCCTCGTCATCATCCCCCTTCCCCCCCGACGCCCGACCCTCCCGCCCCCCGGCGACTCCTGGGTTACTTGAGCCCGCGACCCAGGCTCATCCCAACCGACGTATATCTCATCTTTCGCCAGCCCAGTGACTCACCGAGTGTCTCATTTTCATTAAGAATTAAACTTGAAGATCGTCGGAGCAGCGAAAAAAAAAGAAAAAAAAATCATTGCAGCCTCTTCCACGCAAACGACATTCGTCACGGATTTCGCAGAAGCTCAGAGCCTCCGTTACTCAACGTTGCATCCATAAATATACATATATACAGTGTGTACTGTATTTACATGTAATTTTCACCGGTGGATCAGGGCGAATCGGTATTTCGCGGTTTCAACGCGCTTGCGAAGCGCGCGAGGGGGGGGGGGGGGCTCGGGCCGCGCGTCCGATAGACCCCCGATAATTGACGCAGCCTCGGTAATGAATCGACGTCCGTAACACTAATTTCGTCGATGCATCAGGCAAATAATAATTCCCCGAGGCTACTTCCCACGGGAGAAGACGCCACGCATCGTTAATCAAAATTAGCATATCGCGTTACCCGATACATCGATATATACCCCGCACAATATATACATATATACACACGCCGACCCACGTATATATATTTTGAACACAGCGCAGCTGCGTTTACGCAACCCGCAACCTGCGGTAACTTCATCCTTGCAAGTTCGTTTCCGCGAACTTCGGGAAAATTGATTATTGTTTTCATCGACTTCCTCGAACGTGATTTGCGTCATTGCTTCACAATAAATTTGTGACATTTCGCGAATTATATTCTCGCGCAGATTCGTCGCAAAAAAATTAAATTGGTAAATAAAAATGATTACAAGACCCTCAATGGTCTCGTATAAAATAATAATAATAATCCAAGCGGAGCAGCTTGCGTTCCACGCGAGACCAACGGGCGGCGTGACGCGCGTCCAGAGTGGCGGGCGCTGTACATCATCGCGCGGGCCCCCCGCGAATTAAAATGTACAGCCTTGGAAAAGCGTCGCGGTGCGAATATGCGTTTCGTTGTAACTAAAAGCGTTCAATTGTTTCCGGTAAAACGTGTCGGCTCCGCGTGACAAACACGCTACTCGCGACCCTCCGACGCCGTTTTCGCACCGCTCTCGCCGGACAAATTATTAATTACCGCGAGCTCGTCGCCATTACCGAAATTAATGCGGGCGCGACATTATGCCCGGTTGTTTTAACGATAATTCATCCGATCGTTGATATGGGGCCCCCTACCCTCCACTCCCCTTCCCGGGGGGCAGACGATCCAAAAATGCGAAGACAGGTGTCAGCTGATCAAGTTTTGTCCCGATCGAGACGACCGGATCGGTCACCATTGGCGCTGGAGTCGTCCTGAAGACGTCGAAAATCGGGGACGAATCTGTGACAAGCCTCTGACCTAATTTTTCCGGCTCGCGTCGAGACGGAAAAATGAGAAAAGGTGAGTCCTCGGTGGCGGACCAGCAACTCCGGCGAATAAGAGCGCGACAATAAAATAACGATCGCCCGGTCGGTCCGTCACTGACGCTGGACGAGGTAAATATGGCTGTTTGAACGCTGGAGATAATGCAAACAGCCGCGCGCGCTCTCCGCGAGATGAGTTATGCTTCTCGATACCCGCGAGCCGCGTGTGTGGACCTTTCGCACGGGGGCCCGCCAATGCGATACGTGCGACACGCTGCGAGCGGAATTTAGCGTTTTCCCCGCAGCGTGGATCTCGCGCTGACCGACGAATTTACGTGAGCGGCGTGGGAAGGGGGAGGGAGGGGCGAGGGAGGTGGGAGGAGGCGATTTATTAATATATCTCGCGTGGAATCGACTCCCGGCGATTCGATTGACCGATTATCATTATGATAAGTGATTGTTTGAATTTTCATTTTTCGTAAATATCTTCTTATATTATTCATTTCCACTATCTATATTATTATTATTATTTTTAATTAATAACTATACCGACCATAATTGAGGCACCAATGTGGAAAGAACGGCTTGCAACTTTAAAAAAAGATCTTTTCAAGGTCGAACGAGACGGGAATTGATACCTGACCGGCCGAGGTTGCGCGCGCATCTCGCGCCGGAGGCGAAACGTGCGCCTCGCGCGCGCGCACGAACCGAAGCGATCCGAAGTGATTACAGCCTATTTTGTGCCACTTGTACTTATTAGGGGTGATACGACGGGCCCAAGTCCGAGAGGCCGTTATGAGTGCCATCTGAATCCTCGGGTAGCCGGGGCTTGAATGGCCTGCGTTTACCATTAAGCACATTACTATTATCCTATCACGCTCACCCGCGAGTCTCGGCGCAAAGGAGCCACGCGTTATGGCTTCTTTGGCTCGCTCGGGCGACGCGCACACCGAGCTATTTGCGCAAAGTGGCCGTTCATGACTAAATTATGCTCGTCTTATAGCGCCCGCGATGCATTACATCCCCCCCCTCCCCCTCCTGGCCCCCCACTCGGTGGTCCACTTGACCTGCGGAAAAATTTGTTGGAAAATAAAGACGTTCAGATCTTCAGGGGACTCGATCTGACATCCTGACATCCCCCCTCCCCTAACCAACCCGGCTGTCCCATAATTTCTCGAGTCCCGGGCCACGATAACAAATATATTTTTTCCATCCCGCGATCGCTGGGAAAAAAATATACCTCGAGCACCAGCGAGAGCGCGAAATAAAATGTAATTCCTCCGCTTATTTCGGCTCTCGCGCATTAACGCGCGACACACACCCCGCGCCACCGGCTGCCACTGTGCATCCTGCCCAGGATGAGGGGTAGGACAAAAAAAAAGAGCCCGGCAACCGGAGGTTTATCGCCCCGAGAGCTTGACGACTCAATTCCACCGCGTGTCGCGCATTTTACGCCGCTCATTTCCCGCGCGATTTTGCGTAATAATAAAATGTAAAAAGTGTCTCACAAAAAAAAAAAAAACAAATCCAGGAAATAAATATATATCGCACTGCGGGGGTGTCGCGCTACACGCGCGCAATTTTTGGCGCGAGCGCCGAGTGTCCGTGTGGCGGCGCTCGAGATGTTTTCGTGCGCGTGAAAACGAGAAGTCGCCGCTTGTGTACGGCGCCGGTGCTGCTGCTCCGACGAAGATAACCAGAGCGTCCCCGGCGGTGGCGCTCGGCCGCTCTCCCCCCCTCCCACCCCCGTTTGCCACCCTCGAGGCCCGCGCGGCCCGACCGGACGTGTTACCCGCACCTCTCGGCCTTCCAACTCCCCCCACCCCCCTTCCCTGACCCCCTCCCCCTCCCCCTCGCCGCTCCGACCACAGCGGTGCCGCTCCCGAATATAGCGGTCACCCAGCGGCTTTTAATAATATTTCCGATTTTTTTTTACTTCCATTTTTTCCTGTCGCTGTGCCTGTGTCCGTGAGAGAGAGACAGAGAGAGACACAGAGAGAGGAGCGCGGCTCATAGGCGATTCCCTGTGATATTTTTTTCCCCGCGCTGTTAATCTCGAAGTATTGCGCTCTTTTCAAAGCGGCGCACCCCGCGCGCGCGCTCGCTGCGGGAATATAAATAAAGCAGGCGCGCCGCGCTCGCTCGAACCGAGCTGCGCGAAATGAATTCGCGAATTTTTGTATTTTTCCCTCTCTCGCGCCTTGTTCGTCTATCTCTCTCTTGCTCTCGCGTGGAGCTTCGGGAAAATCGGGATCAGCTTTTCCGCCAAAAAATCATTTTCACTTCGGGGGTAACCTCGGCGCTCGCAGAACCGCGAAATTATGGCGAAAAAAAATCTCTGCGACCTGAGTCAAGAAAATAACAATAATTATTATAGTATATAATAATATAATAATAATTATAATAACAATTATTTTTCTTTTTTCTCGAAAAAAATGCATGGATAGTCAGGGAGAAAAATCGTAATTTCTCAGAGTTGATCGTTAATCGACAGGCGGGGGTTGACGGTCGCCATTTGCTCGTTCGTCTCCGCACAGAGAGCGCCGAGGTCCCTCCGGGTCGATGGAAAAACCATTCCGACTCGACTTTCGTCCTGTCGGTCGCGAGGCTCGCGGCCCCCGCGAACCACAGACACAGCCTCGGAGCATCGACGCGCGGCGACGGGGGTCCGAAGCGGCAGAGCGCGTACATCGCGGCGCTTCGTATGTGCTTCGCCCCCTCCCCCTCCGCCCTGCGGTTCGCACCAACACATCGCGACGCGCACACGTCGCGACGCAAAAATAATTCAATAATCTTCGACGAAATTTTCTTTTTTTTCTCCCCCCCCCCCCCCTCTCCCTCTCTCTCTCGCTCGTCGTCCCCCGCTCGGCCGATTTAATTAAACGTCGAAATAGATTTCATTATTTGCAATCACCGATCGACGTGCCTCGAGGCCTCCCAGTTGAGTAACTTTAATTTCAAGCCCCGTGTGTACAATGACCAAGTCGACTGCGGGGGTCGCAATGAGCGCCCGCGCGAATCTTCGGGGTTGGTATAATCACGTTTCGACGTCTCGTGTCCGCGACACCCCCGAAGGCTCGGAATGCGTTTCGTATTTTTTTGTTGTCATTTTTATTCGAGATTTTCCTTCACTTTCCTTTATAAAAAATATATATCACATTTTTCGGCGGGACACAAACTGGGCCGGTTGAAGGGTGGTCTATTTAGGGCAAAGAGGTTACTTTCTCGCATTGGTGCGAAGTGTCCAAATAGACGTGTCGACGATATTTTTCACTGCAATTTTTACAGACGACAAGCGCCTCACGCGGCGCATGTCGTCTGCAATGACCGTTGTAATTAAAACTTAACATGACGCTGCGGGGAGCAAACAGCTAACGCATTTATAACATTTACATATTTTCTCGAACCACCCTTAGAACGAGTAATAATGTGGCTGTCAGAATTTTTTATAAATAAAAAATCACAAGGTAACGGACGTCAGTTTTTTGCTCGATGCAAACGAAGTGTTGAATTGGACTTATTTCACGATCGTTAAAAGCGTGAAAAAATTCAGGGCTGGGCATTGTCACGTTGGGATAATTAAACAAGAATCAGACGTTACAATTTTCCCGACAGTTGCTTTAATATTTTTTACTTCATTGTCAGGTGCAGACCTGGTCTCCATATAATCGTGATTCGCGCAGGATCAACGATCCACCGCGAAGCGCATATCCAGAGCGATTCGCGCAGGATCCAGAGAGAGCAAGAGAACACGAGACACAAGAGAGAAAGAAACATTTTTTTTTTTTTCGGCGCGAGCGTTTAAATCTCGAGGCCCTCGATATTCCATTTCGCGACAAAGTGGTCGAAAAAACAAGTCGCCGGTGTGGGGGGACGAAGAATCGGCACGCCCGAGACTTATGATTATTTATCAGGGCATCGGGGTTGCCCCCTCCCTCTCTCCACCTACCCCTTCCCTCACCCCTTTCCTGGAGGGAGGCGCGAGGGTGCAGCGCGGGTGCCACTCGACTATGGCTTCGTCGATGGTCGCGGCCGAACGGTTTGGCGAAAAAAAATCGAACGGCAGCGAGAGCGAACCCAGCAGTGGGTGGGCGGGGGAGGGGGAGGGGGAGGAGGATCCGAAACGCGCCCGACGAGAGAGAAAGCACGTGGCGGCGGCGGCGGCGTCGCCATTGCTGATTGAATCCAAGCTTGGAGCTTATATTTTGTCATTCATTGGGCGCTGTCGGGATGTAGAGTGTGCGGAGAGCCAAAAGAGCCCGGCCGATCGGCAGGCGGCGGCGGCGGCAGACGAGTGTGTACGCTGTGTGTGCGGCGCTCCCGCCGCGCCCGACGAGAGGAGCTCTGAATTCGAACGCTCGCGCGGCGAGGGCTGTTTGCCAACGCAAATTTAAAAATCACGAATTTTTAAAAACCCCACCATCATCCCCCTCCTACTCCCACCGCCCGCCCGCCTCTCGCACTCCGCATTTCCGCTGGATCAACTCCATCAACGTGTGCTCGATGTATATAGTCGATGCGAGAGAGAGGAAGAGAGACAGAGAGAGAGAGAGAAGAAAAATTTACGATTTTTTTCACCGCGAGCAAAATGAGAGCGAAATGTAACTCTCCTTCCGGCGATGCACTCGACGAGAATTTCGCGAGGCCGACGATCTCACCGCTAATTATTTATCTGCCTGGGAAATAAATAAAATGTATATCGTGCGTTTTTTTTAAATCTCCCGAAACACGCTCCGCCTTATTAGACGTAATCGCGCGATAAAAATATAGAAGAGGAGAATAAAAATAAAAATAAAATAAATTACGATAAAAAGAGAATAAAAGCGTAAATACGCGCGAGTAAGGTAAACGTCGGAGGGTTCACCGCGCGCATCGGGTGTGAGAATTAAATGGTGTGAGAATGCGAAGCGACAGCGAAAATTCTCTCGGCTGTCGGTGCGCAACTACGGATTTCACCGTCGAATCTCTCTCTTCCTCTTTTTTTCTCTCTCCCTGTGCCAAAACGTTAATGCCGCAAATTCGCAGCTCGGTACTTTGTTCGTCGAGAGAGACAACTCCACATTTTTATTTTTATTTCTTTTTTATTTCACTTCCCCCCGCGCGAATAAATGTTTTTTCGCTGAAAATAATATTTAACGCCAACGTAATGCGGATCCCCGGAAAGCTGGAAGCCGCGGCGCCCGCGGCGTCGGAGCGCGGCCGGAAAACGCGACGACGACGACGACTGCGACGAGTAGAGAGGCGAAAAACTCGAACGCGTGGCGCGCGAGAGGCTCGAGGTATTTTGACAGAAACGCGGGGCGCACGCTGCTGCTGCTGCTGCTGTCCGGGACATCCGGAGACAGAGAGGAAGAGAGAGAAGCTTTTTCGTACGCTCCGAGCAACACGTGCGCTACACGCGTGCACCCTATATACAATATACACATATACATATATTATATGGGGGCACCTCCAGTACTTTACTGGTTTTCGACCTGTGTCTGACCTTTGACCCTTCTGCTTGGGGCTCCAATTATTAATTTCTTTCTTTTTTAATATAATTGGCATTATTCTAAAAAGCGAATGTTTTTTGCACCTTACGTATCTGTACTGTGCAGGCAACGTGCGTACCGCACGTGTGTGACCTCTCTGCCTTTCGCTGGAGCATCGACCAGGTCACGTTTGCTCGCGAGCTGCGTCGCGAATAAAACGATTAAGAGTCGGGACAGTCACGATAAAACCAGGAAAATTGTCCGACGAAAAATCGAGGTGGATTCGGTGGTCTCTGTCCTCCGGGTTTGGCTGCACTGAGAAAAATCAGTAGTTGCAATGACCAATCATTGGTTCGATCTACCAAAATATTAGACGCAGTTACTAAAATATTGGTTGCTCTGACCAACGATTGGTAATCACAACTATTAATTTTTTTTCAGTGTGTGTGCAATGGTGCGAACCGGAGAGCTTGACCCTACGGTAAATTTATCGGTGAGTAACCGCGGCGATCGTAGAATTTCCCGGGTAAGACAAGACGCGCGAACAACTATCGCGGCGTTCGTGAGCGCTCGGGCGAACGCCTCCAACGCCCTTCCTTTGGAGGGCGGGGAGCGAAGGGCCCCTTATTTTACGAGTTTGCAATTTGCAAGGGAATTCGCGCGGCAGGTTGATGGCCAAGTGTCTTTGGAGTGGTCGGCTCTGCGACGCCAGTTTGAGGAGCGTAGAATGTTTCAGTAATGCCCAGCTGCGTTGTTGCTCCGCTGCTGCTGCTGCTGCTGCTGCTGCTGCTGCTGCTACTGCGTTTGGCCTCCTCGTCTTCTCGGCTCTCTCGACTCCCTCGGCTCCCTCGGCTCTTTCTTCGACCCGCTCGGACCTTTCCCTTTTACACATGCTATATAGCTATATAATATACATACGACGCACAAACATCAACATAATACTTGGACTCTGAGTCGCCTCTTTTCGACTTCTCGCGCGCTGGCGCCTCGGGGTCACGGCTGCTACTGCTGCTGCTACTCGCGCCGCCTGTCCAACCGGCCGCAGCTCAATGCATTCATATACGTACATAACTTTGCATACATGTGTTACGCATACTCCGTATCCATGGCTTGAGCTTCTTCGACGCGGGGGAAGATAGACGCGGGAAAGTTCGTCGCGGGGCCGGCGCCCGGGGTCACTTGGCTCGGATTTTCCTCCAATTTTCTATTTTTTTTTTTGACAAAAAATGGTGATTTTTGGAATCAGTGGAAAATTTGCTATCGCATAGAGTTTTTTAATTTTTGCAAAATCGAATTTTTTTTCGCCAAAAATAAAAGGCAAGGAGCCAAAATTCGGAAAAAGTGTCAAGAAAAAGCCAGGTCAAGAAAAACTGCGAGGAAAGAGTGCGACCCGACTAGCCCCGGGTTTCTTGCGACGAGCACACAGCGAACACGGCGGGAAAGAAGAAGAAGCGGGGTTTACGCGCATGTACATGCATATATTCCGCCATGAATACGATTAGGTTTCCCCGGACTGGGCATATATTTACCATGTAGCACATATCCACTTCTGGTCCGGTCGGAGCTCCTCTGACCGCGAGAGTCTCGCTGCGGCGGGGTTTCGCCCTCTCCCTCTCTCTGAGAGAGCAAAGAGAGAGCATAAAAATATCCATCGGGATACTTTGAATTTTACGTTTTACGCGAAGCGAGTGGTCAACATTTAAATGGCGCGATTGATCGATATTACATTAGAATACAGGAAATATCGGGAAATACCGACACGATATTTCTCATCCCCTCCCCCCTCCCCCCTCCCCCTCGCGAAGCGATATTTCGATACCGCGCCGTCGGAGTCGACAAATTTATTATTTCTTTCCTCCCCTTCCCCTCCTCCCCTTAAAGAGATCAGTTCTGTGCGACGACAGATGTTCGAAATATAAAAAATAAAAAAAGCCCCGAACCTTTGATTTCCACAGAATTTTCGCGTCCATTAGAGGTTTTCACTAGAGTCTCTCCGCTCAAATCGAAGGATCGACGATGGCGAGACGTTCGCCGCGCCGATGACAGAGTGCCGATTGTTGCGTCGATGGAAATGGGTGGGTTGAGTGAGGCGGGGAGGGGAGGGGGGAAAATCGAACAGGAGGAGGAGGAGAAATAGGGGGATTCGTTATTTTCATTAAAATGCTGTTTGATAGGAAAAGGTAAACGTACAAACGCAATTTGGTGAGAACACGACCAGAGGACAACTCCGACCTACCCCAGTTGTCATCCACGTTCTCGTCGTCTACGTCGTCTACGTCGTCGTCGCCGTCGTCGCGGCAATTTAAATAAACAAATTATAAATATTCGCTCGCGCTAAGCCATATTCCCAGCATGAATAATCATTACTCGGCAGACCGGACGAGTAAGGGCACTAGCGATTCGATTGATTAAATTTTTTAATAATTCATTTGCATTCGCGCTGCGCCTTCCGCCGCTGCCGCTGCTGACTCTCCTGTCTCTCTCACTCGTTCCTTTTTTTTTTTTTTTTTTTCATCTCTCTCTTTCTGCTTCCCGTTTGGCGACCGCGAGTCGTGCCGTCGACGCTCTCGCGACCCCCTTTAATATATTTTTCAAATTACATTTTTAATTGACGCAACAAATGAATTATCGATTGCGCGCTTTGCGCGACTCGCGACGGACCGACGGACCGACGCAAAACGAGCGAGCGAATGCATCGACGACGTCACACACACACGAGTCTATGTATACATTGCCAACGCGCATCGACGTTTTGTTTATCGCGACAACTTGAAATTTTCTCGTCCAACGTTTGCCACGTCTCGAGTGAAAAATATGACACGACCCCGCGTCCGTCTGTCCGTCCGGGAGATCCGAGTGACGAGACACACCGATCTTCACAATTTTTCATTTTTATTTTTTTTTATTTTTTATTTTTCCCTTTTCCTTTTTTTTCACGCGATAATATCGATTCGTCGAGGCGCGAAATAGTCGTCGTCCACCCGAGGAATTAGTAGATGCGCCGTATGCGGAAATGCTCCACGTGTCGGCGAGTCCCCGGAGTCGGTGCGAAAGTGGAGAACGAGAATCGAGCTCTGTTTGTGTGTTTGTGCGTCCGTCCGTCCGTGTCTCCGGCGTGTGACACCCGGCGATGCCGCTGCCGCTGCTGCTGCTGGCGGCCCGACCTTTTTATGGACGTGCCGGGACGTCAGTTTCAGTTTTCCCGGCGCCGGATAACGAGCAAAGGTACGCGCCTAGTTAGCGTTACTTAGTTGATTACCTTTCCAATCGACGCGATGGTTGCAATCAGCCGCTGGGACTGCAGCTCGACGGTCGCGCGCTGCTCGCGGCTCAACTCCGACGCTTCCGAAGGCCGAGCAGCCCCCCGAGTTGCTAATACTCCGGATCGGGATCAGCGGGAATGCGCTAACCCCTCGCCCCCCTCCTCCCCCCTCGCCCCCTCCCCCTTTCCGGCCGGTCACACCGCCCCCTCCAAGCGAGTCCACGCACGAGGTGTCGATATAACTTGTCTTTCCGCGGAACTCCACCGACGTGACCTCTGCCACCTTCTCCCCCTTCGTCCTCCTCCCCCTCCTTCCTCCTGCTGCTTCTCCCACCACCTTCTCCACTATAATTAACCGTACTTCCCGTCTAATCTGCACGGTCCGACTTTACGACGTGCGTAACCCGGGACTCGATATACGCTACTCGGGCGATAAGCAATTGCTCCCCGAGGGTTGGGGGAGTGAAGGGGGGGCACAGGTATCGGCTTCGCAATTGCGAGTGAAAAAAAAAGTGCGCGTAACTTCGGAGTGCAGGTCGCGCTCTGGGAATGTAAGGGAATCAATATAAGAATTTTTTTTCCATTTCATCGAGGCTTGAGTAACTGTCAGAAAAACGAAGATTCGAAAAAAATCGCCGCCCACTCGAACTCCGTAAAATTCTCGCGCGACAAATTCGACTAGTCGCCATATAATCGAGAGTCGAGCGCGGCGGAATCATCGAGAGAGCGAATCCCCGGCGTCGAGGTCCGAGCGGACGACACCGACCGGTCGGACAATCCGAATCTCATATCTTCCGCGCCGACGGAATTCGTCTCAATATTCAAGATGACCAGGAGCCAAAAGATAGAGTGACGGGTACGGTGGGGCGGGGAGGGGAGGGGGGGGGGGACGGAGAAGCGAGAGCCCGGCGCGAGCTCACGCTTCGTCGCCGCCTCAAGCCATATTAGATTGAGAAGTCTCATATTGCTTCGCACTCACACAGACAAACACACACACACAAACACACATATATACACACAAACACTCAGCGGACGCCAACCGGTAGCGGTAACAGCGCCGATGGCGTAGCACGAGACTCGGGGAATCGAGAATCGCACGGCGTCTGCGATTCTCCCCCTGTCCCCCCTGCCCCCCTGCTGCCCCCTCCTGGTCCCCCCCGCTACACCCGGGTTTATCCGTGTGCGCTTCCATTCCTCGTGTAATAATATCCGCTGGTCAGTAGCTCGGCAACTCCGTCAGATGAGATTCCGCCTGTTATGTGTGTCCCCTTCTCTCTCTCTCTCTCACTCTATATTATAGATATAGATGTATACATAAATACCGAAGAATATATCTATATATTCGAGTGCGACTCGAGGGAAACGATATTATTTCAATGAAGATGCACCGTGTCCGCGCGCCACGTGGCCACCGGATATCGATGCCACCGCGTGGAAGTATACAAAATATATATACGTATAGTATAGGTATATAGATGCACCGCGCGCGCATCACTCGATGACTTTATTGAATGGTACACACGGTGGACCGGTGGCGGGGAGGGCGGTGGTGGGTGGAGGGGGGACGGGGGCACAGCCGGCCGGCCGCTTCCCATACAAGTGTATTCGCGCCTCGGCGCAAACATTGGGGAAACAAACCGCAAACAGATACCCGCGGCGCAACCACCGAGCGCGCGCCGCGCGTGCGGGTTCCTCTCCCGGCGAGCTCGATGATCAGTTTTTCCAATTTCATCATCAACCGGCTATTTCGAAATCGCGCGGGAAACGCTTGCTTCTTGCGCGCCGACGGAAAGACGCGATTTTTTTTTGGCGATGCCGAGTGAATTTTTAGTGACTCTTGATTAGTGGGGAAATTATAGAACCGATGAAAGTCATTAAAATTACAAAGTAGAACTTTGTGCAGAGGAAACGAAATTATTTTCGTTGGTGAACTTTTTTCACCCACTAATTTTTTTTTATTTAATTTTTTTCCGATGCACTCGTATTTTTTTATTGCGTTAAATAAAATTATGTCGATAAAATCCCTCCGAGTGAATGTTCGGTAATTTAATTCGGTAAAATTTGCGAGGGACGATTTTTGCGCTTCCACAACCCAGGTTTATTATCGTAAAAAAAAATGTCGAACATTTTTTCGAAAAAAAAACAGTATTATTTAGTGGAAAAGCTTCGTCGCTCCGACGGGTCGCGAGTCGTCCGCGACGAACCGCCAAGTTTCCGCGTGCGGCTGCAGGTGTCATCCTCGTCGCGCTAAACCGGCTATTGAGCCGCGCGCGCGCGACACGGGGACCGACATGTGCACACGCAGCAGCAGCAGTGAGAGGCGTAGTAGCGAGGCGTTAGGCTTCCGTTCGAATGCACGACTCGTCTGGCTGCATAGAGACGCGAGTCGCCCGTTGCTCTCGAGTCTCGCCGCCGCGTTGCAGCGATTTCGTCGGCCGGTCGTTCGGTCGGTCCGGGCGGGCGGGCGGATCGCGCGGGGCAACTATTTTCGAAATCCACTGGCGCGGTAACACGAGCATCGCGCGCGCTGCTGCCGACGTATTTTTTTCGCCAGCGAGAGGACGTGTTTCGTCAGTGGTTTTAAATTCCTTTTGAGTTGCGTACGTTGCGCCCCCCCCCCCCCCCCCCCCCCCCCTCGGCCCCACCCTCACCCTCCCCCACCGCCCCCCCCCGCCACCCACCGTTTCGCGTACGCCCGCTCGCGCCCGAAAAAAAGGAGGAAGAAAATAAAACACGCGAAAAAAAAGGAAAAAAAAAAATAATTTGCACGGTAATTGGAAGCCTGGATTTTAGTCGATAAAAGGATGCACACACGCCGCGGCGCATACAGAGGGAAGAAACAAATGAACAAATTCGCGTTTCAGAATAATGCTCGGCAATCCCATCTACCGCCCGCCCGGTCCACCACCCCCCTCCTCCCCCCCCCTGCGCCACCCCCCGCCATCCTGCCAACCCCCACCGAACCTCGTGCACCGCCGACGCCACTGCCGCCGCCGCGCTCTCACCCTCCGCCTCGACACTCCCGAGCCGGCCGCCGCCGCCGCCGCTGCCTCGCCACCCCCGTGGCAACCCCTCAACCCTACTTTTTTTCATTCCGTCCTATCAATTGATCAGGTTTTAAATTTCCGCGTCCATCCGAGCCTCGCCTCCGTCCTCCGCGCCTCGCCGCCTCGTTGGCGGCCCACCCCCCTCACCCCCACCGACCCACTCCCGCCCCCCCCCCCCCCCCCCCCTGGTTCCTCCCTCCCTTCCGACCGCCACCTACCCCCTCGTCCCACCCGCCTGTCCCTCTCTGTTTAATTAAAAGGACACATTAAATTATTTTTTCAATTGAACCCCCCATTGTTACTCGCAGACTGCTGATTCCATCCGACCTTTCTTTCTCTCTCTCGCTCGCTCTCCCATCCGTCTACGTCTCGCTCGCTCGCTCGCTCGCCTGCATCACTCGTCCGGACCCCCTCCCCCCCCCCCCCTCCGCTCCGCGATGCCCCTGTCCACGAACGACGCTCTCGATCCATCGGCTTCTATTTTTTTCCCTCGGTGCATTCGACGTTATTTCGCGTCGCTCCTCGATAGCTGCCCTGCGCAAGACTCCGGCGTTGTTGTTATTGTTATTCTCGGTATTAGTTTTATTTTTTGATTTTTTTACTGATTTTTTTCGGTTGGAAAAAATATGAGGTTTTTTCCAGGCTGAATTTCAGGATTTTGAGGAAGATCCAAGGCGCTTGGATCTGCGGATCCAGCGTCGTGTGTCCTGATAAGATCTGTGGGATACGATTAACGTTGCGGGATGAGACGGCGAGAAGGAGGCGACGCGAGCCGAGCGAGTGGAACGCGTCCGGTCGCATTTTGCTCTTCGAGAACACGAGACAGAGAGGGAGAGAACGAGCTTTCCACCGCGAGAGACCCGTAATGAAGAACATCGGGGGGGCCGGACCCTTGAGATCGATGTCTCGCGATAAGGCGCAACGCACACCGGGCGTTATAATACGCGCGCCGTTCGTCATTATAACCCGCAGCCTCGGCGCTCGTAATCACGCAGGGGGATAGATTATCGGTTTCATAATGATGCGATACAGCTCGCTCGGTGAAACGTAATAAGGACAACGCGAGCTAACTAATTAGAAGGGTGAGGCTTATTTTTTTACGTTCATCCTCCACGACGAAAAAAAAATTGGTAAATTTTCTGGATTCGAAAAAAAAATGAAAAAAAATGTTATTGCGTTTAATTCACGAAATTATGGATAAATCAATTCGCAGCCGGAAGTGTTTTTTTACCTCATTCATTGCGGCGACAAAATAAAAATTCGGTAAGTTTTCTTGGGACGAAAAAAAAAAAAATAGAGAACGAAAAAAAACGTTATTGTCTGTAATTCACGAAATGACGGACAAATCAATTCGCAGCCGGAAGAGGTCGCAGTATCTCGGCTGACGTAACCAACATACAGACACACACACACCGAGGGCCACGTTTTCCAAAGTTGAAAATCACTCTGGTGTGTGGTAACTTGCCAAAGCGGACTTTTCATTAAGATTACCGTATAATCAGCAGCTTGGCTATTGTCCAAGCGCGGCCCTCGGATAAGAAGAGGCTCACGGTTGGTCCTAGTGTTGGTGATGTCTACGTACGTCTCCCACCCTCGACGTCGACGACGTTTTGCCGCCACTGCCTCTGCTGCTGGTGGTGGTGGTAGTGGCTCCGGGGTGGCCCGCGCGCGCTAACCTTTTCTCTTTGTTCCCCGGGTTTCTGGGTGCAACCAGAGCGAGCAAAGGAGTCGGCAAACGCGAGCCTCGGCTACATCAGTAATTCGGAAAAGCTAATTAAAACTTGACTCGTAGGTAGCGGCTGAAGGGAAGACCTCGTTCGTCTCTCTCTCTTCCCTCCCTCTCTTTCTTTCTTCATCCCCCGACTCGTTTCTCGAAGCGTCGGCCACGACTGTTGCAGTTGTGGGGGGTGGTCCGTGAGTCTCGCGAGCCGGAGGGCTTAAGTGGAGAGTGCAAAACCGGCCCAAAGAGCAGAGACGTCCTGCGGCGCCTCCCTCCCCCACCCTCCCCCGACATTCCGGCGTCTCTTGCGTAACCCACCCCCAACCCTTGTGCCTCTCGTCATCACTGCTGACCTGTCGCTGTGGTGAAAACGTGTTTCGACCTCTGGTAAAAACTCCGCAGCATTCTGTTACATTTGGCCCAAGCCAGGCCCTGGTCAGTCCTGGTTATGGGTTGCCTGTGAATTTTCTACCAAGGACTCGGGTATCGTTGTCTCCACGAGACCAGAATTTCCTCCAGATTTTTTTTTGTTTTTTTTTTTTTTTTTCATTCCTCTTCTTCGCCGAATATAAAAAAGCGCAGGGTGCGCACTTACCGACCGAGCGAATCCAATCAGTCGACCCCCTCGCTGACGGAATCGCGCACTTTACTCTTATTTCTCGACCCCTCGCCGTCGGTCCCGTCAAAAGCCTCTACGTATCCGTGTCATATTTGGCCGAAAACCCACACACGCCCCTTCACCCCTCCCCACTCCCTCCAGAGATGGATGCGCGGTGTACAGCCCGGGCCGCGCTCCGGTATGCAGATATATCAGCTCTCGCAGATGGATAAATACCGAAACGTCAGTAACTCACGATCACGATTCGCGTTTTTTTTCGCCCTCTCAATTTTTCCCTCCCTCTCTCTCTCGCTCCTTCTCCTTCTCTCTCTCCCGACCCTGGCGCAAACGCTTCTCTATCTCGATCTCTCTTTCTGTCTGTTCTCCCGCCCCTCCCCCCGGCCTCTCCTCTCCCAATCACCCTCATACTCGATCGGCTTTGTGCGCCCTCCTCTCCCCCTTCCTCCCTCCACCCCCGGAGTGCTAGTACTCGGCATTGTGTGTATCCTACCAGGATGTACATCTAGATCAATAGCATTGGAAATTATCCAAACAAATTATCGATAGAGCGAAAAAACGGGCGCGGGCGGGCGAACCCGGTGGGTGGCGGCGGCGGGACGGTTCGGTTCGGGGGGGAGGGGGGAGGAGGCGAACGAGTGGCAATAGAGCGAGAGCTCGACGCGGGGGTTGGGACGCAGGGGGGGGGTACGTTGCCTCGATGCCGCTCCGGAAACCCGGGGCGCTACATCACGCATAGACGGCGACCGAGAGCGCATTAAAAAATAAAAAATTGCCGTACATTTTTCAGGCATTAACCGTGTGTGGGTGGGCGGCTTGCGAGTGAGAGAGAGAGATATATATAGAGTGGCCGGGTTGCCCCCGAAGTGCGTGAGTGTGTTGGATGTATGTTGGGGGTTGAAAGTGGCGGCACGGCGACTGAGGGGTGGGGGAGGGGAACGCGAGGCGCAACGGACATACACAGCATACACACGGCCTGGTGTGCGGGGCAACGCGAATGCTATAGGCACTCCTCCCCCCCTCCCCCCACCATCCCTCACCATCCCTCGTGCCGCGTGCACAGGGGGCGCAGAGGGCTCGTCGTGCCGGTACGACCCGAGAGGGTGGGGAGGTTCGAATCGCCTGGTTGCCACGTCGGCGTGCTATATGCCAACCCGGAGAGCGAGAGAGAGAGAGATGGACGGACGAGTTTATGAGAGGGTGAGAGGGTGATAGGGTGAGAGTGAGAGGGAAGAGTGACTGTACCGTGGAGCATGGTTAGATAGGGGCTATGTGGGTATACTAACAACTACGCATACACTTTCCGGTTACGTCGTGAAGGAAGACATATATATATATGTGTGTGTGTATGAATATATAGATATATGTGTGTGTGTCCCCGCGATTGGCCTGTTAAAGCTCCGGAAGCCAATTCACGAGCTCGCGTGTTTAGCGCAATTTTTCAAAATTAACTAATGTTTGACAGGCGGCGGCGACATCGACGTGGTGCTGGCTGCGGGTCATGTCTCTCGCACGGTACGCGCGCTCTTCTCAGTCGAGGGGCGCCGACGCGCGTTCCTCGAGAGTCGCGAAAGGGACGCAGAGAGGACACGCGGACGATGGAGGGTTGAGGATGAAAAAATAAAGTGGCCCCCCCGGCCGCGACGTGCGTTGCCGGTGCGTCCGGAAGTCGCGCGGGGGTTGGGGAGGGGGGGGGCGAACGCCGAGTGGCCTGAAGGATTCCGCCAGACTGCAAAATGTGGCACATAGCATTAATCACCGGGGTGGGGGAGGGGGGGGGGGGCTTTAATTAATGGGCGCGCCCGGTGGACGAGGGAAAAAAATCGAGAATAGTGCGAAAAGGGGCACTCGCGAATTTTCGACGATCGGCGGGAAGATCGTCGCGAATTCGACGATGTCCTCGGGGCGAAAGGCGTCAAGTCGGCTTCCCCGATTTTTTGAATCAACGAAAATGGCTTCAAATTTTTTTTTCGGATATCGGTCCGATCGAAAAAAAAAAATTTAGGTATTTTTTTTGTGCCGATATGAGAACGTCAGGCGAATATGCGATTTATCCACGAAAATTCAACGGATCCGATTCATCATTCGCAAGTTCGACGATGCGGCGACATGAATCTTGCACGACCGGAGGTTTATTAATCCAAGTGCTATTGGCGTAACATCTTACGGGGTGTCGAGTGACATTGCGAACCAATCGCCCGACGAGGGGGATGTGGGAGGGTACGGGGGAGCCGGGGACCAGGGACCAGGGACCAGCGACTAGAAATGGGATGTGGGGGTGGAGGGGGAGGGTGGGTCCGGGGGAGGGAAGTGTTGAGGAATCGAACGGAAAGGGCGTGGATACATGAGAAGAGCGGGATAAAAAAGAGTGGGTGGCCGGGCGGGGGGTGGTTGCAGGTAGGAGGGTAAAAAAATAGCAGAGAGGGGTGTCCGACCAACAATTTCACGTTGTTCGGTCGAGCGCCGTTCGCGGTACTCACTTTTCGTCGCCCGGCGCGCGCTTCGGCCCGGCCAGCCCAAAAATTACGTCGACTAGAGTTTATTTGTCCGGAAATGGCGGTGCCCCCGGGGGGTGGCGCTTGCAGCAGCTCGGCAAGGGGGTAGGTGTGGGGGGGCTCCGTGGAAAAAAACGGGGACTCGGCCCGCGTAGGTGGAGAGTGCGAGGAGCGAGCGAGAGGGAAAAAAATCGAGAGGGTTGAACGCGAGTGAGAGACAGAGACAGCAGTAGGGGTTGCACAGGGAGAGAGGGAAAAAAACGAAAAAAGGAACGGAAAAAAAATGGTCGAGCGAGGGGGCAGAGCGAGAGGAGAGGCGAGCGAAAGTGCAAGAGCGAGCGAGCTCGCGGCCCGCGAATACGCGCGTACCAGCCTCCACCCTCCACCCTCTACCCTATAGCCAGACCCGGCCGCGCGCGGCGGCGGCGGCGGCCCCGGTTGATGTATCGCGTATTATTTGTGTGTTGCGTTCGTTGCTGCAATGCGCGCTTTTTTCGCTCCCACCGCCTATTATTTATTAGCACTAACGTGCAATTGTATTGATCTGCAATACACCACCCACCCGACGTACCCACCCAGCGGCGGCAGCGCCTCCTCCTCATCCACCTACCTCCCCCTCCCTCCTCCTCCCGCTGCCGCTGCGCCGCTACCCCATCCGCACCCCTTTCGCGTTCGCGGCCGCCCACCCTGGGATTTTTTTTACCATTCGTAGAACGTATTTGGACTTGCAGAGAGAGAGAGAGAGAGAGCAAGAGAGAGAAAGAGAGAGAGAGAGGTAGCGCCGGGAGATTGTACGCGCATGTATCGGTTTTGTCGGCGGGTATTCGGGTCGATCAAGCCTGAAAAAAATATCAGTCTCTCGATCTCCCCGGTGCGCACCTATGTGTGTATTTTTTGTTCGAGCCCCTACGCCGCCCCCCCCCCCCCCCCCGACCCCCTGGACCACCCACCGGTCACCCGTCGTGAAACAACAACCCGCGCGCATCTATGTGGACTGTGTATAATCATTTTTTCGCATCACGCGAGAGATTAAACTCGCGAGAAAATCGAGAGAGAAAGAGGGAGACAGTCATCTCTCGTTAGCAAAAAAAAAAAAATCATTCCATCTTGATGACGAGGGGATGTATTTTTATTCTTCTATTTTTTAAAGAATTTTCAATCATGAATTTTTTCAATAGGACACGTCGACGTGGCCTTGAGATTTTTCCTCGCAGCGCCGAAATGACCCTGGGGAATGACCCTCGGTTTCGAAGCCAAACAGCTGGGGTGGTTGACACAGTGCCGAGGGTCGGGAGAGCGAGCGTGGCGCGCGCTTCATCGAGCAACATCATCGAAAACGATGCTCGCGGCCCGTCGGCGCTCGTGGGGACGGCCCGAGAGCGTCAGTACAGCGGTGCGAGGATTGCGGGGTGGAGGGGGGGTTGGGGTTGATGGTGTGAGCAGGGAGTACACGCGGGGGGCAGTTAGTTTATCGGTGGTTGGCGCGAGACCGCGAGCGCGATGATCTCCCTAAAACAACACCCCGCACACTGGGGAAAAAAATGACTGAAATCAATGACGTATTTTCGTCCGATAGCTACCGGCAACACGTTTCCGGCGCGGCATCGAAAATATCATTTGTCGGGATAAAATTGATTTCGTTCGTGGAAATGAAAATAAAAAAAATAATAAAAATTCGATTTTGCTTCGATAAAATTCGCGCCGAAGACATGTGATATCGTGGACCTATTAATACTTTATTCAGTACGCATCAGTATAATAGTTTTCGGGGATGTCATTGTCAGTCCTATCAAGTCAAGCCTCACTTGGCCCTGATCAGAGGATTTCATTGTCAGTCCTATTGAAGCAAACATCACTTTGCCCTGATCAGATGTCATTGTTTGTCCCATTAAGGTAAGCCTCGTTTGGCCCTAATCAGGGTATGTCATCAGAGCCTGATCATTGCCTAGAACGTCTCATCCTGGTCAGAAAGCCCTACTAGCTCCTCAGCAGTCAGAGAAGTCAGGCCCCCTGATGGCACCACGACCAGGGCCCCAACCCAATGTCGACTAGCGATGTAATGACCTAGGGCATCATGACCCTGAATCGGTACCAAAGCCAAACGAACGGTACCATCGCATAGCCAACGCCTCCTGACACCTCCGGCTATGTGTCAGCCACGTGTTGTCCGCTCCACCGAGCGGCATCATCGTTTCCACCGGTCCCTCGTGAGCCTATCCAAGCGTCAGTGGCAACAGGCACACATGTTACGCAGTCCATCGGTGGCGATGGTGGTTGGCACATGCGATGATCTCCGACACCTGCGATGTTGGCCGGCGGGGACCACGTCGCCCCTGGCTTCAGTTCGTTGATGACTCTGCACGCGTGCGCCCATCGAAAATATGAAGGTCACAAACAGAGAGGTAAACATACACGCAGAGAGAAAGAGAAAGCATGCAGGTCCACAAGCTTTCGAAAATTCCATCGAGATTATCAAACTAAATCCACCCGGTGCTGACCATCGGCGGAGGCTATTATACCGTCATCATAACGTTATAAACGCTGAAATCAACAGGGTGCGCGCGTGGCCCACGTGGGGCACGAGCACACACAATAGCCAGCAGCAGCAGCAGCAGCAGCAGCGATCGGGCGCACCAGAGGCGTGCGTTTTCCCTCCCCCCTCTCTCCCCCTGTTCGCCAAAGCACATGCACGAAAATCCACTGACTGGTCCACGCGCGGTGCGTGCATCATCCGTGCGGGACAGCAGCAGCGGCCGGCCGGACAGTCCATGCGCTGGCCCGGTCCGGGCCGCGTCACGCCGCGGGCCGGACCAGGTTTCGCCATCGTGCCTCCCCCCTCAGCCACCCGCTCGATGACGGTGCAAAACGAGTCAGCGAGAGCAACAACTGCGGACGGTGTGGTCGTGCTGTGCGCTCTCAACGTGTGCGGAGACCGACACAGCGGTAGAAACAACGCATACCATGACGCATCGATTCGCTACACACACAGACGCACATTCACGCGCAACTACACAGATTTGTGACGGCGCGGTGTGGGTGGGTTTTGCGCGAGTGGCTCGCGCGGCGTTGATGTAACCAAATGATTGGGTAAATGATTCCACATAGCGTTCCGCGAGTAATTGAGTGGTGCCCCGGCCGCAAGCCGTGAGAGTGCGGCGCCCGCGATGACTGCTCTGCTGCCGGGTGTGTAGTCCGGGCGTTCCACATCCCCCGCGGTGTGTCGAAACGGACGTATACAAACATAGAAACGTGTTGGAGTTGACACACACGGACCTACAGGCGACACAGCGACGTGGCGGACGTCATCCAACGTGGCAGGCGTGTCGTGCGTGTGACGGTGTTTGTGTCGCACACTTCGCCTGGTCCAACACACCTATGTCTACACACACAGCGAGCATCGCGGACGCACTCGGACCGGTACGAACCCCAGGTCCGAATTGGTTCGGACTCGTCGGAAACTGGTGTCGAAAAGCTGCGGGTACACGCACATGCGGCATTTTCATTTGTGTCTGTGTGGTTCACGTGGACAGGTCGTTGTGTGCGTGGCACGCGCGCGCTCGTCCCCCCCTGGTCCCCCAACAAGCCGCCCGCGTCCCCCGCGGCAATGACGAGTCATCCGTGCCAGAGAGAACACCTCGCTTCCGCATCTCCGGCGCGCGCTGCATCCGCGTGCATCGCCACGGCCGATGCTCGTGCGAATGTGTGTGTCGCACACAGAGAGGCAGTCAGCGACACGTACACACACGCGCGATTGGTCTAATGACTCCGCTACCGCGGCTGCCACTCGGTGCACCGCTGCTGCTGGTGTGCGAGGGAGAAAGAGACCTGACCTGACGCAGCCCTTGATGTACGAGAGAGAAAGGTCCACGCACACCTGTTCAGATATTTCCATGTGTGTCTGTCAGCGTGTTTTTGTGTGTGTCAGTGTGTTTGCGCGACAAAACACACTGACACACACAAAAACACTTTGACAAAATGCAACTTTGACAAAAATAACTTTGCGACAAAAGAACTTTTACAAAAATAACTTTGCGACAAAAGAACTTTTACAAAAATAACTTTGCGACAAAAGAACTTTTACAAAAATAACTTTGCGACAAAAGGCCTTTAACAAAAATAACTTTGCGTTTATCCTAGTGGCCTCCGAGCCGCGTAGCCACACACGTTTTATACGTACTTACGGGGCTTACACGCCTCTATATCGCTCGCTCGCTCACTCACCGGGGCGCGGCGCATCGGTAGTCGTGTCATGATTCCGCGTTTGTTTGCGTGTCGCTGCTGCTGCCGCCGCCGCCGTCGTTGCGGTTGGGTGTTGGCAAATTTGCGTGGCCGCAGGGATATGTTTTCGTTTCCAATGATTTATGCCACCGAGCCGAAGAGCGAGAGAGAGAGGGTTCACAGCGACGGGCGGTGCGTGTCGCGCGCGACGTGTGCCCCGCGTGCGCTATTAATGCGACACCTCGACAGCGCGATACAACCCCATTCGGCGTTGCCCTCTCTTTCGACTGGTGACATCGATGACTCTGAAACGAGAGTGGCGAACCTGTCTTTTCGCTCGGACGAAAGGTGGATACGCGTTAGGTGCTAGTTTCGAGATTATAGGGTGCAATAATCTTACCGCTGGTATTTCATTTTCGTAACTTTCGGCCTTTCAACAATCCCGTCGACCCCTTGGATTTTTCGCGAACAAAAATTTGTTGTTTTCGTTACGGTTGAAAAACGATGGCAAATTTCACGCTGATACCGAATATCACCGCTTTTTGCCCGAAAAATAAAAAAATTCGAGAAGGAAAACGCGAAAAATGATTTTTCACTTTTTTCGAATTTTGTCACTTCACTAACACGGATGTAATTTTTTTTTCGACTTAATATAATCTGGATTTTCTTTTTGCATTCGAAAAAGAAAACCCTTCAAAAATTACCGCTATTTGCCCGAAAAATAAAAAAATTTATGAGAAAAACGCGAAAATTGATTTTCTTTTTTCGTTTCTCCTGTTTCTCAAATCAAGGTCCACTGATTTCAGGAAAAGTCAGGGTGTCGAAAAGCTACGGGCGCTCGCGCGCGTGCAGGCGATATTCTCACTCGCACGGGTCATCGATAATACCACGGTGTGTCAGTGAGCTGGGCGAGCCGCGTGCGGTGTACACGCACACGGACAAGCCGGGCAGGCAGGAAGGCACAGGCAGGCGGCGGTGTATGCGTGGCACGCGCGCCCCTCGGCAATGACGAGTCATCCATGCTAGAACACCTCGCGTCCGCGTCCCCGGCAGCGCGGCGGCAGCCAACACCTCGAGCACATGTATATGTATATCGATATGCGCGCGCGTTGCGCGCCGGGTTCATGCATTTCCGCTGTATATACATAACACACCGAGCTTGCACTGTATATACAAAGTTAGCAGCGTACACAGCGTCGATGACTCTCCACACCGCACCGCTGCGATACAACGATGAGGGGATGAGAGAGAGTGAACTCCCCCCGGTGATTTCGCGCACCTGCACGAGCGCGGCGTAAAACGGCGTAAAACCGTGGAACACCCTCTAATAGATTGGCGCAAAATGCAATATCAAATTTCCTCCCCGGACGTCGCGTTATATTCGCCCGCGGGGGACGCGAACCCGATTTGACCCCCCTGATAGCCCCGCAAGACTCGGTTGGAAGACTTGATCATCAGAGGTCTTCGGGGTCTTGGAGACCCCAGGGAAACACGGATTTTGTCGTCAAATCTGTATTAACGCAAACCTGGTAGAAAATTTACAGCGTTACACCCTGCGCTAGTCAGGACCTGGTCAATGCCGTGACATCTCTGTCCGGGTCTGATCAGTTCCTGGCTTGAGCCAAATATAATAGAATCCTACATATTTTCTACCAGGGAAATTATCGATAAACACTCTTCAACGAAAAATTCAATTTGCACCGAACTTCCGCCATCATATTCTCTGATCAACGTGAGTTTTATTCGCGCAATTTGTCACTGTGCCATCGTGCGGTCGTCCGTATCCGCAACTCGGATGTCGCCGCTGTGTCGTAAAGCACGAAGCGTTAGAATATTTAATGCAATAGTTGTAAAGTCGACGCGTGTCCCAGCGCTGCGGCTGCGAGTCGTCGATATAAACGCGTCCCCCTTTGACGCGTGTGTGGCCCGGTCCGCGGGGTCGAAAAGAGCATTTTGATGTCGAGCAACGTCGCTCGATAATGATGATGATCATCGTCGTCATCGCTTCGCCAGCACCCCGACAACCCACCGGTCATCATTAATGCATTGATTGAATTACCTTCCGCGTGGAATATAAACTCCTGACCCGGCCTACCACTTTGCAACAATCGTTAATAACCATTATACACTCCGCCTACTATTTCGGTTGGCCTTACGCCACGTCAAAATATCCTCCAACTTTTCGACGAGCCACCACCGGCAAACCCGAAGAGTGAAACAGGGAGAGAGACGGAATCCCCGTGCGTCGTTAACTATTTACCCGGACACGAGTGCCGGGAGAATAAATATGAAAACTCAATTAACGATGAAAATAGTAATTTATGTCTGAATAATGAATAAATTCGCGCAAACCTCCCGCGTGAATAATTGACGCGGCGAGAAAAGTGGGAGGCGACGCCGCGCGATGCCTGAATGGAGACTCGAGGAGCGAGAGAAGCGTTTCACCCAAGTGACAGCGCCGACAAAAACTGAAATCGAGTTCAGCTGCTGCGTCGGTGGCGGCGTCGGCGGCCAGACCCGCACAAGTGGGATTCGTAATTTTTAAAAACAATGGATGCTAAGGTACAATGAGGCCAAATGAGATAGGGGATGGCTCGTTGGGACGTGAGTGAGGGCTTGGGCTTTGGACGGCATGAGGGGTCTAGTTTTGAAATCCTATACTGACCAACCAAGCCGAAGTCGGGGGGACATGAGGGGGTTAGGGTGGGGGGGATGCTCGGGTGCGTTGGCTAGTGAAAAATTCAAACGATCTTTGAATTTGTTCGGGCGAGGCTTCTCCGCGTCGACGGCTCCATCGAATTATCGGGCAATATCGAGTGAGTCACTCTGCGCCAGAAAGAGAAAGAGAGGGGAAGGGTACCCAAGAGAGACGAAACGAAAAAGTGGCCCGGCAATGATTTCATCGATTCCCCGGGATTCCGGGGGAATCGATTCGACTGTCTCTCGTCGGCGGCGACGACGACGAGAGATCCAAATGCCGCGCGCGCTGCTCGCGCGGGACTCGATTACGTTTCGGTAATTGAACCCCGCGCGCTACGAGAGGGACTGATAACGACTGCCAACCGGATTCTTAATGCCGCCAAAACGAATTCCGATAACTCGAAAATGTTTTATCTCCCCGCTGACTGCGATGCGACTGTGGCAGGGGAAGAAGGGGGAAGGGTGTAGGGGGGAGGGCTGCTCGCGTTGCACCCGTCTTGTACATCCCGCGAAAGTCCGCTCGTATTCATCGCTAGCGACTCCTATCGATTGTTGGTCTAATTGCGTTACTGGCGAACGTCCGATTCGCCCTGCGAAGCGACGAGCGACGAGCGGCGGCAGCGGCAATGTCCGTCGGGTACGCGAGCCGGGAGGAGATGAACAGAAATACGGCTAGCGGCTGGTAAAAAGGCTGGTTTGCATATTTTTTAACGTCGCTGCCGGGGGAACAACCTTAAAACTCGCGTGTGTGTTTTAGTCGCAGTCGAATGACGAGGCCAACGAGCGGCAGTTTTGTCGCATCGTGTTTTTCTCTTATTGTCACAGCGGGAGGAATATTTATTTCGCTGGTCCATGACATGCCTCATGTCATATAGGTTTTACTCAGAATACTCATGTCATTTAAAATGGGTTAAAATGGGTTGCGGAAAGGGGGCTCTTTTTTTTTAATCAACCTCTGAGCCTGGGACCCCTAAGAATTCCGGTAGACGAAGCAGTTTCTAGCCCAATTGCAGCTTTGTGTTCAGAAAACTCATGTTTCATAGGTATTGCTTAACATTTCTTTCAAAATAAAAAATCATTAACATTTAATTTTAACTCGTTCAATTATTTTTTAAATGAAAACCCATGTCTCATAGATATTGCTTAAAACCGATTTGACATGAGTAACTCGGCAAAATAACTTGCCCCGCGTCTAATTCCTTCACTGAACGAAGTCTCCGGTTCGGCGTCCGGTTTTATCATGACTGAATAGCAAATTCCAACCACACACACACACACAAACACACGTAGCCCTATCGGCTTCCGCTGGACTCGCATGCGAATCGCCTGCGGAACGAATTCTCATTGTAAGGTAAATGCAATACCCGGCGATACACGCGTCGCGTCGACTTTCTCGAGCGCATTTGCCAATGACAAATGCGCGCCGAGCTGCTTCTCGCCTGCGCCGCAATCTGCAAAGAGGACACGCCGGCAATTAGTCAGCCCGCCGCCGCCGCCGCGCGGCGAATGTTCCTATCTGTCCGGCCAGGGCTAAACCAGTCCACGAGGATCGAGTAACCGCCACTTACCGGCAATGCCGGTGGCTCCTCCGCGGGTGGGGGGAGGGGAGGGGGAGGGGCAACGTGGGTGCACACAGTCGACTCGCGACGCCCAATCGACCCGCTCGCGGAAAACAAGGTCGACGGAATTGGATGCGGCGAGTAGCCGACGATGATGATGGAATTTCTACAGAACGAATGATCGACGGAACAGCGGTTTCTCGATTTTTCCCAGCAACGTTCAAGGATCAACTGCTGCGGATTTTCCTAGTTTTTTTCATAGCCGGAACTCCCAACGCGACCTCAACGTATTTTGATCGGACTCTGAGATATTCGTTGTCATTTTTTTGCTCCGCCACCGCAAATCGCGCGACGAATTGAATAATCGTCGTTTTTGCCATCTCGAAGTTGGCGAACGGTGACGACGAATAAAAAACGTCAGTTCCCGCTTCGATTAATTAAGCCCCCCCCCCCCCCCCCCCCCCCCCCGACGATACGGTTAATCGCGGCGCTCGCCTTATTACGCAAGATCGGCAACCGAGCGCAACCACAGGAATTACGCATTCGTTTCTCGCGTCATTATCGCCATTTGCATAATCAATTGGCTCCCATGCGTTACTTTTCGTGCGATGCATCCTGGACGGGAATTAATTGCTTGCTGAGTAGGAATCTTTGTCTTCGTTAATTAAGCGGCAATCAGCGCGGAAATTTCTAATTAAACACTCTTCAATTTTTCAATTCTTATTCTCGGTTTTATTTTTTTCAGAGTCACCACTGAGTGGAAACGAGGAAATCGTGTGGGGTTCGCGAGGTCGTCCGACGGAAAAATTCTGTTCACCGTTGCGGTCGAAGGTCAAAAACTGAATCGCGTAAAGCGACGCATTTTAATCAGCGTAATAAAAAAAATACATTTTCTCCTACAACGTGTACTTTTTTTTAGCGAAAAGTAAAATTTCACCAGCAAGTGGATCGGCGGAGGCATTCCGTTGACCAAATAAGCCACCCAGGTCGAGCGAACGTCGCCTGGAGCGCGACTCGCCTTTCGCACGCGAACGAATATCGGCATGATTTTTTTTTACCTTGAGTCTCGCGAGCAAAGTCGCGAGGTCCGCGTTTCTCGCGCGCTTCGCCTCGTACACCGGAGTCGCTCGTTCTCAAATGACTCATGCGCAAAAGTAAATTATACATCGAGAGGGTTTAATATAATGAAACGCTCCATATGCATGAGACGTCGGGGCAGACGCTTCGCGCGCCGAGCGCACAGGAGTCGGCCTCTTCCGTCGCTGGCCTCTCGGCTCCTGGATAACCAGCTCTGACTTTCGCTTCGAATACACAACAACACTTATAACAACACGTCGACACTTACCTGTACACGTTGCAATATTCCAGCTAAATTTGATCGACTTTTCCTCCCCCAAATCATCGGACTTCCTTCCAGATTCTTTCTCAACTTTTTCACATAATTTTATTCCCGGAAACCGTTCACCAAATCACCAAATCACCAAGTTTTTCCGGAAAAAAAATGTTGCGAAGTTCGCCACGTGTCAGCCGGCGGAGTCAAAGAGCCAAAGTTGCAGCGATGCAACTGCAACGAGGACGTCGACATCGCGACAATTCCCCTCCCCCTCCCGTTCCCCCAAACTGGAGGTACTATAGTGCCAAAACTGGCGTACTACTTGCGCTCTGTCGGGGTTGGCAGCTTAGTTGCAGGGCACGAGCGAGGGAGCTTCGTGGCCGAGGGCGAGGAGGACGAAGAGGGGGCGGGTGGGAGTGAGACAGGGGTAAGGGGGAGGGTTGAGGGGGCGGAAAGCATCAAAAGCAATGTTTGGTGGCGCTATAATGAAATGAATTTATGCAGAGCCGTAATGCCTGAATATTTAGCGACCCTCTTCTGGTTCTGTTCGTGGCCTGGCCGGGCTATCACCCTCACGCGGCCCCATCGCCTGGTTCCCTCCTTCCCCCTCGCTTTCTCTCCCTCCCCCGCCTCCTCCCGCCCTCCTCGCTATACCCCATTCGCACTAAATTCTCCGGGTCGTCCGATGTGCCGAGGAAGGTGGATGGTGGACGGACTAAGTCATGTAGAGAACACCTCTCCTTTCTCAGTCTCTCTAAATATCTATGTGCCTGTCTCTCTCCTCGTGTCGTATTCTCTCGCTGCTTCTCTGCTGCTGGGCTGACGCTATTGTAAGCCGCGCGAGTGCGGAACGCGCGACGCGGACAACGCGCTGCTCTCGCCTTGTTCTTCGAAAAACAAGGATCGAGGGATGACGACGCATGCGGCACTTACATGTGTCCGCAATAAGCTCTTGATGAACCTGCGCCACCGTCGATATTGTCGGGCCGGGGTTTCATCGTTCATTCACGCCGCCCGTGAACAAGCCGAATCTCCCCCTTTCCTTCCCCTCTTTCCCTTCGCCATTACCCTTCTCCTTTGCCTGAGAGCGATTCGCTTTGTTCGCCGTCGCAGCCCAGAGTCGAGAGGCCACGACACGTGAGAATCTCCAGAAACTGGCTACGAAGCACCAACGCTTTGACGTACAGGAAAATATTTCTAATTATTTATACATGAAAATGTCAAAGTTTTTTTTAGATTGTAAAAATGTTTTTCTCGGTTCTTGGTTAAAAAAAAGAATTGACGATGTCGTACAAAGTGGTGAACGGCAAGATTTTACGACGTGGTTCGGTTCACGCTTGCCTTACGTTTTCGCCCCCCAGCTGGGGTTATGGTATATTCGCCCCGGCCTCCTCGAGGCCGCGCGGCGCATCTCGCGAACTTCTGAATTATCGGAGCGACTCGGGGGCCGGCAAAGTTCGAAGAATCCACGCCTAATCCCAGGCGCGGGCCCCGCGCGAGTAATTTATGTAATATCTCGATGGGCTCAACTATTCTCCTAACGAGTTTCGCCCCCCGTTAATTTATGCACGCGATCCGGCGGCGGCGTCGGCGCCGCTGCCGGTGAGGGCGGGAGGGAGAGGGGGATACTCTCGAGACCTCGCGAATTCTTGCTGTACGCCGCGCATTGTGGTCGCCTGCCATCGAGGCAAAATATATGCTCACGATATTCCATATTTCGAAAAACAAAAAGAGAGGTAAAATAAAGAACGAAAAAAAAAACAAAGTGAACAAAAAATTCGACATGCATACTACTTTTTTTTTCACTTTTTTCCTTCTTGCGCTCGACTCCGTTTTACTTTTTACAAAATCATCGAGCTTGCGACACCAGCGGATGAATTATTTCTGCGGCCATATAGAGCGACGGAGTGAGAAAGAGGGAAGGAGAGGGGTGACTATCAATCACGCTTATACCTACCCATTTTGTGGATATTATATTAGCCATGTGGGCACTGATTTATTTACAGGCCTAGGTACTTGTTACGCGCCCTTCTACCACTATCCAGCTCCGCTTTCGCCTCTCCACGTGTATAATAAATATATGTACGTCTGTGTATGTGTACACACACGTAATTATAAAATCAAGCAAGCGACGATCTGCGGCGCTGCGCCGCGGATAAATATGCGATTAATAATAATCGTCTCGGAGCAATTTTAATGAAATTTACGATCCCAGCGATATTCCCAGCAACATTAGCATAGCTAATACGATGAAGTAATTGGCGCAATAAATAAGTCATTATCGCTGCTGCCGTTTCTCTCGCTCCTCTTGTGATTCTTTTTCTCTCTCTCTCTTAACCCGAGCGTCCCGCATTTCTCACTCTCGGTGTGCGGTTCGAGTCTCGCGCGGCTTCTTCGAACCGACCGGATTATTTAATCAACGAAAGGAACGGGCTCTTCCTTCCGATCGCGCGCCGCGGCCTCTCGAAATTTCCATACAATTGTCGTCACGCGCCCTGGTCCCCGGCTCGCCCTCCCCCCTCCCCCCAGCCCTCGACTTGCCCCACGCCTATAGATCCCGCTATAACCGCGCGGTATATATTAATATCCCAGATGCACGCGAGACGCCGAAATATTTTAATCACGGCTAATTGGCGAGTAATAATGGAGTTCCACGCTTCCTTCGAGCGAGGCGCATATGCGACCTGCTGATTCTGCGTTGGGGCCAACGTCTCCCGCATTCTCGCGCCACCGGAAGCTCCGAGCCAGAGCCAGACCAGACCCAGACCAGACCAGACGAGACTCCCTCTCTCTCTCCCTCTGACGGCGCGAGTTTCAAGTCGAGCTCAACGCGAAATTTCGATAATGAGCAGCTAGCAAGAAGGATTTAACTTGGCAAAGTGCAAAGCTCGGGCTTTCCAGGCTTCAAATTTATCTCATTTCCTTCGCACAATCGATGATGTTTTTTTAGATTCGCGAAGAGTCACGAAGATGTATTTGCAATGCGAAAAAAAAATAACTGACGTATTTACAAAAATACCTGAAGGGAAAAATGATATATTTATATGCGCGGCTACCGTGTAATCCAAGCGACGGCGACAGAACTCGCGCGCTCCGTGCGGAATATAATTGTGTGTCTTGCGAAACGCGAGGAGCAATAAGTGCGGGTTGCGGGTCCTTCGCCCGGGCCCAGGCGGGTTCGCATGCTACTCAGCGCTTAGACATAGTAATATTCAAAAGAGGGGGCGGCGTTGCGCACTTACTCTCGGCGAGTCACGAGGCGGCGACGGTGGCGGCGGCGGCGGCGCGTTTGAGAAACAGTTCGAAAATTGGATGAGCCGTACGTGTTGATTATAAACTAATGGGCCTTGAATTATAGAGATATTATACGGCGCATATTATATTTCGGCTTGATAATTCGGCGGAAAAATTACGACCGACGGAAGCGGCTGTCTTGCTCGCGTAAGAAAGCTCAGGTATGTTATCTCGGGTCGAGATTTAGCGGCGCACGAAGAAAGCCGCATCGCGTCGTGCCACGCGAACTCTTTTCTTATACATCAACTCGTTATATATAAGCGAGAACTGTTTCGTGACTCTTCGCAAATTCGCAAAACTCTCAACACGTGGCTTAAAAAAAGACGCGAAAAAACGTCAACGACTCTCGACTCCCGTCGACCATGACGAGCGAGCGTCAAATAAGTTTTTCTCAATTATCCTTCATTACCGACGTTCGCCATAAGCGTCGTCCAGCGTTTCGCGCGTGGCTCACGAAAAAAAAATAAAAACCCGGGACGCACGGGTCGAAGAGTCATAGCGCGGTAGCTGATTAATGGATCCCGCAGCAGCAGCAGCAGCAGCGGCGACGATCGCCTCGGGGCGTCGAATAAATTCGACGGGAAGCATCCGGGATATCCGGTGCGGCGACGATTTACGCGCGACGACGACGAGACGATGAGAATGCCTCGCGTCTCATTCCGAGTGTTCTCCGTCTCCCCCCTCCCCTCCCCCTGACTCCCCCACTCATCCCAGGACCACCTCAGCCTCACGACCCACGCACTACGAGTGTATAATACCACACACGACTTCACTGTCCACCAGGCGTGTGATATCGATGTGGGAAGTACGAGAGCAGCGCGAGAGCGACGAGCGGGAAACTGAGGCAGACACGACGATCGGTCTCCGCAGTGCCAATAGCGATTCAGCCGTGAGCTGCGGACGCGAGGATGAAAAAGAATCGAAAAAAAGGGGGGAGAGGAGGGGGCACTGATGCTGCTGCCGCAGCAGCAGTAGCAGCAGCAGCATGCGACCAGCAGCAGCAGCAGCAGCAACGCAGCGCTTCGATCGTTGGAATCGTAGCCGGTTCGTAATGAAAGGTGAACGGAATTGGACCCCCCGGAGCCGGAGAGCCGAAGCGCCGAGTGAATATAATTAGAGGATTGGGGGGAGACGGTGGGTGGGTTGGACCAGTGGGTGGGAGGGAGGTGAGGTCGAAGGGATGAGTGAGTGGAACGAGGAAACCAGGATGAGGATGAGGTGGGCTGCGTTCAGGATGAGAGGAAAGGGTGCCTTTCGCGGAGGACATCCCCGCGGCATCGTCGTCCACGGTCCTCGCGCTGTTAGAGCGAAGAGGGAACGAGAGGTGGTCAAGGGGTGGGGGGAGGGCGGCAGCAGGAGGGGTGGGACGACGTAATCAAAGGGTGGTCATGGATGCCGTGGGGTGAGAGTCCGGGCTAGGGTATATAGGAGTGTCAGGGGCCTCCGCCACTGCCAGGGGGTTGAGGGGGGACGGTGGACAGGGGAGGGGGTAACGGCTAACCTGGCAAATTATCATTCGGCCAGACGCGAGTGAGGGTCCGACTGAACTGGACCGGCAACAACTTGATACCGTCGTCCTCTCTGGCTTCGGACAAGAGCAACGCGGTGCACACTGCAGTGCTCGACCACTGTCAACGCGTTACACATAGGACGTACACCGAAGCAGCAGCAGCAGCGACGCCAGCAGCCCCCGACACAGCGCCCAGGGCCTGTAGTTTTGTCATTAGCCCTCGCCGATAGCGTCTCTATACCGATAGACGCGAGAGCAGCGCGCGAGCGCCGAGTTCGGTAGGGATTATTGGCTACGGATTGGCCGACGCGGCGGACGCGCCACTTGTATGCAAATGCTCTTCGCGAAATTCGGGCTCTGTCTCGCGAGGCGCCGCATCCGGTGACCGTGTGCAACGGCTCGGCTCGTTCGTCGAGCCCAGAGGTTCGTCCAGGCCGATCGCGTCTCTCGTGCAGAGCGAGATGAGCCTTTGACACTCTCCTTTTTGGCGCGAAATTTGAAAAAAAATTCGTGGCAGATACGTCGCTTGGTAATTAGCCGCGAATTGTTTGAGCAATTATGGGGGAGTGGTAATATTACGATTTTGCATGGGAGTGTAAAGTGTAACTTCAAGAGAGCGAAAATTACAGAAATGATGAGAGTGCCAATATGACGAGAGCCCCGAAATTTCGGCCGTGGGCAAACGAATGAGCGCGACGAGAGTTGAGAGGAGCTGAGCGGCCGCAACCGACGCGCGAGATCGAGGAAAAACGTTTGCTCATTTACGGCTCTCGGACTCTCGAGTGGCTGAGCTTTGCTCTCTCTCTTTCTCTTTCTGTCTCTGTTTGTTATCGGGAATGAGTAGCGTCGGCAGCGCCAGGCAACGGCGAACAAGGTCCGAGAGCGGCGATGGAAGTTCTCGCCTCCCCCTTCGGGGTGCGCTGCGAGGGGATGAGAGCTGCACGAGAACCCACCCCCACCCCCAACCCCCGGCAGCGCAGAAATGCAGAAACAGGTTCTGCGGGCGAAACGTGAGAAACGATATTTTTCGAATCATTCGTTACTGTTTGGCATATATTATTCATTCCGCAACCGTATATCTCGTGCGCGCCTCTCGACGTTGTGTGCGTCGCGTCCTCTCCGCGCTCCCGGCTGGTTCGTCGGGACGGAAAGGTATTGCCCGTAATAAGCGGCAGCCTCCTGCATAATTACCAGGGAAATTCTGCCGACCCCGGGCCAACACAAATTCAACGAAGTTTTCGCGGCTCTGGCGTTACACTTTTTTTACGCGGCCTCCCCTCTCCAACCCCCGCGCACATCCCCCTTGTCCGCCCCCTCGCGGCCTGGTCTCACCCTCCGCGTATAACCCACGAGTGGAGCCGCCGAGCGCGGGGACGAAAAATTATAGCGATAAATTTTTCTCTCAAATTTTCTCCGCTGCCTTTTCCGGAATGCTCCCTGCTGGACTGGATTTTATATGTGTGTGTAGGTGGGAGGGGACGGGGGGAGGGGAGAGTGTATGTGTTTGTTATCCGAGAGTGTCGGAGCGGCTTCGATGCCCCGATACGAGTGCTGCCCGCGGTGCGCACTGCCGAGTAAAGGATATTTGTCGAAAAAACGCTTCGACGAATTATTTGTCGGGAAAATTTTTCTCCTCGAAATATCGACTTTCAACCTGTACCCGCGGTCGTTACCAAGTCGCGGCGCTGTGTCCCTCGAAAAAAACTGGTTACAAACCTTTTTCAAATTCGTATTCTTTTGTTTTAAATAAAAAAGTTTTTTTTTTTTTTTCAAGTTGCAAAGTGGAACCTTGCACATTGCTTCCTCGTATGCGAAGATTCTTATGGAAAAAAAAAAAAAAAATAAAGACGAGGCCGCGCGTCTCGGAGATTTATTTTTTATTTAACTAGGCTAATCACACGCGCTGGCGCGCGTGCCCGAGATACTTCTGCGTTGCTGCACTCTTATAAAGCTTTAAAAGGGTAAATCGAAACTAAAAAACCCTTCTTCAGTTACTTTTGATAAGAAAAAAAAAGAAATTTGTCGTTTTGCTTGTCAGAAATCGTAGATTTGCCCGCCGGGCCGAAAACCGCCTAAATCGGGGTCACGAAATTTATTTTTTCAAAATATCGACTTTTAACCTACCCCTGAAAACACCGGTTACAACCCTTTTTTAGTTGTCTCCTCGTCTCGGAGACTTCTGTTCGCTTCTCAAGTCAAACGCCCAGCGGCGCCACCGTATCAGGCGCGGGAATTGGGTTTCAATTCGTCGTAAGCTCCGCTCGCTCGCCGTAGCCGTATACAACGGGATTTCCGGGGTCGCACACGGTGCGAATCCGTTGGCATGCGCCGCGGCGCGCCCCCCGCTCCACCCGCCGATAAACGTCACCGGGTCTACCGCAAATGTGAGCAGTAAATCCCAAAAGACGTTCTCGGCGCGTCTGTGGCTCGGTTTCGTGGGGCCGGAAACCGCTTCCGGACAATCCACGAGACACCTACCGCTGGGCTTAACCGAAGGCCGCGCTGCTTCTGCTCGATACTCGACGCCCAGGTATTCGGCGTCGTCGCCACCGCCTAAGGCTTAGGCTCTGGGTGAGCGAAGACTGCGAGAGCCCCGAGAACACGTCGAGCGAGGCGCGAGAATCGATTGCGAGAAATATAGGTCAATGATTCTCACACATCCACCTCGGTGTACTAATTACTGACCTGGGTACTGACCACCGCAACCGCCTCTACGCTGTCAATCGACGAGTGCTCGTTTTACGATTGTTTTTAACGTCCGTTCAGTGTAGACAATATACTCGAAGGGTGGCGGAGTAGGGGGTGGGGGGTGGAAATGGCGAGAGAGCGCATTTGCAATCGTCGATAACGAGTCCGGTGAATTTGCAAACAAGCCGAGTATTTGCAAAAAGGATACTTGTGAAGTGCCCTCTCCTCTTTACCTCCCCCTTAGCCACCCTCAGCCCCCCAACGGCGGAGCACTCGAAGAGCGATATAACTACAACAGCTGACTGCAACGAACGTAGTCGCACCGCCAAGTATGTCGGCGCAATATCCTCCGTTGGCCGCTGAGGGTGTTTCCAGGCTCGAGACCGAACGAACCGGTCGATCGGAAGAACGTTCTCCGTATCACCGTCAACCGTGGTACGCATACCAGTGGCCTCGCTGCTGCCGCCGGTGCTCGGCGCGGACACAGGAGAAAGGGGAGTGAGCGAGAAAGGGAGATACTCGAGTCTCTCTGTCTTTCTCATCTGGGGTGAGAGAGAGGGAGATAGTGGCTGGTTTGTGCGCCTGTTCTAATGCTATCGATTTTGGAGCTTAGCATAATGAGGACGCGCGGCCCGAGAGCCGGACGAACCCTTTCGACGCCCGCGGGAATCGCAGCGTTCCATTCCCACGCGATTCGACGCTGACAGAAAAATAAAAATGCATTATTGTAATTAAATAATACTGTATTCTTTTTTTTTTTAATATTGATACAATTATTTTTATTTATATGCATTTTTTTATTCGCGAAATATTTGGGCTTTTACGTCGCTTCTGTGACTCACGAAGATCGAGTAAAAAAATGTATACCCGCTATTTATTTTTCATTCAAAGAAGCGACGACGTAAATTTGTCGCGATACACAATCTCTCGAAATACGAAATTAAATGTATCAGCAGAAGTAATGAGGCGGATTATTCCATTCGACAAATTTACCGAGCGAGCGTCGCGGTGCACCGAGGAGCGAGTCGCGAACGCGTCGCGCGCGCGTGGTGCGCGCAAGGCACGTAACGTCGCGGGGCATTCTAAAAGTAATTATCCCGATGTACTTGGGCGCCGTCGGTGCGCGCCCATTCGTTTCAGTTAGCGCGACAGCCCACGGTCCGCGCGCGCGCGCGCCGATATAACCCGCTGAGCCCACGTCGCTCTCGCCTGCAAGGAGAAATTTAATTAATATAATTTACCAAACGTCCTCGTTATTAATACACTCGATCGGCGCGCATTGAAAGCCCCGGGGCTCGCGAGGCTCGAGTCACTGATAATCGCGCGCCTCGCTGCGAGAAAGCGAAACAGAGACAGATAAAGAGGAAGAAGATAGAAAACGCGCGAGCGTGCGAAGATTCAGTCTCCGCGAGTCCAGTCGACTTTGTTGCTCGTGTTGATGCTCGGCTCGGCCGTCGAGAGAGCCCCGCGAGGTGTGAAATCGAGGAAGTGCAAACGCGCTGCCGCTTCGAGCTTCGCCGCACGAGCCTCGAGGGCCAAATGCGGACCCCGCGAAACGCGCATCAGTTTCCAATCCGACACTCACCGCGATTTTGCATAATAATTACAAGCTGCGATGTGATCTATAGGCCAGTCGCTTAGAGCTTTCTAAGCCGCTGCTGCTGCTTCTCGTAATGCGCGTCCGGTTGCGCTCGACGATTATCACTTCCATTACTGCGCGCGCGCAGCGATCGCTCGCGCGAGAATCGCCGGAGCCGGAGACTCGGTATCCACTCGGCGCAACGCACAATCGGACATCGCGTATATACGCCGGGCGTGTTCAGTTTCAATTGCCCGCCGGGCTTCATTATTGATTCGTCAGAAAAATATTCGACTCCCGTCGCTCCGCGATCGCTAAATCTGTCGGTCGGAGCAAGGGGGGGGAGGGGGGAGGACGTACGAAAGCCGAGAGCACAGAGAAAGCGACGCGAAACGCGCGAGCGCAAAGCGAGGGACGAAAAAAGGGAAAGAGAGAGAAAGAGAAAAAGAAAAAAAAAAGGGGGAAAAAATGTTCCGCGAACCGGAGCTTCGAAGCCAAAATTCAATTTATAATATGACAGGAGCTAATCGATTTTAAAGTCGATTCTTCATTCGCCGGGTGAAACTACACACACACGTGTATATATAACACATATACGTACACACATATACATATAGCGCTTATACAGACGCGCACACGTTTTCATTCGCGACTTTTTGCGTATTATCTCGGCGGGGGTGGGGGAGGGAGAGGGTGGCGAAGGAGGGTAAATGGGGGGAGGCGAGAGGAGGGAGGAAAAAAAATTTATCCATCGGACAGGAAGAATCCGAGCGCTTTTTTGCGATTGAAAATATTGATTGCATATTGTTTGTGCGGCTGCTGCTGCTGCTGCTGGTGCTGCTGCTGGTGCTGCTGCTGCTCGGAGCGAACACAGTTTTTTATTCCCGGCGTATGCGGGCGAAACAACGCGTTTGCATTTCTCGAGAGGTGCGCGCCACCCGTTTCGCGTGATATTTTACTATCGCATACATCACGATTTTTCCTACCGAGCGTTTCGCTCCCTCTCCCCTCCCTCTGGCCGCCCGCCCCTCTCGGTCAGGGTTCCTGGTTCGATGATAAATTTCCCGAGGTGCAGAGACAGCGATGAGACATAATCAGGCCGAGGAAAAACCTTCGGTAATACCTGTAAGTGGATGTGTCTTGGGGTTGGTTAGGAGGAGGAGGAGGGTGGAGGGAGGGGGAGGGAGGAGATCGCGCCGCGAGCTATAAGTGTCCCACGTCGATCGAGCGCCGCGTGCGACGCGACGGCCACCGTTATTACAAATCATTAGAGCCTCCACTTTGAAATCAGCGAGTCTTTCAAACGATGAATGGCCCAATTATAGCAAAGACGCCTGGAGAGAAGGAGGAAGGCGACGGCGAAGGACGATGCCAATGAAGCTCGAGAGAGCAAAAGGCATAGAGGGACTGTGACAGTTGACAGAGACGGAGAGACGTCGCGATTGGCCAGCGGTGAATTATGCCCGAGCCATTTTAATTAGCAGATGCCAAGTGCTCGGCATATCCGAGATTTCGCTTTAGACTCGGACGATGAGGACTGGGAGGTGGCTCGAGGTGCTCGCTGCGTAAAAATCCACGTGCGAAAATATATAACCTCGGATGTCATCAACGAGTATCTCAAAGACGATTGGATTTTGTCTCGTCTGACGTCAGAACACTCCACCTTGTCGTCCGCAAAGCTGGCAAAGTATAAGGTTCTCTATAATTTCGCTGACACTTCGCGGTGCTTTAATACCCTCTCCCCTCTCCCAGCCCTCCAACCCCTCTGCCTCCGCCGCAATTTGGATTTTAATAGTTCGTATTATGTAACGCACGGGCATCGGCATCCTCGTCTATTAGCCAGCGGTGATCATGTACTTTGACGCCTGGTCCATTCCCTCCCTTCACCCCCACCCCATAGCCGCTACCCTTAATTTCACGGTAATTCGTTTTTAACGCGTTTAACATTCGCAATTGCGAGCTGTCGAGAACTTGCCCGTCGAATCCAATTGTCGACGGACGTCGGTGATAATGTCGAGCTCGGCTCGTGGTGTCTGCGTATGTTTTGCTCGTTGGTGGCTGCGCGTGATTGCGCTGTATGTGTCAAACGGCGGGAGCATCGGGAGCTGTTTAAAATCGTCGTTATACGCCTCGTTTAATTCCTCCCCCCTCTTCCCCTCGCCAGAAAGATCGCTGTTCGATTCGCGCTTCGCGTGTCCGTCCAACTCGAACGACCCCCGGCAGCGTTTGCGAAACGTAAGTTCGAGGCAACGGGATTTTGTTAAAAGCGCAACATTTTTGGTAGTTGAAATAAATGCAAAATTAAGCCAACTAAACGAAAAAAAATGCACCCGGTAAATCACGAGATTTTCGCGCAAATAAACGTGACACGCGGAGCTCGACGAGAATTGCCACTGAAAAATTAATAATGACGCACGTGTCCCGCTGCTTTTTCGGATCATAAATTTAAATTGACCCGGGCTGACAAAATTTCGACGACTCGCTATGGAAGCCAGGAAACCAGAGGCGCTTGGAGCGTCAAATCTTCGGGAGTCGACTCGAGGTTCGAGAAATACTTGTCGAAGACTTCGGGCGACCAAAGGGGGTTAATTTCGCGCTTTTGGTCGTGCACTCCCCCCCTCCACCACTCCTCCTCCGAAACCGCGTTATGAGCGAGCGGTCAGGTTCCGATCGATGTTCGCCGAACTAAGTTAGCGATAACTTTGTATTGTAATAAGATGGCCCGTGCGCAGGGTGGAAGGGATGGGGGGGATGGAGGGGGAGGGGGTGGGATTGGCTCGCGGGGATGTCGCGAATGAGCGAGCGACGGTGCGACCGACCCGGCAGCGACCATGGCGACTCTGTGTCCGCGCTGAGGTGCTACGTGCCTGTGGCTCTCCGCGCGCCCGTAAATGAGAAGGGTGCTCGAAATCGCCCGTTTCTGGTCGTCGTCGCCGGCATAGCGCGAGCGGAAGATCATTCGGCGCGCGCCTGAGTGTTTCCATGGTTACGCCGCGTGGTCCGCGAAGCCACTGCGATGCTGCCGGACTTTGCCCCTCGCCGAGATAGCTGAGAGTGAGGAGGGAAAGGAGGAAAGAGGAGGAGGGGGTTGAGATTTCCCCCCCCCCCCCCACCCCCCCCCCCCTCCCCCTGGCCCTTCGAGTCCGGGTTCGCCAAATGGTCAGCCAAGTATCGCATTTAACTTTACAACCGATTCCATTCCGATTGTTATGCTTATGGACAGAGAGGAGCAGCGCGAGGCTCTTCGCGAGTCTCACTGTGAGACGCGGCTCTGGTTTATTATTTGCCGGACCTTCTGGATTCTTTTTTGACCCTTCGTTTTTTACGAGAAAAAAATGCACAGTTGTTTGCCCGAAAAATCGAAAATTCGGGGAGAAAAACGTGGAAAATGATTATTCACTTTTTTCGAATTTTGTCACTTTACTAAAATCGATGTATTTTTTATATTTTTTTCGTTTTTTTTTGGATGAATGGAATCCGGATTTTGTATCCGAAAGAAAAGCCTTTAACGAAGAGAATGCCGCAAGCATTTGCAGCATTTTAAACTCTCACCCTGAAAAATCGCAAAAAAAAATGATTAATCTCCCCCAGAAATCTTTCCACGCGGAAAAATCAGCCCAATATTCTCAGGCGAAAACCGCGGTGGGATAACAGGAACTCCCGGTGCGGTATTCTCAGGCGCGCGAGCGCGATAAAAATAAAACTCGCTCTCCCGCCACTTGCCTCGAAATTCCTCGATACGTTTTTTCTTTTTATTTTTTTTTGCCCCTCCTCGTCAGATGCTCTACTTAACACACGAGGTTCCGGAGGTTATTCCACAGGTGTCTGGCGTTTCCGTGAGCGATAAAGCGACCCCTTCCCGCGCGTCGACTTTCAACCCTTTTTTTCTCTGCCGCCACCGCCGCCGCCGCCGCCGCCGCCGCCGCAGAACCGCCCCCCTCCCCCCTTCTCCTCTCTCTCCGATCACTTACAGTCCGTGGAGAGCGGCGCGCGCGCGGCGAGAGCTTCCGTGCTCGGCGCGGGCAACGGGCTCCCGCCGCCGGCACATTCGTGAGACCTCGCACGGTCTCGGGGGTTGTTTTTTCCTTTTCCTCCCTCTCTTTTATATTTTTTTTATTTCTTCTCTCTCTGTCTCTCTCTCCTTCTTCTTTTTTTCCCAGCCCAACGTGGAACGTGCGGTGAGCTGGAGTTTCTCACCGAGAGTTGAGGGGGGGGGGGGGGGGGTGGTTTGAGATAAAACGATACGATTGCCTCCTACGGATATTCCGGCTGGGGAATTTTCGCGTGTACAAATGTTTTATACGCACCGCGCAGGGCTCGCTTTATGCGAATATATAGGAACATGCAGAGAAGAATGTACTCTGTGTGCGTTCTATATATATGTGAGCGACTATATTGGACGAGCGAGCAGCGCATTGCCCGCGTTACAGTAGACCGTAACGAAATGCTTGTGCCTTTAATGTCCATCGCGCAGATGGGCGATGGGCACAATCTATAAAACTTATTGTCCGCTCTTTACAGCCCGGCGAGCGGTATATGTAAATCGGGAGCTCGCAAAAAAAAAGACAGGGAAAAAAAGAGTCTCGCGCGCTACCTGGCCAAAAATTTGGACTATACCGCGCGCGGACGGGGTGCGTTCCATTATTCTTCAACCGCGATACCCGCGTGGCCCTTGCACTGAAAAAAAAAATTTCTGTCGCACCGACGAAACGTCGAGGTCCGCTCGCCGCCGCCTATAAAAGCAGATAAATCATTTATCGCGAAACGACGACCTGTATGTATGTGTCTGTGGGTGGGTGGATGCTGCAAGGCTGTGCGAGTATAAAAGAGGGGGGGGGGTTGGGAGGAAAAATCGAAAATGAAAAATGCAGACGAAATCACTTGCGGTGCCTGCGAAGCTTCCAGCGAAGACACAACTCATTGGGCCTCGATGATTTCTTCAGCAAAGAAGCAGAGTGCGATTCGCGCGTCAACTGATTTTAAAAACCGTGGAAAAATAAATCAAGGCATATTTTTTTTTTTTTTTCGAAGCCTCTCGACGGGCCGGAGATTTTCGGTCACTATTATCAGTCGCAGTCTTACCTGATCCGTTGGTCGGAAAGTTTGCCCGAACGCGGTTCAAGCGGGCCACACCGGGTAATACTGGCCGGGGCATGGCCGTGGCTGCCGTTGCCGTGGCCGCGAGAGGATTGCGTCCGAAAAGAGGGACGTTCTGTCCAATCTGTATGCTTCGTCTCTATCGGTGCTTTGTACGCGCGCGGCGCGGCTCTCTCGGCGCTCGGCTGCGGTGCTCGCGCGGGGCGAGCGTGTGCGGCGAAGCCGGTTCGGGGGGGAGGGGGGGGGGGGGGTGCGGGACGCGTGTTGGTGCGTTTTTGTGCGAGGGCAATGCACGTGCACGCCGGGAGGTGCAGGACATACAGATAGAACGCAAGGGGTGAAGGGGGTGGCTGGGGGAGGGAAGGGGGGGGGGGACGAGGGGGGCACATTGCGAGCTGCACAGGTCTACGAATCGATAAAAACGCATCCCAGGCAGGCGCCGGCACACACCGAGAGAGCCAATAGACGAGGACGGCGAGATTATGTGGAATAAAAGGGGGCCGCCGAAAGAGAGGGACGAGCGAGTCGCGTCGATGCGCTCCCCGCGACTCGCGGCCCGCGAGAATGCGATGGAAAAAAAATGCTAGCGGGGTTAATGCGCTGATCATGTCATATCGAGGCGCTCTCGCTAAACAAACACACAGCGGCGGCGCTGCAGCAGCCGCCGCCGCCGCGATCCGTCGTCGCGGGGGTGGAACGAAAAAAAATGTACACAGCCGGGCACTCGCGATATGCAATCTGCTTTTTGGCAAGAGGCTGCTGGGGAAAAAATTAAATTCCGCGGAAACGGGATTAAAAAAAATTACTGCGTAAAAAAAACAGGCGGACGAAATTTTCTGGAACGTATGTTTCGATAGATGGAAGATGATCAATTTTTCGATTGCTCTGCGATTAATGAAAACATTATTTACGATTTTTCAAGTTTTTTCTATCAGTTGAATATGTATCATACTTGAAAAAAATAACTTAATTTTTTATTCCAAAAAAAAAAAAAAATCCCTCTCCTCGCCACGTGCCAATAGGAGATGCACGATGACTCCGACAATGATCCCCGAAATCCCCCTCGTTGCTCGATCATTCAGTACCATTTTCACCGTCGAGCAGTGCATGAAGTCGCCTGGACGCGCGAAGGGCATCGTCATTGCCGCGCTGGACGCGGCTCGCTCCATGGAAAGGGCAAGAGGGATGGGGATGGGACGGAGTGTATTTCCGTGCGCCTACGTCGCTCCAGCTTCCCCCTCCCCCTCCCTTTTCTCCTCCTCCTCCCTTATCCCTGCCCCCTCCACTGCCCAAGCCCTCGGCCTCGTCGATCCTTTTTACTTTTTCGTCGTGTAACTATTTTACCCGAGGTTTCGGAGGCTTTTCCGATGTAATGATATTTCCATCCAATTCTAGGGGGATGAGGCGGGGGGAGGGGGGAGTGCGAGGGGCGAAGAGAAGGCGAAGGGAGAGGGAGGAATCGCTCGCCCCACCATCGAGTCCGTCGAAGCGTCGGCCAAGCGGGCGATCTCTGTATACATATATACATATAGCGTAGCACAACCGGCACACAGCACGTAGAGTATATATACATCAGCAGCGGCGGCGGCGGCGTCGCGAGGATCGCGGCTGTCTCGCGTGTAACCCCCTCCCCCCTCCCCCCCCCCACACACACACACACACACACGACCCACCGCGGGGCCGGGTTGTGGCACGTCGCTCACTACGTCATCTGTCCCCTCGACCAATCGACGGCGAGAGCGCATTTTTTTTCTCCCCCGCATTGGAAAAAACGAGAATGAGAAGAGAGAGGCAAAAGAGCGCGAGAAAGCGAGACGGAAAAGCGCGCGGGCGCGCTGCCCCGGACCGCGCCGACGAGAGCCCCGGCATGACCCCGTATACCGTGGACCAATCGCCATACGTAAAGAGGCATTTTTTATGGGCGCTGCTCGCTCGGCTCTGTGCGCCCTACCACCCCCCCCCCCCCCCTCTGACCACCCTCTAACCTCCCCTCTAACCCACCGCCCATTCGGTAACCCACTCTCGTCCAGCTTCAACCCACCCACATCGCTCTATCTCTCTCTCTCTTTCCCTCTCTTCATACCTCTATGCGTCTCTCTCGGTTTGTGTGATAAAAATTGACCTAAGTCCTCTTTTTTTATCCCTGCGACTATAACTGCCTAACATTAAAAAAGATGGGCTGTGTACGGACGACCGGGTATATGCGCGTGGGGCAGCAGTGGTGGACAACAGCGGCAGCAGCAGCAGCAGCACCAACAGCAGCAGTGGCAGCCGAGGGACAGAAAGGGTGCAGCAGCAGCAGCAGCAGCAACAGCAGCAGCGCAGCAAGTTGGGAAGCGGAGCGACAACGGAGAAAGAACGCGTCGTTTGACGCGGGCGAGCGAGCGGGTCGACGAACGGGTGGCTCCGGCCGAAAAAAAATGAGAGAGAAAGAGACACATCAGAGAGGCAGAGAGAGAGAAAAAAAAACGTAAAAAAAAATGTCGAAAAAAATCGGCTCGCGGATCGAGCGAGAAAGAGTTAGCAGGTGTACACACGGGGAGGAGAGGCCGCGGTGTGTACGCGCCGGGAACGCGCACCCACACACTGACCCGTCTACCATATCAGCCAGGAGGGAGGGGGAGGTGGTAGGACGCAGGACGCGCGTCGTGTCGCACGTGGAAGGGATATGCCCCCCGCTTCACCTCGCCTTCCCCGCGGAGGGAGAGAAAAAAAGGGAGCGAAAGTGATAGAGTGAGTGAGAAAGTTTGGAGAGAACCCCGAGGGGTGTACCGCCCGTGGAGGCCGAAGCAGCAGCAGCAGCAGCAGCAGCAGCAGCAGCACCAGCAGCAACGGCAGCAGCAGCAGCAACGGAGGATCCGTCCGGGCGGTGATGCTGATGCTGGCCGCCTGGTATTGCAATCGCGCGGTGGGGATTGCGACTTTCGCGTGACGCTGCTGCTACCGCCGCTGCTGCTGCTGTTGCTGTCGCTGCTGCTGCTGCCGGTGTTGCATCCCCCTCGGGTTGCGGAGGGAGCCGCAAAATAATGCGCATAAAATGTAGCGTATTTATCATGGAGATAAAATGATGTGCTCGACTTTCAGGAGACTCTCGGTGTGTGTCGGAGTTTCGCAGAGCCCTCAGTGTGTATATACATAGTTATACTATATACACACATAGACACATACAGACATTTGTACGTAGGACGGATGTGTGTATATATATAGACACAGTCGAGGCTGCGAAACTCGAGGGGGAGTAAGAGTGAGAGTAGCCGGGGCTTTCCGCAGGAATGAGCCGGAAGTGAGAGGTCCCCAACGAGGGAGGAGAGGGGGGAGGGTGGAGGAAGGGGGGAGGGAGGATAATATGCAACGAGAGACGAGGGGTGAGACGGACACGCGACACACGGACGGACGGACACACAGGTGGCTTTCGCAGCTTCTGTGTCGTGTGTTTAAAATATGTGTGGCCGCTGCTGCTGCAGCAGCAACGTTGCTGCTGCTGCTACTACCACAGCGGCGGCTCTTCAGGATGCTTCGTGAAATTTGTCGGTAAAACACTCGAGATACCCGAGCTGCTGCGCGTGTGTCCCGGCCGGGTTCATTTTTGTTTTATGTTCCGGCGGATTATCAGTATGAAAGGACTCGACGGGCAATAGTCGCGCAAATGGCACACGGTTTGTTGTTGTTGCTTTTTCTTTTTTTGTTTTTGGCTTCTCGCGCTATTCTCACGTATTTTTGGGGACGCGTTTTAATTGACGCTCTCGCGGGTCGCTATCGTCGCGACGTAATTATGTTTTTTTCCGAGGGACGTCACGATTTTCTATTTTTTTCTATTTTTTTGAGGACCGGAAATACCGATGTAAATTGTAGCAGCGACGCAATCGCGTCTCTTCGAGCCTCTTTTTTCGCTTTGCCTCGGCGGCATTGCTCGGCTCTTCTATTTTCGGTAGCTCGGCGCGAAGTGGAGGCTGCTCTCGCGTTTAACGGATGTCCGCGAGTCGCCGCCGTGACGACATAATTTTTTTTCCGCGGACCAACCCCCGCGGGGGGCAAGCCCCGGGGGTTGGTGCGCTGCTCGAGGCTGCGGCATCGGCGTCGCGACACTGACACCTCCTGCCTATTGTGCACTGCGCTGCTGCTGCTGCTGCTGCTGCTGCAGCTCTCGAGCGGCGGCTCTCTCACCTCTAGCTACCCGAGCGCATAGATGTCAAAGTCCGAAACGACCTTTCGAGCCTTGCAAACGATCGTCATCGACTGGTTCTCGCGCTGTCGGGTGCCCGGCAACGCGCCGCCACTCGACGGGCGCCGTGTTACCGTGTCGGAAAGTGCGCGCACGTGTACCGAGCGCGCAAAGAGAGCGAGAGAGAGAGACACGATGAGAGAGGCGACTGAAGGGGGGAGGCGAGGGAGGAGAGCAGGTATCACATATGAGCGCGCGACGAAATTCGTTTTCCCCGGTGTAGTTACGTTGGGCTGAGAGAGAGAGAGAAAGGGAAAGGGGAGAGAGGGAGAGAGAGTGAGAGAGAACGACACCACCGAGGCTATTCGAAATCGCGACCGAAGAGCTCTTCGGCGGCACGCGATAGCGTCATCAAATCACTGTAACGCGCCACTCGTAAATTCATCGCTACGAAGATTACGTTTTACGCTATAACACTAAAATCCCTGAGCGTGTTACACGCGCCTCTCATATAGATATTATACACGGTAAAATCCGAGAGAGAAAGATGAGAGAGAGAGGGAGAGAAACATGAAGCGCGGGAATTCCGACAGGGAGAATGCGAGAAAGTGAAAGGGAGGAGGAGAAGGAGGAAGAGGAGGAGTCCGATAGTGTCGAGATACTTTGACGAAGGCGCATCTGTCGACGCGGCCGCGGCTGCCAAGCCGTATATCATGTTTTCCTATATACGAACAGGCAGTGCTTTTCCTGTCTGTGTGACGCATTTGGTGTAAATTCACCGACCGCCGAAAATGCAAAAGCAACGTCGTAACGCAATCGCATGTGTGTCGCTGTGTATATATAGACACACGCGTACATTGCGTAATGGGTCGCAAATTGGCAATAAAATTATGAACTCCGCTGGTTGACTCTCTGCGCGGCGAAAGGAAATTGGCACGAGTGCCGAGCGTCGAGCAGGCGAGTCTTTCAATTTCGCCTACCCCAACGGACGCGTACGTAACGCGCGGCGGGGCTCTTCCTCACCCTCCGCCTTTTATCATTCGTCGTCCTTCTGGCGCGCTATGCTCGTCGGGGACGAAGCGCACCCTTCTTCGCTCCTCGAACGCAGTACTTGAGGTCCGACTGGGAGATCATATGTGCGATCTTGAATTATCATCTCGAAGACTGACATATTTTTTCTGTTTTTTTTACAGGTCGCTGAAGAAAAATATGCGATACGTCGAAAGATTTTTTGTGGAATTCGCGTTATCGAACCGAATCTCCAATCTCCATAGCCGCATTGGACTTGGCTCTTTCGTATGTGTTTATCGTCGTCGAAAAATATGCCGTCCACAAGATGGACAAAGCAAATGGACCATCGACAAGGTACTTCGATAAGGTAAGACAGGAATGAGCCTCGTGCTCCCTTCCAGTCCCTTCCAAATCCTCTTCGCTTTATTCTTTCCCCTCCCCCTTCCCCTCCCTCGCTCCTATGTGCCTGCCCCTCGCCCAACATACCCCAACGAAGACGCAGACACGGACCTCATCAATTTTTCGTTTCCTACGTTCTTCACGGACAAAAAATAAACTCAATATGATCCCAGGACAACATGAAGATGCTGCAACGACCCCGGACGACGACGACGTCAACGTCGACGTCTCACTCCACGTTCGAAGCATCGGGACTGGATGTTCGGCCAGCTAGGAGACACCGGACTCGCCCTTGTCCCTGCTTTGTTTCGTCGAGGGTTCGTTTGAGCCTCGCGGAGCACGCGACTCGTCTCTCCTCTCCTCCCTCGTTCAACATATTCGCGTGTGTGTCAACGTGGGCGACGCGGAAAGGGCGCGAGCGAGACGGACGCAACGCGCACTGACGAGCGGATCGAGCGGAGAGTGCGCCCCGGGTCCACCCTACGTAATTCTATCAGGAGCCAATCACGTCCGGTGGAGGGTGGCCCGAGAGAGACAGAGACAGTCTCTCTCTGTCCGTTGTACACAGAGAGAGAGAGGGAGAGCGAAATAAACGAATCTCTCTCCCTCTCTCTCTGTGTAAGGCGGATACACAACGTAGCGCACGTGGAAAATCGAGGCGACACGCGCGTATGTGCATCGACGTTGGGGTAGTCGCGCTTCGAAGGGAGAGACAAGCAACGACGCCGACGACGACGTCTTATGAAAATTGAAATGCTCGGGAGTGATTCGAGAACGGAAATGGAAATATCCCATGCGCTGATTTAATATCGCAAAGCCGAGTGCTTGGCTCGAATTATCGTCGTGGCACATGTGCGTGGTGCTCAGAAGGGTTCGAAGGGCTCGAAGGGGTCGAGGGATGAGAGAAACGCGTTTAAGAAATTTTCTTTTGGAACTCATAATTTTTGTTTATTTTTTATTTGTATTTTTTACTAAGAATCCTGATTGTGGTGGTTTCCCAACGACCAATCAGATGCCGAATAAATCGACGACAGTGGCTGCTCGCAAATTTTTGAATACAGGATTTTTCAATTTTTTTTTTGTTTTCGGCCGGCAGCGCTGACTAAAAAAAAATGTCGCGCTTGTACCGCGAGACGCGGTCGTAAATCCGCGGCCGCATTATCTGCGCTCGGAAGAGGCGCCAAGTGTATCTCGCGCACATTAAAACACCCGAGCTGTCCGCCTAAATGCTCGACGCTTCCGTCGTATTTTTTGAGCTATCGCGTCCGGCCGCGGAATTTACCTTTTCTCGCGCTCGCGAAAAAAGTAAATTCCCGACGACGACGAGGACGAACGCGTCACCCAGAAAGCCGCGGTTACATGATAAACCCGCTCGAATTACACGTTCTGGCCGCGGTGAATTAACAAACAGCCAGCGAAGCATCTCGCGAGATGAACTCGTAATCGCATCAATCGTGCAAACAAATTCGTCACGAATACGTTTTGGCTGGTTGCAACGCCGCAGAACTCGTGACTATTTGATGGACGAAATCCATCTCAACCCAGACGATCGACTTTTCCACCTGCGTCGTTGACCCCAATTCCACCTCTCGAATATATCTTAATTTCACAATCTTACAAAATGTCCCCGACAAATTTTATCAACAATTTGAATGAATGATGCGAACAATATGTATATCGAATTTCATACAAGAGACACGCATATAAAATGTGGCTTCTGAATAAAATTGGAGCACACGGAGAGGATCGTTAGCCGCGGGTCTTTAACCCGCCCGGAAAATCGTCGAAACAGAAGTGCACGACGCGTTCTTCCCTAAGAGAGATGGATATATACATATAGATATAATATGGATCACCGTTTGAAATAAGCCCTCCCCCTCCCCTCCCCCTTCCCGCTTGCTCCTTAACTTGTACCTAGTTTGTTGCTTCTGAATATTCAGCGGAAGCGCTTTTTCCTTTTTTTTTTTATTAGCCCGGCCACCTCTTCGCCCTTCGCGCGTCGCTCCCTTCTTCACCCTTCTTCCGCACCTGCTCGCGCCCTTCTTCGCCCTTACTCGGCCCGGACCCGGCCGAGCCATCTTTATTCATTGCCTTTCCAAAGATATAATTGAGTAATTATTTATAATATATCTCGAATATGCATGCTTCACTTATCTCCGACTGAATACATTACACGCTGCTTATACTACCCCTAAACGTGGTCTCCTATCGCTCTCTCTCTCCCTCTCTCCCTCGTCGTCCGGGGCGCGTTCGGATTTCCGCGGCGTCGAACTAGCGCAGAAAGTTCGTGCATTCACTCTCCGGGCGCGTGACGTACGCCTCACGCATATAGCTATAGCTATAGCTAAATTAGTCTACACGTAAATATGTGTAGACTGTGTCGAACGTCCATCGACGCGAGCGCCAATCACGCGTGCGGTCCAGCTAAGTAATCGATATATTATTAGACCATTAATTACCCTGCTTACTATGTCCCTCTCCCTCTCTCTTCCTCTTTCGATCAGCGCTGCGCTCTCGCTGTCAGCGATGCGGCGTGGATTTACGAGGTACCCGACGGAAATTCGCGCGACATTACGGACGGCGTCCCGCAAACTGGTCGATGATTCCGACAGCCTCGGTTATCGATAAAACATAATAATGCGAGTTACCTCTACTCGCGTCACGTGTGTCGAATAAGTCGCACGTTTCCATGTTCCGAAGTTTATGCAGTCGCAGATTCGCCTTCCCCCCTCCTCTCTGTTTCACCATAGGTGAGGGGAGGGGCCCCCCACCGGTCTAAGCGACCACTGCTGGTCCCCCTCTCCCTGCTTTATATTTGGGAGAAATTATAGTAGGGTTGTCGCGTGTCTGCTCGCAGTTACTGGACTCTGCCGCCGCCAGCCACTCGCAGGTTCCTTCAGAGCCGCTGGCACCTTCTGCGTCTATCCGACTCCTCAACATTCCGCTATTTATCACCTGGCTAGAACCTCCTCTCCGCACTCTAAGGATTTTATTACAGGAGAGTAAATTGCCGGTTGCCGATCGAGATTTTTTTTTTCTCGCCACCCGCGAACCGTCGTAATTACCGCGAGACTCTCTCGTAATTATACCACGTGTGATATGAGATCTGCGGAGACGCGTCACATTTTTTTCTGGCAATCGGCATAACTTGCCAAAAATTCGAGGGACCCTGAACTCCGCCGCCAGAGAAGAGACACCTCCTGGCGAATTATCATCACGGTCGCGCGGCTATGCGAGAACTCCGAGAGTTGGCCGCTAGTTGGCGAGAAACATAATGCTGTATTTAATGGGCGCGGAATGCGGAGAATCCTGTCTCTCCCCACCCCCTCCCCCACCTGTGTGTATATCCCAGTGTGTCTGGGTCTCTCTGTGTACGCGAGATCCACGATATACGACGCGTTTGCGCGTTGAACCAGTCGACGTGTATATCGCGGCGGATTAAAAAAAATTCCGTGATTTACAGTGTTCCTTGTGCGTCGCGTCGACGCACCGAAGCCCCGGCTAAGTATCGTCGAGACCGTAAAAAAAATAAATCATTAAAAAAATAAAACGTCCTTGACATAAAAAAATGTCCTTAATTTTTTTTTACAAAAAATTAAATTCGAATCAGCTGTCGCGCCGATAAACATTTCGGTCACCGATATCGCGATTCGCCGAAAGCATCGATCGGCTCTGGGTTCGCGATCCCTACGTGTCGGAATGTCGATTGACGTAAAAAAAAAAAAAAAAAAAAAAATACCCGTAGAAATCGGCCGGTTTTCTCGACGCGACGGGCGCCTCGCAACTCGCGCCAAAGGTGAGATGTGTGATTGGGCCTCGAACCAAGCACACGTGGCGTTTACACCGGCGAGTCACGCATGCGCGCTCCGCTATTTTATTCAACTTCAGTAACGGGGCAGATAAGTTAATGAAACCGCGGGTCTCGATAGTCGAGGCTTTACGAGGCGGATTGTTATGCGTATTCGTGTTTAATACAAGTCCGCGCCGTGTGCGAATTGATTAACCACGCGAGAGAAAGAGAGAGAGAGAGACAATCAGACAGAACCCGGCGGATCACGCGCCACTTCGCTGCTCCGCGGAATCTCGGCCTCTAATTAAGTTATCGATTTATTTTCAATATTGTCCGTTGTAAACCAGTCGCCTTTCTTTTTTCTTCTCGCTCGAATAAAATACACAACGAGCAAACGGCGGCCCGTCACGTTCGACTCCGAGAAACCGCGCGCAAACGACTCGCGGATATATTTACGACGACTTTCTGTCTCTTTTTCCTTGAAGTAGACGAGCGGCTTCCTTGACGGCGATGATAACGAGGCGGAAGAAAAGTCGGCGAGAGTCTCCGTAAAACGAAACATTAAATGAGACGCGAACAATCGTTTCCACATTAAAAACAATTTCTTCTTAAAAAAACGTTCAATGCAAATCAGCAACATTTTTTTTCTATTTATTTTTTTAAATGAGACGCGAACAATCGTTTCCACCTTAAAAACAATTTTTTCTAAAATAAACGTTCAATGCAAATCAATAAAAACGATTTTTTTTTTTTTTTTTTTTTTTTTTGTCAATTTCGCCAATGATCGGCAGAGGTTTCGGGGTGCGCCGAAACGTGATCCACGAGTCTCTGGCAAACTGCGCTGCATCTCGGTAGCCGCGCGTCGACTCCCGTCGCGAGACGCGAGACACGCGGCAGAGTGAAACGAAAGAATGGGAGGAACGAAGGAGCAGAGAAGGACGGAGGACGTGGAGGACGGATGAGTTTCGAGCGAGGAGTCGCGGGAGGAGGAGGAGGGAGGAGGGAGGAAGCGGCCACGCAGAGGCAGCGAGGAGCGCGCGCGGGCTGATTGTAAGTTATACGCGTCGCGCTTTGCTTTATATCCCCGATGCTGCTTTCCGTTCTCGTAAAGCCGCCTCTCGCTCCTCTTGTTTCCCCGACCACCGCGACTCGCTCTTTGCATTCACGTTCGGCGTGTTCCCCTTCCCTTTCCCCTTATCCCCCTCCGCTTCCCCTCCGCCCGACCCTTCGCATCACTCTCGTGAATTTACCTCTGTATTCGCGAACGGTTTTTAACCCCGGGATTCCCCCTCCCCCCTCGATTAAACCGAAAGTCAAAAGCGTCAAACTTGTACGCGCAATTAGTCATATTTTATGGCGTCGTTATATGTATAATATATACACAACATCCTGCTGCACGTGACGCGCAGTGGATAAGAAGCCAATTCCATTATATATTTTCCATGCAGTGGTAACTGTTACCACATTCTCGTGTTTACCTCGAAATTTCGTCCGCTGTCGCGTTAATTCGATAAATATTTATCATACTCGCGGATCCGTCCCGCGCGACACGTTTTTCGCGCGAATATTTCTCGCTAAATATCGGAGCCCGACTGTCGCGCAGTTTTCATTCGTTCGCGCTGGGAATCGCGCGAGCTAAGTGGCTATAAACAAGTGCAAATTGGTGTAAAATTTGACGCGGCATCAGGCGGCGATCAGCGAAAAAGGAACTCGCTCGCTGCCTCCCCTCCCCTTCCACCTCCCCCTCCACCCGCGCGTCGATGCATCGGGGGGATGCACCCGCTCGATTCTCTCACTCCTCTCTCACTCGCTCGCATCGAGTCCGAAGTTGCGAGCGAGATTTCGTCGAAAATATCGAAAATATCGAAAATTTCGAAAACATCGATAATATCGAAAATATCTGGCCGCATTGTCGTCGCTCATCGCTCTCGCTCCAGTGAACGTCGGGAAATGCATCCCCGGGGCGAACTGAACTATCCTGACTGTCAGCTCTCCAACGCATCATTAGCAATATTATATGTTGTCTACTTTCGCTAACGCAAATTTTAATTCCCAAGTTTGGTCAGTTTCACCGACCAACACACATATCCCAAAGTTGCTTTTGTCGCTGCCTCGACGAGACAGGACACCAACTGCGACGCGACCCGGCGAGAGTGCCTCGTCGTCGTCGTCGGTTCGGACGTCGCGCGGAGAGATCGGAGAGATCGTGCACGAGCGAGAGGAGCCAGAGCCAAGCTCGACGTGTTATTCTTCCGGTCCTGAGACACTTCCCTGGGCAAACAGAGGAGAAGTTGCCTCGAAGTAGCAGCAGCAGCAGCGGCAGTGTTACAGGGGTTTCGGTGGGTAGTGGGGAGGGGGAGGGAGGGGTTTGGGGGGTAGCTGGCTGATGGCCATAATCTGAAAGGGCCAGCAGACGCAGCAGCAGCAGCATCGGGTGGGGTCAGCCCAGTCCTTGGGGTCGTTCACGGGGGAAGGGGAAGGGGGTCTCGAGGATGAGGACGAAGGATGAAGAGAAGACGTTCGCGGTGGCCGGCGCGACAGGGTTAACTTATAATAACAGAAGTTGCTCGAGAGTTCGGTGACTGGTCAGCGGTGCCCGGACCCGGTGGCTCTGCAACCGAAGCCTCGCTGTGTGTTGTCTGTGTGTGTGTTGGGCATCCAAAGCAGCGAACACAGCAAGCAGCAGCAGCGACTCGGACATTGGCCGGACCCGAGGACCGAGAGCATCGCGGGGGAAGCTGCCCGGCCACGAGGAAATGAGGGATGGGTCGTCGTCTTCGTCGTCGGCGGGCGCCAAGTGTCCCGGGGAAACGGAACGTCAACTGCGGCGCCAAGACGTGACGCCAGGTGCGGCATATCCGAAGAAGACGCTCTGACAGACTGAGCAAAATCCATGAGACAACAGTGCTGAATATAGTGACTAAGAAATTAGAAATTTTCGATTTGACGACTTCGGTTGAAGTCACTAAAAAAAAATTATTCGGCTCTAAATTCGCATCGCCCATCAGAATGCAGCAGATATAGCACACAGCAAATATTATATTTTGTAATGTGCAGCTTCCCGGGGGCGTCAGTCGTGTTTGCAGATTGAACGCGTCGATATAACGTCTCGCGATGATCGTTGTGATATTATTCCAGCGCGACGACGCTGCGAGGAGGCGATAAACGTCGAGACGCTTCTGACAAATCAGCGGAGAAGCAACGTTCGTCTGCCCACGCATCCAGACTCATCGCGTTGAAAAAAAAAGTGGCGAAAGAAAATAGTGCATATACACCGTGGGTTATGCGATAGAGATCGGAGGAAGCGTGAATAACAGCCAATCGTAAAGAATCCCAGAACAATTAGCAATCGTGTAACGCGAAAGAGTCGAGTGGCCATTGAGAATTCCTTCGTGCAGCCAGCGGAGCACTGCGGAGGCTGCAAAATTGCGAAGAGTCCGCGACGAGCGTTCGACGTTTCGCCCGCCGGCGAATATCTCGTTAAGTGACAATCAGAGGCGGTGGATTGAAATACCGCGTGACTTCCCAGCACGAGTCCTGGTATTATAACAACCGAACCCTCGCGGAGCTATTTAAAAAGGTCCGCGGCGAACGCGTCGATCGGTTCCCCCCGCCGCTGGGATCGCATTAACTCCCGGACCGTCGCGCAACATATCGACGCTCGTCGCGTCGATTAATTATGAAAAGAATATTAATGAGAGCGCGCGCGAGAGGTGAGGCGGGCAAAAAGCGCCTCGGACGAGCCTCCCGGGATCGACACGAGACTCGGCTGATAAAACAGATCGGAATAGCCGTGTGTTTGACGAGAGCGAAAGATGAGCGAGGAAGCGAGATGAGCGGTGGAAGAAATAAAATAACGAACGAAGGAGAAGAAGCAGAAGCAGCAGCAGCAGCAGCAGCAGATTGAATTTTATTACTACGTGATAATGACCCACCATACATATTCGCTCCTCACTTTATATACAAGTATCCGTGAATGCTTCCCATACGAGAAATCGTCCGCCGTAAATCGCCGCAAGTTTTTAACACCCGTTTCGTTACGTCGGACGATAAAATCTGATAAATATGATCGAGCCGAGAATTATCCCAAGAAAAAAATGAATTTCTAAGTCCGTGTTCTACGACTGCGTAAGTAGCTATACTCTGTGCTATATTTGGCTGCGAGTATCGCGTCGCCCTGGTTGAAGTGAATATCCTCGGCGCATCCTCAGCGCCCTTTTCGCTGCTCTCGCCCCCGGGAGATATCGAGTCACGCTGTTATTACCCGTTACCCGAGTACGTTACGAGCTCGGGCCTCTCTCGGCGCATAATGAAGTGGCTCTTGGCATTTTATTTAACAGGCTCCTTCCTATATATATAACCACTGACCGCTCCTGGTGCGGGTCTTCGCCGCCTCCTGCTCAGCTGCTGCGCATCGACGTGAGCGCCCTCTAAGCGCGAGACGGGTAATCATCGCGCGCGCTTCTCGCTCCACTCAGCGACGGGACGTCGTATATGATATCGTATATGATATTGGCGGGGCTACTGGGCGTGGATAAGACACAACCGGGCGTAGTAAGAATAACGGAGATTAAGCGTCGGACACGCGGTGCATTATCCTTAGTGAAAAATCTGTAGTATTCTGTTACATTCGGCCCAAGCCGGGAACTGATCAGGTTCGGACTGGGATGACACGGACCTGAGCAGGGCCTGACAAGCACCGAGTGTAACGCTGTGAATTTTTTACCAGAGGTTATCCCTGGTATAGAAAATCTGCATTCTGTTGCATTAGGCTCACTGGATACTCATTAGGACACTGATCAGGCCCAGACAGGGATGACACGGGCCTGTACAGGGCCTGGCTGGTGCCGAACGTAACGCTGTGAATTTTCTACCAACGGCTGTGTGGAAAAATGCGTCGCTCCCAGGAGTCGTCTGACAACCATGACGCATCAACGAAGAGAAAAGTAATGCTCTCAACGCGATGTCAACGAATTCAGTGGACGCGGGAATTTGTCGATCGTGCGCCCCCCGGAGCGTCGACGAATTTAGATTCAGGTCCGCGTGTCGCGACCGCCGCGGTGGCGGAATCTCCGGGCGAGCTCGCTCGCTTCAACGCGGCGATAAAGCGAGAAAAACGCGTCTTCGAGTCTTCGGTACGTTCGGCGCTTGTCGTCGTCCTCGTCGTCATTAAGGGTACATTTAAAAATGCGGTCTCGTAATAAAATCGCGCATTAACAGTAACGAATGCCCGAGCGGTGGCTCATCTCGTTCGCGCGTCTCGCGTATTTATTGCCGCGGCAATTGGGAGCCCGTCCAAGTCAAAACGTTCGCTTCTCGCCGATGTCGCAGCAGCTCTTGCGACATCGTCGCGAATCGTTGAGCTGGCTGCGTTGGTGGGGGAAGTGGAATAATGAAAAAAAGAAGGAAGAGGACGATGGAGGAAAAGTGTAGGAGAAGCCGGACACGGAAAGTCCCCCCCCCCCTTCCCCCTTCCCCCTTCGACTCGGGTCTACCGCATAATTAGCACGTCGAGAGAGAGAACCCGCGGATAGCCCAGTTAGTAGTTTTATTTGCCTTATTTTCCCTGAAGCACGCTATCCCCTCTCTCTCTCTATTCCTCCCACCCTACCTCCCCCCCCCCCCCAAACGTTACCCTGAGGCAAAAACGAAGGAGACTCGCGCGGTGTCATCGACGAATGCGAGCTCAACGCACACTATACACGTAATAACAATGTGCGCACGCTACTTTGTTATACTTTGTTCGCGCAGCGTCTGCCGCTCATGTGCGGTCCGCGATGTATGTATATAATGAATCAAATTTAATCGCACAAAGAAGAATACCGGGAATGCGTGTCCGCTGCTATTTTTGCGAGGAACCCGAGCGCCTCGCTCGCTCTGGAGATGCTCCTCGGTCCGCCGGGTAATTTGCCGTGACTTCTGCTGCTGCTTCTGCTGCTGCGGCTCTGGTCGAAAGGGACTCAGGGACCGCACGCGCGTCGCCGCCTCTCGCCATACTCGCCTGCCTACTTGTCGTCGTGTCGTCGTGCGTTCAGATGCCCCCCTCGCGACTTTTTACTCAGCAACATTTTAGCGTCGCGCACGTGATGCCCACTGTACTGTGGAAGTTGAGACTCGAACGAGTCCGACACATTCCGGAATAAGGGGCTTCATCGTGAATCCTCAAAACAAAAAAAGATCATCCTCGCATTCTCACCGAGGACGAATCTCGCGAACATTGTAGACTATCCACAATATAAGCAGTACGAAATTTAGTACTTTGTATTTTTGCTCGTTTTCTGACTTTCGTCGCCAGCATCTCTCCGCCGATTAATTTTCGCAAAATAATTTTATGCGCCCGGTATGAGTGGAGCTTCTCTGCATATCGCGGCGAATTGTGCGCAGATGAGGCTCGTTAGGCATTTTGTGAAAAAGAAAATAATAATAATAACACAAGTTGCCGGCTGTGTGATATTCTCGCGTTCGACGCGAGAGCAGATAACGAGCCGGGGAATACGAATCATCGGATGGCGCAGTCGGGCCGATTGCTGGTAGCGTCGTCGAGCACCTTCGTCGTCGTCGTCTCCGCGGGCGGCGCGGAGACGCGCGCGCCGTAAAAGTCAAATTTAGCCGGGTCGCAAAAACGGTGGCAATTAAAATGCGCCCTGATTACTGCCGCGACTCTCGTCGTCGTCGTCGTCGTCGTCGTCTCGTAAAAAATACAAATGCTGCGCGCGCGCGCGGCTACGGGCTGAGGACGACGACGAGAGCGACGACGTCGCGAACGAGACTCCGGAGATTCTCCCGAGACGTCGCAGAGCGCGTTGCAGCTCTCAACAATGTACGATAATGAAGAATTATCGCCGCATAAGACTCGCCGCTGAATTGGTGCAGTCCCCGCGCGCTCGCGCGCTCGTTAGCCGATCGGGGATCGTAAAAATGCTGCTCTCGACTCGCCAGCGTCGAGAGTCGCACGAGGTGCGCAGCGGATATCGCGTGGGGCTCAGCGCGCGGGGCGTCGATCAAATTGCGGGCGCCGCGGGCTTCGCCGCTGCTTCGAGGACGTCCGAAATTCGTGGCTGAGAGCCGTGGAATTTTCGGTGCATTTTCCGACGTACATTCCATTATTTGGCTCCTTGGGGACAAATAAGCGGAATTTATTTTTTTCCATCGCACGTAGAAAAAATTAAAAAATTGACCCATGACTTATTTTTACAATGTATGTATGTTAAGGGCCGCGTGGGGTCCCACCAGACCCCACTCATTAGTTCTAGGATAAAAAAATAAAATAAAAATGAAGTCACCTTCGGTTGCACTAATTTCATGGCTACTTTCGTCGAGACGGCGAAGAAAACTGAACATCGGCAGTGCATAAAGTGTCACCTTCTTACTTTGCCTTAATTAACCGTGTAACACTCAACGATCGTCGCGAGAAAGTTGCTCGGGCGATATAATCCGGGGATTCGGTCGTGCTCGCGATACGCACGCGAATCGGCGATAAAGAAACCGAGAATGAATAAGAAAAAGAAGGAGAAGGCAAAAAAAAAACAGAATTCCCTGGGGAGGGAGATGAGATTTACAATACACACATATATAAGTATACCTATAAGTACTACGTGGGTAGGGATGAAGAATAATACGAAGAGCGTTGCGACAGTTTCGCGTGTGCGTAAATTTGCGGACGGGTGTAGCTTAAGTGACTCCCCGGGATTTCCCCTCGAGACAAAGTGTCGCCCGGGCTTCGCGGTGTCCGCCTGACGCGTCTGAGGTGCACTCGGCGCGAGGCCTCAAGGGGGAAGAGGGCCCCCCTTGAGGCAAGGAGCCCCCCCCTCCCCCCTCCATCCCCGTAGGATGCGACGGTGGTCATGGAAGGAGACGAGAGAGGGAGCAGCGCAGGAGCCACCACATACGTATTAGAGGCTGCGTATTTTAGCGCGGTACTTTTAATTTCGCGGCGCGCGCGCTCTCGCGCGATCGTAAACATTTCGACGCGCGCGGAGCGACGCGAGGGAAATAACGCGCGCGAGGCGACCGGAGGCGAGAGAGAGAAAGAGAGAGAGTGATAGGGGGAGGGAGGGAGACGGAACAACGCGCCCGAGTGTATTTGCATATTTTAATGAGGCAGTTCGCGCGCACCGCGCGATCGCCGCCGTCGCCGAGCGGCCGAGAAGAGAGCACAGAGACAGAGAGAGGGGGAGTGCGATGCACCGCCGGGCACGGGAGACACACAGAAGGCTGAAAGTAGAGACGGCATCGAGTGGCTGCATCGTCCGCGAAGCGCGCAAGATTCGCGGATAGACGCGGCGCTGTTAATACTGTTATTAATCGCAATTTTTTTGAAGGGGTAACCTTTGCGTTTTTGGTGAAAAAAAAAAAAAAAATTCGATTTAACGAAGTTTTAAAACCCTATCCGATGGGAAATTTCCCGCTGATTCCAAATATGACCGGTTTTTGCCCGAAAAATAAAAAAATCGAGGAGAAAAACGCGAAAAACGATTTTTTTCTTTTTCCCGATTTTGGCACTTTACTAAAATCGGTGTAATTTTTCTTTGAATCAATATAATCGGGATTTTCTTTTTGAATTCGAAAGAAGACTCTTCAACGAAGAGAATGCCGCCAAGCGGAACGCGATATCTCGATTTTTCGATTTTTTGCAGATTTTTAAAGTTGACCCTCAAAAATCGCAAATTTTTAGAAGCCCCTTGCGTTTTTTGCGAAAAAAAAATTTTCGATTTCACAAAATTAAAAAACCCTATCCGATGGGAAATTTCCCGCTGATTCCAAAAATCACAGGTGTTTGCCCGAAAAATAAAAAATTCGAGGAGAAAATCGCGAAAATTGATTTTTTTTCTCTCAAAATATTTAAATATATACCTATATCTCTCTCAGTCGTCTCTCTCTCGTCAATCGCGAAAGGACGAGGGACTTACTCGCCGCACGAATCAAAAGACTCGGTCGTCGCTGCTCTCGCGGCGCGTCGCGTTCGCCCGGCGTCTCCCAAAGGCGATAATTATAATTAGTAGCGGCGCGAGATTAGCAATTAACACTCGAGGGCGATCGCGACGCGGCCGCGGACGGTGCGTATAATGCGCACGACGCGCTGGAGCCTCGGACTTGGCATGCACCGCGTTTCCCACAGAGACTGTCGGCACCACTCGCATAGCGCGATATACCTATATATACACGCAGGTAGATCGCACGCATAGGCGCAGGTATAGGCAACACCATTACACGCGCGATATTCTAAACGCGCACATAATTTTATCGAGAGAATAATAACGCGAGGGGAGTCGCTATGGGGCACCGCGACGCTGGGTGAGAAGCTGCAGAGCCGAGAGGCGAGTCACCCGATTTACAACGCGGATAATAATTGCACCGAGCCTGCGCTTAATATTCATGAGCCAATCGAACGCGCGGGTTTCGCGAGACGCTGCGGCGACCTCCGCGACCTTCGAGATCTCCGCGATCTTCATCTGAGAAAAATTTGTGTTTATTTATTTTTATTTTTCATATTTATTTAATTTATTTTTTTCAATCAGAATCGTCGATCATCATTTTCGTGACATTTGGTTGTAATTCCAGATGCAACTGAAATCGTCAGTTCGACCCTGAAGAGATATTGAAAAAAACATTTCGCTTCTTTGCCCATACTTTTTGCTCGCTATAAAAGTCATCGCCGGACATGTCTCTTGCCCTCCGCGCGATTGCAATTTCGACAGGTACAGCGAAGGTACAATGCTGCGCGCTCGCCGGGCGCATTTATTCCGTAACATAAAGCGTATCGCCCGGGGCGGTGAATGCATAAACATTTTCAGCATTACCTGTGCGGCCAACATAAGTATCCTTGACTGACATTAATTGTGCATAATTCTCCTTGGGCCCCGCGACCCTGTTCCTCTTTCTCTGCTTCTCTCCCCCACTACCCCCCCCAACCTTACAACGTAACTTCTGACTTCTCTCGGCTTCTTAGTTTTTTCGTCCCGCATACAAATAAGCAGGATGGTTAGGGTCGGGGGGGGGGGGGGGGCGGCCACAGGGGAGAGGGGATTTCTACTATCCGTAAACTTCGCATGTCAGAAGTTCCGTCCTTCCGGAGCTGCGATCAACCAACTCTTCTCCGTTAATTCAAACGACAAAAATATTTCTCAACGTCGACTCGTGTAATCGCGAGGCGACCAAACGCGGCCACTGTATTATCCCTCTCTCCCTTCTCTCCACATTCCGCGCTCGTTCCACGCTCGGAGGGACATTTTTATCGTCAAAAAATGTCCATCGTCGACGGTCCAAACTCCTCGCCCTCCCCCCTCGCCCCCTCACCATTAACGCACACACAGGCCACAGGCGCACTGCTAAAATTCTACCATCGGGGGGGGGGGGGGGGGGGGGAGCGCGAGCTTCTGCTCGACCAATTGCAGTTTGTCGTTGGCACTCGGCCGTCCGAGCAAATTACCGGAAGTACGGGTGTTTTTTAAGTTTCGGCTAATAGGAAAAAATGATTGTAGAGAGAACGCAGCAGCAGCAGCAGCAGTAGCAGCGGGAGGCGGAGGTCGAGGGGTAGGGGGTGGGTTAGGGGCGGGGGGGGGGTAGGTTTTGAATGGGGTTTTACGGTGGCTCCCAACGCTCGGGCACAAGCGTAGAACAAGGCAGGGCGTACGAAACGGGAAAGGACAGGCGGGGCGAGAGGCGACGAGGGGGTGGCAGGGGGTTGGGGGGGAGGGCATCGTGCAGCCGTGGCGCATTTCCAGCCATTATTTTTATTCCGGTGCGCTTTACCGGTACAGTGTATAGGTAGCGTGCACGCCTAGGCAGGCGATTGGGGAGTACAGGAGCCCAGGATGGCGCGAGGGGGGCGGGGGTGGCCGGGAGGAGGGACAGGGGGATGGCGCGAGGGGGACGGGGGATGACGCTAACCCAGCGCTTTCGTCGCTTCGCGGCCTCGTTGATGGTGGTGCACTCACCGGCGCTCACAGATTTACACACTTTTTTTCGGCCCCGGCAACTGTCTGTCATTAGGCGCAGCAGCAGCAGCAGGCAGCAGCAGCAGGAACCATGCACCTCGCGTGATGCTAGTAACGGGCTGCAAGGGCCGGGGGAAGAGGAGAGGGGGGAGGGTGCTGGTCGCCTGTGTTGGCCGAAATACGGGGGCCGAATAATAGTAGAATGTGCGAAGGGTGCAACCAGAGGCGCAGCGATAGCAGCGACGTTTCGAGAGAAAGCGAGATAAAGAGCCGCGGCAGCAGCAGCAGCAGCAGCGGGACGCGGCGAGAGGAGAGGCGCGGGAGCGGCCCGGAAAATGCATTTAACAAGGACAGATAGTGATTTAATTTTAAAAAATTGACGAAACGGCCTCGCCGCTCCTCTCTCCTTCGTTCCTCTCTCGCTCGACCCGAAACTCGCGCGGGTCGAGCCCGCGATGAGGTTGAAGCCGCCGCGTTTGGTGGGAGAAAAGCACAGGTGGGTCGGGGCGGGAGGGTGGGATACGGGGGAGGGTGCAGTGGCAAAGGGGTTGGGGGTGGAGGGTGGTGCAGAGAGGAAAAGGGAGATCGAACGAGAGCCGGAGCTGCGTGGAGGCTGCGGAACGGCTCGCCATCGGGCATTGATGAACTTTCGACAATGTCAAATCGTGGAGAGGACGTGGTGGCCGCGTTTTTTAACTCATTTGTCTGCATTTCGGGCACGACTGGCAGCGTTGCAGCGGCGGCAGCAACGCGTTCAGAGAGAAGCGAGGAGAGCGAGTGTGTGGAAGCTGCGTGTGCAGCTACGTGTTACAATATATATGTATGGGTACGAGGGACATACGGTGCTGTCCGTGTTAGAGAGTTTGAACCCTGTGCCCCCCCCCCCCCCTGTGCCCCCTGCCTCGGCCTCCCTTCATCGCTTCCTCACTTTTAGCTTCTCCTACACTGGCGTTGTCATTGCTGCTGCTGCTGCTGCTGCTACTGCTGCTGCTGCAGTAGTGCGTTGGTACTTCAGAGGGCGGTCGTTCGTGTAACGCGGACAAATTACCGCGCGAAGCGCAGATCCTCGAATCGCAATATAGCCGCGTCGCGATCCTGAACGATTTGCATCGGATGCACCTCGGTCTGATGCGCGCTCAGCGAATCACTTTGGTGCGCACAACGGAACACTCGAGATTCTCGCGCCGAGCTTTAGCGTTGGGCTGACCGGAAAAACTGGGATCGATCGGGTTGCCCATTTTTCGCAAACAACATCGGCAACCTTCGTTCTCACGTGTTATAATGACAGTGTCAAAAAATATATATGTACAACGCTGTAGTTTGAGAGTTAGCGACTTGAGGACGATATGGTACAGATCAAAAGTTGATATTAAAATAAAATAAAATAAAAAAATGCTATGATTTGTGATAAACAAAAGTCCAAAGAATTTTTTTTTTAATCGTCTTCCACAATTCTGTAATTCGTTCAAAATTTGGATTGTTCTCGACAACCGCAGCTTCGTCGACTCATTAGCTTCCGAGGATTATTTATTCGTCTTTCGAGCGGCGACTCGGGCGACGCTCATTAATTGCCGCCACACGCGGGGGGGGGGGGGGGGGAAGAAGAAGCGCCCGCGTTGCGTCGCCACGAGACGTCGCGACGATTCCAGCCGCGGATCCGCGCGAATATCTTTGTCTGCGATTACCGCGGAGACTTTTAACTCCCGGCACGATTGAAATTACCATCTCAATGAGCTCATTAAGTCGAGTGCCGAGCCTCAAGGGGGAAAAGAGTCGACGAGTCGCGAAGCGCGAGCCACAACCCCCTCCCCACTCCCCCCTCGGAGGTTGTGCTGAAAAACGTCATAAATATATGACAGCCGGAGTCACAAGAATACAAAGACGATAATTTAAACGCAATGTTCCACGCACACAAAGATCCATTCAGCCGCGAAAGAAATTGGACTTTGTTTTTATAATTGACACTCCAGAATTGCGAAACAATTATTTAACCCTCGGCAAAAAGGTCGAAGGACGTCGGAAGAGACAAAAAAAAATATGCGACGCGTCACCCAGACTGAAACGCTAAAATGGTCCCGTCGCGTCCCAGCCGTTTTGTACCCATCGCTCTTTCTCGATCAACTTAACTTTTACAGCGTGCACCGAGCTTTTAGGTTCCTCCTGTTCCTCCCCCCTCCGGCCCCTCTCTCCGCCCCCGCGCACTCGAGTCCGCCGCGCGTGTTGACAAAATACACCGGGGGCCCCGCGACATCCCTATCGACCTCAAACCCGTGGCCCGCGCTAAAAGTTCGTCGCTCCTATAAACTATACAATGTGCAGGCCATCGCATAACGAAGTTATTTAGCTTATTGCCGAAACGCGATTATATTTTCCGCTGTTCGAGCCACTCGCTCTCTCTCACTCCGCTTCCCCCTCGTCTCGCAACCCCCGCGGCTCCCTTTCGCTGTACGTAGCGACCCCTCCCCTTCTCCACCCCTTCCTCCCTCCCCCTTCGCAGTTATTTGTCCGTGAGCTTCCTGACCATTTGTCTACGATTTTTCGTAATTACCGAGTGACAACGAGAGCTCGAAGGTCGCATAAACCGAGAGCACGAGGGTCGCATAAACCTTCTCATAAACGCATTTCCATTTCGTGAAATAATTTGTAGCAAATCTGTAGAAAAATCTTGTAGAAAATCTGTATCGTTACATTCCCGCCAAACCAGGCCCTGGTTTGGCTCAGACCGAGATGGCGCTGGCCTGATCAAGGCCTGACTAGCGCCGAGTGTACTGCCGAAAAATGTCTACCAAAAAACGCGAGGAAGTAGCAAAAACGTCGCAAAGACAAAAAATTGTAGCAACGAGTTGTCAAAATTTTATAAAAATAAAGAGCTGCTGGTATCCTCGATCCTCGCAGACGATACGAGATCTTTGGTGGCTCAGATGAGAATACGCCACGCGGTTATAGAGTTGATATAGTCGCAGAGGATACGCGTGTATAATACACAGCGAAAGAAGCGTCGGCCCCGACGAGGGATGGGTGAAGGGTAGCGGCGCGTCCGAGGATGATTAAACCCCTCCCTCCCCCTCGCTGCCCCCCCGAGACGGTAATTTTTCATGTACGATCATAAATAACCGGGGCGAGGCTCTGCCTCCGCGCATTCGTGGCTTCGCACACGCACACAAACGACCATAGCGAGCAGCAGCAGCGTTGATGCTGCCCGCTAGCTCCGACGCTCCCGGTGCGTTCGAGTTACGTGCGGAGGGGGGAAAAATTTCGCGGCCAGTATTATAATTAGCTATGTTAATTATGCATTAATTTATTATACCGGTGCGCGACGTTTTAATTATAATCTTGGCGAGCGCCCGCGGCCAGGCGGCGGCGGACGAGGCCGCAATCGCGCGGTCGCAGCGCGCGGGGGCAGCTTGAAAAGTAGTTTGGTAGTTTCGAGCTACTTTGCCCTTCTTCCTCCTCTTCGTCTATTTTTTCATCGCGGGCTGTTTTTTTTTCGCCTCGGCGCGCCGCGTCCCACTTGATGTATCTAGCGATCTCCTCGTGGCTGTGAGAGAGAACGAGAGAGAGAGATAACGACGAGAGAGACTCGACCAGGCTCGAGCGCAAAATAATTTAATCGCACGAGGAACGCACGTGGTTATAATGTAATTAGATACTTTGGAGTGTACAACAGACACCGAGCGCTCTGACCTCGAGTCTACGCTGGAATCTCGCTGCACTTGTGCCCCTCCCCCCTCCTCCTTCCCCCTCCTTCCACGATTTTACGCGAAGGTGAGTTAATCATAATTTTTTTATTTTTTATTTTTATTAATTAACAGTTTTTCGTTTTATCAGACGTTTCGTGGAATTTCAATCGGATTGTAGACGTCAAGAAATATTAGCACGACGTTCGATCTCCGATTTAATTTTTCCCCCTTGGAAAATTCATCGGGAGAGCCGGACAATTAATAAATTAACGTGTCCTGCGAAACTGGACATTGCCTGGCGATGCGTTTGGGGAAAACAGAGCGACAAACGTTTGTTTCGAGCTCAAAAAAAAAAAAAAAAAAAAAAAGCAACGAGACAACAAATCGTTGGCATCGCGGAGGGCGCGAGATGCAGCAGTGCCGACGCGGCCCGCACGCACGGCAGATCGTTCCTCATTGGAGCGGTAACAAACGTTCGAAAGTTTCCAATTACAGTAAAATGTGTCGAGGTGGCGGGGGGAGTAGTGGGAGGGGGGACCAGGGGCCGAGGGGGGCTGACCGGGGTGCATAGACTTTAACGCGCGATCCCGCGACCCAAATTGGATTGCATTGTACGTAAGTATTCGCCAAATGAAAATTGATTTTGACGCGTTGCCGTTAATACATACAGCGGCGTCGGCGGCGTTGGCGTTGGCGGCAACGGCGGCGCGCGTAAACCGCGGCGGCGGCAACACAACATCGGCAAGTGTGAGAACGCATTGTGACGCGGTCGTTTAATGAATGCAAGAATTTCCACCCCCCCCCCCCCCCCTCTGGTATACGCCGCGTATTTGTCGTATTAGAGGAGTCAGAATGGACACAACGCGTTAAAAGCACTTTACTGTTCGGCTAATTCCATTAATGAAATAATACACCGGTGAGTCGGTTGTATTTAAATGCGCGCGAACCGCCCGACAAATGCGCTGCCGGGGGACCGCGAGTTCTTCCGTTCGTCCGAAGCCGCGAGTCGATTTCGTTGTGTTTTTCCCAAATTAAACATTAATTCGGAAAATTTTTTGACGTGTCGACCGTGACGCGATCGCCGATCGAATATTATGATATTCGACACGGTGCGAATCGTACTCGTCGCGTGTCACGCGCTCGCCGTGTATATATACTATACATATATACATGTAAATCCACTCGGCGTTGATTTTACACCGCAGCCTAATGCCCGCTGCCTCAGGATTTCGGAAACGAGGAACGAAGTGACAAAAAAAATTGTCGATGACAAAAAATGTGTTCCACGAGTCCCACGAGGTCAATTTTGCCGCAACGAATGTTCTGATTATGGAAAAAAAATCCCTTTTTTATTTTTTTTACAAAAAAAAATTCCCTTTACTTTACTTTAATTTTTTTTACGAAAAAATTCCCTCTCCAATGTTTTTACACCATCGCGGAACTTCCCTCCCTCCGAGCTCGTCGAACGGTGATTTCGTCATAATCCCTCCCCCTATAATACAGTAGCCCCGCAATTGCTACCGAGCCCCGCGTTCGCCGTTTGCAATTTGCTTATTACATGCTAATTCATCGCGTCGTGCTACGCACTCGGGTTATCGACAGCGGCGACTGCAGAGCCGCGCGTGGCTATAAAACTTAACCTAATGGAGAATATATTTCCGTACAAGTGAACGAAATTATTACCATCGCTCTGAAAAATACCGGTACAATAACGATTTACGACTCGCGCTCGCGGAGGCTCTCCTCTCTCTCGCTGCATGTATCCCTCTCTCTTCCTCTCCTCGTCCGTATATGTCGCGCATGCGCGATTCCGAAACGCTCCTGTGTATGTGTCGCCGCCGATCGCGTCGTCGCCGTCGTCTATCTGCTCCAACCGCTCGCTCGCTCGCCTCTCTCGTAACAAGTCGCCTCTCTCAGCGACTCGCGGGACCGTGAGACCGGCCCGAGTCAATAACGATTTGAGTAGCTGCCGGGACACAATGCTAATGCGCAATTTGCAATTCTTTTTGCACTTCTAGATCCCTCTCTCTCTGTCTCTCTTTCCCTCTCGCTCTCGTTTCGCCGGCTGAGACCCGCGGGGGCTGCGCCTTCGAAACGCGAACTCGCTCGGCTCTCCTCTCGGAGACCCGGGCGAAATCCAACCAGGCTCCCGGTTGGATTTCTTCTTACTAACTAACACCAGTGCGACGCCTCTTGATTACAAATTGCTTATTATGCCTCGACGGCTACCGCGATCCGATATTTGGGGCCCCACCTACCTCCCTCCCTCCTCCCCTGCTTCCCCCCCCCCCCACCGCCCCACCACCCCTCTGCTCACTCCCCCTCTTCCTCCTACTCGTCCTGCTCCCTCCCCTCCCCTCCTCTTGGCTCCCCGCTCTCGACTGTAATTTTCGATGCATAATTTATGGTCGATTTAATGAGCCGCGAAAAAGGAACGACCATGACGAGGATGAGGACGCGATGAGGACGATGAGCAGGAGGAGGAGGTGGACGACGACGACGATGACGATGAGGATGCTGGGTCCGAGGGAATTATTTTTAATTATCTGCCTGCGCAGCCAGAGGAGAGTGAGTCTCTCTCTTTCTCAGCAGGGGGAGGGGGAGGGGGAGGTCCCCCCTCGCGGAATCTCTCGACTCAGCCGGTACATAACCCGGAGCTTCGTGTCCCGTCGTCCAACCGTCCTATCGTCGCTTCTCAACGTCTCCGCGCGCACTGGAGGCGCGCACACTCTCTCATTACCCGGGGGACGACGCTTCTAGACGTCGTTACCCGGCACACCAGAAGCCGCAGCCCCCCAATCATCCTGTCATTCCGACGGATTCCCCGAGATTCATGACTACCGGCCACTTTGTTGGATCGATTTTATAACATACACACAACCCGCCCGGGGAATAATCTCAGCGCGTAGTCGATCTCAGGTTGGACGTAACTGATATTAAGCTGTGATATGGAGACAAACATTTTGCATACAGATTCTTTTTTTTATTTTATTTTTACGTCAGTTAGAACGGTGCAAACGTCAAAAAAATAAAAGAGTGTGTAGTCGAAAGTCGTTTGGTTGAAAACACAAAAACTGATTTAAGTAGTAGTAGTAATAATAATGGATATTTACAAACGTTCAACGATACAAAATATTCGCAGATATCCAGAGAGGCTTGTGTCTAGATGAGCAAAAAGTTTGGACATAATCGCAGAGCTTGTGGCCATTCGATATATTTATGACTCGTTACACTGTTAGTCGTAATGGGGACCTGAGTGGCCGGCAACGGAGAGACACTCAAGTCGAAGCAATGAGCTGCATTTTTTTTCGGAATTTTTTTGCGGGCATTTGCGACCGTCCGGGAAATGTATTGGGTTTTAATGGCCGCGGATTCCAGCGCAGGAAAAAAAATTTGAAATTTACTCACGGTAAGAGCGATAATTGTGGTATATTCGGATCTTGATTCGTGTCGACTGTGTCGACGCCTTAACAAAAAATCGAATAAAACGTTATCACCGACACTAGACACGTTCCAATTCCTGCGTCGACGTCCCGCGCGAAAACGTGCGCGACGGGCGGCACGGCGTTGTTATACGTTCTCGGGAAAAAGAACGAAATCCGAGGCAACGAAAACGTATAACGGGGCGCCCCGTTCATTTTATTTGTTATACACGATATCGCTGCGTGCGCCGCGTGGGACGCGTTCGGTGAGGTGGCCTCAGAAAAGGCGATCGCAACGTGAACATCGACATTTTTTTTAACTGTATTCCAACCTCCGCGGAAACTAATACATACACCGAGACGTGTCCACGTGAAAAAAAAAAAAAAATGAATCGCGGTCGATTTCATAATTCGACTGTAACCCGAGTAGAAAACCCAGATGCCGCACTGCTCAGGCCTTGAATGAGTTAATACGATCCTGATCAGGGCCTGAACAGGACCGAATGTAACGCTACAGATGTACTGCTGAGGAATATCCACAAACACAACATTCTCGACCTCTGACGACGAAGGCGAAAAGGTCCGGCGCCAAATTGATAAAAAATATGTCAGCGATTATTCTCCTACCTGTATCTCTTTATTTCTGTATTTGTTTGTGTGTCTGTATTTCTGTGTATGTGTGTGTGGGTAGCACGTCTAAATGACTTCGACAAAAGAACTTTTACAAAAATAACTTTGCGACAAAAGACCTTTCGTCGCAAAGTTATTTTTGTAAAAGTTCTTTTGTCGCAAATTTATTTTTGTCAAAGTTCTTTTGTCGCGAAGTTCTTTTTGCCAAGTTATTTTTGTTGAAGACCAATTGTCGAAGTTATTTAGACATGGAGCCGGTGTGTGTGTACACCTAAAGCCGATCCCGTTTATCTAGAACGATAAACAGCGACACGTAGTCGGTTGGCAGCCTCGAAGCTCGACCGGTGGGGAAGGGAGATTGGAGGGTGGAGGGTATGAGAGAGTTGAGCGAGAAATGCAGAGCGCCGGGGCGCGCGCGAGGACGTAGAACACCTCGCGTCAACGAGGCGGCAGCAGCAGCGGCATCGAAGCCACCGCGGCGGCGGTGGCGGCGGCGGTGGTGGCGGATCCTCACGTCGCGCGCGAATCCCCGTCGCATGGCCCGCGGCGGCTTCCATCATTTTTTGTCGACGTTACACTTCTATTTTCATTCCGCCTCACGTAGTATCGGTGGGGGAGGGGATGAAGGGGGCAGTGGCGGGGGGAGGGGGCAGAACGCGCGGGTGTGCGACACGGACAAAAAAATTGCGTAGCCGAACACGATTGATGGGCGGTCCTGCGTACTGCACTGCTGCTGCTGCTGTTGCTGCTGCTGCTGTTGCCTCGAGACTCTCCGCTCGGCGCTGCCGGCGCTTCGCGCGGTTCGGCGCTCGACGAAAACGCAACGAACACGTACGAACACCCTGGTGACTGTTGCACTCGACGCGGCGTCGGCGGCGACGCTGACGAATTCCGAAACACGTTACGCATACATTTTTATATGCACACGTAAAACGCGCGCGCGGCGCGTACACGTCGAGATATCGAAAAATATTTTTCAGCGCGCGCGCGTGAATCGTGGAATTTAGGCGTTTCCGGGTTTCGCCGGGGATTTAGACGTTTCCCGGTCGCGTGTTTTTGTTGCGAACGAAATTATCGATACAGCGCTTGTCGATTTTTACAATCGAAGCCGAGGCTCTCCCCTCCCCCTCTCTCCAAAGGCGGGCGCATTGTGCCATATCCGAAACCTCGGAACAACGTTTTTCCACCCGTGATTTTTTTACAAATATCATGCATTTTTTTGTACACAATTTTTTCGGTCCGTAAAAACGCAGGAGATGGTTTGTTTAATTGCAAAAACATGGAACGAGAAAAAATATATATTTTTTTCCAGCGCGCGTGACGCTGGCGATTTGTAAAAATAGTTTTATAACAGAAGTCGGATAGCGGCGCGACAAAAATCCCCGAAAGGTCGGATCCTCTTTTTTTTTCCAAGCCGATCGGGAGAAAAGTACCGGCCGTCCGAACTGTCCCGGACAAATGTGAGTCGGACGACGAACATTGTACGTTATATATACATATACATACACACTGTACAATGTTATAGTTCGCGGCAGCGAATATACAGCGAGAGCTGTTTTAATGCCAAATGTGTTTGTCCCGATGCATCAGCCACTTCTGTTCGGGGATTCCCCTCCGCTCGTCCCTCGTCCCTCGCTCTACGTATTCACACTTTTTCGCCGCTCTTGCCTCTCACTTCGTTCGCCTGGGCGCGTCGCATCGCTGTCACCCTCGTCCTCACCCTGTGTCTCACTTTCTCTCATCCTTTATCTCTCTTTCTCGTCCCTCGTGTTATATCGTACCGGCCGTTTGTCGTGTCGCGGTGTCGGTGTCGGAATCTCCTGTCCCTTGCCCCGTCGGTACGTTCGTCAGAGCGTCCGGCGCGTCGTCGCCGAATAGAGACGCCCGTGTCCCGTCGGACGGGAGTACCTGCTGGGAACTCTGCAGTCGAACGACGATTTTCCAGCAGTGTAGCTGTGTCGCTCTGCCCCCTCCCCCTCTTCCTTCCCCGCGACCCTGACACCGCGTGCTTTTTTAAGTCGGTATAAGCGAGTCCAATATACCGACGTCCATCTGTGTACGTAAATCCACAGCGATTCCGCTGTCGCCGCAGCGACCAGCGCTCTGGTATTCGAGGGAAAGCGTGCGAACGCTTCGTCGCCGTCGTCGCCTTCGCCGCGAGATCTACGCCCGGGGCGACGGCTAAGAGCTGAGACTTTTCTCTCTCCTCTCTCTTTCTTTTTTTTTCTCTCAAAGGCTGACCTAGGCCAACGTCGTCGAACGTCCCACGGAATCTCTAAGATCGTTCTGATTATTACTTTTTGTTTCGAAAGCTCCGATTTTCGAGTCGGATTGCTCGGAAATTTGTCGTAAAGCGGAAGACATTTTATTTCTTTTTTTATATCCGCTAAAAAATGAAACCGCCTCAAGATAATATCTGTCACCGGTACCAGTCGCAAAAAAAATCTCGCTTCAACATTTTCCAAACAAAATACATCAAAGCGGGATAAAAAAAAGAAGAAGAAGCGGTCGAAAAAAAAAGAAGTAATTTGACGATACGCGAGAGGTTCTGATCGTATATAAATCGCGAGAGAGGCATCAAGTGCACCCATTCCTCGTGTATCACACACAGCGCGGTGCGCTCGTCGCGTCGCGTCCTGTTGTCCTCTCTCTCTCTCGCTCCCTCTCTCTTCCTCTCATCCCTCTGTCTCTCTCCCTTCGTCATCGATATCGCCCGCGGGTATTGGATGCGATCTCGGATGCGTCGATGGAGAATATATCCGCGAACGGCGAAGGGGGGTGCAGAGGGGGTGAGGGGGGAGCGTTCTAGGGGTTGGGGGGGCGGAGTGGATGTCGGGATATGGGGCTATGGCAGAGGCGACGGGAGGTGCGGGTATGGCCTCCTCGGAATTGCAAAAGCTCCGGTGAAAAGCGCAGAAAGGCAGACGCGGCGGCCGCGTTGTATACTGTATATATACGCGGGGGGTCCGGGTCCGGTCCGGTCCAGTCCAGTCCGGTCGGTCGGTCGGTCGGTCGTTCGACTGTCGGAGAAGAGGAACGCGGAATCGGGAGACAAAGTGAAAATTAATATTCAATCGCATTAACGAATCGGTGGCGACGCCATCAGTAACAGGAACGCCCCGAGTATACGAATGCAACGAACGATCCGGCGGATTCTCGCGGATTCTCGCGTTTTTCGCAGCTGCGTGTGCGTAGGGACCCATACGAACATATATTTATGTGTATTTCTTTGAATATAAATTTTTTTGAATACACACAGACACATATTTATATGTATTTATGTGTACATATATTTTTTTGAAACACAGACACGTAGCCTGTGTACTATCAATATACTATATCTACATTTGTGCGTGTGGAGAGCACAGAGCGAGAGAGAGAAAAAAAGAGAGAGAAAGAGAGAGCCACGGTTTTCCCGCGGCGTCGGTCGCAACGCTCGGCTCGCGCGCGCGACGCCAAATGAAAATACCGAAGGACAATGGAAATACTAATGATTGATTGGATACGAAAAAGAATTATAATTGAAAAAAACCCGAGAGTGCCGAGGGTGGAACGCGAAAAAAAAAAAAACGAAGAGGAACACGAACTATTGGGAATAATATATCAATACCCATCGAAGCCACGCATACGAATGCGGGACGCGAGCGAGCGTTGTTGGCGCTGTAGGGGTGAAGGGGGGGGGGGGGAGGGGGTTGGTGGGTGGGCTCGAAGGGGGTTGTGCCCCGGTGACGGTGGCGGCGGCGGTGACGGTGGTGGTGGCGGGTCTTTCTCTCTTTCTCTGCGCTGAATCGAAAGGGTTTGGCACGAGCGGGAACGGTGCTCGCGATGTGCGCTATATATCCACGTTGCGCATATATATAGCTGTGTGCTGTTACTATGCTCTGAGCACATAGTAAGTGGGCTCGTCCAGTTCTGCCTCGAAGAGCGAGAGAGAAGGAGCAGCAGCGACGAGAATGAGAGAGAAAACCGAGAGAGTAAAAAATATTACACCCTCACACGCCGAAGCCGTTCGGACGAGGGGGGAGGGGGGGGAGGGGGGGGGGGAGGTTGGCGGATAAAACGGGGCACTAACCAATACCGATAAACCTCGTCCGACGAAAAAGAATCGCGCGTACAGCGGCGGCGTCGAACCTCGAATTTTTTTTTCGCGTGTGTGCGCGCGTAGATCGGCGCGGGAGATGCGAAAAACAGGACGGGATGAGGGGGGGAGGGTGGGGGGGAGGTGAGCTGCATACACGCTGCGTAACCAGCGATGCACCGACGCGCGGAGAGCAACTTCGGGCGAGGGCGACAATGGCATTACAGCTTTTCTGCATGTGCAGAATTTGTATGAACCATCTAGCAACCCTCCTCCCTTCCTCCACCTCCCGCCCTACCCATCGTCGTGACATGATGTCCGGGTAAATAATCAATCGAGTGGGAGAACCGAGAAAACGTGAATTGCCGATTGATGCCGCGGGTCGTGAGACGTGAGATCACGTAAAAAAAAATAATAATAAAAGAGAAGGCGTGAAAAATCGAGCAGCGAGAATCTGGCGGAGATGTCGATGTATATATCGCTGAGGAGTTGAACGCTGGTCGCGCTGAGAAAGTTAGACGTGCGGGACGCGGTAGTTGAAACGGTTAATCTTTTCTTTTTTTTTCTTTTTCTTTTTTTTTTGCGCACCAGACTCGAGCGACATTCACCACTCGGGGCAAGAAACGATTTCTGGTATAATAGAACGATACCCACGATGCCCACGTCGCTCGGCTCTCGTCGGTATATCTCCGTCTCTCTCGCTCGCCGAGAAAAATAAATAAACAGGTATCGGTTAATGTAGGTGAAGAAAATTCTCATTGCCGTCGCGAGTCGGAAAGCCGCGGCCGGTCTCTCACGTAACTCAATAGAGCGATCGCCGCGCTCCCTGTAATGTACGCCAGGCCATAAACGGCTATCGTCATAAATAGCTGCTGCGAGATATACACCCGGGTTATAAGTACGAGCGTGGCGAATAATGCGGGAGCCGAGTAGCACGGAGGTCTCGCCTCCTCCGCCGTGTGTAACTCGGCTCGACGCGGAGATCGACGTCGCTGGTAATCGGCTGTGATCTCGATTCGATCCCAAGCCAACGATATTATTATCGTATTTGGCAAAGTCTCAATTTTTTTCCCCCAATATTTCAGCGATTTTCACACGCGACATAAAAAAAAATGTCGATAAAAATCTTATGCAAATACAAACAATCGCTGGGTGTTCCATCAATTTGTCCGGTTCGAAGAATCAATTTTCCGGAAGGGGGTCCGAGAGCTGAGAGTGAAGTGAACACGTGCCCCCCTCCACTGCACCCCCTCAGTGATTCTATGAGCAAATTCGTTCGGAGAAATTCCATTGGACCGCGCGCGCAACGCGATTTTTCTCCGCTTCGCGCGACGCGGCGCGGCGCGGCGCTACCAATTTTTCCGCGGAACAATGGACTGGAAAAGTGGAAGCAGTCGATCGGTTGGCGCGCAGTTTGGGCCGCGCGCTATTTTCACGCTAAACAATGCGACTTTTTCCTCGCGCGGCGTCGGCCGCGTCGTTCCTCACGGTCTGCTCCTCGACCGACTGTGTGTGAGGGTCCAGAGGGGAGCCGGAAAGGGGGACAGAGGCACTGTGGACGAGGCTCGGGGAGAGGAAACGAAATGACGTACGACAGGTAAATACGCGGAGGAAAACACAAAGAAAAAAAAAAATCCGGAGAAAAAGAAGAAAGGGAAGAGGGGCAGAGAATTCCATATCCGTAGAGCAGAAAGGAGTGCATGACGAACGGGGTGGGTCGCGGGGGAGGGGGGACGAAGGGGGACGAAGAGGAAGAGAGCGAAGGAAGGAGGGAAAGAGAGACAAGCGAGAGCAGGTTGCCGCGCGGACCGATGGACGTGGACAAACGAGGGGGAAAAATAGCGTGGTGGCTGGGGGGCCGTCGAGGGGGGAGGGGGGGCTTTGGAAATCAGATTTGCTGGTAAACCGACAATTTATCGTAGGTATCCGCGAGCGCGCATCTCTTGACGTTTCTCTGACCAGAGTTATAATTAATACGCTCTCGTCACAGAGCATCCAACCAATATTCCCCGAGTGCACCTCGCGCACACGTGGATATACCAATACTACAACTGTGCTATACAGGGTGTCCCAAAAGTTGTAAGATTCCGGATGCTTAACTCTGTTCATACACAGAGTTAAGCCGAACAGAGTTAACAAGGGCAAAAGTTATAAGGTTTCGGCTGCTTAACCTGGTTCGCTTATTCCTGTGTTCATATATAGGTTTAAGCGAATAAGGTTAAGCAACAGGAACTTTAAAGCTTTTGGGACACTCTGTATATATTTATATACACGAACACAGAGCGCGTTCCATTGGCGCGTGTCTCTGTGGTGGAAGCGAGAGGAACGTGTGGGACGCCGGCGGAGCTTCTCCGGCGGTTTCCGCGGCCCGGCGCGGGATCTACATATGAAAACACATCAAACACGCTGGACGCGGACAAAGACCCCCAGCAATACGCGCGCTGCCGGGAGTCCGGACCTTTAACTGGTCGGGCGGCTGATTAAGTCTGAATGACTGACGCCGCAAAAACACATTAAAACTCGAATGAGTGTACGGGATGCAAAATTTGGTCGCAGGCCGAATCAAGAGACCGCAGAGCCAAATGGCCTGGCGGCCGCACGTCCGCCGTTACTCCAGCCGTTTTGCCGCCGCCGCCGCCGCCGCCGCTGACCGTGGTCCATCTCTTGGCGATCGGAAGCCCATCAAAATATCGCGATACGAAAAACATCCGGGCAACCGGTGCTGCTGCTACTGCTGCTGCTGTGCACCGAAAGGTGCATATGTTGCACACGTTGCATTTGTGTGCACACACCGCGTATATGCGGTCCGGCCGTCCGTTTGCTGGTTCGTCCGTGGTCGGAGTTGGCTCCCCGGTCGACTGCGGCGCTCTCCTGGCCTGCGGCAACGATTGTTTCCCAGCCGCGATTTTTCCAGTCGATCTTATACCGACGACCGACCCCCGTCGAACGCGCGTCGATCGATGATCGCCAATCGAAACACTCGTATGACGTCCGACGGAGAGTCGGACGTTCCCGCGTTTTTTTTCGGTCTCAGTCCGCACACACGCCGCGCGCCGTTGACTGGCCCAGTTAGGGAGCTGTTCCGGTTGTGGACCCCATTTCCCGAAGCGTTTCCTGCACGCCGCCCGCGACCGAACTCGCCGAGCCGGACCGCGAATATTTTCCGGCGTACGCGCCGATCGAATACCGCAGAGATGGGAAAAGTACCGGAAAGTACTTTTTCTCAATCTGTTTTCGCGTTTTTCTTGTCGAATTTTCGCTTTTTGGGGCAAACACTTGTGATTTTTGGAATCAGCGGAAAATTTGCCATCGGATAGCGTTTTTAAACTTTGCGAAATCGAACATTTTTTTTTTGCGAAAAACGCAAGGGGTACCCCTTCTAAAAATTTGCGATTTTTGAGGGTCACTTTTAAAATTCTGTCAAAAATCGAAAAATCGAGATATCGCGTTCCGCCTTGCGGCATTCTCTTTGTTGAAGAGTCTTCTTTCGAATGCAAAAAGAAAATCCCGATTATATTAATCCAAAGAAAAATTACACCGATTTTAATAAACTGCCAAAATTGGGAAAAAGTGAAAAATCGGTTTTCGCGTTTTTCTCATCAATCTTTTCATTTTTCGAGCAAAAACCCGTCGTATTTGGAATCAGCGGAAAATTTCCCATCGGATAGAGTTTTAAAATGTCGATAAACCGAAATTTTTTTTTTGCCAAAAAAACGGCATGGGGCTGATTTCACTCAGCTCGATAATAGGCTGGATCGGCGCGAAGATGAAAACGCGACCCACCGGACATTGGACACGTTGTGTGTTGTGTTCAGAGTGAAATACGTAACCGACCGCGCGAGTCAGAAGCGAATCTTCTCGGGGCCGCACCGAGAAAGCGCGATGCGAGGGAACGGAAAGGCCATAATCGCGCGGCGGCCGAGCACGGGATCCTTAATTGGACGGGTGAACCTCGGAGACGATTCGAGAGACAGTTTTTCCTCGTGAGGGACTCTCTCGTCTCGATAGCGCGCGCGCGCGTAATAAATACGTCACCGACCGCGACGGGAGAAGCGAAGGTGCCGCGAAGTAGTCGCGCGGAACGGAAGAGGAACGAGCGCGCACGCCGAGTCGATCACTGATATATATATGTATACAACACGGCAAAAAGGTCCATCGGGAATTTTGTTTCTACATCTTTTCGTTATCGTCACTTTAGAGGCCGGTATCATCGAAATTATTGGAGCTAGACGGTTAAGATTCCATGATTACATTTTTTTTCCTTTGCATCATTTTATTTTTTATTCTTATGGATTTTTTTTTTTTTTTTTTTTTTCAAAATCGTCCGGCCGTATTCGGAGCAGTTCGATCGTTCCCGGCGGCGTGTGTCCCTTCTCCGGCGACCAAGCACTACCCCCTCCCGTCCCCCTCGACCGCAGAACGATTTCGCCAAATTGGGCCGAGCGAAATGAAGTCGATTCTCTTGGAATCATCATCATCGTCATCGACGTCGTCGTCGTCGTGCGCAGAGAGCTGCGCATATGGCAAACGTCGTCACATCAGCGACGGACTGTCATAAAACAATCGATTCTCCGGAGGCGCGTTCCCCCTCTCTGACTCCTTCTCTCTCGATCTCAGGATCATCGGTGATGGGACAACCGCGCGGTAACTCCCGAGCGATCGTAAAGACCGTCACGAGACCCCAGCCTCTTCGATGGGAAATCGCGAATGCGATTTAGCCCCGCGCGAATCTTTCTCGTCTCGAGACTCGAGACTCATCCGCGCAGCAAACGATCCGAGCGAAGCTGAGACGATCGTTTCCGCAATAAAAATCGTCAACCAGATCGTAGCTCACGCGGCTACCGATACACATATATTGTATATATATACACACATATATACGACATAGCATCCGCGCAGGCGCGCAGCTACGCTCACTCACGGGCGGCCAATCAGAGCGCGCGCGCACCCGACACCCTTAATGTATTCAAATGTAAGCGGTAGCAGTGTTTATGTCTTGACATTGCAAATTGTTGCGGCCGCGCTATAACTTATAGTAATTGCTCCGCGAGCCCCGGAGTAATTATTTATACTCCCGATACAGCAGCAGCAGCAGCAGCGCGCGCGCATTCGCCTTAAACTCCCGGACGACGCCGGGATTTCTCCCCAGCGATTCACCGGGCTTCGTCGTCGTCGTCTTCGTCGTCGCGAAAACGGACCAGCGCGTGTTGAACCGCGAGATTGTTATCTTTCGCGGTTTCCACTCGCGCCCGCGCTGCCCTCGACGACGCCGGTAAATCTTGTTCGGTGAAACGAGACTCGAAGTTTCGTTCCAAACGCTTGGCAATGATCTCGCGTTACTCGCCTGATGCCCTTTTCGCTCGGGAATGACGAACGCGTCATTTCGATGTGCAGCCGGATTCGTCGTGTAGCTTCGAGACGCAAGGAGAAGTCGCATAAATTGGAAATCACGACGCGATGGGTCTTGGGAGCAACGAAAAAAAAAGATCTAACGACGACTCTGAAAGAAGTCGAGACGGTTCGTTTTTACGTTGTTCCGTCTTGCTTCCGTCTCCTGTGGAAATTACGCGTCGTGAACAGTCAAGTACAATTGCCAAGTATAATGCTTCAGTAGTCGAGTGCATTTTTTGGAGGCCAAGGAAAGGGAACGCGAGGAAAGGAAAAGTCTATTGGTGAGAGAAACGAAAAATAATAATTTCTCAGAATTTACGATTTTTGTTTGTGTTTTGCTTGTCAGAAATCGTAGATCTGGCCGCCGGGCCGAAAAACGTCGAAATCGGGGTCACGAAATTTATTTTTTCAAAATATCGACTTTTAACCTATACCATCGTTCTCAAGTCGCATATTCTACCCCTGAAAACACTGGTTACAACCCTTTTTTAGTTGATTTTGAAAAAAAAAATTTTTGGCCGAACAGTTTGTCAGAAATCGTAGATCTGGCCGCCGGGCCGAAAACTGCCTAAATCGGGGTCACGAAATTTATTTTTTCAAAATATCGACTTTTAACCTATACCATCGTTCTCAAGTCGCATATTCTACCCCTGAAAACACTGGTTACAACCCTTTTTTAGTTGATTTTGAAAAAAAAAAAATTTTTGGCCGAACAGTTTGTCAGAAATCGTAGATTTGGCCGCCGGGCCGAAAACCGCCTAAATCGGGGTCACGAAATTTATTTTTTCAAAATATCGACTTAACTACCCTAAATACTAATTAAAATAAATTATTTTAGGGGTAATTCATTTCATTGGGTAAGTAATATTGCCACGTTAAAAATATTTATCGCCTCCAATTGTAAACGCATCGAGACGTCGATGCGAAACACGCAGATCGTCGAATCTCGGGGCCGGCGGCGAAAAGACGGAAGCTCGCCGCGATAAAATATCTCGCAACGTACGACGACGAAGTTCGCGGCGCTCAGTCGATAAATCAAGCGTCGGGGGGGGGGGGGGGGGGGGCGCTTAGTCGTAGGAGCGAGAGGGGCGAGCGAGGGACGCGGTGGCTGAGGGGCAGGAGGAGGGGGCGGGGGTGCGCCGGGTAGTTTTACCCCGCGTAACAGGTGGTTGAAATTCTTGTTCCCTTTACCTCGGCGTTTTTTTTAAATTCCTTTATCGGAGAAAAGAAAAAGAGCACTCTACGACTCATGAAGTCGGAGAGAGAGTCGGGCGGGCCGAGCGCGCTTAACGCCTCTTGAAAGGCTGAACCACGATGAGTTTTTCAACGCCGCTGCAAACCGCTCGACGCTTTTGCCGGACTAGATCCACAAAGGCGTTTTATGTCTTATTTTTTCCCCAGAGCGTCGAGTTGCCTCGTTTCTCGTTTCTCGCGGATCGCGCACCGCGATTTGCGGAATTAACGGCGCGTTCGGTAGCCGCGCGAATGACCGATTAACCGCAGTTAATGACCGGCGAAATCGGTTTATTCTTCTTTCGAGACGTTGAACGTACTCGCTCTGCTTTTTACGTCAGAGTCGAGTTAATTTACGTCGAGTAAATCATTGTTATTATTATTATTATGAAATAATGAGAGTGAAATGGACTGATGTTTTTTTTTTTACTGAAAAAGTAGTTTATTTTCACGTTACATCAATTATCACAAACTCATAATACTAACTGGCCCGAGGGGACCAATCACGAAAAATCATAGACAGAAAACTTAGTAGCTTATCGTTAAATATTTATATCTTACGTTTTTATCGTTGCGAAAAGACATTATTTACAATCGCTATTTACAACTTGCTCGTCGTCGATCATTAAACATTATTTTAAAGCCTATGGTTTAGTCTTGTTTTTTATACTTTGGAAGGATGCGGCGTGCTGAGCGCACCGCGATTATTCAGCCTCGACGTTGTCTCGAGGCGAAAGATCGCATCGGTCGCGCTGGGAAAATTAATTAATTCGACGCCCGGAACTATTCGCTATCGTCTTCCTCGTCTCTCATCTACAGCTAACAATAAATACAAAAAAAAAAATCTCACTGAAACGCAATCAGCCTTTCGTACACCGTAACAATCGTAAACGTGCTCAAAACTACATTTTTCCAAACAGTCGATTGGATAATAAAAATCCAAGTAAATCATAGTACAAATCAACCTCCAAATTTTTACGATTAACCAAACAAAAAATTAACATAATTTCAAAATGTCGAAACAATGGCAACTACACAATTTTTCCTCCTTCGAATTTTCAATCGTCAACCGGCTAGATCATCGATCACCAGGGTCTCCACATGTCGCCATTCGCCTGCGAGGATCCAGCGTCAGCTGCTGCAAAGCGAACAGACTCTGCGTCGAGATTTCTCGCGAGAGCCGAGTTCGATCTTCCCGTCGTCTGATCATCACCGGAAGTAGCGTTTTCCTCTCGGCTGGTTGCAGGGTTCGCGTTGACGACGTTCGTCGACGCCGTTGAGCTGGAAGCCTCGTGGTACCTCGGCCTCTTGTCCGAGACGACGAGAAGCCCATCTGAGTGATGTCTCTTCAGTCCTTCTCGCTTCGCCCCAAAGATCGGTGTCCGGCTGTTGTACGTCTTATCAGTGATTACCGATAGTGGTTGCCTCAAACTGGAAACGGATGGCGAACTGATCGTGGCACCGATCGTGGCACCGATCGTGTTCTCAGTGTCCCTTCTGACTTCTTCCTTGCCTTGACCTTGGCAGCTGGTATCAATGTTGACCTTGGGTTCAATAAAAATCGCTGGTAGCGGTGACTTCCGGTCGCTCGAAGAGCTGACCCTCGACCTCTGAGTTTCCGGCGACGATGACGAGAAGCCACTCTTCGTGGACGCCGATGGACTCTGCTCGGGGATCTTGAAGCGTGGAAGCTGCTGCGATTGGTTAGGCGAATGAGATTGCGGATAGTGTTCAGAATTGTGACTCTCTTCGCCGAAGCTGGAGGTCGACGTGGACGGACTCAGCAGAGGACTGTGCGACCGGTTGACAGCGACGAAGGCCGAGGATGATCCGATTCTGGATGATGGTTCGGGTGCCGGTGGGAAGAATGGAAAATTGGCAGAGATACCAGCTGATTGTGGTACCAAAAGTGCCAGTTCTCCTGTTGGCAGTCTGCTGGGGATGAGCTGAACGCCGCTGGGTATCTGGATCCTCGTCGTGGTACCACTGCCGGCGTTGCTGTTGTTGTTGTTGTTGTTGTTCTCGTCTCCGCTGGGGAAGTCGCTCTGAAAGCCAACCTTGACCTCGGGGAACAGTCTCTCGGGCATGTAAGGCACGTAGTGACTGTAGAACGGCGCCATCTGCTGGAGATTCGTGACGCAGCTGTTGAGATGCGACACGAGTCGCTGCTTAACCGCGGGCTCGACGTTCTCGAGGTGCGTCACGTAGCGCGACACCTCACCCGCGCACTCGGAGAAACCGGAGCGAAACTTGGTGAGGACCGCGGGATCCGTGGCGACGGCTGTGCCGAGCTGCTGGCGCTGTACCGTCTGCAGGTGCTTCACTGTCATCTCCAGGATGTCCGCTTTCTCGAGCTTCGAGTGTCTTGATGGCTGTAACACACAAGAAAAAGGGAAACATTAGATACATTTGTGAGAAAACGTATTTTTTACGACATTGAGGTAGCTACGGTCGGTAAGTTAACGTAGGTCGGTAAGGGAGAGCCGACTTACCGACCGACGTTGCCTCGGTAACTGACAGTGATTTCGACAGTCAGTAAGCGAGCTGCGGTCGGTTAGGTAGATTCCGGCGACAATTACGACAGATGATAAAAAATCCTACCAGGGGCAACAGAATTCAGTCTACGCTCTCTTCGTGCGGTAAAAAAATTTCGCTGTGAAAATAGTTTCGCGAGAATTGCGCAACGCGGCGTCGCAGACGGCTTAACGGAAAGAAAGGTGTCCGATTCCGCAGGGAGCCCGAAAAATATTGTTGCGTCGGGGGGATAATCCTCTCGGAGTTTAAAGCGAGACAGGTGGAGGGGGCGTTTCCTCGACCGGTCGATTGAACGCCAATGGAAAATCCATCGTGAGAACCCGTTGAGTTTTCGAGAGCACGTTTTTCGGGATTCGACCGCAAAAACCGTGACCTGTTATTCTTCGGCTCCTTGAGGCCCCCCTCCCCCCCCCCCCCCCCGCTCCCAGCCCTTTGGCTACCGAGGTGATTCAGCAGGGCGATACTTCGAAATCTCGGAAATTCCATTGTGGTCGTGGAAACGTCTGAGGATCGCGAGTGATCCGTATCCCAGTTCGGACGGCTTTACCACCGAATGTGCACCATATATATATATTTTTATGGTCAGTTCTTTCTCCGACGGCTCCCGAGCACCTTCACAATAGGCGTGGGAGTCGCCGGTAGTCTCGGTTACACACGCCCGAACGATAAAGAGTTACTCTCGGCGTCTGTGGGAATCCCGCCTCGTTCGTAATGACGTATCCGACTGCGCAGCCGCAGAGACGCGCGCATATATTTCGCGTGACTCGTCGTGCCGCCGTCGAGCTTTGGGACATTTTCTCAGGGCAGCCGCGGTCGTCGTCGTCGTGAGCAGAGTCGCTCGGCTATTCACCGTCGCGTTTCCGACCGACGGGCACCGTTTACTCCGATTAAACCCGAGGCCCCGAATTAGCGGGAGTAACGAACTGCGAACTTCGAGCTCGTCACGATGGTTTTCTTTGCGATTGAGGATCGAGGCAATTTTGCTATTGAAATGCAGTATTAAAAAACAAAATCATTAATTGGTAAATAATTTAAATTGGAATCAGTCTATTTCAGAGAATCGCGAAGATGTCAAACGCAAATTACGGGACGATTCAATTTTGCTTTTGAATTACAATATTAAAAAAAATTTAATTGGTAAATAATAGAGATTGGATTCGGTTTATTTCAGAGGAAGACGAAGGTGTCAAAAACGAAACTGTGTTGCATTGTGTTGGGCAACACAAGCCGACAGATCTTTTCGAGAAGCTGTGGGAAGATCCTGACGATCGATAATCCAGGCGTTTCTCGCACCAATGGAAAATCGATCATCCCCCTTGCGTCGGCGGCGAACCCGACACCCTGCGATCCCTGAGATCGCGCCGGGGATACCCGGCACCTGCGGCGATTTTTACGTAAAAAAAATATGTGAAGCGCGGGTGATCCCCTTTTTTCGCCGACGTGGAAGAACGTAGGAGGCTGTGAGAACTGCGAGGTGGGAGGAGGGGGAGGAGCATCCTCGAAGATAGCGACGCGGTCAACAAAGGAACGAGAGCTGCAACCTGAGATGGGTGCTTCGATTTTTTTTTTCTTTTTTTAATAATTACTCGCGAAGGTTCCCACGAACGCGGGGGGCGCGGACCAGAGACGGACGGACGGACGAGAGGCGAGAGCGGACACTGCAAGCGATGCAGGTAGCGGAAGTCATCTGGACGGGGAGAGCGAATAAACTGAGGTGCGGAGAGAGTGAGAGAGAGATGACGACCGCAGGAAGAGCGAGAGAGACGAGGCTACACCCTCGCTCGGTTTTACTCGCTCGTGAAAAAATCACTCTCGGTGGGTTGAATTACGTTTCGGTACTGGATCCTCTCGATCACCACGCAATTTTCGCGATAAACAGGACCGACCGGTCGATCAGTTTCTTTGGGTGCAAAAAAAAAGAAAATATAAGTGACGAAATTTCAATCCACGAATCGCTAATTATGATTGTCACAAACCTTCCTCTGCGAGGAAGCGAAAAAAATTGTTCCTGCAATCAAGATACGCGAAATTCGAATCGTCCGTGTTTCTCACTTCGTTAGCAGAGCCACCAGTCTGGAACACACGAGTGGCCGGACCGCGAAACGCGCGCCAAAAGGGCTCGACGAGTACGCGAAATTGTTAATCCGAATTTGATGAGAATTTAAATTGATGGGAGACGTAGAATGAAGAAAAAAAACGACCGAGTGCGTCGAGCAATTAAGCTGGATCTACTTGAAATTTCGTTACCAGCTCCCTTGACCCCCTCCCCTCTCCTGCCACCTCTTTTCAAGCGGTCGAGTGTCTTTGACGCCGCGAGGCTCGTGCAACCGGACCGGAGCGGAGGGGGCGGACGGGCTCGAAGGGTTCCCACGATGGGCATCTAAAATACTAAAGCAAAACGGTCCCTCTGTCCTCTCCCCCCCCCCTCCCCCCCTCCTTCGCGCGCTCAACAGGCTCCCTGTTTCACCGACACGTAAGTATATACACACGAATGGCTGTACGGTCGACGAGCCACGAGCGGAAGAGACCCCCTTCGGCGAACCTGATCAAACATTTGCCGGGCTCATTACCGTTAAGACCGCTGTATACCTTGCGTTCCGTAACACGGAGTGAATTTTTTCAGTCACGTTTTTTCGACCCGCAGACTCGTCGGACTTGGACGGAAAAAAATCGTTGCGATTTTACCGATCGTCGGTTGAATTCTTGGAGCCAGAATTTTGATTATTTCACAATTGATACATTACTGAAAATTATTGAAAAAAATTTTGGTGGATTTGACCGATGATCGATAATCGTCGGCTACCGATTTTCCTACGAATTTTTCAGCGATGGATGGAAATATCGGGGACGGAAATTTCGGGAATTATTGACGATGAATTATCAGGGAACTTACGTCTTTCTTCATAGCTTCGAGAATGAGACTCTTGAGCTCGTCGAGGCACTGATTAATCCTTGCCCGTCGTCTCTTCTCCATTATCGGCTTGTTGCTCTGTAATCAGACAACGAGGGAATTTCATTAGAATTGCTGTCTCTGGTCGGTGACGTCAGAATCAGTGGGACACAATGTTGGGATCGACGAGAAAAACATACGAAACATTGTCTCACCCTTCTGAGCTCCGCCTTCGACATTCCGGACTGGCTCTGAGGCTCGAACTCGTCGTCGCTTCCTGACATCTTGTAATTGTAATAATCCACCATTTGAGCACTTTTTTTCGTCGAGACTCGTCACTGAGTCTGGATCAGTTACACAAGGTTCGACTATAGTTCAGTCGTTGCCTCGAGTTAATTATTCGTTGAATTTTTTTTACAACACAATTTCGCGTTGAAAAATCGAAAAGCCACGTGTTATCAATATTTATCACTAGGTTCGTTCGTCGCACTTTATTAATTCGCAAAATTGATCCGAAGTCCGAAGACGTCGTTCGACTGTTGTCGAAATTGTCTGACGTTCAACTGCACTGACGTGTGACTCGTGACTCGCGGGGTTGTTGCTCCACCGTGAGCGGACGACTTTCCGTTCACGGGGTCGAGGGTAAACTGTCTGACGTTTTCGGCGGGCCGCATGCCGATGCACCTAAACGCGTCTAAGTAGTAGGGATGAATTACCCCGGGAGTGGGGGGAACGACGACGGGGATGCCCTTGCGGCGGCGGTGGTGGGGGGGCAACGGGGCGCTCGGAGCTCTCGAGCCCTGCTGGGTCCCCCCGACCTGTTGATGTGTGGGAATTCGCGCCGCCGTCGCCGCTTGCGCTCTGTCCGACCGCAAGAGGCTCCGATAAATTTAAATACGAAAAATATACTCGTGACTCAACTTCGACATTGCTTCTTATTTTGGTAATTTTCTACTTGTTTTAAGCAAAATTAATTTTTTACAGGCTTCGATATATATAAACACGAAAAATATAGTCGCGACTCAACTTTATTGAACGTTGCTTCTTATTTTCGCTATTTAACCGCAAAATAATTTTTTTTTCAAGCCAAATTATAATTTTTTTCGTAATTCACAAATTTAATAGTATTTCGGTGAATTCGAGAAGGAAACGAACTCTGCAATTTATTGACATTCCTTGCCACGTATTTTCTCGCTTTTTTATTTAATTTTTTTCAACCCAAGTGACGTAATTTTTCATGCAGCGTGCGAAGCGTCGTGAGAAGGTGGGAGCGAGCGGTAAAGCGTAAAGGCATGCGATATGGAGAAGCGCGGCGTCCGAGGAGCGGGGCAAACGCACCGCGTTCGCCTCGTGTGTGCGTGTGCCGTGCGTGTGTTGCGCGCGACATAAGTGTGGCTGGCGCGCGCAACGCGATCCGTTCGACGAGCCCGACGCGTCGTTCGTGTGAGCCACATCGGTGTGTCACACGCGCACCCGACCCGTATGAGAATTCCCATGAACGAAACGACTGTTTATACACCTTTCTTTTTTTTCAATTTTTTTTTCTTTTTTCATCGTGAATTTCGTTACTTATTTACCCCTCTTCGCCGTCATCGCTCGTGCATCGCGAGACTTTATCGTCATCGCTGCAGACATTTCGGCCATCGAAACATTCCGATTATTTTTTTTAATAAAAAATATATAAAATTAGTTTTTTGCGAAGACATTTTTTTGCGATTTTTCAAAATAATTGTCGAGGGAGAGAATTGTCATTGGTCAACGAATGTCGATATTATTTTTACCAGCCAGCGTAAGACTCGAGGGTAAATGTGTAAAACTGTAAAAAAAAAAAGATATATTTTGTGCGCCGTTGTACGACTCACGCGCGCGCGTCTGTCGTTCGACGAGGCACGAGGGATATTTGCACTGTTGACAAAATCAGTTACTACGCCATTACTACACCTCATTTCGTGAGAGGGCCAATCGGCGGCCGCAATAAACGGATAAACTTTTATGACTCGTTTGCCGATCAAATCGCCCGGGGGACACTTTTACTTTTACAGTCTTCGTCTTCGTCTTCGTCGCCCCGAGGAGCCCACCGAGTGTCCGTCCGGAATTCCGATAATTTCGTCTTCGTTTGTCGGTTCGTTTGTTGAAAAATAAATAAAAAATCATACGAACAATTGATTATCGATCAGCCTGATTATTCGCAATTCAACGCAGTCAAGTCGCCCAGATGTCGACTCTTGAGTTTATTTTTTATAAAATAAAAAAAAAATCTCCTGATCGCAGCGGCACCTGAATTGTGAAATGTTGAGATCACTCCGCCCGATAAGCGGAGCCACCCTCGGAGACCGTCCGATAAGACCCCTCCCCTTAAATTCGTGTAAATTCGCCCCCGAGTAATTCCGACCCCCAATCAGGTCACTACGATCGTGGCTTTTATGTTTCCTATTCGCGCTTCCGGCGGCTGGACGCAGCTCGAAGAATCAAAAGGCGAGGGAGTGAAGAGCTTTTGCTTTTCCAGCAAGAAACGTTTTCTAGATTGCCAACCGATTGCCAATTACAAAAAGTCCCTTGTAAACACACAAACAGCGCACAACATAACAGAGATATAAATCGAGACTGGCGCTTTTGACATTTGACAAAACAAAGTCGCTGCAGCTGCAGCTGCTCCACTTAGCCTCAAAAATATTTTTTCCAGCCCTATTAATAAAAAATAAAAAAAATTAAAAGAAAAAAAAAAACACATAATATATCATCATTATTATTATTAGCGTTATTATCGAAGTTTAGCGAAACAGGCGTAGATTTTACGTCCCGCAATATTTTACTTATGAATCGAAATAGTCACGGTAACTGTCTGGAAAATTTGCTCGTAGTCTTGGAGGGTCGCTTCGTGTTCGCCGGTCGTAATCCGGCTCTCGAGGCTGTACGCGCCGCGTCCGATATACGAGAGACGCAAGTCTCCGTTATATGCCGGAAAAAAGGATAGCGGACGTCGTAACTGCATAGTTTATGGTTTTATTTGGGACAACGCGGCCCGTAAACGCATAATGTGCCGCGCTAAACTCGAGCTTTGTCCCTGAGACTGGTATATTATTGCGTGTAGCTCGGCGAGGAACCGACGGCGACGAACTCGCTTTGCGCGGGACGTTCGTAAAATCCGCTCGCGCTCCGGATTGCCCGGAGCTGTGCGGACGATTAGTTACTGTGAGGACGACCGGACAGGGATGAAGGGGAGGGATGAGGGGGGGATGACCGTTCTCGTTCTCGTTTCCTCGCATCTGCGGCCCGTAGTCGGTCGCGCGGTCCTCGAACTCGGAAGTCCGAGGCTATACGGAGACCCTCTTCTTCTGTCTTCCGTTTACGCAGACCCAAAACTATTGCAGTGTCTGTAGCGTCTCATATTATGAGCCACCGTCGCCGCCCCATAATAGATACTCTCCCGCAGCAACCTTGAACTTTGTTTCGGAGCTTCCATCCCTCATCTTTGGACCTCACACAGCGCGTCGTGGCAACGAAAAATAACGGAGAACAGTGTTTCGGTTTACCCAAAGGACACACATTGACGACATAACCTGCAAAATAAATTAAATCGCTCCAGCGTCGGAAAATGCCTGGGAATTAACCGTCTCGTTACACTTGGCACTATTCAGGCCCTGATCAGAGCCATGTCAACCCTGTTCGGGCCTGATCAGTGCTTGGCTTGAACCGAATGTAAGGCTACAGATTTTGCTACCAGGAATATCACGCCTCAAATTTCCACAAACCTCTAAGTCCGGAGAAAAATGCTCAAAAATTAATTGATCGCAGATACAGCATCGTCGTATCATCTCAACATCGTATAACCCGAATACAGTGGACTCCCTTGTCGTCACGGCTCTTCGTCCCGCTTCCCATACACAAATTCCCAGAAAATATATCCGCGAGGCGGGTGAGACGCGGCCTGAGCTGTCATAACGGAAGGAGTCCGGTCAGATGTCGCGACCTTCTCATTAACCCTCCGGAGGCGGCGGAGGCGAAGCTGCTGGGATCCCCGAAGGCGCTGTAGGCTCTGCTGCTGCTGCTGCTGCTCGATCGCTGCTGCTGTTGCGCTTGACCGCAAACAGCTCTCAAACGGAGTGGAAGACCCGGACCAAAGGCGCAGGTCTGGTCTCTAAATTTGGAACGCCCACCCTCTTCTTCCTCGTCTCCTTCTTCTTCTTCTCCTTCGCTTTCCAGGGTCCAACCTCTCCCTTTCTCTCTCATCATCCATCCCTTCGCTACGGTTTTTGAGAGAACCTCTTCGTCTCCTTCTTCTTCTCATTCGCCTTCCACGGTCAGAATAGTCTCTCTCTGTCTCTCATCATCAGTTTCTTCGCTACGGTTCTTGAGAGAACCAACCTCGACGTCTCGCTCTACACCTGCAGCTCGCACCCACGCTCACGGTCCTCTCATCGTTCCCGCCGGCCACCGGAGACTCGACATGGGATCCCAACATCAGGACTCAGGAAGGAAACGTTATCCTGTTGAATCTGAAATCTTCACTTCCGCCCACAAGTCACCGGGCACAATGCACACCCTGGAGTCTATATAGCGATATTACTATATATACTATACTACACTATATTATAGACTGTGTTTGTATATATACATAAGGATGAGGACCGGTTTTTAAGAGACCCTCATTTTTCTAATTTCCCACGTGAACGCCCCGAGACCCTGGGTCCACCTTCCGCGCAGTTTTCTATATATAATAACTGTTTCCGTGCTTCTGGAAGGGTGGAGGGACTACTGAAAAAAATCATATAGACAGGGGGGGAAGAAAAAAAAATTCTTATCCCGTTTGTTTCTCATAGAGAGGGATTTTACCGCCCCCGCTGAGGAAACAGCGCGACATCTGTGATGTTGAGGCCATCGAGGGTAAAAACGTGGCGGTTCATAATCGTGGAGGAAAATTTTTAACGGGGTGTTTGTCCCCCCCGAAGCTGACGGCGCTTCCGTGAGACTTTCGAGGCACAAAAAAGCGGAGTTTCTCCGGGTTCCGGGTTACCCCACGCGATGTTTCGAGTTGTGTGAGCGGCTTCACACGTTTTTGGATTATTCACTCTGCTTTGGATGAAGTCGTGACAGTGATTTTGTGTGGGAGATTCCGTTCTGAGAGTTTCTCAAATTATTTAATTTTTCTTCTTTTTCGTCCTCGACGAAAAAAAAAAGTATTCATTTGGTCCGCGACGAGCAATTTTTGACAAAGAAAAATTCCGGCTCCGTCGGTACGGCAGGTAGATGCAATAATTGCGGAGACACAGGAGACGTCCCCGGTGAATCCCCGATCGTAAACGGTGGAGTGTATACGATCCCCGTTGACGCGAATTGGGTCAGTGGGTTTCGGGGATCCTGGGGGGCCGATGGGAACGAGGTCGTGTGCTGGACGCGCGCACGGAAAATCACGACAATGGGGATTTCGGGGCGTCGCGAGCCGGGCCAGGTAAATTCACGCCACGAGCTTCCCGTGGGAGAGTCGCGCCCTCCCCCGCAATCCTTTGGATTTGTATATTCCAAACCGAGACAAATTTCAACCTAGTCCGTGAATCGTGTGCGCGTTTCCAGCGTGAAGCAGTTACATTTTTTTATTTTTTTATTTTTTTATTTTTACGCAAAGTTGCGATTTTCCCGCCGCAATATTTTCCGGAACAATCTCACTTCGACGCCAACCGAGTGGCGAATTATCTTCATTGCCGAGTTATCGCTTCAACTGCGACGCATTTTATTCTACGCTTTTGCGACGCTTTTCATTCTCGTATTTTTCTTGTCGATTTTTTTATTTTCAAGCAAATTATTATTTTTTTCGAATAAAACGCAAGTGATAAAAAAACTCACTTCAGTCGATATACGAGCCGATAATTTTTTACCACGACTAGCTTATCGAAATAAAAAATCGTTTTCAGGTCCCGTCGGTCTTGCACGCGTAGGTAGGACTCCCTCCGGGTCGCCCTCTGCCCCCTCTGTCCCCCTATTGACGCGCGCAGCCCCTTCCGGAATAGTCGTCGGTCCGCTTCCTTCCGTCCTCGCGAACTTCCACTTCGCGTACCTCATAATACACGCTCTCGCTGCTGCTGCTGCTGCTCCTCGCAGCAGCAGCAGAGAGGGTCCTGGCCACGGCATCAGGAATCACCTGGCAGCGGTTCCCACGTTTCTGCGATTCGCGCTGGCTTCACCCTTTGGCTCGGCTCGACGTGCGCGATGCCGGTAGATCGCGCATAATGCGCACGTCGCGCGCACGTAGACGAATGAGCGAGCCGGAGTGAGAGAGAGAGGAAGAGGGGAAGGGGCAGTAGGGAAAAATAAGAAACGAAAACCTCGCGCATCTATTATGACCTGACCGCGCGGCCGAGGGAACCTGCGCGTGGCTGACACACGAGCAGTCTCGGGAATCCCTCTCCCCCCCTCCCCCCTCCACCCCTGGTCACACTCCTCGCACAGTCCGCACGACGATTTTTATTTTATTGGGAGAAGCGACTGAAGCCGAAGAGGGGGTTAGTAACTAGCCGCGCGCACTTCGAGTTCGCATCGTTTTGGCTCGTCCACACTTTTTCGCTCTCTGCCTGTCTCTCTTTCTCTCTTTATCTTTCTATCTCTTTTTGCCTTTCGCACCCGAGCTGCCCGGCGCTCGGAACCCAGGTATTTACATAGAAAGGCTGAAAGTCGAAGAAGCCGCCACCACCGCCTCGTGTCTATATAACTGTTTCCCTTTCCCCCTCACCTTCCCCCCCGGCGGCCCCGGGAGGATCGTCGCGCGGTTAAAGGGATCGTGGGAGGTTTGGACCCGAAGGATACGGCGGCCTGTGGGAATGTTTTAGCCTCTTTAGACTTATGCGGGTGTCCTTCGAGACTGGGAAGAAAAAAAGAGTGAGAGAGGTAAAGCGAGAATTAAATTATACAGTCCTGAGAATAAAAAATGTTTCGGGGTTCTTAACGACGCGTCCCCGAATTTTCGCTGCAGCTTTTTTCGAGCCACGCGAGAGACTGGCACGAGCGACAGTCGACCCGAGAGGTCGCATTTTTATTGGCCAGTTGAGGAAAAGGTGTAAGTACACCCGTCCAGTGTCGCCTGTACTAAAAATTGTAAAATAAAAATTAAACACTAAAAAATAAAAAAAAAGTTTGCTGCCTTTTCGTTATTTTCCGCGACGTAGAAAATATATCGAATACCCGACTGGGACCGTAAGATTGTCACCCAAAAAAAAAGAAGAAAAAAGGATGAATCGAAACGTCGACAAAAAAAAATCCTGAGCCCGTCCACTGCTCACTATCGCCTGGGCAATCTCATCCGTTTTAACGCGTCGCCCTGACTCGCTGCTGTCGCTGCTACCGAGCCTCGCAACTCGCCGGGTCCGAGGGTGGTTTACACGTAGCTGTCCGCAGCTCCGTAAGAATAATTTGGCGGCCGATCTTTGGGAAACACGATACGTATGTTTAGTCTTCTCCGACCGTCCGTAACGCCGCGTCGTATAGCCCGGGTCGTTCGGTCGTGGGATCTCGGAGCCCCCGCGGGGATCGCACGTTGCCGGCGTTCAGTTGTCTTAACCGCCTGGCAAACGACCCATTTACCCTCTCGAAAACACACAAAATCGGACCTCGCAGTCTCTGATTTTGTTTTCTAATTGCTCTCGGAATGGCCATTGCCGATCGGTCCCTCGAAGCTTCCGGCACGTACTCTGTGACTCTGGGCTCATTAGGAAAATTTACCCTAAGCATTAAAATCGTTCAGAGTAAATTTACGATAAAAAGGGGTGAAAAGTGCATCGCACTCCGAGGCTGCTGCGAGGAAACTGCGTCGTTTTCCCTCGATAAATCCTGACAAACGAGACAAAAAAAAAAAAAAAAAAAACAAGCTACCGAAAGCTGTGTCGTTATCAGTGTCGACTCGTGTCACCCGATACGCTTAACGTCTGCTCGGGATAAGCCTCAATCTTCAGAAGCAACGCGCAGCACTCATCGACCGTGAAAGCTACTGAAATTTTTTTTCGTCACCTACTCCCAATCCCTCTGCACGTGGCTATCCCCGTTTTTTCTCATCTTACCCAAATGCTCAACACGCTCTCTCATCTGTACAGATAAACACAACAACAAACGTGCTGCTCCGGAATCCACTCTACCGTCGTAACAATTCAATCGTGCCCTGGACTTAGCCCTAACACGCTAGAATAATACTCCCAAGAAAAAGAAAAAGAAAAAAAAATCAACACACCCGTCAATCATCGTCATCATCGTCAGAAATAATTGACTATTTTTCCAAAACCCCGAAAACTCCCAAACCTCCCAAACCGCGTTCGACTTATGTTTGCGTTCGGGACTTCAGAGCGTCGAAGGCCGAAATCTTCGGGCGGATCCAGTTTTGGGGGGGTCGCCGGGGCGAAGTGGCGGAACTCGGTCGCCGACGAGTTGGGCTGCTGCTGTGATTTCGCCCTCGGCTTCGCAGCAGCGGCAGAAACATTTTGCAGCGTGAGGCAACGCACGATACCTCAGGACCGTCAGCAGGTTGTTGCGGCGTCGGCGGCTGCGCTCTCGGCAGGGCTGCGAGCTCGAAGCAGCGCCGCGAGAGTCCCGTAGCAGCGACTACACATCGCGCGGCTAGCGCGCAGCCACCTTGCGTCGTCGTCGTCGTCGTCGGGTCCGCGCAGCAGCAGCAGCAGCAGCAGCAGCGGCCGGGCCCGCGCGGCCTGGTGAGAACACTCAGCGCTACGCGTTCCCACCATCGTCTCGGCCGTCTTCGGGTGACTCCTCGGTCGCGCTCGGCTCCTCGTTGAGGACGCGAACGCGGCTCCCGATATCGGGCGCCAACCTGAAAGGAGCTCCCCTCACCCCTCCCCCTCCTCCTCGCCCCGCCCTCCCCTCCCTTTGGCTCATGTGCATCGCGAGGCTCGATCCGCGCGGAGTCCCCGGTGGGTCCCGCGCTCGCCTCTTCGGCCTCTCGCTGCTCCCTCCTCGGGTTTAGGACCCAAGCAACTCGAGTACACTCGAGTTACAACCCAGCCACCACGTTCCTCGGCTCTGCACCGTTCTTGTTCTTCGGAAAGAAATTTTGCTCTCTGTCGATTTGACGCAAATGTTGTCGCGGATATTGCGTTCGATGGTCGAAGGTCTCGGGCTAGATTTTTTTAGGTTGGGATTTAATGAGACGAAAAAAGAGGCGAAAGGATGCAACAGTTTCGATAAATCAGTGAAGACGATTTCCTGATCGTGGCGACTGAATAGAAGTATTTCTGAGGTCGATGCCGCTTTGAAATTTAAAGACGATGTTCCGTTGGCGGAAAACCGTCGTATATGGCAGAAGAATAAATGCAGCTCGCGCACGAGCTGCAAACACGCGTGTACAGCTGTTCATACGCGAGAGATATATATACGAGGAGACGCCAGAAGTCACTTGGGGTCCGGCGAACAATGCCTCATGGGCGCATCTTGCGTCACATTCGGCAGGGTTCTTGGTTGGCACTTCCGAGGGTGACGGTATAACGCACACGAGGCGCATCGACGCGCACGAGGGGGTCATCGTCGAGACACACTCGGCTCGCTTATAGATCGAGGCGCGCGCCAGACGTCACCTTTCCGATCCCCCCAGGTCGATTTATCGATTACCGGGCAGCTGGACGACGACCCCGTTTTTGGCGCCAAAACTTCTTGATCTGGAGACACGACGACACAACCGACTCGGAGAGCCGGAAGATCCGGTCTCTTTCCGCAATTTTAAACAGCAATTTCAGCTCCTGGCTCAACCAGAGACAAGAGCTAAAAAATGTATATATATTTCAGGATCAATTAAAACCCCATCTCTCAAGAAATAAACGATGGAAAATCGACTACAAAAAAAAATAATATAAAATAAAAATTAGAAATAAAAAATATATAAAAATGATAATCACATCCTCGTCGATTCGTTGGTCGAGTTTCGATCGATTTCACGTCCGGTTCTTCGAGCCCACGTGACGACGGATCGAAGATCCTGCCGGGAAATTTCATTCTCCCTGTACGAGTGTCTCCCTCTCCTTCTCTCTCAATCTTTCAGTCTCCCTCAGTCTCCGTCTCTCATATGAGTAACACATATATACACGCCGCGCGCCGCGTGCGAAACGAGTTTCCCCTCTCGCCTTGGCCGCACAATGACGGAAGCCAGCGTGTGCGTTGCGTTAAAGGGACCGCATAACCGTGCGAGCCGAGGAGGAGCGCGCGGCGAGGGACAATGCGCGCCCGACGCGCTTTTCTCGCAGACGTCGCGACGACGTCTCGGGGCGAGCGCGTCGGGGAGAATCGAGGAGGGGAGAACTGGCACGCGACCAACGTCACCTGCTCGCAGTAATATCGTACACGGCCCCGGGGCGGCCCCCGTTTACATCTATGGCTGCCGTATCCCGCCATACACACACAGACAAGTCGAGTCTCCCCACAGTCTTACATCGATTTTCTTACACGCAGCTGCAGAGCATCGTCGTCACGGTACGTGAGTTACTTGTCCAACCGAGTCTTCTGCTTCTTCCTCCGCCGGTGATTACAGCGTCCTTCGGTGCAGCGAGACATATGGCACGGACGTTGAGATTCCCGGTCTGAGCTTTGCATTAATTTCGCACGTTCGACTCCTTGCATCGAGATTAAACAAAACAATAATAATAAAAATAAATAAATAAATAAATAAATCCGTTGGCTGAGGCCGAACTCTCGAAGACGTCGAGCGACGTCTTCAGCAACGCAAATCGTACCACGATGAGATCCTCGTGTAACTCCGGTTTTTACTCGAACAGCTCGAATTTGCTCGAGACAAAAATGAGAATTATTTTTTTATTTTAAGATACAACGAGACATCGGCAAAGTTCCAAACGGGAAAGACAGGAGACATCACAGGATCGCCTCTCGGAATCCTCCAGGTGCTCGGGACAGGGTCACCGGTTCCAAGACGCGTGCCGTTATATCCCACGTGCGACAGGGTGACGGTGGTGGGGGTCGCCCCAATCTCGCATGCGTCTGGCGCAATTCTACGTCATTCTTCGCGGGCAATCTCACCCCTCGGGGTCCTTAGACATCTTTGGGGCTCGCACTCTTTCAGCCATAGAAAATAATGTATATGGTCCGCGCGTGCGTGTGTGCGTACCGAGAGCCACGAGGATCTCGGGGGGCCCTCTCCGTATAATCTTGGGGGCACCCTCCCGGTGCCCCTTGGCTAGGGTGAAAGATTCCGGACCCCACGGGGCTCGCGACGCCACCCCAAGTGACGTGTGCCTCGGCTGACGTCACGAGCATGTGCTCGGGTCCCTCCCGGGCGGCTGGGAGGCGGCAGGAGGGGGGAATATTGGCGGGAACCGCGCGTGTGACGTAAGGGCCCGATGCTTGTGCCCCTCACCTTGCGTCCCCCCTCCCTCCACAAATTTTATATAGCTCCTTGTTGCGCGAAGCCGTGTGCGCATACCGATACGCTCAGAAGTGCCGCGCACCGGTATTAAGGGTAATGATTTCTTTGGTTTGCGACCCCCGAGCTCTCGGGGGTCGACTCGTAATATAATTTCTCGAAGGGACCCGTGAGACCGGCGACGACGTGGACGCGAAAACGCGTGCAGATGGAATTTTCGTGGCATCGAGCAGATGTCGGTGATTCGCGTGGCTCGATCGAAAGAAACAGCTGAGATTTCGCCCGATTGTTCCGATGCCGCCGCCTGACGAGAGCGATTAAAACTTAGGGCGAGGCGAGTCTCAAGGAAAAAATGTTTCGCCACGTGGCTTCGTTTGGTGACACCGCACAACTTTTTTCCCGCTTTTGAGATCTGTCGGTGGAAAGAGGCCTCAGTTTTTGGAAGATGATTCGTAAGAGCGTTATGCTAATTTTTGCTAACCGCTAACTAGCGCTTACGGACTCGCTTGGCTGTCTCCCAAGACTGGGTCAATGTCCCAGAAATGTTGGATAAGCTCGTTACCGTAGCAGCTGTGGAAGTTGGGCGACTTATTGTCAAAATTCGGGATTATGCTAAGTTCGCGAACCGACAAAGTCGGTCCACACCGGCGGCTTAAGTGGGACGCGCGGAATTTGCATCATAAGAATCTTCGGATCTTGGGGTAAAACGCCTTTCGAGGGTTGCACGCTGGAGACACGTATTTTGGGCGACTGTTCGCAGCAACGCGATTTAAAAAAAAAAAAAAAAAAATTACACCTCAGTTTGGCCTGCAGCGATGACTGACGGTTCGTTCCATCATGAGAAACAAACGCGCAGTCGATGAGGGAGGCTCTCGTGTCCGGTGGCCCAGGTGGCTTCGTCGAAGCCTCCGACGCGACATGTGTCCGATTGCGGTGTTGTATTTGTGGGAACGTTTCTCATTCCGATGAAGTGTCCTCGGGGTTCGCACCGCGTTCGTGTCTATCAAAGGGGTCAAACGCTCCCGTTAATCGTGCAAAGTGACTCGAGAGTCGTGCGGTCATCATCAACGGTCTCGGAGCACAAAAGCCACGAGTATCCGGGGAATCGGGTGGTCGCCTACAACAGAAAAGACCTCGTTATCCTCTATTAAAAAATTCGTGAGCAACCACTGTTGTCGATTTTTTCGGACTCTGATTGGTCGTTGCGAAACAACGGCAGTTCGATGTTTAATATTGCTAAAATTGGCAGTTTGTCAGAAAAAAAAAAATTCATTTTTCTCCTCGAATTTTCGATATTTCGGACCAACACCTAGGATTTTTGGAATCAGCGGGAAATTTCCCATCGGATAGGGAAATAAAAAAAAATCGCAAAAAAATAGCAAGCGTCCCAATTTTCGGGCGCAAAAATTTTCGTCCGCAGTGAGACTGCAATGTTACAAAAATACGAGTTCAATGTGCGTGCGGTGTTTTGACAAAAAAAAAAACTATCGACAAAGAGAGCGGAATTGCAACACAGGATGCCCGAAGTCATAATACGCAGTTCATCCGACATCGCAGTTATTTCATAACAAACTGCGAGCGCGTAACTTCTGCGTATTGTCGCTGGCGTTGGACCACCGTGAGAATAGCGATGAGTTATCAGCATAATTCCCATGGATGCCTCAACACCTGGCGGAGTCCTACCTGGCCGCTTGGCAAGTTTTGTCCGTAAAAAAGCGCGGGATCCGGTTCGGAGCTCGGGGCGAAACGTTCGACGAGCCGGTCAATAGTTTTCCGGTAATGACGTCCGGTGCGGCGGCGCTGACACATATGGCGACTCCTTTCGCTCATTGTGACAGATGCGTTTTTCGAACTAAACTCTATTAGCAGTGTATTATTTTCTCGTCGTTGATTGAACTGTCATCGATTGACAATTAATCGGAAGTTCCCTGGAAATTTTGCAAGTTCTCGTGACGTCAGGCAACGCCGTTAAATTGACAGATGATTAGCTGCGCGATATCCGGAAATGCTAAGCATGGGAAAACCACATTCTAAACCAATTTGGTCTATTTCGTTGTCTCGTTAACCCGAAAATTCTCCGTAGACAGCTGTGACTCTTGATACATTACGGGTATCTTTTACACCCATAATTGATATATGAACAATAACTGAGGGTAAATCACTAGAAAGGACCGTGTTACGATCACGGAACACCCTATAATTTCCGGGTCTTTTTTTTTCAATATAATTATAGTGGCCAGCTGAACTTTGAATTTTTATTTGACGCTCTAGTGGGAAAAAAATGAACAGCATGGTCAAAGTGATTGATCGGTAAAAAAAGAAAACATCCTTGAACGATGGTAAGTTGCCGACAACATTCTTGAAATTGGCTGTCGGTTAGGTAGGAATTCACCGGCTTGCAAGTTACCTACAGCTGGTGGGAGATGTTTTATCCCTGAAGCAATTGGAGAACGAATAGTTGCCACTTTTCGCCGATGAGGGCGCGATTAAAATATGGTAAAGTATACGTTACCGACCGAGTATACCAGGTGTCGACCTTCATTTGTCCTTGGAACTTACCTGCAACGACGCTGGCGCCTCCCTCATACAGTGTCATCATCGTCAGTAAATTGGCAACTGGACTAAGTGAACTAACGCTCATCGAAATGACAGAAGAAGTCGTGGGAAGAATTGCAGGTGGCAGGAATTAGTGTCGACATTATCGAAGCCGTCGACAAACGGTTCAGTCACCATTGTCTGCTATAATTAAAGATTTATTTCATAATATTACACCAACAACTATTATTGAATTTTTATAATAATAATTCCTTATTGTGTTAAAAATGCGAATAAACACTTATTCGATAATATATAATTAATATGTATATATATATATATTATTATAATATCTTATCGTTAATATATTAATAGTCTAGAGACGGGATGCGCGCTTGAGATTATGCCGACCCTCCGATCGTCGCGCATACACTCCACCTTCCTTATCGTGTTTCTTACCTCAGCTTCGGGTCGCAAAGAGGTGCGTCCCCGCGATTGTTATTTCTTTCTTTCTTTTTTTATCATTCAATTTTGTTTACACAGTTTCGCGGTGAATTCTCGAAATAATATTATTCTCTCTCGTTCGTCGATATTTGGAATGCTTCGTTACCGTAAGTTTCTTAAGTCGTTATTGCGATAAGAAAAAATTGAAGATTGAGCAGAAACTGAAGGAGTTCGTCATGAGGATTGGGCGAGATTATCACGACGGGTTCGATAGATTAAAACGGAACGAGTGTGTAAAAACATTGCAATTGAAAAAGCCGAATATTGCAAGCTGACTTGGTCACGGATGATAATAGTCAGTTGTCGGACAAAATAACAGTTGCACGGTGCAATTAATCATCTCTCGTCGCGCGACAACTCACTATTTTTCGTCCACGTTGGAAGTCGGTCGATAAACTATAGATCCATTTTTTTTAAATATATTACACGGATGACAACTGCGATAACGAAACAACACATGTGTTATGCGGGTGTGTACGCTAATCTGTATATATATCTATGTATATATATAAATATATGATAAATTCTGCAAAATATAATGATATGGCGATCGTATGCAATTGTACAGACACAACGTCGGAGAGGATCTGCTCGCGGTCCGTGTTTTCGTTCTCCTTGCTTTTTTTTCTCAAACGATGCGGATAAGATTACCTGGCATTATATTTTTTTCTTGCGACGGTATTTGATAATATCGATAATGTACAAGACGTAAGTACAATAACTATTGTAGCTTAGACGAGAATCTGTTATTGCCGACCCTCGGACCGATGTCTGGAATTCCGTATGCTTCTAACGATATCGACGCGCGCATCGTGTCCCGCGACGAAATATCGTTTCGAAAAAAAAAACAAAACAGCGCGTTTCGCAGATTTGGCAGTGTACAGATTTTCGGGACTGCGTGGCTCTTACCTCCGGATTTTTTCGATCGTCGGCGACGATCGAGCGGGCGCTCGGCGCCTTCGTACGGAATTTTTACGCCTATCTAAGAATCCCCGTCATCGTCGACTATCCAAGTAAAAGCGTACGAATCAACACAGAGTCTGAGGCTTCGGCAATTGAGGTATTTGTGACGTAACTCGCTCCTCGCGCTTACGACCGACGAGCGTCGTGTTTACTACCGAAGATTCTTTCGTTTTCTCTTCATACCCTTAGCATTAACATTTTATTTCATTTTTTTTTCTTTTGAATTCCTTAACTACCAGAATTGTTTCATTTCTTTAAGTCGAAGACATGTTTTTTTTTTTATGTATTTGTATTCGTTTTGTACTTGTACTGTTCAGCAAGGCAGCGTGTTGCACTTTGTTACTTTTATATTAGTCGGGCCGCAATGTGCACGAAAGATCACACGATCTCGATACATACTACTTTACCACAGCTTTCGTTTTTTACTTTATTTTTTTTTCTTCTATTTATTTCATTTTTTTTTTCGTTCGAGACGTTGGCCCATCGCGCTTTCCAAAGGACTCGCAAGGAGGGATGCGCTAGTTAAAAATTTTCTTTTCGTATTTCTTTTTTTGTTCTTCGAGTACTGAAAAAAATGTACGTTGTACGCCGATCCTAATATTACTACTTCCTGCCCACACGAATTGCATGGTCAATCGTATGATAATTTTAGACTAATCACCATTGAATTCGTTTGTACGGCGGGAATCGCTCTTTCGTAATTCGTGTTTTCAACGGTTGATAACAAAAATGTATTCTGAATCAGAACATTTTTCTGTTTATTTTGTTGATTTTTTTTTCGTTCGCTATACCCAATATTCACAAGTACCCGCTTACGTAGATACATTAGAGCTTATAAACCACCAAACGGCAATTGGAATTACACGCGCGACGCACGCTCACGTGGTTCTTATCAATCGCACAATCGAGAGGACGTTTATCGTTGAATTATTATTTTTTCACAAGATTATGGCGTTACGGTAAATCAATTTTGAAAAACAAACATATACATCAATAATAATATAATAATAATAATATAATATAATAGCATAATAATGTACCAATAATAATGATAAGTAATCGACCAGTTCTCATAAACATATTTCAACAATCACTTTGAGAACTGACTTACTAGTATATGAATATAATAATAATAATAACTAATAATAATAAAAAGAACGAATAATAAGAAAGATTATCTTAAGGAATATGCCTAGATCGTAAATATGTATGTATAGATATGTATACGTATGTACATAAAAAATTAACATAACGCGGCAACGTCACGTTCTTCGTTATCGTACATTGGTTAGACTAATTCACGTCGAATTCCCTCATTCAGTAATCGTAAAAGGCGCACGTGTGTACAACACATTTTCCTTCCATCGCGAATGCACAAATGTATTGCCCAGACGTATGCAGAATTCCTTCGAATATCGATATAATAGTTGAAAAGTATAAAAAGAAAAAAAAATTATCGTAGAAACAAAATAAAAACAAGGCGTTTGCGTATCCATAGTATTGAACGGTATAAATTGCTATTATACAAGTTGAGTAACGACACGTAAACGTGTTTACATACGGTACGGCGCGATATTCGTAAGTGATAAAGAAATCGATGATTACGATGGTGCAAAGTAAAGGGAATATAGTACAGAATGTCGAGATATAAATGTGACAACTGAGATTTGTGCTTCGAGTCTGTGCGACATCGGTGCACCGAGCTGAAACACGTATTCACGCCTGAGTCCCACTTTTTTCGTTTAAACCCGTCGGGGTGATAACGTGACGTCCAAATGACCAAAACTTAATCTACTTATCAATTGCGCCCAATTTTTTTTCGCGGTGGTTCCTACGATTTCGGAGCACAAGTCACGAGTGACCACGCAACGAAGCTCTCGGCGAGCTTGACGTTGGAACGAACCGACGTGATCGTCACGAGTGAACGAATCGTATTGTGATTGAAAAACGACTTCGTCAGCTTCCAAATACGACGATTCATACCGGCTACAGACTGATGGACACACGTAACACTCACTTATCAGCTATGCGATATCTTCGTGCGAATCCGAACTTTGGTCCATTCTTAAAAGAAAAGAAAAAAAAACACGTACGTTGTAAATTCACAGTTCACTAGTCGCGATACTTTCCGTCGTAAAACTGTGACATTTCGATTCCAAGACTCGTTCATTACGATGGTCAATAATCGACTGTTGTACCTCCACTCGTAGCTACGGTGAAAGTGATGTTCAACGCATAAACGCCAATTACAATTGTTTTTCCATTCTCACAATTACCGTACGATTAGTTATCGATAGACAGTGGCTGACGATCCGTCATGTAGTTTTTTTTCTTTTTGTTTTTTGCAATTTTCCCTTCCAATAAATTTAAAAACTTTCCGTAACAATTAATTTATACTTAGGGTTCGTTAATATTAATTATGGCACAATATAAATATTATATTTAAAGTCTTTTTGAAGACATAATAAAAATAAATCTAAGTAGTCTTTCTCCTATGTTTGACAATTTCGCCTCAAATTTCTCGTAATTACATCCCTAAACTTTTCGATTCGAAGACAATTTTTTTTTCTCTTTGCATTCTCTAGCTTGCCCTTTTGCGGTAGCTCGATTCGCTTTATTTTTATTTTTTTCAAAATTTTTGAAACAAATTTTTCGCCCCTTCTCTCTTTTACAAATGTGTTCAATAGAGAAAAAATTCGCAACGTTCTCGAACCATCGAGTCGCGTTCGCAACGCGTCGAATGACACCGCGAAATCGAGTGTCGGACGATTTGCGAGAGCGACAAAAATGGTCCCGAGAACGTTTAACGATTTTCCAATATTCTTTGGTAAAACAATATCACATGAACAAGAAAAAACTTTAAAACCAATCGAAACGGTCTAATCAGTCGATATTCCTGTATTCAGGAAAAACAAAAACGAATGTGAAAAACCAGTCGGCGCAAATTCAATTTCCCTTTTTGCACCGACGTTTTTTTTTTTATTAAAAAAAAATCAGCCTTCTCGAAAGTAAATTCACGTATCAAAGTGTTCCTTCACAGCGCTAAGAAAATAAAATTGAGCTCGGCCGGTCGTCGGCTCAAAGTGCGATTAATCGAAACCTACTACCCCCGCAAGTACCCCCTGTAAACATCGTGCATCACCGCGGAAGGAAAATCGTTGGAAGTAGAACATTCGGACTAACCAAATCGTTGGTCACTTGGAAGAAGTTAGTCGGACACATCGTGTCGCTTTCACCGAATTGTGTGCAAAATTATCCCTGATTCCCGGTAAATTTGACATATCCGTGGAAACTTAAGTATCACCGATAAAAAAAAGAGAAAAAAAAAATAAGCGCGACCTGTCGAAAATCGTGAGATATATTGAACGGCGTGCACGTTATTTACGTTCGTCCAAGTCTCGTTACATCGAGTACCAAGTATCAACAACACAGCGCTCCCGATTCACTATTCGATCCCATTCTATCCTCGTTTCCTTCGCTCTCTCGCTCACCGTTATCTCTATCGTATGTATGTATGTACACGTTATGATATTACGAATAGTGCAAATAAAAATAGTTAAAAATATTTGTTTCTGCCCCCCTCTTTAGACTTTCGTACGAAGGCGTACGAGAAAAAGTAAAATCCATGCATTAAAGTCGATAAGGTGCAATAATTTGTTTTTTTTTCTGAATAATTTGCTCTCCTAACGCTAAATCGTTAAATTGATCTCTCTTTCCCTCCGAGAAGACATGACGCAGTAATAGATACGTTTCCAGGCAGATGATGGAGTGCCCATTTTGTTTCCATTTTTTTTTCTTTAATTTCGAAGAAGTTGGCACATTAGAATGAATTTTATCATGTTCGTAACTTCGTGACCTCGTTCCGATAAAGAGTTTGAACAGATGTCGAAGTGTGTGCACCCTAGAAAGATATGTCAATCGAACCTGTACCTGTTGCATGCGAATCGTCGTGGCAGCTGATCGCGCGCCCAGCATTCGCAGCGTTAAATCGTGTCGTCAAGGACGCGAGTCAAATTCGAAAAGTTATCGTCTTGACGATTAAGAGAAAATATTTCAAAAGTTAGCAAAGCTGGTGTCCTTCGATGGTCGATTAACATAAGAACGAACTCGTATTAATACTGGTTCGCCACGTCGGACTGCAAAACGTGCGAGATTCCATAGAATTTCTATGCAATAAAAAAAGAAAGAGAAAATTCTGCAAAAAACGCTTGGGTTTGATCAGCTGCCGTTCCAATCGCGCAGGGTCACTGAAGTAAATCCAATCACGAGGAAAGGCTTTCGTTTAGCCATTACGACTACTCTCACAACACTGAACATTCATGTATATCCGTATACTTTTGAATAACATCGCAATTCCGCCCCCTCTCCTCCCTCCCCATTAGTATACCAACTGAAGAACATCACAGAATTTCCCAATATCATAATGAATTTTTTTTTGTTCCTTCCTTTTAGAAGATCTTTGCGTCGTTTAACATAATGTGGAATAACGCGTACCCCTCCTTCCTTACTGTTATCGCAACTGTTCTTTGCCTCTCTTATCACAGAATTACAGAAGGTTTCGAAAATGACTAGGTTCAATTTCACTACCGATATATCTTCTGTTCGTATCGTTTTTAAGACCGAAAATCAATTTGTAAATAAATATAACATACGAACTCGCTCGCTTTCGCTTCAGTCAGTTATCCACATTATGTTCGTACAACGCGTCAAAAATAATATAGAATTTTTTCTTCTTCTTCTTTTTTTCTTTACACTTACAATTTATATATGACCTTGAAAAGTCCTTTTTGACACAAATTTGCACTCCCGCCGAGCGAAGAACGACTCGCGGGAGTCGCCTAATTCTAAAATCGTATAATTTTTACGGTATACTTCGTGATTAGAGGATATGTCAGAAAGCCTTCCTTCCTTTTCTTCTTCGTTCTAATTCCGTCACTAAACGACCCCTCGTTACTCATCTCATTTCACTACGAAATCTAAGATACATGTAGTTGTTACCTCATCGTTTGTTTTTTTTTTTTTGTTTTTTTCTTATTAATTTGTACTTGCTCGTTAGTGATAATGGCTTTTTCCCTTGTAGCTTACGATAAAACATCAATTTCTTCATTTCTACACTGAGTTTTCAGACCTGAATACGTTGCGTCCATGATTAACTTTTTAGGGTTTAACTTTTCTTGTCTAAATTGTACATTTTCCGGTTTATCTTTCTCGTTATTTCCAGTACGTTCTAATGCTTGGAGAGCAGGATAGTGGAAGGCACACGTGATGGTAAACTGCGAACGGATTCATATCTATCCGATGATCGAAGGAACAACGTCAAAATTGTCGGACGATTTTTTTGCACTCGGAGACATCGTCGTAGACCTGGAATCCATAAAGTGGCTACTATCAATCATCAAGTTCTTGACAGTTATCACTTGGTATTCGTCGGGCTCTATCGCGATTTCCTCCGAGCGTTATGACGGCTCGAAAATTGAAACGAAACTCGATCGCTCGTCGCCTGCAGCTGATACGAATAAAGAAAGGCGTGTAAAATTGATATTTAACGCCGTAGCTCGCGGAATCCAAGGTCCCGACCACTACCTAAGAACTCATCGATCGTCTTACGCCTTTATATTGCACACTCGCCAACAACAGAGAACAAATTAAATAGAAACAATCGAACGGTGCGTGCACGACCCCAAGTTATTCCGTCAGTTATTCCACCGTCCGGCTCACCAACAAATTGCAAATAGAGCGACATCTTGTCTGACAAATAGAGGCCCTACCAACGCCAATGCGCGACGACGTCAAGATCCACATCGATTTACCCCGAGCAATAGAAATATAGCTGTCGTAAAGTGTCGTAGTGTTTGTAACGAACGAACGTTTTTATCTTCTTTTACGTTGTTTTTTTTCCCCACCTAGTTTAGAAAATTATGGACTCACATTCCGACTGCAAAGACGTTGCCAAAGGTGATTCTTATAAAATTCCGATCGAAAGAGATATCGTCGTCATTAGCGTATCGTATGAATATAATATATCTATTTACACAGTTCAAAATATCGATTTTTTTTGTTTGTTTGTTTGTTTAAAGAGTTAAAAATATAGTCTGTTAATTTGCGCGCTTGATGGACCTTGTACACGTTTTGAGTCCGCAAAATCTACATATTCCTCGCGTACAATCGATCGTTTTTTTTTGTAGCTAATCGTGTTCTTCCTTGTTTTTCTTTCTCTCTCTCTCTCTTTCCTTCCCTTCGTTTTCTGCTTGTGAAACTTTGTCGGATTTGAGCACATCAGATTTCGTAATTGAATTTTACTTAGGCCTAAGTAGACGATAAATGTATCCCCCGATTTGACTTATTAATTAATATAAACACATGTTCGTCGGTTTTCACACCCCGCGCTCGCGCAGAGAGAGAGATATGTGAGCACACAAACATGCATGCATACGTATACGTCCACATATATTGTAATACATGAGCGTCGGCGTACGCTCTCTTTCTCGCCGCTCTTATACACCACGACTTCTCCTCTCTCCACTCCTATCATTGATATTTTTTCGTTCACCCGCTTAGTCTGCCTGCGTTAATTGTTTCACGTCTCGTTTTCCGGACATGCGTTATACTCCTCCTCTTTGTTAATTTTTCGCTTGACCAAAGGTTACCCAATAATTTTCCTTCTATAAATTTTGTTCAAGCCCGACGGCTCGTTGATTCATCTCGACCGAAGGGTCGTCGCCTCAAGCGATTAAAAAAGAATTTCGTTAAATTTTCTTCTTGCTTCTTCGGAGCAATGGAATGTTTCCGATTGTTCGTCACGTTTGGTTAAGCTTATTTTAAGTAAACAATTTTTTTCATCTCTTCATAAAATTTCTCAGTCGATTTAGTTTCCACATTCTTTGGATTTAGCGCAGTCTTGACGAAAGAAAAAAAAAAAAAGAAAAACAAAAAAAAATAGATTGCCGCGACGAGGACACGAGGAGCCAATTTCGTAGGGCTTTTTGCGCAGACCGACCGAGCCGGTGCTTTCGCGATATGACATTCCGGTTGACGCCAGCACCGCGGAAGGATCGCGCGGTGCGTCACGGCGTCGAGTTAGGGCGGATCCGAATTTTCCGCCGTGGATTCCGCTGTGATTCCTGATTGGCGCAGGATCTGTTTCGGCGGCGCGACTTATCCGACCGATTTAGGTCCCCGAGCTGAGGTATCCTGCCTGTGACGGATCGCGGATGTGACGATAATCGTCGGCCGTTCCGTCGTAACGAGCTGGATCGGCGATACAGCCGCCGCGATCGCTCCACCACTTTCACTGCGACTGCGGCTGCTGAATCTGCGTCTGCTGCTGTTGCTGCTGCTGCTGGGCTAATACACTCTTGATCCCCGTTGTCTTCAGCAGCCGTTTGAGCATTCCGCTCGAGCCGCGATGCTGAAGACTCTTGTGCGTCGTGAGCGAGTTCTTGGTGCGATAACGACGATTGCAAAACTCGCAGACGTAGAGCGTGTTCGACTGCTCGTGTTTGTCCTGGAAGTGACGCTTCAGCGAGTAATAGCAGGAGAAACTGCGTCGGCAGTAGGGACATTCCTGGGGCTCGTTTATACCGCCCGCGGTCGGCGGTGGCATCCGGTACACGGCAGCGGGAGGCGTCGTAGGCGGATGCATCCCATTGCCCGTACCTGAAAAACAGTCGCATTTTCGGGATCAGTACAACAGCGGCTCGCGTTCTGATTGGCTTTCGTGGAATCGACGGTTCGACGAATCAATCGCCGACAGAATTCCCGTGGCGTCATTGTCGTGCGCGGAAATTTCGATAATTTCATTAAACGAATTGTCGAGCCGAATTTTTCGTCGACTCAAAAACGGGGCCGTATTCCGCGCACGCAAATCGGGAACACGGATCGAGTACGTTCAGCGATGGACGAGATATTTGAATCGTTCTACATTTTTTTTTTATCATCGATGAAAATTTCTACTGTGTCGTCCATCGCTGAGGTAAATTACAGCGGTGGGATTACTGCAAATAAGAGGAGCGAGAAACTTTAGTCAGGACGGTGAGAAGCTTGAGGGGGGGTCAAGATTGTGTCATGCATTTTTAATGAGATGTACAGTGCGGGCGTTGACATGGTGCACAGTGACAGAGAAGTGACGGAAAGAAGAGGTGTCGGTTGTCTTGATTTTTTTTTAGTAACAAATAAATTCCGTGCTGCGCGCGACGCGAGTCTGAAAGGAAAAGTAACCGAGTAAGTACGAACGAGCGTGCAGACAACATCGAACATCAAAAGCCCACATGGATGACGAAACGAAAGCGAATGCGAGTATGCGTACGTAATACAAAAAAAAACGAAAAAATAAAAGTTGAAAAAAATATGTCGTAAAAAATTTGGACAAACCATAAACGTAGGCGAGGCACGTGGGATTCGGGTTAGTAGTTGGGAGCCTGAAGCGTAACTGTACGATTTATCTTTTCTGTTGGTTATTATTATTATTATTAATAATAATAATTTTTTTTTTCCTTTAAAATAGGGAAAGACGAACCCTGTTAACCTGCTGACGTTGGATGCTCCGAATATAAAATAGAGTATTTTGTTCTCTGGTTGCATCGAGACGCGCGACTCGGCCTACGTGTACGGTAGTTAGAAGACTCAACTCGATCGCAACGCTTAGGTCGATTAGTGCGCGAGAGAGAGACGATCGTGCGCGGTGCAGACTCGTCGGTTTTTCGATATCGTTCGGCCATTCACAAGCGCGAGCTTCTCCGATTGATTAACCCATGCATGCATTACGAAGTGTAGGAGGAAGACTCGTCGCCCACCCGATCGAGTTCGCAGTCCCGTTCAGCCGTGCGAGCGGCGAGGAAATCGTGGATGCGGTTTGAGGAAAGAAATATATTGCAAATTTTGTGTATGAATTATTTTGAGGGCAATGATTTGACTTCAATGAACGTATTTGTGCAAAAAAAGTGACACACAGCAGCGTGTGAATTCTATTCTCTACAGGTTTGTGAAATGGGTCTTGGAAAAGGTGCAACAGCGAACGAGACTGACCGGATTCGTGGGTTATATACGGTTCGGTTAGTCGGTCATGCACTTCCTGCGAGTAGCACTCAGAGCCAGGATAGATACGAAAAAGTAAACGGTTTGGTAAAATTAATAATACGTAGGAAATAGTGTTGGAAAAAGATGGACAGAGAGAGAAAAAGATGGAGAGTAGATAGTTAAGCGATGGATTCGGTGGAAGGAATTAAATTGTGTGTATAGTACAAGAGAGATAAAAAAGGGGGTCTGAGTAAAGAATGAGAGAGAGAATGCAAATGGAGAGAAAGAAAAAAAAATAAAATAAAAAAAAGATAAATAAGAAAGAAAAAACCGTTTTAAAGTTTCGTGTGCGTGGCCCTACCTTATCTAAACCTTCAAAAGAACTTAATGTCAATGTCGCCGGGTCTGCTCTTATGATAGGTATAGATATGGGTCATCAGGGAGTTTCGCGAGCAGTAGACCCGCTCGCAGATGACGCATCGGTACTCCTCCTGTCGTTCGGCGTGCTTGTCGGCCACGTGGCGTTTCAGGGATGCTTTGCTGCAAAGCACCTTGCCACACAGTTGGCAGGTGAAGAGCTTCTTGGCAGACGGCGCGTTCAGCGAGTTCAAGGTCAGCCCGGGCATGGAGGCGAGCACTGAAACACAACAATGCACCTCATGCAACACCCCACACTTACCTACACCATCTCCTGACTTCACTCTTTTTTTTTTTTCTTAATCTCTTTCTAATATTAATTTTTTTTTTTTTCGACAATACTTTTCTTTTTCTTTTCTCTTTTGCTCTATATCTTTTTCTGTCCTGTATCGTGTTTTCGTCGTCAAAAATAAAGCCTAAACTCGTATTCCAGATAGTCCAGATCTCTCTTGACGATTGTTTGGAAGGATAGACAAAAAAAAATTAAACAAACGTGCGGTGCGAGTCCCGACGATGCAGTTTGTAGGAATCGTCGCGAGGGGTCGTCGACACGGTCTCTCATTCTCAGCCCCACCGCCAACCCCCACGGTAAAAACGCGCGAAGAGGTCGCGCGCGTCCTCGTCGTCGATTTCGAGAAAGAACCGCCGGTCTTTAGGAGCGATGAAAGGACGAGCGCGTCTTGGTCTGTCTGATTCTCGCGCGGTGGCGCTACGGCGACGAATTAAACGTCAATAAGTACAGAAACGCCTCATTTATTCAGCTGTCTCTCTCTCTCTCTCACTCTTACTCTCGTTCGCTTCGAGGCTCGCGAGACGTTCGTGAAAGGAGAGAAAAGAAGGGACCGCGAGTCTCTCCGCGCGGCGACAGTCATAATATATAATATTCAACATCTCGCGCGTAGAGAAACCAGAGGCTCGGGGATCTCGCGACGCCGGTTCGTATTGTTCGAAAATTGCTCTTTATTCAATTTCTCGAGTTGTGTCTCATTAAACTTCAGGCGAAAAGAAACTTGCTCGGCGACGGAGTTGGATGGGCGCGCTGGGGGGTGGAGGAAGGGTCGAGGGTAGGATCGGCAGGCGAAGGAAACGTAACTGAAGAATAACACGGTACATTCATGTTCGAATGGGCGCAAGGATCTCCGTGTGTGTGTGTGTAAACACGAAACGAGACGGGAAGAAAGAAATTAAACGAGATCCGAGGGTGAAACATGACAAATGAAAAAATAAAAAATAAGTGAAAGATGTACATATATATATACACATTGTATAGATATATTTACATCTCTATGTAATTGATCGAGAGAAAAGAAACGACGCAATGCGAAAAACTGAGCTTTTCGTTTTAAGCGACAGTTATTGTACCTCAGGATAAACTGCATCTCGTTAAGAAACGGCTCGTGCCGTTATCAGTGCTGTACGTACTGTATAACGAAGGCTCGACAAAAGACGGCGAGGGAAACACTGAGCATTCTGGGAGACACTTAAAGCATGCAATTCGAGAGTACAATATACTCGCGAGCCAGTGTTGACTGAGAGCGCGGGGGGTGTGCGCGACGTTTAATCGTCTTTCCGCAAGCTCTTGCAATGCAAAATGCAATGTCGAGGATTTCCGTAAAGGATGCACTCTGTCTACGTCGTGTTTTTTGTTTTTGTCTTTCTTTCTTTTTTTCTTTCCTTCGTTTCTCCGCGAGAAGGAATGATTCTTAGGCGACGTCTCGGCCGCAGCGACAATTGACATCGTCGGTGGCCGCAAGACTACATCGCAGACAAGACGGGTGTATTGACGACGGAGTGAGGAAGGGAGATGTAAATCGTGGCGGGATTTCTTCGCATGACGGACGCGACAATGTCCGAAGTTATGAGGGGATTGCTGTTTGTGTGAGTGTAAACAATTCGGGACACAGATCCTTGGTCGTTACGATTGCGATGGGGAGGTCAGACGTACTGATCGAGAATTGCTGCAGGATTTCAACGCTAAGTATAAAAAAAGATTTTCATACAAAAAATTAATATCCATCACCGCGAGCGCGTGTAATCGCAGCTTTTGGCCCGCAATCCGCCCTCAACTGCAACATCCGTATGAACTGAGTAATTTATCACGACGATGTTTGACGTGACATAATTCTATAATTACCGGGTGTACATAACTTCGCCGATATATGCATATATAATGACTGGGATCGTTAAGCGAATCCAATGCCGACGTATAACGATGTGTAGTTAGGATTTTATGGCTGACGTCACAGTGGGAACAACACATCAACAGTGAGATATCGGTCGTACAATTAAACTAACTTACCTTTAACCTGAAAATAGCGCATTGACTAAATTGTAATTTTGTAACGTGAAATTGATCATAAATTTATCGACGTTTAGGGGTACACGACGGTAATTGACATTATATTCAACGCTCGCTTCTTTTCGTGAGGATGCGATAGGTATCTACAAAAAAAAAAGACAACGAAGTTGTTAAACCAAATAGTACATTTCATATTATATAAAAATGAAAATATATTAAAATGCATTTGACATGGCTTAAAATAAAAATAATAATAATAATAATAATAGTAATAATAATAATCGTAATAGTCATCAATAAATATATACTATAACCAGAACACCTTGGCAGATAACAAATAATAAGTAAGCAAGAGAACGTAACCATCGATTTGTTTGTGTTGTTCTATTTAAATTTCTTCGTTTCGAATATGCGCGAGCAGAGATTTTGGCGAATACGTTTCTGGACTTAAAAAAAATTCTCAATCGATTGTAAATTCAGGTTTTGTTTCTTTATTCTTTTTGCTTTGTATCGACGCAGTCAGCTGATGAATATGCTATTGTTTTAGTTAGTTCGATGGGCTTCATTCCCCTTGATTTTAGTTATGTTCGCGCAGGTACCAATTTTTCTGCTGTGTGTAATTTTTTATATCATCTTACGACGTTATTTCGCTAGAGTATAGGCGCATTACGGTAGAATAATGAGTAAATAAAAAAACCTAACCATGTATCATTTAAGCTATTGTACGAAGATTGTGCTTAATTTTTCCTGTAGTCACAGTTATCTATAGCAATCCTATTACATATGATGTATTGATTATATGTGAAAAAGCTGTACGTGTGTGTGTGTTTGTATGAATATGTATGACCCTTGACCATTTATTTTGCGTCCCACGGCGCAGTGGAAACCAGTGAAAAAATAATAATAATCGCGCGAACGCGATTTCTCTCGCTCTCTACATACCTATATACGCTTATTCGGGAAACGGTTTTGTGTCGCAGTTCTCGAGTTTCTTGCAGACTCCCTTCACTTTTGTAAATCTTTTCTAATTGCACTATAAAATGCCTTTTTTGGAAGCTTTTCTTCATTTTTGTTTAGTCTTCTTTTTAACTTAATCATTGAGGAGTTTTCCTCGATTTTACTAACAGTTTGGTAACATCAGTCAAATATATCAATCAGTCCAATATAATAAAGTCGACTAATTAAAGAATAAGGCGAATCAGTCCAATTCAGTCAAAACCGATGTATCGCGTGTGGCCATTAACACGATTTTTCACAGGTACGATTTCAATTGTTTACTTTAAGACAAGCCCGAAGCCGTTTTTATATATATATTTTCACATATATATTCATATATCTTTATATATTTTTGTTTTTTTTTATACATATAGCGCCAACTTCTGGCCATTTGCGATACTCTCAAAATCCAAATTCAGTCTTTCAACGAAACAAAAAAGTAGGGCTACAATTATCGGCTCGCCGATTCTACAATGGAAACTCTTCGTTTTTCTCTCTTCTGACCTTTCACCCCTTTAGCCTCGCGATTCAGTGGTACGCGACGAGACGCAAACCGGATATATCTCGTATCCACGAATGACGTTTACGCGGTGCGTGTAAATGTACGTAATATAACGGGAACAAAATTTAAAAAAATAAAAAAAAAAGAATCAAATAAACTCTACGAATATATATCATATGCAATTAAATATTCCTCAATTTATATTAATTTCATTAATAATTTATTATTCTCATATAGAACGTCGCCCACGGTGGGGTGACAAATATTCGCGTATTTGGCCATTTTTACAGTAGTCACAAGTCGCAATTTGTCGGGATAGTCTACGTTTAAATATTATCAATATCAGTTCTTTCTGCCTTGACTACTATAAAACTGCGTATTCTTTATCCCCGTAATTTAAAGCTTCGTTCTTCATTTCCGCTCCGAGTGACCGTCCCAGATATCATCGTCGTCATCGTCTTTTTTTTATCTATAATATTTATATCATCGTTCACGCTCGAACCGACAAGTACATACTTTTGGAAAGGCGAACGACAATCGCAATCGAGCTGAATGATCGATCTCGCGTCAGCACAAATCTACAACCGGTTATTAAGTCTTCATTCTGCGACGTGTTTATAGACAGTGTATGTGATCTCAAAAAATATGTGCTGGTCGGAACGCTCAGTTGGACATACCCTACAGTTATACTATCATAGCCTAACTATAAATAATTGTGTTAACGTGTGTGGCTTATATTTATATATATAGTGTGTATGTACGTTTCTGTGTATGTGAGCGTGCGTATGTTTCGTGTATGTGTGTGTGTGTATTTGTGTGTTCCAATATATCCATGCACAAGTATCGGTACGTTTCCTGTAAAATATAATGGATATACCGTATGAATTTATGTTCTTCGCAGGGCTGCAAAATTTCAGCTTGCTACAATTAGTCGTTATTAGTCCGGTCAAATTAGCGTCAACGCCCCGAGTTAAACTTTGCAAAATTGTGGCATCGAAGGAAAGTGTCAACCACAATTTCGAAAGACAACTCGAGACGTCACACTAAGCTCTCTGATCTCAATTGGAATACAGAGTTCACCTTTGACTGGACCACATGACAGGGGCCTAAGCTGTCTGTAAAGTTAATCGATCAGGTATCTCCAAAGCTCCCTTGATAATCGTTTTAAATTCGTGACCTTCTGTAAAAATTGTATGTTTTTTTTTTTAAATATTCAACGCAGAACAAACTTGATAATTTTGCCCGTTTATCGGCGATTATCAAGGACGCTTTGAAATCGCGTCTTATGAAAGTTCTACTAAAATATATATGTGTATGCGGTTCAGCTATATGTATATGCGGCTATTACTATTTCGGTACACAAGTTTATCTGTCAGTATTCAATGGACCGTCTTTCCTGTTAAACTGGTAAAGGTTTCTCACGTTTTGTTGTTGTTCTCTCGGTATTTCGTTATATTTATGAACTGGTATAATTATGGGGATACGGATTCTCACCGATAACAGTATGCAAATTCTCAACCGCGTTCCGCGCGAAGTGCTCGCGGGCGAGTAACAAAAAGCTCGATATCTACGAACGTGGAAAACCCAAAAAAACTGCGAAACGTCATTTTGCGGAAATAAGCGATGCGACGATGTCGCGCGTGACGAAAATCCGTGGATACGGAAAAAACGCAATTCCGATTGACGCTTTTGCGATAACACGTAACAATGTAGAAACGTAGAATAATTGTTTTCGTAATAATTAAGATAATGTAAGGTACTTTATGTAAAGCCCGGTATACGCAACACGTGAAATAAATGCGCCACCACGAAATATCGTACCCCGTTAAAGCATCTCTCATATGGAATGAATATATTAAGATAAAATATATATGCGAAGCGATGTGAAATCAAGATGTTTTTTTATCGTTTTTCAACGCCGTAAGAAAAACAGAGCATAACGGTGGATGCAATAAGTATAAAAAAAAAATTAATTTTGAATACCCCGCGATTACTCCCTTGAGTCGCAATCACTCCGCATATTTGTATATATTATATCATTGCATCGCGAATTTTCGATGTAACGCGAAGCAACAACGTGGCAGTAAAGAAAACCCCAGTCTGTCGGAAACCAAAGAAAATCCTCAATTATGTTTCGGGGAAATCCCGAGATCTATATATATATATATAATAAACATACATTATCAGTACGTTGTGGCTTCGCGATTATATCGCGCTATATTTTCTCGCATTTTTATATATGTTTTTCTTTCTCTCGCGTGTTCCTTTGTTTTATACTTATAAAGTCTCGAAACGAAAATAATAATTAAAAAAAAACATGCTATCTCGAGTAGGCAATTAATTTTTGTTTCGTTTCGTACAGTCTTTTAACGTGTGAATGTTTTTCTTTTATCTTCCTAAAGTTAGTTGGACGATGGCGTCTTTGACACCTGAAAGTTTTCAGTTTTCATTTCTTTTTTCCTTTTTCTTCTCAATTCTTCCCCATTAACAGAGCCTAACTAATAGTCCGCGATTTAAGCCGCGTTGTATATAACACTTCGTCCTTTATACCTCGTGTGCCCAGGCATCTCGCGCGCGATCGCGACCACTGTACATCTTTTATTACAGAGATGGATTACAAAAATGTCACGGACGCGTGCTCTCGTATGTCTCCAGCGAGACGGTCTACAAAAATGACGAAAAAAAACAACAAACACGCACGGCTATCCGAGTCACGGATGAAAACAAAAGGGAAAATCGCAGAGTCCTTGCAGGATGCTTCTCTTCGCGATCCTCCGAACCGTACGCGTCCACTCTTCAGTCAACAATCAATCTCTTCTATACTTCGTATAACAAATCAGTGCGCCTCTCCTGCATCTCTTTCTCTCTCTTTCTCTCTCTCTCGAATCTCGAATCTCGTTACTCATTTGGAAGCACTGTTTAACCGTTCCTCGGTACGTCCTCCGCTGCCCGGGGAAAGTCATCATCACTGGTCGACGAGGCGCGACGAGATCCAGTCAGTCAGTCGGTCAAGTCAGCTCAGCCAGTTCTGCGCGACCATTCTTGAAGTCACTCTCGAGTCACACTACCCCCGTCGCGGAAAAAACGGCCCCTCAACGAATCCTCTACTTCTGCCTACGATGATAGATGCTCTTGTGATTGTTCAGGCTGTTGAGCGTTCGGAACACTTTGTTGCACAGCACGCAGAGGGCGCTGTTCAGCGGCTGAAAGTGCTGCTGCTCCTTGTGGCGCTTCAGCGTGAGCTTCGTCGACAGGTTCTTGCCACAAACGTCGCACGTGTAGCATATACCCGGGGGCAGGAGGCTACTGTGCAACGGATGCGACAGTCGCATCGCGAGTATCGCCGATTGCGGACCTTCGTTGTCGTTTCCCGTGACGATCAGATTTTTAGAGATTTATAAAAAAATATATCCACGATATTTTTTGGATGTCATTTAGAATCAAAATTTTTTTTTATAAGAGTAATCGATGTTTTTGCAAGCAAAGAAAAAAACCAAGCACCGTTATCCAATGTGGAACCCAATTGTTTTGTTGTTGTTGTTTTAAAAATATTATCCGTTTACGAACCAATTGACGTGAAGGAGGCGGACACACAGAGAGAGAGGCGAGGCCACGTGTGGATGGACCCCCAGCGCGAATCCGTTCGTGAAGGTAGTAGTAGTAGGTACACACAGAACAATGACGAACCAGAGCACGTATAGCCGAGCGAGCGGGACCGGGAACAAACAAGAACAAAGATACGGCTGCCATTAATATTGCGGACACATTAGTACGATACTGGTATTTTCTATACAAGGGACAATTTTCGGTCTCGGGCGACGTGGCGGGCGGGCGGTTTGGGGGGGCGAGGGGGGGAGGTGAAATGTCGTTTGCCGGATATTTCTGACCGTGCTCGCTTGCATGTTTCATTCTTCTACTTTGCAGAGGGGCTGTACAAACTTCTCGATTTATCTTGTTTGTTTGTCAATACACGTTTTTTTCTTGTTTTGTCTCTTTCTCTCTACCATTCGGTGACATCGGCTCGACTGACACTCGAATATGAGGTGCGATCCTTTTTTATTATGTTTCATTGACATAGGGACGGGGCATTTTATTCGTTCAAATTTTACCTCTGATTCATGGGGACGAGAATAAGGCTCGGGGGGCTCTGGTTTGTCATTGATCATGGTAATGCGACTGTCGTGTCAGCGATAACCAATCACTCTCGGTTGCACATTTTTCCTTCTTTTCTCTATACTCGTTTTTTTTCAACCCAACTCCCCCCAGTTACTTTTCATTATTTTACCGCGACTGAGATTTCTCCCAGCGAAACGGAACAATCATTGCTTCGTCGCGGATACATCGAGTTAAGTTTCACAAAAAAAAAAAAAAACAACAAAAAACAAAATTGTGAGGAAAAAAAATGAAGTTTCGTTCAACATACCATTCTCAATGCTTCCCCGGATGTGGACGAGTCTAATGAGGAAAAGTATCGAGTACCAAGTGTGTTCAGGTCGCAGAGAGAGGTGTCAAGTCGCCGGGCTCGCGTGCGCGCGTGCGCGCACGCTAAGCGTCGGGCCACGAGCGAAGTTTGCGCGGAAAGTAGAGGTGCGAGCGTGGCGCACAGGATTCGTCGTGTGCGTCGACGACAATACAAGCGCCGCGCGCGTGACGACGCAGCCGCGAGTGGAAGGAGAACGCGCGCGCAGGGCGCGTGGGTGGAGTGGGTACTTGACTCGCGTAATCGCGAAATTGAAACTGTTCGAACGTAACGCCAGCCGCGTTTATCCTGTTACGCTCGTCGAGCGACGATTCGAGCGGCTCTCCGCCCCCAACAGTGAAGGATGAAAATTCGAGAGAATAAAAATAATAAAATATAAAATATAAAATAAAAAACGGTGTGCTTCGGCACACGGTACGCACGGATCGATGGAAGAGAACAAAAAAATTTGCTTTTATTCGTATAAATAGTTGGCGAACAATTGCGCCGCGTGATGGTACAATGAGAGAAAAAAAAAGTAATGCATTATCCTGGACCCCCAAAAATTAAACAATGACGTTTGATAAAAAAAATATATGTGTATATGTATATATGTAATATGCCTTAAAACTCAGGTATAAAAAGTATTGTATTTACAGCGTCGGGCGATACACAATGTCAGCGCTCTCGTGTGTCCTGCGCTCGCCTAAACGGTCTACGGTATACATCTACGCGCGGACGTCAATATAATATGTATATATGTACATACAGCACTCGAGCCGGGTGCCGCCGCGTTGCGGTCGCGCTCGCGGTCCCCCCGACCGAATTCGCGAGAGATTTCGTTACAATCGAGTCCGTCCTACACTCGACGCGCAGTGGCGGATAGCGATTACAGAGCGAACGAAATAACAAGACACTGGAACCAGTCGCCTAATACTACGGGACTCGGATGACGTTGACGCTAAAAAAAATATTAAACTAGTAATAATAATAATAACGTCGATGATGATAATTTTGTGGACAAATTCCCGAAGAAGAATCGATCGCCTCGATATATAACATATATATATCACAATATATTTATATTTTTATTGCCTCTCGTGTGTTTTTTTTTTTTTTTTCGTCGCTTTTTCTTCTTTTTTACGATGATCACAGAACGCACGCGACCGTTTCTTGCCCCGGATAGAACGGACCCCTCGGGTAAACACGCTTAAAGCACGAAATAAAGTAGCAACGGCGATACAAGCGGAGCGTCTCGCAAACACACGCGAGATGGCCGGAGCCCGAGACAATTAAACCTCCGGTACGTGGATCGTATCGTGGATCTTTGGGATAAATAAATATTTGAGAACTCTCCAGCGAGAATAGAGACACACATACGTATGCGTGTGTATATACATATAAATAATTATAACTTTTTGAAGTGGATGGTTCGTGATCCGCGCGTGTTTACCGCTCGGGAATTCTCGGCCGAAATAGTAATGAATGATTCATAATTCTCTCGCTGGGTGCAGGAACTTCCCGTGCTTGGGGGAGGGTAGGGGAGAGGATTGGCTGGTTGTGATGGGCAGAGGGGGGAGGGTGAGGGTCACGTTTCGACGGGAAACGCGAGGAAAGTATCTCTAAGTTGGTGGTTAACAATAAAGAGGGATTCAACTTATGGACTATTTTGTCTATCGTACCCGGGCCGAAAGGACACGGGGTCAGGCCTCGTTGCGCAACGATTAATATAAATTTCTATATCATATATTTATATATATGTAATAATATAATTATCGTAATAAAGGTTTCGATAAAATATCAAAATTTTCAAAACGATACATCTTCAACAAGGTCGTATATAAATATCGGTATTCAATAAATTAACTGTGATCCGACTCGCAAGAAAAAGTAATTAAATTTTAATAATAGTAATAATAATAATAGTAATAATAACGCGTCGCTCTTTCCGCGAGAGTACCGGAATATATTTTCAAAGTGTAAAAAAAAGTACTTGGCCGATGCCCGAGGGACTCGCGAGTCCCTGTTTATAGATCGATACGACAATCCGACGAGGGCAACGTTCTTCGAGCTGTTGCCTTGGTCGCGATCCGTAAAACGTTAGGTACACTGATAACTAACCTAAGTGAAAAATAGAAGCTACGTTTCTCCGTCGACGCGACCGTCGCGAGACCGATTGGCATGTCCCCCACTTGCAAACGTTGATCGACCCAAAACAAGTAATCTGAAGCCTCCCTTCTTCCCTCTCACTACTGATAGTTCAAAACTCAACCCCCCATCAAGTCACGCCAATCGTTCCCCGACTGAGACGCCGAGTATTTACAAGAAAATCTAACGCGGTAATTATGTCCTTAGCGATTAATTAATTGAACTTGTTTAATACAATCAGGATACTCTAGTCCGTTGCCGCGCGTTCATCGCGTCTATCTTGGTAACTCTCTCTTCGTGACGACAGTGCCAAACCATCGGACGCCCTCGTTCCTCCCTCTTCTCGCTCGCGCAAAATACGTACGTTCTGTTGTCCATTCTGTTCCCACCGACTTCATCCCTCTTCTCAATCGCGGCTCAATTGGCCAAGTCGCAAACCGTTCGACCACCACCTAGGGGTCCACTTTGTCTCCTAGTGACAGGTCACTTCAACCCATTCGTTGTTGCTGTTGACTATACGATCTTGCCTGTTGCTGTTGTTGCTGTTGCTGTTGCTGTTGCTCTCTTTCCCTCTGCTGTTGCTGCTGCTGCTCGTCCTTCCTCTGCTGCTCGATCTTGCCGTGCTGACGATGGTAGATGCTCTTGTGATTGCGCAGACTGTTGAGACTGGAGTAAACCCGCTTGCAGATGTTACAGATCGGTTCCTTGCTGGGCCTCGTGTGAACGTTCTGTATGTGCCGCTTCAACCGCGTTAGCGAGGTCAGGTTTTTGTTGCATGGCTCGCATCGAAACTCATCAGTCGTGCTGGTGCGGGGCAACAGACCTGGCGGCAGAACCAGACGCAGGGTTACTTTTCTGTTCTGTTGCTTCGTCGATAACGGGGCTCATAGCGGCGCCGTTAAAAGCGCTTCCGTCCCCCGCCACTTTCTCCTCCCACCACAGAGTACATGTACATGTATATATCTTGCTCTCTCTCTCTCTCTCTCTCTCGCTCTCTCTCGCTCGCCCTCGCCATCATCAACATTCTCTATACATCACCCTTCTACCACAACGTGCGCGTCTTTCCATGAGATCACGTTTCCGTGTCTCTCCGTCTCTCTCGCTTGCCCTCTACCTTTGTTTTTATTTTTATTTGTTTTATCTCAATCGCTCTTTTGCTCAATGATTTTGCCACCGTCACCCCGAGAAGCCGTGCTCGAACGCATTTTTATTTTCATTTGTTTTTTCGTATTGTTTTGCTTTGTAATACTTTGCTCGCTACAACAGAATGCCAGGTCGGACGCGGAACGATCTCGCTTGCCTCCGTCGCAATTTGTTCGTGTTTTTTTTTTTGGTTTGTGTATTCGCTTGTGCTCGCTCTGAACGCCTGCAGTGCCTTTCACCGGCGGAAACGTTTACGTTTAACAATCGAACCTTTTAGCGGCAAAACAAAATCAAGATTTTATCGGAACTAACTTTTTGATTGTTCGTGAATACCTTGTCAAAGTGGCGTTAAATGGATTATCGTTTTTTGTCTGTGAATTTACTAGGTGCACATTTTCAAATCTTCTCTTCAAAGGCAAAGAGACAATAATTTGGACAAACGAAAAACAATTCGACAAACACAAATCTGGAGTCGTTCACCGCGGACGGCGAAGGCATCGGAGCTAAGCGAGGGTGAGTGTCCGGTCTGTAAGAGTATAACGTGTGATATTCATTTTGATTTTACAGCGCAGAGTAGAGTGCAAGCAATCCAAGAGTCCACAGCGATTCGTACGAGAGCGATGACGTTAGTGTTTCGGAACACACCAGATGTATCCGTGTTGATGCGTATTATTTACAGCAGTAGGATAGTAGAAGTAGACTTAAAGTACGTGTGGTACAGGATAATATGTGTATAATAATAATAGTAGTAATAATAGTAATAATAATAATATATATACAGGTGGTATTGTGATCTGTTTTGATGAACTGATGCGATGAAGCGGATTTTCTGGGGTTTTGCGTTACGACTTATACAAGAGACGGCTGCGATATGACAGCGACCGCTTATTCGTGACGTCGCGAATGATTGGTCGAAATTATATTTTCCCCCCTCCCCACCCAATGATTTTTCCTGTGCGTCAAGCTCGTGGATCGAAATTCTTGCGTCGACGAAGAATACAACTTGCCATAGGCTTCAAGGTCATTTTTCAAAGCCACAAAACTTTATTCGTCCGCTGTCAACGACAGGGATTTTGTATTACACTGTTGTTGCTTACATACTTTTGTTTCGCGTGTTCTCTTCTCGATCGCTCAATCGAATACAATAAATAATAAAGTTAGGAATATCGATATAGTCTCACTGTGTGTTGCATTTGGTAAGAACGCTTGCACCGTTTTTTCGGATCGCGTTAGGACGTTGATCAATAGGTGACTTCGCAGTGAGCCTCGTGATCCTTTCGTTCCTTACGCGCGTGATACTGACTCTTGTGACTGACGAGACTGTTGCGCGACTTGTAGCTACGGCCGCACTGGTCGCACGCCAACGACTGCGGCACGTAGAAGTGCGTGTCGGCGAGATGACGTTGGAGGGACCAGGCTCTGGAGAACGTTTTCCGGCAGAAGCTGCAGAACGTGCCGCCACCGGTGCCGCCACTCGGACGATGATGACCGGCGAACCTGACCCCGCGTTCCACCGACCTTCCGCCGATTTCTCGTAACCTTGCCGGAGGTTGAAGCGACGTTGCTGAAGTGCAATGCACATCGGCCAATGGGACGACGAGCTGAAGGTTGGTTCGCTCCTGGCTGATACGTTCACCAGTTCCAACAGCAATTGGGTCGCAGTCTTCATCGTCGCCCAGCAAACAAGACTCCAACTCTTGGACAACGTCGGCTCGCGGCGACGTCGGCTCCGATTTGAAGCTCATCATCTGGGTATGATCGTCGATGCCGTCGAGTGGATCGATGATGATCGGTAAGTCTTGACGCTGTTGATCGTCATACGTCACCGGCGGATCCGAGTGTACGTTCGGTCGTTCCTGATGACTGGCGGACGTGGCTGTGGCCGTCAAGGTGTTGGAGGTCGCGCCAAGGTCACACGCGGAAGTGGTACCAGTGGTAGCAGAAGTAGTAGAAGTAGTAGGAGGGGTAGTGGTTCGGTTCGGCAGATCCGTTTCAACGTCATCGTCATCATCGTCGGCAACACCATCGTCAACATCATCAACACCGTCATCATCATCATCATTATCATCATCTTCGTCATTCGTCTCGCCGCGTTGATCAGACGTGGCAGACCGCCGACCCCCGTCCTCCTCGGCGACCTCCCGGTCTGCAACCAAAGAGGATGGGGGGGCTGAGTCCAAACACACCGTGTTCGCAACATTATAGCTCTACGTCGCACAGTCCACATAATTGGGGGGGAGGGGGGCACAAGGGACACGCTGGTTGGTCTCATCCTACTCGCTCTACGAACGGGAAAAGGAGGACGCGAAGAGGAAATCAAAGTAAGGAAAAAAGCGGGTTGAAGCGCAGAGAGAAATAATAATAAAAACGACGACGATGACGACGACGAAGAAGAAGAAAATATTCAAAGTCGCGGAGCGGAAGACTCATCTGCCGCCCGGAGTCTTTGCCGCGGCGCGAAGCTCGACGTTCCAAAATATTCAGCCAAGACCGGGAGACCGCGTAGGGGGAGGGGGTCGTGTTTGAGGCGCTTTTTTTTTCTCTCTCTCTCTCCTTCCTGTACGAACACGCCGGAAGGGCTCGAGTGTCCTCTCGAGGACCTCTCCCGCGCCGTGGCCGCTTATACGTTTCGCAGATTAAAGAGAAGACGCGAGTGTCGGATCCCAAAGGAAGCAGCAGCAGTAGCATAAACGTGTGGACATCTCTCTTTCTCTCTCGCCAAGACATTTCGAATCCCAAAGATTCTCCACCGGGAGCGAAAGAGAGAGACAGAGAGCGCCGATAACGAGCCACGACGCCGACGACCTTGTCCCTCGTCGTCGACGTAGTAGGAAGAGGAAGGTGGTTAGGGGTCGTAGGGGGCGAGTGGGGGGAGGCGTGCGGAAAAAACGTGTGAGTAGCGAAACGAGGCAGTGTCCGCCGATGTTGACGGAGCCTGGCGAAGCCGCACTGCGAGGGGTGGTCGGGTGGCCGAGGGTGAGAAGGATAAGGGCGGGGGGGAAGGGGGGCAAAGGGGCAAAAGCGCGCGGCGCGACGGAGACGAACCGATGACAGAGGGGGGCGGAGGTGGTCGGTGGTGGGCGGCGAGGGGGGAAGGGGGGTGGTCGACGGTGGGTGCCGCGCGCTTCTGCCGCTGCTTCTCCGTGCTGGTTGCCTGTGCTACTATTCCGACAGGCAGTATGCTCACTCATAAAAGGCCTGTATAACGCCTGTGCAGATGGGATGTCAATACAGCGGAACCCACCGAGCCGGCAGTGGTTCTTTGCGGGATTTTACCCGGCCGGTTACCCTGGCAACGCTACCCACCCCCCCCCCCCCCCTCCCCCCACTCGCGCCTGCCTGCCACTGCTAAAGCCGCCCGCCCCCCCCTCGGGTTCGGTGAAAGGCCACCCTCTCGCGGGGGGGAGAGCGAGCGAGAAAGAATCCGGGCGCGATGGAGGGGGACGAAATATAGCTAGGATGCGTATTATTCTTAATAACCCCGGCGTAGCGCGTCGTATTATGAGCGATGTTGACTCTAAGCGCGCGCGAGGAGAGGAGCCAGGAGCCCTCGGCGAGGAGACGATCAATAGGCCAACTTCTCTTGTCCTCGCTCTCGCTCTCCCCCCCCCCCCCTCCCGTTGCCCCCCTGGCCCCTGGTTCTTCTCATCCTCCTTCTCCTCTTCTTCTACTTCTTCCGCCTCGTCCTGGTCCAACGGGTGGAGGGATGAAAAAAAAAAAACATAATATCCTACCCTCATTGTGACGACTCGCAGTGTACGCGGAGGGTACCGCGCGAAAGGGACGAGGAGGCTGAAGCATCCGCGAGCGCATCTGAGACGCGTCTGAGCGCAGCGCGTGACGCGGCGCCGCGTTTATCCGGGCGCCGTCAACGAGCCGCGGCGACGACGCGGATCTATTTCCGGATTCGACGCGAGCGGCATCGACAGGCCGGGACAACGAGGCGAGCGGGACAATTCATCGCCGCGAACCCCGTTAATAGAGTTTCTTATTCGACAATGCGAGGCGAGTTGAACTCTCTGTCTGTGAGGGGGGCCGAGGGGGGAGGGTGAAGGAGTCGCCGCGGAGACAATCGGAAAGGGTTGGAAATAGGAAAAGCCTCGCGGCCGGCGAGCTTTGGATGAATATAAATTAATGCAGATATCATTGAAGCTCGGAAGTGGAGCGATTGATGAAATCGCGAAAGTTTCAGCGGCAAAGACGACGGCGACGTTTATTGTCGACGCTGTCGGACACATAAGCGTTGTGTCTTCGTTTCTCGCGAGATGTCATCGATTCGATTGGCTATAAAAATAAAACACACGCCCTACCGGCGAGTCGAGGGCCGAATGGAAATTTTCGTCTCTCTGCGTCACCGATCGGAACTGGCGCCCGATCGGCGCGCACCGAAGCGAAAATAAAATTAGTCTCTATGCACCGGCGTCCGACTTTCACTGTCCGACTTTCTTCTCGGGACACGGTCAGGAGTGTCGGACGAGGCCGCGGAATAATTGACGGAAAAAAAAGGTGTCGTCCTATCGGAATTACGTCCGGAGACAAATTGCGAGTCACGTGATGAAAATTGTCAGGGATTTCAGATAACGTAACAGTCATTCAGAGAAGCTTGGGAGGCTTCCGCATGCTCTGAGACAATCAGGGAAAATTAATCAGGGCCACGGCAAAACCCTGTCAAGCTTTCTTCACGGTACGCAGCTCAATTTGTTCCCGCGTTTACTTTCTCGCTCACGCAGCTCGCGCTCACCGCATGATAGTGCCCCCCTCCCCCCACGCACCCGCGGGCCGTACCTCCTTAAGGTCAACTCAAGTTCATCATCGATAATAGCTCAAGCGAAAACAAGCAGCAGCTAGACCTGCCCCCCCCCCCTTCCCCGATAAGTATAACGCACTAGAGATAAAAAGTTCGACCGGCGCGGATCCACCAATCCGATATGCCGAGCGAACTTTTATTCGGCCTTGAGAGATTTCGAAGCGTCCCCCCTCCATTGCTATGGTCCCCCCTCCCCCCGGACCCCCGGACGAGGAATGAGCCTCGTCGCACTCATCCGCCACTTTCTCCTCACTCTCTCATCTCTCTGTTTCTCCTCTCTTTTTCTCTGTCTCTCTGTCTCTCTTTCTCGTTCCGTTCTGTCTCTTTCTTTCTCTCTCTCGTCAAAAGTCCATCTCGCTTTCGCCAACGTCGCTGCTGCCGCGCGAGCTTAGGCCGCGCTCCCGCTTGGCGCTGATGCGGCTGGCTTGGCCCACGCACTTTTTTCTGACGCCCGTTCGCGTTCGCGAACCCGCGTTTTACGACCTCCTACACCTCTTTCGTTCGCCCGACATGTGACTCGTCTACATACGCTGCTCTTTCTCTGCGTGTGTACCGACCGAATTTCGTAGAAATCTTCCGGCGTGCCGAGCGCGCTGTGTGTGTGCGTGTGCACTCGCTGCAAACGCGGGCGATGTATTAGCATGCGACTGTGTATGCGTCAAGGATGCCGCTGCTGGTGGCGAAGACGGTCTAAGTATTCGCGGAACGACGAGACGAAGAAGCTACTAGACGCGCTCGAAAAAAAAATAGACTCGCGTGTATTCAACGAAAAATAAAATAAATGTGGAATTTATGAGAAAATATATATAATTTTATTACAAAATTTAATTTGATTAGATATAAGATTTATTAGATGATATATAATTTCATAAAATTATAGAACATAATATTTTTTTTAATATTTGCGTGGAGATGGAAATAAAAATCGAATATTAAATTCGGAATAAAATATTTTTTCGCAAAGGAATTTTTCTTTCCGCGAAATATTTCGTCGTAGAAATATTGCGCGGTTGCTAAGCTCGTCGAAAAAAAAAAATGTGCGCTCGCCGAGATTCCGACGAGTCAGTTTGCACCGGATACCCCCGAATCCGTATCCAGCGTGACAGAGTCAACACGGTCGATCGATCGTCCGTTCGAGCGTCGAATATAATCCCGTTGCTTAAATAAATTATCCGAGGTCAGGAGATGCTCCACTCGCGCTCACACACACACGGACGATTAGCGTGTGTGCTCCAGTGTGAGTGTCTGTCCGTGTGTCTGTTGTGCGCGATAGCCGAGGCGGGAGGAGAGGTGACTTCCCCCGCCGCGCCGCTCGAGTCGCCGAAAAATTCTGTCGTCATCGCATTAGGGTAAATAAGTGTACAGCGGAATTCGCAAATAATATACGACGCGAAAAAAAAAGTGTACAATCGCGACCGGCAATCGTCGCGTACATCACACAACGAGCGAACGACCTTGAAATATCTTCCACTGTCTCAGGTGCGGCAGAAGCGATTTTTTTTCCGCTCGCTGTGTGGCTTTGTCGCGGTGCCGAATTCACGTCCGCGCGGATCAACGGCGTAACCGACCATATGTTGCGTCGCCGATGTTTTCCCCGATTGTCGCGCGCGATATTGGGCGATGATCTTTATTGGGTTAGGCCGACCAAAAACACGGATGATAACGGACGAAAAAAAATAAAAAATACATTTTTTATTAGAATTTCCGAGTTAGCTGACGAAAATAATGTCACGAGTGACGTGACGCGCGATGAGAGATTATTTCGACGACTATTACCGTCTCTCATCATTCGCCCGAGGCGCCCGCTCGGCGAATTTATAAAAAATGTATTAATCGTCGTATCACGCGTCTGGCTCTGCGCTCCCAACGACGGAATTAGAATTCGCGACTCCGACTCTATCTACGAATAAACGCGTTCATTAGGAGAAATTACACTGTGGCTCGTGAGCGAAAAAAAATAATGCACGAACGAAATCGCGCGTCGACCGCGCCGAGCGATAATTTTGCGACCCACCGGGAGGAGGAGGAGGAGGACGCAGGATGTGACGCGCGGGGGGGCAAACACGGGAATCTAATTTCGCGGCAGTGAAAATAGCGACGATTCGCGCAAACCCTTATTTGCTCGGAAGCAGCGGGCGCGATCGCGATTTAATTAAATTACAATACAATCGGGTTGCAATTTAATTTTATCGGCTCGCGCGCCGAACGGTTCGGCCGATGCATTTCTCGTTGTAAAATGCATAACCGAGTATGTATAATATTCGACGGTCTTGACGAATTTTCGATTTATCTGGCAAACATCGGTCCTTTTCGGAATCGGTGGGAAATTTGCCATCGAATAGAATTTTTAGATTTTACGAAATCGGACATTTTTTTCGCTAAAAAATGAGCGCGCGTCGTTCCTAGTAAATAAATTTGAAAAAAAAATGCAAAACGGCAGCGGCCTCGACGCGGCGGATATTCACCGCAACGGGCGAACCTCGCGGGAAGTGGCTGCTCCCGAGTTCGCTATTTTTACGCGTCTTCGAGCGGTTTTACAACAGGTTACCTACCGCGTGTAGAGCGTGTAGCGTTCGTGGAAGGAAAAAAAAAAAGAATCGAGCACGAGACCCGCGGTGCGAGTTGAAAAGGATGAAGATGTGCGCGAAGAAGGCGAAGAAGAACACGAAGGAAAAAAGGAAGAAGAGGAGCCAAAGAGAAGGAGGATGCAGAGACGCAACGAACGCAGCGAGATGAGGAGCGGCGAAAAGTTCGTCGCTACTAAACTCGACGACTAGACGTTCCGGCTTTTGAAAACAATTCTCAAATGCGCTGCGCGAAAACAAGCTAAGAATACGCTTCTCTTTCTCTGTTGCCCCCCCCCTTCACGTCCCACTCGTTCAGTGAAAGACTTTCCTTCTCGAGCTGCGAGGGGGCGGATCTCGGGTCGCACACTGAGGAAAAAAAATAGTTGTGATTACCAATCGTTGGTCAGAGCTACGAATTTTTTAGTAACTGCAACCAATATTTTGGTAGATCGAACCAATGATTGGTAATCGCAACTACTGATTTTTTTTCGGTGCAGTGATCGTTGGATCGAGAGTCGAAGATGGTCGAAGACGAATGAATTTTCGATGCAGTTCGAGTCCCATAAAAAATGTGTAGCATTCTGTTACATTCTGCCCAAGTCAGGCACTGATCAGGCCCGGACTGGGATGCCACGAGCTTGACCAGGGCCTGACTAGCGCCGTAAATTTTCTACCAGGGATCGCCTCGACGACTCGGCAGGATTAATTCGCAAAGTATAGTAGCGATTGATGCCGCACGACTCGATTGTTCAAACAAAGAAATTCTTTCCAACGAACTCTATTTTTTTTTCTCTCAACAGTCGTTTTACTTTTTTGCGTAACCGCGTTACGCGCTCTAAGGGCGATAACCGAGTGGTCAAACGGCCGCGGGAGTCGACTCGCGAATAGAGAATGAAGCGAGACGAATAATGATGAATAAAAAAAACGGAAAAAAAAATTGCAAAATAAAAAAGTGCGGCGAGAGCCGAGGCATTTATTTCTGTCAGATAACGCGACGAGTGTATCGCGCGAGGCGCGCTCTATTTTTGCAGAGGTTGCGGCGCGCGAGCCGTTTCGGAGGATTCGAAGTGGCGCGCGAGCGTTTAGATTAATTCGCCGGCGTCGAGAGAGAGAGCGACTGAGAGAAAAAGAGAGAGAGAGAGAGTGATCGGACCGAGCGCATCAATCGCGAAATAATGAGCTGGAAGAAAAACGCAGATACGTCTGGCATTCCGCGTGACGTGGACTTCAATCTATCGACGATATTAAAAAGCGCGCGATCCATTGTGAAATCAATTTTTTTTTTCTTTTTTTCTAATAGTCAGTCAGAGCGATTCTCGCGCAGCGAGAGAGCGAAGATCATCGGGGAGCAGCGACGCTGCGTCCGGAGAGCGTCGACCCGAGCTCCCGGAGGCTTTTTCCAAATTTTGAAACTCTGCCAAAGTCCCGTCCGGTCGGCTCTTTCTCAATCGCCTCATCGTGTCCGCTCAGAGCTATTGCACACCGGACGAGTGAGAGAGAGAGTGAGATAGAAAAAGTTTCTCTCTCTCGATGCGCCGAGAGCAATGGTCAAAGTGCGGCGCGATCGTCGCGGGTTTAATCGCCGTAGCGTCGTCGCTGGCGATGAAGGCGAATATCAACGTCGCGAATTGTCGAGCCAACGAGAACCAAGAAGGAGGTGGGCGATTTTTGGTCGCCGCTCGAACGTAGGCGAACGTTATTCCCGAGTGGAAGGCGGACGGAGCTTTCGCTCGTCGAGCGAGAGCGACGCGGACGGATGGAGGAAAGAGAGAGAAAGAGAGGGACAGCATAGACGAAGAGACAGAGACGGAAAATTCGCGGGCAGCAAAACTCCCGCCAGGCTTTAATGTGTCTAATAATTCACGGTGCGATGCACGGAACGTGAGTGGCGTACCAAGGTCGTCGTATTTTTAGTTTTGCGGGTCCCGAATGTGTTTAGTTGGCCAACGTGCGTTTCGCGAGCGCCCGGAGATAGAGGGACCTTGAATTCGGCGGATAACATCTGCCCGGCTTATCAAATGGTCCCCCCCTCCTCCTCCCTCCTACCTCCCCGCCCACGGTTCCACCGTCGTGTGTGTCGCTGCCGCGCGGTCCCCTCCCCCTCCTCCTCCTCCGCCTTCTCTCCCCGTTCCTCCCCCGCACTTCCCCCTCCCGCTCCCCCCTCATCCACCCCGGACCGCCGATAACTTTTTCAGTACTAACCTAGCGTAAGCCAGCCGTTCAAATATTAATCGACGCGACTCGACCGCACCTGGCTTTGCACAGTGTCTCGAGCACCTCCGAATAAATGTTTTGTCTCTCTCTTATTTTTAGCGAAATTCTTTTTTTCATCAAGGTCACTCAAGGACACTGCCTGGTGACCCTTGCTTGAAGGAAATTAGCGGTGGGACGTCGCGGTTGGTCGGTCGGGGACGCGTTCGATGTGTGTGTGTTTTTCCCCAACGAGAAATTGCTCGCGAAGAGCCGGATTTTCCGCAGTCGCGACCGCAGGGGGCAACGAGACCGATTCGGAGTTCGCTTCCGGTCAATCGATGGAACCGATGACGAGACTGAGTCTGGTCGTGAGAAAAAAAAATCTGGAGTTGTGCAACCGGAGAACGGGTCACGATTCAGTCACGTGGTAAACGACACAAAAGTGACCGCCTGTTGTGTTCACCAATAGCCGCGAGAGGGACAGAGAAAATAAAAAAAGAGAGAGAGAGAGCCTCTCGCGGCTCGTTATCTTTCGTCAAACTAGCTGCGTGACGCTCGACACGTATACGCAAAAAACAAACGACTCGGTGTAAACTCGCATTATAAGTGCGTAACGCGAGACGAGCTTTTTTTCAGGCTCGCCCAATTATTTCGCGTCCCGCGACCTGCGCGACTCGCAGTGCGCGGGTGTCAAGATAAAACACGACGAATAAAGTCCAGATAGGTGTTAACAACAAGCCTTATCGCATCCTCACGAGTGTCTATTTTTTTTTCTTTTGCGTTTCGGTTGTTCATATAAATATATAGGACAGCCATAAATTCCTAACTCACGTCGTAACGTCGGATCTGTCGACGAGGACAAAATGCAATCTGACCTCCTTCCTCTGCCTTCAAGGGACAGCGATATGTGTGTATTTTATATATATTTATAATATATATATGTGTGTGTACATAGGAATATGTCGCGTCGTGTCTATCGCACACACTGCGTATATCTATATATATATCGTCGAATCGACAAATTAACGGGACGACGACAACACTGATACAAAAAAAACTGACATTTCGGACAGTACGAGCACGGCACGATAAATAAATATAATACTGTGTATAATGCTGATGCTGATATGGTTCGGCGATCAGTCAGCGTCGTGGTCGATAATCGTGTGATTTATTTTTTTAACTCTGTGCAGAAAAGAAACGAAAAAGCGTCGAGAAGACAATCGGCAGTCGCTGCAATTCGTTGCGACGAGCAGCGACTGTGGATTTTTTTTTCTACCCGACGTCGCAACCAACCCCAATGTCTTTGGGGTGCGTAACTTATTTTTTTTTCTCGTCAACATCGGTCGAATTAAATTGTACAGCGATGCCAAACTCACGATTCTCTGTTTCTCGTTCTTATAGCCAATTGGACGCGCGCGATAATCTGCGAACTTGGTGGTTCGGTGATGATTGCACCTATCGGTCGCCTAAGCCGATTATCGCTCGCTCGCTCGCCGAATATTATTTCTCTCGCGTCATCGACTCGTGATACTATTACTTTATTTTTATTTTTATTTTTTTTCAGATTTTTTTATTTTGCTTTATTTTTTTTGCGAATGATCGAAGTGAAATTGGACGAATGCACAAATTGAATTATCGGACGTGGAATTCCGGCGACACGCAAACTTTTTTTTACCGGCCTTCGATCAATTTTTTATTTTTTTTTATTTGCACGATTTGCATGAAAACATCGATGCAACCGAAAGTGTAAATGTTCGGACATTGACGATCGGTCGAGCGAGCGAAATAGTCGGCGCACGTCGCCACCAAAGCCGCGTATTATATATGTCAGATCGAGGTAACAACGCGACATCCGCGGGCGTCGATGAATTTTCAATGATATGCAAATGCCACAAGCGACTCGGTTTGATGGATTTTGTCGTAGAAAGAATGAATGATTTCGAAATGATTTGGAAACGCATGCCAATTAGAAGAAATTTTAATCTTCCAAGCAGACAGTAGTGCTCTTTCACCGCAACCAGTAAAAATGTAATAAATTTTGGTTTTAATTCGTCGCAAATTTTTTTTCTCCGGTGGTTTGTTAGTTTGATATAACTGCACAAGTTACTATCTTTTTCATTTTTTTTTTCAGACCGTTCCACTGCATCGACGAGCTCCTCGGCTCCGTCGTTGCATTGTCAGTCGATTGGAAATTAAATTTATATACGTTTAAAAAAAAAATTAAATCAGAGTAGCGAGAATGACCCGGCGAAGGAATCAGGAAAAATTTTGGGAGTCATCGATTTTTTCAATCCTCAAAAAATCTTCGTTATCGCGTCGTGACGACGATTCCATTGATTCTCATGATTCCTCCGCCCGGGCGCATCGAGAGTGAGTAGTAGACGAGTCTTCTTACCTTGCGAAGTTCCAGCGAGATCGGGCGTCTGCAGACCATGGCCGAGTCCTGGAAATTTCACTGTCGTTACACGTAGCAATCGCAGCTCCCCCCGATCGGACGGTAACGACGACGCAACGGCCCATACGCAATTTCGCAATTATTACGACAAACCGGGACCCAAATTACCAACAAAAATAAAACGATCCACGGTCTCTAAAAAATTTCATGCCATCTCTAAGAAAATAATATATCTCATGCCAGCGTCGAGAGCTGCGGATCGCGAATTGAACCCTGAGAGAAAATGTATCTCGTTACACCCGGTGCTAGTCAGGCCCTGGTCAGAGCCCTGGCCGAATGTAACACGCTACAGATTTTCTACCAGGAAAACGTGATTCGACGCCCTAAACGATCCAATAAAAAATTGAAAAAGTAAACTGGTAATAAAAAATTAAAAAATGGCAACGAAAAAAAAATTGGTCTGTGCGTACAGGCCCGTCGGTTGTCTCAGTCACGTTGTCTCACCTGACAGCGGCGTGTGATCCGTGGTGAGTGCGGCCATGCTGAAATTAAAGCTCCCGGGTGTCGAGGTGAAGAGTTTGCTCTCGGGTAGAAAGTTCGGCGTCGACGGATGCTCGGGCGGCTCGTGGTCGTGTTCGTTGCTGCTCGCTGACGCGGGCGGCCGATCGGACGCCGCGGCACCGGAGTCCGAGGAGTCGTCGTTGTTGGCGGCGTTGGCGCCGCCGCCGTTGCCGCCCGTCAATTCGAGGGGTTCGCACTTAATAGCGTCCTCGGCGATGCGGCTGTTGTTGTCGTCGTGCTGTAGCCCGTTGCCCTCGACCTTGGCCGACAGGTGATTCTTCACCATGGAGAAGTCCGTGGGGGTCGCGTCGTTGTTGTTGAGCGGCGGCGACGACAGGCCGCGATGCCGCTTCGTCGCGTCCTCGTGCGAGTCCGGCGATCGCATCTCGTTCCTGCGTATCTGTCCGCGTCGCAGCAGCTGCTGCACCGTCGCGGCGGGCGTCGGTGTCGCCGGCGTCGGTGGCGAGCCGCCGCGCGGGAAGCCCTCGTCGGCCAGCTTATCATGCGGTGGTAAATGATTAGTACGGGCTGCCAATGCACGGACGTGCGATAGCTGAACAACAGTCAAAAAAATTCCAAAATACTCTCAGACGGGACATTCGATCATCCGCGAGATCCTCTCGCGCCTCACGCGAAACCGGGAACGATTTTATTTTTTTAATGAAATATATTTATTTTGTTGTCTATCCGAGAGACGATTAGATTGCCGGAGAAATTATGAAAGGCGCCGGAATAATAATAATATATCGAATCGGACATTCGATCATCCGCGAGATCCTCTCGCGCCTCACGCGAAACCGGGAACGATTTTTTTTTTTTTAATGAAATATATTTATTTTGTTGTCTATTCGAGGAACGATTAGATTGCCGGAGAAATGATGAAAGGCGCCGGAATAATAATAATCGATCGACCGGCAAGAGACAAAATGTGACTTTATCAATTCGGCTTGACCTATGACAATCTCCGGACAGGACTGCGCCGAGATAACGACAACGCGCAGGGGGCGGGGACGTTTCGGGTGAAATTCAGAATGGCGCTTTGATAAGGGACACACTCGAAATCCGTCGACTCACACGGCGAGATTCCATCGTGAACGGGAATCGTTATTATCGTTATTATTGAAAATATTTTGATTTATTTTCGCGAGAGAAAAAAAAAAGGAAATAAATTTTTAAAAAATAGCCGAGAGCTCTGTCGCGGGACTCACCTCATCGCGCTCGGTCTGATCGGCCTGTTGCGTGAGACCCGACACCCTCAGGACCTCCGCGGTTTTGAGAAAGCTGCTGAGCGACCGCTGATGCACGTTCACCTCGCCGTGGTAGATGAACTCCACCAGGGCGTGCAGGTCGCTGAACGCCACATCCTGAAGCACTATCACCGGATGTTTACATGGTGTGCTCTGCAATAAAAAAAACACAGGAATTTCATGAAAACAAAGCTTTATGAGGAAGCGAAATTTGTATTATTTTTATTTTTTTTTTTAGATTGTCATAGGGATATGACTATTTACCTTGAGTAGTTCCCGAAAATATGGACTGCAGGCGGAGAGTACGACGCGATGAGCCTTAAGGCTCTTTCCATCGCAGGCCAGTGTGACGTCGACGAAGTCCTCGTCATCTCGCAGATTCTCAAACGCGGACGTTATGCTGCTCTGGTAGTTGTTCCATCGCAGACAAAAGTGTTGCGTATCTACCATCGTTATGTCTATTCACCTGGAATCACAAAGAAATCACGCGATTCGTCAGACACGTCGATTTTTTTTTTTTTTTTTTTTTTTTATTACTTCTTTCTTTCTTTTCTCCCACAGGGCGAGCGATGCATTGTTCGCAGCTCTCGTCCTCTAACCCGATTTCTCTATGAGCCGTGACTAACGTTGATAAGACGCGTGAGTCCGCTGATAACGAAAAAAATCTGATAAAAACTTGTTTTGCGAGCTTCGCGTCTTTTACATTTGCAATTGACGGCGTTGAAAACCGCGTTTCGATCGCCTCGAACTTGGACCCGGTTGCGTTGGTCAGTCAGCGAAATAAAAAGGAAAAACAAACAGCTGCGCCAGCGTTCCCGCCTCCAATTTTTACCCAGCGCCAAAAATTTGGCGGTGACTCAAAAAGAAAAAAAGGTCTCTCCCCAAAACAATAAACGCAACAACATCTGCGTCGCCGGCGCGAAAAATAGAAATGTGCGAGGCGTTTGTTTCGCGGTGCGTGACGAAAGAAAAAAAAAAAAAAAAAAAAGAATCAGGTCGTCACACTGGAGCCAAGCCAGAGGATACGATTAAATAACGCTCTGTTACTCGTAGAAGTGCAAGCATCAAATGTAGCGGCTGATAATGTTATCTGCTCGGTTGAAACGATAAAAAAAAATTCTGAAAATAAAGTTAGAGCTCTCTCTGTGTTAATTCGCATCACTTCTTTTTTTTCTACTCTCTACCCCTCTCTCTCGCTCTCTCTGCCATCGAGATCTCGGCACTCGAGGAGAAATGATGAAAAGAAAAAAAATAAAATACATCGCGTTATCAGCGCCGTTGCGCACACACTGTCCAATCCTGTTAACACACATCGCGACGCGAACCACCCGGTCGCTCTCCCAACCCGGCGAGACCGGAGAACGCGCGCGCGAAGGATCCGAAATTCCCTCCCGCGTGCGCTTTTTTTTTTTATTCCACCTCGCAAACTTCGCCGAGCCGCGTTAATAACGAAATAACATACGTGCAAACATTTTTTAAATTCCGGACAAATATCTGGAAACCGCGATAAGATATTTGACTCTTGTCGTCGGCGGCGAAAAAAACTGGGAGACGTCAGATTTCATTCGTTCGTCCGTCGTCCGTTTTTTCTCATCGCTAAACAATTTTTTTTTCAATAAAAAGAAAATAAAAAAATGCTTACATCTACGGAAGGATTAACATACGGTACCTTGTGCACTTTGACATTGGCTTTCTAGGTAAAACTATATCAATCACGAAGGCACTATTTTTATTTTTATTTCACTGCACTCCGAGTCTCGTCGTGCGCGCGACAATCCGAGGTGCGTCGACCGTTTGACGATTAATGCAATAGTCCGTCATCCCCGCGTGCGCGCATCTATCGCTCGTCGCGACGCGCGAGCTAATGACCGAAACAACGCGCGTAGCGGTTCCAACCCGCCGCCGCGTGTGCGCGCGCCGCTTCGCCAATAGATCCCGAGCTTCTCCTATCCGGCTACCTTTCTTTATCTCGCGAAACGCGCCTCACAAAAAAAAAAATTGCCCGCAACGCCAGTGACAGACGGACGGACGGACACCGAATTCCTCGGCGATTGTCAGTAATCCCGCGAATTGACCGCGAATTGACAAGAGCGAAACGTCAACACAGGTGCACGTTTCTCGGAATTTCGCGCGAAAAATTTTCCAGTGGAAAAAGTCGCGACACTTGTCACCCGTGGCACTTGGGTTCGGGATCGCGAGTCACGCGGCTTCGACGACACGAGTTTCTGGCCAAAAGTCCCAATTGCAGTCAATGCGTCTTCTCCGGACAAATGTTTTGGGCTTTGGCGCGCTTCTCGCTTCTGACACGTGACGCGAGTGAGCCGAGGAAAGTGAGAGTGAGACAGAGAGACCTGTCCACGCTGCTTCCGTTTCCGCTCCTGTCGGCGATGCCTCCGGTCGACAAAAACTACCCCTCAACCCAGAGGGAAGCAAGTCACACGTCACTCACTCGTGATAAGACGAAGTGACGTTCACGTCAGTCGAAAAACAAAATTTTCGACTGCGAGTCGAACTCGTCTATTTTACGATTATAGTCGAACTGATATTTTGCGATTTTGGTCGAACCGATATATTTTCCGATATTTTTACGCGATGTTAGTACTTCGACAGCAGTGATTAAAAAAACAAAAAAAAAAGTTCGCGTGTGTGTCTGTATCGGATCACAGAGTCGTAGAAGCGAAGCTGCTGCACGTCGTCGTCGTGGCGAGTGTAACGCGTGTCGTGGCGATAGCGTCGAGTGTACTTGCGCGACCACCCATGCCTCAGCCGTCACGCCGGAGGAACTAACCCCTAAAACGTCCACGGCGAGAGGCCGAAACCGGGGCGCAAGGGGCGCGCGCGACGTCGGCGGCTACGGCGGCGGGTCGCTTGGAGGGGGGAGACGCGGCGGCGGCAGTAGCAGGAGCAACCACGAAGCGCGCGCGCGGGGGATCCGCGCGAGACCGCACGAAAATGCACGAAATCGCGCGACCGTCGCGGCGACGCGAGAGCGAGAGAGAGAGATAGAGATATTCGAGGGGCGAAACACGAGAGTTCGGCGGCGGCGGCGGCGGCGGTGGTGGTAGTGAAGGAGAGGAGGGGAGGGGGTGAGAGCGGAGGGAAAAAAACCCGAAGGAGGGAGACGAGAGAGAAGGAGAGAATGAAAGAGAGAGAGAAAGAAAGTGACAGGCGCGTCGCGACGCCGAGAAGAAAAAGAGGAGAGGCCGGAGGAGAGCAGCGATACGGGGCGAGCTCTCGGAGACGAGAATGAGCGTGGAGAGAGAGAGAGAGAGAAAAAAAAGAGGGAGAAAGAGAGAGGAAAAAAAGAGGGAGAGAAAAGAGAAAGACAGAGAGAATTATAGAAGGATCGGAGGAGGGGGAAGAGAAAAAACGAGCGGAGAGAAAAAAAAATTATAGAGGCCGAGAAAGAGATAGGACGGGTGTCTGAGTGTGTGCGGCTGAATCCACTGCTGCGCCGCCGCCTGCGTTTCGCATGTGTTCGACGATAATGCCACGCGGTCGGTGTAACGTCGTCCGTAACTACTTTAACCGGCGACGTTGCACAGCGACTGTGACTGTGACGCGAGAGCGAGTCTCGTGGTTTTCGTGACGGAGCCTGCCCCCTGTCCCTCCCCGCCCACCGCGGAAATAATAAGTATATTCAGATATATAACGTCAGACGTGTCAGAAAAATGTATTTAATATTATAGCATCTTTCTCTCGGTTTGATTTATTGCGGCCTTATCTTTCGTCATAATTTTTTTATGTATTTTGAAAGGCATGCCCACTGTTAAATAAATAAATAAAAATCTATTGTATATCTGAGATGCAGAATTTTTTATCATATCGAATATAGCACGTACATCATATACAACGTGTAAACGCTCTCGAACGTGCGAATTTCCTTGCTTTTACCGTTCGACGCTTTCCGCGTCGAGCTTTTCCGGCGATTTGCCTCGCGGCGCACCTGCCGCGGATTCCAGCGCTGCAGCGGGACGAGCGCGTGCCGCGCCGGGTACAATGCCTCCATGCACGTCGAGCGGTGAGGAGGGGAAGGGGGGAGAGGAGGGGGGGAGGGTGTCGTACGCACGGTGACACGGTGAATTTTATTGGTGCACGACCTTTCTCTCCCTCTCATCCCCCTTCCCCCTTCCTGTTCCACCGGTTCTCTCATCGCACTGCATCCTCGTCGCTCCGATTCAAGGCGATCCACACTGCAACTTCAACCGTGTGTCCCGTATCCCCGGGAGAATGTGGTGGATACCGCAACTGGCACGTTGCAGCGACGACGCGGACGCGGAGTTGCCGAAAAATGGATTAGAAGTATATGGCGGTTGGAGTGGGGGAAGGGGGAGGGGGGCAGGGGGATACAGCACAGGGGGGAGGGGGATATATACGTAGAGCTTCGGGAGAGGAGGCAGAGAGTCGGTGGAAGGAGAGGATATCGCCGAGACTCGGGAGAGAGAGAGAGCAGCGCGCCGTATAGCCGCGGGAGGGGAGGGAGAGCTTGCGGCTCAGCGGGGATTAGAGCCGAGAGAGAGCGAGATGAGGGGAGGGCAGCCGGCCTCCGATGATATAACGGGCGAGAGGTCTCCGAGATGGATTAACAGTGCGCTCGCTGTGTACTCGCGGCGCCGCCCGAATATCGTCCGAACGGAAGAAAAAGAAGAGGGGGGAGGGAGAGCGAGGAGGGTGGGGGGAGGAAAAAAGTAGGGTAAAAAAAATAGAATAAAATAAAAAAGCTCAGACGATGTTGGAGACAAAGAGAGCGCGACAAGTCACTTCTTCCTTCCTTCCCCTCCCCCCTCCTCTTCCCCCACCGCCCCCCGTCGCTCACTCGACGCGACTTCTCGATATTAGAAGAAACTCAGTGTTCTCTTCATGTGTTTTTTTTTTTTTTTTTTTTCTTTTGCTGTAGCTGATAAGATCGCTTCGCGGAAAGAACACACAGGCGACGCAGCGACTCGAGAGAGAGAGGCTCGCGCGGTGCGAGCCAACGGCGCGGAGAGGGGAGAGGCGACTGCGCGAAAAAATAATCTCGTGCGTGGCAGGAAGACGATACGGCGCGCGTCGTGCGGTTTTGCCTCTCGCTCGCCGTCTGTGCAGCTTTGCCCGCGCCACCGACGTCGGTTCGAGCGTGCCAACGGAATTCCGGAGGGTGGACTGTACCAACGGCAAAATATATACATATTTTTTTATTTCATTTCAATTCATTGACGGAAATCAATTTTTCGTTTGCAAAGAAAATCCAGACTTTGAGCGCAAACGAAAATGTTTTACGAATCGAAATAAAAAAAAAAATTTTAATTGTCGACAGAGCGACAGCGATTATCTCGCGAGTCCTGAGGAACGCGCGTCGAGACCCAACGCATCCGCAAAGGCTAATGAGACGGATCCGGATCATCCCACCGGTGCGTCTATAGCCCCCCCCCCCCCCCCCCTCTATCCCTCCCTTGGATTTCGTACCTTCCTCTGGAGGCGCGAGAATTATTCTCCATACAGCCGATCTCGTCGTGTGGCCGCTGCAAGAGCGAGCGCACTCGTCGAGCCTACGTCGACCCCCCCCCTCCCCCTCTGCCACCTTTTCCCTCGTCCTTTCTTCCCTCTTTTTTTTTTCTTTCTCCAGCCCCGTCGTTGTCGTCGACGAACGAGTCACGCCGTCCTGTACAAACGACAACCTGCACTCTCCTTCCCATCCTCCACCTTCTCGTTATCCTCTTTCACCCGCACTACTACTACTCCTACTACTAATACCACTACTACTGCTTCTTCTAACACTAATACGCGGACCGTGTACCCTTCGACGCAGCGCCCCATTCTGCCCCCGGTGTCCAGCCCCTTCCCTCCCCCTCCCCCCCCCCGCTCCCCTCCCGCATCCCTCCAGCGCTCCGGCATCGTCGTGACCCCACTCGATTCGCCCCCTCAAAAAATCATTACGCCGTTCCGCGGGCTGCGCATGAACGCGGTTTTAATTCGCTACTAGAAAAGTAAAATACAACGCGCCGGGGGCTGAGGGGGGTTGAGGGGGGCGCGAGCCCGGCGAGAGAAAGTTCAACGCTGTGGCGTACGGAGAGCCAGCGCGGGGGGAGGGAAGGGGGGCTGGCGAGCGAGTGGGGGTAGGGTGGAGGGGAGTGAAAACTCTCGTGCGAAGGGTGGGTGGTGGCCAGGGGGCCCTTGCCAAAGGGGGTTGGAGAATATCTCGCGAGCGACTGCGTGCTCTCTCTTTCTCTCTCTGCTGCTGCTGCTGCTGCTGCTTCGGAGGGGCGGCAGGCAGGCAGCTCTGCCGGTGCCTACGATGCCGGCTGCCAACGACGAGGACAGGACGACGCGGGAACGTCGACGTCTGAGACGCCAGGATACATCCTTCTTCCTTTTTGCCACTCGCACGAAGGAGCGAGCGAACTCAACCGGCTCACTTTTCTCGTTTCTCCCTTTATATCACTCGCTCTTCGTCACTCGCGCTATATACATGTACACCCCACTCCCCTACTTCTGTAGGGGCTCCATTGTAATATTTATTGATTGGATTCCGCGGAGCCTCGACGCCCAGAGACTCGTACCCGCGTTTTATATTTCTTTCTTCCTCTCCTGGCAACTTCTCGGCCCTACCCCCCCCCCCCCCTGCCCTCCACTATCCCGAATTCACGAATATACGCGAAGCCCTGTTTTTCTTTCTCTCGCTGGAATCGCAAAATTAAAGATTTTTTTTTTAACTCAATGTTTTGTCAAAATATTAAAAGACCCGGCAAAAATATTAAAAAAGCTCTGCCGTACCGACTGGTCGGCAGTCAGACGAGACCTTCTCCGATCTATTTCCGTCGCGCAATTAGAGACAATTTATTTCGCCGAAAAAAGCTATTTCAAATGCTGTCTTCATTCAACCCTCACCCAGTCTCGTTGAATAATTCTTTTTTTTTTGCGAAACAGGAACACGTCATTTTTTTTAGAGCTATGACAAAACCAGCTCGACGAGGAAGTCGATCGATTTTGGTCCAGCGGCTGATGTTGACAGAGACGAAGAGGGACGGAGATAGAAGAGAAAGAGAGAAAAGGAGAGAGATGAGCGGAGCAGCGGTCGACGTTGGGTGCCGCAAGGGTCACGTCAGGCCTTGACCGCGATGCCTGTCCTCGGTCACTGCCGTGTGCGTATATATCCCCCTCCCCCCTCCCCCTGCTTCCTATCCATCCCCTCCCCTTTCCCCTGCGGTGAGACGAAACTCAGCCCCCGTTATACGTCCAAGGCGCAACGCTCTCGTCGTCTCGCACAGAATCGCTTCACGCGCCTCTCTGTCTCTCGCAGCTCGTTTCTCCCTCTCACTCTCCCTTGAATCTCTTCCCCCTCCCCCCACCCGTCGCCCCTTCCCCTCTCCGCAGTCAACATTGTCGACGAATCTGCAATTAGGATATTTTCTATGCCTCGCGCGACGTCCGGTGAGTCAGAGCCGACTGCTACTGCTGCTGCCGTTGCTGCTGCTGCTGCTGCGGCTATTGTGGCGGGAGTTACGCGCCGAGCGTCCTTGAAGCGTATAAAACGGAATAACGCACTTGCTTCGCGCTCAGCTACGACGCGTCAGCGAGTCTCGTTCCCTCTGCGTTCTCGAATCTTTGTCGCGAGACCGAGCGACAATGACATATTTTCAAGGTGACGGAAATGTATCGACGATAAATTGATTCAATTTTCATTGTCGAATCAATTTTTTTAATTTAACTGGGCTAATCACACGCGCTGGCACGCGTGCCCGAAATACTTTTGCGCTGCTGCGCTCTTATAAAGCTTTAAAAGGGTAAATCGCAACTAAATCGATTTTTTTTTTCAAAATATCGACTTCTAACCTATACCATCGTTCTCAAGTCGCGTATTCTACCCCTGAAAACACTGGTTACGACCGTTTTTTAGTTGATTTTGAAAAAAAAAAGTTTTGGCCGAACAGTTTGTCAGAAATCGTAGATCTGGCCGCCGGGCCGAAAACCGCCCAAATCGGGGTCACGCAATTTTTTTCTTCAAAATATCGACATTTTCTTCAAATATCGAAAATAAAGTCAAATTAAATTTTGTCGTAGTTGATGTCGAATTGTTGCGTTAAAAAAAAAATCATACCGACGGATTTAAATGACAAACCGGAGTCGCCGGCTAAACGGGGACTGTTACGCGTCTCCTCTGGGCCGGCGGCGTGGTAACGCGCCGGCATGTGCGGTGCATGTGGCGAACGAGAAATTGCGCGAGAGAAAATTGTGCAACGGAGAAGTTCTACCGTTCGTCCGGTGGGACGTGCGAGAGAGGGAGAGAGACAGAGAGAACGAGGAAGAGAGACGGAGCGAGAACCAGAGAGCCCCGCTATGCCTGACGCGCGGCTGCTGAGAGCAGCGAGCGGCAATGTGGAGCGGAGCGTCGGGCATCGTTCGCCGAGAGTTCAAGGCTAACCACCGGGAATATACGTACGCCGGACCAAACGGTGCTCTCGCAGCCGGGAGAGAGAGGAGGAATGGAGAAGAGAGAGAAGGAGCGAGAGAGCTTTCCTCCAACGTTAACGTGCGGAGGATCGCGCATATACACGACTTCCACGTGCTCGGGTTGAGTCGCGCGCACCCGACTCAACCCGAGAGGGGAGTGAGGGGGAGGGGGGGGGGAGGCATCGTGCGTGCCTCTCTCTCTCTCTCTTGCTCTCAGTTCGACTCGTCGCCAGCGATATGCAAAATGCTATGTCGCAGATATGCAAAAAAAAATTACTCTAAAATAAAAATAAAGATTGTCATCTCCCCCTCCCCCTTCCCCCTTCCCCCCAAGAACCGTCGCATCTTTTTTTGTAGTAATTTCAATTGACTTTGGGAAAGAGGGGGAGGGGCTTTCGTGCAGAGAAATTTCCTCTCCCCCTTCCCGCCGTTCCTAGGAATCGTCGAATCTTTTTTAGTCGCGTTAATTTAAATGTACTTTTGGAAGAGGGAGGGGAAGAGGGGTGGGCAATCTCTTCGTCGTGCAGAGAAAGTGAACACGGAAATATATCGCGACAGCCCAGACAATCGATCAGTGGTCAGTCCGTTTATTGTCGGACGCACGAATGTGTTTTGACCCACCGCGAAATATATATGTATACAACGACGAATAAGGAGGGAGGCGGAAAAAAGTGCTCGAGATTAAGATCGATGCAAGGCAATATACATGTACACAAAGTGTGTGTATGTATAGTATACATACAGCTTTACGTACACCTGACTCGAGACTTCTCACCGCCTCTGCGTGACTCACTTACGGAGTCAGCGGTTTCCTTCCTTCCTTCCTTCCCACGTGACGAGTATCAAGCGATTCGTTTTAATTTACAATTTGCGTTCTCTCGCTTCTTTTTCTCTCGCAGCGACACTCGCCGAGACACACCCGGCTATTGTCAAAATAATCGAAGGATTATATTTTGCAAGGTGCCTGGCACGACACTCGCGATGCGAGTACACGAAATAATCGTCTCCTCTTTCTCTTTTGCGGGCCTCGTCGATTCTCCGGGCTGATACACACGCGAAAAGCTTCGACGAGCCGAACGTTCTCGCGGTGCACGCATCATTGGCCGCGAGGGCGCACCTGCCGCCCGCTCGCGAACAGGTAGAACGAGGAAACCGGGGCTTGGCGGTTCGGTGCTACGGTTTACGGTTTACGACGCTTCGTGAAAAAAAAAAAAAAAATTGCGGGCCTCGTAAGTTCGCTAAAAAAATGGCCACGCCCGAGTGCTTAATTTTCGGCTATAATGAGAAAGCCAATATAGATACAAAAAAATAAAAAAGCTCCCACATCGAGGTGGCTCGGTTAAAAACGAAATTAACGAGGAAGCAGTGTGCAAAGTTCTGCCCTGCAACGTTTTTTTATCCTGCTGCATTTATCGTCTAAAAAAATCGAAGCGTCGCAACGAAGATAATAGATAAAATAGAAACAGATAAAAAATAAAAAAGCTTCCACATAGAGGAGACTCCGTGAAAAGCCAAATTAACGAGGAAGCAATGTGCATCACACTGCAATTTTTTCCTACTGCATTTATCGTTTCAAAAAATTAAAAAAAAATCGAAGTGAAACGTCGCAACGAAAATTGATTCAACAAGCCCCTCCCTGTCTCCCCCCTAAACCGTACGTGAGTATCCGCAGCCCTGGCGAAGGGTAAAGAGAATTATGAGGAACCGAAAAGAAGGGGGAGGGGGTCTTAACGCACGCTATATGCTCGCTGAATGCAACGAGCGGCGAATTCGTCCCGAAAATCGTGCACAGCGAACACGATAAAAGAATAGCCCACGTATCGCATTGGCGCCGTCGCCGTCGCCGCTGGTTTTTGGGCTGCACACGCCGGCGTGTGCAGCCCAAATGCACTCTCCGCACGCAATTTCATGTATCGAGGGACCGGGAGGGTTCGCGACGCCGCCGCTGCTGAGGCGTACCGAGTCTACTAGCCGCGCGAGCCGAGGCAAAAGAGAGGAGCCATTGCCGCGTTCGTTTCTGTTCGTTCGTTTCTGCAGCCGCAGCTTACAGCTGCTGTTACTGCCGCCGCTGCATCGCAGTCGCAAAAGGAGGGGGGGAGGAGGAACGGGGGGCCCCCTCCTCTCGTTCGCAAACATTTGGCGGTCATTGACCCGATGCCGGGCCAAACCGCCAACAGACCCCGAACAACAAGCAACTCTATTCTCACTCTTTTTCTCTCTTCCTCTCGTTCGCTCTGACGTTCGTTCCTTCGCTCGTGTGTACGTGTCTACGTTGTACGTATATGTGTACGGACAACGTACACACGTGTAAAAGGTACAAACATATTCGTTTAGAACGCGACTCGCGTCTTTATGACGTCGCGCGGCACTAGAGACGATTGGTGCAACTGCACACGGCGGGCGCGCGATGATAAAAATACTCGAAAAATGCGCCGCGTCTCCCGGCAGCTCGTAACAGCAGCGCTGCTACTGCTGCTGCTGCTGCAGCAGACAGCGGCTATTCGTCTCTCGCGCTTTCGCGCGTCCACCTGAAAGGAAAAACTTTGACGTTAAATCAGCGACGCGCGAGCGCGAAAACCGGAGACGCTGTCTCGCTCTGTCTCTGTCTGTCGCTGTCTATCTCACTCTGTCTCTCTCTGTCTCTCCTGCCACGGGAGAACAAAGGAGCCGAAACTTTTTTCCGAGTGCCAATGTGTTGGAGTGCGCATGCGCCGGGTTTTCGTGTATCTGCAGCGCAGACTCGTAGATCACGTTTGAGCGCTTGAGATTTCGACTCGCAGGAGTCTTCATATTTTTTTGCGATTTGTTTTAATTCGTCTCGTTTGACAGATCGAAGCGGGTGCAAAAAAACGCCACTTCTCACACTGAGAAAAATGAGTAGTTGCGATTACCAAACTGGTTCGATCTATCAAAATATCGGTCCCAGTTACTAAAATATTGGTAGCTCTGACCAGTGATTGGTAATCACAGCTATTCATTTTTTTCAGTGCAGGGAGTATTAAAATCGTATTAGATCTTGCAACTATCGCTGTGATACGAGCAGTGATAGGCGCCGCCGCTGCGTCCAACGCGAGTAGTGCGACTCGGCCGGCGCGGCCGCCACGTGCTGCTGCTGCTGCACTCGCCTAGTATAGCCGACGCGCTGCAACGCTGCCTCACGGGCTTCTATATAGCGGATAGACTCGCCGGCTGCAGCGGAACCTCACTTTCCACTGCACCGCGTTGCACCGACCGTACGTTTGCCGGCTTCACTTGCGTCTGCCTAGCACCGGTGCTGCACTACTTCGCTGCATCGTAGACGGCTTCGGCTGCACTCGCCTGGTAGGCAACGCTGCCTCGCAGCGGATAGACTCACGTGACACGTGCAGCTGCACGTGCGAATCCCAGTGCATTTTCCCCAAGATCACTAAGTTGACATTTGGCGAAAATTCGCACAAATTATACTCGACAAATTTGCAGTTCGAATTATAAATTGGAAAGAGTCTTTCTTTGATGCGTTGGAAAGGAGGACCGGTGGAGAGGGAGGGGGGATAATTCGCGGGCGCAGTGACGACGCGATGCGATAACGCGGGTTAAGCGACAAATACACAAGACGCACTCGATAAGACTCTCGCGAGCCAATTAATCTTTGGCACATCTGACCTTGACTCCCGCTTTGTCGTAGAACCGAAACGGTTTACCAAAAAAAAAAAAAAAAAGACCAGAGTACGATCCTCTGGAATTTCGAGGGGCTGGTCTGGATCTCTCGGCGCTCGGTGACGTTGACCGACTTTTTGAGGAATTTTACGAGTGTTTGAGACGACGAATAGCGAACAGACGGACAGACGGACAGACAAACATACTGAGTGAGATACAAAGAAAGAGAGAAATTTTGAACGATAAAGTTGCCACAATATAATCGAGTCGTTGGACGCATCGGATGATCGAGGGAATTCGAGCCTCGTATTTCCGTCCGCTTCTTAAAAATAATGCAAAATGGGTCAGAGACGCCGAGCGTCTTGGTGAGGGCGGGGCAGCACTTGTATTTTTAATTGCCCGCCAGACGGGACGCAGACTTGGGTCTTCTGCTGCCACTGCTGCTGCTGCTTGGACTGAATCTCCGGTTGGTGCAACCAACTGCGCCGTCGTTTCGAGACAACGAGCGTTGCGTCATGGACGAAGATCGCTGCACATGCGAGTGCAATTCTTCGGGGTCTCCGGCGTCGCGAGCGCGTCGAGGTCGCGTCGCGACGCGAATTTCGCCGGCGGGCACGTTCGGCCGGGCATAGACAACGACTGCGATGCGCACGAATCATCGTCGGCCGTCGTCGCGCGGCCGTCAGCAATATATATACAGTGATACTCGCACGAATTTACGGGCGCATCGACACACGCGGCGAATTCAGGCAGAAGCGCGGGAAGACGATCGAGCCGCGTGCTCGGCTGCATAAATATCTTCGGCGTATATACTTGACTCGCGACAACTTCCCCTCGACCCCTTCGAGACCCCTTTATGTCCTCTTTACGTCCCCCCTTACCCCCCTCAGCTTCCTATGATTATTTGTAGAGAAAAAATATTTTTTTCGCGTTTTTCACGCAGAATTTTTTATTTGAAGGGCAAATGGTGGTGATTTTTGGAATCAGCGGGAAATTTCCCATCGGATAGAGTTTTTAAACTTTGTGAAATCGAAAAAAAAATTTTCGTCACATTTTGGGAAAAATGGCAAGGGGTACCCCTTCTAAAAATTTTCGATTTTTGAGGGTCAACTTTAAAATTCTGTGAAAAATTGAAAAATCGAGATATCGCGTTCCGCGTGGCGGCATTCTCTTCGTTGAAGTGTCTTCTTTCGAATGCAAAAAGAAAATCCCGATTACATTGATCCAAAGAAAAATTACACAGATTTTAGTAAAGTGCCAAAATGGGCAAAAAGTAAAAAATCGTTTTTCGCGTTTTTCTCCGCAAATTTTTTATTTTTCGGGCAAAAACCGGTCATATTTGGAATCAGCGGCAAATTTCCCATCGGATAGGGTTTTAAAACTTCGTTAAATCGAAAAAAAAATGTTCGCCAAAAAAACCGCAAGGCAAGAGTTCAATTTTTCAGGCAAACAACCGTATCTAGTCATTGTTCCTACTCTAAGTAAAAAGTGTAAGTAAATTCACCACCGGAGAAAGCGCGTTATCGCAGTTTCGCCTGACCTTGCGGGCGTCGCCGGTCCGTTCGGGATCAGTTTTATCTCTCACGATACTCGCGAGTCATAATCAGATTCTCGGACGCGATGTGGATCGTACGATCGAGTATGCGAAATTCAACTATATATACCGCGTAGGTTGGGCGTGCACGCACGAGATAAGGTTGCATCGGAAACAAAGGCTTGAGAGTCGCTTGAGATAGCCGCGACTCTGAAAGTTTGTTTTGCGACTAAAAACGCGATGATTAATTGCTGCACGGATGATCCATAGGCGATCGACGAGGCTCAGTTTGCGGATCAACGAAATTTCGATCGAAGCGATCGACGCTCGCGTCAAGGTCAAGAACTTCATTTAATTTTTGCTTCTCCCACGTTTTTTATTTTTTATTTTTTATGTATTCAACGAGTACAACGACGACGACGACTCGAGTCACTCGACGATAGAACAAAACCGAGCGGAGTGGAATTTGATCAATGGCGCGAGAGAGGCAGTAAAATAATTCTACCAACTACGCGAGCGCCTCGACCGACGATGACGAGACGCGAGCGTCCAAATACATATTCACTGGGCGGAATCTAATTTCAGAGATAACGCCGAGCGTCGCGTAATCTAGTTACTAAGCGTCTAATCTAATCAGCTATTCGAATTATGTATATACAATAATTTCTTTTCTTAGCGGCTGAGAAATTGCCAGCGAACGTTTCTCCGGACGATTATTTTCTCTCTCTCCTTCTGAGTCTCTACGAACCTACGATTCCGGGTAATCTAGGCATTAATGTCCTGTCGTCGTTTAGCTTTATCTTCGCTCGCAACTAATTGGACCTATGACCCATTTGACTATTCTCAACGAGGTCGCATTCATTAAATTTAAATAGAGTTCATTATCAAAGCGTTTTTTTATGATTCGTTGCTCCGATTTTTTTTTCGGCTGCCACCGAAAAATTTCTTTCATTCCGACGTCGTAGGTTATGCCAATCGAGTCCGAGTCTCGTAAAAAAAAGAGCGTTGCTCGCAGACGTAAATTATTAGATCCGCGACGGTTTACACACGGAGATGATTTACCGAGCATGCGCATTAGGCTCGACGGTGTCGATTACCGCGACTGGACTCCCACTCTCCCCTCCCCCCACCTTTCCCCTCCCACTAGTTTTGGCTCAGGCCAAAACGTAGCCTACACAGCCGCTGGATTAATCGAAAACATTGCGTATGTAACGTCGCCTACGCCTGGCGGAGTTAGACGCCTCCTTATCGACGATTTGCAAGTGTATTTTGTGCGAATAAAAAAAAAAAAAAAATAAGTGGGAAAAATACAATTTCGGAATTCGCGAATTTCAGTGGCGTGTCGAGGAGGCTCGCCCCTCCCCTCCCCCCAAATGCATTGAGTGCCAGAACGTATATAAAATATATATATAGCCACACTCTCCCAACCTTTCAGGTCATTTTGCCCCACGCCCAAAAAAAAAATTCTTGCTACGCCACTGACTGAATAGTATTAACAGGGGCCTCGCGATTTCGACTGCATCGGATCGTCGCGCGCGCGCTAAATATCTCGCGACGCGTGGGCCAACGCAAACCAAAAAAAAAAAAAAGAGGGGAAAAAAAGATACACAGACACGACGCACTTAAGCAAAACGGTTGACAGCGTCGATAGCGGAACGTCTGACGATCCGCCGAAATCCAGATGCGCACCGAGAAATATAATCACTGTGTACACGACACAATAAAATGTTCTTCTTTGCTTTTTATTTTTTCCTTGCGTTTTTTAATGCAAGTTCCCGAAACGCGAATTTATTCGCAGCTTCGAGCTGCGGATAAATTTTGTCGCGTAATTGTACAGCAATATTTTTTCAGCTGCTGCTGCTCCGGACGAGAGAGAAAAAAAGGAGCCCGGTAATTCGCTGGAAATTACCGAGCGAATTTGCTCCAAAAGTCGGTGGAGGGGGAGGGGGAAGGGGCTAGACACGAGGGGGGAGAGGGGAGAGAGACTGTTTTGCTGGAAACTCACGTCCGAGGATTCGCATGTTGCATACCGCGATTTGGCCCGCGACTGCCAAAGGTTGGACCCCCCCCCCCCCCCCCCCTACCGCCTCCACCATGTCTTATAGCGCACGCAAACGCGTCGGCGGTCTCTCAGTTTTCAAGACTCGGCTCGGCAATGGCCGACCCATCGGCCACTATTTTTATTTCTCTCGCTCTCTCTCCGCGCGCTCGCGCGCGAGCATAAATTCTCCGAGGCACAAATCTCTATTTATATACACGCGTTATACACGCCGCGCCGCGTTTCTAACCCGCGATGCAACGCGCGGCGAAAAAACGCGTTGCAACCTGGATAATCGCTCGGTCTATTCGCGAGCAAATTTTGTTTGAAAAAAACGCGTAAATGGAATTCGAGAGATTTTTTTTACAGTGAATTCCTAATATTTCCAGGAAAAATAAATAAAAAAATGGCCACCTCGGAATATTTCCGGCAATTTTTTTTTAATTTTTTTCGACGTCGATACCGTCATTTCCTGGCTTACCGGCGCCGGTGGACGGAAGTCGACGATTTCCTTCGGACGATTCCAGCTAGAACCGCGATAGGCGCGACGTCTATGATTAGGAACAAATCGTCGCTTCGCCGACGAGGCGCGTTAGTCACGGACGTCGAGACGGACGTCACCTTTCCTTTCCTTTCTCCACCCGATTAACCTCAGGGATCTCGAATTGTGAATCATACTCGATAGAAACATACGTGCATCGTTTTCCGTGCAAACTTTTTTTTCTCCAATGACACCGCACATTTTTTTCTTTCTCTCTTTCTCCGCAGCTACAAAAGTAAATATCACACCGCGGTCGCCTCGCAACTGTGTACATTGCGCGTGCAAAGAGAGAATGAACCGCCGAGAGTGGGGGGAAAAAATAGCTCGAGGTCGGCGCAGTTTCGGCGACGAAGACTCGAAGGAAAGTTGTGTATAAAAAAATAAGCCACGGTGACAAGCATCGACTGTGGCGACATTTTAACATTTTGCATTTTATAGGGCATTTTGCATTTTGCGTCTGAGACTTTTTGCGTTAGTCCTCGCCAAACGCAAGAAGAAGAAAGGCGGAGAAGTACAAGTGGCTTGAGGGGGGGCAAGGGGAGGGGAGGGGGCAGCCCCCTGTCTCGGCGGCTCGAGAGTGTCTCACGTATTGCGTATTGGTGACACAAACACACAGAGACGCAGAGACAAATGTGTGTATTCGCACAGTCACCGAGTGTGCTGCGAGCTCGTCTAGCGACAAAGGATCCGCTGGCGCGTCTCGGTCTGCCGGGGATTACGTCATTTAGCGCGCCCGGCGTGTACGGATAGCGAAGCGAGCGGCGGCCGTGGCCGTGGGCAGAGCCCCCGAACCGGCGAGCCGCGTCTGCTCGGCATTATCCTCGTCTAGCGCTCGTCTAGCCGGTCGCGACGAGACCGGCACACTACTGGCACACTATACACGGGCTGCTCGCCACCAGCCCGGCTTTTGGGTCGCTGCGCGATCAACGCACCGACCACCATACACCCAACGCGGAGGCGCGTTTATGGTTATAGCTAAAGGACACCTCTCCCTAAATTTTTCGCATTTCGTTATCCGCATGATTCGCATTAAAATTGATTACACAAAATGATTACACAATATCGCAGGACAAAAAAAAAATAAAATAAAAAAAATTGCCCAAACCGGTACTGCAATTTTAGATTTTTTTTCTCAAGAGTCGAGCGCACGAAAAAGAATCTCGTTTTAACAGCTGGTTATTCAGACTGCTGCTACGGTTTACCACTCGAATGCAAATATATGTATATCTATATCTATATCTATACGTAATTTTCAGCACAGTCTCTGCAGGATTCGCATCAAAATGATTACACAAAATGTTTACACAATATCGCAGGACGAAAAAAGAAACAAAAAAAAATTGTCCAAAGATGTACTGCAATTTTAGATATTTTTTTTCTCAACAGTCGAGCGCACGAAAAAGAATCGCGGATTAACAGCTGGTTATTCAGACTGCTGCTACGGTTTACCACTCGAATACAAATATATGTATATCTATATCTATATCTATACGTAATTTTCAGCACAGTCTCTGCAGGATTCGCATCAAAATGATTACACAAATCGATTACACAATATCGCAGGACGAAAAAAGAAACAAAAAAAAATCCAAACCGGTACTGCAATTTTAGATTTTTTTTCTCAACAGTCGAGCGCACGAACCAGAATCTCGAATTAACGGGGGGCTGGTTACTTGCGCAGCGGCTGGTTACTCGAACTGCTGCTGCACACGTGAAGCTGCCACGGTTTGCCACTCGAATACAAATATATGTATATCTATATCTATATCTATACGTATGGCTTATATATACCCAGAGCTATAGAGTGAAATTTCGTCGCCGGGGCTACGCCGAGACTATGGGGAAGCGAGAGCGTGAGGAAGGAGCGCTCGCGCGGCTAAATGTGCGAATGTGTGCAAGGAGACTCGGCTCGCTTTGCGAATATACGGCCCGAAGGCCACCACCGGTCGCTCAGCTGCGCCTCTACCGCCGCTGCTACTGCTGCTCGCTGCTGCTCTTGCCCTATCCTCACCGCTCGCTTCGACCATATCTTCACTCGCTCGCTCGCCGAGCAGAGCCGAGTGACACACGTACCTTGATCGCCGGACGCAAAGTGAAGTGTTGTCGCTTTCCTGCTGCTGCCGCTGCTGCTGTTGCTGCGGCGACGTCCTTGTCGACTGGGCGACTCTGGGCCGTCTCTTCGCTCCTTCGCTAAGTCGTTAAATATGCGAAACGCCTGTGACTGCGAATTCGACGATTTTATAGTCTTTTTTTTCTGCTCGATTATTATTATTATTTCCGTTGATCCTTCTGGATTTATTTTATTCAATTTTTTTATGATTATTATTATCACGTTGGTCTCTTCCGGCACGTTCGTCGCCCTTTTTTGCTAGATTATTATTATTATTATTTCTGTTGCGTTGATCCGTCTGGATTATTTAGTACGATTTTTTTTTAATGATTATTATTATCACGTTGGTCTCTTTCTCTTCTTCCGGCGCCTTTGACGCCTCCTGCGTGTCGCGTGGAGCCTATGTTTTTTTTGCTCCCGGTTCACCACCGCCTCGGTGATTATTTATCGTTCCTCACCGATAACCGATCTTGATCGTCGCGTCTCACTCACTTTCCAACCCGGACAGCCGGCCACTAGGCCTCGCAGTCCTTCGCAACGTTGTCGCTCTGCTGTCCCGCGCTACTCGAGCCCAGTTCCCGGTCCATGGCAGTGACGACGCCGCGACGAAAATCGTTTCGCGCGCTCCGGCGACGACGACGACGACGTGCTGCAACGTGTCCGCGACACGCGCCGACTGTGCCCGTCGCGCACCGAACACGTCAGCGACGCGTCGGACTGACCGCGGCACGAGGAGAATTCTCGTCGAAACGCGCCGACTCTTAGCCACTTTTATTTTGCTTCTCCAATTTCTCGTCGCTTATTCTGCCTCTTTGTATTCGTCCGCGCGAGACGCTTCAATGTCACTCGTTGTGTTACTTTGTATCGACAATGTCTCTTTATTTTCTCTCCGTTATTATCATCCGTCCGGTTTTATTTTTTTACTTTATGTTTGCTTATCAGTCTCCCACAGAATTATTTATCCGCCGAGGGCGTTTTTATTGTTAGTTTTTTTTTTATATAGTTTTGCTTATCAGTCTCTCACAGAATTATCGTTTTTATATTTATATAGATTTATATTGATATATATTTTTATTTTTATATGTTTGCGTATCTGTATATTATATATATATCACCCACGGATCACGAGGTCTCGTTGCGAAAAAAATTCGTAACTTAGCCGGTGGCCACTGAGTCGCTTAACGCGGCTGCCACCCAACCAAACTGGCAAAACTCCTGACACTGTGTGCGCGACGTCTTGTCTTAGCTCCTCGGAGCTGTGCAGCGCGCGCGACGTCTCCTCGCGCCTCCTTTTCTCTTCCTCTTCGTCACTCGACGCGATAACTCCGCCACTCCGCGCGCGTTGTTCGGACTCCGGTTACTCCTGTTCGTTTTTTTTTTTTCCTTCGTCGCGCCGACGCCTGTGTCGTCTCTCAGCGGATTCGAACGCGCGGGCGCGTGTCTCACGCCGAATTATCCGTCGGTTTCCCTCGGAACTTCCTTCCCGGTGGCCGACTGCTGACGCTGCCGGCGGTGGTTCGTCGCGCGGGTGCGTGCGCGCAATCACCTCGTGGCACTGAGCTCCTCGTGGCAGCCTCCTCTCTCTCTCTCTCTCGCTCTCTCTTCTGCTTCTGCTCCTCGCCACCTGCGCGCGACTCTATTTTCCGCCGGTAATCGCACGACACTTTGTTATCAACAAGACGAAAAATCAAACTCACGGACCGACGTCAAACCAACCTTCGGAAACGAAAAAAAAAAAAAATTTCTTTTCCTCCAAATTTTCACTCGTTTCTTCCTCAATTTGGTGTCTATTTTATTTTATTATTATTCTTTTAAAAATCTCTCCAACTAATTATTATTATTTTTTTTAAATCTTCCCTCCTTCAACGTAACGATAAAATTATCAACAAAAATATATATATTAAACGCTTCTCCTCGAATATCCTTCGAATCCAATCGTCTTTCCACGCGTCGTGTTTAGTTGCGCGAAGGTTAAATGTGTTTTCTCGTCGTTTTAAGTTTTCGGCAAAGCTCGCGGTTCGAGGACGTGTGTGGATGCGGCGGTGGTACGACAAAACGGCGGAGAGAGCAGAGCGCGGGCCTTAGAACACACCGCGGGGCCGATGGGGACTACCTAGTCGTAGAGTGATTGGGAACGCGACTGGCCAAAGCACTTGATTCGCGCGCGGTTCGGTTTGTGCTGCGCGCCTCTCCCATGCACTTTTTTTCGGGGCCGTCGCCGCCGCCGCCGCCGCCGCCGAGTTGTGTTGGTGCGTGCGCTGCGGCGGCGGCGGCGGCGGCGGTCTCGGGCCCCCCTCGCGCTCCTCGCTTCCCTCCCCCCTGCCCCCCCGGTCGCCCCGCTGCCTCCGCCGCCCCGTGTGTTCTCTCGCGGCGAGTCCCTCGCCGCGTGTATATACTGTATACGCGCGCGCGGGGCTGGTGCGAGCGAGCTAGCTAGCCTATAGCTAGCCGACCGCTGAGCAGCAGCAGCAGCAGCGGCGTGCGCTCCCGAAACCCCGCGCTCGCTTCGTGTTATTTCGTGGGTATATAGTCCAATGCTCCTGAGCGGGAACACGAATAAGCGAGAAAGAGAGAGAACGAGAATGAGAGAGAGGGCTGTATACTTTGGGCTCCTCGCGAGCCGTGAGAGCGAGTGAAAGAGTGAGAGAGTGAGAGAGAGCTATATACTTTCGGCTCCTCGCGGGCCGAGAGTGAGAGAGAGAGAGCGAGAGAGAGAATGAGAGAGAAAGACGTTATAGGGGCTCTCCGCGCGCGCTTCCCTCTTCTCTCTCTCTGTTCCGGCAGCGAGCGCGAAGCGGGTATATACATATACATACACCCGAGGTATAGTTACCGAAATGTTAACCTCGTGGAACCACTTTTTATTGAGTGTCGCGAAATTCATAGGAAGCCCACTGGCGGCGCGAGTGCGAGAGAGACGGAGAGAGCTCGAGCTTCGGAGAGGGGAGAGGATGCGGAGATACACTGGAGAGTGAGAGAGAGGGAGAGGAACACAGCCAAACGAGTCAGATAGAAGCGGAGAAAGAGAGCGCGGCCGCCCGTGCGGCGCGTTGGCTTGCTGCGAGAAAGAGAGAGAGAGGGGAGGGAAATAAGCCGCAGGGGTGGGAGGACATAGATGAGGGGTTTAAGGGGCGCAAAATCTCCCCACTTTCGGTTTGGCCCCTGACGCGGCGTGTACACCGTCGTCATATCAGCGCGGCACCAGGGAGCCACGAACCGCGCCGCGAGCGCCCCCCCCCCCCCCTCCCCTCTCTATCTCTCTCTCCCTCTTTCTATCGCTTTCTCCGTCTCTCTCATTTTGAGCGCTGGTCCACACGCCAATTCTTTGCCCCACCAACGAGCAACTCTATACCACGACCACGACGTCGACTACGACGACTCGCGACGACGACGACGACGACGAGCATCAACTTCAGCTTCCTCGTCGGCCTCCCCAAACCTCCTCCCCCCTCCTCCTCCTCCTCCTCTCAGCCCTCACTTTTGCCCCTCTTTACAAACGACTCCCGCGCGCCACGATTCACCCCGGCCTCCCCTCTCCGACGTCACAGCGGCGCTCCTTCCACGCGCTGCTGCTGCTGCTGCTGCTGCTCCCCTCGCTCGCTCGCGCTACACTCTGGCCGCGACCCCTATCCCCTCCCCCCCTCGCGAGCGCGCTGCCGAAACCCTGGGGGGAAGAGCTCGCGCTCCCCCTTCCCCAAACTCCTCTCGCCGTACTCGGAGCGTCGTCCCCCCTCCTCTACGCGATGACCCCCCTCTCTTCGGCTTTGCGAATCCGACCCGGCATTTAGCCCGTGCATAGCCGAAACTTATGTATGTACAGTTAGCTCCGCGTCGAATAGTCCCGAGGATTTTTTTTCGCGACGAGCTTCGAGCGCGCCGAGCGTATCTCAGATGCGGCGAGGCTACGTGGAGGCAGATGAGGCAGTCGACTCGAGCCGAGCGAGCTCGCAGGATATATATATATATCCCCCTCTATTCGCCCAATTTTTTTTAGTTATATTTAATTTGTACTGTTTTCTTTCGCTGATTGTAATTTTTTTATCAGCTTTGGTCAAAGTAAATTTTATTTTATTTTTATTTATACAGTTTTCACAGCCCTTTTGCAGGACGATAATGTAAATCGTCCAGTAGGACGGTTTGAGACAGTGATTTTGTCTCAGGACCGAATAAAAATCTATCTATCTATCTATCTATCTATGTATTTTTTTTTAATGTATATAGGTGACTACGCGCCAAGCGAGTCCTGCGAAACTCCGAAATCCTTGGCTGCAGCGAGAGCTACAACCTCGCCGAGAGATGAACGAGAGAGAAGAGGATGCGACGTGCTTCGGGTTCTCTCGCTCGGCGCGCCTGGCCTGCTGCCTGCTGCCTGCTGCCTGGCTCGACTGGCTGCTGGCTGCCTTCCTTCCTATCAACGGAAACCTGTGGAGCCTTCGACTCTGCGCGGCTCGCGGGCCACCACGCTTGTTTCCCCCGGTTTCCCCCCGCTAGCTCGCTCGCGCCGGTCGTGCACACTCACTCGGTTCAACCCAGTTCGATTCGAGGATTTTCGGATTTGCGGAGTCGCCCGCGTTTCGCATTGACTCGCAGCGTCCGCTCGAGTTCCAGATGCAATCAATCAATTCCCCATTTTTTCCCCTTTTTTTAGTGGAATTGATAAAAATGTTTTATCTTGTTATAGCAAAACAAACAAAAAAAATAGGGGACTCGAGTAATAATTCAGAGTGACCCTTTGGCTCACGTCACCGGATCGACGAGTTCGATGTTAAATCCGATAAGCGAAAAAAAGAGTCACGTGTCGCTCCAGGCGAATTGTCGACCAGATTTTCCATCGTCGATTGTACCATTCACACTCAGCGATCTCGATGTCCTCGCGACGAGCGCCATCCGATTATCGGCCGTTCGCTCCGCATATAAACTTTTCGGGAAAACCGAATTATCGACGCTTCAGGAAATCGTCCTGATGGGCGACGGCGATGAATATGATTTCTTGATAATTGCGGTAATTGAGGTTCGAAATTTCACCGGCAGTCGCCAATCACGAAAAACAGGCGAAAATATCTCATCTCGTTCATTCCGATGTATCCCGGTCTTCTTATCAACTCCCCCCATCCTCCCCCTCCCCTCCACCTGTCGGGAATCGTTGATGCCGCGGGGACAGCACATTGTCAGCTTTGTCACCGAGAAAATATAAATCGCGATGTTGCGAAAATTCTTCGGTACAACAGATACACGAATTGTCGCTGTGTAAGCGAACGACACTCAACGGGAATCCCATTAACACAAGCACAACAAAATCTGGGCCGTTTTCCGTGTCTATTTCGAATCGAATATCGAACAAGCCGCCCCCGCAGCCGCAGTCAAGTTAATATCGATTTCCAGTGTCTCATCCTCATCTCGCCGGTTCAACGCCAGTCGACTCCGATGTGTGAGTCGACGAGAGAGTAACAGTGCGATGCATTTGGAAATAAACTCGGCCGAAACGCGCGCGAGCCTCGAGATTTGATTTGCGCAGAAACGCTCGATTGAGCTGCGTCTCTCGACTCATGGAATCCGCACGAGCGATTCATTTAACCACCGCTGCGAGGGTGAAAGACACCCTCACGATTGACCGACATTCGCGGGCGTTTAAGATATTCACGAGATCCTCGCGAGTTATTCACGAGATATTCGCCACTCGCGCGAATATGTCACATTTATGAATATGTCACGTGCCGCCTCCTCGGATATGAATTACGTCTCTCGGTGTCTTGTGAAAATTGCATTAACCATATAGTTTAATACGATAATTTTCGTATCGCGTTCGCCTCTCCGTCGTCGTTCAACTGCGGAGGTGAATTTTGAAATAGGCGAATCGCGTGCGATTCGCTTCGGGAAAATTGAAGAATCGTCGCTCGGTTTAACCCGCGAAAATTTCTCCGCATTCGGATCCTCCGCTCGGCCGAATCTCGTCCCATTGGCTAGCTGAGGCAGCGGCGGTGGTGGAGTGAAATATTAATGATTAGAAATTGGGCCACGTTTGCTATCTGATGTCTCTGTCTCTCTTTCTCCATTAGAGCGTCACGTGAGCTCGATTCCCGGAATATTGTTAATCGAGAATTCACCGATTCCACGCGCGCAGCGAGGATTTTCATAATCTCGTGTGACCCGTCATTCACTATATTGGCCGGTGGTGAACGACAGCGGCGAAACGAGCGCCGACTCCTCGCGAAGCTTCTCGCGTGGATTATTGAATTATATTCTCGCTACGTTCCCCGATTATTCCGTCGTTTCCGTTTGTCAATTACCCCGAAAGCTGCTGCGGAGGAGAAATCTCGTCGAGATTTTTCTGGTGAGGAAAAATGTTACGGCTAATTCGTTCCATTTTCTCGAGGCGAGAGACACGCGGAGAGTCATTGACACATTGTCGGTGACTCGAGGCGATTAAGCGTCGTATTTGAGGAAACGAAACGTAACTGAGAAAAAATAATAATAATAATAATAAGGATCGGCAAGAAGCATCGGATTTTTTTTTGCGCCGGCGACGTTAGGGAATAAATAAATTTTTTATTCGATAAAAAAATGACAAATTTAATAGAAGATCTGTTTGGCCTTCGAAAGAAATAACAAATTTCATGTTCAGTGCGATTAAAAAATTCGTGTTCAACGTCTCACTCGGATCCCTTCTTAATTTCTAATTGGTCCACAGTTCGGGTCCTTTTTTCGCGTCTCCGTTTCTCACTCCTTTTGCGCGCGATTCTCGGTCGAAGATCCGAGCGCGAGCGAGCCTATAATTGTGGCCGAGGGTCGAGGGATGTAACGCCGTCTGCACGTGACTCGGCCGGGTCCTTGGAGATTCTCGCACGCTTTTGCGGAAGTCGTCGCGACATTGTGACGTGATGCAAGCCCAGATCCTCGAAATATTCCTCTCGCGTCGACGGCGAGTCGACATTTTTTTCGCAAGAAACACAAGACTATTCATAAAAATTCATAAAAAAACTATTCCGAAAAATTCATAAGAAAAACTATTCCGAAAAATTCATAAAAATACTATTCATAATCATAATAAAAATTGTCCCGGAGCCGAGGCTGCAAGGACCAAAAAAATCGTCGGAAGGATCTCAGATTAAATTCTCGAAGTTTCGAGGCGAAAATCGAGGCTCGAAAGTTTGAAGACTTCGGAGGGTGGGAAGGGGAGAGAGGGGGTGGAGAACAACAATGATGTTCGCGTTCACGCGACGCGATAAATGTGTTCATCCGACTGACGTCACACGGCCGATTACGGATACGTCTTTTCGCTTCCGCCTCTCCTCGTCTCTCTCTTTCTCTCCTTCGGGTTTGCACTCACGTGAACTCGACGCCCTCGACATGTGCTCGGGGGGATTCGATCACGTGAACGAGAGCGGCCGCAACTTCTCGAACGCGCGAGACCGAAATAGGTCATTCATCGAGCCTCGCGCGTCTCTCGATTTTCGTGTCCCATTCACGACCCTCCTCGCACCGGTTACCGTTGCGATGCGATGCGAACGTTAATTAGCATCGCGGTGTTGTGTCACGTTTGCACTGTTCACCGCGGTGATTCATATATTTTCTCAAGACGCGGAGATTACCCACCGAGTACTTAGATGTCTCTTTCGGTCATGATAAACACGTGTATTGCGAATAATAATAATATTGACGACGATAGGCGGGTAAAAGTAATAAACGGGATAACGTCGATTCGCGGTTGAGAATTTCTGTGATCCTCACTATTTTTTAAATCGCAACTGAAAAACCCTTGTTCAGCTACTTTTGAAAACAAAAGGAAATTTGTCATTTTGCTTGTCCGAAATCGTACATCTGGCCGCCGGGCCGAAAACCGCCTAAATCGGGGTCACGATTTTTTTTTTTTTTTTTTTTTCAAAATATCGATTTTCAACCTATACCATCGTTCTCAAGTCGCATATTCTACCACTGAAAACATCGGTTACAACCCTTTTTTAATTGATTTTGAAAAAAAAAAAATTTTTGGCCGAACAGTTTGTCAGAAATCGTAGATCTGGCCGCCGGGCCGAAAACTGCCCAAATCGGGGTCACGAAATTTATTTTTTCAAAATATCGACTTTTAACCTATATACCATCGTTCTCAAGTCGCATATTCTACCCCTGAAAACACTGGTTACAACCCTTTTTTAGTTGATTTTGAAAAAAAAAACATTTTTTGGCCGAACACTTTGTCAGAAATCGTAGATCTGGCGGCCGGGCCGAAAACCGCCCAAATCGGGGTCACGAAATTTGTTTTTTCTTAACTCGAAGATAGTTTTTTTTTAACTCGAAAGAAAAAATATAAAAAACGGCAGGCAGGTCGAGTTGACACGGGATGCCTCGTATATGGGTACAGGTAGGTGGTGGCTGGGCCATGGTACGTGACGCGTTCGATGACTCTCTCGCCCTTCGGGTCGCACTTCGCGACTCCCCTTTCCACAGAAGAGATGCGTGGGGAGGGGGGAGGTGCGGAGCACCTCGCCGCTTGTCGACTTTCGACCCCGGCTATCAGTCTCCCCGGCAATCGAGTATCTTGCGGTCTCGCGCGAGGTAAATCGAGCCGGAGGACCTCGGCGCGCTCTTCGAGGATCGCGAGGAGTGGACGCAGCTCGCTGCGCGCCCAAGAGTTTCCAATTCTCAGGGCGTAGCGAGAAAAAAAAATCGTAGCTTCGGATTTCGCGGCTTCGCCAAGGACTCGGGCCAAAAGAGAGAGGAACGAGGCTGAAGAGTCTCAGCTTTGTCACCTGCCGTGTGTCTCAAGGGCCAACGGCGTGCAAATTAAATTTCATCGACAACCTCAAAAAATAGAGAACACCTTCCACAATTTTCACATAACGTTCGAGTCAAAAAGAAAATGTTCCAAATCCTCGACGAGTGCAGCCACAAAAAGCTGTAGCGACGAAATCGTCGTCTCTCTAATTTTTTCGTCCATGCGGGTCTTGCTAGCGGATTCGGGGCCCGGGACACGCCGGGCGCGGGTTTGCTAGTCCGCCCGGAGAGAGGGCCATGAACCCTGAACAGGTTAGCCCCTTGGACGTTCACCTTCTCTCCCCTTTCTCTCTGACCAACATTCGCGGCCAATAGCTGTCTCTCGTCGTTCGCTCATTCTTTTCGCTCTTTCGCTCTTTCGCTCTTTCGCTCACTCTTCGGGACCTACGGAAGGTATGCACAGGTATAGGTTGGGTAGAAAGGCCCCCAAACTCCTCGCGAATATCCCCACCACATCCTCGTCCTCCCGAATTCGTTTTCTTCGTCTTCTGGACTCTTCGGCTACCCACGAAAGCCAGATGCCCCGGTCCTCGGGGCCTCAGAGTCCACCTTCTCCACTCTTCCACCCTTCGCCCTCCCCCCCCTTTTGCCCTACTCCTTCGACCCCTTCGCCTCCCTCTCCTGCGCCTCCTATGACGCGCACGCGCACAGGATCGTCGCTGCACCCGCACACGCGCATGCGCACAAGTTCGATTGCTCCTCCCCCCCCCCCCCCCCTTCTCCCCCTCCCCCAGCCCTCTTGAACTTGGATTCTACGGTTCCTCGGCTCCTACGAGACTAGCGGTTGCAGCGTCGACTAAGGCAACGTTGCTCGTTGCCCTCCACGTTGCCAACACTCTCGACGCAACTCGAGCAACCTGAGAGTTAGATAATCTCGACGAGTTAAAAATCTTCTTGGCCCTCGGGGCGTCGAGGAAAAAATTCCGGACGGGTCAAGAGCTTCTTCCCCGTTGGGTCGTCCCTACCTCATTTTTTCTCATTATTATACAATCTATATTCTTAATTAAAAAAAAAAAGCTAAATCGAGAAATCGATTTTTTGGTATTCCGTACGAGTAACAAATTCTCAGGCTTCATCGCATACCTCAAAGTTTCGCAAGATTTGCCGACGTCGTCGTCGTCGTCGTCGTTTCGCCAATTGCCCCCGCAATCGCTCACGGAGCAGGAGTCCCTAAGACTCGTCGACGACGACGGCGACAACGACGACGACGACTATGATGACACTCGCGCAATGCAGCCCCGTCAGCGTATTAAAGCGTATACGAAACTGCGAGGATTTGCACAATGCGCCGTCGCAGGACAAAGAGTAGTCACGGTTATACCCGGTCGCATGTGCCGCGGTCGCGATATGTGTGTCATTCCGCGCGCTCCTAGAATGAAGTGACTCGCGCGGTCTGAATCGCCCCGCTCGCTCTTTCGCTCCTTCGCTTGCTTGCGCCTTCGCTTCGCTCGCGTTAATCATAGAACAGCCGGGCCCGACACTTGGGCAACCGTACACCGCTCGGAGCTTCCTAGAGCTTCAATTACGCTGACCAATTTCTTTTTCGCGATACTTCGCATGCCGTATTGCTGCTTAGCTCGGCATAGAAGTAGACACGTGGTAGGGAGCCTGTCGCTTCGAGCGACGAGTAGCGCGAAATACGTTCGCGTTTCGTTTAACTGCGTCGATTGTTCTGACTTGGCAATATCATTCAATTGCTGCCAATATATCCGTATAATTAAAATTGAGCTCTGGATGAAAACTGTCATGCTTATGGTTAACTTTAACTGTGAGTTAAAAAATAATAATCTGCTTGTTAAAAAAAATGTATATGACAAATTTTCTAGCATTGAGCGATTCGATTGCTGCCAATATCCATATAATAAAAATTGAGCTCTGGAAAAAAAAAACCATTCATGCTTTTGGCTAACATTGACTGTGAGTTATGAAATAATTTTCTTGTTAGAAAAATTATATATGACACATTATCTGGCATTGAGCGACGAGTGCAGCCAATGAGGATAGTTGGGACGATCCGTCAGTGTCTTCGCTTCCAACTACGTTCACAGTGACCCGCACCGAACCGAGCAAATAGTTTCTCGCTCGTCTCTCCGAATAATTTAGAATCGCGGCGCAGTTTAAATCTGCATTACACACTCCCGCCCCTTCGCAGCCTCCCTCGCAGTCTCCCTCTCGGCAGAGCGAACCGGGATATACCTGTTCGATCTGCGCGGGCGGACGGACGGAGACCCGCCGATCGTGCCTCTTCGTCGTTAATTAAAAGTTATAACGAATCCCTTTAATTTAAAATCGGAATCGTGTTCCCCCGCCGCCGATACAATTCCGATATGAATGCATCAGTCCTCTCCTCCCCTCCCCCTTCCCGCCCCGGCCCAACGGTTTTGTCGTTTTAATGCCCGCACAAAGCCTCAACGATTCTATGCATTTCGAATTCCCAATTTCGGATTTTTCGTTTTGTACATTGCGCGTTATTAATATTCATATTTGGAGCACAGTTTTTGGAAGGGAAGGGGGGGGGGGGGGGGAAGGGAGAGGCGAGGGGGTGGGTGGCTTTTGAATATCGCCCGGCTAGCCGATTTCGTTTATGAATAGATTGGATATTTTTGTTCTTCATTTGCTATTTAAACCTCTGCGCACTGTTTTCCCCGGTAAATCGACGCGCTCGGTAAGAGTCGAAATAAATGCACGAACCGTGTTACGCGTTTCCGTGTATAATGCACGCGGATGAATTGTGGCGATAAATAGATTTTTTTTTCTCTCTTCTTATTCAAACACTTCGCGTAATTTTAATGTTGAACGATCATCAATGCGATATTTCCGTAATTGGGTCCGCGGTGGAAAATGGTGGAAAAAGTGAAAATTTTAATTCGTTGGAAAAAGTGAAAATTCGAATTCGTTGGAAAAAGTGTAAATTCGAATTCGTTGAAAAAATGTGAAAAATTCGAGGGAATTCAGCTTCGACGAAGTGTCGCGTCGATTGCCATACTCGAAGATCGGGGGAATCGGGTCTTATTTGTATTGTCGGATACTCGAAGGCCTTGATACACACGCGTTTTCCCCCACCTGTTGCGACGCAATCGTCTTACGCGTCGCGTTTGCCGCGAGACTCGACCCTCGCGGAACTGCGGAAAACGTCGCTCGATATTTCGTGGTCGCATCGCTTTGGCTCAACTGACTCAATTCACTGCTTACATACGATCAAAAAAATGATTTCTCTCTTCTAGACCCAATTACAGACATCAACGTATATGCAACCGACGGCCCCCGGTAATTTGTAAAAAATTTAAAAAATACCCGGGTACGTCCGTTTTATCTCAGTCGACGCGCAGATCACGCGGCGATACATGTAATAATATTCACCTGTGAAATTTCGCGGAGTAGAACGAATACGCGAGCAGCGATTCGCTGGTTCCTGGGGTCGCTCTGTCTCTCTCACCGAGCGAGGGACCAGCAGGACAGAGTGAGACAGAGTAGCGATGAAGGGGCGAGAGGCGGTCAGGCAGAAGCAGCTCCCCTACGTATATATCTGGTTCCCATGTATAATATTCGTCGACTAAAACTCGGGGCCCCGGTGTAATTGCACCGGCGTCGCGGTGCACCTCGCGCGGCCTCGCCGCGCCAATTATCACGCACGCACCGTTCTAACGCATAATGTTGTGCAACGACGATCGAAGAAAGGACGTCGGAGAGCGGACGCGTTTGCGATTCGGAAAAGTTTCGGGGTCGCTCCTCGGCTCGTGGAGAGCGACGAACGTGCGCACGTAACGCACGCGATGTCCTGGCTAGCACCGGGCTCGTCCGAAATAAAATAATTACATTCAATTGGAAGCTTCGCTTCGGCAGTTTCTTGGGACGCTTGGCTCACTGCACCGAGAAAAAAAAAATTATTAGATGTAAATGATAACGCATCAGATATCACCTCAATTAAAAAATAAAATAAAATAAAAATAAAAAATTAACTAAAAATTAAAAAAATTAAATTAAAAAAGTGGGGTTTCAGTAATCTCTTTTGGATTGGAAGCTTCGCTTCGGCAGTGGCTCGGGACGCTCTTCTCACTGCACCGAGAAAAAAAAATTATTAGATGCAAATGATAACGCATCAGATATTACCCCAATTAAAAAATAAAATAAAATAAAAATAAAAAATAAAAAATAACTAAAAATTAAAAAAATTAAATAAAAAAAGTGGGATTTCAGTAATCTCTTTTGCTTCCAACTTTTTCCGCGAACGTCGCAACGGGCGTCGAGCAAAAGTGGCGCTCTTTACCGGATTTGCCCTCGTTCCTCTCGTTCCTGTTCCTCCGTTCCGACGTTGTGTACGCTTAAACATACAGCGCGGGGTCCAGCGGGTGCGCGACACTCACACAAACGACACTCAAGCGCAGCAGCTGCGGTAGAGGGTGGACTCTGTGGGCGACACAGACACGCGCATCGAGTCGATCCTCACTCCCTCCCCCCCCTCTCTCGCTCTGCGCGGAAAAGAGAAACGCATTTCGGTGGCGCGCGCGGCTCAGGGCATCCGAGCAGCGCCCTCCCCCTCCCTCCTCCCCCTCCCCCCGGCCCCGGTAACGCTACAATCAACCGAGTATTCATCGGATAAGCATAACGTTTACAAGCCCCGGCGCTCGATGATGCAACTGCGTTATGAAATCGCCGAGTGTTCCGCGCTTTTGGTGCCTCCGCTGCTGCTGCTGCCGCCGCTGTTGCCGCTGCGACCGTAGAGGAATTTTTAGACTCGTTTGCAGATTTCACGGCACCGTTGCATAAATTATACACACGTACCAAGCCAACGGGCCAATGCTGATGATCGTAAATTTTGACAATGCGCCTAGCGAGGCTCCACGTTCGACCGTCGCAGGCTCGAAACTCCCCCCCCCCCCGCTCCCACCCTCCCCCTGCCCGCCGCACCACCCACTTTCATCGCTCGTAACAACCAATGCGAAATGCGCCAACAAAGTGGCCTCGATATCGTTCTTTTATTATGGATGCCATTTACACCATGTGTGTACTTTACTCGCTCGGCTTCGGCGGCCAACGGTTTCCTAACGAGCGTCGCTCTCGTGCTCGAATCCCCTTCCCACTCTCCCTCCCACCCTCACCCTGCTCATCCACCCCCACCACTCCTGACCAATTTTTGTTATCCCGCCCACAGTTGCCTTTCGCAACTTTTGTAAAAAAAAAAGTAATCATCGTCCGAGCACATTCCTAATTTTTTTTTATATTGTAGCAACAATTGAAATGTGTGTCGAAAAAAAAAAAAAAAAAAATCCTGGAGGAATTTTTTTTCGAATTATTTTTAATCATTGCCCGAGCACCTTCCTAATTTTTTAAATATTGTAGCAACGATTGAAATGTGTGTCGAAAAAATAAAATCTGCGAGGGATTTTTTTCGTTTTTTTTTTTTTTTTTTTTAAGCGGAAACAATCCGTGACAGTTTTGTCGCTGCTGCACTCGGAGATGCGTAGACCTGTGACATTATCAGTCGACAGCGCGGCAGAAGCCCCGCGGCGCTAAACGCGGAGAGCTGCTCGCGCCAGGAGTCACGTGGGAATCCCTCTTCCCGGACGTAGGAATATTTTCGCATGTAATACACGATTATTACGCGCATCCTTGCGAATTTTGCGCCGCGTGCGGGGTTTGTTAATGCGGCCCGAGCGAGTCGATGTACATGCAGACGTTGCAAACAAACCGTTCGCCCCCTCTCTCTCTGCCAGCAGCCCCACCATCACCCATCGCCGGGCGTCCGACGCAGCAACGGATATATTTTGGCTTAATAATACCGCGGGTCAGTAGATGTAAGATAGTTATAATTAGGCGCGCACTCGGTCTAGCGATACGAGAGGCGAGCGAGCGGGTTTACCCATGTGAACTTCCCTCTCGGCGCGCATTTTCGGGTGTGACGGGCGGCCCGAGAGGCGCGGTCACGACTGCGGACGCGCACGCACGATTTTTCGGGGAGCGGGAAGACTTTTTTTTTGCATTCTAATTGTCGCAATTGCGAATTTAAAATTCGCGGAAAATAATAACTTTTTTGCTGCACGGTAAGATGCACTTTTTTCAACCACGACGACGACGACGAGATACGACGGAAGACAAAAGCGGAAGGAAAAAAATTGTCAAACAAATTCCGAGTATGGGAACGAGTCCCAGACTGCACAGCCCTCAATCACTCATCGCAAGTCTGGCAATCATCGCGACATTTTTCTCTGCCCAAACTCCGAACGAGGACGATCACACACGGGGACGCTGCCAGCAGGTTCGGTACTTCGGTGTATACCAAAGCGTACGGCATAATTAAATTCGTGCTCTCGCCGGGGCGAACGATGCAAATAGCGCATTTTATTATTTATGTACCTACTTTGTTTACGAAAATTACGCATTCGCGTTGTGATTATTGCGTTCCGGTCAGCGACGAACCTGTTATTTCGATGTTTTTGCACGAAGCACCAACACCCTCCCCCTCCCTCCCCCCACCCGCCCTTCGACCCTCGTCCCCTGCGGACTCTTCTGGCCGCGTTCACTCGATTTGCAGGCCGGGAGCTGGGTCCGCTGCTGCCGGACGATCGTACACAGTGTTGACGAGCGAGCGCCGAGCTCGAAACGGACTCGAAACGTTATTAATGCTGCGGTACCTGACAAACAAAAATGATTAGTATTTATCGTCAGCGATTTCCGCTTACGCGACAGTCTCCTCCCCCTCCACCCGCCCCCCCCCCCCCCCCCCCTCGCCCTCTTTTAATTTTACCCGCGCAATGTCGCCGCGGTACTCGTCAATATTTCGGTGCAACCGCACAAACACACAGAAAATTCACGCCAACAGATATACACACACACAAACACGTTACTCCCGCATCCCACATCGGCGCATATCTCCGGAATCCAACCGGCCGGGTTGTTAATCCCGTTAAGTTTGCCAGGGAATATTTTCCATCGCCAGCTAATTCGACAGAACCATCTCTCTGTCTCTCTCATTGTTGCTGCGCTGCGAAACGAGTGGCAGAAATAATTTAAAACAAAAAAATAGCAATAATAATAATAATAACAATAATAATGAATAAACGTTACGAAAATTAATCCGTCAAAATTGGATTATTCTTCGTTCCCCGGGCGAAGATCATTTATTTATATTGCAGAAAGTTGAATCTATAAATCGGGCGAGCTTTTTTTTTTCTGTGGCAAAGAAATAAAAAATAATAGTAATAATAATGAATAAACGTTATAAAAATTAATCCGTAAAAACTCGGCGAAGATCATTTATTTATATTGCAGAAAGTCGAATCGTTGAATCGGGCGAGTTTTTTTTTTTTTTTTTTTTTTTTTTTTTTTTTTTTTCAAGCAAAATAATCCGTACAACGCGAGAAGCGAGCGAGAATTGTGTCTCGGTGGTCGTCGCTGGCAGATGCGGTTAATCGCTCGTGTGACGAATTTTTTGTTCGCGAACGCGCGTCAGCCCCGATTTACCCAGAAAATATCGGAGATTGGTTTTACGTCCGTTCGTCCCTGGTTCGTTCGTTCGCGCGCACTTAGCTCTGGCGCTGCGACAGCTCACGCGATATCGCGCGAAATGTCCCGAGCCGAAGCGAGCGCGGCGAAATCGGCTACGAAATTATAATATCTCCGGGGCGCCCGGGCTACGTGCGCCTCGGCCCGATTAAACCGTCAAATCCAGCGAGCGAACCAATTATCGGAGACAAAGCACGTTCAATTTTCGCCCCTCCACAATTTTTCTTTTATTATTTTTTATTTCTCATCCTTCTCTGTCCGTAATTTTATATAATAATCACCAGGGCATTAGGTATTTATAAATTTATCGCACGCGACTCTCGGCGAGGGCGAAACTTTCGCGGCTCCGCGATTATTCGCTACGTGTCTCGTTTATTATTTTCGTCCGATTACCCGCGATATTGCAATTGTTCATATTCCGCGCGCTGCTGCGATAACAGAGCGCGCGGGACCCCCGCGCACTATCGGAGTCGCGCGTCCTATCATTTCGCGGCCCGGGGATCAATGAACACGAGATATGCGCGAGAGCAGAATCGGCAATTTGTAAATTATATAAATTCGACGAGAGCTACGCTGCCGTCGAGTAATGGCCGAGCGGTGCTGCTGCCGTGTTCAGTGAACTTTCGGTGGTATCGAGGGTCGCGAGATGCGCTTTGGGGGAAAAAAGAGACGGGAGGACAAAACGTGCGAAAAAAAGAAAGAAAAAAAAAAAAACGGACGAACAACGAAATTTTTTCGTCGCCGTCGCAGACAGGTAAAACTCGGTCCCCGCGTGAAACGAACGAGGCGCAACAAGGGAAGAGCGTTATTTCGTCGCGTCTCTTTCTTTCCGCGTCTTTCGGGTCCTGCGTCGCTGCGCCGAGTCCCGGGCGTGACAATGAAGCACAGATGTAACGACTCTCCGTGTCTCTCGTCCGTCGTTCGACTCGTGTCTCGCGTCCTCGCTCCTCTCTCATTACAATTCCCGCGGCGTTTCCCCTCGCGCGCGAAACATTCTCGTCGTCGTCGTCGTCGTCGTCCGGTGAACCGAGTTTCCGACTCGCGCCTTCTCGGGATTCTTCGCGCTAGACGAGATAGAGTGGTGCGATAAGGAATGATTTTTCGGCTGAGCTTGAAATCGCTGTTTCTACTTGCGTCATTTTTTATTTTTTTTTTTACCGGTGCGATAAGGAACGATGATTTTTCGGCTGAACTTGAAATCACTTTTTCTACTTGCGGCATTTTTTATTTTTTTTATTTTATTTTTTTTACCGGTGCGATAAGGAACAACGATTTTTCGGCTGAGCTTGAAATCGCTGTTTCTACTTGCGGCTTTTTTTTACTTTTTTATGTAACTGTTGCTGAATTAGCATTTAACAAAAATTCAGGTTACACGTCGAAAAAAATTGGTTACACGACGCGAACGTCATTCGTCCGGCGGAGCCGGCGTGTAACCTGCGTCGCCGAGTAGATACGGATCTTCGGGCTGGCCAGTAGTTACAGCTGTGCGCTAGCGGCGCAGTGGAAGAAGCCTCGCATTTTGCCACGAACGAATAAAAAAAAAAATATACCGGCGGCATGTGGGAGGGTGCGGGCGGCGTGCAGGATGCGACGAAACAATCGCCACTGGGGTTAGAGGCCGCTTCGGCGCGAGAGCGAGAAGGATAAAAGTAGAGACGGAAAGACCGAAAATTCAGAGCGGTGCTCACGGGCGCATAACGCGGTGCAACGACCACTTATTTGGCCTGGGCCACCGCTCCGCACAATTTTCAAGACGAAAATCCATGTATTTTATTAATGACTCACGAGAACCGAAACGCGCGAGGCTTTGTATACGCGATTTTCGGTTCCCGGTAAAACGGAGAGAGAGAGACGACGAAAAATGTGCGCAGCCAACCAGCGCGTGGCGTTAAAAAAATCTATTCGCAAACCTCGCGGTACGTGTCGATAAACGTTTCGCCGTTTTTATTTCGGGGGATCAAGAACCTCGTGAATTTTCACCCAAAGTTTACAGAAGCCGGAAATCTTTCGCGCGAACGGAACTCGCCTCGCGGTGCAACGCTCCCAAAAAAAAAAAATAACCAGTCGACGCTTCTTCTTTCCCGCGCGCTGCAAACTCGTCTCGCAGATTCTCAGTGCAACGCTCTCACACTGCAAAAAAAAGGAGTATACACCGACGCTTCTTCTTTCTCTGCTGCTATTTCTTTCTTAAATCAAACAATCCGGAAATAAAGTTTCGTGGCGTCCTGTTCTGTCTGTTCGATCGCCAGTTGCCAGTTGCATTTCGGTCGCTGCCGCTGCTGCTGCTGCTGCTGCTGCCTGGCTTATGTTCTGCGTGGCGCGGGGGCAAAGCACGCAACGTCGGTCGTCGTATTAGGTTGTCGTACTAGCGACGCACGAACCTCGTCCGCGTGGCCGAAGCTCGGGCGACGCTGTGTGCGTTGGCACTGCCGCCTCTGCGGCCGCCTCGAGCTGCAGCTCGCAGCACGCACACGGTGGTCACGCATTGTGGAGAGAAATTCGGCCCTAGAGATTGAGGCCATTGCACCTAAAAACCCTCGATGAACGAGAGACGAGTTTCGCGAACGTGGCGCGGCGCATGCAACGCGCACCGCGCGTTTTACTGTAGTAAAAAACGGCCCGGGGAGCCACGAGCGTACACGAACACGAGCGAAGACGCGAGGCGAGGGAAGAGGCCCGAGACTTTTCGAGCGACTCTGCTGCTGAGCTGCTCAGCACTGAAAAAAATGAACGGCTCCGGCAACAAAACAAAGTATTGCTACATCCGTATTTCTTACTGTAGCTATGAATATAGTTGCATGAGCAACGCGTATTTCTACAAGAGGAATATCGTATTGCTGCACATGTATCCGTTACTGTAACTATGCGAGGAATTAAATAGAACGATACGCGATGTAGTTCTTGGAGAATTTTCGGTATAGCTGTGGGAGCTATACGCGCCGATGCGAGCGCTATACGCGCCGATGCGAGAGCTATACGCGCCGATACAGGAGCTACGCGCGCCGACGCAGGAACTAATAAACGCTCGGTGGGGAGCGGCGTGCGCACTACGACCGGCATCGACTCGCGCGGCGTTGTTTCATAGGTTATAGCATAACTGCTAGAATAAGGTAGCCATCGTTCAGTTCCCACAGCTATACCGTTTCGCTCCTGCAAGCGGACGACATAAAGTGAAAAGATTCAGCTGTTGGAACTGAACAGTAACACTGTCGTGCGGACAGATTCCAAGAGAGCTCCGGCAACCAGATTTTTGGTTGTCAGAGCCGCTGATTTTTTTCAGTGAGTGGCTTCTCGTTCCGTTGCACTTGCGCATTTTTCATCAGCCACTGAAAAAAAAAATCGTTAACTTATTTCCCAGCTGAAAACGCGGTCTGTTATTTACCAGTTTTTTTTTTTTTTTTTTTTAATGTGTACCGCGAATTCGGCGTAATCGCGTTGCAAATTATTTCGCGCTTTTGATCGCGTATTTTACCCGAGTCTGATTACGCGATTGTTTGGGTTGGCGATTGGTAATTGCATTTTTAAATAGACCCGGGAACAAAGGACAGAGGTGGGCGGAGGGGGGAGGGGGGAGAGGGATGAAAAGTCGATGACTTGTTAATTTTTCATTGATTCGATTGAGCGATAAAGCGGAAAAGTCGAGTGGAGCGTCAACCCGTTCGACGTCACCCGGAGTTTTTTTTATTGTATTTGAAACTACGTCGCGACGTTTAGACGTCTTCGCAGTTCGAGGAATTCGCGATCAACATCCGCATAATTGACACAGAGAGCGAGAACATGAAAAAAAAAATCGAGACTCGAACAAAGAGTTCATTGTTTCAATTGGCCGCCGCTCTTTCTCTCGATGCGAGACCAACGACGGCGGAGTCATCGATTCCGAAACGGTTGAAAAATACCGCGTAAACTGCGAGCGGAGATTCTAATTGGCTAAGTCAAGTCAAACAGAGGCCGATGCACCGTAGGACATTGAGGAGAGCAGCAGCGAGGAGCACAAGAGAAGCGAGACGAGGGACGGTGAGGGGCGAGGATAGGTGGGAGGGGGAGGAGGGGGGAGGTGAAGGGGAGGTAGAGAGGAGAAACCGAAACTAAGAGTAAGAGGAAGCAGCGGTGAAGAGCAGCAGCAGCGAGAGGAGGCAATGGATGACGGTGGTGGTGGTGGACGGTTTTGGCTGCGGTGGTCGCGGAGAGGAACGAAGGTGGGGCTATGTGCGCGCGGCGTCGGAGAGCGCTGGGCCTTTCGTGGGCAGGTGGTCCACCTCGGCTCAAAGAACTTTTTCAGGGGCGTTGATCCGCGACAACTACGACGACGACAACGACGAGCGAAGCTGCTGCGCGCGAGAAAGCGCCGTGCAGCCAGCTTCGCCTGCAGCGAGAAGCGAAATAGCGGCGACAGCGGAGAGGGAATAATAAAATTCGGCGTAGTTGCTTTGTCTGTCGATGAGAAAAGTACGAGATCTTGGCGTGAATCAGGCACTTTGACTGGGCTACATGCGGATATATATGTTACACGCTATGTGCGTTGTACGCACTGTATCTATATCTACTTATATCCCTGGTAAAAAATCTGCCCTTGCCGTTTTTTTGGCGAAAAAAAAATTTGTCGATTTAACGAAGTTTTAAAACCCTATCCGATGGGAAATTTCCCGCTGATTCTAAATATGATCGGTTTTAGCCCGAAAAATAAAAAATTCGAGGAGAAAAATGCGAAAAACGATTTTTCACTTTTTCCCAATTTTGGCACTTTACTAAAATCGGTGTAATTTTTCATTGGATCAATATAATCGGGATTTTCTTTTTGCATTCGAAAGAAGACTTTTCAACGAAGAGAATGTCGCCAGGCGGAACGCGATATCTCGATTTTTCGATTTTTTGCAGATTTTTAAAGTTGACCCTCAAAAATTGCAAATTTTTAGAAGGGGTACTCCTTGCGTTTTTTGCGAAAAAAAAATTTTCGATTTCGCCAAGTTTAAAAACCCTATCCGATGGCAAATTTCCTGCTGATTCCAAAAACGACAGGTGTTTACCCGAAAAATCGAAAATTCGAGGAGAAAAACGCGAAAAACCCAACGACCAATCAGATGTTGAATAAATTGACAACAATGGTTGCTCACGAACTTTTTAATAGATGACTAGGGCCACCACGCGCGCGAGCGGATGTTAGTTAGCGCTGCAGCTCTCCGACCAATCAGGACGCCAAGCAGTTTGCTAACAATAGACTTCGATAGCAAAACTCGAAAATCGATAATCTCGCCACCAACTTTTTACTAGAGGATTTAATTTTTATATGTAGTATATATTTGTTTATATGCTATATATTATACCGTGTGTCATAACGAACAGTGTCGTCTACATATTCCTAACAATATATAGAGTATGCATGTACAGTGTGTGAGTTGTACATGTGAAAGCTGCCGGTGACTGGGTGCGAAATTCGCAAAAAGGATGGTACACGCCGAAAACGCGACTGTACACGACGAGAGTGTATAGAACACGACGAGCAGTGGCGTCGGTTATTTGTGCTTCGAGGGCAACGCCGAAACCGTTGAGAATTAGCAGCAGTCCTGGCCCCAACGACGACGCCGTAGTCGCTGGTCTCGCGCACATTGCTCGCACGACTCGTGAAACCCGCGCGCGCGGTTATTGCACACGAGGCGCTCTATCGTGCGACTCGGAGAGAGAGCATCGACTCCCCGCGCCGTTGCTGCCGCTGCTGCTGCTGCTGCTGCGTGTTACGAGCGGGTGGCCCGCGGCGGCGGCGGCGGCGACGGTGGCACGACGATCCGCGAATATTTCGCGGAATCGATTATTGTTGCAGCAGGAAGCGCGACGAGAGAAAGAGAGACGTCTCAAGTTTTTTTTTATTCCAATGCATCGGCGACGTTATCGTTGGTGGCGACGATCTATCAACATCTAGAGATAATTTTTTCAAATTATAATCATTTAATCAAAATATTGATTAAGAGGTCATCGAATATTGGTGAAAAGATGATAATTAGTCGATTCAATGTGACCCTTTTTTTTCGATAGGTCCAATGAGATATTTCTGGCCTGGAAAAAAAATAGTCCACGCGAATCTGTGGAGAATGTCCCATGCGGAGACTAACGGCGAGGGCCTTGGAGACACGAGACGGCGACGAGAGTGCGGGAGGAGCGCTCCTCGTCGTCGAGGAGCGCACGAAGTCTTCGAGGGGCTTCGGGGGCTCCGGGCTGCTGCTGCTGCGGCTGCTTCTCCTTCGGGCCCTGCGGACTGCGTCGGCTCGTATTGCTACGTCGCATCGTCGTAGTCGTTGCAGCTAGTAAGCGGAGACGATTGCAGCGGGCGAGGGGTAAAAAAAGAAGGCTCACAGCAGTGGCAGCAGCAGCAACGAAGCAGCATGGAGGGCGAAGGAGAAGGAACGAGCGTCGTCACCGAAAACGGCCTAGCGATTGCATTAAGTAGGTGAGCTGCTTGCAGAGCTATAGTCGTGAGGGCCAGGCCAGGGCCTATGCACCAAGACGACGACGACTCACGACGAAGCAAATCAAAGCATGGCCAAGATGATCACATTCAGAAAATAGTTTAGTCCAGGCAAAAAAATGTATTATTAGTCAACCAAATTCTGAAATTACGCGTGGTGAAAAAAATCCTAAATCCTATTTTAAGAAAAATGAAGTGGTTTGATTGTAATAAAATAGGTTCATCCCAATATACAGCATAGTTGGTAATACCAAACGTTTTTCTGAGTGCAGCAGCCACACCAGCTCAGAGTATACGAACTCTCCACGAGAGAGTCGCGAGGACGGACGGGGGGAAGCCAAAGAACTCATCGTGTGTCCGGGTGTCCGTCTGTGTCCGTGTATATACATAGAGACGACACACGGACCCGAGAATTTGAGGGACCGGGCTGTGCCTATATATTTTCGGACGTAGCGGAGTAGCGAGAGAGGCGAGTGAGGCGAGAGGAGAAGCCGGCGGGTCGAGGGCGTAAACTGGGGGGGGGGGGGGGGGGAGGGGGGAAGAAACGAGGGTCTAGAAATCAGGTTGTTGCACCGGGGCCGAGAGTGGGGCGCGAGCCCAAGGCCCCTGCTGCCGCTGCTGCCGCTGCCGCCACTTCCCCGTCGCGAAATTTAGGCCGTTGCACTTTTCGGCCATCCGGCCCGATGTGGTGGGGGCCCCAAATAGGCTGCGATAGTCCGTCGCGATGGTGGGGGGCGGCCAGCGATTCTCGTATCCACGTCGTGCGCACACAACCAGCCTGGGCCAAGGAGGGATAGTGCATTTAGGTGCAGCAGTGGCGGCAGCAGGCAACGCAGCCGAAGAGTGGAAGAGGTGGAAGTCTCTAGCAAAGAGACAGGGCCGCATGCTGACCCTCAGGATCCGATCGACCAATTTCTTCGCGAATTTTTCTGGCCCGAATCGTTTCTGGTCTGGAATCGTCTGGATCTTTCGGGGTTTTGGGTCTTTGGACGGCAGTTTCGCAACGTTTTATTGCTTTGTTCGTGACGAATGTCTTAGCAACATATTTTTGTGGAAGATTAATGTGTTTGGCTGCATCGAAATTTTTTGTCGCACTTCGAATTTGGAAATTCGAGCCATGTTCCTACTGATTCTTGAGTTGACTTTATTGAAACCTAAGAAAAGAACTAGTTATAGTTAGAAACTATTATATACAATCGATGCGCGTATTGATTGAGAAGAAACATTTCTTGAAATATACGTAAAAATATGGGACTTAATCCATTGATAATCGAGAGTCCAGCATCGAAACGCGGAACTCGCCAGAACCAAGCCCTGAAATATAGCACTCTTATGGTTTTGAGGTTTGAGTTTTGAGGTTTTAACGTAGGTGCAGTCTCTCCAAGACTCCGGCTAAGAAAGAAAGACAGAGATAGAGAGAAAGGCGGATAAAGAGCCTGGCGACTCGTTTCTTATACAACGTCTTCCATCTTGACGAGGCGGCGCAGAGAGGAGAGGAAGAGGCCGTAGCAGCAGCGCCTCAACCACCGGTATCGGAGATTACAACCTCTCCGGAGTGATCCACGTGTGCTGCTCTCCTCTCTCCCTCCCCCTCTCCTCCTCCTGGTAGTTATAGAGTGTAGCTATACATCGGCAATGATGACGACGACGACGACGACGACGATGAGGACGATGATGGTGGTGCAACGACGGCTTCGACGATGGCGGTGGGCGCGTTCGAGGCCCAACTCACATCAGCCTAGGTAAAAAAGCTAAAAAAAAACGTGCAGCTCGCGAAAGCCGCTGGCCCGGGGAATAAATTGCATTTAGGCCGTTGCACCTAAGGTGGGGTGAAGTCCCTCCGGTTCCTCTCCCTGCTCCTGGCCCCGAAACTTCCAAGTACCCGTGGCAGCACCTATATATGCCCTAGTCGCTGGTAAAAAACGCGTGGGGAGGAGGAGGGGAAGGGGGGAGGCAAGTGGGCCTAGCAACTAGAGGGGAGAGGTTTGCACTTGGTATGTCTGCGGTGGGATCCGCCAAAAACCGAAGTAAGAGTAGGAAGCTCCGGCTGCGGCGGAGGCCCGAAAGAAAGGAGGATAGAGAGAGGGAGGGAGGGAGAAAAAAAACAAGAAACGAACGCGAGAGTAGGAGGAACGGGGCAGAGGAGGGGGAAGAGAATTCGGGTTGAGGGGAAGTGACGCGGTGCTGGGAGAGAAAAGGAGAGAGAGACGTGTATTTTATACGAAAGAGAGAAAGAGAGATCCGAGAGACGAGAACGAAGCCAGAAGCAGCAGCAGCAGCGGTGCATTCGGGCCCCTCGTGTGCATTGGGCGGTTAGCCCGGCGGATAGGCGAGAGAAGGGGCACCGCGCGGCCCAATGCATTTTGGGACTATTCGGTGGCGAGCCGCCAACCGCCTGGTGAGGACCAACCCGGGACCTAGCGAGAGAGGAAGAGCGACGCCTAGCGGACGAACCGATGGTGGGGATTAGTCGCGCGGGTCTTGGGGCCCGGGTGGCGCGGGGGTGGGGGAACCTAGAATGCATTTAGGCGCATACAGGTTGCGCATGCGACGAGAGAGGCTCTTCGCTCGTCGGTCTTCGGACTGTGGGCTCAGCGAAAGAAATTCTGGGCACTGGGTGGGGGGTAAGTAGGGTTCACGGGAGGTTTTCGACTCGTCTCTGCCCCCCCCCCCCCCCCCCCTCTGCCCCTGGCCCCTGCCTGCATTCGCCCCTCCGTCTCTGGTTCCGCTTGTCGTTGTCGTCGTCGCTCGCCGCGACTAGTTTCAGTGGTTCGCAAATATTTTCTCGCCCCGACTGCATCGATATCTTGAGAACCTTCGGTGCGGAATTTGATCAGCGCTGTTTTGGGGCGATTTAAATCCATTTCTTGGGGAGATTTTTTTTTTTTTTTTTTCTACATGTGGAAATGTGAATCGAAATAGAATCGAAATCGCAGAAGCTGAATGTCTTTTGGTAAGGAGGGACTTACATGTCCCGATTCATCGATTGGACGTAAAAACGAGCGGCAGGCTCTCGTAAAACTGCGGCTCGAACGTGTAATTTGAGCGGCGAGACGCTCGGGTATGTGTAAAGCTGCGACTAGTCGCGACTTGTGTGTGCATCGCGCGGACGTTAACCGATTGCACACGCACGGCGAGAACGTAGCACGCAGAGCCCAGCGCGAGGTTTATGCACGCGAGAACGAAGCGTTATCTGAGATTCGGCATGGGGATTATTGTGCGATAACGCGCAGACGTAAGTCGGCGGGACCCGCGACGACTACGCGGGCCACGTGGAAATAGCGACTCCGGCTGCACTGGCAGACGTCCGATACAGTCGGACGTCACGACAATTCACGGATACGGTTTTTAAGCTTTGCGAAATCAACGATTCTTTTTTTTCGCAAAAAACGTAAATAAAAAAATTAAATTTCGCGTTTTTCGGGTCGAATTTACGATTTTCCGGGCAAACGACCGTGCTTTTTGGAATCAGCAGAAAATTTCCCATAAGATAGGGTTTTAAAACTTCGTTATATCGAAAAAAAAAATTTTCGCCAAAAACGTAAGGGGTACCCCTTCTAAAAATGTGCGATTTCTGAGGCTCAAATTTAAAATTCTGCGAAAAATCGAAAAGTCGAGATATCGCGTTCCGCCTTACGGCATTCTCTTCGTTGAAGAGTTTTCTTTCGAATGCAAAAAGAAAATCTCGATTATATTGATCCAACGAAAAATTACACTGATTTTAATGAAGGGACAAAATTGGAAAAAAGTGAAAAATCATTTTTCGCGTTTTTCTCCTCGAATTTTCGATTTTTCGGCCAAACATCCGTGATTTTTGGAATCAGCGAGAAATTTTCCATCGGATAGGGTTTTAAAACTTCGTTAAATCGATCATTTTTTTTTCCGCTATCTTCAAAATGGCTATCTCAAACCGTTATTCGAGATACGGGCCATGCGATAGAAAAATGAATTATCTTGAAACATAACTCTCCATAACTCGGCTATTTTTTATCCTACGGACTGTTACTGAGGCTAATTTTTTTCGTAATCATTCGAGGATATTATAATATCAAATTTTTATTGCTTTTTTCATTGCTGCCAAAAAAACGGCAATGGCGAAATCGAACTTTTTTTTTTTTTTCGAAAAATTAATTTTCGATTTTTTCGGCAAACAACGCGTGGCATAAGTTACGACTTATGCTACACGCTCCGCGGGGAGTTAACGCTCCCGGAAGCGGCGGTTACATAACGCGGCGCGAGGGTAGAAGGTTGACCCTACCCAAGTTCTCGTTACGCGTACGCGGGATCGGGTAATGCGCTCCTTTACTTTCCATTTGCGGCTGCATGCGACCTTGGCGAGTCGCGCCGCGCGCAGCGAGGCAGAGCGACGGCCGCGCGCGCCGCGCGGCAATTCCGCTTCTTCCGCCGTTCCGACGCTGCGAGGCGACGACCGCGGGCACCTCTCGACGTTCCTTGGCTGCGGATGCGCAGCCCGAGAATGCAGCGTCGCCCGAGCCGATTGTTTCGACTTCCCCAATCCCAACGTTCGTAATATCCACGATACAAAAAATCGCGAGAAGAAATCGGCGCACGTCGAATTTTTGGCACACGCCCGATTAATAACCGGACGCGTGCCTAGATTCACGACTCCGACGCGATTGAAACGCGATTGTGCGGCTCGTAATGACGAATGAATTGGCGCAAAACTGCACTTTTACGTCATTCGTGTCCGCCGCTTCCGCCGAGAGTCGGCCAAGTGCCAAACGTGGCGATGGTATAATTTTTCGATGGTTAATCAGGGGGCAACGAGACGAGCCCTGTCAGATTCCCTCGACTGGAGGGTGAAACCGGAAGTGGGACGCAAATTTTTCGTAGAACCCATCGCGTCTCATCGGTTGCGACCATTGTTAACGAGGATTTTCGGTCACGATCCGCATTCGTCCGGAAAATAATGAGGGTGTTTGCGACCTGGCGAAATAATCGTTACGTGTCGGCAAAACGTGACGCGCGGGGTTTTATACACCGAGTTACCTTGAAGACGACAACTGAAGGATATTTCCGTGCGATGAATGGACCCTTAGAATGGGCCTTCGATCTGAAGCGACTGCAGCGAAGTTACGACAAATTTCGTCCAGAAATTTCCGACGGCGCTCGGTGCACTTCTAATACTTATGAAATTATTCCCGAAAATTATTTCGATCCGGAAGCCCTCGGAAGGTGCGAATAAACGGGCATAAGACAATTACTGGTAATGACTGATAAGACCCCAGTAGATTGGCCCCCCTACGGTGGCTCAAGTCAGACGGGATCAAAATAAAAATCGGGACCCCGGGGCCAATCGTGTCAGGGTCAAGTTGAGTAGAATTTATAAAAAAAAGTATTACGTATAAAAAAATCAGTTTATTGAGAGACCCTTGATAATGACCCCGGGGCCAATCGGGTCAGGGTCAAATTAAATAGCCTTTCTAACAAAAAAAATTTGTATGTCTTATTTATTTTTTTCTCAAAGAAAAAATAGTTTATCAAGAGACCCCTGATAATGACCCCGGAATTTTCTGGTCGGGATATTTCCTGTATCCGCTTTTATTAATTTCCCAGAGTCGAGATTGGGAGACGTATATCCACGGCCGTGGAACGGGCAATTAATTCCACTCGTGCGATCATTCGACAATGGCCCGAGGAGACGGCGAGAGAGCGAGTGAGATATCGTCGCGAGAAAGAGGGAGAGGGAGGAGAGGGACTCGGGCACGTCGAGCGTGCGTCATTCCGGCTCCATTGAATTGTGCCCCACGAGATGCGGGGAATCTATTTTCACGACGGTCACGCGACGACGAATTACGCAAGGTCTTGACGAGGTGGATCTCGACACACAGAGAGGATCCACTACGACTAGCGCGCGTGTCGTTCCGGGACTGAAGAACGCGAAGAGCCGGGCGGTGGGGAAGAGGGAAGGGGGGGGGGGGGACGAAAATCTTCCTCGTCCGAAGACTCGATGAAAGCCCCAGCGATGACCATTGTCGCAGCGCTGAGACAGATCGGGAATGAGATGCTGTCGCCTTCGCCTCGCTCCGGTTAAGCCGCTCTCTTCCGGTGTCGTATATATATATCACTGTAACATCGCGCTTGCGTAACGCCGGGTAAAACGTTTCGCGGCCGTGCGCGAAAATCTTCAGGGCGACGAGGATATACAATATATGGTTATATACTGCGACATGGTGTGTGTGTCACGTGAGAACGAGTCAAAACGGGGAAAGCACGGTCGGGGCTAGCACGTGTTGCGCGTGTTGTCTCCGGCGAGTCTATGCGAAACCTCAGCTCGTGCCGAATCATCCTTTAATTCCAATTCTCAATGGTACGATTTTTTTTCACATAAAAAAAATATCAAAAAGGAGGGAAATTAATTTTTTTATGTATTCTCAGACGACGAGTAATTTTGATGGTACAGTATCTCAGATTCGATTTCTCAATAGTAGACATTTTGATAAAATAATTTAAATAATAATAATAATAAAAAATAGTTAAATTAATTTTTAATATATTCTCAGGAAATATATAATCCCGACCGTCACAATATTTCCGGTGCGAAGAGGTGAGGTCAACGAGTCGGTGGACGTCGAAGCCGAACGACGCAGAGCGACGGAGGCGTGAAGAAAAAAAAATACGAGTCGTCAAAAAAAAAAAGAAGGATACGTGTGGATGCTGGCAGCGAGTCCTCGCGCCCATAAAGACCGTATGGATCCCTGGCAACCCCTCCGTCCCCCTCCCCCGTCTCGCCCTCTCGAGTTTCTCGCTCTTCGCCAACTTCAAACTACCAGAATTCCCTCTCTCTCCCTCTTTCTCTCTTTCTCTCGTCTTTCTAGTTTCCCCGTTTCACCCGCCTTTCCCCCCTCTCCCTCCTACCCCCCCCCCCCCCCCCCCCTTTAAAATCAGGCTTCTTCCTAAGGAGCAGGCAATATTTCATAAGAATGCTGCTCGCCTCCGCTGCCGCCGCTGCTGCTGTCCTTTCCTCTACTTTCCTCTTCCTTTTCCGCGCTCGCTCCCCCCTCCCCGCCTCTCGCACCCCCCACCGCCCCCCCCCCCACCCCTCTGGGTGGCGTTACCAACGGGCCCGAAAACCGCAGGCGGAGGGAGTCTAGGAACGCTTGCGCGAGCGATCCGTTCCATCGCCTCCCATCCAATCCCATGGCCCTCCGCAGCTCCGCTGTATACGTGTATATACATGTATATAGATATACAGATATATAGCACCAGCGCCGCGGCGGCAGCGGCAGCAGCCAACCCGCCAATGTAATGTTTCTTTTATTGATTTTGCGACGGTCCGCGCGCGGAAATTACACCGCGCTACACGCGCATTGCCCGTGTGTTGTATATATATATATACAACACACTTGCATATATGCAAGAGGCGAAGCGATGGGATGGTCCTCACTCATATATATAACCAACGCCTGCCTCGTTGCCGGCGACCCGGTTACACTCCTCCCTTTAGGGGTGGCGGGGGCGAGAGGGGCGAGAGGGGGAGGGAACACGACTCTCCCCTCCAAGCGGACGACCGAACATTGACGAAAAATTAGCTGTTTTTTCGACGGTCGCGCACAATTTCCCAGGTTTTCGGACCCCGCAGGGGATATCGGCGCGGGTTTCGCTGAATTATACGCTGCGCATTATTTTTCCGCGGCTGCAGTCGACGCGGGTTCGACTCTCGTCAGGCAATGCGCATTATTTTTGCGCAGGCGCGGCTCTGTATTCTATTTTTTTTGTAATATATTCTATTACATATATTTATTTATTTTCGTATTTTTTTTCGTATTGATGTTAATTAAAAATTATCGGGAGACGAATCGTCATGCGGCGTATTATTTTTTCGACGCAGGCGCGACTCAGTATTACTTTTTTTTTGCGATGTATTCCATTCTATATTTTTTTTTATTTTGGTATTTTTTTTCCAATGAGGCTAATTAAAAATTATCAGCACATCATTCGACGTAAATTTGCCGTACATTTATTACGTCTCCGAACATTAGCCAACGAGACACGTTTGCGTCGATTGAGGAGACGCGATAGTGACGCGAGTCGGGAGTGCGAATGGACCTCGACAATCTGCGCGGTGTCGGTGCAGGAGCTTCCGGGCTCGGGGCGTCGAGCTTCGGCGTCGATAGGTCAAGGACGTTCCCACGGTACGCGCCCGCTGCTGCTGCTGCTGGTGCTGCTGGTGCTCCGGGGTCAGGTCGACAAATCACCCTTTCCAGAGCTCGAATGTCCGTGAAAAAAGGCCGGCACACTCCCACACACACACACACGCATAAACTCACACATACACGACGGAGAGTGAGAGTGGCGAGAAAAAGAGAGGGTGTCGAAAGAGAGAAGCGCCGGCAGAGCGAACGCGGTGGTGAAAAAAAAAAAACGCGGGAAAGAGCGAGCGAGAGGGAGAAGGAAAAAAAAAGCGAAAAAAAACAGAGAGAACGAGAGCATCGCCGAGAGTGGAGGCAGCCGGTGCAGCGCGCGTTTCGCCCCCTCGGGCATCGCGTGGGTCCTGATCGGTCGTAAAAAAAAATGGTGCGACTCGCACACCCAAACGGCCCGGGGTATATACAACCTGTCAGCCCGTTTCCACGTCCCTCTCGGTTCTCTCGCGGATCGTCGATCCGCGGGCGTCGATTCCGGAAGATCCAATGAATTTCGAGGCTGATTTTTTTTTTTTTTTTTTTTTTAAGTGCCCGTTACCGGTCACTTTTTTGCCGTTAAGTCATTTTTATTTCGCCAACACGAGACACGAAAATTATCACGTACATTAATATGCCCCCTCCCCTCCCCCTCCACCCCCCTGATACCGTTTCGACACATGTTTCGATCCTCACCGATATTTACCGATATTTCCATTTTATTTTTTATCTTCATTATTTTTTTATTTATTTTTTTTGTTGCAGCATTTCCAGTGCGGCTGACGGGCGAATCATCAGGGCGTGCGCGAGGCGTCAGATATCAAACGAGCGGACGCTCCCGGATGCCAATTGGCGGTTCAACCGTGTTTTCCAGGCTCGTGCTCGCTCGCTCGTGCCCGGCCCGATGCATTCGGTCTGTGCCGCCGTCGCCGCCGCCGCATCGAATCGTCGGTGTTACCCGCGGCCCGAACACGTTCATAACACGTCGACGGCTCCCACGTGCGATTCGGCCCCGCGGGGCGAGCATCGAGTAGGGGCGGGGGAGGGTGGAAAGCGACGATCCGGAAGCCGGGCGAGGGGAGTGAGGACGAGATTCTCGCGCCTGTAAACTATGCCTATGGGCATTATGTTGCTCTATCCTCGCGGTATGTATATGTATTTATGTATTTATACATAAATATATGCCCGTATAACCTATATAGACGACTGTAAAAAGCGTCGAGAGAAACTAGCAACGCTGACATACATTGAAAAAAATCAGTAGCTGCGATGACCAATCATTGGTTAGATCTACTGAAAAATTGGTTCCAATGTACGAAAATATTTGTAGCACTGACCAACGGTTGCTAATCATAATTATTAATTTTTCTCGGTGCATAGTGTCGAGGCTGTAGGCATCGCACATATCGCACAGTGAGAGAGAGATAGATAGATGGATGGAAAGGAAGGAGAGAGAAAGTAGAGGAGAGTACTGAGAGAGTCAGAGATAGTGGAAAAGAGACAGAGACAGAACGAAAAGCGCCACATGTGGTGCGTAGAGCTCGCTGGCTCGCTGCTGCCTCACGTTGTGCGGCGGCCTCGCTCGTACGTGACTCTCGTTTTCGTCGGGCGTGCGCCGGCTCGCATATAGAAAGCGAAAACGCCACGCCGCCGCCTCGCTTCTACCTACATTTCACCCATTCACGCGGAGAGCGTTGGGAGACGAAAAAAAAAAAAAAAAAAAAGCACGCGCAAAAAAAAGTGAACGTACAGCGAGCAGTGCGAGCGCCAGGCGAGGGACGAGCGAGGCGAAAAAAAAAAAAAACAGAGAGAAACGGAACGAAACGACGAGAAAAAAAATACACGAAGTACGGAAAAAGGGAAAAAGCGGGTCACGATGCTGGCAGAGCGTGGATGGCGCGTAGGTGGCTGACGGTGTAACCGGGTGTCGCTGGCGCGAGCCGAGCCGCTGGCGCGCTGCTGCGGCTGTGCTCGGCCCGGCGCTGGCGAGCGCGCACCGAGCGGGGGCCAAACGGGAAACAGAGTAAAAGCGAGGGAGACCGAGCCACACACACCGCACGCCGGTAGCTCTGCGAGAAGGGACACAGTGGTAGGGAGGGGTGAGGGGGGATAGGGAGGGTTGTAGGGGGGAGGACGGCCGAACGTTGGTGTAGCGAACGAGTGCGAAGGGAGGAAAAACGAGGTGGATAGAAGAGAGTGAAAAAGAGGGAAGGGACGAGCAGACTAGATGGAGAGGGACGGAGAGATAAAAAGGAGCGAGAGAGGACTGAGCGTAGCCGTGGAAAGGGCAGCAAACGAGTGGGACGGAATCGCAATGAGGGTGGATAGACCGGGTTGGACGACAGGGGCGCGGGGAGAGGGGAGGTTGGAGGGGGCAGGGGGGAGGGGGGAGCTCGTGGTACCGCGAACTGGTGCGAGGGAGCGAGAGGCGGGAAGGAGAGGAAAGAGTGAGGAAAAGAGTGAGCGAGAGAGAGACAGAGAGTAGATATAGAAAGAGACAGAAAAAGAGAGAGAGAGACATAGGCGCGAGGGGGAGGGACGGGGCTGGTTAAAAAGAGAGAAAGAGTGGCGAGTGCGGGATGTACGAGAGGGAGAGGGCGCGCGCACCGCAGGGTAAAAAGGAAACGCGAGGGGGGATGGCGCGGGGGTAGGTGGGTTCGTTGCCAGGGATGAAGTACGTAGGTATTGATCTATTTAAAGCCTAGAGTACCAAACGAGGTCCTTATTAAAAAGCGGAATGAAACAAGGGGAGACCAGGGTGTGCTGTGCCTTCGCCTGTCTTGTTCCTGCCGTTTCTACTGCTGCTCCGAGTCCTCCTCCTCCTTCTCCTCGCCCCCCTGCGACGCCGTCGCGGCCGACGCACTGAACATTTCTTTTTTTTTTTCTTCTCTCTCTTTTTCCCTCTCTTTCCTATTCGTAGCTCCGTCACCTCGACGTCCTTTGGTCTCTCGTTTTCCCCGACGTCGTCGTCGTCGCTTCATTCCCCGTTTCACCGGGAGTTTTTAGCCCTATCTCCTTTTGCCCCCGTCTAATTCTGTCTTCCGATTCACCGGAGAGAAGAGGAGGGGGAGGGGATGGAAAGAAAAAAAATTGTGGGGGTGGGGGAGAGGGGGTTGAGAGAGCCGTGTGGCGTTATGTCGAGATAGAGTGAGAGAGTAGCCTTTTGCGAGGAGGGAGGGAGGGGGGAGGGGGTGGTACATATGACGACGACGACGACGACGACGACGACTGCCACCGCGACAACCGCCGAAGGAGAATCGGGGTTGCCGACGACTCTGGAATACGCCATCAACCCCCCTGCCCCTCCGCCACTTCCCTCGACGATTCCACGTCTAACCAACGCTATACATATTCACTTTTGATCGCACTCGTTACGACTCGACGAATCCTCCTCGCGACGAACTTGGACGAACCTCCGGGGACCTCGAGTGTGTTTCACCCTCTCCCCCCTTCCCTCTGCACCCTGCTTCTGACAAAATGATTTTTTTTTCAACGCAAAGTAATTTTCCCAATGTCAATCGTGGCGGAATTTTTTTTTCTGAAAAAATGAGTTAATCCTTTCGAAGCCACGTCGGTAAGTTAGCACTTTGCATATTTCCGCGATGAATATTCGCTGTTAAAATCGGCATCCGACGAAAACCCGGTCGGAGGGGGGTGAGGAAAAAAAATATAAAAAAATCGTTGGAAACAGGAATTATTTTTCCCGAACGTCCGAGTGGCCAGAGGTCCGGCGTCTCCGTTGAGACCAACCCTCGGGAGTGAGTGAGAGAGACCCTTCCCTCTCTTTTCTCTCTCTTTCTCTCCCGAGGGAGAGACGCTAGGCTAGGCGAACGCGGCGAGCGAGCGGCGAGTCCCTCTCCGGCCGACCCCTCGACAGATATAAAATCCGTGATTTTAAAGGCATTTTAGTATCGATCCGCGGGGCGTTTTTTGCCCTAGACGCGAGCGAGAGAGAGAGAGAGAGAGAGAGGGTTCCTCGTGCCGCTGCCGTTACTACTGCCGCGCGCGCTGGCTGCCCCCCCCCCCCCCCTCCCTTTGGGTGGTGGGGAGTTTGCCCGGCGATGCGCGGTGGCGGTAGGAATTAAACTACCCTCTGCTCTCTCTCGTCCTCCATCCCCCCCCCCCTCCCCCTGCCCCTTCAACCCCTCGTCGCTGTCCTTGCCAAAGAGCCGCTTGCTGTGTGTCTATATATATGTGTGTGTGTGGAGGGAGCAGAGGGGGCGTTGCGTAGTTATGCAGAATGTATGAGTGCGTTAATGTGTAATCAAATTCCGCGAAACCGCTTCCCCTGATTTTACTAGAGGACGAAAAAACATTCGTTCCTGACCTTCAGCGCGGCGCCCCGGACGCTGGGGATGTTCGCTGGAAAAAAACTCTATTTTGTTCACTTCTTTTTTCGCCTCTCTTTTTTATTTATTTTTCTCTGGCCCTTTTCTCTGAAAAAAACTCGATTTTTTCACTTTTTTTTACTTTTTTTGTTTCTCCTCTCTCTCTGTCTCTCTCGCACATTCGCTTGCACCTCTCGTCGCCTTTTAAATATTTCGCAGCTCTGCCGCCAAGCGAAGCACGAGTGTCGAGACGCGAGCGCGAGAAGCTGGAAAATTAACGCCACGGAATTTGCGAGACAACAAAATTTTTGTATTTTTTTTTTTACGCTGTGATAATCAACGAGTGCGGCGGAAGTGACGAGAGGCAGCAGCGTCTCCGCTACGAGAGCCGTGCGCGCCCTTCGCCGCTTCCCAGCATCACGCCCTGTTGACTGTTGCGTATCATAGTCCGGCCGCCGCTGCTCCCCCTGCCGAGCGAGAGAGCCTCGCTGTTATCGAGGCTAATAATATCCAAGATTCTCTGACGCAAGGCTCGCGCAGTTTCCTCGCTTGACCCGCGCCGAGAAAGGGAAATATGTGGAGCGTGCGATCTTGGCGATAAAAAATAAAATCGCCCTTCCGATCTTGGCGACGAGATGGAAATAAGAAGAAAAAAAAATGCCAATCTGACCCGTTTGTTACTTTGGATTAAAATTGCGTCGTTGCGTTAATTAATTAAAATTCAATCCTATCCCAATTTTATTTTCCCACATATCGCAAAAAAAATTATAGCAACGCCCACAAAATCGTGAATCAAGAGTGGATCATGGATTTTGGCGAATATATGACCAAAGATTTTTTTTTTGCAGTCACCAGGAACAACGAGTTCGTATTCACAGCGACTCTTGTACCAGATCCCTGCATCGGCGAGAGGAGAGGAGAGAAGCCTCCGCTTCGCAAATCTACGATGAAACATGGCGAAGCTCCTGCGTCGCTGCCTGGATGTATAAAATTCGAGGGACGCGAACGGCGTTTCTTGTAACGCGCGTTTTATTCCGCGACTTTATGGCGTTGCGCGCCACCCGTCGGGGAATGGCGAATGGGCAAGTGAAGCCAGAGGAGGAGGAGGAGGGGGGTGGGGGAGGGGGTGAAGGAGGAAGGACGAGGGGGATAGAGAGCCTGGTAGTGGTGGATAGGTAGGCGGATATATATATACAGATACATGTATAATCTATATACATTCATATACATATACGCGCTACCCCGCGAGAGGACCCGCAGGGGTAGCGCGGCAAGTGGCGGGCTGAAAGGGCGGAGCGCGCGGGAGGCGCGCTGGGCGCTATAGGAAAATCCATAAAGTTATAAAATGTGCGGAGAGCGTAATAGTACGCACCGCGCAGATTAGTTATGAAAATATAAAAGGGAACGGGGGTGGCGGCGGCCGAGTGGTGGGGATGATGCGGACAGAGCCGCCGCTGCCGCGGAGGGTGGCTCTGTCTCTGTCTCTCTCTCTCGCTCGGTGTCTCTGCTGTACCGCGCGTTCGCAGGGTCGACGCCGCCGAGAGGGCTCAACTTTTCCAGCCACCCCGCGCGCTGCCGCGGGGGGTGAAAGGGGGGTTACCCCCGCTCCCGGCCCGCCGCCAACCTGCTACCCACCGCCCCGAGAACTCTCCTTTCTAATGGCGTGCGCCCAGCATCCCCCCCGGGCTCTTTCAGCGAGAGAGCAACATTTGTAACATTATTTTCCCTTTTTCCGATTCGCTCCCTCTTCGTCTCTTCGTTTCGGTCTGTCTTCCTCTCTCAGTCTAGGGAAATTTTGCAACTTTGCTGCTCGAGACGTCGAGTCGAGTGAAATCAAAATCAGGACTCGAAAGTGTCGACGACGAGTTTACGGAAGAAAAAAGAAAATACCTGATTGTGATTTCACAAAATTATATTCGCGGTTTTTTTCTTCTTTTTTTTAGTGGCGAGTTTTACGGAAAAATAGGCAAACCGACGGGTCGTCAATTACTGGGCGAAAATTCGTTTGTCTTTTTTGTTTCAAATCAGGACTCGAAAGTGTTGACGTCGAGTTTCCGGAGAAAAAAAATACCTGATTGTGATTTCACAAAATTATGTTCGCGGTTCTTCATGTTTTTTTTTTTAGTGGCGAGTTTTAAGGAAAAATAGGCAAACCGACGGGTCGTCAATTACTGGGCGTAAATTCGTCTGTCTTTTTTTTCAAATCAGGACTCCAAAGTGTTGACGTCGAATTTCCGGAGGAAAAAAAATATTGTGATTTCACAAAATTATTTTCTTTCCCTTTTTTTTTCTTCATGCTTTTTTTACTGACGAGTTGTAGGGAGAAATAGGCAATCCGACGGGTCATCAGCGGGGATCGTTTGACGAATTACGGTTCGGGTGTGTAGAGGGCGCGTCCCTCGCATTAGGTTGCCATTTCTATCTCGCGAGTATCTCGCGAACCGACTGCGGGAGCTCTCGTCTAGGGCTGATGTTGGTGGTGGTGCTGCCGCTGACGCTGCCGCCACCAGCAGCAGCGATCTCTTCGCCTCGACCCTCGGCGATGCCGACCCCGTGGTTACATCCGTCGCCCGGGGAAGATTCGCCGCGATTATCCACGGTTGCCGGTCTCTCGCGTTTTCTCGCCGTGAGAGAGACAGAGGGAAATTGCTCTATGGAGCAAACAAGTAAATCATTATCCCGTCGCTGCACGCGCGCACGACACTCGAGCTTTCTTATTTTCTCCACTGAGACGCACGAAGTGATGAAGAGAGAAAGAGAGCGAGGGCGCCTTCCTCCTCGTCGCCCCGGAGGTCTAACCACCTGCTGAGCTGCTTTAACAATACGACTTGTTTATGTCTGGGGAATGCGAGTCTTCGCGCAGGTAAACAGAGCAGAATTTTCTCGTTGATCATAAATCCAAGATCGTTGTTTACGTCGTTTCGTCCACCCAGCCTCTCGATTCCGCCGCCGATGCGGCGGCCGCCAAACAAACTGCGGCAAAGTGGCAATACGTGTTTACCTGGTTCTCTTTTATATTCCTGCAACAAATATCCGCAATAAAAAAAAAGAAAAAAAAAAAAAGAAACCAAACAAAACCTAAACAAAAAAATCATATGACATTTTCCTCAAAGTGCGATTCGTCCGTCAAACGATTTTTCGTCCCCGCGTGATTCGCTCCAATCGACCGCGGCATCGATAGTCTTCCGGTCGACGGAATTCGCATATAACGCGTGAACCCCGCCAACCGCGTGTCTTGCCCCTAGTTCGCAAAAAAAAAAAAAAAAAAAAAAAAAAACACGGATACTGGCGCGCGAGGAATTATACCGGATACAGAATGCGATGCGGTCCGCCGTGGGTGGAAGAGATGGGGGTGGAGGAGCAGGGGGCGGGGGGAAGCATCACTCGAGATGGGATCATGGGATCGATATAGTGTGTACACTCGCCGCCGCCGTCGTCGTCGCTCCCGTTGTTCACCACCACCGTCGGCTAACGACCACCACCACCCCCGGCAACACCACCGCCGCCATATCCCGCGAGCTTCCTCGAGCGCACCGGTGTGCTCATGCATAATTCAATCAGAGTTAGACTAGAAACGTCAATACAGCTCGCAGATTATTTCTTTTCCCGGGGCCGCCTCTTCTCCGACTCTCACAATTTTTTTTTTTTCATCTCTCCCTCTCATCTCTCCATCTTTCTCTTTCTCGCAGCTCTACCCCCCTCCCCCCCTCCGCTGCTCCTCATACCAACCCTCCTCTCGCGGCTCGACTCTCGTGTACTACACTCGTGTACACTTACCCTCTTCTTCATTCGCCGGCTCCAGCAGCGTCGGTGGCCGCCGTGGGATATGAGGGAGTGAGAGGGTGAACGCGTGCAGCTTGTATTCTCGGTTCTGGAGAGACGAGAGGGAGAGGGAGATAAAGAGAGAAATAGAGAGAGAGGGGGAGCAGAGTAGAGTAGAGAAAAAGAGAGAGAGGGATGAAGGAGCAGAGTCAGAGAGCGAGGATCGTCGAAGCGAGCGGGTGATGAGGGGTAGGAGGGGGAGGGGAAGGCTGAGGGGTGACGGAGGGGGAGGAGGGTAGTTTCTCCTCCTTCGAGAAGCCCGCGAGAACCCCATTGCCTATCCATTCATCCGTCGTTTTCTCTCTATCTCCGCGTGCCCTCTCGCTTCCCCCTTCATCCCCCTCCCCCTCCACGCCGACTTCTCCGACTCTCGTTTCTCCCGTTCCATCCCGCACCCGCCTCGCGCCACCTCTTCTTTTATATTTTAATCAACTAATGCTGCGCAACGCGTACGTTTATTGCGTCTTTTCTCTGGCCTCACAATTCTCCCTCTGTTTCCTTCTCTTTCGCTCTCTCGGTTTCTCGCAGCTCTCCGGTTCGACCGTTTCGTTTTTTAATTGCGAGCCAGGCGCGGATCCGACGAAATTCGCTGTCTCGCTTTTTACTTTTCCCCCTCGACCCCCTCGACGTGGCCAATCGGCAGTCGGGTGTTGGCTGGTAACAAAAATCATTATCTCCGGGCAATGCGCTCGTTACATGTCGACGATATTCGCGATCATTGAAGTTCAACGCGAAACGTGGCAGTCAACTTTATACAAAAAAAAAATCGGTAGCCTTGTATTTTGCAATTATATTTTGAGCTCTTCACTCGTGTTACACGTTACGAGTGTTTCCACTCTCGCGGTGTAAAACCGCGAGCTTCTTCCTCCTCGTCGACTCGTCGAGCTACGAGCTATTATCCATCCTATTCGTCGTCGTCTTCGTCGGCGGAGGCGTCGAGAAGCCGCGGGAGATTCCGTCCGTGTACTTCGAGAGAAAATATTGCATTACGTTCGCCGCTAATAGTCGCCTTTGACGACCCATCAGCTCAGGCCTTTAATCTAGCCCCGCGTGACAAAGGAGGACGCGCGCCGCGCCTCGTCTCGCGCCGACGGTGCGCGTAGGCGGACGCAACTGAACGCAACGCGCGACCGAGATATACCTACTCTTTCCCTATAGTAGTAGCAACCTCCATCCCTTATTCCCTCTCTCTCTCCCTGTTTTTTATCTGTATAGTTTTTATGTATATATTTATTTATAATTTACCAATTTGTTTATCTACTCACTTACATACTTAATTAAATCATCCGTTTTCCACATATTCTTATATTCTATTCTCACCTATTTTAATTATCTATAAACCTGCATAAAATGAAACACCCCCCAAAATTGCACTATATATTATTATATTATCAGATGAACCTAATAATGCATAATATGTATTTTTTGCTAGGTGCTTAAGGAAACATATCTCGGAGCGTAAAATAAATATCGCTTTCTCTCTCTCCCTCTCCTCTCCCGTCACCCTTCGAACACGTGATACACGCATCACACACACTTCCACTATCCACGCGACAAAGCCGCGTAGATAAATATACACCGCAAGGGCGCGAGGGTGTAAAAACATGATAATAATAAAAAATAAAAAAAGAAGAAAAAATAGAATAGTCAGGAGAGCTCGTAGAGTTGCGAGTGCGAGGGGCGCTTGGATGGGGTTGTTGGGGGAAAGGGGGTGCAGAGGGGGCAGCTGGATGATGCGTGAGAGGTGCGCGTGTGCCACAATGAGAATTATCTTGGTACACACGCGGAGAAGGAAGGAAGCAGCGAGAGCTCGTCCTCCCTGTCGGTGTTGCTGCTGCTGAACGCGGCTGCTGCTGCTGCTGAGAGTCGACAGGGGTAGTTGGCGATGCGACGTCAACGAACGAGCGGGACGGGAGAATCAGCAGCAGCAGCCGAGGCAGTGGCTCCAGGTTTTCCAACGCGAAACACCTCGACACCGCGAAGCCTCTGTGTTTTACATAGTCGAGGAGTTTTCGCGTCTCTTTTCCAATCCCTCATCTCTATCGAAAATATATAAACCTTGTATATGAGTGTGTATGTATGTATGTATGTACTATGTATAACGAAAATATATGCGTGTACATGGCCGTAAAGTACCAACGACGGAGCGAAAAAGCTCGCCGAGTGCGAGAGAAAGTGTCGGTCTTCCTCCCTTCGTTTACTCCTCCCCCTCCTCCTCCTGTCCCTTCCCCTCCCTCGCCTTCTCTCACGCACCTCGCCTCTTCCCCTCACCTCGCCTCTCTTTCTCATCTCTCTTTCCCTCCTACCCTTCTGCTTTCTCTCGCTGCACGTTTTACCCATGCGTTTTATTCTCATCCCTCATTCTTTTCCGTTCTCTCGCTCTTCCACCCTCCCTCCCACCCTCAGCCTTCCTCCTCGTCTTCTCTGTGTGTCTCTCGGTCTCTTTCTCTCTCTTCTCTCTTTCTTCTCGATCTTTCTCTCTCTCGCTAACTCACTCACCCTCCGCGTTATCCGACCCTAGCCAACATCGGCGTACACCTACCCCTCCGTGTACCTCGAGAAAGAGAGCGCTCTAGCTAGCGGGTGGGCTGGTTGGGGGGGTTCAGGGGGTGAAAGGGGGAGGGGGGAGAGCCTCCAAGACCAAAGAGGGAAATGAAAGCGAAACTGTTCAGCAGCAGCAACATCAGCAGCAGCAGCTACAGGAGGCAGCAGCACAGAGCGAGTACAGCGAGAGCCCAGCCCCACTTCCCTTGGCTGGGCGCGCTGCTCGCGGCCGCTCTCGGCGAGTACCCGCGCGGCGGCGCTCACGGCCCACCCTTCTAATTTTTCCACCCCTTTCACTAAAATTAAAATCAATAGTGGCACCACGTGCCCGGAGAACCCCTCTCGCGCCTGTGACGCTCTCGCCCACGACAGCGACACAGCCCCTGGCTCTCTGTCTCTCTCTCACTCACTCACCCTCATATCCCTTCCTCTCTCTCTTTCTCTCTTACTCAATTTTTTTTTGCTCTGTACCACATACATCGTCTCGGTGTCTCGTTCTTTCGAGACGAGTGTGCGTATACGCAGTCTCGTTGCTGAATATCGTTGCCGAACTTCGGGGGCCTCCTCTTTCACCGCGCCGCCACCCTCGCACCCCTCTTTCACCCTCGAGGGTGGTTCGCCACGGCGCGACAGAGCGAGAGCGCCGTTCTACAGCTTTGCGAATAGTCGCTATCTCGCCTGGTGTCATTGGTACTCGCCGACGCACTGACAACGTCGCCGTGACGGAATTTCGATATTCGGTTTTGAAAAAAGAAAATGATGGGGATGAAAAAAAAAAGAATTGGCTGCGGCGAGGTACGTGCGCGTCGGGGAAGCGAAACACTGACGGGTTTTCTCGCTCTTCCTATCGCTATTGCTGTCTCTGTTGGTTCTGTCCGCGCCGAAGCCTCTCGCTTGTCTCTGTACAACCCTCGTTACGCGCCCTCCCTTTCCCTTTATTCTCGGCCGTCTTTATGCCTCCAACGAATTTTGTATTTATATCCGCGATACGCGCGAGCCTGTTCTCTCTCGCTCTCTCTCTTCTTCCTCTCTCCCTTTCGTAGGCTTCATTATACCTGACGCTGCATTGTCGTAACTCGCGTTGCCAAACGGTTACATCAGGAAGGTACAACTCTCCGTGGTGGAAAAAAAATGAGCGACAAAAAATTATCTTTCTGACGTAGATAAGCCTGACAGGTTCGAGAGCGTGAAACACGAGCCACGAGACGACCCCATTTGGTACAGTAGAACCTCTCGTAAGCTCGATTTATGAAACGACAGATTTTGGTGTTGCTACGAATAATTTTTTTCGTTCAAGATCCGTTTTCTTTTTTTTTTTTTCGTTGAGAAAAAAATGTAACTCAATGTGAAAAATTTGGGAGTTGACAAATGACTCCAAAATAATTATAAAAAAAATAAGTGGAACGACAATTTTGCATGAGGATCGACGTCCTCGACGCGGGCCAATCAAGTGGGACTCGTCGGCGTCGCGTTGTCTCCGTCGTGCGTCTCCGTTACCGGAAGCGGAAGCTCTCCATCGCGGCGGACCTCTCGAGGCCGTCGTCGTCGACGTCGCCGCCGCCACCCCCGGCGCTGCACCGGGGGTGGCGCGACACTGCCGGATATAACGCTCCGCCGCACGGGCGAGTAACAGGTAAGATTCAATCCTCCGCCCGGGTAAAGCATACAGGTGGCCGACCGCGTTTTCCCACACGCGACTGCGGTCGTCCGCGCGTGTGCTCGCGTGCAAACACGTGCGCGTCTGTCATTTTAGGCTAACAAGATTACAGATTTTGAAATACTGTTCCAAAAAGGACTCCGGTAAGAGTCCGGCACGCGTATGAATAAATTTTATATATTTGCAAAATAAAAAAATCAATCTTCGCATTTTTCTTGACGAATTTTCGATTCTTCGGTCAAACACCGATAATTTTTGGAATTAGCGGGAAATTTAAACTTTACGAAATCGAACAATTTTTTTCGCGAAAAACGCAAGGGAAAGGGTGCTCGAATTTTTTATTTTTTGGGCAAATATTATAACATTTTTGTTTCACGATTTCGGGGGTAAGTATTGCATCATTGTCGTTCGCGCTGACGCGCATTTCCCGGTGGGTCACGTGTTTACAAACAAACGCAAAGAGGAAGCGGCAGCGGGAGCGTCGAGGCTAAGAATACACGAGAAAGCGCGACCCGAGCGAGCGAGAACGAAAGCGCAAGTGGAACGGCGGAACGAGAGACCCCGAGAAGGAGGAGGAGGGGGAGGGGGAGAGTTTTGCGTGTGTACGTGTATACGCAGCCGTGGCGAATGCGATAAGCGGAGAGAGCGAGCCGAGGTCGGAAAAGCGCGAGAGGGCGCCAGGCAAAAAGGGGGCAAAAAGGGGGTCGAAAGGGTTTAGAGAGACCGTATGCTCCGCACTATCAACGAGCCCCGTCGACACATCCGCCGACTTCTCGTCCCCCGCGTCGACTGCGATTTTCCGCGTCGAAGAAAACGAGGGAATTCGAGTTAAACGTATTGCAACCAAAGGAAGAGAAATGCGAGACTCGTTCCTGCAAAAAAATGTCAAATTATCGGTCATAGCAATCGTCGCCAAATTTTTCCGGGAAAACGATGGACCCAATATTCGCTGCATCCGGCGTCGATGTCGTCTCCGTGATTTTTCAATTTTTACCCGGATCCTCGTCATCCCCGAATTAATCTCATAATTTTTTTTTCGCTGGTGTTCCTCTATATGTCACAGCGTGAAAAATCCCCCCTCGATGTCAGCGTGTAACGAAGACGTCCGATAATTTTGACGTTGCTGAATTTTCGACTTGTTTTTTTACATGAAAATTCATCACGATTTCACCTGGGCTACACCGGACGGGCACGATTTAATCAGTATACACGTTCGGTGGCATCGACGACCGTCCGGTCCGCGGGGAAAAGTTCGCCGTGTTCGGCCGCGTTTGACGATGATGACGGTTCGGCGGATCGCGACGAATCCGCGAGCGTCGTTCCCCACCTCGAGCGGCATAGCGTCGAAATGACAACAGCTGATATGAAAATTGCCTCGGTGATATCCGCGCACCGCAGCCGTTTGCAAAATTGCAAATACACCCACGTATATATATACATACGCAGCATCTCGTGATTAATGAAATGTAAAATTTTCCTCGATACAACGTTGTAATTGAATAATGAAAAACAAAACGTATATATTCCGTCGGGTTACGGCGCTGGTCGGCGGCTTTACGAGATGCGTGATACACCAAACAGCGAAACGATCTCAAATCCCATTTTCCACTTTTATCGCGGTTACCGAACGAAAAATGGACGAGAATCCGGGCGAGGGCGGCTCGCGCCCATAACGAAACCCATAGAGCACAATGGGAGCATCGTTGCGCCCGATAATTCCGCAGCGCTCGAAGAGCGAGAGAGAGAAATAAAATGTCCTCTCACTCTCTCGTCGTTCGCCGACAATAAAACTCGTTGCTCGGGCGCCGCGGGGCGCGCGCGCGCACTTCCGGAATAAATCAAAATTCGCGTGTGCGTCAACTCGCGAGAGGCCGTAATTCGGCGGGTTAAACGATGAAAAACGAAACAAAAAAGCGTCGTAACAAAAAAAAAAGAAAAATAAAAAAAAATTCTCACGACTCGTCCCGTCGGATTAGCCGTCGGTATATTTTTTTACATTATTTTTTTTCCCATATTTTTTTTTATTTTATTCAAAATCATGTTCACCGCGTAACCAAGTGGAATAGAAGTGGTCACTCACTGCGGGCTGATTCATCCGGTTTGTTGCGAGGAGATTGGGGAGTGGCGGAATATTTCGAAAATTGAGGTACCGTCCGCGCGCAGCGTGCGCCGGGCGTTAAAAGAGGGAAAGAGGCGGAAGGAGGGACAGAGAGGGACAGAGATCACTCGTTCTCTTTCGCTTTTTCTCTCTCTCTCTCGCTCGCTGAGAGCAGAGTGATGCGTATAAAACGCAGGCCGTCAAAAATAACGCCGTCATCCACCGGTTCGATCGTAAACGCGGGTTGGGTGGGCGCAGCGTTAAAAAGCCGATACACCCGCGGGAGGGTGGAGGGGGTGGTCGGTGGGTGGTATAAAGGGGGGAGGGGATGGGGGATGGTGGTATGCGCTCTCTCGTGGGTGCTGTACAGGGTGATAGAGAGGACGGGGCTGTCGGGCAGTATTTGATAATGGAAACGCGCGGCAGTATAAACCTTTACGAACGTTAGGCATTGGTTAATGTTACGAGATGTAACCAATCCCCTCTCTCCGTTTCATCTCACTCCCTCTCGCTCTTTTTCGCTCTCTCTCTCTCCGGTCGGGCTCGCGGATATTTCACCAGGAGCCGAGCGAGCGTGCCCAACGCCGTCGTGAAAACCCACCCCTTCCTCCGCCACCCCCGCGAGCCCCACCCTGTCGCCATCCACAATGCTATGGTATTGATTTAAAAGTACATTCGTGTTTTCATAATGTTGTATCTGTACGTAGGCACCGACGCCCACTTTTCCCCGACGTTTCGCCCTCCGCGGGCTCCCAACCCCCCCGCAACCCCCCCTCCCCCGCACATCCCCGCGCGGCACGCGGCCTTCTCCGGCGCTTCCCCTCCCGCGTCGTCATCCCCCCGGACTCTCGCTGCCTTCGCTGCCAGAAGCCCCTGCGACCAGCACCATCGCCCACCGAGCGAAAGAGAGAGAAGAATGAAAAAGAGGGAAAGGGAGGGAGAAAGACAGAGAGAGAAAATGAGGGAGAAAGAGATGGAAGAGGACCGAGGGATGCAGACTGCACAATTAAATCTCTACTAATCGTCGAGTGGATAACGCGATTCCGTGTAGGTAAAAATAATTGGACGATCGAGGGGGGGGGAGGGAGGGGGGCTCCCGTGTCTCACGCGAATGTCACGTCTCCGCTCGAGCTGTCGCTCTCGTCGCACCCTCCGGCGCGTAATTTTCTTCTCTTTTTTTCTCTCCACTTTGCCTCTTTTTTATCTCGATTTTATTTTTTTCATCTGACCCCTCTCCGTTAGGCGGAATTGATAATTTCATTTGTCTCCGTTTTGATAATGAAAATGTTGGAATAAAAGATATATCACCGGGCGGCTCGGCGAGGGAGAGGGGAGGGGCGAGTGGGGGAGGCAAGTTTTATAATTGAAAATTGTGGCTTTGAGGTTTTTACGAGTTTTGCTTTTAAACGCGGGCTTCGCAATTTTCCTGCCGCTTAATGAGTCGCTCACTGTGCGACTGACAATTTTTTTTTTCGGTTAAAAAAATCGATTCACGTTGCAGGTGGAATCGATTTTATTTTTTTTCTCGGTTGTCCGGAATTTGTGAACGGGCAATTTGCTATCCGAAAATTTGTAGATGTAGATTGGGCCGAGAATATTTTATATTACGTCACGAATGTAAAATGGGCTCTGCTAAAAAGGGCAAAAAAGAAATGATCAAGATGTCCGCGCGAAGGACCGTAAAGGGCGGGACAACCCGAAGCGAAGCTCGCGCGATTCCGCCGCGACTGTGCGGAGAGACTTTCGCACAGGGAGTTTAATGACGCCGTCTTTGTGGAGCGCGCACCTGTTCCCCTTTTTGCGATTGAGTTTAATGCACAGTCGTTACGCCCGGGCACCAAGCGCCGCACGTTCTATCGGCTTCGCGACTATTGACGTCGTGACGAAATATAACCGGATGACATTTCAAAATAACAAAATGTCACCAGATCAAATTCCAAAGAACATCTAAAAAAAACACACACATTTTTTAAGGGTTGGTCGAGGTCTAAATCGCAACACCATTAAATAAAAAAATTATTAGCGTTTTGTAAAAAAAAAAGAATTCCTAAAATTACCAAAAATAATTCGTGGATAAAATAATATTTGGTAGTCGAGTGGAGAGTTTTAGTGATATTCGCGGAAGAGTTTTCCGGCCGCGGCCGGCCCCTCCCTTTCGGGGATCAACGAGGGTCGCTCGTAGCCAGGCACGAGTGGTGGGTTCGCTGCCGGGTCGACGGGAGACGCGCGGGCGGTTTTTACTATTGATTACCGAATTAAAAACGCGCATGCATAATTCAGTGTTGCCTTCTCGCGTGGAATTTTCGCGCGCCAGGGGTCGTTGTTATCCAGGAGCTGGTGCCACCCCCGGACGATGCGCTCGGCTGTTGGTGGAGGTGCCGGTAGATGGCGAGGAGGGTCGATGGCTAATAGGGGTTGAATGTCACCCTGTTACGTCCACCGCTTAGCCCAGCGTCGATAAAGCAGCCAGCGTTACGAGGGTAACATTTAGGGGTTGCAACCCCGTCGGTAAAACGATCAGCTTTACGATGGTAACATTTAGGGCTTGCAACCCCGACGGTAACTTCGCGGGACACGATATCGTCGCCTTTCGCTTTTATCTCCGGTCGCACGACCCTTTCATCCCTTTTACCCTCCATCGCTAAAATTGCAAAAATGTCCTTATGCCAAAATTGTCATCTTATCATCTCGGACAATCGATTGGGCGCAGTCAGTAAAAAAAATTCGTGAGACAAAGTCGATCGGATTTGGAGGCAGGAAATAATCTTCAAGCATCGGTGCAATCTATTATTAATCATTTATTTTGCAAAATAAATTGACATATACAACATGGTACCTTAGCGATTAGCGTTAAATGAATCGATCTTACATTAGGTAGCACGATAGCAATTGTTTACTTTCGAATTGTATTTTTTTATTTATTTTACTTATTTTTTCGATTCACGTTGATCCACGCGCGGTGGTCGAAGAAAGAAAATGGCGTAAGAATTTTTGTTATGTTTTTTTATCTCCCCCGTCTTCTCCTCGTTTTTCCGTGTAAAAACTTGTGCCTCGCGAAAAATCACAATCTCAGCCGGTAAAAGCCTTGTACGATCTTAAAATGTCGTTCGAGATCGCGAAGATTTCGTCTCGGAATTGACAAGAACTCGCGAAGTCCCGTTGCTATCGATTTATGTATATCTACGATTATATTTAATTGATCGTATGGAACGGTTGAGTGATGGAGCCCCGACGAGCCTCTCGATTTTTTTTCTCTTTTTTTTTTAGTCTATCTCGCTAGTATAACTTATCGTTACATGTCATTCTGATAAATTACAAGTCGATCCAGTCTATACGATTTATTTATCACTATTAGTACAATTACGTTGTATCGATGGAATCGTTAAAAATGCTGACTGAAGATTTAAAAAAAAATGTATATATTTTTTTTAAGACATAAAATTTCCTAAAGTCGATCTCGCGTGTCCGAATTTTCATTCCCTTGCGATTGGGACGCACAGCCGCGTTAATATCTCGAGGATCGAGGGTGAATCGTGCGTCGACGTCGTTCGATCGTCGCCAGCGGCGAACGCAAGACGGTGTCGCGTAACTCGGCCTCCGAGACCGTGGCAATAAAGTCATTCGATCTCAGCGTCGCTCGACGGACACTCGACTCGACCTGGTCTGACCGATCTTCACGCCGGACGCGACACTCCATATCGAGTGTCATCAGGGACAACAAAAAAAGGCAAACGATCGTTCGCTCTTTTCCGAACAAAACGAAATCCGAGTAAATGAATTAATCTTCCTAGTCGCAAAGTTTCGTTCGCGAAAATTGATGATCGATTTATGTTATCTATCGGTTCTACGATTAATGGACAGTAGTCGATGGATTACGCGCGGGACTCTAGAAGTTAAAGTGAGACATTTACGGGTCGTCTTTTATATAAAATCTATAGCAGCCGCGATCCCGGCTCGTTTAGCACCCTAAGAATTACCGTCTAAAAGATTTACGAAAAAGATTTTTCGTTCGTCGGCGACGAACGGTTGGAAAAAAAAGGCGAAACGAACGGGTGTCCAATGGTCTCGCTTTTTACGGTCCTAACCCCTAAATGTGACGTTCTAAAAATCTATTTCACAGTGTCTTACATCGAATTTGCGAATGTGCGGTTTAAAATTCGTTCCCTACTCGGAGACGCTCCAAAAAGTATTTGGTTTTATTTTTTTTTAATCAACCACCGTTACCAAAGGTGCTGTATTATTTTTTCTTTTGGCAAGGGCGGATCACTAATGCCAAAATAATCGATCGAGGAATTCCGCTTCGCCATTAACGCAAACGATCATAACCGATTGACTCACACAACAACCAACGTCGATAATGCGCTTTTTAGTAATACTCAACGTAAGCGTATATAAAATTTGAAATCGATAACGCAGCGTCAATACTCGAAAAACAGAGATATAATAATAATATTATATATAATATATCGCAATACAGTCGCAAACATTGATCGGCTCACGAAGTTCGAAGTCTTAAGGAACTATTTTGGCACTATAGAATCCACATCGCGATCTTCGTTTTTTATTTTTTTATATACTCAGCATTTTGCTGGAGAACTTTTTTCGTTCTCCACTTCAATCCTCCGCCAATCGCCATACATATTTTTTATCCTGTTCTCGCATCTTCGCCCTCATCCTGTCGAGTAAAGTCATTAGAAAATCGTCGAGCCAACTCGTCAATAAAATCCGGAGCGCCGTTTATTCGACTCTCAGCTCCTCTTTGTCCTCGTATTCCATGCGAGCTTCGAAAATACCTTTTCAATCGCTGGACCATCGCTGGACCATAGCTGGAGCATAGCCAGTGGCCCTTTAACCCATCGATAAACCCATCGACATTCGGCTGAAAAGCCCGAAGAGCCTCGAACGCGTATTTGACCTCAGTTCAGTAAAATTAACGCTCGCGTTAACCCAATCGTTTCCACATGGATCGTGTGTGCGGGTCGACTGGTCGACTGGCGTTCGTTAGCCGACGATTGTTCGCGGGCTTCGAGACGCGGAATCGTCGCCGCTGTCTTTTCCGGTAAATTTGTTCGAGAAGTGCTGCCCCAAGTGTCCTATATGTGTGAGTGTGAGTGGGAGGGGATAAAGGAGGGGTGGAAGGGAGGCAGGAGGCGAGGTGTTGGTCGTTAGGCTATATTGTCGACCACGACCGCGGACGTTCCGCCGTTTCCGTCGTGTCCTCCCCTCCTGCTCTCCTGTTATCCGCTGTGCCTTCCTTCAGCTTCCTTCAGCATCGTTCAGCTTCACCAAAGCTGCTGCGCATTCGCGTACCGCACGCATTTCCTCGAGATTTGACCAATTTGAGCTCACCGCTCACTGGTCCCCCTCCCCCCATCCCAATGACATACACACAGACGGACAGACAGACGGAAGGACCAACTTTGGACAGTCCCGCATCTAGTCGGCTCCTGACTAGCGGGTCAAATGTGCCAAGTACAAATGTTCCTTGACCTTTTTGTCCGCAGACTCGAGTCATCGGATGACCTTGACGGATTAACTCTCGCGTTCCTCGACGGGACTGACGTCGTTGCGCAGCAGCTCAAACTTGGGGCTCAGTCCTGGTAGGATGCTCTTGGTGCTGGTCCGGATCTGGCTGTAAATGTCGAGGGATTTCTTGCCGCCGTTGCCGCGGTCAACCGGGTCCAGTCCGTCCTCGATGAGTCGAGGTGGGATGCTGCCGCTGCGCTTGTGACACGGCGCGAAGGTCGCGCTTGTGCCTTCAGGTTTTGACGGCTCTCGGCGCACCTGCTCGTTGTTGCGGTTGTGCTCAGGTGTCAGCGTCCCGTTGCCGAGTTTTCGTTGCTGCTCCTGGAACGTGTCCTCCTGCGTCTCGTCTTTAAGCAGCACTCCGGTTATCACGGGTCTGTTGGAGTCCGTTGTCTTGCCGTCGATGACGGCCGAATCGTTGGTCGGACTCGAGCCGTTTACTCGGAGATTCGGGTTCGACCTCACCGTGTCTGTTGAGTTGCTCGCGTCCGTCGACTCCTGGCGCTCCAAAGACGAGCCTGAATTTAGGGAGACGTCCGCGTTGTTGCGATTATCCGGCTGGAAAATGGACAGAAAAAAATGCAAGTTATGTGACGTGTGATTTTTATAGGATGATATATATTTTGATTTAATATTGAAATTATAATCTTGATTTATTATTGGAAAAAATGTGGATTTAATACTGGAAGACATATATCTTATATAATTGCTAATATATCTTCCAATAAATTCCATATAAGATTTGTTCTTTTCATGGGAGTGCCGGCCGCGAGTTGAATTCGATAACGACGACGCTTACCATCTCGTTAACTTCCTTATCCGCGCCCGAGTGCTCAGAGTCGTTGAGCTGAGCCTTCTCGTTGTCGGACGTATAATCGTTATCCACCCATTTCTCGATACTCGAGGCCTTGGACTCGTTGAGCAGAGTCTTCTCCGTGTCGGGCGAATACTCGGCCTCCACCCACTTGGAGCCACCCTCGAGTCTGCGCGACGCCGAGTCCGACTCGTAATCGGCCGCGGTGACGCCGACGCCGCCGCCGCCGCCGTTTCCGTACGTCGCGCAGCCGAAGTGACCGGCGTCGTACTCCAGCTGATTGCCGTAGCGGTAGCTGTGATTTATCGAGCCCTGACTCGATATCGATAGATCCGACTGCGACAGTCCGGTGTTCGTGCTGCCGAACAGCTTCGCCCTGTCGAAGTCTGTGGAAATTCAATGAAATCGAAAGAGTTAAAAAAAAGCAATCGCAGAGGACGAAGTTTTATTTTTTTAAGGAAAGTACAAAAAATATGGCTGGGAAAAAATTGGCCCATTGAGCCAGTGCGAAAAATGTCATAATTTCATTACCAGTGGCACGATCCTCCGGATTCTCCTCGCGGTGAACGAGCGCCCTTTGATCCACTCGACTCGAGTTTCGATTACCCGGTTGAGCCTCGAGAACGAACGAGCAGTCGTTGTCCTGATACTTGCCGCTGTCTTCCATCGTCACCTTTAACAATAAATATTTCACACCAATGAAATGATGACGAGACTGACATTTCTGCTGCGCTGTTATAAAGTTTTGAAAGGGTAAATCGCAACTGAAAAACCCTTGTTCAGTTACTTTTGAAAAAAAAAAAAAAGGATATTTGTCGTTTTGCTTTTCAGAAATCGTAGATCTGGCCGCCGGGCCGAAAACCGCCCAAATCGGGGTCACAAAAATTATTTTTTCATAATATTGACTTTTAATCTATACCATCGTTCTCAAGTCGCATATTCTACCCCTGAAAACACTGGTTACAATCCTTTTTTAGTTGATTTTGAAAAAAAAAAAAATTTTGGCCGAACAGTTTGTCAGAAATCGTAGATCTGGCCGCCGGGCCGAAAACCGCCCAAATCGGGGTCACGAAATTTATTACCATTACTCATGAACTTGTTAAAAGAGGGATAATGGGGCTGCATGCTAAATCCTAAGTCGAATAATCGCCGATAATTCCTGCGACCATTCTACATAGTACTACAATTACTAAATTATAATTCCCTATATATGACATCGATGGCCCATATTATTGTCCTCACTGCGCAGCCGCAATAATACAGATCCCAATCTCGTCGCTTTAACAGCTTTAACGCCGGCGCCGGCGTCGTTCGACAGGTCGTGCGACGCAGTTTCGCAGCTCCTGCAGCTCCTGCATCAACCCCCCGAACCCCCTCGTCTGAACCTCGGCGGTTCGCTCGACGAATTCGCGAAGCTCGACCGACTCGTGCGCTATCACGATGTTGAAATCCACTCGGCGGCTGCTTATCGCCGTGCCACCGTGAAGTGGTGGATTATATATATTCTTTCGCAAAGGGGCGACAAGCGACAAGCCCCTCGGAGAGAATATAAGCCACCTGCATCGAGTTCCGTCGGACGTTATCGCTGAGAGTTTGCCGGGGTTAACGCGCGCGCGAGCGCCACTTCGATCGCGAACGTTTACGACCCGCGGGAGCGGAGAAGGCGGCTCTCGTGATCGCCGCTTCGACCCTCTCAGCGTCCGCAGCGGCGCGCTGCACACTCCGATTGACATTCGGGACATCGATCTGGCCCCGTGACCTCCTCACGCCAACCCCGATTTATCGCGCCCAACCCTCCTCCCTCCCCCTGCTCGCGAGCCCGTCGCGACGTTGCTCTCGTGGTGCGACCTACACCAGACGCTTATCTCCCGTGTTGCCGATGGTTACACGCTGCGTTATGTATTTTCATGGGATTCGAATTTTTGCAGCTCGACTCGATGAGATTATTCCGTGACTACTTTATTCTTCTTTTTCTGGGGCCGTGTAATGTCAATGGCGAGGAAAAAACTAGGCTATCGCAAATGAGCTCGGACATTCAATGAGATTATTCCGTGATATATATTTTTTTTGTAACATCAATGATGAGCGAATAAACTGAGCTATCGCGAATGCGCCCGGTCATTCGATGAGATTATTCCGTGATCCTTTTTTTTATTTATTTTTTTTGTAAAGTCAATGACGAGCGAATAAACTGAGCTATCGCGAATCGAATGAGCCCGGACATTCGACGAGATTATTCCTGCGACTAAATTCTTCGATCAACCCTGTCGCAAGAAAATCACGTCCTGATTTACATTTCACCCGATCGGAATAGTCAATTGTCGTCGCAGGCAAGGCAAGGTCGAAAGCTGCGAAAGAGGAACATTTATCGAGGGAAGGAAGGACGCCTCCTGGTGTCTCGGTCCTTTTTCACAATTTCTGTACATTGTTCTCCGGACACGTAGCGCGAGACGCGATCTATTAGAGCTGCGAAACTCGAAAGGATGGAAGCGGCATCGGTGACGTTTTGTTATAGAGGAACGACGTGCCCGGCGCCGGAGCAACGAGAGACCGAGAGACGCAGCGCTCGGGCGCCGCGCTTGGTGTCCTCTATCGATCCCGCGATACATCGCGCGACGAGAGAGAAGGAGACGGAGACAGAGAGACACCGGCTCGCGGAGGATTCGCGACGGGTACAAAGCTGCGAAACGAAGATTCGTCCCTCGGATGGCAGAGCAGCTCGGAAGCTTCGCTCTCGAGCAATCTCGAAATTCAATGACACTCGGCTGTCAATCCCGCGTGTATCACTTTATACCTCGGTGCTTTATGGAAAATTTATTCCGGGGTGTAAATCATCTTCGCGAAGCCCGCACTTCGATTTTACGGCTCGCATTTCTCTCTGCGTTCCGGACTCTCGTCCGGAGAGGGAAGAGTCGACCTTGCCGAGCTTTTGCTCGGTTCCCATTCTTCGCAGGACGATCTCTATACTATAGCGACGGGTACACAGCGTCGCTGCTGCCACGGGGTCGCGGAATCCACGCCCTTCCGTTGTTCGATAGTTTGGCCGCTTTGTGGGCGACGTCCTCTACTCTTATCCCCTCCCTCCCGTCCCTCAGCTACCAACTCTCCGCTGCTCCACTCGACGAGTTAATATTCAGGCGTCCCTGGACGCATCGGCTTTAATGTCTTTCCGCCGCGCGTGCGGTGTCTCCTCGCTTCGCTCCTCTCGAGTTTCGCTAGCCGCGTTGCTAGTTGCTTGGCGCGTGTCGCGAACAATCGCCGCGTGTTGCCACGGATCGCGAGGATAATCCGAGAAGCGGTGGTATCGACTTCGGATCAATCACGAGAAGCGAAAGATAAACGCGCAAATTGTCACTCGATACCTGTAGCAATCGATCGCTAATTTCTTCATATTCGTATTATTCCCGTTTATAAAAATATTTATCAATGCACCGAAAAAAAAAAAAAAAAATGTAAAGCGCGATTGCTTAGGTTTGATCTATCGAAATATTGATCGCTGTCACCAAAAATTCGGTAGCACCGTCCAATTATTTTTAATCACTTAACTATTCTCTTTTTTTCTGTCTGCCCGCTCTGATTAACTCATTCGAAGCAATATGACCGTATGATGCTTCCACTCCTAAAAAATGCGCATTTTTCGCCTCCGAGAACTCGCAACAGGTAAAACAGGGGACGGCCGACGAGATCGTTGAATTTCACTAGCGAAAAGTCACTCGTCCGCGGGTTCTCGTCTCGCCCGCTCATTATTTTCGTTCGTCTCTAAATTACGCGCAGCTCGCGTCTCTCTCCGAGCGCCGTGGGGGGCGAGGTCGAAAGTGCGTTTAAACGACGTCTCCTCGGGATGAAATTTATTCAAAGTCCCCGGGAACTTTTTATTTCCCGTGTTTCAACATGCGCATTTTCACCCTTGGCAACCACCGCTCGCCGGGGGGTGAAAATGCTGCTTGACGAGGAAGACACATAGGGAAAAAAAGGCCACGTCTCTTTGCATACAGAAAGTGGGTATAATATATCTGTATCTATATATATAACTATACACAGAGTACTCACAGCTCGTTCCTCCGTCTCGACGATGAGATGGTTGTTCTTCAGGGTGAGGGTGATGATGTTGCCGTTGGCGTTTTTGCTCGTGTGATTCACCGGGGCGGCGTACTCGGGGCCGTTGGCCATCGTCGCCGCGACGAGGGCCACTTCGTCGATCACCGCGGTCTCGCAGATGTAACGCGGACCGTCGAGACCGTTCACCAGCTGCAACCACAGAAAAGAGTGGCGTAAAGTAGGGTAGTTTTTTTTGTATTTGATCCTGAGAAACGATCCCTATATACCCTGGTAGAAAAATTACGGTGATAGTCAGGCCCTGGTCAGGGCCATGTCTTCCCTGTCCGGGCCTGATCAGTTCCTGACCTGGGCCGAATGTAACACTACAAATTTTCCGTAGCAAAAAAACAATTCAAGCGATAAAAAAGTATGACAAGCGAAATACAGTTCGGACAATAACCTACAAAAGGAAGGATGGATATGAAATGCAACTACAATCGCAATTCAGCGGTTTCACGCGCGTACGTAATGAGATCGAGATTTCAGGTCCGCCTGGGACCCGAATCACGAGCGTGACGCGTCGAACGTGCTTTTCCGTAGGTTTTCACGTTGCCGCATTACCGTCACCGCGCTGACGACGACGTCGAGCGCGGCTCACCGCACGAATCCGCGTCTGTGGCACGCGAATCGCTGAGGCGAACGGATTTTTCGAGACCCAGTGAAATGTTGATTTGCATAATCCTCTATTTTCTCGGCGATGAATATCGGTCGCCCCTTATTTCCCGCTCGGTTCACCGCAAACGACACATCGGAAAAACCTCGTTTTTTCTTATCGTCTCGGTTAGCCCGAAAAATTATTAAAATCAGCTGTCTGGATCTGTCGCGTTGAATCTGCATTCGACCAATGCGAGATAACGTCCCAGGTGCCTGGTTTTTTTTTTTTTTTTTTTTTTTTTTTTTTTTTTTTTTTTTTTTTATAGATATAGCCACATTGAGAACACGAAACGGCGAGAGAGTCAAAGCTCTTCGCGGGTTTTTCGCGAGAAAATATACGAATTCCGTTCCAGGTGCCCTCCCCCCTCCCTCCACCGATCGTCACACGATTTCCGTGGAATTTTAATCGAAACCAGAGGAAAACGAATACCAACCGAGTGCGCTACGGTTGCTACCCCCTCCCCCCACCCCCTCCTCCCACCGCCTAGGTAGAACGAGACCGCAGAGAGCACGGTGAAAGTAATATCCCAAACTTCCTTGTCTTTGCGAAGAGACTCTGCGACCGAGAGTTCGTTCCTCTGCCCGAGGGCTGCGCCCACGTTTCCCACTGGCATTCCGAGTTTAATTTCAAACGAATCCGGAGATTCATGGGGCGCTGTACTCGGGCGACGTCCGTTTCGGATCCAATAAGCCTCGTCGGGCGAGTCGCGGTGGACGTTGATACTGAGCGTCTCGTGCGACGCTCACGCCCCCCTCCCCCCCTCCCCCCGGATGTACCGGCTCAATCGTAAATTATACGAATCTTCGGCTTCGCGAAAGTTCACCGGACTATCGTGTTTACTCAGAGGAGAGAGAAAGAAAGAAAGCAGAAGAGAACTTAATCTTTTTCTCTTTCGTGTATTTTTTTTCGATTTTTAGTCACTGTGTGTGCGATCCTCCTACGAATTAAATATTGATCTTGTCGAAATCGAAAGAGGGAATCGTAGAACCGCGACGCTTGCACTTCGTGATAGCGACTGGAGAGGATGATGCACTTTGTGGGTGCAACGAGCGATAAGACACCGGAACGCAACTTCGAAAGGCGACGACAGAAATGACAAGATAGTAAAAAAAAATGTTACAGAATTTAAAAGACCAACAGATACTCGTTAATAAATTTAAAAAATTATTTACGACTGTGTTCCAGCTTGCAAATTATTGTTGTGTCCCTGATTCATGGCTTTAAGTCCGAACGACGATCCCCAGATGCAGCGACATTTTTCCGGTTCTCCTTTTCGCAGCCTCCTCTCGCCTCTCTCGCTTTGCGCTATTTTCCCGAGTGTTATGGTCGTGCACGCGCACCGGAGGAGCGCGTATATAGGTGGCGCGACCTCGCCTCCCGCACCCCATTGAGCTTCCGTCGGATGCTGACGCACGAGCGAGCGTACCGTATACACACAGACACGTCGAGCGTTGCCAGGGTTGTTCTACCGGAAGTAGGCATCCACACGGCAGAGATCCACAAAGGAGATGGTTCTCTTCGCGCCTTCCTTTCTCTCGGTCGCCTCCCCTCATTGTTGTCAATCCTTTCTCTCGCTCGCGCTTCGCTGTTCTCGGTCTCTGTCTCTCCGAGTGTGAGTGTGAGTGTGAGTGTGAGTGTGAGTGTGAGTGTGAGTGTTGTTCACTCACAGACACAGACTGATGCGCGTTGCAGGTCTCGAAAACAGCTCGTGTGCCACCGGCGAGAAGAGCTTTCTCGTCAAGTCTCGCTTCGCCCACCCGCGGGGTTGGTGGTTAGGTGTTGTGGAAGGTTGGGCGGTGGGGGCGGGGGGGGGGGGGGGGGGGGAGGGGCGAGAAGCCCGTTCCCCAAGAGAATTTCGCATTTCCCGGCATTCCCAAGCTCAGGTTTTCCGCGACGATGCTGGCTCTCTACCAGCAGCCCCCGAAGCGTCGACGAGAGGAAATTCATGGGAAAACGAAGAAGAATCGCGCGCGAGCGGCGTCGGGAACACCATCGGGGAACGACGTCGCGCGCGCACAACGAAACTGGGTGTGGTGGAAAAATGGAAAAAAAAAAGAAAAAAAATTAGAAGGGGGCATGAAAGAGAAAAAATAAAAAGATGAAATAAAAGGAGGACAGGAACGAAGCTACCCACCCTCGAGGCATCCCCCTCCCCCTCTCCCCTCCCCCTTCCCCAGACCCCCCGGGGCTTTATCGGGGGCGCTGGTTTCTTCGCTCCTGCGAATAATGCTAGGTTTTTTTTATCGGAAATCCCTTCGACCTCTCGGGCCCTCAACCCCCTCCCCTTTCCGCCCCCCTTCGGCATGCCGTCCGCCTTTTCGTAGTTTACCTTGCTCGTGACATTCCCTCGGGTACGCAGTCTCCGAGTGCTCTCCTTCCTCCATTGGCTCGCTCTCTCTCTCTCTCTCCTATTTTCTATCTCGCTCTCTCTCTCTTCCTCTCCCATTCTTGCTCTCTCTCTCTCTGTCTATCGTTTCCCTCGTAGATTTATTGGCACGTCGTTTGGCGCAACAGACGATACCGACCTTTGTACCTGCGAGCCCGACTCTATAGACTCTTGACCGGATTTCACCTCCCCTCCCCCCCTTCCCTGCCCTGGCCCCCCACCCTCCTCTTTGCTCTTCCGAGACTCGCGTTGTTTACGTGTTTCGCTACCGACTATACCCAGTTTTTTCAACCGCAGATGCGGTCCACAGAGACCTCGTCGTGTGCACCGACGTGTATTTTACTCTAGATGGGAAATTTTCTCTAGAATGCGATGCAAGGAAAATACGCAACCGTGAATTTTAGTTCCCGCTACGCTAATTGTTGAACTTTTCCAAGATTGGACTGACCGTTGCTATTTTTATATGAAACTTTGGTAATATTAGTTATAGCGTCAATTTTACCGTGAAATCGATGGGCGCGAAGGGCGCGTCGCCGTAGGATCGAAGGGCTCGAGCTCTGATAACTAGGCCGTGAAATCAAAGGGCCGAGGACGACCCGAGACGACCCTGGAGGACCTGGAACGATGAGAACTGGGGACACATATAACGACGCACGGAGACACTCGAACCCTCGACGCAGTTTCCAGCTGTTTGTCCGGCTGTGTCCGAGTTACTGCGTCCCTCGAGACGCAGCGATAACGACGTTGGAGTTCGAAAGATCGAGGAGCAGAAGAATCGCTCGTCCGAGAGGTGGATTCTTGTAACGAATTTAGCTGTCGGAGCGACTCGGAATGACTTGGAATGACTTGGAATTACTTCGGACGACTTGAAACGCCACTTCAGGAGGGTCCTCGAGTATTTTCCGTCACATCTATCGCCCTCACCCTATCTCCTGTCCATATCTATATCTAACTATATCTATATCTCTCTATATCTATATCTAACTATATCTGTATCTCTCTATATCTATATCTATCTCTATTTCTCCCTCAAGATGCGCTGTAATAATACCCAAGCTCTCCAACTCCACAAGGCAACATCCACATCCTACGAACGTGGGACTCCAGCCAACTTCGCCGGCGGTTCCAACGCCGTCGAATCGATAAGTCGCGAGAGCGAGAGAGAGAGAGAGAGATAGGCGATACGTATGGCGACGACGTTTCAGCAGCAGCAGACTTGTCGTCGTCTTCCAAACGACGAGTCGTCGTGTACGTCGCGCAAACCAAGAGACCATCCCACGATGGTCTCTTGGCTGCGTAGTGTGTTCAATGTGCGTTACGCGGGTTCCTCGGTTTCGCAATTTCATAAGCGCGCCGTCGAGTTCACCCGCGGACCGTATCAGCCGTTTCCCCCTCCACCCTCTTCGCCCCCACTTTCCTAACCACTCGTCGCATCCGCAGGAACGTAGAGGCAGTTGAGGGGGGCGAGCGAAGAAATTGGCAATTTGAGCGGAATGTCTTCGCCGTTTTCTTTCCGTCCCGCGCGAGTCGGGGAGCGGCCTCGAGGATCTCGTCGCGCGGCTACGAGGCTCCCTCCCCGGGTTTGTTACAAGCGCAACGACAAACCCGGCTGTAACTAATGTCGCGCTGAGCCCCCGAGACGCGCGACTCGGAGCTACTCCAGCGTGCTCCGATATCCGATACTACGCGGGTATCGGAAGCGCCGCGGGGGGTAGAGGGGAGGGGGAGGGACGCGCTATCTAATCGACGAGTAAACTTGTGCTCTCGCTCCTCTCGGCTTCGCCCTCTTTTGCCTCCTCGCGCTCGCGATATTCCAGCAGCGGGAGGGCAAAAAAAAATAGAAAAAAAAAAAAATAATAAGAGAAGCTTCTGCGATGTTTTTTTCGCTCGACTCTTCCTCCCGGCGGTAACAGATGTATTTTTTTTTTTTTCTGAGTGACTAAGGGAATGAAAATATTATCAATGAGGGTGAAAAAATACAAATTTTCAGCAGCAACGTCTGAAATATCTAATAATCATAAATCAGGCGACCTGAGAGTGGCGACGATTGTAACGAAAATTTGAGAAGCAGTTGGATTCGACTCGGTTCGCGCTCTGGTTTCGCCCTGCGGGTCTTTTCGGCGACTTGGGGCATCGAAGAACCATCAGCAACAGCAGCAGCAGAAGGATCGAGAGTCGTCGACGAGTTCCGAGTCCTAATCGACGACCCGAGCTCGGCTCAGGCAACATGACGTAATTCTAAGGCATTCGAAGACGTTCCCGCTACGGTACCGGCCCCCCGATTGGGTTCAACGACCCCGGACGCCGGTTTGGGCTTAGATTTTGCGCGCTCGGCGTCCCGGAGCTCACAGGACACCGCGAAGACTCGGCGAGCGCCGTGTGGTACATGTGTCAGCTGCAAATCCAACCAAACTCGTTGAAAACGACTTGTCCTCTCTTTCTCTCTCCTTCGCTCTTGCTCGATCACTCGCTCGTCGCTCGCGACGTGGACGCATTACCGACCGGCCGCATTGTGTCCGAAACGACCTGGAAGACACGCGTTACACGTGATATACCAAGGCACCGAGCGGTGAGACCACGTTCGCTCGCTTCGTTTCGCAAAGCACTTGTGTGCCTGTCTCGATGTACAAAGGACCCTCGTTTATTCGACGCGTCTCTTATCCCCACCCCTCCCCCTCCTTGGTCTTTATATTCAACTGTTCAATTCTGTGTTTTTTTATTTTTCTAGTCACTGTTTTTTTTTTTTCTAGAGTCACTGGAAAATATTGAAATGATTTTTTTTCATCGATGTTCTGCCGATGCCCACTTCTCCCCCTCTTCATATTCAACTGTTCAATGATGTGTTTTTTTATTTTTCTGGAGACACTGGAAAATATTGAAATGATATTTTCTGTCCGATAAAATTCGATGCTCTGCCGATAGATCGACCGGTTGCGTCTCAGCCAATAAGAATCACGCTCGTTATACGCGCGTTACGACGGTATCTTCGTAATGGGGCAGGAGGAGGAGAGGGGGGGGGGGGGGGAGGGGGTAGGCAGGGGGAATATTCGCGAGCACGTTCCACTCTAATTACCCGGTACCTCGTGCTCGCTCGTACCGCGAGCTGATCATCAGCGCGCCCCTCGGCAGCCGAGAGCTCGAGGAGCCAGGAGCGAGGAGCGAGGAGCTAGAGACCCGAAGATTAATGGTGATTCCTCGTTTGATTCCGGCAACGCTTCCGCCGACATATTCAAGCCGCAACACGCCGCGTTTTTGGCCTCGGATTAATACGTTGCGCGAATTTCCCGACTCTACCTGTGGCTTCCTGGTTATACTATCGGGCTGCAATTAATTCGTGGCGTTGTACACGTCCATTAACTGCTGAATAGGCAGCAGATTGAAATTAATTTACCGGCGAGAAACATTTTAGTTTTTGTTCTCCCCGTAATAAAAGCGAGACAATAAAAAAAAAATAAAAAAAAAATCGATTTGATCAAGCGTAAAAATCCAATGGAATTTCGTCAGACTTGAATATACAGTCTGGAAAATCGAGAGTTGTTTGTCTAGACGCCTGAGCTCGTGGCTTCTCATCCCGATAGACGAGCGTTAGACGATCGAGCGCCAAAGGAGAAAGGAACCGAGAGTCTAGACTCGTTTTAACTGGAGAAACCGGGCTGGTCAGACGCGCCGCCGCTCAAACGTTAGAACATGACTCAAGGTTACGTAAACCCAATTCAGAAAAAAAAACTATTTCGATTTCGCAAAGTTAAAAATCCCTATCCGATGGCAAATTTTCCGCTGATTACAAAAATCACAAATGTTTGCCCAAAAAATCGAAAATTCAATGAGAAAAACCCAAAAGTAAATTTTTTCTGACAATTTACCAAAATTTCGCTATATTAAACAACGAACTGCCGGTTTCCCAACAACCAATCAAAGGCTCTGTAATCGACAATAATGTTTCCTCACGATCTTTTTATAATAGAGGATAACAACGCGTTTCGGCTCCGGAGGTGCGAGCGAACGAGAGAGGAAAGAGAGCGAGAAAGAAAGAAAGAACAGAATGAGAGAAAATGAGAGAGAGAACCGACGGCAAAGGCTACCGACCCTGACCCAAGGGGCGTTGATCTTGGTCCCGAAACCGCCGTTTCCTCTCCGCCCAGCTAGTTCGCCACGCGAGCCGAGCCGAGCTCCTCGCCGCGTCGCCGCCGCCGCCGCTGCGGCGAACCCAGGACCGCGATCGTCGAGGAGGAAGAACTGAGGAGGAAGAGGCGAGAAGAACGAGCCGAAAAGACGAGAGAGCCTTTTCAATGCGCGGCCGCTTCGCGGTTCGTCTCCGCGTCTCTCGCTCGGAGCTCCTATCCTCCTCCCTTCCAGCTGCATCCGATTGGCCATGCGCATTCGGCGAGGTAAAATTGCGTGTCGGACTTTCGTAATTACAAGAATCCTCGTCAAAACAGATTTCGCTCCCCCCTCCTCTGGGGTATCAAATCTGAATAATGGAAACAAAAATGGACAAAAAAAAATTCGCGAAAATTGTGAAAAATATAAAATCCGAAATTGGAAAGTGTGAATCAGGCGACGAAGAATTTTCGATCGATCGTTATCGTAGGTTCGAACGACTGAACGACGTTCCCGGATGACGAAGGAAATCGCGAAATCAAACGTACTTTGCCGTCGCGCGTAATAACGGCGCGCACGTCACCTTTGGACGACAATGGACGTTTGAAAACGTGTCGCGAATTGAAATAACGCGCTCCCGACGTCCGGCAAATACGGACGAGCGAATTTTGTCGCGCTATCGCTGCTGCCTTATCTCAGAGGGTGGAGGGGGGGCTACTATTTCCTGGCCCCAGCTATATTGGCACTAGCTTCGGTCCCCTGGATTACGTCCTGGCTCGACGCTAGTCAGAATCGATGGCTACCCCGGTGGCTATCGATAGCCTTAAACAACACGGGTTTAACTCCTAGTAAGCTAAACGGTCACCTAAAACAGCGCAAGTATCGAGAACGACAATCGATTTTCCTAAACAAAATTTCTTTGGTTAACCAAAATCCGATGCGCATGAATAAAATTTAATAAAAATTGCGCACGAATAAAATAAATAAAATTATTAGAACACAAAATTGTTTGATGGATTTTTTTTTTTTTTTTTTTTCATTAGCCTTGATGATTGCTCCACGTGGCTCGATGCTCGCTTTCTCTCTTTCTCACTCGCATTACCCTCCCACAGCTCTGAAAACTCTCGCGGATTACGTTTGTACCGAGAGTCGTTAATGTTTGCGCTCGCGGGGTACATCAGTCACGTTGCCCTTATTGCGGCGCGTCTCTCAGCACTCCCATAGCCCACAAAAGAGACGGAGGCGCGTCTGCGAGGTCAGAGATACACGCGGGAGGTCGGACGGTGTTGGACGACCCGTAAAAGGATCGACTAAGACCGATTCCCGTATCTGTGTCGTCTGCCCCCTCCCTCCCCCCCCCCCCCCTTCAACCCTCCCACCACGTCGGCTCCCAAACGCTAACCAGTCAGCAGCCGCAAAGCACAAGACGATCCCACGTAGACGAATTTTGTCGGTGTCCTATATTCCACGGGCCTTTCATTTCTCTTACACTATATATATATATCTCGCGCTGTACGATATGCCGAATGTATCCGGAAAGTGCGCGCCGACTGTTTCGCTGTGAAGATCGAGCTCGGTCCTCGCCTAAGGCTCCTCAACGATTTTTACGAGCCGCCGCTAACGTTAATGTTTTTTCCTGTTTTTTTATTTTCTTTAGCGATTCCTGAAAACTCGGCAATCGCGAACTTTCTCTTGTCTCTCGATTCACATTTTTTTCGATCGTTTTATTATTGTTTGTCGTGTTGAAACTTTTACCAAATTTTAGGCACCAAAGTCATTGGTCTGGAATTAGTGAGATTTAATTTTAGTCTCATTGAAGCGGCAGCTGAATTGCAGTCTGAATTGTGACTAAATCGCATCGAAACTTATATAAAATTTTAGACATCTCAGTTATTAGCCTGGGATTAGCGAGATTTTTTTTTTCCTCATTGAAGCGGCAGCTGAATTGCGGTCTGAATTGCAGCTGAATCGCATCAAATCTTATATCAAATTTTAGGCACCTAAGTCACTGGTCTGAGATTAGTGAGATTTTTTTTCTGATCAAGGCAGCAGCTGAACTGCGGTTCAGCTCGCGCCAAAGAGGCAAGGCGCTCTGGTGGCGAAGGCAAAGACCGCTCTAATTCGGCCTTGAATCTAATGCAGTCGATTCGCGGCGCCGCCTCTCGGCCGCTGCCTGGTCGTGAACCTCGCGGTCATTGCGCCGTGTTGCACCGAACGACTCGAAGGCCGCGAGAGCCGCTTCGCCAACGAGAGTATACAGCCGCAGCGACCGAGATGAAAAATACGTCTACTCGCGGTGGTTCACCGCGTATCTCGATCGCTCTCGAACTCCGAGCTTAGCTCGCCGCGATTCGCGATAAATATAGTCCGGCTTCGCGCGCGGGGGGAAAAGTTTCGCAACAAACATCGAATCGATTCCACACGTACGTACCGCGCCTTTTCGTCTGTTTACCTCGAGCGACACTCGAGGCACTGCGAGCGAGATAAGCGGATCTCGCCGAGCGACAGTGGCGCCGCGACTATTTCACTATTGCGAGTCGACGGCGATGCAGTTGTGCAGAAAAAAAAATACGCAGATGCTGCGCGGACGATAATCGTCTTAGAAAAAAATGTGTTTTTCACAGTCGTCCACGTTACACTTTAATTTGCAGTTAAAACTTTTATCGGCTGCGATTGGTAATCGCAGCTGCTTTTCTTAGTATCGACGAGTCAATCAATTCGATTTTTTTTTAATCGAAAAAAATTGCTACGACGTGGCAAGGAAAGGATAAATGCATGAAAATCCATGTTTATTCCGAAAACGAGACTCGGCCGAGTGACGATTGCGAGGAAACGTGTTGGAGTCGAGTTCTCGAGTCGTACACACGTCGCGCAGACGCCGAGGCGGCTCGTTTGTGCTAGTTCAAGGCTAGGCCAGACGGAAGTCTGGCTCTAGTGTGTTTGGAATAACATTAGCAGTGTGCGCGCCAGTCGCGCCGCGCCGCGATCGTCAACAGCGAGCGCGGTGAACGTGCTGCCGCGACGGTGTTAGACGCGCGTCTGGTCGGCGGCGGTAACATAGGTTAGTGACACGCCAAGGCCGTCGCTCGGCATTCGCCGGCGCGTTAGAAAGCGTCCTTAGAGAATTGAGACGTCGCCGTCGAGACGGACGCTAGACGGTGAAGTCACTACTTCGCTCCAAGACTCCTTAGAATTTCAAGGACGACCTCTCAGATTCATAAATAACCATCAATGACCACCAAACAATGTTTTGTTTCGCAAAAGCTTCAATAAAAAAAATTCACAAAGATATCTAAGTGCCGAAAAATGTTTACAGTGTACAAAGAGTCGATTCCAATTTGCACAACTCGCACTCGACTCTCAGGTCGCTCGGCGTATCTATCATCGACGAGGCTCGTGATTAAAAGTGTCACTCCCCGCGGCCGGAAATTATTAATCCAGAAATTACACAGGTGCAACGAGCACCGAGTGACGCAACAGCAATTTTTTTCTCTCACTCGCGAAAAATAAAAATCGTCGCTCGTAGCGGACACCTGCGAAAATTCAAAATGCAAAATATACCGCGATTACCTTTAAGCACGACTGCGCGCTCGTTCGTGTATTCTAATACACGGATGGGGAGCGAGGGGGGAGGGGGAGAGAGGGGGGAGCTGGTTGGCTCGACTCGTCGTGAGACCTTCGCTCTCGGCGCGGAACCGTTAGAGGTGGCAGACGGTCACGACGAGATCTCAGAGGAAGTTCCACGATTGCGTCTAGCGCAAACCCAGCGACTCGCACGGCTCGCCGGTCGGCCTTGAATTTTTCGCTTCTAACATCTAAGCGAGTCTCGGGGTCGCAGACGGTCAGGTTCCATATTAGGAAGTCTGCGTTAGTCTCGCCAACTTTTTTTTTTCATTTTTTAAATCTCTTTCCTCGATAGAATTGCGTAACGCAAGTCGTAAGAGGAGGTTCGTTCCTCTTACGAAGCCTGACCGAGCGTCTCAAGGACGTCGCGTAATTCTGTTAGACGCTCTCCAAATTCCCAGACACACACAAGGCGCGAACCCACCGAAGAGTCTCGCGTTGACGCAATAAGAACGAGCGGAAAAAAAATCGTCGCGCGTTTGTAGCACGAAGAGCGATCTAGGTCGTCGCTCGGTATCGCCGACATTTTCGCTCGGAAATCTCGTTGAGAGGCGAGTATACTCAGATCAGACAGAATAGAAACGCGAGACGTCAACATTTATGATTCGCTGTATTTGGTTCCAAACGTCAGGATGATCGCATTTAGTTGAGCCAGTTTGTCAATTGGCGGTGATCAATTACATAATTTCGATAATATTAGACGGTTAAAAATAATAATAACAGCAATAATAACAATAATAGCAATGATAATAATAATAAACAATAATTTATTCGACAGCTGGCGTCGCGCTGCGGGTTTCGCATTGCGATGTTTTCGTTTGACCATCAGTCACGGTCGACCGGCGGCTAAAAAATTATTCGATTGGCTCTCTGCTATCAATGAAGTGTTGCTGTCCTCGAATGATATTATTTAATGTTTGCCTGTAACGGACGCAGCAGCAGCAACAGCAGCAGCAGCAACACCGGTTAAGCCGGGCTAAATTCCTCAACCCAGATTCCTATCGTGCATCGGCGTCCAATATACTGACACACGGACGGATACATGGACGGACACATGGACAGACTATTTCGGTCCCTCGGCGGCCGAATTCGATTGTGGACTGGTAACATTCTGCTTTTAGGTATATAATCGCCGCGCGAGCGGCTCGCACACGACGACGACGACGATACACATATCCAGATCTCCGCTCGCTCTCCTCTCGCGTGACCGCCTAACGGGATATCTCCTCGCCCGGTTGAAAAACGAAGAAGCTCGCGAAGAAACGCGCGTGGAGCCTCGTCCGAGCCACGGCCGAGTTTGTGGCGCTGCCATATTTTGGCGATGGCAAATTAATCGGGTTTGGAAGTTGGTGAATTATCTGGAGGATCGAGGACCAGTGTTGCATATTTTTTTGGGAGCTCCAGGTACTTCAAAAGTCATTTTCCACCTATGACAGTCGACGTTGCTTTTATGGAGCCTCTTGTCGACGTCCTTCGATCAGTTATTAGCCTCTCCGGGTTTGTGAGCGCTTTGAATCAGCGAGTCCCAAGGCGATCCGGACCTGGACTCGCGCAGATGTTTCGTGAGGGTCAAAGAGCAAACTGAGAACGCGAAAGCAATCTTAGGAGATTTTGATTTGACGACGATTTTATGGTTTGTTCTATTGAAAGAGGTGGACAAAGTTTGACGACAAAAAGGCGATTAAATCGGCTCGCGTCAGTGGTTTGGGAGCCTCTTGGCTGGCGGCCCATTTGCCCTGAAGCGAGTCACTCGACGAGGAGCACGAGCAACACGAGACCTCGTGACAGGGGTCAGTGACAAGAGCGCCAATTTCTAACGCTGTCACGTTTACCGAAAGAATTAGATTTCATTGATTCAATGTAAGTTCATTTTAATTCCCACCTATGAAACGTCTCCTGGAAATTTAGCGAAAATATTTTATTGGAAACAGTGAAAATTTAAAAAACTCTATACAACTATTTCGGTTTGAGCAAACGCGACCGCGAAACGTCGCGTCAGCGGCTGAACTTGACCGTATTCGTGACCCTCGCATTTCAGCCGACCCAGGGTCGAACGTCCGAAGGGCGAACGACGCGGCCGGCCTAACGAGTGAAACTCACAGCCGAACCGAGAGGCCACGCCATGTGCACATGACGATGGTGACACTGCCGCTTGATACCTATTTTTAGACCTGCAGGAACGAACCAATCGATGGATTCGAATTTCCGAGTCGAAAAATACCGAAGCGGAGCGACATCTCGCGGTCGCCGAAATGGCTCGACGGCTGTTGCGCGGCATTTGCGTTGAGTACCGTTAGCCAAAGTCCCGAATGCGGTTGGCATCGTTTGGGTTGGGCCGCGAGAGTGTCGCACCGAAACTGACCGACCGGCAAATGTTAGCGATTAGCATGCGAAAGGTCGTCGTCGTCGTTTTGATGGCAGTCGTCGTGGTCAACGACTTTGCTGCCTAAAAGAAGTGTTCAACGATACAAAAATCACAGGATTGTCCAACGTGTCCAACGAGAAATGTCCAAGGATTGGAAAATGCTATGATTCTAGCATTCTGTTAGATTCGACCCAAGCCAGGCACTGATCAAACCCGGATAAGGATGACACAGCCCTGTCCGGGGCCTGACTAGCCCCGAGTGGACACTTCTCAGTCCCGAATGATCGATAGTCACTATATTCATCTCGCGTCGCAGTCGCATATTGTCAACTCGTTCAACCCGATGGGATCCGGAACAGATTCAGTGTTCTCGCGATTCTGCGATGTAGGCGACGCACGTCACTCGCCAAGAGTGCAGGATGAAACGTTGGAAACGTCGGAACGCGACGGGGGACGTGTTCATGACATCTCCGTGTCCCGTTCCGTCGTCGCCCAACCCCTCTGCCCCCCTCCCCCGCCCATCCCTCGACCTCCGGGAGGTCCGTTGAATTTAATCGAATGGCTTCGAGGGCTTTCCGGAAATTATTCATCGATCACCGCCCGACTCGTCGCTGCGCCGAGTCGATCGTTCGTGCGCAGAGGGCCGACCGATGCATTCGGCTGGGATTGGAGGAGTGGAAAGGGAAGCACCGAGTGTGCGAATTGTATATGTAGTGCCAATATCAATTTCGCGGAGTCTCCGAACACCGGGGACGTCCGTCTCTTCCTATTGAATCCCACGGAGCAAACCTGCAGTTGTCGTATTCGACGTGCGATGCATCAGCGTCGTCCGGTTGCACCGCAGCTTCTCGTAGATGCAAGCGATGCACTGGGACCAATGGCTACTATCCTAAAATCGATTGGCTTACAGTTCGGACCTGGGGAAGAGGTAGGAGGGGATCATCTTGAAATTTGAGTGGAAAGCAAAAAAAATTCCTACAACTAAAAAAAATCCTACAAAGAAAAAGAAATAGTCCCGATCATTAATAACTATTTTCATACGCAGTACGAAGAGGGATGTGTTTGGTCGTTGAAGCCAAAATAGCTGCAGCATTAAACTTCGGGGATGTCGCACGCACCGGTGGCCGTGATTATTGTGATCGCCGGGTATGACCGCTCGGGTCGGTTCGATTAATGCTTCTCGGGGGGTGCAACGCTTGCGCCTCGCACGGCTAGCAATGAACTGGTCGGGACGAAATTGCCGGTGCAGCTTGGGTGCGCCCGGTCAAGGCCGCGAGGGAGCTCGCACTTCTCTCTCCCTCTCTCAGGTCGTTCCTCGTTTGCTGCGCCAGACCGCCGGCTCCACCGCGCGACAATCGATGGTCCCCGGTGGATCGAGTGGTACGTTAACTGTATTATCGCCGTACACTGCCGGAGCAACGCGTGCATATTGGCTATTGGCTATGCGCATAGCCCGGCGCATACACGCGCCGATAATACGGCAACAAATGTGTCCCGCAGCAGCGGTCTTCGAAAGCGCATAATGCACACCCGCTGCTCGGGTAGAAAATCTGTAGCATTCTGTTAAACATTCAGCTCAAGCCAGGCACTGACCAGGCCCGGACAGGGATGACGTGGCCCTGACCAGGGCCTGACTAGCGAGTGAAACGTTGCAAATTTTCTACCAAGAATCATCTCTGAGAGAAATTCTGTTACACTTAGCTCACGCCAGGCACTGACCAGGCCCGGACAGGGATGACGTGGTCCTGACCAGGGCCTGACTAGCGAATGAAAGGTCGTAAATTTTCTACCAAGAATTGTCCCTGGTAGAAATTCTGTTACATTCGGCCCAAGCCAGGCACTGATCAGCCCCAGACAGGGATGACACAGTCCTGACCAGGGCCTGACTAGCCGTAAAATGTCTATCAGGGTGCACATCGGCGACGTAAGTTCAACCGCACCGTGACCCAAGAGTCGTAATCGTCCTTCGCCGGCGCGTTAGACCGCGACGGTGCATTGCACGCTGGTAGGCATTGCACTCCGCTAACGGACTGCACGGCGCACAACGGGGAAAGGGAATTTCCCTCTTCCTGTTCGCGACTAAGTGTGTGAGTGTTGCACCGCGACCGCTGCCTGGCATTAAACGTGTCTGTACTCCGAGGCTCGCGAGCCGAGAGCTCTGGAATTGTCGGTCAAGGTTGCCCAGTTCTCGGAGCGCAGTCGTCGCGTTCCACCGCACTATCGCGTTTCTCTCTTTTCCACCTTTTCTCTTTCTCTGTCGTCAACCTCGTCTGCGGTCAAATGATAACTGATTTTCTATTTTTCCTGTCGATTATTGTGTGGACTTGATTTATTGATTTTATCTTTATACAGATTTGACATTTATTGGGATACCGATTTTCTGGCGAATTTTTGGCTGAAGAGAATCTGTCATTGACAAAAAAAGAAATAAATAACAGATCAACGTATCTGTGCATAGAATGCGTTACGGACGCAGCGAGTCGCGAGGGTCAAGCGAATTCGCCGGGCGGTGTCAAGTCAACTCGACTCGATCGCGTCCGTCGTCGACCCAGCACCGTTACTATCTTTGTGTCTTTTGTTTCGCCTTTTTTTTTGTCAGTTGTCATAAATATTCCATGAGAGAAGGCAAAGCTAGGGGGAGGAGGAGGGGATGAGGGGGGACATTAATAATTTATGCGAAGTCGTAGCGCGAGCGCGACGCACCGGAAGACCAGAATGCTCGGACTCGCTCGCTCGCCTGCTCGCGGAATGTACCGGCGACTACGGCGAAGATCCTGAATAACTCGGCCATTTCCTCGCGCGCGAGGCGCAAGGACAAAGACCCGAGTGCCGCACGGGTTTCAGAACCTAATGTGACGGCCACGGCTCTCGGCTCGGGTTTCTGCTTCCATTTACCCCGGCCGAAACACTCCGGGAGAAATTATGGTAATCCCGGGGTAAAGCTGACCGGTCGAAAAGTTCAAGCGCACTTTGGCTTTGCGGAAAAACAAGTGGTCAGGTACGACGTGGCGCACGTGGAAATAATTATCCGTTAAGAAATATCATATATATTTTTTTTTACTATGCTAGGAACAATGACGCGCGCGGATGGAGGTTGGCCAGGGCAGAACCTTGCCGTTTTTTGGCGAAATTTTTTTTTTTCGATTTAACGAAGTTTTAAGACCCTATCCCATGGGAAATTTCCCGCAGATTCCAAATATGACCGGCATTTGCCCGAAAAATGAAAAAATTTAGGAGAAAAACGCGAAAAACGATTTTTCACTTTTTCCCAATTTTAGCACTACTAAAATCGGTGTAATTTTTCTTTGGATCAATATAATCGGGATTTTCTTTTGGCATTCGAAAGAAGACGTTTCAATGAACAGAATGCAGCTAGGCGGAACGCGATATCTCGATTTTTCGATTTTTTGCAGATTTTTAAAGTTGACCCTCAAAAATCGAAATTTTTTTGAAGGGGTACCCCTTGCCTGTTTTTTGGCGAAAAAAAAAATTTTCGTTTTAACGAAGTCTTAAAACCCTATCCGATGGGAAATTTTCCGCTGATTCTAAATATGCCCGGTTTTTGTCCGAAAAATAAAAAATTTGAGGAGAAAAACCCGGAAAACGATTTTTCACTTTTTCTCAATTTTGGCACTTTACTAAAATTAGTGTAATTGTTCTTTGGATTAATATAATCAGGATTTTCTTTTTGCATTCGAAAGAAAACTCTTCAACGAAGAGAATGCGGCCAAGCCGAACGCGATATCTCGATTTGTCGATTTTTTGCAGATTTTTAAAGTTGACCCTCAAAAATCGCACATTTTTAGAAGGGGTACCCCTTGCCATTTTTCGCAAAATTTGTCGAAAAAAAAATTTTCGATTTCGCAAAGTTCAAAATCCCTATCCGATGGCAAATTTCCCGCTGATTCCAAAAACGACAGGTGTTTGCCCGAGAAATAAAAAATTCCAGGAGAAAAATGCGAAAAAAGATTTTTTTTTCGCGATATTAAACATCAAACTGCTGCCGGTTTCCCAACGACCAATCAGATGCTCAATAAATCGATAACAATGGTTGCTCATGAACGTTTTAATAGACGATTAGTGATACGATAAATATATTCTATAAAAAAATAACAGATATCATTTTTTTTTCAGATTGGAAATATATTCCTGCAAGCATCTCACATTCGATTATCTCCACGCTGGACAATCGAGTCGCCGCACCACTCCGCAACTCCAGCTCGCGACTCGCCCGAAGCGAATACGCAGATTGGACTGGCGAAACGCTCGGAGAAGTTCGAAGTTGGGTAACGGGCGATTAGGCGAATTACGGTGACAAATTGAAAACCCGGTAAGCGAGAGTTGCCGCGTGCGCGCCAGCCAAGTTCTACACTGCGTCTCATTCTCATTAACGCGATTCTACTCTCGACGGCCGCGCGAATTCGCCGATTCGCTTCGCGGTGCTCGCGCGAAGAGCTCGCAACATTAGGAGATGATTCTCGCGCGTTTACGCTGCGCTGCCTTACCTATATACATTCATGTAAGGGGTGCCTTGGGTATATACGTATATACATCCGGCTGCGAGAAGGGATGCACTGAGGGATGGTATTTTGAACTCGGTGCTGCAGCACCTGACGGCGCGAAGTAGCGGGGCGCTCGTTACGATTTCGCCGAGCGAGAGTCCGGCGGGTGGAACGGCTGGGCATAAATTTTCCCGAGTGCTGCATCTTCCTCCCCTGCCACTGCGGCACCGCTGCCGCTTCAACCGGGTGTGAGTGTGAGTGAGTGAGTGAGTGAGTGTGAGTCTATATACACGGCAGGTACACGACGGGCGAAACGAGTTCGCCGAACTCCCGTAAGATTAATGAAGATATTCAAAGTTGCTAAGCGATACCCATCGCGCGGGCTTCATGCGCGAACGAAACTTCTTCGTTACCTCGGCGCACGGCCGGGGAGAGACCGTCAGAGTGTACCCGCCGAATAGGACGACCAGTTTCGACGTCCTCTCCGCACTGAGATCGTTAACCAGTGGCGCAAGCTCGTATAGCATTTTTTTTTTATTTATTTTTTCAATCCTTTCTGTCCTTCTTCCTCTCTACCCTTCCGTCTTTCGGTCTGAGGAGCGAAGGACTTGCATTCAATTAGGTAAGACGGTGGGAGCGATGCGACGACGCGACTGATTCATTAATCAGAGATCACCTCTGCGCCTGCGCTGCAGCTGCAAGGAAGCGAAGCGTTGAAGAGAAATTTCGCTGACAAAAGTGCATCCGGAAGTGTTAGCGAAGCTATCTGAATTTTTTATTTTTTTGTTAATCGTGATCGTCGAAGCTCGCGAGCCGATTTATCGGGCGACTTCGGATGCGGTCGGGTTCGTGAATTAATTGCGGCCCCCGGCCGCGCGACCAACGAATTTGCGGCGTGTCGCGAGCGACTAATTCGCTGGCTCGACGGATTAATCGGTCGGTGTACCCGAACCAATTCGCTGGCTCGGATTCTATTCGACCGTGCGATGTGGTTTAAGTACAGAATCCCAGCCAGCGAATTACGTCCGCTTCCTCGTGGAGAGGAAGCTTTTTGCTTCGTGAATAAAAAATGTTAAGCGTAACACTCGGCGCTGGTCAGGACATACCTGGTCAGGGCCGCGTTATCCCTGCCCAGGTCTGATCAGGGCCTGGCTTGGGCCGAGTAAATTTTCTACCAGGGCTGTACGGATGTCGATCACGGTGCTACCTGCACGTCAGTCGAGAAACTCGCGATCGACGGTGTCTGTAACAATATTGACGCGCATGTGGCTATCGCGCCGCGAGTTCTACTCGCACATAGTCGAACGAGAGAGCGAGAGCGCAAGATAAGTGCTAATCTTCCCTCGCGCCGTGGTCGACCATAGTGCGTGGAAAGTTAGCTAGAGGCAGCGGCAAACAATGTTCCCTCCGGGGCTTATCGCTCTCGTCCGTCCGACCGTCTCGCTCGAACGCCGCGCGCGGACACAGCTGAGCGATAATTCCCCGACGCTTGTTTCCTGCTTCGCTTCTGCTGCGACACGAGAGAGAACTCGCGCCGAGCGATAAGCGCGCTCCAAATTCGACGTCTCCTCCGAGCGCTCGAAGGTCCGATGCATTTTCACGCGATTCGCAATGTTTTGGAGATTTTTATTTTTATTATTATTTTTTTTAATACAGTTCACTCGACAGATGCGATCGAAAACATTTTTTACGCGTGCTTGGATGGGACAAGAAATAAAAATAAAAAACGTGGACATCACCAGCGATGTCCATTTATCAAAGCTCCGTACGCGCGATGAAAGATTCATAAGAAAGAAAATTCGACGTGTACGCGATATTGTAGGGAAGGCGGCCCCGGAGTGTCCCGCGGGCGCCCCGCGATCGCCTGGATCGCTGCGCACGCGCGATAGGGCGGAGGACGATGTCCGTGTCGTTCCTCGAAGACGCGGACGAGTGAAAAAAAAAAATAAAGACAGGACGACGAGTGACTCTCGGTACTATCGCCGTAGCTTCGCCCGGCAGCGAGTACCGCGGGGCTATTTGCATCGTGAATCGCCGAACGTGCAATGAAATATGACAGGGCTGTAATCACGATTCTTTGGAGCGTAGCGCAGCGCCCACAGCGCGAGAGAGTGGAGAGGAGGAGAGGGAAGAGGGGCGAAAGGGGGGAAAATGAAAATAAAGAATTGCGAATCCTGGCCCCGCGGTCCTGCCGTGTGCTTTTCGAACCTCGACGACCAAGCGGCCAACCAACCAACCGACCATCGACCAACCAACCTGTACTACCTTCGTCATGTTCGTGTTCTTCCTAGCTCGGGCTCTTCTTTTCTTCTTTCACTCGTTGCTCCTCGTTGGGTTGCCCCCCTCCTCCTTCTCGTCCTTTTCCTCCCCTCCCCTCGTCGTGAGATAGCCCTACACTCTCCTTCTCCTCCTCCTCCTCGTCCTCCCTTCGCCTCGAGATAGCCCTACCCCCTCCTCCTCGGGCTACGGCGTTTTTGTTCTTCCTTTGCATCAACGGAAGACGCTGGCCCGTTGGGCAAGAGGGAGAAGGGGGCTGGGTGGGGCCGCGAAGGGGGAATCGAGTCAGATGAGGCGCGATGCCATCGAGATGAGATAACCGCATCTCGCACGTAACTCCTCTACGATCCTCGTAATAATTTCATCGATCGGAATTCGATAACTCCGCTTTGGGAACCGCGAAACGTCGATCAATTCCGAGCCAATCGGCAACGGCAAAGTGACAGCCGTCAATTTTTCCGTATCGCTGCATATCTTTTTCCTCTCTCGTGCATGCAGCGCACGGGGCTAATTCCACGGTATGCTCTAATGATATACAACGTCGGGGGGAAAAAAAATACTCGGCACACTCGATCGGTGCAATATTCGTGCCGAAAAGTTGTAACTGGCCGAGAGGCATCATGCCGGACGAAAAAAACGCTCCTAGGCGAACGCGCGAAAGTTGCACGCGAGCTTTTCGAGAGACGCGCGAGGAGAGTTTCGGTTGGAGAACTTTGGGTTAAGGTAATCGCGAGCTGCGCCGTTTAGGAGGCCGGGTTTTCGTTTATTTCACGGTGTAATTGACGGTTCTTCGAGTTAAGGAGCGTTCTCCGCGTCGTACCACCCCCTTCGCCCTCTCCAAGACCCCCTCCCCCTCCCTCTACACCCTATTTCTCGCTGTTGCATATACACAGGTTAGGTTGGGTACCAACTCGTCGGGGGACGCAGCCTCCGGGGGCGTCCAACTTTTGTGCGAACCTGATTATAGTACCGTGCGTGTATATGCAACGCGAGAAGCAGGAACGTCGGACGTTGTCCCGACGCGGTCAAAGCGAAATAGTCGACGAGTATTGTTCGGATTATTTTTCGCGCGCGAGAACTTCTGCCAGGAGCCGGAAAAAACGAATCCAAGGGGTGAACGTTTGACGAGAGTCGGCAATGTTGATGCTGGGGTGAATGATCGAGAGTTGAGTTGAGTTGGGTTGAGTTGTAGTTATTTATTTTATATAGAATGCGTGCTTTGTGTTTTTTACAAAAAAAAAAAAAAAAAGAAAAAAAAATTATTTCGCATAGTTTAAACATCCTATCCGATGGCAAATTCCTGCATATTCCAAAAAGCGAGAAAGACATCGTGAGAGCAAAGCCGCCGCATTTTCACGAGTCGGGAAGTCCCTCTCCCATTCCGCCGACGAGAATTGCAAGCAGCGGGGACGAAAAAAAAAAAATCGTGCACCGAGGAATACACGAAAGTAATATATTTCCGGCTCGCGAGAAAGCAACAGAGTAATCACGTCGCAGGAAGTGAAGCGTCGTCGTCGTCGTCGTCGTCGTCGCGAGTATTTCGCGCGAATATTATCGCTCGCAAAGCTTCGCGAGAGCGGCAGCCGCGTCTCTCTCGGCGACAGCCGGCAATCCCCGCGTCCAGAAATCATAATTTCCATAACATTATGCCGGGGAGAAGCGGGACTCGCGCCCGGGAGCGAGAAAGAGAGAGGAGGATAGAAAGAGAAAGAGACGGAGATGAGAAGCTGGAGGAACCGAAGGACCGGTATAGGTTGAGACGGCGGAATGCGCGACGCCCGAACGATACTTATCGCGTCGCGAATTCTTCGCTCGCGGAGAAAGAAGTCTTTTCGCCTCGTAGCTCCGGGTGGAACCGCAGCAGCACCAACGTGGCGCACCCAGAAAAAAAAGTTTCTTTGATTCGACGAAATGGGTGTATTGAATTCTTTTCTCTGATTCCAATGTAATGTTGTCTTCGAATTTGAAGCATCAGCAGCAGCAGCAATCTCATCCCTCGCCCTAAGTCCATCCCGCGTCATTCTCAATTCTCAATCCGCGAGAGACACTCGCCCGGAGCGTTTCCCTTCCTCCCTCATCCTTCGAAGCAAGTTGTCTCTCGCTTCGCCATCACTCGACGCGAATGTCGCGACGCACGAGCCGCCAGCAAGCAGAATAAAGTGCAACGAGAAACGCCTGTGAAAAAGTGTGTAAAAAAAAGCGTGGTGATGGGGAACGAAACAAAAGTGTAGGAACGATAGAGACGAGACGAGGATGAAGTTGAGACGAAACGAAAAAAAAAAAAAAAAAAAACGACGGGGGCTTTTCGAGGTGGTGGGGCCAGCAACTACCGCGAAATAACCGACTATCCACCGCTGAGCCTCACCACTCGGCGAATAACTATAATTTCTCCCGGTGGCCCCGGCAACCGTGGGTATATATTTTGTTGCGCGAGCGTTGCGCGGGACGAGAGACGCGCGCGGGGGGTCCGAGAGTCGAGGGAGGCTGAGCCGCTTGTGAGGAGTCGACGGCGGCTCCAGCAGAATAGCCATTGCACATTGGTGCGCGACGCGAATTTTCGGTGCACCGCGATGCGAGCCGAGAGCCGAGTGCCCGGGGGACCATGCAACATACATATATATACAAAAGCGCAAAAGTGTCTGTGTCTTGTGCTTGGTACAGCGTAGAAATGTAGACAGGGAAGCAGCAGCGCGTGTCTTCGGGTTCGCGGTCGTCGTGACTCTCGGGTAGCTGTACACCAAGAAGAGTGGCAACGGGGAGGAGAAAGACAGACGAGAGAGAGAGATGAGAGGGAAGAGGATGACCGAAAAGAAGTCGCGCAGAGGAAACAGCGAGGTTTTAGCTGCCCCGCGAGCCTTGACCAGCGTCAGCATCAGCAGTGGAGGCAGCAGTGGAGGCAGCAGCAGAACCGATCGCGGATGTACGGAGTGGAGGGGATGAAAGAGGACCCTGGTGGTGCTGATCGCGGGGCCGCTCTCGCGGGGCTCTGGGTGCAACGACCCCTCGGCTTCGGGTCAGCCACCCCGGGATCGAGCAGAGAGAGCCAAACGCTGCTGGCCCGGCTTACGCGCACGAACAGATCCGAACGAATGGACGTTCGGAAGAGGAGAAGGATATGGCCCGAACTCTGCTGCTGATGCTGTTGTTGCTGCTGCTGTTGCTGCTGTTGCTATTGATACTGCTGTTGCTGTAGCTGCCCCCGATTAGAAAATCTGTAGCGGTACATCCGGCGTAAATAATGCCTGGCTTAGGCCCTAAACATTGCTAATACAGCTCTGATCAGGGCCTGAACAGGGTTGCTGTTGTTACTGTTGTAACTGTTATTGCTGTTATTGGTGTCGCTTTTGCTGCTACCGATTAGAAAATCTGTAGCGTTACATCCTGCCCAAATCATGCCTGGCTTAGGCCCTGACATTGCTAATACGGCCCTGATCAGGGCCTGGACAGATTACTCTACACGGATTGCTGTTTTGCTGCTACTGCTGCCACCATCGAAATAAATAGAGGAGTCGAGGAGTCGAGGACCGGACCGAGCTATGCGATTCGCGAGACACACTACAACGCTCTTAGCCGCAGTGAAAGAAGATGCTCTGGGGGTCTTTGGTTTCGTGTTTTGTGCCATGCACTTCTCTTCCTCCCATACAGCCTGCATTGCTGCGGACGTCACGCACGTTTGTTTGCGCGCGTTACAGCAATCTCCGAGGTCCTCACACACATTTTTTTGCGGTGTTTTTCGCATTCGCGAAGATTGCGGCGCTGTTATATATTCTTTAGACGTATATTCCGGCCGCCGATTACAGGTTGTGCTTCATGTTCTCTCAGCTGCCCTTGACAATTTCATTTCATTCTCGCGCTATTCAACAGGAAAAAAAGGGAAGGACAAAGAGAGACGCGAGCAACGAGAAAATGGCGGACATGCATAATAATAATAACACTAATAATAATAATATATACGAAAGTCCGGACTTAGCGGAGTTTTTGCAATTACGCGAATATTACCCGCAGCGTTCGTCGTCGCGTTACCCGCGGGGCACATACACGCATTTTTGCTCAATAATATCTCCATCGCTCGCCACATGCCCACCAACCGGTTTTCGCGATCGTCTCCCCGCGCCTGCGCGACAAGACTCTATTCAATTCGGCGCTCGACGCATTTAGACCTGCGCAGTGTGCACCGCAGTATGGTGCAAGTCCGTAAAAAGCCATCGTGCATCATCGGTTTATCGCTGGGCCAGTAGCGATAACTCGTCATTCGAAGTCCGCACGTGGGAACTGATAATTTGGGTAATCTCCCGGTGGAATCGCGCGGGTTTTACCCGGCAGGCCTCGCGGCAGGCTGCGCGGCCAATGAGTCTCGTTGCGACACGCGCATGCGCGTCCCGCGCCTGCGGTACAGGCAGCGCGACGTCTTTGGAAAAATGATTATTACAACGGCGGCTACGGGTGCAATAATGCAGGCTCTGGTGAACTGCGCGTGCAGCGGTCTGACTTTTGGTATAGAAAGTCTCGAAGAAAAAGAGAAAGACAAATAAGAGAGGAGGGATACGTGAGACGGAGGCGCGGTGTACATGTGCAGCAACAGAGCACCTCAGGGAGCTACGCCAAACGGGCCCAACGAGCCCAATGAGAGTTGGGAGAAATCGCACTGGGATATTAGTGCACGATATGTCCGTCGGTAGCAGCGGCGCAAGTGGTGGGAGTGAGAAGGGAGAGAAGGGAGAAGCAGGAGTGAGGTGTTCCCTCATTCCCTTCCCCCACTCCGGAGAATGTAGGAACCGCGACGCTCGCGATTTGGTGTAACAAGAGAGAAATATGATCGAGTCGGCCGACGCGATCACCTGCGCCGAGAAAACAGGAGCAGCGCTGAGTGATCCGCTCGGAGACGTTGCACATCGAAGGATAGAGGCAGTGAAAGGGAGGGGGAAGGAGAGGGAAGGAGACACGGACAGCTCCGTGTCTCGGGCGCGTTTTTGTCTCAGCGAACAGGGAGAGACAGGAAAGAGCGAGGATAACATAATGCGCGAGGGCCAACGGGAAGGAAACTGCGAGAGCGTCGCTCTCTCGCACAAAGCGGGGAAAAAGTTTCGGGGCGGAGGAGCAAAGACCCCGAGATTCGCGCGGTGAGAGTAGTCCCGAAACTGCCTCTTCGCCGAGACGGTGGTTTGGAGGCGACTCCGACAAATAATCCGAGGGGACAGCGAGGTTCGTGGTTCGTTGCAGCTTCCTCTGTACTTTTTCCTATTATATACACCTTTTCCCCTACCAACGATTCTTCTGCGTCTTCTTCGTCTTATTCTTCGCCTCTTCCTCTTTTCTCCATCTTCTTCTTCGACTTCTTCTCCTTGCCCTTTTCTCCTTCTTCTTCTTCGTGTTCGTCTTCATCTTCCTCCACTTCTTCGTCTACTCCTCGTATTACCTCAAAGTCTGACGACCAACAACGAAACACACAGCGAGATGAAAGTGGGAATCTGCCTGCGAGTAATTTCCACAAAATACTCACCCCTGTGCCCCCCTTGACCCTCCCCCCTAACTGCCTTGCCCCTGGGGCCCAGGCCTTTCAGAAGCTCTTGTGTAAGTAGTTACGGACAGAGGTGTTCGGACCTGGTGCTCCTCCCGGACTTTTGCCGAGTTCCAACGTACGCTTGGCCTCTCTCAATATCCGGCAACGAGCTACGCTGCTGCCACCTACAGGATTAACGACCCTCGTCCTTTGGGAAGTTCTAATCCTGCGCAGTAACACACAGAGCGAGTCCAGACTCTCGTCTGCCAGGAAAAACTTATCAGCTCCATTGAGAAAAATGATTCGTTTGATTCAGACACATTTGTCTCAATGCTATTCACCAACGTATTTTTTTTTTCTTTACAAAAAAAATTGTGGTTGTTTTTTCGATGCTTCGAGGGTGGCTCGATAATATCGAGACCCCTGGAAAATGGGAATCGGTTAAGATCCCATTTTCCAGAGTTCCCAACGTCTCCTGCCCGAATATTCTCGCATAAGGCTGGAAGAAAACTTCCCTCAGTGCCTTCCCCCCCACCCCTCCTCCTACTTCTCTCCCTCCCGCATATGCAAAGTGTTTTCGGTATACGCGGCGAAGTACACTTTGCGTTCGACCCGCACGTGTGCGATACGTGGGGAGGAAAAAGAGTGATAAAAAAAGGAATAAAATAAAGGTAAATAAAAATACGCAATATGCCCGCTGCAGTTAAGAAAAAAAAAATAATAAAAAAGTGTAGTAGGCGAAGTGTATAAAGGAAATAAAATAAATAATGTAAACGGATCGAGGCCGCCACATTTTTCTCACGTTCTTAGGTCGCATGTTGTATCTGGCAACCATATCCCTATACCAACTATATCCATAACACGAATTTTAACCCATTTTTAGTTGATTAAAATAAAATCTTTCCAAATACGAAAAAAAAATATTCGCCCGCGGCAGCAGCAGCATCCGTCTGCTGTTACATAAAAGCGAACCATGTCCCGGATACGAATGACGTAAAAATTGAAAACTTTTCAATTGCTTCGCAGTGGGAACGCATGTAAACCTACCTATATGTATGTGTACAAGATATATACATTATATAGGGCATGCAAACACGTGTCGTGCACGCGTGCCATGTGAGTTTCGGCTGTTGCCGCCAGATTTACGCGAAACGAATATAAATCTTTTTTTTTTTTTTTTTTTTTTTTTTCGATGCATCACGTTTTCGGTCGCGAGCTTCCGCCGCGTATATTGGGCAACGCGGCGAGTGCGCAACGTGACGGGAATCTCACTCAAAATAAATGATCGAATTTATCGACGAAGCAATTTTCGGTGATGACGCTTTTCTTCTCACTTTCGTATCATTTCGTACCTCCACTTCTCACACGAAAAGAGCGAGGAGCTCAGGTTGATACGATATACGCTTTGTATTTTCATCCCGGTCGTCGACCGCCTCGACGTAAATATAGAAAAATCGCGACGAGCACTAATGAACAGTCCTGGTCTTTTTATTCCCCGATCGGATCGGTGGCAACGGGCCAGCATTATTTTCGCTGCTGCCTCGGATTGTCCTTACCCATTTATACATTTTTTCGTCTCTTATTTATCATTTTTTTGCTATTCATAGTATTTATTTCTCCGCTATTTATAGTTTTTTTCCTCCCTTCTTTATAATTTTTTTCCTTTCCCTCTCTCAGTGCAATAAATTCGTCTATCAGTATCTTTCTCTCAAACTTCTCATCGAAACACAGAGAGCATCGATGCCGTCCGCTTCGGAGGCGGACACTTCAACGGGGCAACAGCTTTCGAGTTGCGGCGCTCGTTCGATTATGCGCGAATGACGATAATAATTCAAGCGCTCGCCTCTGTCGGAATCGGCACTCGGCCGTCTCTGTGACACAGTGTCGACTGCGAGAGCATCCAGCACGGCGACACACACTGAGTGGATCCATTAATGTGTGAGCCGCGCGCGTGGTTCATCGCGTCGACTCTGGATAATACAGCCCGTCTCTCTCCCTCTCTCGCCTTCTCTCTCCGTGTCGTCGCTTTGAGCTAATCACACAAGCGGTCGGCGAGCGTCGAGTGCGTCATTGTTAGCCCGGAATACAATGCGCCAACGGCGCATGAATCGTTTTGGCCGCATATCGAACGAGACCGCACGAGCTGTGGCCAATAACTCTGCTGGTTACGCGGTAAGAGCTGTGTGCATCAGTGGGTGGACGATGGAAGAGGAGAGGAGGGAGGAGTCGAGAGCTGCTCGCGTAAATAGTTGAATCTTCTCGGAAGAGCAGAGCCGTCGGTGTCCGCGTCTGTTATAAACTCTGGACGGTGGTTCGTCGGCTCTTTCGCTCCAGCTTGGCCTCTTTCCTTCGCCTCTCGCGCGAACGTCGCTGCGCGCGGGCCCCTCTCTTCCGCTGCTTCGTCGCTGCACGCTGCACGCTGCAACGCGTGGCCTACTTCCTACGAGTCCGATACCCCCGCTCGTCGCTTGGCGTTGGACCTCGCTTGCCCTGCACCAAGCGAATTAAATGCATCTCGGCGCAGACTGAACAGACTCGCAGCTGCAGCAGACTTATGAGTAGGGACAACGCGATTTTTGTGAGTCGACTGATGGCGTAGATAAACCGTTTTTGGCCGTCTTAGCGCCGATTGTGACCATCACATTAAGAAACTAAAATAAAATAAAATAAAACCACACATTTGATGGCATAAAAAAATCGAGTAGATCAATTGGTGAATTTATACGAATTTGTTTGAAACATTAACTTGCAGTTATGCGGAAAGAATAATTTGAAGAATAGAATAATAATGGCCACAATAGGTATACATCTACCCTATAAATGAGATAGAAAATGAGCTAAAAAAAATTCGCCCTATGCCTGTAACCGCATCTCGAGTACACAATTGTCCCGAAAACGAGAATCACCCAAACCGTGTGCAACCACTTTTAGCCCAACTCATTCATTTTACTCCACGCGACAGAACGCAACGTCCGACAATCCGACCCAGGTCAAGTGCAGCTCTATCCGTTATTCAAAAACGGACATCGTGGCACTTGCGTTCTGTCCAACGCAGAGCAGCCGGCGCCTCGTCGATCTGCGCACATATTTTTAACAGCGGTTGTTGCTTCTTTTTTTTACCGCGTCTCGTTTCCGCGTCGCACACGAGCGCGGTACATTAATCGCGGCGGCGGGCGAGCCGGAGAGGCTCGCGGTAGCGGACGAAGCGTCGCTTATCTGCGCTTCCAGCTCTGGCGCGTTTGCCTCGCGTATTTCACCTACGTGTATACCGCGGCGGCCACTCCGACGCAGCGGCGGCGTCGCGCACTTCCCGACGTAGGTGTCGGTGTAGGTGCGCGCGCGGTGTGTGCGCCGCGCGCAACACGCGGAAATATAATCAAGATAAGTAGGCGTTGCAGCCGCGAGACCACTCTTTGGATATGTACGGGGCATTCCATGTCAGTTGAACCAAGGTATGACCCTCACCATCTTTAATTCGATTTTCAGTAGCAGGAGTTGATTTTAAAAAAATATAATATATTTTTTTCAAATATTAATTATATGCGTTAATAAAAAAAATATTTTTTTAATTGACCTGGAATGTCCCATATACACCGCGAATTGCGTTTCTCCGTCTGGCGTCTCTGTGTGTCCGATTATCGCGCTGCAGTTGCCGCTGTCTCGGTTACCAGAAATATTATCTATTTCGCGCGCGGCAGAAGCGCGAGCTCGTAATTCACGGAGAAAATTGTTCTCGCCGACCCCGGCGGCGAGTGTGGATTTTAATTTCCTTGGAGCGTGCGCCGCGCATGCGTGTTCCGCCTCGTGGCCCGGGATAAGTCGAGTCCCCCGCGGGACACGCGTGGACTTCGGTCTATGTCAAATTTCGTCGTGGGAATTTTCAATCCATTGCGTGTACTTTTTTTCTTCCTCTTTTTCTGTTCCGCGTTTGCAGCCGGCCAAGACATTTTTCATTAGGCCCGTTTAGTCGCGGGGCAGCAGCGTCGCTGGTCCTAGGACCGCGCGTGGGTCTTGTCGCAGCAGCAGCAGCAGCCGCTTCTGCGATGGGAGCGGCCGTGCGCTCGCTTTCGACCTCGTGCCAAATTCGCCTGCGCTTTCGACGAGCTCGCAGCGCGCGATTTGACACCGTTCCGTTTTCGTTTCGTATCGTCTTTTTTTCTTTCGTGGCAAACACTCTTTTCCATCGGGCTCTCTCACTCGAGATCTTTTCTTTAATTCAAAGTGGAACGCGAACGAAACTTGAAATACAATCCGATCAAAAATATCGCGCGAGTCGGCGCAATGGGGAAACGTGGGGCGGCAGCGTCTTCGTGACTCTCTGTGATGCATCTATGACACACATTTGTGGTAAATCGGTAAATTTCTATTTCGATCCACAGAAAAATCAATCGATCTCAATATTCAACTTATTCTCAAGAGCTGCGCGAATCGAAACGATTTTTCCTCATTCCCCTTCGCGGTTCCATTGAGAGTCGAGTCACTCGACACTCTCACCCCGCGAACGCCATTGTCATAATGCAAAAAAAAAAAAACTTTCTCGACGTCGTTCGCCGCATCGGGAATGTTTGCCGGTTGCCGAATTCGCTCGTCAAAGGGGAACAATAATATTATCAATCGATAGGGGTCACCGGAATAGAATAGCGACGAGCCTCATTGCGATGCAGCGGCCGACGAATCAAAATTCTTCGCGGCCAACGACGCAACGGGCCAAAGCGTCGCTTCTGTGTCTGTGTGTGTGTGGGTGGGTGACTATGAGTAAGGTCGCGCGGGCATCCGATGATTTGTCGCTGACCCACCGGGAATTCGAGACGCATTCGGCGCAATCTCAATTGCAGATATACGCGGCGATTCGCGAATTGCGCAGCGCTCACGCGAATTCGACGAATGAATTAGCGAGAGAATAAAAAAATAGAACCCGAGTTCGGTGTCGCCTCTAACGCTCCGCGTAAGTCGGAAACTTTTTTTTGCGAATGTCACTGCGAGAAATATTTGCATATAATATATAGCGAAAGGCGGTTGGCCAACAAGCTTTAAAATTATATATTTAATCAGAGCGTATCGTGTATCCATAATTGAGAAGAAAAATCCTTAAAAAAATTGGAGCACCGAGAAAAAAGTTTCGTTGATACAAAGAGATTTTATCGAATCAACCAGATATTTTTTTCTTGATGTACACCATCCGCAAGTCATTCGCGCCGGATGCTTTCGACACTCTCCTGACGCAATGAGATGAAGCTATCCGCTTGTGTCTAATCTGCATGCGCTCAATGGCGAAGTCGTCGACGTCGACGAGGATGTCAATTTCGAATTCTCGTCTCGTCGACAAAGACTCGCGAGAAATCGCGAGTGCACTGTTCGTCGCATCCGCGCGACTGCTGCTGCAACCGCAAAAATAGCTGAGTGAAAAATAAGAAGCATGAAACAAGAAGTAATTTTTTTTAAGCCCTTCTAACTCAGTCAAATTAACAGAAGCCTGATGCTGGCAGTTCGGAAAATTGGCAACTGCGACAATTTCCAGAACTGCAAATATCACAGATTGCCATTTTGGTCCTCGACTACTCTGACTGCTTATGTATTGTCCAAGTTTCGGAGCAGCGTCGAAATTCTCGATTAGTCGGCTCTGTGGGCGATTCGAGGCAGCGGCTTGCCTCGACTCGTGCTCCGAAAAAGAATATACCTACGACTGGCTCGTCTCGCGTGGATCGGCGGAGACGCTCGAGGAATGGACGAATGGTAGTACGAAGCGGAATTGGGCACACACGAAGCGTGGAGCGTGCGGGCTGTTGAGGTCTAAGGCAATTGCAACGGCAGCGGCGCAGCCAGCTTCTCTCGGCGCTCCGGCAACGATGGCCGGGTGCAACGTGGCTCGCCCGGAGTTCGGGGCTTCTGGCCGCTGCCGCTGCTGCTGCTGCTGCGACTCGCCGAGCGAGGCTGCTGCTGCTGCTGCTGCTGCTACTCGGGCCGAGCTGGTGGCAGGGGTGGGGGGCAGAGGCGAGTCGCGAGAGTCGCGGCCAGCGCTGGCCGCTATAGTGCAGCCTGCAGCCTGCAGCAGCAGGCCTCGTGCACTCCACGCAGTGACGCCAGCAGCAGCAGCAGCGGCAGCATAGGGGCAACAGAGGGCAACGCACCCAGTCAGCCTTGGCATGAATTGAGTCTAGCAATGCGAAAGTGAGGCTTAGCTCGAAGCGTTCGCCGGGGCCCGAGCGAAACAGCGCAGCGAGCCAGGCTGCAGCCAGTTAGAATATTCGTCGGCCGCGTTCTCGAGGACCGAAGGAACCGGCGAAACTGGTGGAGAGCCTGAGACTCTGAGCTGAAGCGCTGTGCATGCATCGCACTGTAAAGTTTCGACGAGAGAACGACGGAAAATATTGATGAAAAAAAATGTTTCACTAAATTTCTGACTTTGGTGATAAGCGTCGAGTTCTCGAATAAAACGGAGGAAAAATGTCGATAAGTTTTTTTTGCGGAAACTGATTTTTTTTTATTAGTCGCGATGTCAAATATATCGACAGGCAAATGCCAAATGCGCATATTGAAATTGGTGTACGATTTACGGATGAAAATTTAATACAAACGGTTTCGATATTTCGCGTGGCGAATTTAAAATGCAAATCAATACGACGAGAATGTTGCGGTATTAACTCGAGAGCTTATTTGCGCGATGGACGAAACGACCGCAATATTTTATGCGTTTGCTGAATGTTTACGAGTCCCTTTGGATTATTAATTTTGTGGAAATCCCTGCGAGCGATAAATAAATCTCATCTTTGTAGGGAAGAAAAAATTAAAAAAATATAATAACTACTCACGATCCAAATTTAAGGTTTTTTTTATTACGACCGAAATTTAACGAATCTTGAGACTCCCTTTAGTCGTGTATTAATTTGTATTATTAATTCCTAATTGTGCCCGAACCCCAGAAAATCTTAAGACTCCCTTTCTCTCTGCGTCTCACGTTCTGAGATAAATTTGCATAAGCCAGTTTTCCAAAAGCTCCTAACGAAGCACGTTCACCGGCAATGCAGTACGTACACTATACGTATATACTATATAATATACTACATGTACATAGCGTTGTATTTCGGGCGGAGAGACACCTAAGCAGATTAGAATTGAGATTTCAGCGTGATTCCGCGTCTCGAGATTGAGACGCCATTGTTGGTTATGCCACGCGCGAGTTCACGTGAGCAAAGTACGAAAACTGGATTAAATCGCGAGGACTTCGGATCGTCAGGAGGAAAACAATTTTCGGTGCCAAATAAGTAGGATGCATCGTTTGCATCTCGGCGCGCAGTCTCATTTCGGGAAGAGAAAGAGAGAAAGCGAGAGCGGAAGAGTAACGAGAGCTCGGGGAATAAGAGAAAGAGAGAGAGAGAGATAGAGAAGGCACGTCAAGAGTTTGCCATTTGTTTGTACCAGCCGCAGCGTTGCCAACCGACGGTCTAACTTCGCGAAGCGAGATCGATTTAAAATTCTCCTGGGAAACTCGTCGTAACTCCAACTTCGAAGAAGTGCCGCAAATTTCGCTGACTTGTGTATAGCTATTTATTTTTTTTATTAATAAATAATTTGTACATCGCCAGACATTCAATCCATTCAATTAAATTTATTACAAAACAGTTTGGATGTTTTAAAATGGACAGTTCATCGACTCGCTCAATAAATAATTGATTTATTATTTATTGATTGATAAATTATTGGCCTTTACTGCATCGCCAGACATTCAATCCATTCAATTTAATTTATTGCATCGGATTGGATGCAATAAAATTGACAATTCATCGATTCGCGTTGCCCGAGCCGGAAGTCGAAAAGTCGAAAGTCGCGATAGTACGAAAAATGCGAATTTTTTTTTGGGCAACTTTCTTGGCAACTTTCCGGGATTTCAATGGCTTTTTTTCGGCGAATGGATCGGGAGAATGCGGGGGAACGCGATCGGGGCACTTGGCGCAACACTTTTTGCATTAAAGATGTTTTCGGGGGGGAGATTACGGTGGATACACTGTACAGAAACGTGAACACAGTCGCGGAGAGCATCGAGAATGCTGCGCCCGGGGGGGACGGAATGATTCGAACGACTTGGAAGTCTCTTCCGCGCTTATCTTCGGGGATCTTGGCAATCAACGCTACTCCCGGCCGTATCCGCTTCTCCACTTCGGACGCGAGTCTTATTGATCGGAAAAAATGAAGAAGGAAATGGACCATTCGCCGGATTCGCCGGAGTCTCACTCGGATTGAATCCACCGCACGCGATTGGCCGGAAGGACACGTGAAATATTTGTCGAATGGTCCGTCGGAGATTTTCGAAAGTCGAAAGTCTGCTTATTTGCAGCTGTTACTAAATATTAATTAAGATATAAATAAAATTCGCAGCTGCGCAAAATATAAATTAAGATACAAATAAATCGACTGCAAAAGCACATCGAGAGTCCGATTGCAATTCACGAAAATTCATGTTGAAAAAAGAAAAGGAAAAAGGCAGTTATATCAGGAGTTAAGTCACTGCTTCTTTGTGCCACATCGACCTCCGTCGCAGCCGCGAAGTTCGCTCTTCCTCTCCCTCGTCTGTCATTCTTCATCTTCGTATAAAAATTCCAAGAAAAAAAAAGGAAAAAAAAGGAACCGTCCCATCAAATGGACTCCACAGAGCCGGCGTCTATAGAAAGAAGTACATAAAGTCCCTATATATCCATGCATATACTAAAAAGAATTTCTCCTCAAGATAAGAAAATGTACAGGAGAAGAGTTCGCAAAGTTTTTTTATCCCGTCACTCCGCTGCAACATTGAATGAATTTCATCGAAGCGCCGCGCTGCCTCTGAGCCGTACAAAAGTCCGAATAGATTGCCGAGAATTTCCCAGCTGAGATTGAAAAAAAAATCCTCAAACTCGTTTTCCCAGCCAAAAGAGGATCAAACTTATCGCTCCCAACTTTCGATTCCCGAATAAGTCAGATTCAAGTCGATCAGGAGTGTAAAATATTCTCATATCCACGGCGCATGCGCGGAGCGTCGTCGCGGCCCGAGGCGACGAGTGTCGAGCACAAAGCTAAGCGGAAAAATGCCGAAAAAACGAGTGCGTGCCGCGCGCGGTACCAACCGAGCGTTATTCGCGAGAGAGAGAAGCCCGAGCGCTGCGGGTACAATTTACGAAGAGCTGAGCCGGTTCGCATATAAGTATTGGTTGTCTGCTGGTTCTGCTGGTTCCACCGCGCGGCGGCGCGTTGCCCGAGAGCACATAGAGTGTGGTATAGATGCCGAGGAGAGCTAGTAACCGGGGCTTCTCGCGGATGCATCCGAGCACGCATGCAACCGGCTCTTGCATCGGCTGCAGTCTTGCTCGTTTTTCTCTTTCTCCCACCAGGCTGGCGAAATAAACACTATTTCTGTCTCTGTCGCTCTCGTTCTCTTTCCCTATCGTTCTCACTCTCTCTTTTTCGCTTTATCTCGCTCTCTGTCATTTTCTCTCACTCCTTCTTGCTCTATCTCGCTCTCTCTCACTTTTTCTCCCTTTAGCTCCCTCTTTCTCATTCCCTGTCGTTCTCTCTCTCCTTCTTTCTCGCTCTCAGTCATTCTCAATAGCTCTCCCTCTCTCTCACGCTTTCTGCATCGGATCCACGCTGCGCAAAAAGGCAACGACGGGGAAGAGAGCGAGCGCGAGCGACTGCAACGACGCTAGAGTAGGACGAAGAAAAGTTGCAGTTGAGGGAGTGAGAGAGAGCGAGAGGAAGGTTGGGAGCGAGCGAGACGGAGATTAATCTCGCGCTACCGAGCGGAGCGGTGGGGTTGACGCGCTGAACCGACCGAGCGAACCGGCGGCGAGAGGCAACTGGAATGGTAGACGCGGGGCGCGCTAGCCGCTGCGCGAGCGGTGGGGGCAACATTCTGGCTTTTAGAAAAAACCGCGAAGCTTTAAGAAGGCGCGCCGTGCCCCCCACCCCAACGAGTACGAGCCGCGCGGTCTTTTAGCCTCGACATAGACCAACTCGCTGCGCTCTCCTAGTGAATTTCTAACTGCAGTTCTAACACCCGTCGCATTCGTCGACTTGACTAACGCGCAGCGAGAAAATTAATTTTTGGTGCCACAAAACTCCAACGTATCAATTTAAATCAATTTAAAAACCTGAATTCGGGTTTTAATAATTAAATAAATAAATAAATAAAAATATCGATTTCGTGAAAATACAAAGTATCGGTGCTTCGCCCTAATTATTTTTTATTCTTCCCCCAAAATATTCTCATCGTCCTCGTCGTCCGCGAAAGTCGTGAAAACATTTCGCGTCTCGCAAAGTCGTCGGCTTGTTTTTTCGTCGCTGCCTCTCTTTTTTTACGGCAGAGAATTTTGCCAACGTTTCTCGACCGCGAAAAATACACTTCCAACGAAAGTCTATTCCACTCTCGTTTCTCTATCCTTCGCTTCGTCTCGCGCCGGGTTCCCTGGGTCGCGTCGTCCTCGGGGCTTCTCCGTGTTGCCTTTTGCAACGCGTGTAACACCGACGAGTCGTTCTTTTTCTCGTTTGCCACTTTTTTCTGACTCTTTTTCGCGATCCTCCTCCTCCTTCTTCTTCTTCTTCTTCTTTCGGGGCAACGATTTCGGGGGATCCCACTACACAGGCTGCATAGTTCTCTGGGTGGTACTCGTCCGTTTATTTGATCGTTTCCTTTTTTTTTCCTCCCCCGTCGGAGCTTCTTTTCTCGATTGCTTTCTCCGAGCTGCCAAGGCAGCAGCCAGCAGCCGAAGCAGCCCGAACTATTTCAACTGCACCGCGAATCTCTTTTCTCTCCTTCTCTGTCCCTCTCTCTATTTTTTTTCTCTGTCCCTCTCACTGGTTCTCTATTTTTTTCTCCCTCTGAATCGTTTTTCTCTCAGTCGCGAGTTTGATCTTTTTTTTTCTCAACGTTTCCGCCTCGTTCTCCGGCGTCGATCGCAATGTCTCCGTCTCATCGGATGTCGCCGGCGCGTACGACAACCGGAACCGGAGTCAACGCTTACAAAGTCAACGCGCGGAGTCAACGCTTACAAAGTCAACTTGCGACGCGTTCCGTCGCCGAATGATCGATGGTTTCCCCGCGGACGGAGGTTCGCTCGACGCATTCCGCAAATCAATCATCTCTCATCGACGCTGAAACGTCGACACGTCGACGTGGAAATTTTGCGTCAACGTCATCGCTGTGCGAGGATCCGACGCCAAGTCGTCTCCCTGGGGATAATAACGAGCATCGGAAAAATAATCAGTGACAATAATTCGAGCAATTTTACGCCTGTGAATCGCTCGGGAAACATCGATAAGTGTTTCGCAAGGTTCGAGTGCGGCGAGTGAATTTTATGTTTTTATGACGGATATCAATTGTATGAAAAAGGACATTTCTTTAAAAAAAAATCGGGTGTTAAGTCGTGCGCGCCATTTTTCTGCAGTGGCTTCGTTATTCTAAGAATAAAAATTCTACGAGAAAATGCAACGCATCGACGAGTTTTTTTATTTTCAACGTTTTCACCGACAGCGCGATGCAAATAAATTTGTCTCGCTTCGATGAGATGAAAATATAAATGAAGGATGAAATAAAAATGAGCCGAGGAAACGGAAAAAAGGGAAATGAGACACCGGTCGTCGAACCGGCAACGTCTGAAACGAGTCGAGCGTGCGATTTCAAAGAGCCTTTCCCTGTTTGCCGCGAACAAAGTTTATTAAACCCAAAGACTGAGTCAGAGACGCGGCGATACCGCGATGGGAACCGATCGGTCTGGCCGCGTCTTTATTGTGCGTCGTATACGACGGGCGGTGCTTTATCTCTCGCGAAAGCGCGGAGCAATAAGCGTCGGTTGCTTTACATCCTGTTTAGCTGCGTCACGGCGTCAAAGGCCGCGATATATGCATCATATATATAAACTAGGCTAATCACAAATAGTCGGAAATCGTAGATCTGGCCGCCGGGCCGAAAACCGCCCAAATCGGGGTCACGAAATTTATTTTTTCAAAATATCGACTTTTAACCTATACCATCGTTCTCAAGTCGCATATTCTACCCCTGAAAACACTGGTTACAAACCTTTTTTAGTTGATTTTGAAAAAAAAAAAATTTTGGCCGAACAGTTTGTCAAAAATTGTAGATCTGACCGCCGGGCCGAAAACCGCCTAAATCGGGGTCACGAAATTTATTTTTTCAAAATATCGACTTTTAACCTATACCATCGTTCTCAAGTCGCATATTCTACCCCTGAAAACACTGGTTACAAACCTTTTTTAGTTGATTTTGAAAAAAAAAAAATTTTGGCCGAACAGTTTGTCAAAAATTGTAGATCTGACCGCCGGGCCGAAAACCGCCTAAATCGGGGTCACGAAATTTATTTTTTCAAAATATCGACTTTTAACCTATACCATCGTTCTCAAGTCGCATATTCTACCCCTGAAAACACTGGTTACAACCCTTTTTTAGTTGATTTTGAAAAAAAAAAAATTGTTGGCCGAACAGTTCGTCAGAAATCGTAGATCTGGCCGCCGGGCCGTAAACCGCCCAAATCGGGGTCGCGAAATCTATTTTTTCAAAATATCGACTTTTAACCTATACCATCGTTCTTAAGTCGCATATTCTACCCTTGAAAACATCGGTTACAACCTTTTTTTACTGGATTAAAAAAAAAAACGATATGTGACAGAACTGTCAAAGTTATCAAGGACAAATGAACCTGGACTAGGTCCGAGAGTCCCAGCCAATCACAGCTCGAATAGTTTGCTAACAATGCTTTCCGTTACTCATGAACTTTTTAAAAGAGGGCTATATAAATGATATATCTTCCAATATCCCTGTTAGAAAATTTACGGCGTTAGACTCGGCGCTAGTCAGGCCCTGATCAGTGCCTGCCTTGGGCCACATGCAACGCTTTAGATTTTCGCCGGCGCCGAATAATCGTAACGCGCGAGAAAAATATCCGCGTATCTTCAGAATCCACCGATGCGTCTACGCGAAACACATAACTATATCGCTGAGGTCCGCGACCGGTACTTTACGGTATCTCGTGAAAGTCTGAGTCGCGGAGGGCAACCTACAATAATAGTAAAAGCCGGGGTGGGGTGGAAGGGGACGACGCGCGTTACGTTTTATACTCGGCCGCAACGCGCAGAGATGACGGCGACGTCGAGGACGTCGAGGACATTGTGAAAAACATACGAAGAAACTCCCTCGTCGTTCGCCTGCGACGACTTTCCCGTCGACGTTGCTGCACGAGCCGGAAATACGCTTGACTCGTGTCTTGCCCGCTGTTTTCTCGGATATATTTTTCAATTTTTCCTCTTTCCATTGCGAATATATTTAATTTTTTCTTTTTTTTCTTCCGACTGAATTGAAAAATACGAATATCGAAAAAATTGGTTATACACCTGAGAAAACGAAAAAAAAAAAAAAAAGTATTCTGTGGCCCATGAAAATTGGGTAAAATCACCAGTGGAATATCGTCGAGTCGAGCCGAAGAAGAGAGCACAGAGAAAGAGCTCCGTCTCTCTCTTTCGAGCTATAAGCGAGAGCTGCACTGCTGCAACCAAAGTGCACGTGAACGTCAGGCTCGCATTTACGGGACGGCCGATGCATGTTCACCGGGAGTTTACGGACCGCATCGTCGTCGTCGTAGTCGTCGTAGTCGTCGTCGTCGTCTCGTGTGGCGCACTCTGCGCGCGCACGTTGGGCATATATATATATGTATACCGGCCTGCATATCCGTTCCACACGATGCATCCTATATGCCAGCATCGGTGTGGCACTATATTTTCTGTTGTATCTCGCGATATACGTATATATGTACAGTGTGTGTCACGTGAGCTCGCCGCCGGCTCGGATCTCGTGTACTGAGAGTCTGAGCGCGAGATTCCGCACCTACTCGCCGCCGCTGCTGCTGCAGCAGCAGCTCGTGCGGTTTTACTCGTGAGCCGATGTAATCGCGCGCGAGTCTCCGACGGGGAACGCGCTACACGACTTTCTCGTCGACATGCAGATGCCGCGACTCACCCGAGTCTCATCGCGATCGTCGCTAGAACGCGCCGCACACGCGGGAGGATCGAGCACCGAGCTATCCATACGTCACACGCGATCCAATCCCGCGCGCCGCGTTGCCCTCTGGCGCTCGTCCAAAACAATAACCTCTACGCCCCGCGTAACCCGTAAATCCCACGCTTCAACCGTTCGTCATTTCGTTTTTTTTTCATCGCTGCCCGCACGACAAATTCGTATTTTCAGCCAACTTTGTCGTGAAAAAAAAAAAATTCGCAAGGATTTGACTCTGCGCGGAATTAAAAAAATATACTTTGATACGTACAATGTTTTTTTCTGTATATTTTCTCATATATTTTATTCATTCTTGCGTTACGACAAATTCGTATTTTCAGACAACTTTCTCGTAAAAAAAATTCGCTAGGATTCGACTCTGCCCGGAATTAAAAAAAAAATGATTTTCGTACCTACCGATTTTTTTCTGCTCACTTTCTCATTTATTTTATTTATTATTATGATTATTATTTATTTATTCGTTATTATTATTTGATGTATTTCTAGTGGGGACTTCTATATAACAACACGATAAAACACTAAAGTAACTGTAGATAAAGCATGTGAGGTTAGCTATAGAGTTGGACCCGGCGACGATTTTTCGAAGGCTGCGGCGTTCACACGGCCGCGCATTTGGCGCTCGCGGCGAGAGGCAATATAATCGTAGGGGAAATTAAGTGGACACTGTCGTCACGGCCGGAGAAAACGACGAACCGGCTGTCGTACCCTTTTCGCCCGCTGGTATTCCATTTATCACGCTCTCGCCCCGCGCGCTCGGTCGACGCCTCGTGCGAAAAGTCGTTCCGGGTGTTTCCGCGTCTGGGCTACGTGACTCTCGCGATCGCGAAGCGCGGGAGGAGCGATCGGGGGGAGAGAAAAAGGGAAGACAGAGGGCGAAAAAGGAGGCGACGGGGAAGCAATAGGAATTGGGAGGTTCGCGGTGGCGCGCGCCCAGGCGCCCCCGAGACTCCGATATATCCAGCGAGCGAGAAAGAACCCAGACTCGGCTCTGTCATTCGTATTGCCACAACAGCGAAGCTGCGACTCCTCCGAATGCCGCAAAGGGAATAAAAAAATGTGCAAAAAAAGTGTAGCCACTGTACAACCTGCCAAACGAAATAAAGAAACCAAAGAATATAAAGTAAAAAAAAAATAAAAAAATAAAGTTGTGAGTGTTAATGTATTATAAACAAATATTTTTCAAATGTTTTAAACATTTTTTTCAGTCCGGATTTTTTTTTAGTCTGCGTTAAGTCCACAGGTTCTGCATAGAGAGCGTAAACGTCGACCCATAATTTTCCGTGGTTTACATTCCACGTTCCATCTCTTCCCCTGCAAAATTTTCCAACGCAAACAAACGTCGCGCAAATTGACGGGAACTCCCCGAGAATCGCTGACCCGTCTCTTCGTGACCCGTGATTTCCAACCGCAGAGCTTGGCGAATCCTCGTCGACTCGTTGCAGCAGCCTCGTCTCGACGCTGAATTTTCGCGACGAGACTAAATTGCTGTCACACTTGTCTCTCAATCGCAAAGTGTCTATGCAAACTGTGCAAACGCGGCTATTTGAAACTGTACAATGGAAGGTGGAACGTTGGGCCTTGAGAATAGCAGAAAATACTCGGTACACAACACAATATGTTGTATACGCTGTATTCTCGATATATCCTCGAAGGAGCCACGATGAGTTATGCGGAGATACGAGCCTCGTGGGTCGCGAGCTCAGTCGCTGCACATGCAACGTAGCTTCGATGTTGGGGTGGGTCAGGGGAGGGGGAAGAGTTTCCCTCAGGGGTTGGAGTGCATCGAGTACATAGATATCGTGTAAAGGTGAAAGCACGCGGACTCGACGGGCAAGAAAGGATCGAGCACATAGCCCGACTCGCTGGTCCCCTCCCCGCTCCCTTCCCACCCCTGGGGGAGGGGAGAGGGAGTGGGTTGCCTATTGTGCAACACGTGCAACTCGCCTGCGTGTACGTAAGCTGCCTAAAGACTCTCACCCGCCACCCATCCTGCATTACCTCTATCGCCGGTGAAATATGTGGACAGGGGCAGAGAGGGGGAGAGGCAAAAACGTGTGGCAGCCCTGAAAATGGCACATTCGCGCCGCGGGATACGCGAGGTTCTCGCTTCTCAAAGTGACTCTCCACCTGCACCTACTTCAGGGTCGCATTGTGCCGGTTATCTATTGTGTCCCTGCGAGTCTGTCGAGCGATACACCAGCGATTCTTCGGTTTCTTTCGGGTCCGGCTTTTCCAGACACTTTATCATCCTCCGGATGTCAGTGTCGTCGCGATAAAAATACCTTCAGACGTTGTAAGAATACCTCAGAGCAAACCGCAAAAATATTGCGGTTCCACATAAAATAAAATAAAAATAAAATTGTTAAATAAAAATGTTTGTCGGAATAAAAATGTGATACTCGATAATAGTCGGCGACGGAGTTTCAAGGTCATCGCGCTGAGTCGTCGAAATTTCGTGTTGAGAATTCAGGCGGGTTCGGTGGGAATAATTCTCAGGAGGGACCTGAAACAGCAGCAGCAGCAGGAGACCCAAGTGCCTCAACCGCTGTTTCAGCAGCTCCGGAGCAGCCGCGTCGGTTCCTGCGGGACCGCGAGAGATTGCCTCGACGCCGTCGCTCCGAAATCTTGTCACAAACGTGTGGCAGAGCGAGATGAGACGGTATTACTGTTAACCCTCGCCTCGCCACCGAGGCGAAGCACCGGGCCGGGGCGGACGGACGGGGAGTGCGCGAATCCATTTGAAATTCCGTATTCCATACGCGCATGATACGCGGAGCGCCGCCCGGCACGCTCGTCGTCCCCTCGTAACCCCCTTCATCCCCTCTCCCTCCCCCCGCTACACGTATGCGCCTCACGAACCTCGGGAACCTCACGAACCTCACAAACCCCTCGCTCCTCGCTCTCCCTTCGCTTCGCATACAACAATATTTCGCTAATACTATATATATTGCACTAAAGGCCGACGCGTCTATCCTCGAGGCGTGGGTACATCCACCCCCTCCCTTCTCCCTTCTCCCTCATCCCATGTGTGTGCGCACCTCGCGACACGAGGGCCCGGGGCGCACGTTACGCAAAACAGGAATTGCGGTGTGGTCCATATCCTCGGGAATCCGCACCGACGGTTCCTGGCCGACGTATACTGAGAATATTTCGCGTCGCACGCGGCGCTCGCGCCTACGCAGTGCGAGATCCCGATGAAAAAAAAAAAAAAATGTTAGCAATGCTGATCGAACGAATCGAAAGGGGAAAAAAATTAATAAAATGAAAATAGATAATAATAAATCAAAGAATCACAATCCTGGTCGAACGGATCGAAGGGGAAAAAAATTAATAAAATAAAAATAGATAATAATAAATTAAAGAATAACAATCCTGGTCGAACGGATCGAAGGATTGAAAAAAAAATCAATGAAATGCAAATAGATATAACAATAAACAAATGAATTATAATTGTGTAAGCATAACTTTGCTGAACATCTGAAGTAGCTCGTTCGGCGTGGACTGTTCTATATATTATACGATATTCCGGGAGAATGCGGAGAGCGTTGCGACAACGCTGCTGCCCCTTAAATCCCGGTATAACCCACTGAGTGCTCCGAAGTTCGGCGTGCGCGTCGTACGTGCTGTCGCGCTTAGGCATTCTCCGCCGTCGCCACCGCCGTCGCGTCGAATGTCAGACGACGCCGAAGCCAGGAGGACGGAAGGGCCGAGAGGCAAATTACGCACAGTGTTCAACGTCCGCGTGCTTATCCCTTCCCTTCCTGCTCTCCCTATAGGCACTGCATTGTCATAGTCGTCGGATTGGGGTTGCCACTCCCGAGACACAAGGAGAGGACTAATAGGAATCATATATTAACGCGCTCGTTACAGGAGTCCGAGGTCAGGTGTTCATGTCCTCCAGATCCAGTCAACTTGCAACCAATGGTTAACTATATTCATTGCTATATTTATTATAAAGTTAAAATGTCGCATTATCATTATCTAGCAATTGTTTCAAGGAGTCAGCTGTCGTTAACGAGAAGGACCACCGATCAATACGGTGCGATTGACTTCGACGCGTCTCGCGCACGACCAAATTCGTATGCATCAGTCCACGCAGCACATCGTAATCGATCTTCGTCCAGGGTGGCTGGGCATTTGCGGCGTAGGTGTGCAAACGGAGCGCCGACGTTTGCCAACGATCCGAGTGGACGACAGATGTGTGTGTGTGTGTGTGTTTGGAATGTTGAATGTGAGTGTAAGAGTGAGTGTGGGTTTGAGTGTAACTGCCTGAGTAGAAAATGTGTAGCATTGCCTTTGACCCTGATCAGGCCCTGTTCAGTCCCTGATGAGGGCCGTATTAGTCACGTCAGGGCTTGAGCCGTTCATGATTTGGGCCGGATGTAACGCTACAGATTTTCTACTCAGGTGTGACTGTGACTGTGACTGTGACTGTGACTGTGACTGTGATTGCGACTGCATGTGCATTGTACACACACACAGACGTCCATAAACACATACACGTTGGCCCATGTACCCCGTATGCAAACTTCCGGCGAGCCCTTCGCCTCGGTCCACCGTACAAGCAGACATTATTCGGGAGGGTAGGAGGAAATCGACACACGTCCGATGTCGGAAAATGTAGCCCGTTGTAACGCTCGTCGCGCGGGCTTAGCATAACCGCACGCGCACGGCCTGATAACTATTCATAGCCCGGGTATCCGGGTATAATTGCAATTATCGCGTATAATGAGTTGCATCGGCGCACGGCGCAGACTCGCACCAATCCCGTTGCCTGCGAAAAGCCGAGGGCCATTGGTATACACTCGGCGGTAGCCATTTCGCTCTCGTGCGAAATCCTCGCGGCTCGTAACGAGCCACTCGATTCGCCGACGACCCGGAGTCGTCGATAGCCTCCGAGCGATGAGGGTCGAAAATACCGACGGCCAGCGATTGTCGAAAATTCACCTCGACTCGTTCTCTCGTCGAGGCTGCGGGAGCTGCTACACTTGTCGAGGAGCTGACGATCGATCGATCGATCGTTTGGGGCGATCGTTGGTATATCGACGGAAGTCAATCAATTAGCGAACGCTGCCCCGGGAATAATAGTGGAAACTCATCTTTCCACCCCAGCTTCTCCCACCTCCGAGTATCCTGAAGGTGACTGGTAGCAAAAAAAAAAAAAAAATTACCAAATCGATATTTAAGCCGTGACCTGTCAGCGTCGAGTCTGCACAGAAAAAATATCGAAACGCCTCTCCGTCGCAGCCAATTAAACGCTGCATCGCCCACATTCAACTGGGTCACGTAAGAAAATAAAAAAGAAGAGAAAAAAAAATTGCAATAGCTCCGTTACATTATTCACTTTCCTCACGAAGCTCTCGACCCGAGTCACCGGCGGATATCGATGTAATATTATACAATTAGTGACAGCGGAGACACGAGAGATAAAATAGGGGATGAGGAGGAGGAAGATCGGAGGAACCAGAGGAAGATGCGCGCGAGCGTCGCGACACTCGAAGCGCTTCCGCCGGGCTTATATTTATTTATACCCCCAGTTTTGCATCTCCCCCCTCGGCAATTACCGCGTTAATCCGCGTTCCGTGTTTCACTCGCGATGTACGCGACGAGGCAGAGTCGCGATATACGGGAGATATCGACCTGGTGGGGCTCGGCGAGGCTGACGGAACACACGGCGAGATGGTAATTTTATTCGCGTTGTTCGCGCCGCGGGTCGTCGCTGGTTTTGTTGGCGGCGAGTGTAACGAGCGAAAATCTGATGCAGATACGATGGGCGAATCGCGGAGTCGCCATTAGGCGTCGAGCTCGTACACCTCTCTCGGCCCGAGATACATTCCAGGGGGTTGCGAGGGGTGAGAGGGGGATGAGAGGGGGATGAGTGGTGAAGGGGATGAGGAAAAGGGGTTGCCCGGCTTTGCGCTGCGTAACCGTAACTGCAATGCCGAATATCCGAGAGCAAGAGCGGCAAACGTTGAACCCGAAACGCGTGCGGCCAAACCGTCGAATGCGAATACGAGAGCCGAGAGCATCGAGGCCATCGACCCCCGAGCTGCGACTCTCGAAAGCCAGCGGACAGCGATGCGCGCACAATAGCGACGACGTAGCGCGCGTGGCTTGTACGAATATGATAATGATAATGCCGAAACGGTGCCCCGGCGGTTTGCGGCTGAGCCTCTTGAGCGGCAATATTAGATGGGACGCTGCTGTTGCAGTCGCAGTCGCAGTTGCAGCGGCTGCCGAACTTAAATTCGACTCAAGAGAAATTCAACGGGCATATTTCGGTGCCTAGATCACTGTAACGTAGTCGTTACATTTTTTTTTTATCCGCAGACAAATTTCCAGGTTTGGTATAATCGATGGTAAAATCGTCGATCAGGGTCAGTCGACTTTACCGACCGATCGACAGAGTCGCAAAATAATGAAAAGTGCCAAAATAAAATTTTTAATAAAAAAATATTCCATTTTAGTAAAATAATTCTTCACACTAAATACATTTCGAGTAAAAAAAATTGTAAAAATATTAATTGGCTTCGCGCCGAAAATCCGCAGTGTTTCCGTCGATACGACACGAGACACGAACTTGATCGTAACGTAATTCACCCCCGCAAAATGATTTTGCAAGGTTGAACTACGGTCGTCTCGTATTGCGGGTTGCGGCTTTGATCTCGGCGATATATTTCGGCATTATTACACGGGCTGTCGGGCAACAATGGCGAACAGAGTGTATTAGTATAAGCCAGTTGGGGGTGGGTTCGCCGGAGGATAGAGAGGAGGGGGGGGGGGGGATAGTACAATAGACGCGACGTTAAGCCCTCTCGCGGTTCGCCCGGTGTTCGCGGCTATCGGGAATACCTTAATACAGCATTTTCCAGCGTGACCGCGGACTGTTGCTGCCGCCGTCGCCGCCGCGTTGCGCTGGCGCAGCGCTACTGCGACGTAGTGTGGATGTCCAGTGGCGCGAACTGGGTTAATGAGTTTACAGCTCGACGAGCGGAGAACGAGCGAGAGGAACGGCGAGCGGCCGAGCTTGCGGGCTTGTATCACATCGCCCCCACCCCGACGGGTCGCAAGCACGCCGCACGACCGATCGGCAACGTTGCACATTCGTTACGCAAATTTCTCCTGCGATTATTAATTATTAAAGAGAAACTGACGTTGCTGACGAGCTGCGCGAATTTTCGTTCCACTCTGCCTTCGATTGCTTTCAGTCCAGGAAATTAATTTTTTTTTTATTTTGCTTCCTCATAGATGAAGCTTTGTTTTCATGAATTTTTTATTTCGTGATTTTTATGACAGTACTATCAGAATGGTCCAAAACGTCGAGAAAAGTGTTTTTTTTTTTTTTTTTATAGAGAAACGAGGAACCAGTGGCCCATATAGAGACCCATGGAAAACCAGCGCAACGAGCGAGCGAGAGCAAGTAGTACAGGTCCGTGTGCGGTCAGACACTCGCCGCACGCGAGTAGATTGGATCGAGAGACGTAGCCACGCATCGCGGGTGTCGCTATACCACTATAAGGTGTATCTATATCTATGTTCTTGGGAAAGATGGCGAGGAGGTTCGGAGGAAGGGGAGAGAGGGACGAGGCAAGAATTCCCGGCATCTGCCGTTCGCTATTGCCCAATCGTAGCGGCCGCACCGGGGGAACGAGTGGCTGGCTGGTACGTGCTGCACGCCCCAAGGTGATTTCGGGCATTTCGGGCGTCACGTACGGTACGCCCGGCGCTCGGTGCGTTTTGTACGCGAGAATATAACGCCGGTCAGGCAGCGTTTGACGTATCATCGCCGCGGGCGTCGAAGTTACAAGCCATTCTGTCTCATAACGGGGGCCCTTTTGGCTTATAAACCAAAAGGGCCCGCAGGAAATGCTGCAGAATTTCGGGATCACGATCATGGGAAGTGCGATAGTGCAAAGGTTGCGGTTGTTTCAGGGCTCCACGTGAACTCGAACCGGTGAACCCTTCGACAATGACACAAAAAATAATAATAAAAAAATACAAGCGAGATGCATGAGCAGTCACATTGAATATGCAGAGCTTTCTACTCGGGGGGCAGGAGGGGGGAGGGGAGCCGGGACCAGGGAGGAATATTCATCCGCCGAATTTACCCGAGTATCTGGGTCGTGTCGGGTGTATCCAGCCCGAGAAAAATCGATGTTCCCGGAAGCTGGAGCGACGTCGACGCCGCTTCCGTGCTGTGGTGTCCGCTTGATATATTTTGGTAAATTTCGCCGAAGGGTGGACCAACCCGAATTCAATCGAGTCGATGCGGTGAATGCGGAGTATCGCCAGGTCAGAAAAAATCCAGGGTTCGTGGCGAGTCGCTGGTGACACGCGCGCGCGATTTTACGGTGATCCTGTCGAGCTCGTCGAAAAAAAAAAAAAAATACCGGATAAATTGAGCGAAAAACCTGACAATAGGATTTTCCAATGCCCTTTCTGTCTTTTGCGCCCGCGGCTCGTGGCGCGGCGCTCGCGCCTCTCTCGTCGTTCGCTGCTATTCGCCAAAGCGTTTTACACGCGAAAACGAGGGGCACCGACGGGAAAGAGACTCGGTTCACCCCGGCGTCATCACGGCTCTCTGGCTTTATCTCTCTGACTCGCTTTTTCTCCTTCTCTCTTTCCTCTCTTTCCCTCTCACTCTTTCTCTCTATCCCAGGTTACGAAATAAACGTCTCTCTCTCTCTTTCTCTCTTTCCCAGGGTACGAAATAAACGTGTCTCTCTTTCTCTCTGTCCCGTCGACGAAAAGAACCGTCGACAGTTTGCGTTGCCCGAGCGGGTTATCCGGGCCACTGAAGCCTTTTGTTTCACTCGCCGACTGCTCGCGCCGAGTGCACTCGACGCTGCGCGCGCGGCGCATCGCGCGGATACATCCAAACGATACACCGACAGACTCACGCAGACTCAATCTGTCTGTGTGTGACTGTTTTTTTTTTTCTCGAGATTGATGTCGAGAGCCGGTGTAGGTGTAAGCACGTTTCCGCAGGGGCCAGAGAGAGAGTTTAATCGTTTTATCGTCAGCGAGTTGTGTTGGCTCAACATCGAGTCGTTCTCTCCTTTCTTCCGCGATCGAACGTTAAATCCCGATTCGTGTTTTGCCGAGCATTGCAGAGCGACTCGGGGGTTGGGTCCTTGGGAAAATAATCTTGAAAGCTCGTAAGCTCGCCGATTGGTTGGAAGACGGAAGAGAAGATAAAACGGAGAAAGAGTACCTTTCCCAACAAACTTCGGAAAAATTTCCGAAAAGATTTCAAATAAAATCTTTACGAAAAAAAATTCGGGAAGATTTCCGAAAAGATTTCAAAGTACAAGTGAAATATTTCCGAAAACAGTTCAAGTCAAATGTTTCCGACAAAAATTCGGAATGATTTCCAAAAAGATTCCAAGTCAAATCTTTCCGAAAAAAAATCGGAATGATTTGATTTGACAAGCGAAAAAATTCGTATCAGTCGCGATAAGTCGTATCGCACACTCGTCGCGTGACTCCCGCCGATAATCCAATTCCCGAGACGCGTCGAACTTCCGTGCTCCCGCACGAGACTGCCGGGGGGCTTCGCGATAGCTTCTTCTCAATTACTTACCCCCCTCCCCGCCCCTTGTGCCAACATCGCGTTCTCATTAGCGACCAATCTGCTCCTCGTTCACTTGGCACCGCGAGCTCCTACGGGAAGATTGAAGTATGCGCGGGGGCCCGTGGGTGGAAGGAGAAAGACAAACGGAAGGAAAAAAGGGCTCTGCTTTCGGGCTGCGCTGAAACCACGGGAACAGACGTTTTTCCAATTAAGCCCGGCGAACCCGAGTGGAGCGCGAGGTACACGAGGGAGCAGCCGAGTGCCCGAGATGTATATATAGCCCAACATGTATACATATAGCCCGTGCTATATAGTCTACCTACACCCACCTAACTGCCTACATATATTACATATACTCCTCTGTATATATATGTCCGCCCGGGCGACCCCGTTGCTCAATCCGGGCCCGTCGACCAATTAATTCCGGCATCACAACCCTCGGTGTCCTCGGGCCGCGTTTACGCAGCTTCCGCTTCGCCTTTTCCCTGCTCGTTTCCGGCGCGATTCCTATCCGGTTCGTAGACATTCGAGTCGCGGCGCTTCACGCAGCCTCTGGTCCCTGATGCGGTCGATGTTGTTCCCGGTCTTCGCGAAAAAAAAGTCGAGATTTCGAGAAATTTCGCCTGCCTTGGAAATGATGATTATCATGAAATATATTCGCGGTAAAACAGCGAAAAATTTTCTCGCCGTTCGAGGTTGTTCTGGATCTTCACGAAAAAAAAAAGTCAAGGGTTCGTCAAATTTTGCCTGCTTTGAAAATGATCGTCATTACGAAATATATTCGCGGTAAAACAGCGAAAAATTTCCTCGCCGATCGATGTTGTTTCGGATCTTCGCGAATAAAAAAAAAACAATTCGAGGGTTCGTCGAATATTGCCTGCCTTGAAAATGATCGTCATCACGAAATATATTCGCGGTAAAACCCCAACAAATTTTCTCGCTGCACGGATATCCAGGATCGCCGTTTCTGGGGTCTTGCAAAAAAACAAAAATAAAAAAATAAAAAAAATCTCCGCTGGTGCAAAACCCAAGAGCGCCGCGAGTGTTGATCCCGCGCTGCGCGGACGGCAGTAAAGTTTTGAGAATACGAACGAAAACACGGGGCGAGAGGGCGCGGGGTATAGTTTATTGAGAAAATACGGCGCGGAAAAGCGGGATACCACCTAGGGGTGAAGCCGAGGGTAGTGGGGTTCGGTTGGGCGGGGGAGAGGCAGAAGGAGAGGGAGAGAAAAGTTTTAAGGCAGTCGCTCACCTTGCGCTCTTTACCTGCGAAAAGGTCACGGGACGATCGTAGCAGTTTTCTCGTGGAAAAAGACTCGGTCGCGATATAACATTCCTGAACGAGCGTTGGGGAAAAGAATAAAAATAAAACGCGGCCCGGAGAGGAAACGAGAAAGAAAGAGAGAGAGAGAAGAAAAAAAAGAGGGAGGGAGAAGGAGCGCGGAACAAAAGTTGTACAGGTCCATAAATATTGCCGAGAAAATGCAAGAGATATCCCGCGTATTCAGCCGTGTTCTTCTTACGTACTTTCGCCCCGCGATGTCTTCTTTTCCCTCGGTCTTCCTCCTCGTTCCTCTTTTTTCGTCGCTCGGCTTCCCGACCGTCCTGACTATACACACGAAGCTCGCTCTTTTCCATTCTTCGAACGTCAGTGAGTTGGCTGAGGGGAGGGATGGGAGAGGGGGAGGGGTTTGGGGAGATGCGCATATGTTCTTTATCCAAAAGTTGCAGACGAATGGGACACGTGGAGAGATGAGAGAAAGAGAGAGATGGATAGATAAAATAAATAGATAGGGAGGAAAAAAAAAGAGAGAGACGAGCAGACGGCGCGTGTAGCCTATACGAGGCCAAAACCCCAGAACATATTCGGCAATGAGCCCTAAATTCGCTCTCGGGGAAAATTTACAGCCTCCCATCCAAAGTTCGCCGCGTGAGTAATGCTCAGGCGTTTCCTGACCGTGGAAACGCGCCGAGAAACTGCGACGTGAGGCACCAGGGAGGGTTGGAGGGTGGGGGTGAGGGGAGCAAGCGTGTTCCACGCGGACAGCGCGGGGTGAGCTTTTTAGTGCGGCGATTAAGACCGAGGAACGTGGGATCAGATAAGAGATCCGCAGAGGGCGCGTCGCACGACGAACGCGCGGCGACGCGAACGATGCGGACGGTGACTGCGCTCGCTGGTCTTCTCGTCGTTCGCGCACATTGCCCGGGTGGCCGTGGCAATAAAACCGTGCTCGTCCCTCGGAACGTATAGTCTCACGGTGAAACGGGAGGAGGAAGAATTGGAGCAACGCCGCTCATCGTCAGCCCTGGTTCTGAACACTTTCAGGGCCCTTCAGTCGTTTCAGGCTTTTTCCGAAAAATTTGGTAGCGTTGAAGTATAAACTGTTTCACTCGCATGCCTTAAAAAAAAGTGTACATAAAAAAAAATGTTTAATAAAAAAAAATAAAGGCTGAAGGTCGATGGCCCGTTGACAGTCGTATATAAAACAATTATAAGAGCTAAATGTATGTAAATCTGTCTCCGTATATATTACCTTGCTAAATATATATTACCTGGATAAATATATATTACCTGGATAAATATGCATTTACTACTACTACTAAAAAAATAAAGAAATAAAAAATAAAATTGTATCAAATTTTGTTGTCCTTCCCACTGCTTCGGTGGCCCTCAAAATTGCGATAATGCAAAAGTGCGTAACGTAGACCCGGTAAGTGGACTCTACGGTCCTCTGAGAGCGGACGTTAACTCTGCTGACGGGTATACTCGGGTTTGTTCGGCGCCGAGATCCCGAAAGTGCATCCGGGGAGCCGGACGCCGGAGGACGCAATACGCTCGAGTATTTGCGTCAGTCTCTATACCAGCGCCAGCTGGTGCTGTACCTATTACCTACCTCTCTGTACCTCAACTAACTATATATAGCTGCGCGCGTACCGAGAGAGTCACAGATACCCAGCGCGGGGGCAACAATGCGCCGCGAATCGCGATGCAATGTCGGGCCGGGACCCGGAGAACGGCCCGTTATTAATTCGTCAGGGTGTCTTGGAGCGCGCGCGCTCTGGGGGCCGAGTGACGGGACGTCGGGCTGCCTATTGTAGGGCACAACCGTGCAACCTCATCATCCCGAGGAATGCGGCGCAACTTCGTTCTATCTCTCTCACTCTCCCTCTTGCTCGTCCGCGGGGGAAACGCGAGCGAGGAGCGAGCGGTTATTGCAGCGCGGAAATGTTCGCCGCGTGTATCGCGTCGAGCAACGGCCGACGTCCGACCCGCATCACCGGTTGGGTAATTGGAAATGTACAATTTTCCTAACGACAGGAAAAATCCTTTAAAAAAATTACGATTTTTGAGGGTCGTCTTTAAAATTCTGCGAAAAATCGAGTAATTGATTTTTCTTTTGAATGCAAAAAGAAAATCCTGATTCTATCAATTCAAAGAAAAATTACATCGATTTTAGTGAGGTGTCAAAATTAGAAAAAAGTGAAAAATCATATTTCGCGTTTTTCTTCACGAATTTTTTAATTCGGACTTTTCTCGTGCTCCACGTATCCGATATCTCGCTCGGCTAGAAACGCACAGGTGGAATACTATTCCGCACGATTTACACGTCGTTAAGGAGCATCAGAATGCCCTCAGTGCGCAGCGTTGCGCTCGTTCGGTGTCGTATTGCCAGGTACTGTCGTTCGCCGCGCGACTAACCACAATTTATTTACACACAGCGCGGGAAAGAAAGACAGGAAAACATCCAGGGAGGCAGAAAAAAAATCGTAGCCACCGTTACCTCGTTGTAAGCCGCGTGGAAGCCGAGCCCACTGCTCTCGCGTTGGCTCGCCAAGTCCGATAACTGTGAACCTCTCTGCCGGCGCCAGGCGTACAAGGACACTGTGAGAGGGTGTTGTACGAGAGCCAGAGAGAGAGAGACAGAGACACAGAGGAAGCGAAGCAGGGAGAGAGAAAAAAACGATGGAAAGCGGTGAAGCGAAACAAAAAAAAATAAGCCAGGAGCTCCACGAGGAGGGCACCGACACTGTAGCGATTCGCGTGGCTTTGCTCTCGCGACTATAATACACAGCGGCTCGAATACCGCAGGGCCAAGCTGCCGCTGCTGCTACAGGGGAACCCCGGTCCCTTGTAGCAGCTTCCAACGCTCCCGGGCTCCCGGGATGGCTATATAGTAGCTATAGCTACTGTATATGGCTATACCTACGCTATACCCGACGAGTATACGCGTCGGGTAGGTAGGAAGGTACCTACCAGGCATTCCCGTAATTCACTTCTTGCGCGCTTCGCGCTCGGAGCTCGGATCGCACGTGAAACAACGACCGCGCGAGTCAAAGATCGTAACCAAAGAGCTGACGAGGGTTGCGACGTCGGGGAACGTCCCTTCCCCGGAATATACACATATACATGTCTACCGACCTACCAACCTACGCGAAGCTGACGGTGGAATCGACCCCGAAGCCTCGGGAAATGTTTTCAGGCTCGAAATGTTGGTTCAAGGTGTACAAAACATCGCAGCGACAATCTCGTGAATTATTTCGTGCCAAATTATTTCTGTGTTACGTAGCCATAGGTATGTAACATGGATTTAATTACCCGCTGATCGAATTAGGAAGGTCTGTGTGGACGAAGGTCGTCCCTGGGTTGGGGGACATTTATAAGTGAAAAGGGCAGCACTGGTCAGACCTGTCAGGTTGATTGGACGGCTTTCCGGTTGAATCTAGACACAAATCGACCCCGAAGCCTCGGGGAATGTTTTCAGGCTCTAAATGTTGGTTCAAAGTATACAAAACATCGCAGTGACAATCTCGTGAATTATTTCCTCGCAAATTATTCCTGTGTTACGAACCCACAGATATATAACACGGATTTAACCACCCGCTGATCGAATTAAGACGAACCGTGTGGACGAAGGTCGTCCCTGGGTTGGGGATATATTTATAAGTGAAAAGGGCAGCGGTGGTCAGACCTGCCAGGTTGATTGGACGGCTTCGCCGGTTGAATCTAGACACAAATCTCGCGTCCCCTCTTAATTCGGGCCGCGCCTAGAAAAACAAGTCTCGTCCACCTTTCCCCGTCTCCTCTTCCTTCCGTCCGTCCGTCCGCCTGTCCCCCCCCCCCTCCCCCCGTCCGTCCTTCCTTCCTTCCTCCGGGCCGCTGCCATCCCTGACGTGTAATTTATCTCCGCGGGCCAGCACGCCGGCCCGGGCTATCTTCTCCCGCGCCCGGCGCGTAGCTTCTCCCTTTTCAATGTACATATCTCGTTTCTTCGTGCTGCTCGCGCTCGGCGAGTCGGCGATGCGATGCCATAGCCGCGCGAGCCTCCCGTCATCATCGCTTTAACAGCCCTCTCGCCTCATTGTGTCTCCCTCTCTCCCTCTTCCCCCTCGTCTCTCGTTTCTCTCACTCCCCCCCCCCCCCTTCCCCTCATGTCACCCTCTCTTTCCCCTCATTTCATTTTCCCTCCCTCTCTCCCCTCTCGTGTCTCCCTTACAAACTATCGCTGCCCCCCCCCCCCCCTTCCCTCGTTTCATCCTTCTCTCTCTCCCTCTTCCCCCTCACGCCCTCCGCGTTCTCGTGTTCCACGCCCTGGCATCACGTGCCATCTTCTTCTCCTCGGCACCTCCACCCTTCTCACGCCGCTTTTCCTAGTCCCGGGCTTTGCCCCTTCGTGCATTTTGCAAGCATCTCACTCTCGCATTTACCTTTTATTTTTTATCTCTCTTTCTACCTCTCTGACCTTCACCTCTCATTTTCTCTGCGAACCTCACGCGACTCCTGTTACCTCGGCGCAATTATCTTTTCCACATTGTAAAGTACAGACAATAAAAAAAATGAAAAAGAAAAAAATTGTGAATGAGGAGACGACGTTCAGACGAGGCTGTAAAGTCCGTAAAAACGTCGGAGTTCCATTTTCCGAGTATCATTTCTGCGAGGTCGCGGACGTGACAGTTTACGACTCGGCGCTCGGAGCGAAGAGAAATAGATAGATCGACGGTATCAAACGCGTTTTCTCGGCTCTGCCGTAAAACAGAGAACTGGATATCGTAGGGAGGGATGGGGGGGGGGGGGGGGGAGGAATGACGCAGCCTTGGGGCAGCGCGGACGGTGCATTACGTCGATCGCGAGCGAACGAGCGAACTCGGACTCTCGAGCTCCTGTTCTTTGGCGCCCGAGGGATCGAGAGAAGAATTTCCACATCGGTGTCTTGTGTATAGCTATAGCTAAGTATGTTCAGACGGTATTTCAATCCATCGCTCCTCGTCCTTCGGTCACGCTGCGACATTCCCGACGCGGTCCAGATGCGATATAAAAAAACGTTCATTCATTTGGACCACAATTAAATAATGTAACATCATGTAACAAAAATTAATAATAAAAAAATAAATAAATAAAAATTCCCATACGACGAATGACTCGTAACTTTATCGTCTCCGGATTATTTCTCGTGGGTCGTGAAAAATCTCGACAAAAAAAAAATTACAAAATGTCGAGTGCGTAGGTCGCAGAGTCGACGACAGGCAGGTGCGGATTCGCTCGTCGAGAGGGATAAATTCGCCGCCTACTACGAGAAGAGGCGAAACGCTCCACCTGCCCGGGTTGCCTGTCGCTGTCGAGTCGCGGGGTCGTGGCAAAATCCGCTCGTTACGTCGACGAGAGGAGCAAAACCAGTCGCCGCGAGAAACGTCTTTGCCCATTAACCTTAATACGCTCGTTTGCATAGCTCTCCCCCCGACCCCAATCTCTCCTCCTCTATTTCTCCCTTTCGCGCCCTAATACCCGGCTATATAATATTATAGGGAAACCGAACGCGAAGAGCGGGAAAGTTTTGATATAAGGGGTTACAATGTTCCTCTTTGAGTGCCCGGCAAAATGCTCTAATAATGCAGCTCGAGAGAACAGAGGGCAAAGAGCCCCGCGATGCTATTATATACCATATCTATACGTATAGCTATAGATATATAGCTATGTATCTGCACTCCATAGTACGCAGCATAATACGCGGGCCGCACATTTGTCGGGCACTTTTGTCCAGTGGCGAACGTGCGAAACCCGGGAAACGCGAGATTCGAGGGGCATTTTCGGACGTCGGAGCGAGAAGCCATGGCAAATATTTATCCCGAGATTATTGTGCCTGGGCGTGGAAAAAAAAAAGAAAATAAAAAAAAATGGAGCGTGCGTGGAAAACGCCCTCCGCACGCGCCGCACGGAGTCGGCAAACACTCCAAGTTTCCCGGGGAATAAGAGAACTTTTCCTCTGCTCGGAGCCTGGCTTTTGCGCGGAAAAAAGAAAAACCTGCGACTTGCAGTACATGGCCAGCGTTCGCCACCCTTTTTTTACCCCCACCTCTCCCATAACTCGTGGTTTATCGCCGGGTACATTTAGTAACTGCGTTTGGTGAGTTTATTTGAAAAAGTTCGGCCCGACGATTCGATTGTTTCGATTCAGAATCTTTTTTTCGATTTTGCTTTCTCTACTTTGTGAAAATCGAAATTGGGTTAAAAAAAAAATCTTCGCGTCTGGTGAAAAGTATAAAAAATCGTGACGGCGCAGGTCGATGGCGTCGGACGCTGAAGAATAATTACCGCGATCGCGTTGCGTCGGTTGCGCCGGAAGTGCCGCTCGAAAAATCGAACGACGTCATTTTTCTCGGCACAAACGTGTGGCGGCCGATCGTTGATTCACGGCCGGCCGATCAGCGACGAAAAATCGCGGTTCCCAGCCGACTCGACGACGCGGCCAACGGGTCAGAAAAACGAAGAATCGATATTCGAGGCTTGGCAAAAAAAAATGTATCACGGAACATTTAGCGACAGGTTCGCCGGGATTTTCGGTTCGACGTCTCTGCGTCGCTCCGAAAACTGCGCCAATTTAAATTATGCAGATTGCCGTTCAGACTTCTCGACGTTTTCCAGGACTCGAACTCGGCAGCGTCGCTGCAACTGGGTCGGATCTCTTGTTATACGGTTGAAGTTGTATAATCCGAGGAAATGTCGAGCGGTCGATTGGGCTCTGCGAAATTTCGCGGCTCCTCGAAATCGACCTTCCTCCAACCTCGTTCGTCGCACGACACTTTTTATGCTAATCTCGTGGCTTAAAAAAAAACAAAAATAAAAAGAGGATTTGCATAACAATTGCAAAAGAGCGCATTGCAGCTGCAGCAGCTTTCGCAGTCTGAGCGGCGGGTCAACGACTACGTCAACGACAGAAGGACAGCCGCTTGGACCCTCAGTCGTCGCCTCGTAAAAGACGACGGTAATATCTCCTCTGTCTCGCGGTACTCGGAGGGTGGAAAATGTGAAAAATATTTTTCTCGAGTGGGTTAACGACGACCTTTCGTAGGTGTGGAGACACGCGAGGCGAACGTTACGCCCGAGACAGCACGGAAGAGCGAGCGCGCGCGCGTCGGGTTTGCACAAAGAATGAAGAGAACTTGATCTTCTTTTCGCTTTGGAACGACAGTTTGCGAGACACTGGTTGAGAAACAAGAGCTCGAGGAGGAGCAGCGCGCGCGAGGCGAAAGAGGCGAATCCGGGAAAAGACGGGACACACACAGAGGCGTGAAAAAGAAGAAAGTCGAGAGGGGTTTGACAGGCGACGTGGGGGAGTGGAAGGGGGACGGAGAGAAAGCTGCGAAAGAAAAACGTGTAGGTTTATGCAGAATCGCAGTGCAGCCATGTCATGTACTTACGCTACGAGGTAATAAAAAAAAAACGTGTAGGTGTAAAGCCACCTACGAGATAACACAAAAAAGTGTAGGTGCGAAGCTACCTCAAGGCAACACAAAAACGTGTAGGTGGAATCCTATCTACGAGGTGATGGAAAAAGTGTAGCTGTGGATCTTCCTACGAGATAACACAAAACGTGTAGATGCGAAGCTACCTCAAGGCAACACAAAAACGTGTAGGTGGAATCCTATCTGCGAGGTGATGGAAAAACGTGTAGCGGCGGATCTTTTTACAAGAAAATACAAAAACGTGTAGGAGCGAAGCTACCGCAAGGCAACGCAAAAACGTGTAGGTGGAATCCTACCTCGCAACACAAAAATGTGTAGACGCGAAGCTACCTACGAAGAAATACACAAAACGTGTACCTGCGTAATCATCTACGAGCTAATAGGCATAACGTGTAGTTCCAAACCTACACGTTTTTAATAATACAAAAACGTGCACAACACTTTTCGCGTCTTAGGTAGCACCAAACCTACAAGGCAACACAAAAAAGCGTACGTCCGGATCCTATACCCAACCTAACCTATCAACCCGGTACACGGGCGGCCACACAGCTTCGCTCTCGGAGCAGAGAGTAAAGAGCACGCGCGCCACTGCCTCTCGGGACCTCCCAAGTGTGACAGAGGTCGTCGAGCGGTAGTGCGGAATGCTGTACGGGAAGTTCAGGCGAGAGAAATGCGGTAACTCCTCGCAATGCAACGGTACGATTCGTCTTTTTTTTTCTTCTCATTTCTCTCTGCCTTTTCTCTCTTATTTCTCTTCTTTTTTTTTTCGTCTTCTTTGTTGGCCCCGCACACGCGAGGGAGACACTGAGGGAGACGAGGACACGAGAGCGGAGAGAAAGAAGCCGAGAGGTATTTAAGACGACGCTGCGCCGTCTGTCCGCCGTCGTGTTGCTTCATCTCTGTCGCGCTCACGTGTTGTGCCTCGGTCGTGTGTATTCAAAGCTGTTTTCGCGCTTTCGCACCCGGAGCCAGGTGCACGAATTCTGACACAATTTTTTTATTTTTATTTTTTCATATCGCTGCTCACATCGATAGAAAGAAAAAATGCTGTCTCCTTGACTCCCATTTACGCAGAGAACCCAACCTTATCAGGCGAGAATCGCATAATACACGAAAACCGTGTATGACGCTGGCGGCGACGACCTTGAGAGATAAAATATTAATTGAAAGCCTTTGACGTCAAAGGCGCGGGTGGCGCGTTTCACTTTGCTACAAATTACATTTTATACGCTCTCCTCTCCGTGTAATAAACTTGCCGTAAACTTTCCCATTAGTTTCCGGGAGAAGCGTTCTCAGGTGTTCCTAATTGCGCCGCGAGTACGCGACCGCGTTATATTTCCTCCGGCAAAGTTTGAAAGTTTTACACAGCGCGCGCGCCACTTACGACGGACGTCATTGCGTTGACGCTGAGAATAGAGTGCGAGTCCCATTGAGGGAATTGCGACAGCTCAGCAGCGTCGACGTTTCTCGTGGAGGTGTGGTATACACGGGTATCGAGGCGCATCTGTCGACACCGAAGGATTCTCGCGAAACCACCGGGGAGATCGATGGATGCACTCGAGCAAAAACGCTTTATATCCAGCTTACAATGTCCTCCGTAACGTGAGGTAGGTAACACACGTACTGTGTATACCTATATATGTCTCTGTACACCTGTGTATACCGGTGTATGCCTATATATGTCTCTGTACACCTGTGTATACCTGTGTATGCCTATATATGCTTGTTTGCACTTGTGTATACCTATACACATACCCTGTGCACCTATATAAATGTGTATCAGCTGTGCCGCAAGGACTACTGAATATATCCTGGCGGTTCAGTCGTCGCGTTTATTCCGCAACGATTTTTCCATCGTGCACTTTCAGTTGGAAATACAGTATTCACAACGTCTGCCGTGGGCGGGGAAGGGGGGGGGGGGGAGGCGCTCCCCGCGATTGAAATGGATTTCCAGCGCTGACAACCGTTTCTCGCGACAGGCGCGTCAAAAGTATCCGCGATATAAATTCCACATCGAAATCGTTCTGTCAACTCACCTTGGCTCCCGACGCGTAAACTCGAATACCTTAAACGCGGATTTCTTCTCCATTCGAAGACGTCAAACTCTTATCGACGAGACGTGAAGAATTAAATTAATTCGATTTTTTATTTTCATCGACACTTTTATCGACTCGACGTCAGCAATCTTTTTGCTTGGTTTCTGGTTTGATGGACGAGGGAAGTCGGTTCAAAAAATTATTCAGCGATTGCAGCGATAATTGTTATCAACGACTCGGTCACAGATGATCTTAATCAAAACCCTAGGCGCAGTGATTAGCGCACTGATAAGGGTCGCGCGAGACTCAAAGGGCCCTGGAGGGGGCTTAAAAGTTTTTCATCAGAGAATATTTTGCCGCTGACGTGTAACCCCGGAGGTCAGCGAGAGAGGAAGCGAGGATTGCGCCGAGAGCGCAGAGCTTTACTTTTAATTACGCTGCCACCCGGAGTCCCGGGCGGCGCGTTAATTAATGTTTCGACGGATTTTCATCCATGGCTTCCTTCCTCCCGTTTATTCCGCCGCGGCCCGAAAACTCGACGGCGCTCGTCCTCTCGCACTACGCTCATATATATATAGCATCACATACGACATATATATACAGTTCACACACGTAGTGGGATTTAAATATTCCACCTCGATCTGCGTGAGTCCGAGCGTCGTGCTTGGGCGTCGCGAAAAAAAAAAGTATATGAATAATAACCAAAGCTCACGTTTTCCTCGCGTCACGTGTGCGACGCGAGGAAAAAACGCTCGCGAATCGCTGGAACTCGGTGTAATTTATGCATCGAGAAGATTGAAAAAACGCATTCTCGCTCCGCGAAAACGATGGCGAGAATTGAAACGTCGAGTTGCGATTCGGGGAAATCGATGAAATCGCGTTTTCGGATAGGAAAATGTCGTCCATCACTTTTGTCGCAGTGTGAAAAATTAAACTGGGATTCGGACCAGTCGATGTATACTCGAATTCTGGTTTTGCCTTTGCACCTGGTTTGCACGAGGAAATTTCGAGGCTCAACGTCGCGAGTGCCTCGTTTGAAACAGCAGCCGACGCGAACACCATTTGCGCGACTCTCAGCGGCGGAGACCGCAATTTTCTCCGCATCAGGATCGTCGCAACCTGGTGTGGAACTCGCAGCCCGCAATCCACCGCGGCGAGCAGAGTCCGCGACCGCAGGAGCCAGCTTGGTGTGTTTGCTCGGACGTCCCGTACGTCCCGTACGTTTGGTGGGAAGTGGAACGTTCACCCTGGGAGCTTTCCTCGCAAGCAGCGACGGGACGTTAGCGCTTGTCCGGTTGATTCGAGGATAACCAGCCCCGAAGCTATTGGGGCTGCGTTGAGGCTGGTTGATTCGGGGATAACCAGACTCAACATTACTCCGATTCAACGCGAGACCAACGATGAAACGAATAGCCAACCCGACGTATAACAGCAAAGTTTCTATGAGTAAACGTGAAATCCGACCGTGTAAACGTGAAACCCACGTAACAATATTCTGAGCAATATTAAACACTGAGAAAATAAAATTACATTAAATTGAATGTTCGGGTCATATTTATTTATAGTACAGTAATTTTAATAACTTGCTTTAATTTTGCTGTACAGGTACTACTTTAATGTTTTTAATTTATTGTAATTTCATTGCAAAGGTACTTTAATTTTATAGCACAATTGTAAAGTAAATTTAATTTACTAGTTTACGGATAAAAATTACCTGTCTTTTCCGACAGTGAAGCTTTCATACAGCCTGACGTTTCGAATAAAGCGAAAGTTTATTCGCTTTATTTGAAACGTCAGGCTATACGAAAACTTATTTACCGCCGGTTGCACGTGGCGTTTTTAGTACACGCGCGGTTTTGATTCGCCCGCGGAAAATACGATCCTATGTATTTTACGTCTCGTGTCTGGAGGCAAAAAACATTTCCCATGAACCCTTCGACGCACCGTCGGACCGTGAAAAGTGGATAACGCGGCCGACCGAACCGACCCAAGTTTCTGTTTATTTTCTGGGCGAGGGGAGAGGTGAGAAGCCCTCCTTCTCCGCTCCTCCCCTCAGATCAGCGGGGGCGCCGCCCCGCGGCCTCTAAACTCGGGACCGCGTCGGCCCCCCCGGTAATTCCTGGTAATGGAGAAACAGTGTAGCGGCCTCCGATGGCGCGCGGCGACCGCCGATATCGCCCGACGTGAACCGAGTGGTTCGCCGGCTCCTAACTTTTTGCCATCCGAACCTGCCAAGTCGCTTCCATACGCGATTCCCTTTCCCCCAACCTCCCTCCCCCCCCTGTAGCTCCATGTCCCCCCCTCCCAGCGTTCATCGATCGACGTGGGAATATGAAAAAGCTTCTCGCGTAAACTTGCCACTTCGTTGCGGCCGCGAGGCAGCGAGCGTCGAACTTTGCAAAATGTTTGCAAACTGGTCGTGACGTTTCCGTCGAACGCTGTAAAACGTTTGCGCAAACGCGTTGTTCGGGAGAAGGTTGGAAATTATTCAGACTTCGAAGTGGATTTCCTGATAACTCCTGATACGGGACGTTGGTTATTCGTCTTGTCGTTTTAGTGATAGAGTTGGTGTCAGTTTTGAGAATAAATTCCATACAAAGATAGGAGCGAAAACTATCAATAAAAATTAATACAAAACAAAATTATTAATTCGACCAAACATTATTATGTTTAGTCAATATATTATAATTGTCCTATAAATGGGTCAAGCCCGTCAATTTTTTTTTTTTTTTATTTCAGCCTAGTCGATGTTTTATTCAATAAAAAATATATAAAAAATAAGATTCCGCCGACAATTTATTTCGAAACCGGAAGCTCGGCGACTGCAGCGCCACGCGACACGAAGAACGCCTGGAATTCTCGACGGACGCGAGTTACGCGAAAGAGTTCGAGCAACGAGAGTAAAGCAATTTGAGGCGCGGCGCAGGGGGCAGCAAAGTTTGCCGCACCTCGTCGAGTGGAGAGCACGTCGAAGCGGCAGCCCCCGGACGAGCGATACGAGGAAAATAAGGTGTGCAGTCGCTCCGGGAGGCTGGGGAAACTCGTCGAGGTGTCGGGTCGTCGTCGGGGCAGTCGACGCTTACTTACATCATCCCTGTACCTCGAGCAAACGTCCCTCGACGATGGAAACCAATTTCCGAACTCAAAACTATTTCGCAACGCGAGGAATATACATTTGAGTTACCTGCGACGAGATACGAATCGGCTCGCAATGCAATTAATACGAATTAATATGATAATAAATAATTATGTGGCTATTTACATAGTAAAAATCACTATATTCCGCATTGTTAACCCATCAATTTTTCTCAGCGTTTCAATTGCCTGGAAACTCTCATTACATTTGGTCCGCGATGAGGCTCCTGGCTGTCAATTTTAAACACATGAATTTCCGCTAACATCGGATTTCCATCCAAAGGGTAACAGCCGCGGTTGGCGGGTGTGTAATGTGCGCCCGCAGCATTTACATTGTGTGTAATCGATACAGCTTTAAAATTCGGATGGCTCTCGCGTGGCCACGGGAAAATATACCCAGTGACGTCCCAACGGCCCTGAATGACGACATCCACATCCTCGTGCACAGAACGACCGCGTGCGTTTCAGCGTTTACGGTTTTCCCGGATTGGCGTAATTTTATCGGGACGCCTGCGGTTATCGACGCACGCGTCATCACGTAATTCATGATTACGCGTCAGCACGTATAATTTGTGATCACGTGACAAGTGATTTGGAATCACGCGTAACACGTGATTCGTAATCACGCTTAAAACGTGATTCGTAATCACGCGTAACACGTGATTCGCGCAGGGAATATTATATCTTTTATTATATCTTTTATCACTCACGTCCTGCACGGAGAGAATCCTCGTAGCGGGTTGAATGCTGCTGCTCCTCGAGCGCGGCCGATGGTGCAGCGACTCGGCGGTGTCGTCCCGCGAGCAGACGCCCCGGTACCACGGCAGTCCGCTCGAGCTGTTCCTTCGGTTTCGGTACTTTCTCCACGCGTGTCTGGAATCAAGGACACACGCACAGGTAATTCATCGCGATGCAATTGCAATTTTTTCCATACATATCACTTGCGATTTTTGACGAAAAAAAATGTTTGATTTAACGAAGTTTTAAACCCCTATCTGATGGGAAATTTTCCGCTGATTCCAAATATGACCGGTTTTTGCCCGAAAAATAAAAAATTTGAGGAGAAAAACCCGAAAAACGATTTTTCACTTTTTCCCAATTTAGGCACTTTATTAAAATCGGTGTAATTTTTCTTTGGATCAATATAATCGGGATTTTCTTTTTGCATTCGAAAGAAGACTCTTGAACGAAGAGAATGCCGCCAGGCGGAACGCGATATCTCGATTTTTCAATTTTTTGCAGATTTTTAAATTTGACCCTCAAAAATCGCATATTTTTTGAAGGGGTACCCCTTGCGTTTTTTGCGAAAAAAAAAATTTTCGATTTAACGAAGTTTAAAAACCCTATCCGATGGGAAATTTTCCGCTGATTCCAAAAAGCACTGTTGTTTGCCCGAAAAATAAAAAATTCAACAAGAAAAACGCGAAAATCGATTTTTTGTTCTGCCCATTTTTTTCTCTGCGTCTGATGTATCCATTTCACGGGAGATGAGGGTTGGGACGGAGCAAGGGGGTTGTTCTCGTGTTCTCGCGCGTGTTTGTGAAATTTAGATCGGTAATCAACGTCGACGTTGAACAAACGGCGGGTATCGAATCGCTCGCTCCGAGCGCAGCCCGCCGCGGCGAATCGATTTTCACGCGGGGATTCGGATTTATGAAAAATCCATCGCGAAATCACGCGCAGGGATTTCGGTCCTCCGTGAGTTTGCACCCAGGGTGGATATGAAAAATTTATAGCGCGAGCCACCTGGCCGACGTGGTCGAAGGTGAGGCGAAGGAATATCGATGGAAAATTTCAATCAATCTGGAACCAAGGCTGGGATGGGGGGTTCGAGGGGTATGGCTTATCCGATCCTGGGTGCAAGTAATGGGGTGACGTTACGCATGCATGAATAAGCCGGGCGCGAAACAGTCGATTCTACCGACGGGGAATCCGGTGATCCGGGTGCCATTGAATTGCCGACATTAATCAATGTCAATGCCCCAGCTTCCGCCTCTGTGTCTCTGTCTCTCTTCGACCCCTAAAAAAAAAAATCTACGAGAAGAGAAAATGAGTCCCGTATCTCCCGTCCGAAGAAGCTGAGACTCCACGAATGCCAGCTTCGAACCACCGAGTTCCAATAATCCTCCAACAAGCCATCAGCCATCGAGATAAAAAAACAAGGTCATCAAGTTTCTTCGGTTTAGATTTAAAACCTTCGGTCGAGTTTTTCACTAAAATCGGAGGAGAATTTAGGTACCATTCGAGCTTGGGCGAAATGACCTTCGGAAGCCGAAACGTCGTCATCATCATGCACCAAGGGATCTTTTTTCTGATGGAAATCCATCGATACGTCATACAGTGATAGTAGTCCACCTGGCAGTAGTCGAGGTGGTCCTTATCGCTCCGCTCCAGCGAAGCTCTTTCAACGGAAGCTGAGTTCAGGCAGTCAACTCCATCGCAGAGAGGTTGAAGTCCATCGTCGGACTGGACCGACGGAAGAATTCAGGCGTCATTCGGGCTCAAGTCGAAACGACCGAAGGAAGCCGCGAGCAAGACAGTCAAGACACTCCTCTATCTCTGGTCCAGGGATTTCCGGACTGGAAGAAACCACGCGGAAGTCGGATCTTCAGGGGTGGCGCTTCAGGATTCGCGGAAACGTCGACGGCTTACGCGAGGGATTCCGCGTCGCAGCTCCCGCAGCGACGAAGAGAGCGAATGAAGCGCAGATGAGCGAGGAGATAGCGGAGGAAACGCCGATCCTGGAGTAACGCGTTTAGCTGTAAAACGCCGAGGTAAAACGTTTATGACCTGCACCCATCAAAGTTACGTACTGAGACGTGCAACGCGAGCCTCGATGCCGGTGTCCTGTATCCGTCGATGCGCTCTTTACTCGTCGCACAACATTGTCGTGTCGCACTCCAGTCGCTCCCGGACCAACGACGTCACCGAGTATTTTCATCTGTCTAAAAGCCGGACGGTTCTCGCTCAGGATTCACGACGAAGCCTGCACGGTTCTCGACCCATTTGCGGATTCACTCGGCGCGACCGTCGCGCTCGCGGAGTTTGCATAAAAAGAGATTGAATCAGACCCCTCCCACTCCCTCCCACCTCCCTCGCCCCGAAGCGGAAAGGGCGGACGGGCTAATTACGTCCGAGCCGCTTTTCATATCGCTGAAGTTGATATTGGCTTGATTTTCCATTACCCGCGCTGCTAATAACTCTCTGAATTAAAAGTTGAAATTTCGAAACAAAAAGCTTTGCCTCGGGTATTAAAAATGTAGCTTACGAAGAAGAAGCCTTGTATTAAAAAATCCTAACAAAAATATAAAACCAAAATACGATTTTCCTAGAGTTCTCAGTGGACGTTCAACCCTTCGTGGTCCCCGGGGTCAGATTGACCCCAAATTTACTTGGAACTACTGTGCAAGTCTCTGGATAGTGGTGACCAGGAAGGGTTGACGTCAAACGTTTAAAATGCGATGAGTGAATGGCTTTTTACTAACCTTACGCCGAATCCTATTGCCAGGGCAGCGATGAGGGGTAGCAGCGTCGAGATGCAGGCCAGGAAGACGGTCTGCATGTCCGAGAACGCGGCGAGTATGCCTGGAAAAAGGAAACACACACAGTGACCTCTTACGTTCGTTGAACGTGATAAAAATTTCCAAGCTTCGAAGGAGCACAGGAGGGTCGTAAGGGTGAGGGAAAGGGGTGTGGAGGAAGGGCAGTGGAGGTCACGTGTGGTGGTAGCACGGAAAATAGCTGCAGGGGTGGGTTCTATCCCGGGCATAGACGGCGGGCGGTGACCCGTAAAATACTTTGCTTGCACAGCAGCGAAACTCAAGCGGCGAATCCGCCGGCGAAGAACGTTGCACGCACGTCGAGATCGAGGCCGAGTGCACACGAGGCAAACCGGAAGCCACCGAGCTCTGTACGGACGAGTTTGGGGACGGCTGCGGGGCGAGCAATCGAAATACCCTTGCAGCTTGCTACCCTCGCTTGCTGTGTGTGCTGTACCCACCCCCCACCTACCCTCAACCCCCGAAGCCGACCCCGTAACCCCGTTCGCCGGCGTTTGAGACCAAAAGCTCTCGCCAACCCCCAACCGCCGCGTCGGTTCGAGTCAGTTCTAGCCGTCAGTTGGTGAAAGGGGCGCGCGCGAGCGCCCCTTTCACCAACTTTCTCCCTTGTTACCCCGACCGCGATTTTCCCTACAAAGGCGATAACAGAAAGCTCCCCTCCCCCCTCCCGGGTTCACCGAGCTGATAATTAACCCCGAAGCGTGTGTGTTCAATCCTTCGGCTCCAATCTTCTGTGCTGGGAGCAATTAAAAAAAAATGCCAGCTTTTCATTTTTTCGTTCAGCATTTTTTTTGTATTTTAATTTTCATCAGACGTGTTGCGATGTTGGAAAAATTGTTCGGGGCTGCTTTGTGGCGGATTTTCAGGTTGCTGTTCGGGATTGGAATTTTTCGCGGTGGGGGTTGGGAACCGTGTAGCTGTTTGTGCTGAGTAGGGACCGGAGTCTGGTGAACCAATCGCGAGGGTGGGTCTGTTGCAGTCCGATGCACTGTGTCAGGGGGCTTGACCGGGGCTTGACCAACTAATTTTGGACAGCGACGACAGACGTCAAGTGCGTCGCGGCTCGCGGTTAACCCTGCCAAGCGTCATCGCTACGCGTTGGGTGTCAGCGTCGCGAGCGTTGCCACAATTATTGCAGTTGTCCAGGAGAGACGAGGGACGAGGATCATGTTTCAAATACAACGGTTGCCACAAGCAGAACGCGAAAGGGTCGACGAAAAGCATGAAAATAAAATATCAGGATGTATTGAAAGATTTATATGTCTTAGGCACCGGCCAAAAAATTCTATAAATATATTTCAAAAATCCAAAAATGTAAAATTCCAAAAGTATAAAATTCCTATGGTACCTTTTGGCGCGTAAATTTTTTCTCGAGCACCCGAAACGACCATAGAATAGATCGACGACAGCGTATAGAAGAAATTACCATCCTGCGACCTGTCGATTTATCACAAGCTGTCGCGGTGTTTCCGTTCATCGACGGGAGGAAATTTATTCTCGTGTATTATTCAGTGGTAATCCCGCAAATCGCCTCGTGCGCTACATTTTTTTTCTTTTTTTTTTTTTTTTTTTTTCAAATTTCCCGTCGGCTACAGTTCTATTTTTTTCTCATTCCGAAAAGTGCACAATCGCCAATTTCATTGAATTCCTAGAAATGTTTCACCTGCTCAGGATTTCAACGAAATTTCATCAATGAAACTTTTTCTCTCTACGGCTGCACTCGAAAAATAATGGCGGCTCGTTAGGAAGTTGCGGCTGGTCGAACGAGAGGGTTCGATCGAATTGTGAGAAGTTCGCGATGAGCGCGGCGCACTCGATTGCCGAGGGGGCGGTGAGGGGGGAGGGAGTGGGGGGAGGGAATGGGAATTTCGGCGTCGCGAAAACCTGTGCGTTCGGCAAGATTCCGGCGCGGAGCTTCTCCGTCGGGTGACCTCGATGCTCGAGTGTCCGACAATCGGAACAGACACAATCGCTCGATCCAATTAAGCTCCAATTAAGCGACACGTAACGATGTTCCGCACTCAGAGCTTCGGCTGTTCTCGGCTGCCTCGTTCGATCTCACCGCCGCTGGGCGGCGAACTCGCGTCGCGAGACCCAAACGGGCCAGTCGAGCAGCGAGTCGAGCGAGTCGAGGACCGTGTCGAGGACGTTTGGTCGTATAACCCGCAGTCGAATATCGATCCCGCGATAAAATAATTCGCAGTCGACCGTCGACTGATCGGAAAACCCACAAAACACACCCACACAAACCAGGCTCTCAATCTGTGTGTGCGTTGCTATCGCTGCCATTGCATTCGCCTCGTATGGTCGCCTATATCGACTCCTTCATTTTTAGGTACCGCATAAAAAGGTGCAACAACGCGAAAGATGAATCTCGACGATGTTTGCGCAAATAGCGTTTGGTGATGATCACATATGTCGTCCCATGGTACCGAAGACATAACTTTTGATTTCCGATCAACCGAGGGTCTTGAACTTTTTCATAGTCATAGTCATAGTCATAGTCGAGGACCTGGATCAGAGGCTGCGACACTGAAGACAGATTGCATTATCATAAATCTCGTTACGACCTTCGGTTGTAACCTACGCAACTCGACTTTGATATCGACGCCTCTTGATTGTCCTACGCGACGCCCACAACATAGAAACTGACTTACATATAGCGTCTGGGCCAGTAAAATGTGATTCTTCGATGACTGAACGAAAAAGTACGATGTTTTAGTGGAGAAGCCACAGAATAGTCAGACACGGGTGTCAAGCTCCGAGATTTTGCAATCACGTGAAGCAAATTTCGCGAAATTCTATTCTTTTCTGTCTGAAAAAAAAAAAATCGCGAAATTGTTGAAAATTTATTGTAGCAAAATAGCAACGGATTTTCATCGCCGAATAATAAAATAAACCAATCGAAGGGTTCCTTGTCTCTGTCGGTTGAAACGTCCCGGGGTCGCCGCGGGGTCAACAACTATTTCACCTTCACCGCGCGCGGATTTGGTTTCGAATCGGTGTAATTCTTCGGAGGGCGCGCGGGCGTCGAAATCCTCGTGTTCGACCCGAGAGGGATCGCTCGCTCCGTGGGTCGCTCTCCCACGGACGGAAAGTTCCCGAGCTTTAAACCCCCGACGGCAATTTCGGACAGATCCAATAAGTGGTGCTGGATACCGAAGGATTCGCGCGGCTGCGAGCTTTCCGATTGCCCCACCGCCGATGCTGCTGCTCTGCTCTTATCGCCGCGGCCGCGTCCAAATGGAAAAGCCTCGTTCGCGGCGTACACTTTGTCGGGGGAATTTTATCCCCGATCTCCCGATCTTTCCGTTACAAGAGATTATCAAGAAAAAAAAACAACAAAAACATTTTTATTCGCTACGTTATATTTTTATTTTTTATTTTTATTCACTGCGTAATATTTTTCTTTTTTATTTTTATTCATTGAATAATATTTTGACTAAACCAAAACTCTCAAAAAAAAAGAAATTGACCAAAGGGCAAAATTGAAGAAAATCTGAGCAAGTTATATTCTTATTTTTTATTTTTATTCACTTCACAATATTTCTACTAAACTAAAACCCTTAAAAAAATAAATTGAGCAAAGGGCAAAATTGAGGAAAATCTGAGCAAGTTCCACTACATTCGACAGACTCGTGAGATCGGAGAAAAGCCACTTGCTAATAAGCGACGACCACCTCCACCACCAAGCAGCAGCAGCAGCTGCAGCGGCGTTTGAAAGGGAAGAAAAGGGAAAATTTCCCAGAGCGTCTCTTTAAGCCCTCTCGTGCCGGAGACGAAATGTTTTCAGCCCCGGCTCCATTTGGTTAAACGACGAGTGCTTAATGCCCTGCGACAACAATGAACGCGAACCAGGGGACGACGCTTTTCACTCTAAAGCGTAAAACGTCTGCGGCGTCTCGCTCCCTCTCCCCCTCATTTTCTCTCCTTCTCTTTCTTTCACTCATTCCGCTATCCACGATTCGCATTTATACTCACTGTACTCGATTTCGTCCTGCTCGACGAGGTAGCCCGTTGAATTGTAGACGTGCTGGTCGGGCTTAGCCGTGGTCGTAACCGCGGTGCCGGTTAAGGCCGTGGACGGATTAGTCGGAATTGTCACGCTATTGCTAATCGCGACCGCCAGCATGGTCGGCGGCGAGGGCGACAGGGTCCCGCCGAACTCGTCGCTAATGCCGACGTCGCTGCTACCACCCCTCGCGCTTGGTCCGCCACCGCCGATGCCGACGTCGCCCGGCTCCGATGGATTTGTCGGTGATGCGCCGGCCGCGCTCGCGGTGACCGCAAAACCGGCGCTCGTCGTCAGATTCGCGATAATGCGTCGGAGCACCCGGCCGCCCGAGCTTCTCCCCTCCCCTCGCGACATCGCTTAATCACCCCTTTTTTCAACCCCTCTTTTTTTTCTTCTCTCTCGTTTTCCTTTTTATTATTTTTTTTTACGCGGAGGACGAGTCGCTCATTCGTGAGAATTCTTGCGCCTCGGCATCGCTGCGATTTGCGTGTCGATCATTCAATTTTTTTTTTTTATTTTTTTTTATTTAAGCGACGTTCACAGAATTTCACTTTCCAACGCCTTTTCTGTCGCCTCGCCACATTTTTTAATCACTTTTTTTCGGTTTCTTTTATTTTTTTGGGATTGAATGCAAAATTCATTGAATTTTTGGAATATCACTTTTCAACGGCCGCGCGAGACGACGCGCGATTCCACACGACCGAGAGCGCCGGTGCGGCCGCCGCGCGATTCGCGCCGCTGCATCGTTCGAGTTTCCGCGAGGCTCGCGTTGCGTCCAACGGCCCCGGCGTCGATTCCCATGTGCGAGCCTCGTTGCTGGGTTTCCGCCTGTAACAGAAACATATCGATAATTAGAAACGCAAACATACCGTATTATGCGCTCGCGCGGACGGAAGCGGGGCAAACAACGTTAACGCGCTGCTCGGATATGGAGTCGGATCAATTCGGTCGCATAGCCGGGTTATCGACAAAGTTGACGCGATTGCCACTCCGCGTAGCTCGACAAATTTGTCTTTGATATGCAAACAATATTATTACGGATTTTGTGACGGACTGTTATGTTTAAAAAAAAATTAAATAAGAATAAAAAATTATATGAATATGTTTTACTTATTTTTGTAAATTATATTTATAAATGTGCTTATTAAATATCCGCTCTGTGCGGTAAATATCGTCGAACATTTTTTTTTTAATGAGTGGATATGCAAACAGGATCATTGTCGATTTTCAAACAGCAACCGATCGCCACAATGCTCATTAATCTTGCGAACCAGGTAAATAAAAATCCACTGCATATTCATATACGATAAATATTGTTCGCATAAAATTTAAAAAATTCCCGTGAACCGAATTCTGGGAAAAATCGTTCGAATCGCTGGTTATTATGCCTTCTGTAACCACCCTCTGAGCTATTCGTTGATTAAAACGAAATAATATTGGTTTTTTCTTGCTATTTATTTAACGCGAACCCCAACCAAAATGTTATTCAGCCTTCGTGTAAATACGACGTGGAATCGAATGTTCCGAGAGATATTTGAAAATTAACTTCTCCGACAAACAGAGTTCGTAGCCGCGATTGATTACCGTGGGTCTCGTCCCGATGGGTTCGATATCCACTCGCCGACACCGTCGAATGACATTGATTACTAATGGATCGAGTTGCAGCGGACGAGCCCTGCTGCCCGCTCGGCAAGGGCCCGGGTATTACGGTATAGTGTCGGGTGATACGACCGCGTAGTACGCGGGTAGCGCTGTCGCCGAGTGGGACAGCAAATTTTGCATCGGATCCGCGATACGACCTGAAACTCTTGCTGCTTCGCTACTGTTTCAACGCAGTTACCTGCCAAAACCACTAGGACCGCGCTTGGCCATGGAGCAGTAAGAGTTACAGCGCACAATTCGGACGGAATCATGTGGCACTACTTTAGGGATGCATGAGTCTTGCCTTCAGGATATCGAAGAGTCGAACCTGTCACCGAATGGGGTAGTGAATTTTCTATTGGATCCTGGATAGGATCCAATAGAAAATTCACTACATGAATTGAACCCTAAACATTGTCCTCTCTTGCTATTGTCTCTATGCAATTACCTGCCTCTGTCAAACCACCCTAGTACCTACCTAGTACCTGCCTAGTACCGTCACTGATGTCCTAGCGACGCATGTAATACTTTTAGGATGCAAAAGACTTGCATTAGGATATCGAAGAGTCGAACCCGTCGCAGAATGGGGCAGCGAATTTCCCATTGGATCCATGATAGACCCTCAACATCATCCTTTCTTGCTACTGTCTTAACACAGTTACCTGTCTAGCACCTGCCTAGTACCTGCTCAGTACCGTCACTGTCATAGGATATCGAATATTAGGATATCATCTTGCGTCATAGGATATCGAAGATTCGAACCAGCCGCGCCGTCCTACAACTGTAGTGTACTCGGAGTCAGCTCGTTTCGCAGTCTCCGACATTGGAAAGATGCGAGAATAGGAAACGTCTGCGGATCCGCCGAGTTCCTCTTTTCCCCCCTGGTAGCTCGGATATCGCGGAACGTCTTTTACATAGGAATGGGCTTTCCGGCTTTCCAACGACGGTCCGAGCCACCAACTCCGAGCACCATTTCCGTGTTCTCCCTTTTTCCGCGATATTCTCCCGGTCGGGCAAATTCCCACGGGCATCCTCTCTGTGTTTTCTCCGTGTGTGTATGTTTTTCCGTAAACTCGCGAACGCTGGATGAAAACGAACGCCGGGGCCCGGAAAGCGATCGTAATAAATATTGGAATACAGAGTTCCCGTGGGCCGAGGCGTCGTGCGTGCGTTTGGCAAAACGACTGGGAAACGACTCCGCGATACGGTTGTTGTGTAACACGTCTTATGAATTTTGTCGATGGAAATAACTTCGGCATAGAGTGAAACGTGACTTCGACGCGAGTACAAATGGGAAATATTGAATCACAATGTGAATCGCAATGTGTCTTCCTATGAGCGGGTTTTGGGCCAAGAACAGCAACGATAAAAGGTTTTAAAAAAACAAGACATGGTAGTTTTTCAACAATTCATTTTTCACAACTCGTGTGACGTGAAAAAAAAATGCATTTGCAGGTCTGCAGGCTGCATAACGACACAGCTATTTATGCATTTTTCACCTGTTCTTCCCCAACGACATCTTCGACAACGACTTGCTCCTTTTTGGCAAATGGTTGTTGTACGCATTCTACTCTCGAATCCTGTTGGGATATACGGAAAATTAATTATTGATATGAGTTGATTACACGTTGCGTCAATGTGTATCGTGGAAACAAGTTTCACCTGACAGTCCGCGGGGTCTCTGGCTCCTGCGCAACTTCCCTGGATAATGTGAGGCTGTTGACCGAAGTCACACTGTTTATTGGAGAGTTCTTCCTGAAGCTCTTGGTCCTGAGGCCGAGGAACAAGCGAGCAAATGAGAATAATGCAATCAAAAAAATAAAAAGATACAAAAATTAAAAACAATTTTAACCAACCGATCTCACAGCGAAGGAGCTCCCGATCATGGAGAGGACCAACAGGACCGACAAAATCAAAGCGTAGAATTTCATGTTGATTTTCAACTGTGCTTGCTTCTACCTCGGCCGAGCCTTTTATACCCAAACACGCCGTCAAAAGTGCATAAAAGATCGACACATCGTGCGACAATACCATAAACACGTATCTTTATGTCCTCCTCTGATAAAAAAAAATCCTGGCCGAAAAATCTCGAAAAATCGCAGTCATTCTCACTGTTCATTTGTCCTGGGCAACTTTAATCCTAGAACTCATGATTTATTTTCACAATGTACGTATTTTATGGGGGCATGAGTTCTAGGGCTAACCATCGAAATTCAATCGAACATCGTTTATCCAAACCTCGAATTGAAACACCCGTTATCTCGAAAAATAAAAATCCCGGAACTTTTTCATTACCATCATAAAAACGTCGTAGTAAAAAATGTGTGATTACCGATATTAACACGGAAGAAACGTGACTCGACGAACCTATGAAACGAGTTGATTACCCCGCGTCAATTATCTTTATTTTTCAGTATCCCAACGTGTGATACTAAAAGTGCGGCGAACATTCGAGTCTCTCGCAGTTTCAATCCCACATTTTTTTTACATTTTTCCTTCCTTCTTCTTTTTTTTTTTCGTCAACTCGATCACATTACGACAGTTTTCATCCGGATATTTCAGGTTCGCAGTGAAACTCCTGTTTTCCACAGCGACCACTTTGTCCACTGCGTCCAGCGAGTCGTCCACGTTGGCGGCGATGGTGGCGCCGCTGCCGCTGCTGCCGGGCACACTCGAATAAATGACTAGACGTTGGCGTAATTGAAAGGCCGAGCGCGCCCGGTAATCCATTTTGTTCGTCGCTGTCCCCGGGTTTTCCGCCTCCGAGTCCTCGCGTTCACCATCGCGTCCCGCGGACCTCGCGACGTGTCTCGCCTCGCGACCCGCGTGTCCAGCCTCGCTTTCGCGTTCAGTCGGACCCGCTGCACCGGCTGCACTCGTTGAGCCCAGCGATGCATAGCTATTGCAGAGACCGATCCCGCTGCGTAGAAAAAAAAAAAAAAAAAAAAAAAAAATTCCGCGACGCAACGAGGGCACTCACGTCCGCCCCCTGACGATCCGGGCACCCACCCCCCATTCCCTCCCCCTCCCGGCGCCGCTTTCGCCGTTTCCGTCAATCCAGACTCGTCGAGCCGTCCGCGCCGACTGATATTTATTTCGGACGAGATTATTATTTTGCTTTTTCTCCAATCACACCGACAAATGAAACAACTCACACCAACGTCGGTCCGACTATTTTTTTATTTTCTTATTTTTTTTTTATACACAAATCACAACAGAAAAAAAATTCTCTCGTCACTGTGACAGATAAAAAAAGGTGCCAGGCAGTCAGAGGTGCGAGAAAAATAGGGAGCTCGAGGCGCTATTGGTAAGAATTGACGATTCAACGCGATCGCGAAGCGAGAAGATCGAGTTCGAACGATTCCGCACGGAGTCACCTCGCTGCTGCACCGACGATCGTTATCGAGGCGCCCGGACGTCGCTTAATTTTATCGGGCCCACGTCGAGAAACATTATCGTGTAAAGTAACACCCCCCCCCCCCCCCCAACCCTCCCCCCTCCCCCTACCTCACACCCAGGCCGTATAGCGGCGCGAGAGCCTGCGATCTGATTTTTACGATCGCCCCTAACTCCGATTTATACGGTGCGATGCACATTTTCCCTCCCCCCCCCCCGCCCCTCCCTCCTTGCGCCGCGTTTTCTCATCCAATCCTGGCGCGCGCCGCGTCCGATCCTCCACGCGCCGCGTCTTAATAGCCACCGATAACGCTTCTTCTCATCCCGCGAGTCGCAGTTCTTTTTCCAACGCGATATCGCGAGGTTTTCCCGCTGAACGAACGCGCTTTTCCGCCATTAATTAATTTTTAATGGAAACTCGTTGAAAAAAAAATCGATACGGCCCGGGGGCGTCTTCCATTTTTTTTTTACTTTTTTTTCTCTCTCTTTCATTCAGCTACACACAGATTCATTAATTACTGTACTTTGGAATCCTTCGTAATCCGACCTAAATTGGACAGGTTGATTAATCGATTTACACCGGCTCCGGCAGCGTAAATCAGCGGGTAATCCGGGTCGAGCGAGCGTTCCGGGACTTTTCTGAAAAGCGAAAAGTACGAATATTCGTTTTTCACGATAATTCGATTGCCTCGAAAAAAAATACAAAAATAAAAATTCTTCTATTCGAACGTCACGAAGATGTGAGTAAAAACTGCAAATACGCCAATTCGTCGTGGTCGTAAATTTCAACCGCTTTCGACTCGGCTGTAAACGTAATATGGTTGGCTCGTATAGTTCGAGGCTTTGAGCTACGAGAAAAAAAAATCTTTCTACCCCGAAGCAAAATTTCGCGCGTAAATCTCGACGCGATAACTTTCTCCGGCCGACGTCTCATTAACGACGCATTAAAAGCGGGATTTTCGCTGAGATACGTCCATCCCCCCCCCCCCTACCCCCCTTATCCCCGGGGCTATTGGAATTATCCGCAATCTCTTAGTGACGTCACGGTCCACGTGTTATTACCCCTCGGCTTAATATTAATAGCGCAGTCGACGCTAACCACGTGGCCTGAAATCGACGCGACTTTATATTTATTTTTTTTTTTTTATTTATTTATTTATTTCCGTTTCCGAGGTACACCCGTGAGGGTTTTTACCTTGCTCCCCCCCTAGTTTTTCCCCTCCTATCACTCCCTACCCGCACTTAGCTAAGCTAACCTAACTTCCGTGCGTCCGCAGCCGACTTAGCTACACTGTACCGCATTTGCCGAGGGCACGGGGAAACTGCGGAAAACCCGTGCCGGTACAGACGGCATTATATATTTCTGATTCTCCAGTGTATACACGAAAGAAACACATGCTTCTTAAGTGCAGACACCAAAGTTTCTGAAAAATGCCTCCCGCTCACTGTTTGATGCGCCAGTCGATGCACGGCTAAGCGGTCACCCATCCAAGTTACGGCCGCAATCAATGCTGCTTAACTCGTGGGACCGCCGAAGCCGCACTCCGACCGCACACCCATCAGTGTCGGTGACGCGACTTTATATTTTACTAGACTAATCACACGCGCTGGCGCACGTGCCCGAGATACTTTAGCGCTGCTGCGCTCTTATAAAGCTTTAAAACGGTAAATCGCAACTAAAAAAACCCTTTTTTAGTTATTTTTGAAAAAAATAAATAAATAAATTTGTCGTTTTGCTTGTCAGATATCGTAGATCTGGCCGCCGGGCCGAAAACCGCTCAAATCAGAGTCACGAAATTTATTTTTTCAAAATATCGACTTTTAACCTATACCCTATTTAACTTTATTTTATTTAAGTCAACTTCGAATCAATGACGATCCTCCTCATCACTGCCCCGAAAAACGTTGCAGCTTTTCGTGTCCCTTCAGATGAATCGAGGGTATCAGACCGATCAGGGACCAATTGGAAATTACATTGATACACTCGGCAGGCGACACCTGAAGCCAAACGAGCTTTCAATCCCCGTTCGCTCTCCTGAATCGTAGGTGGAAGGAGGGAGCGAGACAGCCAGCCAGACAGAGCGCGACTAAGAGCGAAGGAAGAGGGAGGAACAAAACTCGAGCGCTCCTTCGATTCCATTGAATCTCCGCAGAACGGGAAAGTTGGCTCAAAGTCGTCGTGGCCCGAAGCTCCCAAGAGCGAAGCTGTTAACAGTGGCAGCAGCAGCAGCAGCAGCAGCAGCACCAGCAGCATCAGACTCAGTTTTACAGCCTCCGATTGGCTCGGCACGCCGAAGCCGCAATTCGACAGTGCAGCTCGGTTGAAGCTGTTGGAAACCCATTCGAAGGGTTAATGAGAAGTTACATCGTCGATCCAGATCGGACGAGACGAGGCAGCCCACGCTCTCGCTTCATCCCTGACGAGGGGGGAAGGGATGAGGGGTGGTTTCACCCCCACTTCCCACTCACCTAGTTTGCTCTCCTCCCCCTCCTCTCCTCCCTTCTCGGACTAATCTTCCGGCACTTATGTTCGTCCAACCCCGACGGTCGCGTATATACCTCCAAGCCCTTCGTGTCGCATCCCTTCGGGTTCCTCCCTCGCAAAGCCGCTTTGACGTCGGCCTCGACCAGCCGCATTTATTGTCATTTTCCCTCTGTGTCTTCGCCCGCTCGTTCTGTTCATTCTTCACGCGGAAACGACAGACGAGCTTTAATAAACGCGGAAGCGAGTGGCGAACAAACGACTGAATTTTCCACGCGGATTCCCGGAAAATACAGAACCGGGGCTCTCTCATTGTTCGCCCCCGAGTATATATTATTTTCCGTCGGTGTATTTTCCATTTCTCATTTTATCTTCCAGCGCGGCATTTTTTTATTTTTTATTTTTTTTTATTTACTTTTTGCGCGAGCCAAACAACGAGTATTGAAATTCGCGCGAGCTCTGCCGACTCATAAGTCACGGGGTTCTCGTGAACTCTCGCCCGGTGCGTGGGGCAATAATGAAGACCCGGAGATGGGTGGAAAAAAAAATTGGTGCAGGTGGGGGAGATTCGCGCCCGCGGCTAGATATCCGGGACGATAAAATATCGAGGGGCCGAGGTGGAATGAACCGAGTGAGGTCAGAGAGAAACGAGAGAGGTCAGAGAGAACTGTATGAGGTTGAAGTGACGGACAAAACCGAGTGAGGTCAGAGAGAAACGAGTGAGGTCAGAGAGAACTGTATGAGGTTGAATTGACGGAGAAAACCGAGTGAGGTCAGAGAGAAACGAGTGAGGTCAGAGAGAACTGTATGGGGTTCAAGTGACGGAGAAAACCGAGTGAGGTCAGAGAGAACCGAGTGAGGTCGAAAAGAACCGAGTGAGGTCGGAGCGACGGATAGAACCGAATAAGGTCGGAGCGACGGATAGAATCGAGTAAGGTCGGAGCGACGGATAGAATCGTGTAAGGTCGGAGCGACGGATAGAATCGAGTAAGGTCGGAGCGACAAAGAACCGAGTGAGGTCGGGTCCGCTGCCTCTCCGTCTCTCTCTCTCTCTCTTTGCCACACCGCAAAAAGAGAGACGCCCAGAACGCAAGTGCAACCGAGGGAAATGAGGCCGGCGCCGTCGCTCCGCGAATTTCCATAATTCACGGGTTACCAGCGAATGGATTCGTGATCAAGGCTTACAATGAACAACAATCCAAGATAGCGAACGCGCGCGTTGGCTCGACTCGGTTCTCCCCTGCCACCCCCACCACCCGTCCCGTTCCCTTAACCTTGTCTATTGTGGGCGGCCGCATTGTGTCCGGCGCACCAGCAAGTTGTATTCCCTTTTGTTTATACGAGGGGTTAGGAGGGAGGGGGTTTGGCTGTTTGGATTGGAAGGACCGAGACTCAGCCAAGTCGCGCGACTCTGCGCTCGGCCACGCGAGGATAATGCAGCCCCGAGACTCGCTGCCACGAAACTCCGGGATAGTATCGCGTATACAGTCCGACCGTCCGTGGGTCTTGCGAGTTTGCCCGGGGACCAAAACTAATTAATAATCGAGTAACAGATGCTACGTGCGGGCAAACACGAGTCGTTCGCGCGTGCGCGTTGATACGAATGTATACGTCGTCTGTGAGTTTACTCAGCTTAGGATATTGTGCCATTAGTGATTATTACACCTGGCAAATGTAATTTGTTTAATCCATTACATTTGATTTATTTTTTTCGACGAAAACAAAAGGGAAGAAAATTATAGTCGAGTGTTGTTTTCGTGATCTGTGAGTTTACTCAGCTTAGGATATTGCAGCATTAGTGATTATTACACCTGGCTAATTTAATTTGTTTAATCCATTACATGTGATTTATTTTTTTGAAACGAAGACAAAAGGGAAGAAATTTATTGTCGAGTGTTGCTTTCATCATCTGTGAGTTTACACAGCTTAGGATATTGCAGCATTAGTGATTATTACACCTGGCAAATTTAATTTGTTTAATCCATTACATTTGATTTAATTTTTAAAAGGGAAAAAAATTACAGTCGAGTGTTGTTTTCCAGGAAAAAGCGTGAAGGCTGCACACTTGAGTTTACCGGGAGGATAAATCCAAGCGAGGTCGACGGGTGTTCGTAAGCGTAAGACGCTTCTTGTTCCCCCGACTGCATCCATAAGTGCATTCCATCGCGTGTCTCATTTGTCGGCAGCAAAATGCGTGGCAAAACTGTGCAGCAGTCGGGAGTAACGGTAAGAAGGTCGGGGAGTAAGGACGGTAAGAAACAGAGTGCAAAAGGCGGAGTCGAGACGTCCCGGGGGAGTTGGGTAACGGTGTGGGCCGAGGTAACCGTGCGTCAAGAGTTTTCGCGGCGCCCACGGATTCCTCTTCGCATGCCCTTGGGTAGAACAAGGGGAGGGGGAGGAGGGAGCATCTCGTTCTACTCCACAGCGAGCGCTTTCTCACCCCTTTCTTCCCGATAGTCGTCTCGATTTCGCAGTCGTGGACTATTTGCCTCTTAGATGTTCTCCACTTCCTGCAACCTGAATGGTAGCCTCATCAAGGAACACAATCCCCGCTACAAAAAGGACGGCATACCTTGTAAGCTCGTCAGAAGTATTATTGACAATAAATGCAATATTCGAATCGACGTAAAATAAGCTCCCATTTTTCATATCTCGGTGCATTGAAAGCCTCGAGACAAAATCGATAGCATTCCGTGGTAATAATTAATAAGCTCGTCAAAAGGATCATTAAAAAAATTGCAATATCGGAATCAACGATCGGCGAAGCGAGAGAAAATAAGCTGGGAACCTTTGAACCGTTGGCAGATCGTGGAAAGAATTTTTTTAAACGCGCAACGAGCGTCCGAAGAAATATCGCGTCACGTGATCAGTCCACAACCCCAACCCTTGCCGCTCGGACGGACTTTTCCGGAGCCTGAAAAAAAATTTCTGGAAAATCTGCGCTCCCCGAGTTTGCGGTCTGCGTGACGTTAAATGGTCCCTCGTCGAGCTGGAAGACGTCAGGGATGCCTTTCCGCGCTCGGACGGTAATTGGGGCATCAAGGCGCAATTATCCCGCGCGATGAATGTCGCGAGTCCGACGAGCCGGAGGCAGAGTTGATGAATGAGGAGGAGAAAGTGCGCCCGGAGGCCTCGAGGCCTTCGTCTCTGTGAAACTAGTCGAAAAGTAGCGATAAAAAAACCGAAGCTTTCACTTCGTTCTACCCCTCAACCCACTTCATCTCCACGTGTCACGTTTTCTTCCCAGCGTCGCCGTCGCATCTTCCTCGGTTTCTTTGCACCCCCTTCGTTTCATTTCCCTCGAATCCCTCGCGTTTTCCTCGGAAATTTTCGTTAATTACGCGGAGCCCGGTTCATTAACGTCGCCGGGCCCCGGGTAAAGGGTCGAAGGCCGCGGGTTACCGCTCGCAACCACCGCACGCGGTGAGGAATGGCTATACCCATGGTTGGAGGGCAAGGGGAAGGACGCAGGGGGAGGCTATCACCGAGACACGGAATTCGGTTGAGATTTCAGAGAAATTAAATCGTGAAGCCGCGACGAGAAGCGCTTCCTGCGTTCGTCTCGTCTGATATCTTCGCTCTGATATCAGACCAAAGTCCTGATTAATCCAAACCAGCGAAATTGCTACGTCGACTCAGATGTCAACGCACTTTCCACTGGCAAAAACCAAGATCTCATTAATTTTTGCCTTTTGATACGAGAAGTAAAAAAAATAAAATAAGGAACTGATCACATCATTGCGATTCGACGAAGCTAAAGCAGAAACATAGATCATGGATCACGGAAAAGATCTATAGATCCGGGAGATCTAGGTAATTGCCACCAATGCGGCAATCAAGATACGTTATCATATGGCCAATAATTCACGCTGACAATGACCACGGTCTCTGTAAGGGATGAGAAGGAGGGGAAGGAATAGGGTGGGGGAGGGGAGGGGGTGAATAATGCAATCACCCTTCATTACCGGTGGTCGGTGCATTGTTCGTGCAATTAATCAAGCGTACACTCTGCCCACTCGCAGCCGAGACGGAGCCGCCTAATGTGGACACCAACCGGGACACTGACGCCTGTCCCGTTCCGCGGGACAGCCGTCACTGTCCCAATTACCTTTCGCCCACCCGCTTCCAATTTTAAACGCACCACTTTCTCTCACATCGCTCATGTCGCACAATGTATTTTCCCGACGTTTCTTAACTTTTCACGCAGGACGAAGAATCACGGAAAACGCGCCAGTTCCACCGTGAAAAATGTCTGCGGTTGAACGTGGCAGCAGCAGCCACGCGGTGTCTTTTTCAAGCTCGGGGAAAAAGCGCCGCGCAACGCCTCGAGAGATGTTTCCCGTTCTGCCGTCGCCGCCGACGTCGCCGCGTCTGTACCGCTCGGTTTGCTTCGGCCCCCCTCGTTCTCGTTTTCTCTCTGTGCACTTCCGGCACTTCTGCCGCTGCTGTTGCCGTTGTTGCTGCCGCGCATCACACGTCTACGTGTCTTCCTGTTTTCTCGCACTGCGAGCTACGTTTTTTTTTCCATCCATCCCCCACCTCCCACTTTTGTTCTGCCTCTGCGACGCGTTTTTTTCATCCTTCGCACATTTTTCCCACTCGCTTATTCGCCGAGTGCTCGCAGTCGGCGCGGACGTTGGTTTGTTCCCCTTGAATTTGTGATGCGCACGGATTTTTCGTAGCGTTTTTCTTTTTCGCGTTGATTTTTGTGTTTTTTTAGGGAATTTTTTATTTTTTGGGAAAACTACGGTGATTTTTTTAATCAGCGGAAAATTTGCCATCGTTGGTTTGTTCCCCTTGAATTTGTGATGCGCACGGATTTTTCGTAGCTTTTTTTTTTCTCGTTGATTTTTTGTGTTTTTTTTAGCGAATTTTCTATTTTTTGGGTTAACTGCGGTGATTTTTTTAAATCAGCGGAAAATTTGCCATCGGATAGGGATTGAGAGCAAAGTTCGTTGACAGGTTAAGCGTTTCAAGCACATTACACGAGTACGTATGATATAAATATAAATATATAGGTAACTATGTGTAAAAATGCTCATAGGGACACTCGATGCGCCTTGAGAGACACTCCGAGCGTATCTGAACCGAGTGGCGCGCCGGAGGAGGTCAAGGGGCGGCGTTGTCATCGACGCGAGCCGAAAACCCTCTCGACGAGTGCACCGACGGTTCTCGGGATCCGTGGACGTCGAGCTATCAACTTCGTCGTCGCTCGCGACCCGAGACAAAAATTACAAAGGACGACGAAACACATGTTGAACGAACGTCGACGAAACGAAACTGGCAATTTATTTAAAAAAAGAAAAAAAAACGCGACGCTGGAAAATTGAAGTGAAAAAGGCAATTACATTACGAGTGCAAATTTCGTTGGCTGCGCGAAGAATAAGTTTCGTGCATATTTTCACAATGTTTCTCGCGGAGCCGTTGTAATAATTTATCAATCCGACTGTCGCCTCGAAAAATGCTCTGACTTAATGTAAATAGTGGAAAACTCAAAAAACAAAAAAAAAAGTCATCATGCAATTCGGTAATGGGCGACACTTCAAAAAACTCGTTTATTCCCATATTTCACAATCCCGGCGCGGTCGAAAAATGCCACGGGACTTAATGCAAACAGTTTGAAACACTCGCGCAATGCGGTTGACGAAAAAAGTGTTTTCCAATTTGGCAAATGGCACAAGCGACGTTCGCTCCGAAAAAAAATTCATGTACATTTACACTCGTCGACGCGGTTCGGTTACAGCGAAAAAATGAGAGTGAATTTTTCCGCTGCACTCCAGAGGAAATTTCAGAACAGAAAATTTTCGAAATTTACCGTCACACAGCGAATTATTCCTTCCAGTTTGACACACGGTCGTATTTTCTCGTTATCTCGAGAAATTCAGAGGCTACGATATTCGGAGTCCAAAGTTTTCGGGGCGACTTCCTTAATCAAGAATTCGTCGCCGTCGTCGCGACCCTACTCACGCTTTGGCGCCTGCGGGCAGGTGCAGCCAAATTGCCAAGAAAAAATAAAAAAATAAAAAAAACTAAAATAAAAGCAACGAGTGAAATATCGCTTGAAGCCCAGGAATCCACCCGAATTACGTTGTTAAATATGTACAGGAGGGAAAGTTGCCGACGAGTGGTGGTGGTGGTGGTGGTGGGCGAAGCTAATTCAGGGAAAATAAACGAACGGAGTTTTCGTGCGTAACGCCGAGGCAGAATAGATTTTCCCGCGGCAACGAGGAGAGCCGGGGAACGCACAACGTTGATGTGGCGCGCACACACGCCATTCGTCTCTTCTGGGCGGACGAGGCGAAACATTGCGAAACGTTGCCCGTAGCGGACACACGCGGTGGGTACACATGAGAGAGATGGAGAGATACGTTTATTTCGTAGAGAGGAGAGAGAAAGAGAGATAGGTTCATTTCGTAGAGAGAAGGAGAGAGAGAGAGAGCAGAGTGGAGGGGAGGGAGGGGGTAGAGTCGATGGAGGGAGAGAGAGAAAGATAGCAGAGGAGTGGGGAGGGAGTGAGCGAGAGAGACAGAGAGTTAGAGTAGACGAAGAGAGAGATAGAGAAAGAGAAGAGAGAGACGGAATGAGAGAGGAAAAGAGAGCGAGCAAAACGCAATACACGGTATCCACCGCTTTAAATTCAGAGGAACTACGTACGCGGAGCCCGGCGGTGGGCAGCGCTAACCCAGGCACTCGTCGCTCAATTTCCCTCGACTGCGAGCGCGCGCGCGCGCACCACTCACCCTTTAATTCGCCGGTACTTTTCAGCGTGACAAATTTCATTCTTGCCGAAGGTACGTGCGTCGAATAACTCTCGCCGCGCTCTCGCCGCGCGCGTCGTCCTGGCCACCACTTCGCTGAACGGAGCGAGAAACGCGTTCCATTCGCGCGATACCATTCGACCGCGCGCGCTCGACAAAGACGAACCGGAGATCCCGGGCGCGGAAATTAATCGCCCGGTAACGAATATTCGTTCTTTTCATTCCCGGAATTGCGGCGAATGATCATCGATCGGCCCCCGTGCTTTCGGTGTATATGTGTGTCAGCCCCGGGCATCGAGAATTGGATGAGTGTTTTTTGGAAAAAATTAATGAAACGAGATGAACCATGAGAAAAAAGAAAAAAACGGAAATTTAATTTCCGTGGTTTTAAATGAAGTATTTTTCACGTCGACGCTAGAATGCGATGAGTGATTAGAAGGAAACGAGGCATTAAAATAATTAATAACGTAAAAATAATTATTAAGATATTTTTAGTTGTTGAATTTTAGTTGTGATGTCACAGTCCCACGATTTCGTTATAATAATAGTCACGTGGAAACGACTCAATTCACAGTGCGTTGCAACTATTCATTGTGGTTTCGAAATTCGTTGAACGTGGGTCGTGTGTCCGTCGGGGCTGAACACGCCGCACGCTGATCGTCGCGGTCTGGTGCAACACGGGATTTCCATAGATTCACGCGCGTATCGAAATGCGCGCATTACGGTCGATTCAATCGGTAATTCTCGCGCGCCAACGCGAATTCATCGTAATGCAAGGCTTGCGCGCGCCGCGCACGGATGCACCGGAGGGGTGGAGGTTAGGGTGGTTGGGTTGCGATTCCGGCTGGATTTGAGTCTCTTTTCGTCGGAGAGTCAATTCCGGGGAATGTGCTCTGTAATAATCGCGATTCACCGTCAAACATGCGTTGTGGTATTCCGTTTCGATTAACCCTTTAGGGTTTCGAAGGGGTTCATCGAGGTCTTCATTTATTATTATATTTTTATTTTTTATTATTTTATTTGTCTTATTTAAAAGTGTCCTGAATAGACACTTGAAATTAAATTAAAAATAAAAAAGTTTTAAGCTGGAATTACGATTCGATGGTCTTTGACCGAATTGACAGGGACAAGCTTATATATAAATGTTGGACACGGCGATAAAGGGGCTGATCGACGCGCAAGACAAGGGCAACACAAGGACAACACGAGCCCTCATCGTTTTGCCACCGCCGCGTGTAGGTAACGGCTCCCGATTCCGCGGAAAGCTTCGAGAAGCCATTCACCCAGAGTCCCGCTGGGGGAGGGGGGTAAATGCCGCTGCTATAGCCCGTAAATATACTGCGCCGGTATCAATGGGGAAAGGTTTACGGCCCGTCGGCGACGTACGCGCGCTTCCCGAAACGAAACACGTGTCGACGTGTGTCGAAGAGGCACTTTCGACGTGATACGGGTACCGGTTGTGTACCAGGTGAAACGTGTAAATATTTTAGCTATTAATTTTCGCGGGACGGACTTGATCGTGACTCGGGAAACGCTGCAGGCTGGCGACACGTTTCCGCTTCACACGAAACTCTCAATCAAAAGTTCGGAGCTTTGGACTATTTTGATGCGCAGAAATCGTAGCATTGAAAGAGTATTTTTGAAGTATTAAAAAGTGACCCAAGGACGTCGTGTCGACCTAAAAAATGCTTCATTTAAAACATCTAAAATTCAATTCCTTTTTTTCTTGATTCATTTCTTTTCATTTGATTTAGTCAAATTTAACTAAAAACATCTTAAAAATTATTAATAATTATTTTTACGTCTCGTCAGCTTCTAATATTGAATCCGATACATTCAGGACGCTATTAGCTGTGATTGTGCAATAAGAAAAAAATGACAGAATTTGCCTCGAATCAAAATTGGCCAACACAAATTTTCGATTTTTTCCTGGTCGAATGTCAGACTCAATTTGTTTCAAATCGATCAAATCGTCCCCTATACTCGGCGTAGAATACCCCATGCATACGCCATGAGCATGTCCTATGTCTGTGTGTCGACTTCCCCGTGCACGGCCGCAACATGCGGCACCGCGCGCACCGTTACGACAACACAAATTCGATTGTTCCCCGCAGCCCCGGCGACTATTAATTGCGAACGCACTCGGATGGCTCCGAAGGGACGAAACTTTGCGGGACTCAGGACTCGTGCGCCGCGGGAGCAACGTAAATTCACTAATCTCCGGTACGTATAGCATATATGTATGCAAAGCCTCGCGCGCCGCGTCTGCCGCCGTATGGAAATGCGACAATTCCGCACGGCGAAGCCGCGCGGCCGCAAACATTTCACACGCGTTGTGCGCCGCATCGCTGCTGAAGTGAATTTCAGAATCCTGAAGTGAATCCACCTTCAACTTGTCGCCGGGCGCGAATTTGGAAAAAACACGAATTTCGATATTTTTGCCGACGCGATGCGGACAATTTATCGTCGTTCGAAACATGCTGTATTTTTTTTTGCGACCAGTCGCGAGGAAAATCCCCGACCACGTCGTGTCGATTGGTCCGTCCGCCTGTCGTCGACGCTGTAGTGGCTTTTCCGCTATTGACTTTATCCGCGGCCCCAAGTTTCCACATTGTTCCCGTTTTTCTTCAGGTTTTTTTTTGCTATTTTGTTTTAGCCTACAGCCCCGGGCGAGCTGTCGAGTGGGTGCGCGAAAATTCGGGTTGACTTGGTGCGACGCGAGAGATCCCCTCGAGGCTTCACAAAAAAAAAAAAAAAAAAAAAAAAAAAAAAAAAAAAAAAATACATAGAGGTAGAATAAAGTAGAGTGATATTTTCCAGGCTTCGAGGCTTCAAGAGCGAAAAAAAGAGGGAGTACACTATAGACCGATGTTTCCGAGAGAAAAAAAAATATAGACAGCCCCCCGCTTATAAAAAATGTACAACCAACGAGTATCACTCGCGGCTAAAAAAAAAATCCTCGCACTCAGGAAAGCCGGGGAATCGCCATCGGCGTATTGATACGGCCCATTAATTCCGCTGGCAGACCGAGCGGCGGCTGCAGCAGAGGAAAAAGGAAAATGCGAGCCCTTCGACCCGGAAATCTCTCCGGGTCTTTGGACTAATCGCCAGGTGGAAAAAAAAGCTACACACGGCGCGAGCGTCCGTCGAGGGTGGTTTGACAAATGAAAGTGGGTCATACCAGCAGCCGGCCGCTCGTAAAGCTCCTTCATATTTCTGTTCCCCCTATTTTCTTTTTCGTTCTCTACAATCCGCAGATCCCTCTCGACTCGATCATTTCACTCGATTCACAGCGATCGATAGCCACATCGATCGATAGCGATTTTTCGAGATTATTCAACGTGTTACGAATTTAAAAATTCGTATTTTTTATTTTGTTAATAATTCGATATAAAAATATAAAATCTGTAGGAGTACATTCGGCCCAAACCAGACCCTGACCAAGCCCGGACAGGGCTGACACAGTTCTGACCAAGGCCTGACTAGCTATAAATTTTCTACCAGAGTCGAGATAGTCCGGATTTTTCATCCTCTTCACATACCCATTTTTTTTTATTCACCTCTCTCATAATTACAACGACTGCGACAAGACATCAAGCCTAAAATATCACTTCGACTTTAACTGACCATTGGAAAACTTATGAATTTTTTTTGCGACCAGACATCGAACCTAAAATATCACTTTGGCTGTAACTGACCATTGGAAAACGTATGCATTTTTTTTGCGAAGAGACATCGAACCTAAAATATCACTTTGATTTTAACTGACCATTGGAAAACGTATACATTTTTTTGCGACGAGACATCGGACCTAAAATATCACTTTGACTGTAACTGACCATTGGAAAACGTACAGAGTCCTATATGACAACTACACATGACTTTCCATCTGGTCCGTCGTTATCAGGTCGAGTCCTCGGATCTATACGGCACGTGTGACGCGCGCGACGCGTAGATTCCTTACCAGGTCACGAGGTTTATCGCCTGCCGCAGTTCGGGCGCAGCGAGTGCCCGAATATCCTCTTCCTCTTCCTTCCAGCACTCCGAGCGCCTGGGCAGTTAGCACAGTTCTCCCCCTCAGCCGTCACATCCACCACAAACGTCAATTACTCTCGGTCGGGAATAATTTTCCGAGTCCGAGGTTGCAAATCACGTCACCACGAAATTACACGACGACGACGACGAGACTAAACCTCAAAGTGGGTCGCACGATGTGAGAACCATAATAATAATTATTTTTTTTTTAAACGTCGTTGAACTCCCTTTGATCGTTTGAATGACAAAAAAATTGAGAAAAAGGGGGAGAGGGAAAGAGATACAGGGAGGAAGATGAGAGACAGAGACAGAAGATAGACGGAAAGGTTTAAGCGCGGCGCGAAGTAACACGGACGGCGCACCTCTGGTCGCGAGGCTGGTGATACGGACCGCCGAAGGGAGGCTGCGAAACTGAGATCCGACCGCAGAGCAGCGAGTGCGCGGGCGCGCGCGCGCGCACCCACCCCCCTCCCCCCACCTCCCCCTTCGCCCCTTGTAGCAGGGGAAGCCCGGCCAACCCCGCGGCGGCCGTGCGCGCGCGCCCTCGAGATATCGCCAAACGGCGGCGCGACGAAAATAATCCAAATAAGCTTAATTTCACCCGGCGTCGCGTAATTATGCAACGTGCACGCGTGAGAGTCAAGCGACCGCGCCAATCAGCGTCGAAAATATATTTAAATGTGTGTCCGATGATATTTAATTTTTTATGTTTTTATTGGGGGGTGTTTTTTATTTTTTCGGGGAAGTCGTTTCCAAGTCGTAGCAATCAGCGTCGAAAATAAATATGTATCCGAATATATAATTTGTTTTTTATATTTTTGTTGGGGAGTGTTTTTTTTATTTTTGTTTTTGGGGGAAGTTATTTCCAACCCGCACCAATCAGCGTTGAAAATATATATAAATATGTATCCGAATACATAATTTGTTTGTATATTTTTGTTATTGGGAGGTCTGTTTATTTTTATGTTTTTAAGGGTTGTTATTTCCAACTCGTCGAGCAAGAAAACGATGCACGCAATTAGCCTGGAAAATCGATTGTTTTGCCGGTGATATTGTACATATTTTTTGGCAGCGATTAAAACAGTCGAGGAACACCGGGATGAGGGGGGAGGGGTGAGGGGGAGGATCGCATACGTCGTTATAGGGGTTTTTATTTAGGGGGGGATCCAGCGCGGATAATGCCGGACAATAACGACGCGATCGACGCGTTGTTTCGTCGAATTATCGTTATTATCGAAATACGTCGAGTATAAAGGAATAACGAGGATTATGAACGCAGCGTCCGAAATATTAATCGTGGTTACGAAAATGTCAGTACTGTCATTCGCGACTATTGCTATATAATATTTTTTTAAGATCACTATCTCGTTTTTTCTTCTTTATTTTTTGGTAATTTTGTGATTTTTTTTGCGAATTTTCCTCAGCGGAAATTTGCGAACAGTTGCGAAAATTCCAAGACGCCTTTGTTTCTCAAATGGCCCGAGTCGCTAGTTTCCAAAAGTCCCGAGAGTTACAACTAGGAATTTTGCTCAAACTAACGGATTTAACGCGGTTACTCGAACCGACGCGGCCGTCGGTTCGAAGTTGCGCGAGCCGAGAGATCGAAATCCCCGCGCCGAAACTTCGATAAGCAGCTTTGGGCGCAACCTAAAAGCAAAATCTAATAACGAATCGGTTCGGTGTAGCGCGTTAGCCGTCGCCGCCCGTAGAAAACCCACCAGGGTTGGCTGGCGACGCGCCAGTTACCGATTACTCGTTGTCCACTTCCCGGGGGGTGACTTGTATTCAAAGTTGGACAATGCCCCGAGACCGTCGCGCATCGAACTCCGATGATAATAAATCGAGACACGGCTTCCGAGTGGTCGTCGCGTCAATAAGAATATGAAATTGGAATTGTACGACTTCGCCGATTGGCGCGACGCCAACGACCCAATTTACCGCGTCTTCATTGCGCATTAGTGCGTCGAAAAAATATCGCGATTCGGCAGTCGAGACGTTCGATGAATTCTTACACGACTCTAAAAAATGCAATGAATTTTTTTTACACGACTCCACAAGTTCAATGAATTTTTACACGACTTTCAATAAATTCACATGACTTTGTAACTCGCAAAAAAAAATTAGCATCCTACTCCTCCGACTCGCCTAAAAAAAGAAACCTCAAGGCAACGACAACATTCGATGGTTTCGCGTGACTGTAAATATTTTCCTGATTTTTTTCCAGCCACCCACGTACGCTCGGTTAAGTTGGAATTATTGAAAAAAGCTTTTCGTCGATGTCCGCGGTTGTCGTTCGGTGAACGCGCCAAAAACATCTCGCGACTCGTCGTCCGACGGGTTTTCCTATTCGTCAATATTTACGGTAACCCAGCGGCGCTCGTCGACAGACGGGGAAAGAGAGCTCGACGGCGCGGAACGGGCCGTATAAATTCCAATAAAAACTGATCAGGGCTGCTAACGAACCTCGTACAGTAGTTTTCCATCAGTGTTCGTTAATATTTCCGTAGTTTCGTCAGGAAAATTTTTGTTCGCGAAGAGGCCGAAGCGCCGGGGCTCGTCCAGGAAAAATCGATGGACCCCGGTTGGGGGTTTCCAGCGTTTCCAGCGCGGTTCTCCTGCCTCTCGCAGCTAGTGGAACGAGTCCGTATCGCGTCAGCCGCGTCCGCAGAACCCGCGCTCTACGTGCCGAGCACACATAGTTGCGGCAATAAGTGCGTTTCATTAAAACCTCCCCCACTCCCCACCCCCTCCTCCTCCAACCCCACGTAAGGGTTGGGGAGTGAGAGAGGTGTTCTTATTACAGCAATATTATGTACCCCCCTCCGCCCTTCAACCCTCTTGCAGCATTTATAAGAAAATACAAAGGGCAACTTAGCATCAAACTAAGGTAAGCTGAAGACGTTACACGAGAAAGCGAGCAATTTCATTTAATTGCCAATAGCTTCTCGTTACACTTTGTCAATTATTATCAAGTAGCAATCATATTATCGATTAATATGGATAAATATTGATTTATGTGACAATATTAATAATACTGGCAATTATTATTACGTGATTTGTCCTTCGCTCATTTCTGATGCATCGATGCACCTTTGGAGGAATAACATTTTTTTTAATAAAAAAAATAAAAAACGGTCCAGAATTAATTCCGGGCCGTTTGTCGCGCGTTCGCCTTCGTAATTCAATTTCCACAGCCTGGATCAACCTGTGTTGGAAAATATTTATTGCGCCGCGAGTCTGATAAATATTTATAACGATCGACGCGCGACGTGGTCCGGTTATTCGCAAGAATTTTCGCGACATTTGCATTTTTATTCGTCCTGCTGCCGCTGCTGCTGCTGCCGCTGCTCCTGCCGCTGCTGCTGCTGCTGCTGCTGCTGCTGATCGTATCGCGAGAACTTTCGATCGAGCGCCGTCTCCAAAAAGTCCCAGGACGGTAATTGCTCGTCGTCGTCGTTCGTATCCAGGTCGTTTCCGCCGCGACGTCCTCGTCGTCTGCGTCGTCTCTCGTGATTCCACTTCGGCGACTCCTCGCGGCTCGTCATCTCTCCCGAGCGGCTCCTCGAGTAGTCGACGTCGATGCTGACGCGATCCCACATGGGCGATGTCCCTGTCAAACAAATTTAGCAAAATTCATAAAACCGTATACATTTTTTTTTTAATTAAAAAAAAAAATCGTATAAATTCAAGTGTCGAAAACAAATACCTCTCGCCACGTCCCAGATAGGCGCCCGATTCTTCCTCAACCTGCTTCGTCGCCCGGTCGAACCGACCGACGACGTCCACGAGGCGATGGACGCCGAGTCCCAGGTCGGCAGTCGCGTCCTCACTCGCAGCCCTCTTGTCAAACTGTCATTAAACGCAAGTGTCTCGCGGTGCAGCTGCTCCCGCCTCTCAGCGACGATTCCGCGCTGACGAGTGCTCGGCGATAGTCGTGGCTGCGGGTCTACCGGTTGACACTCTGATCTGCAATGACATTAAAACAATATACTTTTACCTGCGGAAATGCAAGCTCCGTCCCTGGTTTTTTTCGCAAAAAACGTAAGGAAAAATAAAAAAATAAACTGTGACTATTTATGTATGGTAGAATTCACTATATTCGGCATCGCCCTTTAATAAATTTTTCCCACCGGAAGCTCAGAGCTTCCGTGATCAGGAAGTATTCCTCGACTTCAATCCAGTCGCGCGGGACGGAAAAGAAGGGGTGGTACCGGGGATTCAATTTGTCTCATCTCCTTCCCTTCCCCCTCCCCCAGCCGCGATCGCCATCGCCGTAGGTTCTGGGCGCTAATACCCCGAAAATCTCCGGGCAACGATATCGCAAATCTGAGGCTGATCCACCGAGGATCAGCGGATACCAACCCCTTCGAGATCGTGGCCCTAAAGTGGCACCGCCCAATTAGCCGCGGCGTCGTTGGCCCACTAGCCCCGTGCATAACGTTCGAGTAATTATAATCCGAGTGGGGGAGGAGCTGGGGGGTTGCTCTCCCCTCTCCTCCTCCACCTGGGGACCGGAAATCGGATAGTTGAGTCAGGTCGTTAAATAACTTGTCAATTTCCGACGCCCAGAACGATGCCCTGACCTTACTCAACTCGTTTATACCGGCTCGCGGTAAAATAGTTGCGAAAATCTGGTCGAACTAGCGTCGTGAGAGAAAATCGTCTCGCGATTCAATTTAAAAGTTCTTCGCGGGTCGAGGCGTTAAAAAAAGTGGAGCAGGCGGGTGAGGCTATGTATATCGATTCAACGTACGTGCTGCTCGAGTTTCCGAGATCGCGTGGGACGCTCGCTCTGGGAGATTGCTTCAGCTTCTGGCGATGCTGCTGCGTGATCGTCGTAGCGCCGCAGCAGCCAACCCCTCCCGGAAGCCCTTAAATTTCGCTCGGGAAACCCTCGTGAACACAATCTCTCCACTCCTCGGCTGTATCGACGTCGCGGGCACCGCGTTACATCGCTAATACGGGCTGTTTGATGGCTCCGCGGGAAACTTCGGTTTATGGGATATCAATTTCGTGTTCTCGAAACAAACCGTATCGAGTGGGAGTTTCGAGTTACACGAGTTTATATACGCAGAGTGGAAGTGAAGAAAAAAATAAAAAGATAACCTCGCGTGTTATCTTTTTATTTTTGATTTTTTTTTGTCGAACTCCAATTCGATGGAGAGTCACAAATTACAATGTCCCGACACTCGAGGCGCTCGCGAATTGACTGTAATTAAGGTACAATACTTTCGACGAAATTTTCGATGAAAAGTGAAACGTCAACTGCGGCAACGACTGCGACTCGCGAAGTCGGAAAACGGCGAATGTCGAGTACCGGTGTAATTAAAAGAGTGGCTGCATTACTCGCCGACGTCGCGATCCGTAGGTAGAGCTATGTATATCTATAGTTATAGCTATAGCTACATCCGCATGCAGATCGTGCGCGAGAAAACGTGAGCCAGTCGCTGTCCGGAAAACCCGAGGCTCGAAACGTACTCAGGATGATTGCGCAAGCAGCGCGGACCGAGGGCGGAAACCGTAGCAGCTCGCTCGCCCTTTCACCTCCCGCGCATTCCCATCCCCCCTCCCTCCTCCCTCCAACCCCACCGACGCTCCACCCGGTCATCAATTACAACTCGTCGGGTTTTCGCGTTTCGTCAGATATTAAACTGCGCCGTGCGTCCGTCGTCCCCTCCACCCCCATTCACCATCCCTCATCCCCCTCCCCCCATAACACCCCCACATCCCCTGAGCTACCCCGCCTTCTTTATCCTCCTCGTTACATTATCGGTGTCGCTCGACGCGCGGCAATATCGCCTTGATTAATTAACCGTCCGCCTTGTCTCGAAAAAAAAAAAAAAAAAAAAAAGTAGCCGGGAAAATTCAGAAGAACAAATACGCTGAATCTTCGGAATTTCGAGAGTAGGTCGCGATGTCCTTAGGAATTTTTAATTATGACGTTTTAAATGGCCTACGAGGGAAGCAAAAAAAATTGTCTTGTCCTGGTGGAGAGGAGGAAGAGGAGGGGGAGGGAGGGGGTAGCTTCCACTTGAGCGCGGAGGGTGATATATACGTTACCTCGGTGTATACGTCTGCCTGGGTGATCCTGAACCAGCCAAGTCCGGGCAACTGGTTCGCCGCAGACGTCGCGACGTCTCGCGCGAGACCCTTTGAACCACATCCAGCATGGCGACCCTCTCGTTCGGTGGCAAAACGGCCGCGGCCTCTTGAAGAATCTTTGGCAGACAGACAGACAAAAAATGCATTACACAAAAAAAAAGAATCCAAACGAATTCACGTCGCGATATTACGTCTACGATATAAATATGACATCACACCGAAAAAGAGCAAACGACTTGTTTCCCCGAGTCGCGTCGATGGAATATAAATTCACCGTAAAATAATTCAAAGAGGAGAAGGGAGGGACGCGCGTCGCGCTGAGATTCATTAAATTACAAGGCAAAGCTGTTGGCGTCGTGAGAAAGACGGACCGGCCCGGGCCCGGGACACGGACAGCTGTATTAGGCGCCTCTCGTGGCGCGCGCGGAGTCTCCGAGTCGAGGGCGAGCGCTCCCGGAGCCTGGGAAGGGTGGAAGGGGGAGGGATGGGGGGCGTCAGTGAAAAATAATGAGTGCCATAATAAAATATCGTTACGCCGGGCGAAACTTTTTCTCTCTGGTAATGGGGTTCTCTTCCCATCCTCGGGAGTCTATATAACGCTCCTCGCGTGTCTCTATGTAGATATAGAACATAGGGGGGGAGGGTGGGGGGGGGGGGGCCACATACGCGGGGGATAACCACTCGGTGGAAGTAACTTGCTGCGGAGTCTCTCTATCTCCTTCTCTCTCTGTATGGAAGACACCGAAAGGAGAACATTTACGAACACGGAGTATATACGTTACCCGAAGGAACAGGGCGAGGAGAAAGAGAGGGAGAAGGGAGGGAGAAAGACAGAGAGAGAGGCGAAGAGCCGAGAGGCGAACCGTCCGGTGTATCCATTAAAATTAATTTCATGAAAGCCGGCGAAGCACAACGGCATTAGCAGAGCTTTGAACAACGTTGTCCCTCCCCCACCCCTCCCTCTTCCCTCCCCCACTTTCCCTCGCGCTCGCGGAAATGAGAATAAGCGTTTCCATCGAATAATTAGCTTTTATTAGTGTTGCCTATTATATCGCCTATAAAGGAAAAACGTCGAGGCCACCTCGTATCGGGTCCGCAGCATGTTGGCGGTGTTTTGTGTCTGTGTGTGTTTATAATCACGTCTCTTCCGATCGTAACGAGCAGCTCGGGAAGTTTAAGCCTATTATCGGATTTCGATAAACAAAAAGCCCGCCTATTTTGCGTACACGTGTTTATTTCGTTAAAAGTGAAATTGCGCGACTGGTTTGGATGCTATGGTGGACGCGACGAGAAGCGTAGCCAATTATCGAGCTCTGGGTGTTTGAAATTGATTATCAGTTCAATAGGGGATGCGAGTTTGGAATTTAGAAACTGCAAATGGCTTCGGATGTCGTCACCGTTGAACACATTGAATGCTTGGATACAGTCGAATATGAATCTATAGAGGAAAAGGAAGAGGGATGTGAATGTCATATGAAAAATGATTGGGCATTAGCTAACCATTCTTCATGGAAGTTTTGAAGTGACAGGTAGGTTGGAAGGTAGGTTGGTAGGTAGGAGGCAGGCTGGTTGGTAGCTTTGTAGACATAGATAGGTTAGTAAATAGGTTGGTAACTTGATAGCTATAGGTAGGTTTTGGTAGCTTGGTAGGTATAGGTTGGTTGGGAAGTAGGTTGGTAGGTCGGTTGGTAGGTAGAAAGCAGAAAGCTTGGTAGGTAGGTTAAAGATACTGTGACTAGGGAAAAAGACACAGCGAGGTAGGCAGTTAACTAGGTTTAGGTTGCCAGGTATGGGTAAATTGGTACAGGTTGGCATACATAGGCAGGTAGGCAGATAGGTAAGACGAGACTGGAACACTGGCACTTGGTCTGGCTGCATAAAGCCATAGGGAAGAGGAAGAAGAAAAAGAAGACCCAGGTAAGTAGGTAGGTAGGTTAGGTTAGATAGGTAGGTCCATGTCGGACATAACCCGGAAGGTCGTGGTGTCTCCGCACAAAATCGAAGTGCCCTTCCCACAGGACGAGGCGGACTCCTCCTCGTCCTCTTCCTCAGCGGCGAGAGAGCCAAGTTCGCCCAGAGAAGATCACGGACTCGAGCCGGAAATTGGGTGAAATGGCGGAGCGGCGGAGAAATCTCCCGAGAACCGGAGATCCCGAGGTTTGCTAAAATAAAGTGAGAATACCAGCGGCCGCGACCAGAGCTTCGCCCTTGCCGTGTCTCAGCCGCGATTATTCCCCGAGGCTTCCAACGTCGGAAAGCACTATAACGCCTCGCGGGGGGGGGGGGGGGGGGGGGGGGGGCGTCGCGCGGGATTCAGAGTGGAATTCTCTATTATACCCGATAACCCACCAAGGTGGAGAGCTTCACCTGAGGATCGACGCTCTGGACTTGCACGCCGCGAATCCTTGAGAATAACGAACCGCACGCAAACTATATCTCGCTGTGCCATTTGTTCCCCAAATATAATCTTTCATCATCGGATAAGCGAAATTATGCGAGAAGCGAGCGAGCAAATGTTTGCAGGACTCGAGTCACTCCAGCAAATCGAGTGGCCCTGTTTCAATCGTTTGTACATCGCGTCATTGACGACGCGAAGACGACGACTGTCTTGTAATCCGCCTGTGGCGCTGCCGACGAAAGTCAGAATTGTCAGAAGAGCTTTGCAAAAGGCTCGCTTCTGACTCTCTTCTGACTCTTCTTGCGGATTATCGATTTACGATTTGCGAGCGGCTCGCGAATGCCGAACAAAGAGCTTTTAGAAGCGCCAGCGGTGGCGCCGGTAGCGACGGCGGCGGCTCAGGAGTCCCCAAAGTGGGCGTCAAAGTTGAGGGAAAATGTGAGGCCGCGTTGCAAGGAGCAGCCTCAGCGGTGACGACACAGAGCGAAGCTACGTGCAAGGCGCGAGGCGTTGTCAAAGCTTGAGAGGCTGAGGAACCGGGTTCGAGGGTCGTGAGGGAAGGGAAGGGGAGGGGGGTACTATCCATGGGTAGAGGCAAGAAGGGAGTGAGGCTTGTCTAGCCCCGGGTCTTGGCATCCACGATGCACCACCACCCACCTTTCATCCGATTAATGGTGCGCACTCTCCATCTTTCTCTCTCACTCGCTCCTTAAGTGCGGCAATGTACCGGAAATTCAATCTCGATGATGCGCGCCAACGTGTCGCAGCGTTTATTATATATGTGTAAAATATATAGATATATACATTATCAATGATCGCCGGAAGCGCGAGAAACCGGAAGCGGGAGCAGCGTTGCATGCAACGTGTCAATCCGCCATCGACCATCGGGTCGACCAATGGCCATAGCCGATGTGTGACAAAAACTTAACGTCAGTTGACCCTTTGTCCCGTCCGTCGTTCGCCAAGATCGAACGTAGCTGTATCCACTTTTCTCGATTTTCGTCGCTCGAGACCGTCGCCACGTTTTTTCCTCTAGAAAAATTTCAAGCTGGAGCTGTTCGAGGTACAGGATCCTGACCTGGTGCTAGACGGGGTTCTGTGTGCGACCAGTGTAGGAAGTAACAACCCTCCCACGATATAATAATCCGGGGATGCTGGGCACGTGGGAACTAAACTACCCCAGCCGTGCGCCGAGTGTAATTGTGATTCTCGGGGTTTCGGCGCCGCAGGGGCAGTGGAGGCGGCCTCTAACCCCTCCCCCCTTTCAACTCCCTCGCATCTTGCACTCAACCCGGCTCTTCAATGGTTCCTAGTGCCTTGGACCACCTCTTGGACCTCTTCTGCCACCCTCAAGTTCAATGGCTCTAATTATATTCCTCTTCAGACAATTCCAAAAATTGGGAAAAATTTCTCATGTTCTTCCGGAGGAACATGAACTTCGTCTGATGGATAACAACAAAAACCCCTTCCCACCGTGGCAAAGTCCATCCACAAAGCTCTCGATGCCTCAGGTCCATGCAACAATTTACAGTAGTACTTTTTCAAAATTTGCCCAAAATGTTTCATGTTCCTCCGAAGGAACATGAGAATCCCCTGCGTCTGATGGATAACAATGAAAACCCCGTCCCTACTTGACAAAGTACATCCACAAAGGTCTCGATGCCTCAGGTCCATGCAACCTACCTATACCTACCTATACCTACAGCAACCTACCACCTATATCGCAAGGCTAGTTTGGACAGTCTCTGCCTACAACTCTGTGCCTTTGTCTGTCCGTGTCCGTGGGTCTGTGTGTAAAGTCCGTCCATGTCTAGGTGTGCTGTATTGGTGTGTGTTTACCAAACTGTCCAAAACAATCCGCGTCGCTCCGGGCAGAACTCTCCGGAGGTCCGTCGGTCGGTCGGTCCGCTCGATCTCCCTTAATAGTTATAGCAACAGCAGCTGGTGGCGCCCGGATAACCTGTGCTGCTTTTGCTGCTGCTGCTGCTGCAGTGATGAGAATAGAGAAAGACAGAGCAGCGACTATGGCTGAGTCGCGTGGAAGTCTAGCGCCTCGAGACGATTCTATTCGGTGCTTGAAGACCTGGCAACTCTCTATTCTCAGCACTGCTGAGAATTTCACCCAATAAATTTTCCAACCCTCCTACTCGCGGAAATATCTGACTTGAAATGCGACGTTATTGGCAGTAACGGAGATCAACGGTGTCCATCGGGTCGAGGGTGACTGACTCTGGGTGGTGACCAGGTTCACCGCTGGGGAACTGGTGCCGAGTGAGATTCGAGATCCAGCCGATTAGTCGCGCCGAGGTCGCGCGAAAAGATAAACACTAAGCACTCCGGGCTCTTATCGCGAGGGATCTGAAATTGGATTTGTGGGCGCTGGGGCTTCTTCGTCGGATTTGTATTTGTTGCTGCTGCTGCTGCTGCTGCTGCTGCTGCTGCCGCTGCCGCTGCTGCTGCTGCTGTCCCCGAGAACCGTTATTATATATTTCCCGCGAAACGAGAAAACTTTCGGATTCACCTCTTTCGCTTAATTCACCCGATATAACTCGAGGGAGCGGTAAAGGAGGAGGGTGAAGTGGCTGAGGGGGGTAGCTGCCACCATCGCCGCGTGCAAGCGGAGATCTACCCTTGCCCTACTTTCGTTTATCTTGCTATAAGTTACGGGATCAGCGGTTTCGGCTGTGCCGAGCGCTCAAGCTACGATGGGGGAAGAAGGTTCTTCTTGCTTGCTGCAGGGAACGAGGGGATAACGCGGGAAAAGAGTGTCGGATCTCGAATTACCGAGGCGCCTCGTGGCGGAATCTTTATCGCAAACGCCCTACGTCGATCCAACTCGCAACTCTGAAAAACGACGATTCGTTTGCAGGGTTTGCGGAAAAGAGCGAAAACGATATTTACCTGAATAGGGTAGATTCAAAAATTAGCAAAAGAATGAAGACAAAAAATAGCAAATGATAAGTTCAGTTGTAATCATGAAGTAAAAGAGGCGAAACAGTAGCAAAGATTTAAAATGAGAACTAAATACAAAACGATTAGGCATAAAAAATAATACAAATAACCCTATTCTAGCAAATAAAACGATATTTGCTTGAATAGGGTAGACTTGAAAATTAGCAAAAGAATGAAGACAAAAAGCCAATGATGAGTAGAATAGTGATCTTGAAGTAAATGAGCCGAAACAGGAGCAAAGATGAAAAATAAGAAGCAAATACAAAGCGAAGAGGCATAAAAAAGAATACAAAAAAACTGACATCAAGTGCCACCCTCAGGCTTTTAGTGAGGGAAAGACAGAAAGATGGAGAAAGAAAGAACTATGATCGAATCTGGGGAACGAGTGCGACCAGCATTCAACGAGGAATCAATAATCGATTTGCGAAAGCGGTCGGCAACTAATTGCGCGGACGGAAGTTCGGCAGCTCCACGATGAGGGATCTTCGCGACTTCGATACTCTCTCGCCTAGTCCGGGTTGGAATTATCCACCCTCGTCTCTTGCCGCGGGTCCGTCCGATGGTGCTGCTGCGCGCGAACACCATCGCGGCGAAATCCTTTCGCCGGGTGTGTTTCGTGGGCGCCGCGCGCGTATCGATAACTTTGAGGGGGAAATACGGATTAACTCACCCTAAACTTGTTGAGCGCCACCAGAGCCGATATTAAGCCACCGGGACCCCGTTGTCTGCCTCGTCGACGGCTCATCGATACGACGTACGTCAAGGGGCTGGAGTCCCTCAGCTCGACCTGATCCGCAACACCTAATCAAAGACAGAGATTATCGATTAGCCCTCGAGCGTCTCGACACGCAAATGCCAGCCACAAAGGACCCGTCGTGTAGGCTCCTTGAAGCCAGGGCACGACATCTACATTGCGCAAACCTAATTTATCACGTGTACGTCGTTCCACGTGGAACAGGATCGGAAGGTCCAGGTTCCATAGTCCAAGACTCAATGTGTGACTGCAATTCCTAGGCCCTCAGGTTTTGAAAAAACGCACAGAAGTGGCTATTAATTTTCGTCTGCTTTGGCCTAAATTACCTTTTAAGTTAAATGTCAATATAATTTGAATTTTGATTTATCTTTGACTGCGCAGCTTTCTGAAAACTGGTAATCAATGACGAAGCAAGTGTACGTCGTTCCACGTGAAACGTGATCGGAAGGTCCAGGTCCCATTGTCCAAGACTCAATGTGTGACTGCAATTCCTAGGCCCTCAGGTTTTGAAAAAAAATGTACAGAAGTGGCTATTAATTTTTGTGTGTTTTGGCCTAAATTACCTTTTAAATGTCAATATGATTTAAATTTTTATTTATTTTTGACTGCGCACCTTTCTGAAAACTGATAATCAATAACGAAGCAAGGTGAGAAATTGTTCCTATTTCTTCTTTGGTGTCACGTAACAGCATTGAATGAGCCAAAGTCTAACAGGAAAACCGTGTAGCGTCACCAGGCAAACACCCCAACAAAATTTTACGGTCGCAGAGTTACGTGCGTTTTCCGGACGTAATCGTAGCGAAAACGTGGCGCGTTAATAAAGTCTCGTGAGATGTGACGACGGGTATGGGCGCTTCGAGTGTTTCGAGTGATCCAGGTGCTTTCAGGGCAGCGCAGCAGAGTCCGGGATTTCGGCTTGGTCGTTTAAAGTTGCACAACCGAAGAAGAACCATCGAGGACCAAGCGGGACTGTTGTGTTTTTTGTTCTTCTCGTAACTTTCCGGATGTATGTGAGAAGGAGGATGTCACGTGGGGGCTCTGGATGAAAACGTGACGAGAGTGGCGAGGCTTCTTCCTCGCGTCTGTCGTCACGGGACACAGTACACGAACAAGGACACGGACATGGACATGGACGTGCGGAGGTGGTTAGGTACAGTCAAGCTCGTTAAGTCTCCGGCATGGCGCGCCGAGAGTTCCTGACCCGATTCTAATTAATCCACTCACTCCGAAGTTTATCGTTTGCCCTGCCGAAAGTTCGTTCGCGCATCTTCTGGTTTCTGGTTGCTATTCAACGCGTGCGCAGTCTCGCTGACTCCACGGCAAAAGCAGCAGCACCAGCAGCAGCATCAGGAGGGAGCTGCTTCTCCAATTACCCGATTCACTGGAGGGTGCGAATTACAGGAGCCGCTGAAAATAAGGACTCCGCGCTGGGAGCGCCCTCTACGATACACGCGGGACCGCGGCTAATGCTTCCCATCAAATGTTAATGCAATTCTCGTCGCCATCAATAACGTCGACAAGCAAAGTCAAACCGCAATGCAACTCGAGACGACCCTGGTACACGTGTCATGATGTCATCCCTGCTGTGCTTGCGGTCCAAGTTGGGAGCCAACTCGGACCGCGACGATTATAGGACAATTCATATAATATATCCACATAGTCTGAGAGTGTTGAGGCAATCTTGGACCTATCGTCGTGAGATGCCTCAATCAGGCCTTGTCCATCCGCAACTCGAGTTGACCAACCACCTTGGCTTGACCCCTACCCCCTTTACAGCCCTCCACACGCCTCCGCCATCTCTCTTACCTTTGTTTGCTTGACCACCGGTTGCCTGGACACCACCTAAGCCCGGCAGCGCGTCGTCACTCGCCGTGATTATGTTGTTGGTCGCAATGGTCGCTCGCCTCGCGGCGTTTCCAATGTTCCGCGCTCTGCTCCACGTGGAAAACGCGCTGAGCTCGTCGTTGTTGGCGAACGTCAGGTTGTACCTCAAGGCGCCGCCGCTTCGGGTGAGAAAGACGAGTCTCAGGCCGCCGTTCGAGCGCTCGATCATCCTGGTCACGTGCTCGGCCCAATTCCAGCCTCGGGACAGAGACTCGACGATCCCGTTTGCTGGTGACTGTTCTTGGGTCGTCACGAGCTTGCAGAACAGTGACAGGGAACGCATCTCCGAGTTGTAGGTGTCTTGGCGCTTGCGCCAGGACTCCACGTGCCAGGCGTTCTCGTGCGTGGCGTTGAAGAGGTTTCCCAGGTAGGGACGCAGCATAGGTGCTAATACCTTCTTGTCGTGTTCCATTCCTAATGAGAGGAATGAAAGCGTCCAGGTTGTTAATTATTTGAATCTGGGAATTGATTCTTAAATTAAACGCTTGGATTGAACATAGACCAGGTCATCAATGGGTCAAACCAACTCCAAGTTAGTGGTCAGCTACCAAGTTCATTGCAAATTGCCAACTTGATTGACATCAACAACACAACTTAGTCAATAACAATTGTCCAGCGCTACCAAAGTCATCACCAACCAACAATCGACAACTCGGTTAACTTCATCGACGATTTGATCAATTTAACTCAGTTGTTCCAAAACATTTTGACGACTCACCAAAGTAGAGCCACTTGAGCAGCGTCCTGGCCATGACGACGTCGCTCTCGAGGTCCATATAAGCAGTCTCCCGGTCGCGTCGCACGACGTCCACGAGAATATCCAACGAACGCTCAAAGTAAGCGGATCCGTCGCTGCTTCCAGCTCGCCCTCGACTCTTCAAAGACCCAAGACGCTGGCGTCTGCGCCGGCGGCGATTCGTCGCCGCGTAGATCTGGTCCCTCGCCTGTTTAAGCACGAGCGTCAGCAGGTAGACAAGACTCTCTGTGGGCTCCGACGTGCTCGACGTTAAGGGCAGACTCAGGAAGGAGCATTCGTCGAAACGACCCTGGAATGGAAACCAGAATCTTCGGAAATGGCCAAAGTGCCACCGCGACGTTGCTCGTGGATGCCACATTGGCCGTTTTTGGTCACAGTCCTCCGCTTCCCAGGATTCGTCCGCGTAACGACGTCTTAAGAAGTCTCAGGAACATAAATATTTCCATCCCCCCTATCTTCAACCCACCCCCAAACCCCCGCGGCTATCGAACCCATCCATTAAGCGCGGGTTTTTATCGATTAAGCAGGAGTTTCTCGGTGCTCCGAGTTGTAACTCGCGACCCTGTTACTATCGCGAACCCTGAGACACTCAGCGCTGAGGGCGAATCGGTAGTTCCAATCGTAAATTCCAGGCGTTCGCCCGCGAAAGTCCGTGACCCGAGCAGCGCGCGCCGGTTGTGCCTCGTAATTCACGTGGCGAGAGTATTTTTCTCCTGGAAGGCGGTTACCTCAGCAGCAGCAGCAGCAGTAGCAGCAGCTGACTCGTGACTCGTTGGAAGCTGTACCATTCCTGGACGCTTCCTGGACGGTACAGCTTCCAGGAATGGAACACGACTATTATTATTATTATTATTATTGATAGTGCTACATCCTTACCTGCAGCGTGAGCTCCCTCGCCCTCAGCACTTCCCTGACGACCAGCCCGAGATAGTCCAGCTGCCTCGGTCCGTAGCCGCGGTGGCCGCTCATGGTTCCCCTGGGCAGTGATACGACGACGCGTCTCCAGCGCGCGATCAGCTCGCTCTCCAGCGCGTCGCTCGGTCGCGGCTCGGCCGGGCTCAGGCCCGACGAGGAGAATCGATGAAGCGCCGTCAGGTAAGACTCCAGTAGCCGAGCGTCCGACGCGTACGAGTCCTCGTGATGAAGCAGACCACCTGCGGTTATCGCATTATCAACGTCAACATAAAATGCAATAACCGGTGGTTTTATTTAAAAAAAAAAAAAAAAAAAAAACGCGTACGATTCTTCGTGATGAAGCAGACTACCCGCGGTTGTCGCATTATCGAAATTCTGGTCGTCTGGTTTTATCGAAATGCTGGTTGCATTTCGAAAAAAAAAATAAAATTAAATTTAAAAAATCTGCACAGTGGAACCTTGCAAATTGGCTTCATCATTATTTGACACAGCTATTAAAATCGTTTACATTGCGCCGGATTGAATCCGCAGCAAAAAAAAAAGTGATGGATACCACTGGTAACCTGGAATATCGCATCGCGACGGAAAATTAAGTGGCCCGACCAGCGCCGGAGCCTATTAGCGATATACATTTTCGTCGCGATCGAATTGCGTACGACGTTAATAGAATTGGCCCGAGCGAATTGGGGGGGGGATGAGGGGAATAAAGAATGCACACCCGGAGGATCGATCGATTCGTGTTGCGGAGATAACAATCGGAATCCGCGAGAGCGCCGGGCCGATCGCGAGGGCGCGGAGCCTGTGTATTCGATTAACAGGTCGCTCTCCCGGTAATTCTATCTGCCGCTTGTCGGGTGTATCGAACGGAAAAACGGGGTCAATTTTATCGCCAACACTGACGAAGCTCCGCGGGAAACTAGAAAAATAATAGTCCCATCACCTTTTCCCTCCCCCCTTGGGTATACAATGGCATCGGCATAGAATAATAACGCGATTATGTTTGTGAATGAATCGGGGGGGAAAAAGGGATTAGCAATATTCGTCGGTTTGTTTTTGGGACGATAAAAAAATGTGGACCGAATAATCGCTTCGTTTTGGGAGGAAAAAAAATGTGGACTGTACTAATCAGTGCGTTTTGGGAGGAAGAAAAATGTGGACTGCAATAATCAGTGCGTTTTGGGAGAAAGAAAAATGTGGACTGCAATAATCGGTTCGTTTTGGGAGGAAGAAAAATGAGGACACTCAGTGAGTGTATACAACGGTCTCAACGTCGGATGATAACGCGATTGTGTCTGCGAAAGAATCGGGAGAAAAAAAAAAAGTATCGGCAAGCTGGACGAGCGACGGTCGACGCGGGAACTTGTAACGAGTTTCCGAACGAGTAGAATCGACGCGGGCCAGCGACGTGGAAATCGAGCGATACTTCCGCGTCGACGATCAATTTGCCCGGAAGCTTCTTCTCGTGAAGCGATGCAGATTTTTTTTTCGTAGACGAAATTGTTCGACGGTTTCGCCAGCGTCTGAGACACTGACAAATGAATATTTTATTAAATTAAAAAAAAATTGAAAGTGAATTGAAAAATTACAATATTTTTTATAAATTATGGAAAATTGTTTGCAATTTCCTATATTTTTTTCAAAATTTCATGCGAAGTGAACACGACTGAATTTAAGTAAACATTTTAAGCGCTCGATTACACGTTCGCTCGTTAAATATTTATGACGTCCCGACGGTGAAACAGAAAAAAAAAACAAAAAAATGTGTCATGTCACGCTTGACTTGAATCGCGCTGCAATTTGTCGGTCTGATTAGCGGAAATAAAATAACGTTAATCGCACAGTCGACGAGCAATTTCCATCGCATTATTATCAAATTGTTTTTTTTTTTTTTTTTCATTTACGTTTGTAACAGGTGCTCGCCGCTCGGTTCGCGAATTTTATTCCCTCGTTGTCCAATTTGACAAATTTACTTTTCGCCGCGTGCGCCGAATTATTATTAATCCCGTTTCTCTCGTCGTATTCGCGCGCGTTGCCTGCGCTGCCTGCGTTGCCCCCCAACGCGCGCAGGGAGATATAATTACCAGCTCCGGAGCTAAATTATAATTATCGCGAAACACGGAGAGAAACAGGAGAGTCCAGGAAGTCAATGTTAACTGCGGGGCAACCGGCGCCTGAAACACATTTTCCCCGAGACTCGGGCGAGTCTAATTAGCGCGTTGAGCCTCGTGTTATTTTACTAGGTCGCCGCGGAAACCGCGAAGCCTGATCTTCCCAAATTTTATGAACAAACATTGAAGAATATTATCGTTGCCGAGAAATTAATTCGTCGCGAGTGTCTCGCGTAAATACGACGACGCTTGAGGAAAATCGTGTCGCGTGAGTGGCGTGAGCGAATCGCAGCACCCAAAAGCGCCGCAGCTACGAGAAATTCCTTCGTGTAACACAAGACAGTGTACACGTTAAGTGACGTGCGCGACTGTCGGGAATTTCTCCGGCCGCAGAGCTCGACGTGGGCGCCTCAGCCAATAGCAGACATGCTTCCTCCTTTCTCTTCTTCCTCCGCTTCTCTCTCTCTCTGTTCGCTCCATCCTCGCAACTCGTCAAACTAACTTCCTCGAGGTTGGACCGAGACGAGCTGTAAGCGCACAAGTCGCACGTCCCAGCCGCATAACGTTTGCATAACGAACGTCTACCTTTGGCGCAACGCGTCAATTAAATCAAATGCATTTTTCTCGTGTAATTAAGGCGAGTCCTCAATTTTTCGTCAAAAATTATTTTACGTCGAACAACTTTGGGACGCGTCAATTAAATCAAATACATTTTTTGTGTAATTAAGGCGAGTCCTCAATGTTCCATCAAAAATAATTTTGAGCCGAACGGCTTTGGGGATGACGCGTCAATTAAATCAAATACATTTTTTGTGCTATTAAGGCGAGTCGTCATATTCCCGCCAAAAATAATTTTAAACCGATTGACTTTGGGGACAACGCGATACTTAAATGAAATACATTTTTTTTCGTGTTCTTCGAGCGAATTCTCAAATTCCCGCCAAAAATATGTTCAAGCCGGACGAGCAACTCGAGCCTAATATAACATTTTTTTCCGCTCCACCCGGATGAGTGAGGAAGAAAAAATTTCGCTCTCCCTGCGGCTCCCCGGAGCCGATATATTTTGCCCTACTGGAGCGAGCGATATCGCCGGGCCGCAGTCCTCGGCAAAATATGCGATTTTCTATACTTGGCACCAACCTAAAAAAAATATATGAGATAATTTAACCTTTCGCGCACTGTAGCATGACGTTGCAGCGTGGAAAAAAGTAGCATCGGAGATTCTGACAGCGAAGGGCCGTGACCAATTCGTCGAGCGCGAGGAGGACGTGCCGCGCGAGGGTCTCGGGCGCCCAGCCTCTCAGCGGATCCGGACCCGTTCTTTCCAACGACCAGCGGTGTATCGTGTCGAGGATGTGACGCGACGTCACCCTCAGACAGTCCTGAGCGCGGAATCCCGCGACGACCGAGAAAGAAAAATAGTCATTATTATTATTATAAGTAATAGTATCGTTATTATTTTTATTTTTCATTTTTATTTTTATTTTTATTTAACCAAGGAAAAACCCTTTGCCACGCGCTCGATCGCTCGTCTCTCATCTCGCAGTAAACGACATCGCGAGAAAGAAAATCGTGATTCAATGTGGAAAAATAGAGAGTCGAGAGACTCGTCGTCATCGTCGTTTCGCGCGACTCGCGAGGTCTCCGGGGACCCGATTGCGCCGCGGGCCATTCGAGATTCATAAATGAATTTCACGTGCGGTTACACGAGCGCGACGACGTTGGCTGCCGAAGGCGTCGCCCGAGCGTTGATTCAACTTTTTGACTTTTCTCACGTCCGGAAAAACGTCTGAATCGCTTCGCCTCTGAATTTTTAAAAAATGTATTTTCAGCAAACATTTCGCATATATTTATTCGAGGCTTCGACCACAGGTCTAAGGGATAAAAAAATAAGGTTCGATCGGCTGAGATCAGTCCTCACCTTCTGTTTCATCGGCACACCGAGAGCCCGTCTTCCCCGCAGTTGCTCGATAATCTCCATAAGAACGGATCTCGTGAGACGCGGAACGCTCTCGTCGGAATAATGCTGAGTCAAGATGGTCTCGGCCGCCGGTGCCCGCAGCCTCCAGAGAGTCGCTCGGTCGTCGCACCGAGCCCCGGGATACGGTCCGACCGCCACCGCGTACATCCCCTGCGAACGTACGAAAAACACACACACACGTCTTCGTCAATTTTTATTTCACGGCTGACCGGGAGGGAAGAAGAAAAAAATCGTGGGACGCCAACACCCAACGCGAGGCGAGATTTCGAGAGACAAAAAGCGTGCTATTTCGTAGATTTGGCCGCCGGGCCGAAAACCGCCCAAATCGGGGTCACGAAATTTATTTTTTCATAATATCGACTTTTAACCTATACCATCGTTCTCAAGTCGCATATTCTACCCCTGAAAACACTGGTTACAACCCTTTTTTAGTTGATTTTGAAAAAAAAAGAAGGGTCCTTGCCGTCTTTTTGGCGAAAAAAAAAATTCGATTTAACAAAGTTTCAAAACCCTATCCGATGGGAAATTTCCCGCAGGTTCCAAAAATCACCAGCATTTGCCCGAAAAATCAAAAATTCAACATAAAAAACGCGAAAATCGATTTTTTTTTCTCTATAAACACGCGCGAAAGACAATTTTTTATTTCTCGCCTGACAGCGACCTACAAAAAGATTGTCTCCAGCGTCGCTCAGAGTCGCTCGCACGATTTGCGGTGCTCAGCGTTCGCTCTTCTCTCGCTCCACTCGTGTGCACCGCGAGAGCTAATATCGATTAGCTCGGCGAACGGGGTTTGCTTTGTCGCTGTCAAAGGGACAATTTCGTGAGATCTATGGAACGTTCTTTTTTTCCTCCTCCTTTTTCTCTCTCTTCTTGCGTCGAGAGTCCCTCCGGGGAATTCGCTGTCTGACGTGCTGTGCGCCTTCCTCTCCCCCCTACTCCCCCTATCCCTCTCCTTCTGGCTTTGCAACCTGCTTTTTCCTCTCGCGCTGTTATACCCTCATTCTTCCTCCCTTCACTTCGGCAAATGGCTAGGAAAAATGTTTGCCTCTTTTTCATCGCTTCCGTCGGCAGCCGCGGCACTCTCGCCGCGCGGCGGAGGTTTCCGCAGATTTTGCCGTCAGCCCTCCCCCCTTTCCCCCCTCCCTTCACCCACCCTCGAAACCCGCAGAGTCAAATAACGGTTGGCAAACTGAGTGTGCAGGTAACTACTCCGCGCGACTGAACTGCGGGGACGCAACGCAGTAGTGGGGGAGGGGGTGTCCCGTTGAAACCGCAGCTCCGACTAGCGGACTAATTGAATGAGCTAAACATTCTAAACGATGTTCAGCCCCGTGCGCAGGTGCAAAGGGCGCGCTCGTTCATTTGGGATTTGTGTGCTGCGTGCATTTTGCTGGTTGCGCAACGCGCGACATCAGCGGAATGCGCATAGGCAAAATACTCACGCTCTGGGCGGCCGTGTAGTGAATAAGCGCGTCGCAATGATGGAGAGGCACTCGGCGCGGATAATCGGCGAGAGTGGACCACGCGGCGACTCCGGCGCCAATTAAAAGCCTGACTTCGACGTCCCGGACGCCGCCGGTGCCGCTGTTGTTGGGATCCTCGTCGATGCCTATTCTCAGCAGAATTCCGCTCGCGTCCTCGACCAGCGCCACGCGGTGTTCCCTCGCTTCGGTCCCGGTTCTCGTCTCGGTTGTCGCTGCGGTCATAGATTATCATAATTGATGCGTTATTTGGCTGTTAGCTATATTGACTATTGACTATATTGATTGCTGACTATATTGTCTGATGTCTATATCGACTATATTGACTATTGAGTATATTGATTGCTGACTATATTGAGTATTGACTATATTGACTGAGGACTACATTGACTGATGTCTATATTGACTATTGACTACATTGATTGCTGACTATGTTGACTATTGACTATATTGACTGATGTCTATATTGACTGAGGACTATATTGACTGCTGACTATATTGACTATTGACTATATTGATTGCTGACTATATTGACTATTGACAATATTGACTGCTGACTATAATGACTGATGACTATATCGTCTGCTGACTATATCGACTGTTAACTATATTGACTGATAGCTATAGTGACTATAGTGACTATTAAGTCACCATACTTAACTACATTAAACGCGTAGTTGTGTCCATAAGTCGGGACACAAGATCCAGAATGGAAAACGAGATTATCCCGTGAACGCTCGGGAAAACTCGATTTCGCGCGGTTCTTGGCACGTAAAGTGCCGCGAGGTAACTACGATTTTTTAATTTCTCTCTCCGGCGCCCGGAGCAGCCGGACAAATTCGCTGATTTACCTCGCGTCGGCGTCCGGCGTGCGCGCGCGCCCGCGGCAACGAGCTCGCCGCCACCCGTCGCCCGCGAGCGCAGTCACCGTCCGCTTATTTTCGCCCCGCTCGTTACTCTGAATCTCCGTCAGTTACAATTAAGCAACTTCAAGCCGAGCGTTACTTCTGATTTATACAACGCCCGCCGCCGCGTAACATCGCGAGTTACCTGCGGGTGACTTTGCGCCGCGTTCAACTCGCGTCTCGCGACTCTCGCGGAAAGATCGGTCGGCGTATAATAATGCAGCCCCTGCGCCGTCGTCGTCGTCGTCGACGGCTTCTGCTGCTGCTGTTTGGAAAATGTAGGGAATTTAATTGCAGCGACTTATTTCTCACCGGCAGAGCCGAAGAATATTCTGCAGTGCTCGGGCTGTTTGAGTATCTTGTCCAATACCTCCGCGTCCATTATCTGTCCGGGTGACTGACAGACGTCATCGTCCGAGTCTTTGGCTATTTCTGAAACATTGCGATTCGCATTTTCCGCTATTGGAATTTATTTCTCTGGGATTTGTGGCGCAGCGCATAAAAACAGTAAAATAGGAGCCAAACATTATTTTATTTTTTTTTTAGTAGGAACAATGACGCGCGTTGTTTCGCGCGATTTTCGGTGAAAAAAAAAAAATTCGATTTAACGAAGTTTTAAAACCCTATCAGATGGGAAATTTCCCGCTGATTCCAAATATGACTGGTTTTTGCCCGAGAAATAACGAATGTTAGGAGAAAAACGCGAAAAACGATTTTTCACTTTATCCCAATTTTGGCACTTCACTAAAATCGGTGTAATTTTTCTTTGGTTCAATATAATCGGGATTTTCTTTTTGCATTCGAAAGAAAACTCTTCAACGAAGAGAATGCTGCCAGGCGGAACGCGATATCTCGATTTTTCGATTTTTTGCAGATTTTTAAAGTCGACCCTCAAAAATCGCAAATTTTTAGAAGCGGTCCCTTGCGTTTTTTGCGAAAATTTTTTTTTTCGATTTCCCCAAGTTTAAAAACCCTATCCGATGGCAAATTTCCCGCTGATTCCAAAAACGACAGGTGTTTGCCCGAAAAATCGAAAATTCGAGGAGAAAAACGCAAAAAACGATTTTTTTTCTGACAAACTCCTAAATTTCGCGATATTAAACATCAAACTGCTGCTGGTTTCCCAACGACCAATCAGATGCTGAATAAATCGGCAACAATGGTTACTCACGAACTTTTTAATAGAGGGTTTTGTTTTATTTTATTCTATTTGATTTTATAATTTTTTTTTTGGGAAGGGGGGTGGGGGGAATTTATAGTAAATCGAGACACAGGATTGGCGCTGCTTCTCACCTTGTTTCGCGACGGCTGCCAGCAGATTCACCAGCCTCGCCTTGACGAGATCCCGTCGGAGTCTTCCGCCGGGACCGAGAAACTCGGCCCACGTTTCGGCGTCGTAGCCGCGAACCCGGAGCCGCGCGAATCCCGGGACCGCCGAGTCTTCCTCGACGGTAGCGGCGGCTGGCGCGCTCTCGGAGTAAACTCCGGGAGCCGATAGAGCGTCGACGCGTAACAGATACTCGAACTTGAGTTGCTGCGGTGGAAAGATATATTCGCGGTTAAACTGTATATATAACGCGTCACAGCTGCGTCTACATCGACGAACGTCACTGCGTGGCCAATGACTGGGTCGTAGGTCACGTTCCTCCGCCTCACATTATACGCTATCCATATAGGGTTATCGCATGATTATTTTCTCCCCCAATCTTGGCTCGATATATACAGATATACATGTATGTATTATATATTCCACCGTGTACCTTTATTCGCCGTCTCTCGTTCAGGGAAACGAGGAACATCGATGAGAATCTTCGGTCGAGATTACCCACCCCGGATATAAGACGCTGAACCAATCTCTCCACGTTGCCCTCGATGCGGGTAATATCTGCGGAATATATCGAAAGCCGTTTTAGTATAGCTTTTTTTTTTCTTTTTTTTATTCGCGACAATAAATTGCAAGGCTTCGCGATACTGCGGCACACGCCCAATTTTTTTTTATTTCTGGGGAAAGTCGATTGCAGATTTTGTTACCGACCGAGGCGAAACTCGCTGTTTGGACAAGCGGACTTTTGTTTAGATTTTTTTATTAAAAAAATCTAGGCAAAAGTTTTTTGTGTGTCGTAAAAGTGACGTAGTCCAAAGTGTACGAGCAAAACCGAGTTCACTATCAAACCAGATATCCAAATCCCATATGGTCTAGTGGCTAGGATACCTGGCTTTCACCCAGGAGGCTCGGGTTCGATTCCCGGTATGGGAAATTTTTTTTTTTTTCTTTTTTTTTGCTCATTGAATCAAATATATTCGATGAGATATCTGACAATAATATAAATTGAATTATTTAATTATAATAAATTGAATAAAATGAATTGTACTGATATTGTCGGTAAAGTAGCGCTCGTCCGACGGAAAAAGCCATTCGGGTCGTCGAGCTGCTCGCTCGACTCGCGAGGCTCGAGTTCGATTCCCGATACGGGAACTTTTTTATTTTTCTTTTTTAATCTTATCCGACCGAATAAATTCGAACAGATATTTGACAATAATGACAAAACGAGTTGTACCGATACTGTCGTTGAAGTCGCGTTCGATCGACTGTCGAAAGAAGCCGTTGAGGTTGTCGAGCTGCTCGCCGGTGAACGTGAGTTTGGTTGCCATGAGCCGGGCGCCTCCGTTTTTAGCCGTCGCACCGCTGGGCCCGCAACCCATTTTTTTCCGCGTCTGGAGTGCGGGCTAAAATCAGAATCTCCCCCCTGACGACTGCGACGACGACGACGACTGCTGCAAAATTCCAATGCGAACCTAATTGCATATCGCGAAACGAGCTTCGCAAACTTATTTAATTAAACGGAGCCGAGCAAAAAAAAACGCCGCAGCCGCACAAATGTACAGCACTTCTCTCTCTTCTAAAATCATAATAATTCCCATCTCGGTCGTGGGACGCGGAAAATCCGAGAGGAAACTCATTAAAGATATTTGCCAAACGTCGGAATCGTCTCTGCTTCTTCCGATAAAAAATGACGATGAGCGACATCGATCGCTCCGATTTTTTTTTACGACTAAATTACATTTCCCCAATCAATTGGCTCGCGGATAAGTGACAAAAAAAAATCGATGTAAATTCGGAATCAAATTTTTCCATCCATTCTCATTTTCGCGTACGCGGATCGCGACGTGACAAAAAAAATAAAATAAAATGAAATAAAATAAAATAAAAAATCGCGTCCGGGCCGTCGGCACGACGAGAACACTCGAAATCGTTGTACCGTGCGGACATCCACCGCGCGCAGCAGCAGTTGTTATGAATTTTAGTACAGCGCCGCCGGTTTGGGGCATATGGGCAGCATCGTCGCGTCCGATTGCATATCGCACGTTGGCCCGGGGCCACAGACGCTGCAATCAAATCCATCCTGATTAATTGATTGAAAATCGTCGCTCGTACCGCGGGGCTAACGAAATAAATCCGGTCGGGTGGGTTGTCGTTGTTTTTTTTTTCTTTTTTTTCCGGCATATCGAGAAATGAATTGGTCCGGCGCATCAAATCAGCGGCTATCGATTTTGCGCCGGTGACATTTTGCGTCCTCGCCATATGGGCGAAAAACTGTGACAGTCGCGGGTAGCCTTCGAAACGCGGAGTCGGCCACCGCGTAATTCGCGGTGCATACCTATTTACAATATAGCTATATAGGCGACACCTATACGTATAGTATGCACCTATACGTATAGTATGCACATATATATAGCTATATGGACCAGATACGTTAGCTGCCTACAGTCGAGCTGGTCACCGATCTCCCTACCCTACCCTCCCTATCCATGGGTAATACCAGGCGGCTTAGTTATACCCTATCTACGTCTATGAGTGCGAACGAATGAAAAATGGAAATAAAAGAATTTCATGGACAGTCGTGCGGCGAACGGCGGCTGCAGTCGGTCGAGGTCGAGGCGAGTGAGCTTTGCTATTATTAAAACGTCTCTCTGGCTCCTGGTATCCCATTATCCTCTCTCTCTTTCCCATTCTCTATATAGAGATAGGGAAGGGGGGTGTCTCTCTCTGCGCTTTACTCCCGCAGGGTCACTTCGGAGACCGGTAATGCCGTCGCTTAATCGCCCTACTAATGACACTTTTTTTCTTCAATTTTCTCGTTCGCCCGGTGTTCCCCCCCGATGCTCACCACGCCTCCCCCCCCCCCCCCCTCCTTCCTTCCCCCGCCAGAGGAGTATTACTGAATTTTAAACGCAGAACAGGATTAATTCAACTGGGATTATTATTCCGGATTTCCTCGTCGACCCCCACTCGGAATTCGTCCTACGGCTTCCTTTTCTCCTTTTCATATCGCGCCGCTCCCCCTCCCCCTCCCCCTACCCTTCCCCCTCCCTCGTCCTCACTTTTACTGTAATAGCGGCGCACGATCCGAAAGGAACGCGACTCTATGAATGAATAGACGACGGGATGGATTTTTTTTTTTTTTTTCGCGTACGAATGCATTCGCGGTGAGCATTATTCGAATTAGCCGCGAGTTGATTGCCTAGGCGCCTCGCGCGCGTTCCTCGCTTTTCGCGTCCCCCGAAGCGACCGAAGCGTTGAGATTCCTGGTGTTGGGAATCCGCATACCTCGCGGCTGGAAATTCCGCGAATACAGCATCAGTCACGAGGGCGCGATTTGCGCGCACATATCGCGACCGCCGCTATCACGAAACGCTCGTTATCGCTGAATCACGTTCGGGTCAATTTTTAGTCGTGTAAGAAAAATCACAACACGGGTCAATCCAAATCCGTCCGTCACACACGAAAAAAAAAAACAGATCTAAAGGGCGGATGAAGGTCGACGTTGCGTTTTTGCACCAAACTCGTTGAAAATTCCCGTTCGAATTTCCCGACACCGGCAACGCGGATTAAACCGTCAGCGCTTCGCGCGGGATCAAAACTTTATTACGCGCGCCGAACGGCAACGCGACGCACACTGAATTTCGTTCGAGCGACATGGAAGTGATTTTCCACACTCGCGTCGAGAGCATCGACGAAGCGCGTCCAGTGTATCGTTCGAAGCGCTGCGTGTCCCTCTCGTAATTACGGACTCGTAAAAGCTTACGCAAAAGTTGTGTTTTTGTGTTTGTGTGTGTTTGGTGGGTTTGTGTGCGTCGAATACGTTTGCTGGGTTCTCGTGACAATGCGCGTCCTCCCGGCCGAGAGTTCACGGTTGCCCGCGATCCATTGTCGCGCTGGAATCACTTCCGATTCCGATTGTTGTGGCCCGACTTCCGGTTTCGTTGAGGTGCGGTGACGATGCGGGTTGCGCAGGACTCGCGCTGGTAACTCACGTACAGTCATAAGTTTCAGCGTTACGCGAGGCTCTTGCGGCTTCGACGCGCACGCATCCGAATATCCTGCTGCTGATTCTGCTGCTTCTGCTTCGGACTGTGGATTCTACTAACACAGAAACGACTGCAACACAGCAACGCTGGGAACAAAGGATGCCTTCGAGATGAGAAAGTTTCCGTCTCTTACCGTGTGTCGGTAAAGTAGATGCTCAGGGTTACCATCGATGAATAAAAATTAGAGGGGAATTCACTTTATTTTGAGTCGGTAAACTGATGGTAAGTTACCGACATTAATACTCATCGAAACGATATGAACATATCAGATGTATTAATTTCTAGGGTAGATGTACCATTAGTGGCCACTGTACCAATTGTGGTAATTTTTATTATGTTATTCCACAAAATAATTGTTTCTCATAATTGAATGTTGATTTTTTTCAACTAATTCCTGTAAATCCACTGAATGATCTATTAGATGTTTTTTTTAAGCGATTGAATATTTTGTTTTATTCCTATGTCTGTAAAATTAAGAGGCAGAGGGAGAATGAGTAGAGATCGAATAAGGAAGATTCAGTTTCAGATTCCTGTATAAGATGGTGTATTTATCTGCATTTCTATTATCACATATGTATAATCCCAACGATAAAAATATATAATCATGATTTTACAACATTGCGTGGGGTCATATTTTTTCCGTTTTTCTCTCTTTCGTTTTTTTTTTCTTTCCTCGACTATATTTACATATACATCGTTCATAAATATTTATATAAAAATATGGGACGTACAATTTTGGAGACGGGGCGCAATTGTACTATATTCCGCTGTTGGGCAGAATTATCTATTGTAATTCGCGGATTGATTGTCAAGACCTCGACCGCCGTTTCGGAGACGATTTTTTCCATGACGACGATATTCGATTAATTTGGAGCATGGATTATTTACAATTGGAAAAGCGCGATTTGGCTTTCGGATCGCGCGCGACGGTCGAGGCGCTTGTGTTATAATTTCCGATTTGCCCGCTAAGAAAACGACAAACGAATTGGAGGCACTTCGAAGTTGGGAAGTTGCATGGAACACGATTCACTTAAATTACGTCTATTCACACAAATAGAGTTTAACCACGTTGGGCAGAGACCCCTCGATCCAGTTTCGCGCGGTGCAAGTCCATTTTTACCGCGGGCGTAAAAATGGCCGAGTCTCATTGATATGTATTTTGGCGATTTATCGAGAAATCAACGTCGCGGCAATCGGTGTATCGAAACGTTTCGACAGAATCGTGTCTGAAGCTTCTGCGTTTCCTCGCTTTGATCGCCATTCAAAGGGGCTTAAGGATATTTGTGCCACAACCGTGTTTCGTCTCTTTGATCGCGGAAGTCAGATAATTTGCAGATAAAAGGTCGCCACATTTTTTTAATATTTTTTTTCAGAGTTTCGGAGTGCGAGAAAAATTTAGTTCAATTAACTAAAACGTTCAGTGCTCAGCTTTAGTTCCTCCCTCGTCTCGGGAGGCACAAATATCCCCAAACTCTGCGCGACTTGCACCCGCGATGCCTTAATAAATATGTATTCAACAGCGTCATCACAATCTCAGGTGTATAGCCTCGATTTTCAAAATCGTATAAAAAAAACACATCGTACAGTACATCTGTCATCCGTCGCGATATTGCGCTGTAAACCACGAAAAGAAAGGAGAAACGTGAGATAAATTCATTTTAAAAAAATGCAATCTATTATACAAGCGTGAATCGGTTCGTTCGACAGTTTTCTCTCGGCTACAAAGACAACCGGTTTAATCATATCTTTTTGCTTCATCTCCTCTTTCCTCTTTTTTGCTTTACCTCGTACGCGTATAAATATCTACAATCGATAAATTCATCTAAGTCTATAACTTATTACGATCCTACGAAATATATATCTACATTATATATATAAACCATGTTTGTATTGTGTCGCGCGTCGTTGGAAGTGCACGGAATTTTTTTTTTTTTACATTTTTCATTTTTTTCGTTTTCTTCATTTTTCCCCGAGAAACCCGTGTTTTTCATTCGGCTCGACAGACGTGACAAGGGCTGTGTGTGCTTTGACTCCGCTGAGCGATCTCAGCAGTTTGTGTTATCATCGTTTGTGTGATTCGTTTTTTTTTTCGTTATCTTGCCGAACAATACAAAATGGCAGTAGGTTTGACAATAAAAGTAAAATAAAGAGCGGCGAACACGTGGCGTTCTTCTACTCTAATACTGCTGCCTCGACGACGATTCAAGATTCGTCGAATCTACGACTCAACCGACAAGATGTTCCGATCGTGTTTTAATGCTCCTTTTGGCGAGAGCACCGAGCGTATTACAGTCATAACGTGCATAGCTGCGTCTCTCCGAGCGAGTCGATCGATCGCCGCGAGACTTTCGCAATAATAGCAAACAGCTTTTCGTTCCACCGAAACGTGGCGTTATTATTTCGCGAGACGGCTCAACGGAAACGCGCTCGTAACTGGCAATCGGCGACGAAACGTTTGATCAACAACACGAACGAAAAATATTACAAAACAGCGTCGAGCGCGGCGCAACCGCGGAAAATGAAGAAGTCTGTCGGAAATTTACGATCTCATCGAGTCTCCGGAAGTAATATCTTTTTATTCAGTGGGTCTCCCATCAGGAATCGTGTCAACTGTAGGACCTTTTTTATCTTTTCTCCACCGAATAAATCATTTCTCATTTTTTTCTATGTTTCATTTTTTTCTCGCAACTTCAATGACAATAACATGTTCGAACGTTTAATTAAAAATACGTAGCTCTATCTCTCAACGAACATGCGTGCAATCTTCGGGGTCGAACATTTTCTCTCGCTTTCTCTCTATTACTCGCTCTCTCTCTCTCTCTCTTATTCTCTCTTTCTCTCACACAATTTCTCCGCGTAACTCTTTCACTCTCTGTTTTTAATTTTCTCGTGATTTTTTTTTTGGCATACAGTGTCAATCGATCGATCGATCAGCATCGACATCGCGTCTCGTTATCGATGCGCAGGATACTTATAAATATATATATATATAGAAATATATATATAAATGTATATATATTATATCGCCCGAAGATAACCGACTTACCGACGACAATTGATCTAGATGCGCCCGTAGAGCTCGCGCGTTTCGCTCTGTACACAATCGCTTAACAATCTGGAGGGAATGAATGTATGTATAAAAGAAAAAAAAATAGCCAACTGGACCTCTCGAGTACACAGCCGGTGTGTACTTTACTGATTAGCGAAGCGCCGCGGTCGTGGACCGCGGTCGCGCCGCGGATTCATCAGTGCTGAGTCTCGTTCAGGGTCTTCATCGCCGCCTCGACGTCCTTCTGCTTTTTCCTCTTCTCGTCCTTGTCCGGATTGTCCCACGCTTGTCGCTCGCCCGAGCCGAATATTATGTAGAACGTCGCGCAGACGATGTAGACGCCGGCCGACAGCATGAAAACGAGTCGCCACTTGGCTTGCGTCGGCTGAAAAAATTAACAATTTCAATTAATTAAAAGAAGACGACGAATCATTTGCAATTTCCAAAAAAAATTAGCAATTTCAATTAATGAAAAGAAGACGAATTTTTTGCAATTTCGAAAAAATCATTTCAATTTACCCTTCCGGCGATAATGTGACCCGCGGTGATCGGCGCGAGAAGCCCGGCGAGATTGGCAAGGCAGTTGGTAAAGGACATCAGAATCCCGGCGAACCTCGGCGAGATGTCCAAATGATTGACCTTAAAACCCGAGTAAATTCCACCGTTGAGACCGACGCCGACCGTGAGAATCGCCACAGTCAGCCACTGATCGCAGCCGGTGTAGGAGGCGCCGATGAGCGCGATCGCCGGTCCGAACTGGCCGATGCTGTTGATGATCTTTCGGGTGGCCGTGTGATTGAATCTTCCGGTCGAGATCATCCAGTCGGCGACGTGGGAGATCAGCATCGAGAATATCCACATGGCGAGATACGGCAGCGCCGAGACAACTCCGTTCTGTGTCGACAAAAATAATTCATTAGGCTTCAATTTTCTCGGCAATTTTCTGAGCAAAATCGTCGACGACAAATTCGACTTACAAGTTTAATGTTAAAGTGCAGAATCTGCTTCATGAAGGTCGGCAGCTCGGTCATGAGCGTCTCGTAGCCGTAATTGTGGCCCATGTGAGCGATGAGTATGGCCCAGAAGGGCAGAGACGTAATGATGGATCTCCAAGGCACCGGCGGCGACTGTAATGATTAAAAAATAAATCAGTGTCTATCCTTTATTAAAAAGTTCGTGAGTAACCATTGTTGTCGATTTATTCAGCATCTGATTGGTCGTTGGGGAACCGGCAGCAGTTTGATGTTTGATATCGCGAAATTTGGCAGTTTGTCCGAAAAAAAAAAATCGTTTTTCGCGTTTTTCTCCTCGAATTTTCGATTTTTCGGGCAAACACCTATCGTTTTTGGAATCAGCGGGAAATTTGCCATCGGATAGGGTTTTTAAACTTGGCGATATCGAAAATTTTTTTTTTCGCAAAAAACGCAAGAGGTACCCCTTCAAAAAATTTGCGATTTTTGAGGGTCAACTTTAAAAATCTGCAAAAAATCGAAAAGTCAAGATATCGTGTTCCGCCTGGCGGCATTCTCTCCGTTGAAGTGTTTTCTTTCGAATGCAAAAAGAAAATCCCGATTATATTGATCCAAAGAAAAATTACTCCGATTTTAGTAAAGTGCAAAAATTGGGAAAAAGTGAAAAATCGTTTTTCGCGTTTTTCTCCTAAATTTTTTTATTTTTCGGGCAAAAACCGGTAATATTTGGAATCAGCGGGAAATTTCCCATCGGATAGGGTTTTAAAACTTCGTTAAATCAAAATTTTTTTTTTTCGCCAAAAAAACGGCAAGGTTCTACCCTACGCTGGCTAACCTCCGACAGCGCTCTTCATTGTTCCTAGTTATAATGAAAAATAAAATATTGTTTAAAAAAAGAGGCGTTTGACTCACGGAAGATCCGGCCGAGCCCCACAGCGAGCTGAGTATGTATTTCTTCTCGTCCTCGGCGATGCTCGGATGAGACTCCGGATCCTCATAAACCATGAAGAGAAAAGCGATGCACCAGATGGTCCCAACAGCGCCGAACACGTAGAAGATTGACGGCCAGCCGCCGGCGAATCCGTGTTTAGACAGAAGACCACTCAAGGGCATCGATATAACCGTTCCGAACTGGGCGCCTGCGGATAGAGAAAGCAAAATCCCAGACACACTGGATTAGTAAGATGAACTGTGGTCAGGGCAGGAAAAACCCGACACGGTTGTCACACTTTTTGGCGAGATACAAAGATTTTTCGTGGCTCTCTTGGCTTTTGCTTTTGGTTTCAAGGATAAAATCCAGAGTGGCCCAGAATCCAGAGAGTCCCGCGGGTCGGAGAGCACAGAGTCGGAGCGTGATGCGTGTTTGGAAGGAAGACTCGAGTGGCCGTGTGTCGATCAACGTTTTCGATTTTTGTTTTCTTTTCAAGAAAGAGCGATCGTGACAGTCGCACTTTGGCTTACCGGCATAAACGAAGGCACCCATCCTGCTCCTCTCATTCGGCGGTATCCACTTGGCCAGCATTGCGTGCGTGCAAGGCACGATCGGACCCTGCAATAGGGATAATCCATTCCTAGGGGGAGGAAATACACCCGAACAGTCAAAAAGCGTTCACACTTGACTATTTTTTTTTTTTAACAGAGAAAAGAAGAACCAGCCATCTGGCTTATTTTTTTATTTGGACTCATCGAGACTGATCAGTGACATTTTATATTGGCCCCCAAGATTTTTTACAAGAATTTATTTATTTAGTGCAGTCGAAGAGCGTAGCTCGTGAATCGACTCCAGTGTGAATCGGTTGATTTGACTCTGAGTTTTGATTGAGAAAAAAAAATGTTCGTGGCTTTACTCTAATTCTCATTCGGACTCTCGTGTCTCACGCATTCCTGAACCGCCCATGATTTTTCTCTCGCACTCTCAATCATTTGTCTCGGCGTTGACTTTTGACTCCCTCGCAAGGTGGAGATTACTTACCTCGCCGAGACCCTGGATGAATCGCACCACCATGAGCCAGTAGAAGCCCCAGTTGGCGGACAGCGGCACGAGGAGGCCGAAGACGGAATTTATAAGCATCCCGATGCCGAGGAAGTACTTGGAGCCGTAACGTTTGGCGAGGATGCCGAAGGGTATCTGCGTTATCACGTAGCCGTAGAAAAAGGAGCTGAGGAGGTAGCCTTGGAGCTTCGAGTCCCAGATGTATTCGCCGTCTGCAGTCTGCGATAAAAAAAATTAAAATAAATATGAATAAAAATAAATATCGAAATAAACATATTTTTTCTCGGTTTTTTTTTTTTTTTAAGAAATTTGTGGAGCAAACTTACAGGATCGTTTTGAGCTTGAAGGGTGGCATTTCCGACACCGCACTCGTCGGTGGCTTCCTCGTCGTGGCTGTCGTCAGCGACCGCCGTGTGATTGACCATAGCGACGATCGCGACCGACATGTTGGTCCGCATCACGTAGGCGTTCGCCATTCCCAGGAAAAGCATGAAGGTCACAATGTGACGCGACCCGACGAGGGCTGAAACATCGAGGAGAAGATGACGATTATGACTAACGAAGTGAAATTAAAGTCGGTGTACACAGCGGCAACAGCTGCACATGTACGCAGGGGTCAATTGATCAGGGGTTAATTAAATCAATACAGTTGTGCGCTGAAATTACGATTATCACTCGTCTGGAGCGCGAAGAGTGACGACGAATTTTCAGACGATTCGGGGTAATTAAATAAACACTTGGAATTAAAAATAATTAATAATTAAATTGATTTAAAATAAAAACAAAATTTCTAAAAATTTCTTTTTACTGTCAATGGCCATTCGGACCATCGGACTAAGAAAAAATGTAGTGATAATTTGAAAACGTTCTGCTCTTTATCATATTCTGTTTACCACTTCGAATCTTCGCCGCTCAATTTGCGCTTTTCAATTTAACCATTTACGACCGCAAGTGAGTGACTTTAGTGGTCATCGCATTGCCCGTCTGGCGTTGCCCGATTGCGAGTCGTCTGTTTACCAGCGGAAAATCCTATCATAGTCGTTCGAACGCCCCGAGCAACGAGCGGAGGGGGGGGGGGGGGAAAGGGGGACCCCACTGGAAATTCCGATAAATCATTCCGAGACATTTGTTGCTTCGATATTCGACGCAATCTCGACAATTGTTATCGATTTTTTTTTTCGTCGTGACGATCCACGCGTTCCAAATATCCGACGATCTTCCCCCCTTCCACCCCTCCCCCTCAGCCACGCCCCTTCCAATCTGCTTCGCTGTTGCACCGCGAGTCTCATTTGACCTTGAAAAATGCAAATGCGAAGTTTGCACATTTTTTTATATTTTTTTCGTTGGCTCATCAGACGCGCATAATTCGTCGAAAAAAAATGCAACTTAAACGCGACGGTCGCGTGTGTTGATTTTGCGGGCTGCGAATTCTCGGATATTCGCGGGGCACCTGCTCCGCACATTAAATGAGCGACGTCGATGCGAATTTTTTTTTTTTTTCAGCGTTACACATTGTCGTTAAATATTACGAGAATCTGCGTAAATTCCTCGACTCAGTAGTCGCACGTGACGACCGCGTGACCGAGGCGAGAAATTGAAATCCGATGGATCGTGCGAAGCGGAGGAGAGAGTGGACGAGCGGGAAAACTGGTTTCGCGATTCTAACGCCGATATTTCGACTCGGCGTCCGGGAGAAAAAAATAAGAAATCAAGTTTCCGGGATTTCGACAATTTTTATTTTATAACTCAATAATCAATGATATTTTTTGTGGTCGAGATGCGATATTTATTTCATCACTTCTGATAATTTCGGCGATTTGAATCTGCTTATTGACGCAATACTGATTAATCGGCTTGAAAAAATATTTTCCCCAACCGCAATTTCCGTATTAATATAACACGCGCGCACACACCTCTCGATTTTCTGTCGCTGCAAGTGGCGCGGAAATATAAATACAACGCGGCCGATGCGCGTATGCAAATCGTCCTTGAGAACTCATCGGCGCACGAGTCTTGTCTCGTCTAGTTATTGTATCGAGTCGAGATGTCGAGTCGACATCGCGACCGCTGATCGCTACAGCAGCGGAAACATCAGCAACAGCAGTGGCGGCTCGTTTCGTCTCGTCTCGGAAGACCAAGAATAAATCTCGGTGGGAAATTTTGGCGGGAGCCGTCGCGTCCTTTCAATGCACTCAGAGGTCGCGAAATATTCGGTCGTCGACGCATGACCAATTTTTTTTTTTTTTTCTTCAGATAAATCCTTCTTCAGATGAATGAAACAGTCAATTCGCAGCTAAAAGATTCATCGAAAAAAAATCGTTCGATGCATTCAGAGGTCGCGAAATATTCGGTCGTCGACGCATGACGACATTTTTTTTTCTTCAGATGAATCTGAAGCAACCGATTTGCAGCTAAAAGATTCATCGAAAAAAAATCGTTCGATGCACTCAGAAGTCGCGAAATATTCGGTCGTCGACGTTTTTTCGATAACCAAGTTTTTTAATATTTCAATTTATTTTTTATTTTCATTTTTTATTTTAATGAGTCCAAAACAGCCGATTCGCAGCTACCGTAAAGTGGGAATAAAATTTATTGGTTTATTCCACGCAAGGAAAATGTTCTACGGCCGAGCAACGGTCGCTGGAACTCGACGAGGGGTGCGAGCGAAAAAAATTCGCGACGCGCGAGATTGCGGGGTGGATACCAAGAGGTCACGCGAGAAAGAGAGAGGGACAGAAAAACCAGCCTAGGACGTTGCGAAACCGTCGCTTTTTGTCATCTGCGCCAAGAGATCGATTAATTTCGTCTAAAAAAAAAAAAAAAAATCTCAGGGTCACCACGTGAAATTTGCACCGCAAGGCTGCGATCGATAAGCTGAGAGGATCGATAAGATCGACGCTGATGTCGTCCGACTGTGACTTTGAGATTTTCGAGTACTGGTCAGATAAAAAATGAAAATAAAAAAAATGGTTTTCATTTTGTCGCGAAGAAATTCGAGTGCAAAAATTCTCCGGCAATGTCGCCGAGGTAAACAGAGGGAAAACATGGCAACGGACACTGGCGATTCAATCGCCGAACGTAAACACGCATTGACCTTGGGCCGGCCTCTCAGCTTCGTCGTTCGTTCGCACCTGCCGAAACGGCGCTTTGAAATCAGTTGAATTGCGTTTTAACGAATGCAAGAATAATATTATTATTATTATACGGCGATGCACATTTGGCTGAGACTGCGAAGGGTTTTATCGACGGCACGAGACGCATTCGCCGTACGTGCTCAACGTCAAATCGCCTACTCAATTTTCGCCGACAAACTTGGCCAATTGACATTAACCAGACGAGTCGCTTGTTAGGCTCGTTTAATGAGCTCGACTCTTATTATTATTTTATGAATTATTTACGAGTCTCGTGACCGAAATTCCTAGATAAACGACAAATTGAAAAATAAAAAAATCGATTGAATAATGTTTTTAAATCATTTCAATAATGATTGAAATGATGATGATTTCATTTATTTTGTTAAAAAAAAATCAGAGATTTTTCGCCTTCTATGCAATTAGCATTCACTTGACTGAGATTCGTCTGAGATTCATTTTTTTTAAATATAGAGAAGAAGAGAAGAAGAGAAAGAGACACCGGACGATTGACCCGGATTAACCTGACTCTTCCCGCAGGCGCCGCGCGCTCGCGACTTGGCCCTGAATTTCAGTTCAAACACAGCGACGAGGACGTTGCGTAACTCGCTTCTTCGGTCCGTCGGTGGTCGGCGCTTCCATGTGACGCCAGCTGAGCGGATAATAAGCCATCAGACTCTGCGGTCAAGCGACGCGGATCGAATGATTCTCCAAAGCGACGATCGAATTTGCAAATTTTTTTCAACGACAATTAATCCCAGTCACCTTCAAAAAAATTATCGAATCCAAAAATAAAAAATAAAAATGATAATATCCCCACAAAATAAAAATAATTCGATCGGATTTTGCTGATTTTCCCAACGATAATTAAATCCTTTGTCCTTCAGAAATAATATCGAATTAAAAAAAATTGCAATATCATTTAAATGAAATAAAAATAATTCGTTGAGGTTTTGCTGATTTTCTCAAAGACAATTAATGCCGTCGTACTTGAGAAAAAATATCGAATTAAAAAATCTAATTAAAAAAAATTGCAATGTCATTTAAATAAAATAAAGATAATTCGCCGACGTAAGCGGAATAATTGTCGCAGCTGCTCGCGATTTTAATCATGATAAGCGGAGGCTCGACGCTCGAAGCTCGAAGCTCACCGACAGAATCTTGCGATTCGCGTTCTCACGGTTCATCCGTCGACGCGCGTCAATCCGCGACGATCCGTTCGGTTGATGTGCAGTCCACGATCGTAGGTACTGCGATATATAGGTGAGAGATCGTCGAGCGCTCTGACTCTAAGCGAGAGAGAGACAAGAAGAACAGTTTAATAATAGCGCGAAAACGCGTAGGAGTTCCCGACGAGCCTGGACGCCGAAGCGGAGCGTCCAACGCGATTGGACGCTCCGCGGCGGCGCGGATGGCACTCCGCCAGGTACAAAAGCCTCGCGCGGCTCGCGAACGAACTATTCTCGAAAAGACTCGTACGCTTGGAAGTAAAGTAACCCCCCTCCCCCCCTTCTCCTTCTCCGATTAAACCTTAGTGCAAAATGCTTCGACATTTTGTCACGTCTCGAGACAAACGGGAATTTACAGCTGATTCATTTAATTCGGCGTCTAGAATTTTTTTTTTTTTTTTTTTTTTTTTTCTATTCCATTTATAGTTGACATTTTCCAACGTTGCGCAAAATCAAGTTAAAATTCTGTCAAGGCTGATAAGAATAAATAAAATAATAATAAATAGAAGCTAATTAATTAAGCGGTGGGATAATTAGCAATTAATTGCTGGACCGTCGAGACGAGTGTCGACGATCTATCAGATATCCCGCAGCGATCGGCACCTACTTTACCTACTTCGCGGGTCGTTACCGGTTTTACTGCTGGGCGAGCGAGAAAATTCCTCGACCACCCGCGAACGCGAGATTTCCCTGATAAGCAAATATCCGAGTCGCCGTTGACATTCCAGATTTTTTTAATAAAAAAATAAAGCGATTTTTTAAATAAAATCGACTGCCCAGCGCAATGATTTTTTCTGGCACGAAAAAAAAAATATAATAAATATCGACTCATTGTTTTTCGGCCTGGTAAAACAATCCGACGTCTCATTGTTCACTGCCAGCGCAAAATTACACGCGAGTTGGCAGGGACGTTCGATTCGCTCGCCAATATCCGGATTTTTTCAAACGACGACCAAACAAGAGAATACAAATGGCAAAATAACGAGACGTCCGACGAAATTAGAAACGGCTAAAGTCGTATATCAATAAGTCACGCGTGGTTTCCAATTAAAAAAAAAAAAAGAAGTCGAGTCTTGAAAATCGCTGACCGCAGCTGTAAAATCACTCGCGCTCCGCGGCACGCGGCGTTGACGTCGCTGACATCGACGACGAGCGATAAATCCTCACGATTGCATAAAACGCCGATTTGTATTCAAAGTTCACGAGACATTTTTTTTTCCCTTCGCCAAACAACTTTTCTCTGAAGTAAAAATTTCTTCGTGTCATTGTCAAACGATTTCGCAACGATAAAAAAAAACCCTTGACAGTCCCTTCCGGACGTCCGATCAATTGATCTTATTTCCAAAATTGCAATTTTTTACAATATAAATTGCAAATAAAAAAAGAAATATAATAACTGTAAATAACAGCAATCATAATTCACGAAAAAAAAAAAATCTGCCGATACGAGATCGAGATTGCCATCGGACTTCGCCGAGTCCCCCAATGACTCAGGGTTCGAGGCCGCGGATTCGCTACTCGCTGCCTACCTCGGGAGTCTCCGGCTCTTTTCGTAAGCATTCGGCCGCTCCGCGGCAGCCGCCGAGCACGTGGCAGGCGACTCTCGGTTCTCGGTCTCCGCTGCTGCTGCTGCTGCTGCTGCGTCTGCGCCGCGTCGTGGAAATAGCGCAGCGCTATTTCCACGACTGATTGTCGCGCTAATAGCGCTCTATGCGATGCGCAGCGCACGAGAATCTCACCCAAGTCGCGATGCGCGACCGAGATAGCGCAAACTTGGGTTAGAAGAGCATTCTGCATTTTGCACTTTTCTGCGCATGCGCGGATTTTCAGGCGCGAGGAACGCAGAAGAAGGGAAGAAGGAGGGAAGAAGGAGGGAAGAACGAGGGAAGAAGGAGGGGAAGAGGGGAAACTGCCGGGTTGGTCGCGCGAGTCGCGCGAGCACGTGAACGCGGCGCGTGACGTCAGCCGAGCTAGAAATTCGTGCTTATCAACGGGAGAGTCGTCGTCGTCGACGTCGTCGACGACGACTCTTGCCGAGTAATCCGAGCGCCTCGCCGTGTCGCACTAATTTCGCCGCGCCGATTTATTTTTGGAATTTCCCTCTCCCAACTCGCCGCGTGCTCGCCGAACTCGCTCCGCGTGTACATATCGCTCGTCATGAGGATACAGTCGCTCTTTCTCCGTCTCTGCGTCTGTCTGACTATCTCCTTCTCTCTCTCTCAACCTGTTGCGACAGCGATTTTTCTATCGGAACGCAGAACGCAAGCGTCGGCAGAATTTTCTTCCACCCCGGATGTTGGCCTCGCAAATCCAACCCCCCTCCCTCCCCCTCCCCCTCCCAACACATAGATAACGAATTCCGCGTGCGCGAAAAAAAAACGCACCCGGAGAAATTTTTTTTATCGCTGAAATGTTATTGCGTCGCTCACGCGAGTCTCGCTCGTAAAAAAAACAGACGACCCTCGTTACAATGGAAAACAAAAAAAAAAACAAAGCAAAAAAGCGGCTCAAAACCGGGTTTACATAAATAGGAACTGCATTGTCGAGGCTCGAAGGGAGAAGACAATAATGGCCGGAGAGTCTCAAGGCAGAAAATAATAAATAATAATAATAATAACCGTAAGAATAATAATAATAATAGCGCGAAGCCGGTTAAAGCTGGTTAAGATTGATAATGGAGAGCGTTAGGTATCCGGTATTGTTTGTCACGAGCAGCTGCCGCTTCTGCTGCGACGTTTTCGTGCGGGTTTCTACCTTCCGAGAAGCAATGGAGAGAGACAGAGGACAGGAAGGAGCGAGTGAAAAGAGAAAGAGCGAGAACGAATTTAACGCGGGCACAATGGATTCCGGTTAAGGTGTACAACGGTCTCGTCTAGTTGAGGGGTCCTTCGCGGGGCCATTCGAGTATCGCCGCCATTGGGCTGCGGCGAAACTACGCCGGCCGTTGTCTTCCGCGCGGGAGAAAATCGTAAACAGACGGATTCGAGGAAATCCGAGAGCCCTGGGGGATCGCCGCTCGCGGCGACGCAAACGAAGCGAGAGAAAGAGAGAAAAAGGAGGAGGAGTGGGAGGACTCTCGACGTCCTTGCCTGCGTTGCGCCCGACTGATACGAATCTCGGCAGTCCTTGGAAAGAATTTCAGCAGCCGGAAAGGACAGACTTAGCTCCTCAGCCGCTGGGAGAGGAGAGGGGAGGGGGAAAGCAACGTCACGAGGTACTTTTTGTTCGACGCGTGGAACAAAAAATAAAAAATACAATTCCTTGTTTTTCTATTAAGACACTGATAACATTTTTCGTCCTGTTGACTCTAATTGAATTGTCAAATGTCTCGAAAAAATCATAAGTAAGTCGGAAAGGACAGTCGTAGCTCCTCAGTCGCTGGGCGAGGAGAGGGGAGGAGGAAAAGTAACGTCGCGAAGTTCCCAACGCGTGTAACAAAAAATAAAAAATACAATTCCTTGTTTTTCTAGTAAGACACTGATAACATTGTTCGTCTTATTGACTCAAATTGAATCGTCAAATGTCTCGGAAAAATCATAAGTAAGTCGGAAAGGGCAGTCGTAGCTCCTCAGCCGCTGGACGAGGAGAGGGGAGAGTGAAAAGCAACGTCACTAAGTTCCCAACGCGTGGAACAAAAAATAAAAAAAAAAATTCCTTGTTTTTCTAGTAAGACACTGATAACATTTTTCGTCTTATTGACTCAAATTGAATCGTCAAATGTCTCGGAAAAATCATAAGTAAGTCGGAAAGGGCAGTCGTAGCTCTCCAGCCGCTGGGCAAGGGGAGGGGAGAGGAAAAACCAACGTCACTAAGTTCTCAACGCGTGGAACAAAAAATAAAAAATACAATTCCTTGTTTTTCTAGTAAGACACTGATAACATTTTCCGTCTTATTGACTCAAATTGAATCGTCAAATGTCTCGGAAAAATGATAACCAAGTCGTGAAGGAAGACACCAGGAGGCTCGTCGCTTGCTTCGGCGTTTACACCGAAATAAGATGACAGAGACGACTCACTCAGATTCTGGAGGAAAGGGGTCAAAGGGAGGGAGGAGCCAATGCTTCACACCCACGCGAAGCGTCTTCGTGTGTACCTCGAGTGACTTTAAATATAACCTGACTACAGAATTCCCGCGGTCCCAAAAAGCGCGATAACCAAAATGACGGAGACAAGAATGAAAACTGTCGGCAAGGTGGACGTGTCCCAGTGAGTGACCGGTGCATCGGCTTAGTTCCGCAAAGCCTCGGGTCTCGACCTTCGAAGAGAAAAGTGCAACAGCAAGGAGCAAGAATAATTATTTATTCCTGCGTTTATCCTGAGGGAAGGAAGATAATAAAAATTCCGAGGCTAACGAAGCCGAAGCCGAAGCCGCTCGGGGGGCCAGACGCAAAGAGCCACCGGCCGCCGCCGGCAAAGCCTCTGTCACGCCGCGAGGCGGTCGGGGCTCGGGTTCTACTCCGGCCACGGGACCGGCCGAGCCGCGTGCACGTGCTCTCCGCAATCCTGCGCGCCTCTCCACCCCGGCTCCTCTCGTGCCGGCTACGCCGATCGGCGGTTGCCGCGCGCGCAACATTGTACGCGTATATATAACACACACATACACACACACCTATATACACAGGCTCAGGATCGCGGACAGACACTCTACTCAATGTGTCTCGAATTGCACATTCGTAGGACACGGAATTGTCGATCGACTCGTCGACATCGAAGTCAAGCGAAAGAGAACGCAGAGAAATTCAAAGTCGTAGCACTGACAATGAATTGGTAATATTTTTTTTTAATTATTATTAGCAGTGAGTTGCAAGCAACCCGACAGCCAATCAGAGAACGAATAGAGCACGACAATATTTATATCGAATATGCGAGATTTTATACCCACTGAGCATTTATTATTATTATCATTATTATTATTTTTTATTATAATTATTGCCCTTATAATTTTTTTAATTTTTATTTTTTGGCTATTTTTTGGTTATTTTTTTTGTTATTTTGGAGAGCAGGAAAAATAGAGATCCGTCGGAAAAATAAAAACGAGACGTTACCTCGCTGCTTCTGCGGCCGTCTGTCGGCCTCCTCGAGGCCCGGCTGCTCCCACACCAGCACGTGGCCGTTTCGTCCTCGGCTCTCGCCGTTCGCCTGTCTGCCGTTCATATCGCTGCCGCTAATAATTCCACGAGTTCCGACGAAGAAAACCGCGACGCACCCAAAATTTTCCGATAAATCGACAGTCGCCACTCGAATAATAGCGAGACGAAAAATAAATATCCTGGATTCACTGGACTGGCTCCCACGACGCAGCGACGGATTTTTCTGATCTAGCGAAGAGACCTCAAAATTCCGTTTTTTCCACTTCGTATCCGATCCGTATGAACTATATCCGTGTGCGAGTGAACAGCAGGAACCAACAGACTGATGCGGTGATAACGCGTCGGGTTTTTTTCCGGATTTCGGACCGCGGAGAGTTTTTGTCGTTGGCCCGAGCGCCGCGCGCCGGACGAACCGGGAAGAAACTTTACTAGCAGAGAGCGCCGCAGCACACAACGGAGAATCGTCGTTCGTCGCCGCGTTCCTCGTGCGACTACCTCCGACACCGGTGTTTCACTCTGGTTCGTCTCCGACGAGTATCACCCGACGACGAGGGGGACGACATTCGCGTCTCTTTGCCGCACCGCAATCGCCACACGCGCGCGCGCGCGCCTCGTGATCGCTGACTTCGTGTGCGAGAGTAGTGCCTCCTCCGAGTTCTCGAACTTTTCGCGTCCGGCCGCCGCGTGCAACGATAATCGCGACGACTGACGGACTGGTGACGACGACGACGACGAAACTAACGAAGACAGCGACGAGAGACGAAATGCCGATAAACCACAAAGTCGATCCAAGTCGCGTTTATCCTCAGTTTCCAACCGGCTTTGAGTTTACTTTTATCTTTTGTATTTTTTATTTTTTTTATTTTTTTCTCGTCTATTTCGATTCTCCGGTCGACACGTGAAAAACTTCCCTCGTTGCCGCTGTTCGTGCGCGACTGTCGATCTCGTCGCGCGGCACTCGAAGTGTCGTCGTGAGTGTCGAGCCGCGCGCGAAACGGGGGTCGAGGAGAGGAGAGAGAGAGAAAATTCACCGACAAAACTGGACGAGGCTAAACGCGGGCCGCCGCACTGTGTGTGGTGTCCGCGGTCTCCGCGCGCGCTTGCCGCTATACACGGCGCCCCGCGCGCGCCGTATACTCTCCGCTGTACTCCTTCCCCCACCCCGGCCCGCCCTGGTCCCTCGTGTGTTCCGATGCGTCGCTGTGTGGCAGCGGCGGCTGCTGCCAACACATCCCGCGCAGGGATGTATTGGTTGGCGCGCACACGCCGATAACTCGATTACCCCGGCGACGATACCGCGGTTACGCGGCAAATGTAAGTGTGTGTGTAAGTCGGTGTGCGTGGGTCTCGCGTGTTTCTCGAGCAGAGCGATCGCGTGTCTCGCGTGCGCAAGTGGGTAAACGTGTGCCTTGCGATTAGCGTTTATGTGTAAATGCGTGTTATCCGTTTATGTGTGAATGTGTTATCCGTTTATGCGTAAATGTGTTATACGTTTATGTGTGAATGTGTTATCCGTCTATGTGTAAATGTGTTATACATTTATGTGTGAATGTGTTTTCCGTCTATGCGTAAATGTGTTATACATTTATGTGTGAATGTGTTATCCGTCTATGTGTAAATGTTTTATACATTTATGTGTGAATGTGTTTTCCGTCTACGTGTAAATGTATCTGTATTCCGTATGCGCGTAAATGTGTTATCCGTTTATGCATGTGTTGTCCGTTTATGTGTGAATGTGTTTTTCGTCTACGCGTAAATGTATCCGTATGCGTGTAAATATGGAAGCTAGTGTGTTGCTCGAATGCCGGAGCCGCTGCTAGCGGCTTCTCGCTCCTTCGCGTTCGAAAACCCGAGCGGCACACGAACACGCGTTCGAAAACCCGAGCGGCACACGAACACGCGTTCGAAAACCCGAGCGGCACACGAACACGCGTTCGGCTCCTCTCGTTATATGTGTGTGCGCGCGCAGCGTGTCTCGACACACTCGATCCCGAGCACACACGAACACGCGTTCGGCTCCTCTCGTTATATGTGTGCGCGCGCACGCTCGTCGCTGCCCGGCTGCCCAAGACGCTTCCTCGTGGAAGTTCGTGCGTAGGTCTCTCTTCTCTCTCTCGCCTCTCTCTATTCCTCTTCGTGTGCAGTGCTACACGCGGTACAAAGTACACCAGGGGTCGGGGAGAGGGGGAAGCGCGAAGTAAGAGTGGAGAGGGAGGGGGAGACTGAGTGTGCGTACCGACTCGCGTGAGCCGCTCGCTCGGCGGCGGCGTCACCGGCGGCCAATCACAGCGCAGCGCGAGATTCGGCGGCGGGTTCGCGCATGCGCGCGGCGAGTTCGAGACGCCGGCGGGTTTGAACGATGCCCGAGCCGCATTTTCCGTTGTTTCTGACGATTCTTTCCGGGTGGGAAATTAATTGACCCGAGATTGGAATGATCAGATTTTATGTTTCTAGGTTATTTTCCTTTTGCTTTGGATTCGTAAGGGGAATGGGAATCACGCGGGTGTCTTCAGGTGTTTGGCAGGACGCGTCAGGGGTCAGAGTGAAAGGAAACGTTTTCACTCACTGCGACGGCCGTTGGAGCCGGCGTTTGGGGCTGCAGCGCTCCGCGTGCGTAGCACGTGGGACCCGCGCGCGTTCGTAGTACCTGAGACCCCCCCCCCCTCTCTGTTGCGATCGATTATTCCGTGACGCATTCGCTCGGGCTCGTGACCAGCGAGTCTGACACGCGACACACGAGACCATTTCCAGGAAGTTAATGCGCCAATTCTCGCTCAGTCACGAGCGAATTTGAGCTCTGATGAAAATGCTTTATCACAGATTTTTTTCAAATGCAATAAGTTGCCTGAATCACCTGAAACGAGCAGGAAAAATGTTTTTCTAAAAGTTTCATTTTAATAAAAAAAAAAAAAAAAAACACGAGACCATTTCCAGGAAGTCGATGCGCCAATTGTTGGCAGAGTCACGATCGAATTTGAGTTCTGATGAAAATGCCTTATCACAGTTTTTTTTTAACGCAATAATAATTTATTATTGCGTAAAAAAAATGAATCACCTAAAAAGAACAGAAACAATGTTTTTCTAAAAGTTACATTTTGATCGAAAAACAGATCGGATTCTGAATGATGCGGAGTCGTATTTTAAGAAGACCTGTGAATGAGTCGACGACGCGCAGCGTTACTCAAGATTCGTGCCGTTCACTCTTACTCCACTTCCGTTATTAGAATAATATTGGCAACCGCGGCGTTCTTCCTGCGTGCATCGCGCGCGCGCGCGCGCTCGTCTTCCCCCTCGGCGCAGGCGCGATCGATATTCCCGCGTGCGATTCCGCTAATCTCCTGTTGGTTCGCGTCGAGCGCGCGCGATGAACGGTCTCGATGCTACGAAAATAAATGCAGCGCTGTGGGACACGGTCCAAGTGCGGCTCGTGACGCGTGCGAGACTTTCTTGCGAAAGTCCTCGTAGACCGATGATGCACAGAGGCTGCACTCGGGAGGGATCCTTGACCTTCGCATCAGGTGTGCAGCGCTCCGATCGGCTGCGCGGCTGCTGATTGGGCGGCTCGCGACGGAAATTCTCCTGACACGCAGGCTTCACTTTTTGCGTCGCGGTGGGTTCGATTCGCTTCCTTCCGGATGAGCAATTTTTTTTACATTTTTTTTTACATTTTTAAATTATTTTTTTCCAACGTTGAGAATTTTTTCTGTTAGTCGAATTTGGATAAACTTCCGTATAGCTGTTACCTCCGATTTGGCTGAAATTTTGCACAGACCTTCCTTTTGAAGATATAAGATTGGGGGTCTGTGCAAAATTTCAGTCAAATCGGAGGTAACAGCTATTAGGAAGTGCAGCCTCGAATTTTATTTATATTAAATCTTTTTTATTAAATAAAAATAAAAATGTAAAAATAAAATGATAGAAAAATTGGAATATAAACTACGGAACTAAATTTTCCAATGTCACGGACAAAAAAGACCCCCTCGAGTTTGGGGCGCACTCGAGATTTTCCTAATCTAATCAATCGATCTTTCCGCGGCGACCGTAAAAAATAAATGTGTCCACAGGAAATCTATTTTCGGTTCGACCAGCGATATTTTTGGCGACCCGAGTTACAGGGCCAGTTGCACAGTATTTTTCGGTGAACGTCGGTGCGCGTTAAGGTTTATCAGTTTGTTGATTTTTTTTCTCTCAGCTCGGAAAATCCCGCGCGCATCGCGACGATAAAACGAAACGTCGGAGCACTAAGCGACTGCGTCGTTTTCTCGCAGGCGGCAATCGAGGCCGTCGCCGTGTGTCAACACAAAACTGGGAGACGATGAAGAAGTCGAGCATTAAAAAAACAGTATAAGGTGCAATTATTTTTTTCAATATTTTCCACTGATTATTTCGTTTTTTTATTAAAATGTCCCATTCAAAAAAAATCAGCGATATATAATTTTACCAGAGTCCAAAAATCCAGCGTCTTGAAAAAAATGTTCGTTGCATTAATTCGTGATAAATATTGTCGACAAAATTATCTTAACGACGTCGAATTCGTGTTGCAGGAAAAACTGGGTCTCGCTCTTCGGTGATAATTAGGAATAATCTATTTTCGTTACAAAACACACTTCGGACGAATCGCGTCTTACGTGACTGGACGATTTCTCCCTCTTCTCGCAATGAGTCGATAAGACGTTCGATACTAAAAAGTCTGACTCGTCATTTTTTTTAACGAAGAAATGACGGAACAAAATTAACGAAAAGTCGACGGCAGCCTCGAGGGCAATTAATTAATTACGCAAGGTGATCAGCTGCGACAGACAATTTGATTGATTTGGCACTGGCAATGTGAATTAATTTTTCTCTCGTTCCAGGCAACCGAAATAAAATTGACTTCGTCAACGGCACTAAGCTCGTTGATCCCCGAGGCGAGGTAACGTGTCACCCGGAATTCGCTGCGCGAGGTAACAGCCGAAGCGATAAGGAGCCTTGAGTCATCGCGAAAGCGAAGCACCGGAAGATTTTCCAGCGGAACTCGCGGATCTTTGAGAGAGAAGAAGCGAGAAATGATAACACACAGGGGGGATCATATAATTTCGCATTTGGAGCGCGATAACGACATTTCTGCCGCGGATAAAAATATCCAGGCCGGATATTTGACGACTTTTTTTTTTGCAAAGACGAGAATATCGCGTATTTACAGCCAGAATTTATTTTTATTTTTTTATGACTATAATTTCTTTTTATTCGAAATTCCTTTTTTTTGGATCTCCATCGCAGCTGGAAATAAACGAGTGGGGTGTCTTAAAAGCGGCCAAAAGTTGTGAGACACGTGAACAATGCATATTTAGAGTAGCCAGAATTTTTCTGAATTTTTTTTTATTACCATAATTTTTTAATAAAAAAATCCTTTTTTTCAGATCTCCATCGCAGCTGGAAATAAACGCGTGGGTTTTCTCGAAAGCAGCCAAAAGTCGTGGGACTCTCGCGCGTGTCGTTCAACGTCGTCACTCGGACATCAGGACATCGGGGAAACATCCACCCCGCTCCCCGGAAAATCCCGGTCGGCCAAAAGATCAGCCCACGAGACGGGCGAAGATCCGAGGCGAATTTTCTAAAGTTAGCCCAAAGGGCGAAGCGATGCCAGAAATCCTTGCCTCACCGTTTCGCCTGGGTGGGATCATTGTCGAGATTGACCTTACAAATCCTCGACTCGAGCGCTCAGAATCGAGACGCTCTTAGCGACGATAACGCAGGTGATATCCCGACTTTTGTCATCCGACGCGGAGACAACGACGACGACGACGCTGCTCTCGTCTTGTCTCCTCATCTATTAATAGCTGAACGTACGAACGTCGAGCGCCGGAGTCTGACGTCTACTCAAGAAGCTACGGAAAATACACCGTTGTTTGCTATCCGACACGCCGCAGTTTTCGCTCCAGACGTTTCGCGGCCGTTTAATCCGTCGCCTCGGAGCAAAAGCGGTCCAATTATCGACGCGACGGGCGCCGCGCTTATTAAAAAGCACGTGCAAGTTATTCTTAGATCTTGGGAGCAAAAAAAAAATCATCTCCAGGTTATATTAAAATTGTGGTTACACCCAAAAAAAAAAATTCCACAGGTTACATTAAGATTGTGCAAAATTGTTCAGAGTCAGAAAATGCTTCAAAAAATATTTGCGCCGATGGATAAATGGGCAAAAAAATCTCAGACGAAAAAAAAATCAACCCCAGGTTACATTAAAATCGTGGTTACACTCCAAAAAAATATACCCCAGGTCAAATTAAAATTGTTTAAAATTGTGTCGAAAAATACCTCAAAAAATATTTGCGTTGATGGATAAATCGGCAAAAAAATCTCAGAGTAAAAAAATTTGATTGCAAATGCAAAGCACGTGCGAACGACTCTCGCCTCGCGACGAGAGTCCATCGCCGCATCGACACGTGCATTGCGCGACGAAATTGTCCGACGATCGAAGCCCGTCGAAGTCGTTCGATTGCCATCTCGAAGATAAGAGTTACTTGTGCTCGGTATAATAGCAGACTGCGATAACGCAACGAGGAAACGTAATAGCCGCGTCGGATCAACAACACAAACAGTCGACCAAAATTAACGTGACTCATAACCGTCGACTTGTCTGTCACCTGCGCAGCTCGGATTAGAGAAGAAAAAGAAACCTAAATTACGATTTCACGATATGATGTAATCATTCGTCCCGCTCCCCTTTTCCCCTCCCCTTGATATCCAATCATCGCCCGGCTGACTAAAAGAGCCTGATAAGAATCTCCAGACGCGACGCGAAATCTCATCTTCCGGCGTCTCGACGAATTTCCGTCGTGTCATCGAGGAACATGGAAAATCTCGGTTTTCCTGACTCATCCGCAAACGCAGAGACGCGAATAACGCTGTTTGTCCCGCGCTCGGCTGCGCGCGAGGCGCGATCATTGGTTTCGATTACAATGTACACGTGAATGCGAGGAGACGATTGCGCAAGGTCGAGTCACATTCGCGTTGCACGCACGGAAAACGTCACGTCCGTCATTTTGATCTCTATCTCTCTTTCTCACAAATTTACTGCCATTTATTGCTATTTATTGCTTCCCTTTTAAATTCTCTGCTATTATTTGTACTATTATTATTATTTGTGCTATTATTTGTGCTCTGGTCCCCAGGAAATTTTATTCCAGGATAAAAAAGCAACTCTCACTCTAACTCTCCCTCTTTTTTTTTCTTTAGGCTGCAGTTTTGTAGTTTTTATTTTTAGGCTGTAAGTTGATGCTTCGGTTGCTTAAATCACAGTGCCCTTATCACCCTTATCACTCAGTGATGCTTTGGTCCTAGAGTACGAAATAAACACTGCTTTTTTGCTCTCTTTCTTTCTCGTCGAGGGAACCAATGAGCGATCGGCAAATCGACCAGGGCGTCAGACGCCTCGTGCGTCGCTCCCGCGCGTTGATAGCGAAGAAGCGACGCGCGCGACCCACTGACCCCCCCGAGTCGAGTCTCGTCGTCGGCTAGAGGCGTTCGGCCCCAGAGACACTCGAAGCTGCGCTAATTATTCGCAATATTTCCGACCGACCGGCAACCGCCAATCTCGGATGACGAAACTCGGTTTTATCCGACGAGCCCGACGCTTCGGTGACTCGCGAAGCCGCGGATAACGCGCCGCCTGCATCGGGGCTCTGACCTTGACGGCCCCGTCGATATTAATACCGAGAATTGATGCGTCTATCTGCGTTTTTTTATCTCTGAGTCGTCGTTGTCGGTCGACGTTTCATCGGCAATCGACGTATCGAGATTTTTTTCTGGGAGGAAATTGTCGCGGCCTCTATTGGATTTTTAGTGGTATCAACGAAATATCGCCGAGGCTGATAACAATCGCTCAGCCAATCAAAACGACAAACGTCGAACATTGAGCATCAATTTGTGTAATTAAATGTGTCGGTAACACAGGTATCTACTGTACCGATCGGCGTGGGCGGAATCTTCCTCATCGACATTTTATTCTGAGCTTCAATAAGTGATAAATTATCGATTTAGCTCGAATTTCTGTTCGCCCTCACATCGATAATGCAGATCCCTCTGCGTATAAGTTACCGATTGTCGGTAATCATTGTTTTCCTCGTTTCGCTTACAACTTCTACATGCAAACGTCTCAGAATTCCTCCGAGCGAATGAAAACACAAAACAGGTTTAATTGATGGTCAATTAATAAATAATTGACTGCTAACCGCGACGCTAATTGGTCGACAATACCACACAGGAAGATTTGATCCGATTGTCTCGGTGACAGCCGAGAAAAATAGAAAATAATAGACACGCGAGTTTTCAACGTGAATCACGTTGCTCGCGATTCTCAAAGCAGCGGATGCAATTGCATCCGACGCACGCGACTAATAACCGTAATTCTCGAAGCTTGTTTGGCAGACGTCACACGACGAACAGAGCGAGACGGACTTAGACAGAGAGGAATGAACAAGACACCGAGCGATGACGAATGGATCACGGTGAACGAGAGGAAACGCGACAGTCGACGCTCGGCGAACGAGGATGTCGACGATTTGCTGATTGCCCGATTACGCGACTGGTAACCGAGACGAAAAACGTGCGTCGAGTGCCGGCCGAGCCCTCTCTGCGGACTTTTATTCGGCTCCTCTACTCGCGTGCGTTTGACCCTAATGCGTCTAACTCGCTCAGCGTGTCAACAGGAAGGAGAAAGCCTCAAGGTTACCCATGGGAATTTTTTTTTGTGTTCGAGAAAAAAAAAGCGGGAGAATTTTGTCGCGTCCGAGGAATCGGGAATTGAGTTAAATTCGAGGGAAAAATATTTTTCTAATCGCTTTACGATACAATCTCGATTTTCTTTCTGACGATAGCGACGCGTGGCGTCTGATTTCGTGTCAGATTTCGTGTCAAGGCGAAGCCGAAAATACAATGTCGATGTGTCTCGGAGGGGTCGACGAGGCCTCGTTCGGCCGATTACAAAAGAGAGAGACAGATTTTTCGTTTCGGGTTCGTCGACGTAAACATGTGAAAAATGATTTTTAATAAATATTAAAAATAAATAATTCACCAAAAATTAATTTCGCGTAAAATAAAACTGACGGATTTTTCGTTTCGGGTTCGTCGAGGTTAAAATAATAAAAATAATTTCTAATATTTTTTATAAAAATTTCACCTACAATTATTTTCTCATAGAATTGAAAAAAATTATAATTTGAGTGATTGACGAGTCGAGCGCCGCGAACAGGAAGAGGAACCCCCCCCGATGACGACGTCGGTGGTGCCCCGCGAGGAAACTTTCTCGCGTGGATTTCGATCCGGCGATCGCGCGCTAAGTGCACCGCGCGTTCTATTTTCATTTGCACCCGAGAGCCGATGCTACTCGGTGGCCGGTGGAGTAACCGCGAGCAGCGAGAGCGCGGCGAGCGAGAAGGGAGACGCGTGCAACGAGCGGGAGACGCGCTGATTTGCAGCTCGTTCGAACGCACCGGCTAAGTGCATCCAGGGCAATTTCCTCGCTCGCTAATCGATTTTCTCGCGATTCGTGATTTAAGGCTCTGTCGCCTGATCGTTTTTTTTGTCTTTAGCGCTGCCCTTCCGGTTTTTCGCATTTTTTTCCTCGAATTCTCGATTTTTCGGGCAAACGCTGTTCATTTTCGGAATCAGCGGGAAATTTCCCATCAGATAGGGTTTTCAAACTTGGCGAAATCGAAAATTTTTTTTTCGCCAAAAACGCAAGGGGTATCCCTTCAAAAAATTTGCGATTTTTGAGGGTCGAGTTTAAAAATCTGCAAAAAATTGAAAAATCTAGATGTCGCGTTCCGCCTGCCGGCATTCTCTTCGTTGAAGAGTCTTCTTTCGAATGCAAAAAGAAAATCCCGATTCTATTGATCCAAAGAAAAGTTACACCGATTTTAGTAAAGTGCCAAAATTGGGGAAAAAGTAAAAAATCGTTTTTCGGGTTTTTCTCCTGAAATTTTTTATTTTTCGGGCAAAAACCGGTCATATTTGGAATCAGCGGGAAATTTCCCATCGGATAGGGTTTTAAAACTTCGTTAAATCAAAAATTTTTTTTTCGCCAAAAAAACGGGAAGGGCGATTTTGCTGGAAACAACATTGGTGCATCCTTGATAATCTTGGTGTTATTTCGCAAATCTTAATGTGTCTCGGCCACGCGTATAAAGTCTCGCAGAGCGAGATGACTTTATTGCCCTCGGTGGATGATTTAATTGATGGCGCTTTAATTGATCTCAAGAAAGACGAAGGGAAGACTCCGAGAGAGAGAAGCGTGATTCTCTCTCTCTCTCTTTCTCTCTCCCGGCAATTTCATTAACGCTCGTACGGCGCACGTGCCAGGATTTTCTCCCCTCTGAGCGTAAACGCGAGCGCCGTGGGATATTAAATTGCTTCATCGCGGTGCGCGTCGCATAAATGTCGCGCGCGTTCGAGCTCAGTCGCCGATTTTATTGCTGTCGATTAATTGTCGCCTCCGACGAGTTCTCGCACTGAAGACTTTAGAGTTAATAAATATAGATAAATAGATAGATCTACCTATTTATTTATGAATATATCGATCTGTTTATTTATCGAGCTCGCACATTGAAAACTTTTCAGTTAATAAATATAGAGAAATAGATCTATTCATTTAGATCTGGACGCCGGGCCGAAAACCGCCCAAATCGGGGTCACGAAATTTATTTTTTCAAATTATCGACTTTTAACCTATACCATCGTTCTCAAGTCGCATATTCTACCCCTGAAAACACTGGTTACAAACCTTTTTTAGTTGATTTTGAAAAAAAAAAAAATTTTGGCCGAACAGTTTGTCAGAAATCGTAGATCTGGCCGCCGGGCCGAAAACCGCCCAAATCGGGGTCACGAAATTTATTTTTTCAAATTATCGACTTTTAACTTATACCATCGTTCTCAAGTCGCATATTCTACCCCTGAAAACACTGTTTACAACCTTTTTTTAGTGGATTAAATACAAAATACGATATTTGACAGAACTGTCAAAGTTATCAAGGACAAATGAACCTGGACTCGGTCTGAGAGTCCCAGCCAATCACAGCTCGAATAGTTTGCTAACAATGTTTTCCATTACTCATGAACTTTTTAAAAGAGGGATAAAGTTTACCTTCAATTGAGCAACTACAAATAAACAATTAGCGACGATTCACCTGTATCTATACCAACGATCTTAATGGATCCGCTCGTCGCGTCCGATAAATCAAGAGTCGCGGGTCTTATCGTCGCCGCGAACGCGGAGATCGAGTTGCATATGTCGTATCCGCTTCTCCCCGGATGCGACACCGTCGCGCTTATCACTAGACGGATAAAATCTACCCTCGCGAGTAAATTGAAGAAAAAAAATCGATATCTTCACGCGACTTTCACGTTTGTGGCGCATCCTCTTATCAATAAATTTTTTTGAACGATGAAAAAACCAATAGCAAAGTCAAGTTTGTTGATAAAAAAAATGTCCAGTTAATTTTCTTTTCGCTAACTAAAAATCAGATTTAATTTATTTATTCCACGTGTCAGAATCTGCGAAGCTTCTCGCAGCGACGCAAAAAGTTTCCACGAATCGTTCGGACTCTTCGATTTCGCGGCCGCACCCTCAACGTCGCTTTGGGTGCAGGCGATGAAAAAAATATATATACCCACGAAAAGAGAGCGAACTGGACGCGGGCTCGGAAACCGCTCACGTGCTTCGCGTTGGCCTCTCCTATCAAAACGTTTATCGTCGTCACCGCGCCGATAACCTTTGAATAGCACGCGATCGCCGTCGAACGCTCTTATCAATTTCTACTTCTTATCGATTTCGGTATCTCGATGGGCATCGCTCGGAATCTAACGGTGGAATTCGTTAATCCCCCGGCGATGATTAATCGTTTTTTTTCTCGTCTCCAATATCCGGACGAATTATTTTTTTCGAATTTTTTTCTACTGTTTCGTCGCAGTGTTATCGGAATTTTTTTTCCATCGATTACGATTTCCAGAGAATTTTCGAGAATTTATATTTTTTAATGAATTGCAGCGACAATTTTTTTTTTATAAAAAAAAATTCACAAAATTACGCAATTTACGTTCGTTGAAACCGAAAGTCTTAAACACATCTTAGCCACAAATTAGGAGCCCGAGCGTTGGATTTCGTTGAATCCCGACAATTGCGGCAATTTGTTTGCAAAATCATCGTCTTGAAGCCGCGAGATGCGCGTTAAACGTCGCGTCCTCCTCGTCTCGGTTTCCGTGTAATTCCCTCGTTGAGCTACGACGTTTGACGTCGTCAAACGCTCAAACGTGACGGAAATTACTCAACGCTTAATGCGGCCGTTTACTCGTTTTAACCAGTGTCGCGAAAGTCCCGAGGAAAAGGTGAGAATTCTCGGTACAATTCTCTCGGCCGACGAAAAACTGGAACGACTCTTAAAAGACGGAGCAGAAGGTTCTGGAACTTGGAGGTCGCGATGGATTGTTTTGCGACTCGTAATTTTCAGTGACAATCGGAGTTAATCGCTGAGAGGCTAAAAACCGTCGAACGTTCGAGATCATCGACGGAAGTATTATTTAACATTGATTTATATATAGAAAATACACAGCAGAACTTTTTCTCGGAGTGAAGGGACGAGAGTGGAAAAACGTCCGAGTGAAATCTGACGCGGCTTTTTTTTCGGCAGTCACAGTTATGCATCAATGGAAGCGTGACTGAGTCTTCGGTGTCCGGGAAATTGAATCGCGAGTCACATCGTCATTGTCGTCTCTCAAAAAAAAAGTTTTAAGCCGAGAGGCTTAATCATTTCTTTTTAGTGATAAATGAGCCATTGTTTTTCAAATTCAATTAATTAAAATGCATAGCATTGATTCAACCAATCATCGAAAATCTCAAAAAAAAAAATCCTAATCAGAGAAGCTTTATTTATATATATATATTTTTTTTTTTTTTTGTGAAAAATGAGACAATTGTTTTTTTAATTAAATGAATTGAAATGCATAGCATTAATTCAACCAATCAGCGAAACTGCGCCTGGAAAACCACAGGAGTTTCAGGAAAAAAGGAAAATCCATCGCGACTTCCACCTTATCATCGCCCATCGACAGTCAACGAGTCGCGTTGGAATAGTTATGCAAATCTCGTGGTTTTGTTATCCTGGAAGCGCCGTAAAATCCCGTAAAATTTCCACGTTTCCACGGCACTTCGCTTCCTCGTCGACGCAATGCGTCGCTGCGTCACCCGACGAGTGTCAAGGTCATCCGAGTCGTCGGGAAAATCATGACCATCGACTTGACACTTGTCAATGGCAGAACCGCAGTTTCATTAGGCTTCGAAGCTTCGAGCCGCAGAATCGGAGGAGAATTTTGCACACGTGGTCGAAAAAATCATGACCATCGACTTGACACTTGTCAATGGCAGAACCGCAGGTTCATTAGGCTTTGAGCCGCAGAATCGGCGGAGAATTTTGCACACGTGGGCCGTCGCAGCAGTAGCAGCAACAGCCGGGCTCTGCGGTCGAACGGCGCGCGCGATGCATTATTCATCCACCAGCCGCTCGCGATCGACGCGACGCCAGGTGGAAAGATCCGAGCGAGCGCGATCCACGCGCTGCGTTCGGGGAACCCGCCGAGTCGACGAGAAGGTCGGATTCCACGCTGGAGGTCGCCACGAGTTTCTCTCTCTCTCTCTCCTACTCCTCCTCGAAGCCCATAAATCCTGGGCCCGAGTCGCTCAACCCTCGCCGGACATCCATCATCATGCGTCTCCTCCTCGGGACTCTTCGTCTCCTTCCGACGACGTCCGACTTCCCGGAGCATCGACGACCGACGTCGATCGCCATCAATCTTCATAAACGATCCACGCATATAGGTTTTATTTTTATTTTTGCTGCCGGTGCAGCAGCAACTCGACGGACGCTAAGAATGAGAATTGTTTTGCCTAACCGTCCGCCTGGTGGACATTTATTTTTTTACTATTTTTGTTTCTGTCAATTGGGACTGAATTGACGATTTGCCGACGAGACACTTTTTGCGTAGAACCTTCTCATTATTTTCCCTCCGTGTTTCTCCTATTGATTGCGAAGGAAAAATATTAAAGACTACGATTACCGCGTAAAGAGTGACGAGTAATCGCGTACTTAAGAACACATCCGGGGTTCGGTAATCGGTCGTAATTGTCGGTCTGCACGACGGGCGCCATGTAACTCGGAGATGTTGACGCGACGACTGATCGCACTCGTCGCACTTTGCCAACAGTTTATCGTCGTTACTATTGTTGTTGTCGATTTTCACGATCAAGATCTTTCCGGGCGTTCGCATGTCGTCGTCGTCGTGATCATCGATCGAGACTGCGAGGAATTCGTTACTGTTGTTGTTATTTGTCAAGGTCAAGATCAACTGCAACGACGCGAATCGTCACTGCGAGGAATTTGGATCGTGACGATTTTCATCAGGGAAAAGACGAGATTTTTTTCCCCACACTGAGAAAAATTAATAGTTGTGATTATCAATCGTTGATCAGAGCAACCAATATTTTAGTAACTACAACCAATATTTTGGTAGATGGAACCAACGATTGGTAATCGCAACTACTAATTTTTCTCAGTGCAGGAGTCGTCGTTCGAATATACTCAGAAAATGTATGGTTGCCTGAGACGACAACAATACTTTTATGGTTCCCGCAACTATAAATAATTAAACCGGCTACCAAATCATGGTGCCTGTGACTATTTATATAGTAAAACACACTATATTTGACATTGTTATCCCATGAATTGTTCTCAGTGCAGCAGTCGCGCGACGACCCCGGAGATTGCCCGACTGCCGCGAGGCTAATCCCCGGAGAGTGCGTTGCGCCCGTGACTTTCCATTTCTCCGTCGCCGATGCGGATCGCGAGACTCCGAGCCGCCGGGTGAGAGGAATCGCGACTGGAATTTTTTTTTCAAATTAAAACAAGTTGTCAGATCGCAGTATTTTTTTGTAACGAAGAGGTGGGCGACTTGGTTCGAGTGGGCAGAGTCCACGCAATTTTATTCGCGCGCGACAATAATGTCACGTCTTACGACGACATCGACCAGCTGTGACGTCGTTGCCTTTTTTTTTCGCCGCCTCGCTTTCACCTTTCTTCCCCGGAACTATAAACGCACGCACACACGCTCGTCGGCCGAGTCCGTTGGGGCGTGACGCTCGGGATTCGTGCTTCTTGCTACATGAGTCGAGAACCTGTAGGAGCTTTCCACCTCGCATTATTTTATCCCGGCAAAAAAAAATAATACCATTGGACACGTGGCGAGTGGGTCGATAAATCACTGCGAAACGCGGGTCGACGAAAATGGTTATGCAATTTTTATTCCCAATGAAATCATATGCAAATTTTGTTTTTTTTCAGTGGTCCCAAAGTCGATTGGTCCAAAGATCGATTTCTCTGATTAAAAAAAATATATATTTTTTTCACAACTGCAAAATGTATCGCAATTCCGATGTGACGTTATTTTTCTTTTCTCAACGACAGAGATCAACGCACGTCGGAAAAATTCGCGACGCGAAGAGATTCAGCTGTCTGTTTCGGTTGTGACTGACGCGATAATGAATCGACGTTTATCGTCGTAATCGGCAAATATTTTTTTTACTCTCGCGCGCGACACTCGCGCTGCGATAGCGAAAAAGCCCGCGGGCTCAATTTTAAGCCCCGCAGTCTGAGCCCATAAGTCTCTGTTTATGAATGACCGTAATTTATCATTGTTATTATTTCAACATAATTTTTTTAATTAAAAAAAATAAATGAAGCTCATAATAATAATAAACATGCAGTTCTTAGCAATGTCTCAGAATTCTCTGTCTATGAATTACCGCAAATTATGATTATCATTATTGCACTGTAATTGAAAAAAAATAAATGAAGCTGAGAATAATAAAAATCATGCAGTTCCCAGTTATGACATTAGAATTTGTTGTTGTCGAAAGTGCAACGATAACACGTCGCATATGCAACACCTCGACTAATGCGGACGTAATTTCTCGGCTGTTCGACGCACCCGACGACTACCGGGTGCGATGCTCGTGAAACCAATGTGGCAAAGTGTTTTTTCAAGGATTTCCAGTCGACGGACGAACTGACATCGCCGTGAAAAATTCATGACCGCCCAGTAAACGTTCGAAAAGGCAGACACTTACAATTAGCCAGGAATGTTCGACGTGGAGAATTTTTTTAACTTAGATTTTTTTTCTAACCAAATAATCCTCGGTTAGAAAAAAAAATGTCGCCGTGAAAAATTCATGACCGCCCAGTAAACGTTCGAAAAGGCAGACACTGACAATTAGACAGGAATGTTCGACATGGAGATTTTTTTTAACTTCGATTTTTTTTCTAACCAAATAATCCTCGGTTAGAAAAAAAAATGTCGCCGTGAAAAATTCATGACCGCCCAGTAAACGTTCGAAAAGGCAGACACTGACAATTACACAGGAATGTTCGACATGGAGATTTTTTTTCAACTTAGATTTTTTTTTCCAACCAAATAATCCTCTAGAAAAAAAATTTATTTTTTTTTTCTAATCGGGGACGAGAGGATGAGGAGTAAAAAAGAAATTCAAGAGGACAGCTGAGGCGTTTGACCTTGAGCCGCGTCAAGGTCGTCGCAGAGGCGGAAGTGGATGGGCCGGAGTGAAAAATAAACACAGGCGAACTCGTTTTGCGGTCTCGAGGGGCGAAAGTGCGTTAGTCTCGGCGAAACCTTCGGACTAATTTACCGATTCGTCAAGACTCTTGACCCACAGTTGGACTGAGAGTAGGCGACTGTTGAGCTGAGGGGATAAGAGACGGAGAATCGGCCTTCGATGAACTAGGAGAATTGTCGTCGCGTTATCAAAGTCGCAGTCCTCGATACTGGACCGCAGCTCGTTGTCTCTGTTTCGTCTCCGTTTGTCTCTGTTTCTCCGCGGCGCAGCAGTAAATTCCGAGCGTAACGAGGCGGCTACAAGGTGAGATGTGTCTCTCCGCGCGGGTCTGACGCGTTCGCCGTGCGCGATTTCACGGTTTGATGCATAGCCGGTTTAATTTGCGACCTAGTAGCGGTTCGGTTCTGCGTCTAAACCTGCGAGGGAAAGAGAGAGAGGGAGAGAAAAAGAGCTGTAGCGGCGACCGATGTCCCGTAGACACCGACCACACATCGATGTGGCATTGATCGATGGTCGCACGCCGGTACATCCGGTCTGGCCTAGATCGGTGACCATTTTTCTATTTTTCCAACGTTTATCTCGAGCCAGATTCAGTTGGACCGAATGCCAATAATGTCAACGGTTCAAACGCGGCTAATTATTCTTATCCGTCTATCAGGTCTCGATCGGTATTCATTATATTGAAATTTAGTTTTAGTCAGACAATTATTTTAATTTATTTTTCGTTAGATAGTTTGTGGAATTTTTTTTTCGTTAGGGATTTTGTGGAATTTTTTTTTCGTTAGGGATTTTGTGGATTTTTTTTTTCGTTAGACATTTTTTTATATTTATTTTTTAGTTGGACGTTGAAATGTGGGAAATGACTTCTTATCGTCAATCGGGTCCAGATCGATACGCATTTTTTTCCATAATCTATTTTCAATCAAACTGTCGATCACGACGTAATGATATCGCTGATCGAATCGCAAATTGTCATCACGTTTTTTTCGTCTCGATCGGTCAATCTCGCTCGGATCGACAGATCGACCGGACGTAATCGCGTCGCGCCCGTCGAAATCGAACTGTCGCAATTTTCATTTGTTTATTTATATTTCTTTTATCGGTCGACATTCCGCGGTAAGCGAGATCGCGGCGTAATTATGCAAAATTACTATCGACATTGTCGTATCGAGAACGCGTTGCGGTGGGGGAAAAAAAAAGAATCCGCAAAGCGGCTGACCTTCGGTCACCTCACGACTGCGATAGGCGGCGGCGGCGGCAATAAAGAGCCGAGCCTAGCGACTTTTATCTAGGAGTCATAACTGTAACGCGACGATTGAGCCGTCGAACCAAACAGTGCGACAATGTTTTTTTTCCAGGGAAAAAAAAAATAACTCCAAGTCGTGGTGACTTTTGAAAATGGAATGCGCGACATTTGTCGATCACGATTAGACTTTCCATTGTCTCGTCGAGTCAAGTCGTCGACACTTTCCAACACGATTCGAATCGAATTGAGTGGGACGAGATAAAATTGTATTATTTCAGCGCTAAAATATTCAGACTTAAAATAAAAAAATAATTACATAACGCATTGTAAATAAATAAAGAAATGTCACGCGTCGATTGATCAATTAATCGAAAATATAATTTATCACGAGAGATAATAATACATAAATCGCATTGTCGGGCGATAATATTATTCACCCTCGAGATTAAATCGAGCGTGACGACAGAACCGATCGAGTCTCCGATCGGTTGTTAATAATTTACCATTTTTTTTTATTTCCACCGCGTATATTTTTTTTTTCAAATTTTTTTTCTCCCTTCGTTTTCGAAAAACGATACAATCGCTCAATAAAATCAACGAATCGACGGACCAATAACCTGAGCCCAACGCGATCGACGGAACGAGACACGAGACGCGAAAAATGCAAAACTCGCCTCGGTCGCCAATTACGCATTCGATCTAATCGACAAATCCGCGCGCGCGCGACAAGTGCAACCTGTTTCCGATGGCGACCGTGACGAGTGTCGGAAAATCGACGGTTTGGCGCGCTTTGCCGTCTGAAACGTGCGCGAGACACGCGAAGTTGGCCGATAATGAGTTACGGCGCAGCCGGCTCGACGTCCCGGCGAGCCACGGGAGTCTCGCGCGAGGCGACCGAGTCGCCCCGAGCGGCTGGACAGGTTTCCGCGTCTGATCTCGTTTCTTCCTTTTTTTTAATTTTTTTTCCCCCCCTTTTCCTCTTTACTTTATCTTTATTGGCAACATTAACATTCGCTTCGTTACCCGGAGATACTAAGCGAGTAATTTTCCCATCTCGCGTCTTGTCTTTGTCGCGCGTCGAGTGCATTAAAACGGATGTATACACTGATCTCGACACAGTCAACACGGAGGAAAAAAAAAAAATATGCGTTTCAGAGCGGGACGCGAGTGTCTCGGAAATTTATCTGTGTCGCGTGGTCGTAATTGTGTCGAATCAATTTTAATAGAATGATGACATGTATTATGTGTATTGCTATCGAATTAAAATAATTTTTGCAAAATTGATTCCGTTATTAATATGAAATAATGAATAATCATCAAGTAAAACAAAAAGTAAATAAATAATAATAATATTTTTCAGGCAAGTCAATAAACATGATCAGTACTGATTTCGACGACCACCGAAATTTACCAAAAAATCATGATCTGCATTTTTTTTAATCTCCACGATTTTATTACATTGTATTATTGCACTTTATCGCTCTGTCAATTCGACACTCGAAATTTAAATCGCCGGGATTTCCAGGATTAAGATGGATCTCCGAGGATCAAGGATTTAACCTCTGAATCTCGACACGCCTGTGGAATTTATATTTCGTAAAAAATAAAATAAAAAAACACATCGTGATTCGTCTTACAAATTGACTCGGGTCGAAACAGCCGAACAAATATTCGGCGTGCGTCGCCGCAAAAAAAAAGGAAGAAGAAAAACAAGACATTTGTTATTTAGACGAAACGTAACCGCGCGCTAATCGCTCGTTGAATTTTCGACGAGCCGGACGAACGTGGCCTTCGGGCTTCGTTTCGTCGGTTGTGTGGACGTAAAATTAAACGTAAGTTGCGAAATTCGTGCCTTGGGCATTGAAATCCTCACGATAATAGCAGGACACGAATCTCTCTTTTTCTCTTTCTCTCCATCCTCGTGTATATAGATATACAACGCCAAGGGGCGTTTCGAAAAAAAGGACCCAAAGGCCTATCGGGAATACCGATCGATCCGAACGGTAAACTCAGTGACGTGCGGAGCCTCCGAAGGCAAAAGACAGACGAAATTACCGCGACGTGAAATTTCGAGCCATCGACGCGCCTAAAATCGACGGAAAAACAAAATTAAAAAAAACATCTGTTTGCACGAGACAAACGGCGAGAAATTCGTCATACATCCCGAGACCCAAAATAATTTAGGATTAATTTTAATCGCTGAAAAAAAAAAAGAAAAAAAAATACTCGTATTGAGATTTTGGTGATAGGAGATGATTAAGTGTCTCGAGGGGATTCAATTCAGTAGCCGCCGACAACTCGAACAGGTGTTTCACTGTAATAACGATAGTGATAATAATAGTAATGACAATAATAATCTGTTGATAGTGGATTTAACGACTCGTTCGAGGCATCGAGCGCGACTGCGACGCTCCGCCACGCTGAGGACGCTTTTAATAATCACTCTGGCTATTGTGCCGGTGTCTCCGCTATCTAAACCCGAGATAAAGAGTCTCTATATCGAGACGTCGCGTCGGAAAAATCGTAGTCACGATTTCTCCGGGTGTCGAGATTAATTCCGCACGATTTTCCTCCGTCGTTATCGGCGTCGGTGCTGTTTCTAGGTTTCGTAGAGTTTTCTATTGGGATTTTTTTTAGTGAACTTTTTTTTTCGTTACAAAATATTGAAATTATTTTATCGGAAAATTATCGCACCTAATATGAAGAGTCGAGAGACCCAACCAAATGCGACGCAACTTTTTTTTTCACTGCGGCGAATTTTTTTTCACGCTCCTTCAGTGTCAAAGATCGCAAATCGGCGATTTTTATAACCTTCTTGTTTTTTTTCATGTCCTCTGTTCGGTCAGACACGTGCGGACACTGCGACTGGTACCGACTGCCATATTTTTCGTTGACACACAGTCCACACTCCCTTGTCAAAGAAAAAAAAATCTTGCTCATTGTCCGCTCACTGTTAACATTTTTACCTCATTACTCACTGCTAATTTTATCGTCACGTATTAATGCTAATTAAGACCACTACTTTTGTGTTTATTCTTAGTAAAATCACCCGTTAAAAAATTACTCAGAGCCTGTACTAATTTTCATCACCATTGTCATTTAATTTTTTTATTGTATCATAATTACCACAAATATAAAAATAGTTCCACGACCTAAATATCGTAGTTCGCTTCATAGTTATCGGAATTTCTCGGAGCGTGAATTTTTTCCAGCAGGTGAATCTGCGTGTTTATTTTTTTTTGTGCTTCAGCCTCTCAGCTACAGAGCGCAATAAGTAGGATAATTGCACAACGAAGCGCGTCGCATGTACTCGGCGTCGTCGACGTTGCGCGCTACGATTTCCCGTGCAACGCGTTTGTCTCGGCGATTATGTAAGTAAATCAACTTCGGATGCAAAGCGCAGGCGAGCGCCGAGCGAGAAACGCGCGCAACACGTGTGTAATCACCCGAAGCCTGTTGATCCGATTTTATCGGCGATCCGCGACTTCCGGGTGGCCAAACGTGTGGCACTTCCACCCACAAATAGACGAAAAAAAAAAAAAAACAAAGAAAAATGGCCTATTACCGAAACGTCGCTCACTTTTCTCGTAAATATTTCAAATCGCGCTGATAACTCAAAAAATGCACAACGCTAATTAAAATTCCGTCACGTTTGCAATTTAGAAAATTAATAATGGTGATGATAAAAATAATAACAATGCCAACAATTAGTTCACGGAGGTTTCAATTGGTAATCCGAGCAGCGGATTATAACTGACGCAATTTCGAATTGAAGTATTCGGTTAAGCTGCGTTTCTCCGTCATTGCGTCACAATCCCGCCGACAATCCCAGGTGCAAATAGCATCTGCGTATTATTTTCGACTTGTATTCTGATGGTTCTGTACAGCCGAGGGAGGAACGCGCGGGCGTTCGATTCGATTCAATCTCGCCGCGTTTACTCTCCGCGCGGTCGATCAGCCGGCTCCTCGTTTCCACTCTTCGGAATGTCAACTGTCTCCCGTAAAGCGCACGCGTCGCTCGAGACACGCGCGACCACCTGTCCGGTTTTTTCTTCAGTCTATCGAATATTAATATTTTTCCCGCGATTCCAAGTCGATAAATAAATCCAGCGAATAAAAAATTCAAGACAGGTACTGCCATTTTTTTAGTCAATTATTTTTACAGTCTTCCAGTCTTCGAAAATTTGTATAATATTTTATATTTTTTTTTTCTATCAAACATTACTATTTTTTCCGCGATTTCAAGTCGATAAATAAATTCAGCGAATTGAAAATTCAGGTACTGCAATTTTTTTAGTCAATTATTTTAGCAGTCTTCCAATTTTCGGAAATTTTTATAATATTTTATAATATTTTGTTTCTATCAAACATTAATATTTTTCCCGCGATTCCAGATCGATAAATAAAATGAGCGAATACAAAAATTCAGGTACTGCAATTTTTTTAGTCAATTATTTTTGCAGTCTTCCAGTCTTCGGAAATTTGTATAATATTTTATAATTTTTTTTTTCTATCAAATATTAATATTTTTCCCGCGATTCCAGATCGATAAATAAAATGAGCGAATACAAAAATTCAGGTACTGCAATTTTTTTAGTCAATAATTTTTGCAGTCTTCCAGCCTTCGGGAATTTTTTTTTCCTTGCTCAGACGATGGCCGCGCCGGTGATTCGCGTTTTAAGGGCACTAGGGCGCGCACGTTTTACCGGCCAATCCACGCGACGAGCATTTCACCCACAAACTCCGTCCACGTCTGTTCGAGCACGTGAAACGCACCGAAAATACGTGACTCAGCTAACAACGAATTATTACTATATTCAATAAAAATATTCTATTAGCTTGGAAACAAGTGTTGACACAGCAATGATCGATCAAAACCAAACCAGAAACAGCCGCCAAGATTCTTACACGTTCTTCCCGCGTGCGGCGTCGCCGTCGTCGCCGAGAGCACGTGCGCCGGAAAATCGCGCCTTCCAAACACAACGAGAACCGTCACAACGTCGGCAAACAGCGACGAAAATCTACATAAGTCGATAACTTACCCTTCGGCACCGCCGGCTCGTCCTGCTTCGTCTCCGGGCTCTTCAGTTCCGGCTTCCGGTCCATCGTCGTTCCGTTGTCCACTCCCATCTCTTTTGTCCCTCGTTGCGTCGTTTGTTTATTTTCAGTGTCCGTCCACCTTTGCGTCTCGGACGGATCAATTCGTGTCTCTCTCGTTTCGAAACGAGAGAAAGAGATGAAAGAAAGAGAGAAAACAAACCAGGCCGCCGAGTCTCGAGACTCGGAGAAAACGTGTGAGCGGGGAAAAAAATAAATAAATAAAACGCGGTACGCGTGGGTCAGTCGAGTCGAGTAAGTTGCCTGGGCTCGACTCGTCGTGCAACGGTGGTCACTCTGCCACTGGCAGGAAGCCGGCGCTGGCCGCGACACTTTAGACATTCGACACCTCGCGCGCGCCGACCAATCAGCGCGCTCCTCGCCCCACTTCGGTGGCGAACTCTTTTTCGTCTTTAAATCGCGCGCTCTCACTCTGTCTGTCTCTCTCTCGCTCGTTCCCCCCTCTTTTTCTCCGTCTCGCTGCCGCTGCGTCTGCCGCGCCGACTCCGATCGGCAGGTGTCTTGTTCTTGCTCTTCCTCTTCCTCTTCTCCTTCGTCTTTCCCGGCCGAGCTTCCAAATTCTCATTCCAATTGCAATTCCGTCTCGCCTCTCTGAACGGGGATTTCCCTTCGGAGAGGCGACTCTCGAAGCGATTATGCAAAACGATTCGCGGACAGTGTTTACGTTGGACTCATCGAATCCTCGGACTTCGAGATTTTGTTTGTTTGTTTTTTTGGGATTTTTTTTTTGGTGTTGACGAAGGATTGAGTGATTTTTACTGAGCCTTGAAAATGCTCAAATCGAATATAATGCTTCGTTAAATCGAAAATTTTTTTTTTTTCGATTTGTACTGAGCCTTGAAAATGGTCAAATCGAATATAATGCTTCGTTAAATGTAAAACTTTCTTTTTCGATTTTTACTGAGCCTTGAAAATGCTCAAATCGAATATAATGCTTCGTTAAATCGAAATTTTTTTTTTCGATTTGTACTGAGCCTTGAAAATGCTCAAATCGAATATAATGCTGCGTTAAATCGAAAACTTTTTTTTTTCGATTTGTACTGAGCCTTGAAAATGCTCAAATCGAATATAATGCTTCGTTAAATCGAAAACTTTTTTTTTCGCCAAAAAAAAATGGCAAGGGCCTTTTAAATTTTTTTTTTTTTTACATTGACGAAGGATTGGGTGATTTGTACTGAGCCTTGAAAATGCTTGAAATTTTGTTTACGCATTTTTTTGCACTGCGACTGAGTAATTCCTAGGAAATAGTTGAGCAGGAAGGATTAAAAAAAGCGGCGTTTCCGGTGTGTACCGACAACTGCTCGTTACTTCCTCAATTTGGCAGCCGAGGTCAGGAGCATTCTGAACTCGTTGCCGAGGCCTCGAGATCGTCGCGTCGAATTAAGTCGAGCGAGCAAGTCCCGCTGAACCTTCTGTTTACTCGTATATAAAAAAATCGTCTCAAGTTACAAATCCCAAAATTCAATTAGCCGCCTCTGCGAGCTCCGCCTTCGTATTCGTATTCGCGAGGCTTCGCTACACTTTTTACCGCCACTCCTTTGCCGTCCGTTCGAAAAGTGCGAACGAAGCTAAAGGAAATGACTAAGAGACAATGAAGCGCCAATCGTGTCGCAAACGTAACCGACTATTGTCTCATTAGCATCGCGAAGGTCGATGGAAGATCGCCGACTTTTTTTTATTTTAATTATAATTCCGGAACAGTCGCTCATCGCAGCTTTTTCCGTCAGACGGTCGAATCTCCTCGGACGAATTTTCTTTGCCGTCCGTCCGTTCGAAAAGTGCGAACGAAGCTGAAGGAAATGACTAACAGACAATGAAGCGCCAATCGTGTCGCAAACGTAACCGACTATTGTCTCATTAGCATCGCGAAGGTCGATGGAAGATCGCCGAGTTTTTTTTTATTTTTATTTCAATTATAATTCCGGAACAGTCACATCGCTCATCGCAGCTTTTTCCGTCACACCGGCGAATCTCCGCGATTGCGATTAAGATTAGAAGACGCCGCGACGCACGTTTCTCGAGCGTCTGGCGTCTTCGTCGCTCCGCCGGAGCCACTAATGGCGCTCTCGCTCTTACCGACCGTCGCCGCACACACCGACCGAGTGTGCGTATCACGCCGTATCATCCACCTCGAGCGCTGCTCGTCTTTTTATTTTCATTGGCTCTGGGCTCTGGAGTCTCGAAAAGCCTGTTTGCCTGTTTACGAAGCGTCGAAGCGCGCGCGCGCGAGCGGAGGCTCGATCGCCATGCGCCAATCACTGACTGTCCACGCGAGCCCCCCATGCGACCTGAGTCGAATCCTCTCCTCTCTCTTTCTCTTTGTCTCACTCGCCGCAAGCGTCGCATCTGTCGTCTGCCGCTGAATGATAAGCGATCGCTTCCTCCGCTCTCTCTGTCTCTTTCCTCCCCCTTCGCCCCGAGTAAAGCCGTCGTATCCGTAACTGTATCGCTCGTGGCTCTCTCGCGAAATCGACGTATCACAGACGAGATGTACACGACGATGACGATGCAGGGTTTGCGCGCTGAGAGACAGAAGGGCCTTGTTTGCGATTCTCTGCTTCTCGACGGTCGGTAATGCAGATGCAGAGAGAAAAAAAATATTAGGTATTTTTTTTTAATTCGTTTATTTTGTGCAGGTGTACAAATTATTGGGTGAGTTTGGAGATATAAACGAAAACAAAAATGTCAGAAAGGTGAATAAACCGAATGGCCCTTTTTAGGGTCTCGTCGGTTGAGAAGTATTTGTAGGTATATCGCGTCTCGCAAATGTCGCCCTTACCCTAATGAAAAAATAAAATAATACTATTAAAATCCGATAGAAATGAATAAAAACCGCATAGATCCAAATAAAATTCTATATCAGGATCTGTAAGGTTTTTGTCCATTTCTATCGGTTTGTATCGGTATTTAAAAATCTTTTTCAATAGGGTATCGCCCTGCGACTCGAATCGAGGCAATTGACACTGGTCAGGCCCTGGCCAGGGCTGTGTCATCCCTGTCCGGGCCTGGTCAGTATCTGGCTTGGGCCGAATTTAACAATGCTACAGATTTTCTCTATTAGGGTGGAAATTGCGACACGACGTCGAAGACACGTCAACGTCAATGTCGAACGCGTTTTATCGACACGTGCGAACGAGTCGCGGATCACGTGTGTCGTGTGTCGTTCGCCCACATCATTCGCGATTGCGTCAAGTGCCGCAACCGTCCCTCGAGACGTCGTAAAAAATAAATACACGACGAATTGGATAACGGCGGATGAGGTGTGAGCGACAATGTCGGTCGGTCTCGCGTTGCGCCTGCTGGAAAATTGCCGAGCCTCGAGTCTGGCGGATTGAGGTAAACAAGGCGAAGAAAGCGCGCGCGGAGGATTGCGGAGCAAACAGCTCTGCGATCGTCGAGCTGTAAAGCGCGATAAGAACGTTGCGCTGAGACAGCGAGTTTTAACAATAGCCCCGCGTGGACGCGATCATCGCGCAAATCCGACGAATCGTGGAATCGCGAATTATTGTCACTCGTGAGCTTTGCGCCTTTGTGATGCATATAATGAAACTGCAGCTTATGCACCGTGACGCGTGTCACGCGGAATTGTATTTGTCACTGGAAAATAAAAATAATGTAATTGAGGGAAAAATAAGATTTTTTTATTTAAAAATCGTCGAGGAGCAAAAATAATCCCGGAGTCGAAATCTCGAGATTATCAAATTATCCGACTGTCCATAAGATAATTTTGACGTGAACAATAAAATAATAATAATATGAAAAAATTACGGATTTGGCCACGCGAGCGTCACGTGCGGATTACGGTCGGTTTTTTTTATCAGCTCGCTATTCGGGATCGGGCCCGAATTAACCCACCACACGAATCCCACGACGCGTCTTGAAATAGCCAAACGGAGACGAAGAATTTTAGCACGCGCGGAGATTTTTTTTTTTACAACCCGTCGTTTTTTTTCGGAGTCCAATTGCCGGTAATAAAATCTCGAGTCAATTTATCGAGCTAATCACATTGGTTGTGTCGAGTATATATTCGACGTATGTAATCCCAAATTCCTGTCAATAAAATTCTTTTTTTTTTAGATAAACAATAAAGGCAGTTTGTCCGAAAAAAATGCGAAAAAAAAATTCGATTTTCGTGATTTTTTCGTCAATTTTTTTACTTTTCAGGCAAATAGCCGTCATTTTTGGAATCAGCGGGAAATTTCCCATCGGATAGGGTTTTTAAACTTGGCGAAATCGAAAATTTTTTTTTGTCGAAATTTTCGAAAAAAACGCAAGGGGTACCCCTTCAAAAAATTTGTGATTTTTGAGGGTCAACTTTAAAAATCTGCAAAAAATCGAAAAATCGAGATATCGCGTTCCGCCTGGCGGCATTCCCTTCCTTGAAGAGTCTTCTTTCGAATGCAAAAAGAAAATCCCGATTATATTGATCCAAAGAAAAATTACACTGATTTTAGTAAAGTGCCAAAATTGGGAAAAAGTGAAAAATCGTTTATCGCGTTTTTCTCCTAAAATTTTTTATTTTTCGGGCAAAAACCGGTCATATTTGGAATTAGCGGAAAATTTCCCATCGGATAGGGTTTTAAAACTTCGTTAAATCGAAAAAAAAAAAAAAAATCGCAAAAAACGCATAGAATACAAAAATGTCGAACCTGATAATTCGCTCCTCCGGCGTCGCGATTCGGCGCGCAACAAACTTTCTCAAACTCCGCCACTGAATAATTCCACCGCGCGTGTCTTCGAGCTATTTTCTTTCAACCCTTCATTTCCCTCCTTCGTTTTTTTTTTCCCGCCTTCTTTGGCCGATGCATAATCACCGCGCGTCGAGAATCCGAGAGGGAGGAAAATTGCTCGTCGACTTCTTCGCCGTCGCCGCGCCTGTGATTTTCGACGTTGACTAATGGGCACGTTCGGGACTCATCGTCGAACTCGCCGTCGACTGTCCGATGAATAAATCAACCCCGACGATTCACTCGCCCACATCGAAGCGTCTGAGACGTTTTTCATTTGCGTTTTATGTCAGTGCGATTTTTACGCGCGAGCGTTTCGCGACAATGTCGCTGATTTTCTCGATTCTCCTGTGCGCAGCGATTGGCTCGGTTATCGGGGAATTCCGGCGGATTGATGAGACCGTCGGGAAATTCGTCGTCGACGCGACGTCGACGCTTTTTTCGCCGTCATCGATCACCGCACTTTTTTGTCTTGATGATGGTGGGTACAATTTTTTAAATTAAAAGATTAAAAAAAAAATGTGCAAAAATGTACCGAAAAATGAATTTTTTTCTCAGGCGACGGATTTCGATTCGCCAGGCAAATGTCCAGGAGCAATGTAATGTTGGATCTCCGACAATCGATCGACGGTTTCGATCCCGACATTTTTGCATCCAGAACTGTCGATCACAAACATTTTTTCGTTCTCGATCTCGACTGCCCAGGAGCTCTGAACATTCTTATCAAGGTGGACACGATTTATATATTTTTTCCTCTTTGATAAGAATTTAAAAACAATTTACGAGTATTACGACGTATTGCGATATTTATGTAAGTCGACCGATTCGTTTGCACTGATTTTTGTCGGTCACTGGGGATTTATACAAGATAACGATAGCGAATTATTATAAAAATGATTGATTAAAATTGATAATAGAAATAAAAAATAATTCTTAAATCACGTGAGTCGTAAAAAATTATTGAAAAAATTACAGGCAAGTCAGAGTGGAATGTTCGTGGCTCCGGCTCAGTGGCTGATCCTTCAGGATCTCCGGAATGTCCAAGGATCTAGCAACAAAACCCGGAATCTTGGGAATTTCGTCGATGACGTCACCTGGATCCACGAAAATCTCGGCGATTTGAAGATGTTTCCCGACAGTAAAGTGATCCTGGGTCAACGAGTGGACGACGACGAGTTTCGGGTACTATCGCCTTATCGGCCGAGTCCTCAGCGCGGACTAATCCTGGAGGATCGTGGTCACTGGACGAGGGACGAGGGTCTCGTGCTCCGAAATCTTCTGCCCGAGTCGAGACGACGTCAAAATCTCCATCAAACCGAACTAAAATCTTGTCTAGTGGTAATTGCGACTAATATTTTTTTAATATTTTTTAATATATTTTTTACTCTATGCTTTCACCCAAAAATCGACCTGCCTTCAATTTTTCGTCGAGTGCGTCACGACCAAATTTTTCGATCGCAATCGCCTCGAGTCTCGTGCGTCGAGATTCGATCTGATTGCGAATCCGAATTTTTAATCAGCAACGTGAAAATACCTTAAAATGGCGATATCAATTTTGTGAGATCGACGAGATGGGGATTCCCCCGATTTATTTGCGTCACGTTGCTCGAGACGAATCTGATCCATGAGAAGATGGATCAGCAATAAAAAATTCAAGGGTTTCCCGGGGCGATTCGAACCGATCCTCTTTTAAAAGAGAACAGATTTTTTTTTACAATTTTTTCAGATAACAAATCCGGAAACGCACGATCACCTGGAAGATTATCAGAACAAACACCAGGACGCGGTGACGAAGGCGAATTATCCGTGGGTGCGTCACCTGGTGAGACGAATGAACGCCACGTGAGTCTAATAAAAATTCTATCACCTATTATAACTATTATTATTATTGCATGAAATTAGATAATAAAAATCACAGGCATCAGATAAAGTTCCAAGATAGTAAAGCGAACTAAAATTCTTGGCGCGATTATCAATCGACGGAAGTTGATTGATAACGCGTCAAGAATTTTATTATTTCCCAGGGTAAATTTCACGTGGCGTGATTCGTGGGGATACAAGGAGAAAAATGGTTCCTGGAGCGGAATGATGGGGATGTTGGAGCGACGAGAGATCGATTTGGGCGGAACGGCGACGTTCCTGATTCCGGAGCGTCTCGACGTCGTGAATTACGTTCAACTGTACACGCCGACCGGGTGAGACGACAACGAGAACGCAAATGGCGATAGACACGCTCGTCATTATTATTATCACCATTATTTCGATCACGATCATCGCACAAGAATTGAGATGCAATATCGAATTATTGGTATATCGAATACCAGAGCGTTCGGGTCCCGACAAATTCAGGCCAATGATATTCACTTGGCCGCCTCGAGGCGATCGCCTCGAATTAACCGTTAATGCAACGCAGGTCCAAGTTTTTATTCCGACGACCTCCGCTGTCGTATGTCAGCAACCTCTTCACTCTGCCGTTCGGACGAAGCGTCTGGATAGCCAGTGGAATATTTCTCGTCTTCGTTATCGGCCTCCTGTGGCTTGCCATGAAGTGGGAGTTCAAGATGAAGCAGCTGGAGGGACCGACCGACCAGTCGCCCTATTACAGCATCGACGAGGAGCCCTCGTTGAGCAATAATCTTCTCGTCATCATCGGTGCCGTTTCTCAGCAGGGTGAATGAATAAAAAATAGTCGAATCAGACAGAAGGGATAATTTCTCGTCAAAGTGAAATTTCCCTTCTGAATTGCCACTTTTACAATCTTTCCCCGATTTCCTTAGGATCCGCCTACGAGCCACGAGCAGTTCCCACCAGGATAATCGTTCTGATGCTGCTGCTCGCGACTCTGAGTCTCTACGCTTCGTACACAGCGAACATCGTCGCTCTTCTTCAATCAACGGCGTCTTCGATAAACACGCCACGTGACATCATGAACAGTCCGTTGAAAGTCGGCGTCTACGACATCATTTACAGTCGAGTCTTCTTCGAGGTAAATCCAATCAAGACTTTTTTATTTTTTCTGTTTCCGTCATTGGAAAATGATCTCGTTTCAGTTGTTCTCAGATCCGGAGAGGAAGGAATTCTACGAGACGAAAGTGAAGGGCAAAAAGGGTGTGTGGATGGGTCTCGAGGAGGGAATCCGTCGTGTTCGAAACGGACTCTTCGCCTTTCATGTGGAATACGGCGCGGGTTATCAGCTGATACAGGAGACGTTCGAGGAGGGCGAGAAATGCGGCATCCACGAGATCGACTACCTCAAGATGCTGAATCCACTTCTGATCGTTCAGCTGAATTCGCCTTATCTTGAAATCTTCCGCGTTGGGTGAGAATCCTTAGACGACGCTTTTCACTGGAAATTTTGAGTATTAATCGCTGGAAAAATTGTCAGTGGTCTGTGGATCCACGAAACGGGACTGCAGCATCGCGAGATATCGAGACTCTATACCGACAAACCTGTTTGTCACGGACACAACAGTTTCGTCAGCGTTGGGATCACTGAGTGTCACGCGGCGCTTATGACTCTAGCTTACGGACTCGGCGCGACTTTTGGAGTTTTGCTGCTCGAAATATTTTGGCACACTTGGTGGGCGATTTTTTTCTGATAAAAAAATCCTCGAACCTCTTTTTTCTCCCCTTTAATTCCCTTTTTTCACTCGACAGGACCACATCGAGATCCAAAGTTGAGTCACCAGGCGAACCCATCGAACCCATCGATCTCGTCGAATAATCACAATGAGGCCATCGATTCGTACGAGACTTTCGTAAATTTGCGGTATTAACGTTATATATTATGAATTTGCGTGCGTTAATATTTACAGATCTCACTTCTGCGCGGGTAAAAAATGCTGGTAGTAATTCTTGGTAAAGTCCAGCATCAAATCCAGTGTACACTCCGGCAGATCCTCTACACAGGTGGCAGGATTGCCGGAGAAGCGTGTGAAGGAGGGGACGATTGTCTCGGGCGGAACCACAGCTCCGTCCTCTATGTAGCAGCAGTCCTTGAGGATGCATCGCCTTCCCTGATAAAATGAATCATCGAAACAAATTGTACAATCCGCAGAATAGCGACAAAGTCAGATAAAATGGAATAAGAATAAAAGTTTACCACGTACAATGACTGCATTTTTTCCTATGTAAATGTAAGATCCCACAACTGCGGCATTGACGACTGCTCTTTCACCTACGTAGACGTGATCACCCATTTGGAGCGGAAAGAAGGCGACTCTGAAATTCCCCAAAGATTTTAATAAAACAAAATTCCTGCGTCTGGATTCCGAAGACGAAAAATAATTTTTTCCAAGTTACCCTTTGCTGAATTTTTTGAACGGCGGACGAATGACAACGTTCTTGCTGATTATGCAGTAACGTCCGGTTCTAACATTCGCCAAGTCACCTCGGATTATCGCATCCGATTGGACGATCACTTTTCCATGTAAAACTATATTTTGGGATCCGCACAAAACGGTCTGTCGACTGACTTTGTTTCCCGAGGCCTGGAAAAGCGGCCCTTATTAGTTTTGAGGTTATGTTGCGCTGGAATCTCAATAATCGCGAATTGTGTAGAACTTACCGTCTCCACATATTCCGCCTTGTTGTAATAAATGTCCTGAGGTTCCATTTTGACGATCCAGTCGCCTGAACAAAATCGCGAGTCCCGTATTTGACGTTTTTTGCGACTGCTTCGCCGTTTTGCCGTTTGACAGAAACGAACGGGACGCGACTGTCAGAATTCGTGGTGAACAGCTGACGCGTTTCTGCGAGACGCGTATAGCGATCGACCTGCGAAGGCGCAGTCGGTGGCGCCGTCCGACGGCGTCTAAACGAACTGGTTCACCACTCGGAACCGAATTCCAGCCTCGGCATTGTAAATAAATCACGAATCTTCGAAATACTCGAGACAAACCGAAAATATCCTGATATTTTCTTCCTACAAGAAAAAATATAATCGAGTCAACCCTCCGAGCAATCCTATTGGTCAGTTTTTCGCCCCGGCGATCTCGATTGGTCGAATCTTCCACAGACACAGGTAAAGCTTATCCTACTTTTTGCTTTTCCAGGATATCGAATTAGCAAAGCGAAGCTCCATGTTTTTCGTGAAAACGAAGACAAATCTGTAATTGTCGTCAATTTTGGTTTTTATTTATTTTGGTTTTTATTTATTTTAGTACGATCCAGACGTGGAATCAGCTGGAAATGTTTGCGTCCAGCTTCTCCATGACAACCGACCAACCGTACAATTTTCCCTCGAGCCGCGAGTCGCCACTTATCCGCCCAAACCCGCAGTTTGTCCCCCGTGAAAAGCCGGGAATCGTCGCGCAGCATAAATGTCGCTCTTCAAGACGAAAGAATGGTGGCGAACCGATTGCGGCACGGGCGAGACTTACGACCATCGGAGTCTGCTCGTCGCGTCGCTCTTCGGGCCGGACCGCGGTGACGTAATCGCGGTCGGCAGTCACAGCGGATATCTGCGAATCTACCGTCCGTCGTCGCAGTGGATGGAAGACGGGAAAGCCCCGAGCGGCTACAAACTCACGGATCTCATGATCGAAACGAAGGTGGCCGACTGCATAATCGACCTGAAGGCCGGAAAATTCGTCTCGTGAGTCAAAAAAAGTATTTTTCGAAAAGCTTTCATATTTAAAAAAAAGTCGGTAAGGTCGATCGCGCGTGGTAAATATTTACCCGAGGTGAACCGAAATATTCTTTCGATCGATCCGGACTCCCGGAATCATTACAAAAATCAAATATTTGGACAGCGAGGAAAGAATGTTGTAAACGCCGCGTCGAGACTGCCACATAATTTTTTCGAAAAATGCCGACGATTCCAACATTCTCGGTACGCGGAGAGGATTAACGGTCGGCGAGGAAGGGAAACATCGGCGGCTTTACGGCGCCTCCTACCGTTTAGTCTAGGCGCCGGCAATTAGGCTCTCGGCGTTGCTTCGTCTTCACGTTGCTCGTCGACTATTGTCGACTCGATGTTTACGAGCCGTATTCGGTATTACGGTTTCGCTTTTTTCCCCACAAAAACTACCAAAGTCCTGTTCCAACTTTTCTTGCATTTCGGTCAGTATAAATAAATCGAGATAAATAAAAAATAAAAATATAGTCACAGCTCTTAAAAAAAGTTTATCAACTGGTGATTCATAATCAATTCATAATAACTATTCACGATTAATAATCGAAGATAGTAACCATCGGTAACTTATAGTCAATAACAGTTGGGTCGAATAATTTCGTTTTTCTTTTCACATTGCCTGTCGACTATTGTCGACTCGATATTTACGATCCATATTCAGTTTTCGCTTTTTTCCACAAAAACCACCAAAATCCTGTTCCAACTTTTCTTGCATTTCGGTCGGTACATAAATCAAGATTAATAAGAAAAAAAAAATATAGTCACAGCTCTTAAAAAAATGTGTATCAACTGGTGATTCATAATCAATTCATAATAACTATTAATTAACGATTAATAATCGATGATAGTAACCATCGGTAATTTATAGTCAATAACAATCGTGTCGACTAATTTCGTATTTCTTCTCACATTGCCCATCGACTATTGTTGACTCGATATTTACGATCCATATTCGGTCTTCGCTTTTTTCCACAAAAACCACCAAAATCCTGTTCCAACTTTTCTTGCATTTCGGTCAGTACATAAATCCAGATTAATAAGAAAAATAAATAGTCACAGCTCTTATAAAAAATGTGTATCAATTGGTGATTGATAATCAATTCATAACAACTATTAGCGATTAATAATCGATGATAGTAACCGCCGGTGATTAATAGTCAATAACAGTCGGGTCGAATAATTTTCGTTTTTCTCTCTTTTTCGCGAACGAGAGCAGCTCATTGGCAATTCAGTCCCGTAGCCTCGCTGTCTCCGTCGCTCGGAGCGACGACGACGCTGCTGCGGGATGACGCGCAAGCGTCGTCGTCGTCGTCTCCCGGTTTGCCCCGCTGCTCGTTTTACGTCACCTCGCCGCCGCGGCCGATCGTCCGTCGCGCGCGATCGTAATCGCACCGTTGTTACAGGGGTTCTCAGGATCTGCGACTGGCGATCCTCACGCCCGGCAAGCTCGTCGTCTACGGGCTCGGGATCAGCCGAGAATCGAGCGAGCACGGTTCGTCGAACTCGTCATCCACCGCACTCTCTGCACCCAACCTGTGCGCACCTATATAGTATACACCGATGTATATGTATATGTATACACGTATTATACACGCGTCCCGTGGCCGCCAACCCGGCGCACGCACTTGCTATTACAGCTGCACCTTTCTTACCGTTTGCACCGTCCGATATCCTTCGTCTACAGTAGAACCTCCTTAATGGCAACCGGCTTTTTTACCCTCGTTGGCATTAATTCAATTAATTTTCTTTCTCCACAGGAAATATTAGTCACGACAATTTAATCCGGATTCAATTGTCGTGACTCTTGTACGGGAGAATAATTTTTTGTTTTTTATTTTTGAGAGGGAACATATAGCAATAATTGGTAGAGTCGAGTGACAAGGTAGGAGGGAGTGTTCAGTCTGGGAATCGTTGCCTCGTTGAGTCTGGCAGCCATTGCCACATCGCGTGTCACTCGACTCGATCGAGTCTGGCAGCTATCGCCACACCGCATCTCTTCACTGAAAAAAAAAAAGAAAGTTTTTTGAGACTTAATCTACATGTACTAGAAGTTTTTATTCATAAACTGGTATAGTAAAATTTTCTATACAAGTGCGAGGTGAAATTTCTTTCAGGTACAGTAATTTTTATAATTTGCTTTAATTTTCTGTTAATGTACTTTAATTTTTTTAATTTACTCTAATTTCATTGCAAAGGTACCTTCATTTTATATCACAATTGTACATTAAATTTACTCGACAAGTTTATGAATTCAAACTTCCAGTCTTTTCTGACAGTGAATTGACTCGACTAAGTCTGGCAGCCATTGCCACAGTCAGCTGCGCGCGCATCCCTCGTGCCTCTCGCTCGCGCCCTGCGGGACTTGGCGGCATCGACGACGATCGAGATCAGAATATCGAATTTCCCGTCTTCGATGTCGTCGATGTCGCATGCCCGGAGGGCTCGGCGCTTTCGCGCTAAAAAAAAAATCAAGAAAAATTCAGCGACGTAACCCGCGCGATATGCATATTATTATCAAGCCGGGCAGCAGCCTCATATGCATAGACATTTGGGGCAGGCGACGCCGAGAACACGCGGGAGATCGCGCGCCGAACGCGACGGACGCGCGTTTCGTAATGCGACCGACGAGCGGACCGAGTCGAGCGTACTGCGCAGGCACCGACGCGTCTTGCGGCGCTGCTGCGCGCGCAGCCGCCGTCGCCGTCGCCGCGGCGGCGGCGCGTTGGACGCACTGTTGCCGCGCCGTTGGCAACGCGCGCGTACCACGCGTCGTTGGAGAGACACACACGCGTTTACTGTCCGCGCGCGCGTTTTTAATACGCGACGCGCGAGCTCGTCGTCTATGCAGCCTATTTGCCCGCCGATGAATCGCGCTCTGACCCATATACGGAGGACGCCGCGAGAGAGACGGAGAGAGAGAGAAGAGCAGGACGAGTCTGATCCCCCGTGGAATATCTCGAAGATATCGTTGTCGTCGTCGTCTTCGCTCTGAGCCTCGTCAATGGAATTTTCAGAGATATATTGACCCTGTTTATATCGTTTTTATATCGTTCGCCGTGAATAATGGGGGGAGGCCGGGGCTAGTTGTATTCATTTTTTGGCGAAAAAAATTTTTTTCGATTTAACGAAGTTTTAAAACCCTATCCGATGGGAAATTTTCCGCTGATTCCAAATATGACCGTTTTTTGCCCGAAAAATAAAAAATTCGAGGAGAAAAATGCGAAAAACGATTTTTCACTTTTTCCCAATTTTGGCACTTTACTAAAATCGGTGTAATTTTTCTTTGGATCAATATAATCGGGTTTTTCTTTTTGCATTCGAAAGAAGACTCTTCAACGAAGAGAATACTGCTAGGCGGAACGCGATATCTCGATTTTTCGATTTTTTGCAGATTTTTAAAGTTGACCCTCAAAAATCGCAAATTTTTAGAAGGGGTACCCCTTGCGTTTTTTGCGAAAAAAAAAATTTTCGATTTCGCCAAGTTTAAAAACCCTATCCGACGGCAAATTTTCCGCTGATTCCAAAAACGACAGGTGTTTGCCCGAAAAACCGAAAATTCTAGGAGAAAAATGCGAAAAACTATTTTTTTTTTCTGAAAAACTGCCAAATTTCGCGATATTAAACATCAAACTGCTGCCGGGTCCCCAGCGACTAATCAGATGCTGAATAAATCGACAAAAATGGTTGCTCACGAACTTTTTATTAGAGGATTACTTAATTACGAGTCAGGCCGACTTGACCCCATTCGCCCCGGTGTCCCGACGCAGTGTTCGAGATCGAATCGCCAACTGAAAAAATAATAATTAAAAAAAAAATGAAATCAGTTTATTAATTTCGAAATTGCCCCACTGGTCGTACGTTTCAGTAATTTAATTATAACTCCTTTATCGGTCCCGTATTTCCCGTCTGTATCGCTCGGCTCGGCTCGGTTACGCTTATCGCGGCGCGCGCGACAACAACGGCGACCGGCAACGCGCTCGCTCGCGCGCGCGCGCGTGCGCGCCCCGCGTATACGTGCGAGGAAGCGTGACGCGGTGCGTCGCGCGGATAACGAACACGCGCCAATTCTAAAGATGGGCGCGCGCGAGCTCCGAGAGCGCCCCGTGCCAAGAATTATCGAATCGATTTACAAACGCCCGTCAAGCTCTCGGGCCGATCGAGACAGCGCAATCGATGTGGAATTATTGATTCTTCCTCGATCCTTTCGCGGTCTCCGCGCGTCGCATAGAAGCGCCCGTTGTGCGCGGAAAATAAACTCGCGCATCCTCGGAGGTCCCCGTTCCTCGCATTCCTTCTCGTTACTTCGTAATTGGTTTGAGGAGAGGCCGGCGTTGAGGCTTTTGCTTTTTCGCACCGTCCTCCGAGAAAAGCGTCGCTCGTCGTCGTTGACGTTGAGACTCTCGCGCAGCGGATCGTCGTTGAAAATATATCGTCGCGAGTTCGACGAGATGCGCGGACTCCGATGTTTTCCGCGGCCATGTTATCGATAGTTATCGTTGGGTCTCGGAAAAGGACCATTTTTCGTGCCATTTTTACAATTTTATAAGGTACCATTATAAGTGCCATTTTTGCAAATTCTTTATATCTTCGCCTTAAGAAAGGTACCATTTTTCGTGACATTTTTTTCATTGAGTACCATTTTCCAAAAATGGTACCTTTTCCAAAAGGAAACCTTTTAAAAAAATGGTACTTTTCAATAGATATCATTTTCCAAAAATGTTACCTTTTCCAAAAGGAAACCTTTTAAAAAAATGGTACTTCTTAATAGGTATTATTTTCCAAAAATGGTACCTTTCATGAGGTAGCATTTAAAAAAAACGGTACCATCCCAATAAATCTGTAATTTTAATTATCTTCCTTGTCACAATTGTTGTTGTTGTTGTTATTGTTGTTGTTGTTTTCGATATACGTCATCACATTATATGGCCAACCGCTAACGGAATTTCGTTTTGTTTTCTCTCTCCCCGACAGGCGACCGATGTATCCTGGACGCGGTTTACGAGCACGAGCTGCCGCGCTTCCCAGCCTCACTGACGACGGGACCGTTCGGCGGTGCGCGCGGTCGCGACTTCTTCTGCGTCCAGTGCCTGGACGGCACGCTGCTGTTCTACGAGCAGGAGGCCCGCACGTTCGGCCAATCCCTGGGAAATCGTCTGCTGCCGGAGCCGCTCGTCTACGTTTCCCGGAACGACGTTTTCGTCACGCCGAGTTCCGGCTGGAGCCTGGAATGCTACAGGCACGTTTTATCAGTCCGTTTCCCGGTATCTGCGCGTCGCAGAAACACACGCGAAAACGCTATCTCGACGCATGCGCGCGACTAACGGGAAAAACCGATTATAAGCTCGGAGAAGGGAAACCAAATGAAAAAAAAATTGGCGCCCACACGACGGAAAAGACAATTATGTTATTGGAGTGACGTGCGGCGAGCTGAGTGGCGCTGCTGCTGATGATGATGCTGCTGCTGCGGATCCTCCGAAGCTCGGCAGCCGCAGCGCCCTCTGCGCGCGACTTTCAATCTCACTGCTCGCTGCTGCTGCTGCTGCTGTTAATTGGAACGTGTGAGCCGCGACAATTGTGCATACATAGTAAGCGCGCGGCTCGTAGCCTCGCGCGTTGCACCACGTAGACCTGACCGACCTGTTAGCAGCCGAGCGTCAAGCCGCGCAGCATCTTCGCCAGACACCGGAGAAACCTGGGCTAGAAAATGTGCACAGCTTTTCAATCAAGCACTTCTGTTTAATTAATTTTGAACAATTATTTTTATCGGCCTAACCGACCAATAATTTTTATCGACCCATCAATTATTTTTATCGCCCCAGCCGACCCTGGCCAGGCCCTGGTCAGAGTCCTATTTTCCCTGTCCGGGCCAGACCAGTGCCTGGATTGGGCCGAATATAACGCTACATATTTTTTTATCAGGGAAACAATAATTTTTATCAACCCAACCGACCCTGGTCAGGGCCGTGTATTCCCTGTCCGGGCCTGATCTGTGCCTGGTTTAGGGTCAATATTTTGTATTGACCCAATCAGTCCCTGGTCAGTGCCGTGTCTTCCCTGTCCGGGCCTGACCAGTGCCTAGATGGGCCGAATGTAACGCTACAAATTTTCTATCAGGGGACCAATTATTTTGATTAAATCCACTGACCAATAATTTTTATCGACCCAATCGAAAAATCGAACCGAGCTCACTTGCGGGTCTTGTGAGTCGGACGGCAGAGTGCAACAATATTTCATAGCTCGCGGATAAACGCGGAGAGACGCGTCGCACACGCGCACACGCGCACGCGACGTCCACGTGTTGCGCGCGAGCGACACACACGCCCGCGATAAATATGTATGCAGCGAGAGGTTCTTACGCCGCGGCGCGCGCAGGTTGAAATAGTCGAGTGGAGTATATTCCCCCGATGAATAATGTATGTTGCGAGGTATGTATAACCATATACGAGTCGCGGCCGAGCCGAGCTTATGTGCCGGTGCTGCTGCTGCTGCGGCTGCTGCAGCTGAGGCTGCTGCTGCTGCAGCGCGAGGTATGCAACCGAGAGCGAGCGACGAGCGAGCTCGAGCGCTCGAGCTCGATGCTCACGTTGATCTCTGTTCGTATTGTGAAATTTTCTTCTCCGGAGCAGCGCTGTTATTATTCCGACTGTTTCGAGAACGTTGCCTCGTCCTTTTCCCCCGATTTCCTAGCTATTTGACCTCTCACTTCCCCCTCCTTTTTTATGTTTTATTTTTCTTTTATATTTGTTGAATTTATTTATTTATTTGTCGACAAAATAATAATAGATTAAAACGAGACGATTGTACTCTCGTTGAATTAATTTTTTTGCGCAGATGTTTGTTGAATTTATTTATTTATTTATTTATTTATTTAGCTATGGAGAAAATAATAGTAAAGAAGATAATTGCAATAGAGCCTCGACGAATTTTCATTTATCAATGTGGGCAAAAATTAATGTAGATGACATTTCTTCAGGTACCAAAATATTGCGGAATCCGGCAGAAATGGTGACGACGCCGACGACGACGTCGGTCGCGAAGCTGGAAGCGGCGGCAGCAGCAGCAGCAGCGGCGTCGTCGGGAGATGCCCGGAGCCCGACTGGACGTACAACCTCGGCGAGGCCGTCCTCGGCATCGAGGCCGTCACGCTCACGAGCTTCGAGGTCGGAATCGTCGTCCTGGCCGAGAGGAATCTCTACTGCTTCCGCGACAATTGCACGTCACTGAAGTACTCGAAGAGGCTCGAGTACAATCCAGTTTGCTTCGCGGCTTACGTAATCGGTAAACACACGCGGGACTCGCGACTCGAGAGGAGTGAGGAGTGTCACTCGGCTCGAGTGTCGGCGTCTCGACCCTCGACGACGCTCGAGTCCCAAAACGTCTCTTTTTTCCTCTCGCCAAATTTTTATTTTAAGCGCAGTTTAATTTCATCGCTTATCAATAATTAATTCATTAATTCAATGGTGATTCAATTATTTATTAAGTGTCAAACGAAAATTGACACTTGGATTTTTTTACGTATAATTACAATTATTACAATAATAATCTCCAGTACCGAAAATAGACTCGTTTGACTCGTTATCAGTTTGAATTACTCGCGGATAAATCATTCACCAATGATTCATTCCGCAGAACTGACACATATATATCGTGATTGCGTCACAATTCTCGTCTAATTTTTATTTTCCTCTCCCGGCAGAACCAGACGGAAAGCTGATGGTACTGGTGGTGGCCGACACTGACACGCTTCTGCTCTACGAAGGCACGACCCTCAGGTGGTCCGCACAATTGCCTTTCACACCTGTCGCCATAGCGCGAGCCCACTTTCAGGTAAACCGTCGTTTGTCCCGCGCACAATTTCCATACCCAACGTCGTATTTACGAGTCTAGCCGATAGAACGCGAAACACACACCGCGAGGAAAAAGCACACAACACATTCGAGTTGCACTCGAGTTAATCGCTCTGTCCCCTCCCCCTTCTCTCTCCTCTCGCTGTGTAACTCGCTCTCGGCAATTATAAAGCGAGATAGTGTAACACTCTTGAATTCGCGGGGCGAGAGTTATTTTCGCAGAGTACAAAGTGCCAAGAGAGACAGCGGATAGAAAATATACAGTTATACACGTGAAATGCGTGATTTGACTTAGGGAGACGCGGACATTTTTTTTAAAATAAATCTTTGTTTTATAAAAAAAAATTATACAAAAATAATTCCGTCTCTTCGTCTCCCCGAGTATTTTTTTTTATCACAACGTATTTATCGACAAATCACGAGACCGTTGCTTGGTCCGATATCCTAAGTACCACGCTGAGTTATATTTATTTTCAAATTTTTTTTTACTACGTTTTTTTTCCTCACTGCGATCGTAAAGAGCGAGCGGAGTTGAATGAAAAATAACGGGGGGAAAGAGCGCGGGTATGGAGGACGTTGGTTATCGTGGCTCTCGCAATCGAGCCGCGATGACCTCTGACAACGAAATCGGAGAGACCTTCTCCCTCGCGATCAGCGAGTCTCGCTATCGGTGCCTTCGCGTTCCTCTTCCGCGCTCTCTGCCAGCGGAGAAACGCCGGAGCTTCGACAGACTGGAGAATCGAGTGGATTCAAGCTCGTGTCGCGCGCCTCTCTGAGATTGTTCAGTCGATAACGTCGATCCACGGGCGATAAGAGCTCCACCCCCGGATAAGTGGACAACGAGAAGTACAATGTAAAAGCCCTTGTCGAGATTTTTCTGGTTCTTCGGTTTGCACCGAAGAACGTGAGAAAGTTTGTACTTTGAATTAAATTTAATTCGAGATCAAATAAAAACTTAAACTAAAATGAAATAATTAAATTGCATGGATACTACAAATTATAAATAGATGTTGAAACAAAAATAGAAAACAATATTCAGTCGACAATTAAACGGCGCGAGAACAAAGTGCTCGTATCGCGGTTCACGGTTATTGCGAATAAAAAAAAAACAATCTCGCACAAAAATGTTGAATTCGTCGATCGGCCGACTCGGGTTTTATTCCGCTGGGCAATAATCGACGGCAGAGCGAAGTCGGGAACAGAGGGTTCCAGGCGCTCGGAGGTGTCGTCGACGATTGGCACGTCGGTTTATCTTATCGCCCGAGAGTGCGGTCGAGCCTCGAGCGTCAGCGACTAACGAGCTCTCCCTCGTTCGTTCCTCGCGCGGAATTCTACGGTTTCCCCGGTTTCGTCTCGTGGAGGGATTTTTCGAAAATAAAAAGACCAAAAGACCCGCTAAAACCGCGAGAGCTAGGAATAAACTACCAACGGATAAGCTCCGATGGTTCCACTCAAAAGTCGATTGGCGAATAGGAGAAAAAAAGATGCGAAAGAATTTCGAGGGTGACCGCCAAGCTCGTAAACTGTGGACTCTGGTCCTGAGTCATTTTAACAGAAATTCTCATTAAATTAATTTTTTATTTTTTTCTTAAAACAAAATTAATTGTCGATTAAATTGACCCGAATTTCGTGAGTCCTGAGTCATTTTATCAGAAATTCTCGTTAAATCAATTTTTTATTTTTTTATTAAAAAAAAATTAATTGTCGATTAAATTGACCCAAATTTCGTGTGTCCTAAGTCATTTTATCAGAAATTCTCGTTAAATTAATTTTTTATTTTTTTATTAAAAAAAAGAATTTAATTGTCGATTAAATTGACCCGAATTTCGTTTGCTCAGAATTTAGAGGGAGTGATCGTCGTCCTGTCGAGCGAGGGGAGACTCGAGGCTTGCTACTTGGGCGCCGAGCCGTCTCTCTTCATCGCTCCGCCGCTCAATCGTCGCGGATTCGACTACAAGGCCGCCGAGCAGGAGCTTCTCGAGCTGCGCAAAGCGGCGAAGGCTTCGCCAGCGTCCGGTAATTTATTATTATTAGCATCGACGAATTTAATTCGTCATTATTATTAAATCCAAGAGATATTTAGCGACGAATGCGCGAGGCCGACAGATAAGCGCAGTTGCACCATATCATTTTTTTTTTTCTGACACTTGGCTCGTGTTTTGTTTTCGTAAAGACGGTCAACTGGCCAACTCGACCGTGGAATCCGAGCTTCTCGTTGTCGTCACCGTGTCCAAGGACCTCGAGCCGTGTCCCACGACGGAATCCAGCGACGAGAATGAAGGACGTCACACGATGTGCAAGATCAGCGTCGAATTGTCGTCGTACACGCCGATCAAAGACGTCCAGGTCGACATCCACGCGGCAAAGCCGTTGGTGGTTGCCGATAGTTTTCACGTCTTCCCAAAGCTTGGTAAATGTCCGCAGAAAAAATCAGAGGCGTAATTAGAATTTTTCTTGGTCCTTTGGTCCTTTGAAAAATTTATTGGCCGAGCGAAATCCTGCAAAAAAATGTTGCATTATTTATCGTGCAGCAATTTACAAATTATTTGTAAATTTCTTGGTCCGTTGGTCCTTTGAAAATGAATCCATTGGCCGAGCGAAATCCTGCAAAAAGATGTTGCATTTATCATGCAGCTATTTATAATTTTTTTTTTTACGCAGAGAATCGAAGGGTCTTCCACACAACGATCCATATTAGCGGACGGAAACCCGCTCTGTCCGCGGAAGTGATCGTCACCGCGACCTACGAGACGGACAGCGGAAGCCTCCGGGTGCTGCAGAGGACCGCGAATCTGCCGCTGCGAATGTTCCTCCACGCTTGTCCGCCGGAAAACACGGCGTCCTTCACCGCCACGATAAAGAGTCCCGAGCGCTCGCTCGTTAATTTCAGCCAACTGTTTCCGGGTAAAGAGACTGGGAACTAAAAAAAATAAAAAATAAATCACACACACAATCAGTCAGGCGCGAAGCCTCGACGAAGTCGTTATCTCACCGCGTGAAATCGCTTGATAAGCGTTTTGCGTAATTAATTTTATAATTTTCGCATCTTTAATTCTTTTTTTCTGTTATGAAATTTTTGTTCCAAATTTTTATGGAGTTCAGAAAAAAATATTTTTAAGGGGTTAGATAAAAATGAGAAACAAAATTAAAGACACCGATTTCAATTTGTTGGGTTTGCAGAATTCATTGGAGAACATTCGCAGCGGCCGAATGCGAACGCTCTGGGATTGCAGCACACGCACACGGGCAGCGTCGTCACCGTGGTCGCGGGCTCGAGCGCGAATCGCTACAGGATACAGACGAACGATCCGCTGTCGATGACCCTGGTGCTCCAGCAGTTGGTCGCCAGACTGCAGTCTCGTTGTCCCGGAAGTTACGTCGCGTCGATCGGCCAGAACCATCTGCAGCTCATTCAGAACCAGATCGAGGCCCACTTCGTCTCTCGTCAGCGGGTCAAACGGATCACGGTGAGCGCGAATAAACTCGACTCGGAGAGTATCGAGTGTCTCCTTTGGCTCTCGATAACATCTCGGCGAGTTCGACGATCCGTTTCCTGAAAACAAATACAAAGCATGAATCCTTTTATTACATTTTTCACATATTTTTTTTTGTAAAATATGTTTGAAATGTTTGAATGTTTAAATGTTTGTATTTAAATCTGAGGCTCATTGATTTTTGGCTCGTTCGTCGTTGTCAGAATAATCACTTAATATTAATTTGACGTTGATAAAAAAAAATTGCAAATGTTTATTAATATTAGTCGGGGGCATTTGCAAATCGCAGTGGAATAAATCAGAGGCTCATTGTCCTCTGACGCGGCTCGTTGTTTTTCGGCCTGAATAAATATCGCGCCGCGCGTCGCTCAGTCCGTCTGGCTCGCCTGGCCGATTTCTCGAGCCGCAACCGCACGCGGAGAGTGACGGACGCGTTGCACTCTCTCGGATCATAAGAGGCGAGGATACGGTGCCCACGCCGCGCGTGCATAGTATACACGTATATTTATGTGTGCTCGCGTGTAAATCGATGCACTTGTACACACGCTCGTACACTGTGCTCACGAGCGTCTCGTCGTAGCGTCGTCCTTAACTGTAAAACGAGAATGACGAACGGACAGAGACGGGGAGAAAGAAAGAGAGCGCGAAGCCTGGGGAATAACCGCGGGCAAACGTCACCGAGATCACGAACTCCCTTCTTATGATACTGAAAAAGAAATAAAGAAAAAAATTTACAATTGAATATTACATTTTTTAATTAATAACAATGATTGGATCGTTAATAAACCAAATTAACTAAAACGTAGAATCGTCTTTAACTGTAAAACGAAAAAAAAAAAAAAAAAAATAACCATGTTACGATTAAAAATTGAATAAAATAAAAGTGACTAAAAAATTGCAAAAATAAAAATAAAAATAAAATATTCGAAAATTGCCAGGAAAATAAATATAAAAAATCGCGCGGAGGATTCGGTGCTGTACCGAATTGCGAACAGTCCGAGTCACGAAAAGCAGAGCGAAAAGGACGCGACGACTGTGCAGCGAGTGAATCTCCGTGCGGTCGTTGCGGCGCGAGAGACGGACGTCTGATTTATCATCGCAGATTAATTAGCCTCGTTTTTCTCTCTGTCTCTCTCTCTCCGTCTCTCTTGACTCCTCGACGTCGCCGCGACGGCGACGGGAAAACGGCGTCGGGGCTCCCGTTCCGCTGGCTGGTGCATCTGTATATTATATAAAATACATACATATAAATTTCTATATATATAGTACAATGTATCGAATGTATGTAAATTTATCGTTGCGCCTGTGCGCGTGCGCGATACTAACACGCGTGAAAATTCTTGCAGAATGAGATCGGCCTGCTGACGACCCAGTTGAGAAACATCGAGCGGAGGATTCTCCGCGGCGTCAGGGAGAGGAATTCCCGATCTCTGGCCGCCACCGGGCTCACGACCCTCTTGGACTCGACGTATCGCGCCATCTTCGCGCACTTGGAGGATCTTACGGCCGCGCGAGCGGTAATTGCTCGTTACACGCATGCGCGCCGCGCGCGGCGCGGGCACCCTGGAACGTGCAATATAGAATATGTAGAATATGTAGAATATACGGCTGAGAGTGCGGGAATGCACGAGGCCGGGGTCGTTCGGGTCAATTTACTCTAAAGAAAAAAAAAAAAAAAAAAAAAAAAGCGTCTCTATTCTGGCAATTTTTTAGCTTGATTTTACCGCCAATTCTTTTTTATTTAAATTTGTAAATTATTTCGAATTGACTTGGAATTTGGAAAAATCAAAATTTGAATATGACGAGGCCGGGGTCGTTCGGGTCAATTTACTCTCAAGAAAAAAAAAAAAAAAAAAAAAAGTCTCTATTCTGGCAATTTTTAGCTTGATTTTACTGCCAATTCTTTTTTATTTAAATTTGGAAATTATTTCGAATTGACTTAGAATTTGTTAAAATCAAAATTTGAATATGACGAGGCCGGGGTCGTTCGGGTCAATTTACTCTAAAGAAGAAAAAAAAAAAAAAAAGCGTCTCTATTCTGGCAATTTTTTAGCTTGATTTTACCGTCAATTCATTTTCATCTAAATTTGAAAATTATTTCGAATTGACTTGGAATTTGGAAAAATCAAAATTTGAATATGATGATTCAATTTAAAAAATCTGGCCAATGATAATACCGATCAAACTCGTACCAATAATTCTCGCAAAAATAAAAACGAATGAATCTTTCGGAAAATGAGGCGCGATCCGAGAGGCCCCGGTCTCCATTTTGTCTTAAACCGAGAGTCGCGCGTCTCGGTTAAAGTGCACGAAGTGCAGGAAGAGTCGGATGAGTCCGGAGGAGGAGGAGGCGCGGAAAAACGACGAAGCGTCGGGCGGTGGCGTCGGCGTCGGCGCCGGCTCTCGTCGATTCCACCCGGAGGCACGCACACGCTCGGTTCCCTCCCCTCCCCCACCCCACCCCCCTCCACTCTTCCACCGTCTCGTCTTCTTCGTGCGCAGCTTTTTGCAAACTTCTCCGTCCGTCCGTTCGTCTTTCTCGCTTCGGTTAGGTAGATTTAATAGATTGGCGGACGGCGCTGGCGTCGAGAAGGCTCCGGGGCGAATATCTCGCTCTCAGCGCGATCCGCTCTCGACGCGATCCGCCTCGCGACTCCTCCGGGCCCTCGAACGTCGCGGCCGACGCCGTCGAGTCTTACAGCGACGAAACCCGGGGACTGCGTCGGGTCGGAGCCTCGATGCGATAGCGCGAGAACCGACTATTAACCGCCGCGCCGCTCGAGGAACCTGAGAGAGGCGTCGCGGCAGCGCCACGGGGCGGCGCTGCCGCAGCATTCCAGCCGGATGGAAAATTTTCATGGCGGGAAATGCCGCCACCGTTTCGCGAGAAACGCCGCGAGACGGCGCGCGGCGTCGGCGCACGCGACGCGCGGGAGCCCTATGCACTTTGCACAATGTATGAGGATTGCACTTGTTTTTTTTTAATTTTTTTTGTACCGCTCTTGGCATCTGTTCACCGAGAAAAAAATTTGCAAAATCTCACAAAATGTGCGGTTGCGAGAGGCGAAATAAATATTTTGCAAATTAGACAAATATTTAATTGATCGAAGCAACTGTTGATAGATTTTTAAAAATCTCGATTAGCTTTGCCGAATATTTTGTCCAATCTGCAAAATATTTATTTCGCCTTTATTTCGAAGCACGTTTTGTTGGATTTTGCAATTTCTTTTCTCAGTGTTGGCTTATTTCGGTCCTGCAAAAAGATCTGTAATTGTAGGCTCTCCTGGGCAGAACATTTCCGGCGTTACAGGCGCTAGTCAGGCCCTGGTCAGGGCTGTGTCATCCCAACCCGGGCCTGGTCAGTGCCTGGCTTGAGTCGAATGTCACAGAGTGCTACTACAACCTGAGTAGAAAATTCGTAGCGTTACATTCCTCCCAAGCCAAGCACTGATCAGGCCCGGACAGGGATGCCACGGCCCTGACCAGGGCCTGACTAGCACCGAGTACAACGCTGCGAATTTTCTACGTCACGTTTCAATGTTGTGATTACGTAAATCGTGTTGATTTCTCCCATCAATAAAAAAAAGCATCACAGTTTTAGCTACAAAAAAAGAAATTGATAAAACGAGAAATCAATTCGACGGAACTCGGCGTTTTCTACATCGAGACCGATATCTCCTAATAACCCCGTGGTGGGACGGTTGTTATTGCCCCGCAGGAACGAGAACGCGCCGGGCACGATTTGCAGTGCGCCCTGAGGTTACTGCTCCTTCTTCTGCGGCTCAATGTGAGCGACGATAAGTACGCGATGCTCGAGTCCGCGATCGGATTCGAGCCACAGCTGCGCGACGACGTGGTACGTATCACACAGACACACAAGCATATAGCCACACATACATACACAGATGCGAGGGGTCCACCTTGCGCAGAGTCGGCTGCGCGCGCACACCGCACACGTCTCGCCGCGTGTTCGCACGTGCGTGCGTATATTCCGCCTCTGGATGCACAGCAGCCGCCACTAAAGATTCGCATTCTCGATTATACCTGCGGCCGTCGTTGCTTTTTCTGCTGCTCCCTCTCTTTCTTTCTTTCTCTCGTTCTCAAGTCCCGAGAGTCTTTCTCCTCCTTCGGAGTGTCGCGAGCGCCCCCCTCTCCTCCCCCCCGAGGCTTACCAACCGCGGTTTCCCTGCTCCTTCCTCTTCCCCGCACAATATCTCGCTGCCGACATTCGTTTCCCGCTTTCCGTTACATTCTCCATTTCTCTCTTCGTTGTACTTAATTTTTATTTAATTTTTTATTGTCTTCGCTCTTCTACTTTGAGTTTGAAAATTGGTGGGGCGAGAGCGGCAGTCGGTAAGGCAGGTAGCTGCTTTTTTATTTATTTTTTCATTTCCTCTTTCTTTTTTTTTTTTTTTTTTCTTAAGACGGCTTCGAATGGGTAATGGATTTACATCGCTCGAAGCTTCGCGCTGCGAGATTATCGCTGTCGTCCGGTCCCCGACGTTGTGTATCCGACCAGAGGGCACTGCGCGCTGCCGCCGGGAAACTCGAACGCAGCGCGAGCGCCCTCTGGTTGCGTCAGCTGTGCGGCTCGCGATATTCGTACGCGACAAACGCCGCTTACGTCGCGCGCGCGGAGCATTAAACTCGACGGCGTGTAATTATTAATCGGCAATTTGCCGGAGAGACTCGCGCGACTAACTGTCCGACGGTTAGTTACACGCTACTTTAATTATTATTATTATTCCTACTATTATTATTTTTATTATTATAGATATTATGATTGGGCTTTTCGTTTTGCTGGCGGTTTACACGCGGTTCAATTATCGAAACATCCGGTAATCGGTGGCTGCGACACTTTTGCACTGTTAATTAAAATTATGGTTGACAGATTAAGCAGAGGATTTTTTTTTTTTTTTTCAGGACTGGGAGGAAGTGGCGGACGTGGCACTGGGCGCGCTGCTCAGATTCACAGCGCGCAAGTCCGACACCGCGGACGCCGGTGCACCGAAGCCGCTGCTCACGTGGAACAAGTTCGAGACGGCGCGGGACATAACGAAGCTGAAGAAGCGGGTCGTTCACGCGGTCGAGCGGTTCAACAAGACGACGGACATTGCGGAAGTTGAGGCGAATGAGTGACGGAACTGAAGACTCTATAGGAAATCTACATTTTCTCATAGGTAACATTTTTTCGATATTACATTTTTTTATTTTCATGATATCGGGTTTGGCAATTTTTGCCACATTTCCGAACCGTGCAGCGTTGTAAAAATAATTTTTAAAAATCGACGACGCATAAATCTTGCAATGGCAAAGCGACCGAGCGGCGCGTGTACGCGATTCGAAACTCGCTATGAGAGGAACAACGAACCCGATCGCTTCGCCTATACCATATATATAACACACACACACATGTACAAAAAATAAAAAATAAAAAAAAATGCGCACGCAGATAAAAATATATATCTACAGTACAGGCAAAGCGATGAATATATAAATATAAATATACGCAATGCGTGAACATTTACCGACGCTTTTACTCGGTAAAATGCATCCGTATAAAATGCATCCGCGCACGCGGATATGCCGGGCAGCGTTATCGTGAAAATCTCAAGGATGCTCAATTACCCTGAGAGCTCGAACGCAGGATCGGAGTAGGAAGAAGAGGAGAAGGAAAAGAAGGAGAGGAGGAGAAGAAGACGAAGGAGAGGAGAAAGAGTAACCCCGGCGTGGATAATGATCGGAGCTTGGGCCGTTGCGCCGCGGAATCGCTCGCGCGCGCGCGGCTTCTGTTCGCCCCGGGTGACTTACGACTCCCGGGCGCATGCTCGGCGGCTACCGTAACGCGACGGCCCAGAGCCGCGCGCGCGCGATGGCTTCGGCCCGATTCCGCGTATTTCTCATCCTCATCGCGTTCGATCGCGGATTTCCTTTGCCGCGCGCGAGTCGCGCGGGAATTATCGCGACGAACGAGCGAACGATCGGAGCCGACAAATATTTTTTGCTTGGCTCAACAATATTTTTCCCTGGCTTAGAAATATTTTTCGCTGGCTTAGAAATATTTTTTCCTGGCTTAGAAATATTTTTTCATGGCTTAGAAATATTTTTCCCTGGCATAGAAATATTTTTCCCTGGCATAGAAATATTTTTCCCTGGCTTAGAGATATTTTTCTCTGGCTCACAAATATTTTTTCCTGGCTTAGAAATATTTTTCCCTGGCTAACAAATATTTTTCCCTGACTCACAAATGTTTTGCTCTGGCTTAGAAATATTTTTTCCTGGCTCACAAATATTTATTTCCAGTCTAGCCGATTTTTTTGCTAGTCTGACAATTTTATTTCTTTTCTGTCTCGACTAACTAATATTTTTTCCTGGCAGATCTTTTTTGCCTGGCAATTTTTTTCTGTGCCCCGACAATGAAACGCTCGCGTACCGTCAGGCTGGGGGCGAAAGGGGGGAAGGAGGGTCAATTACAAAGGCCGAGTTTTAATTTCCCGACAACAGGAGCGCGCGGGACACGTGATACGGAGGCACTTACAAGCTCGCCGAGGCGCATAACGATAATAACCGATCGGAAGAAATCCAAACAAGTGTTGTGCGCGCTCGGGACGAGAGTAGCAAAAGCAAAAAAAAAAAAAAAACGCTACAAGAGGACTCAGGAAAAAAAGGGGTAATGAACGACATGGAGAAGTGGCGCGTGTACCGCGCTCTATAATCGATACGGTGCGATATCGATCTGTGTAAACGCTCGTAATTAGACGGACTTTTTATTTGCCGCCGGGAGACGGCCGGACGTCGTGGCGCCAGGCTTCGACTTCGGCCGCCGGAGCGCGCGGCGCAATAATTAGGGATCGAAAGACGCTAGAGCCGATCGCGAGCTCATTCGCGGCGAGATCCCCGACGTCTTTGCGCGCCGTGTTTGTGTGCGTGCGATATCGATCTGGGCGCGCGGTCTAACTATACACCGGGCGATAATATCGCGCGGTGTACGCGCGGGATACACGCGCGCTGCGCGCCTCTCTCGCAACCTGCGCGAAGATTTCCCGGCTCTGCTATATATGAGTTTTGCTCGATTTTTCATCCGCGTTTTCAACATAAATTGCGCACCGCGTTGCCGCGCCGAGTGCGGTTAATCCGATGATAAATGTGCACGTATCGCGGATATCGGAGTCGGGTTATATAATAATAATAATGATTAATAATAATAAGTAATAAGTAATAATAATCATAATAAATAAAATAACAATAAAATTAGTCGGAACTCTTGGTTCTCTACGCGCACAAAGTTTAATAATAAAAATTAATTAATAATAATAATAATAATAATAATAATAAATAAAATAATAATAAAATTAATCAGAACTTTTGGTTTTCGACGCGCACAAAGGTTAATAATAAAAAGTAATAAATAAAATAATAATAAAATTAGTCGGAACTTCTGGTTCTGGACGCGCAAAAAGGTTAATAATAATAATGATTAGTAATAATAATAGTAATAACAAGTAAAATAATAATAAAAATAGTCGGAACTTCTGATTCTCGACGCGCACAAAGGTTACACCGCGTGTCCCGTCTCCTCTTGCGCATTTCTCGGAGTGTGCGCAAGAACGCGTTGCGCACGATGCGCACTCCGCGCGCGACATACGTCTGTATCATTCTCGGAACAGAGAGACACGAGCGCATTCCCCGCGCGTTTCGCTCAGGTCAACGCGGAACGTCATTATTGATATATCGCCCTTGGCGCGGGCGATGACGTCACCTGGGGCCTCGATGAGTCTCGCGATTATAGAGAAATCGAATCGAAGTTCAACTTTATTAAAAGTGCATAAAAAAAATTGCAATGAAAAATAAATGCAATCTTAAAAAAAATAAAAAATTAATACTAGACAAAATCGGTTCTTAAAAATAAAAGAGAAAAATATAATTACAATTGAAAATGAAACACTCGACGAAGCCGATGATTAAAGATCAACTAAAGGCTCGAAGGAATGGAATCCGAGTAATTGTACCCCAGGAAGACGATTAGAATTCGCGGAATGAAAATTTATGTCCCGGGATGCCACAGAAGTCGGAACGGTTGTCCGATCGTCGGAATCGCGAGAATCGCGAAGGAGAGAAAGAGAGAGATAACAAGGAAGAAGAAGCCGGAGAGGTGTGCGAGGAAGGTCGATCGTAAGAACGCAGCTTCTAAACAGCCGATTTCTCGTCGCTTTTCCCACCACTTGTTTTCCCTCTTGTTCCCTCTGCAGCTGCGGCGGCGGCGCCTCTGACGGCGGCGCCGCCGCCGCCTCGTTAATGCGTCGGTAATGAACGACAATGCGAATCTCAAGACGAATGTAATGCTGCGCGGGATAATTGCGCGTCGTACTACGCGCGACGCGCATGCGCCAAGTCCTCTGATGCTTCAGCGATTCTCCGCTTTTGCGTCTCCGTCGCGCATTCTCCGCTTCGTCTATTCGCCTACAGATATCCTCGTCGCGCGGTCTCGCGGGACGTCGACGAAACGGAAATAAATAATGCAATTGTCCCTGCGTCTTCGTTCGGTATCCCGCGGCGAAACGACGCCGATGCGAAGATGCGGACGCGCATCAGCTCCTTTGTGTTTATCACTGTCGTCCGGAATTTTTTTAAATTCTTGCTCGAGGAATTCCGCAATCGATTCGTGCGCGGCGGATTTATCGGCGTAGTTCGGATAGTCGGTTCCGTTGACGCATTCCCCATGGAAATAAAATATGTGCGGGATATTTATTTATCTATCTATTTATTTATTTATTTATTTAAATTTATTAGAGGAATCGTAGATTGGCCGCCGGGCCAAAAACCGCCCAAATCGGGGTCACGACATTTATCCAATTTTTGTGGCATTTTTTACCATCGTTCTCAAGTCGCACATTCTACCCTTGAAAACACTGCTATCAACCTTTTTTTAGTGGATTAAAAAAAAATACGATATTTGACAGAACTGTCAAAGTTATCAAGGACAAATGAATCTGGACTGGGTCTGAGAGTCCCAGCCAATCACAGCTCGAATAGTTTGCTAACAATGCTTTCCGTTACTCATGATCTTTTTAAAAGAGGGATCAACCTGCTGACGGTGCGATCGGCGCACACGATACTGAATGTCTCTTTTGTTTTAGGCCGATTCGCCGAGACTCCCTGTGACGCTGGTAGCTGGAAGCGAGAGAGAGAGAGAGAGACAAGAGAGAAAGATCGAGGGTCGACGAAATCTCGAGTCCAAGCAGCCGGGACGATACGGAGACCGACCGAGGATGAGACACGAAATTCCGTCTGGCTGCGACGAAATATCAGAGTCCAATTGCCGCTGATCTTCGCTTCGTCTGTTCGCAACCAGACGCGAAGTAAACAGAATAAAAAAGACCTATTAGTCACTACCTATTTTTAACCGTAATTATAATTAAAAACTACACAAAGTAAAAAAAAAACTAACTGTATAAAATAAGGAATATAAAAAATAATGTTCTCCAAAATAATTCGTACGAATTTCGTCTCCGATCGTCCGGAAGGAGATTGATTGCTCCAGGAAAGCTAATTAGCTTCCAAAATTGATAAAAAGAAATCCATCCTTCTCTCTCACTCCCATCGCATTTATTGGCGACGATTGGTCGAGCTCTTATAAAAAAAAAGACCAAAACGAGGGACCGCTGATAGCCCGACGCGATAGCGACAATAATTGCCACTAATAAACCCGGCGGACCGGAAGCGAATCACCGTTTCGACGGAATCCACTTGGAGCATATTATTATTATTATTACTAAAAAAAAAATGTATATTCCACGAGTCTTGTCTGAGTCTCGTTCGTATTCCACTGAAAATTCGTCACCCGCGACATATGCTAATGTCGCGACGAATCAGGCGAAAGAGGAGAGAGAAAGAGACGGAAAGAGAAGGGGGGGTAAAAAGAGCGAAGGGCGGTAAACGACACTCGGACACGCAGCGCGCGCGGCAAGTGAGTGATTCACGTGAGCAGCTCTTCATTATTATACGCTCGCGCTCGTGAGTCAGATTATTAAATGACCGGAGCATTAATAACGCGCCTCTTTCTTCGCCGCGCGGTCCGAGTGGCGAGCGAGAGAGCTCGAACGCAATCGCGCCGGGGATACCGCGCGCGCTAATAGCGTAGGAAATAACCGCAGCCGCAGCCGCCGTCGCCGCTGCTGCTGCCGCTGCTGCTGCTGCTGCTGCTGCTGTGGTATACATTATCCGCGCCGCGTGTACGCGCTTCGCGGAACTCCAATATCAGCGAGAAAATTATTATTCTCATCTCGCTGATTGAATGTTCCGTGCGTGCAACTCTCTTGTGGCGCTACTCGCGCGCGCGGTGCCTGACGCTCGCACGTCAAACTTTAACGCCCGGTGACTCTGACTAACGCAACTGGGTATAAATGTATATGTGTGTTGTGTATAGTCGTGTTTGCGTGCAGGAAAAATTTCTGTGAATTTGCATTACTGAAAATTTGATTCGTCAGCTGATATGAAATTTAATACTCATACGTGTCTTATTATTATTATGACATTTAATTATCATTATTATTTTATTTTATTTAATGCGTCATACACTTAAGATTAATAAATTAAATAATCCAATAATCAAATAATAAAATAAAGTTAAAAATGAGAATACAATAATTAAAAAATAAAATGATATTTTTATTTCAATAATAAAATTAATATAAATTCACACAGCTGTATTGTAGTGAATTTCATAACGTTTTTAACAGCGCGGATATAAACGTCCACGTGTCGCGTTTCGTATCAGATCGAGATACGCGCGGAACGCTCGGGGGATTTTTTTTTCTCCGGGCTGCTTTAGCTGCGTATCGCGCGCGCACACGGAAAGACCTTGCGTCGTCGGCGCTTTCATATTTTTCTCGGAAGCGCGAGAGACGCGGCGCGGAGAGAGAGAGAAACACGAAAAAATTGTCGATCAATCCTGTAACGCAACTCGTGTACCAGGGGTAATTGCGCTTACTCACCTAGCGGGGCTCTCGGTGCTCTGGGCCGACGCGATACTGACCGGTGATTACGCATCCGCGAGTCGCGCGGTTGACACTGCAGTCGGTTCTTCGAGTCGATTTCGATTTTTCTCTACCGATGACTCCGTCCGACAGACTAAAAAAAAAAATCTGACGAAGCAAGCGCGAGAAATCAAAAAATCTCACTTTAAGGGGGGCTATCGATCGAGGGGGGGGGGGTAGCTCTAGTAAATCTGTGGGCTTTTAAAAAAAACTAACGCAATTCCTGAAAAGGCGAATGCGAGAAACCGAAAAATCTCACCTTAAGGAGGCTAACGATCGAGGGGAGGGGGTCGGTATAGTAAATCTGTGGGCCGAAAAAAAAAAAAAAAAAAAAAAATAAGCTCGCGCAAATTCTGACGAGGCGAGCGCGAGAAACCCAAAAATCTCACCTTAAGGAGACTAACGATCGAGGGGAAGGGGTGGCTCTACTAAATCTGTGGGCTCAAGTCTCTCCCACGTTCCCTGCAGTATAATTAGGACGAGCTCGCTGGAGGGGGGAAATAAGTGTAGCGGCGGTTTGTTCTTTCCCAAAAGATCCTGAAAATGCTCATTCCGCTCGCGAGCGATGCATTTGCCATTCCGGTCGCAAGGATCGCGCGGCCGAGCGCAGCGCGCGCGAGAAGCCGGCACCGCAAATTCATTCGGGCTTTTCGGGGCCTTCGGTAATTGATGGCTTCCGGCCTCCCAGGAACAACGAGGCACCAATTACCGTCGGGGGGCGCCCCCCGAGACGATCCCTTCGTGACGCGGAGGCCGGAGGAACGCGTCTCGCTCGAGCGAAACGAGAGACAGAGAGACCCCCGAGACTTGTCGGCTAAATACCGAAAAATGCGCGCGACGGCTGAGCGAGGTTGCCGCGTCCCACCAGGTCGACATACCTGAGTCGTGATTTTTCAGGGCTCGACGAATTTTTAACTCGAGATTTGTTGCTGATTTAATCTCTGAGTTGTGCTGAGGGATGAAAAAAAAAAGGAAAAACCTTAGCTCGTTGCACTGTCAATTTCCTCGCTTTTTTTCACTCGTCGCATTTTCCAACCCCTGATCTCATTTCTTGGGTGCAGAAAATATTTTCGGCCGAACCGAATTTGGTTCCCACGTCGATTTCGATGTCCTCTCATTCTGAGCCTCAACGCTAACAATGTGATCCGTCGGTGAAGAAAAAAACAAGGAAAAACCTTGGCTCGTTACACTCTCAATTTTTCTCGCTTTTATTTTTTTGCTCGTCGCATTTTTCAACCCTGATCTCGTTTCCTCTGTGCAGAAAATATTTTCGGCACCGAATTTGGTTCCCACGTCGACTTCCATGTCCTCTCATCCTAAACCTCAAAGCAAATAGTGTGATCCGTCCATAATCACCTAAAAGGCATCTTCATCATCGACCCGAACTCTGCAGGCCCCCCTCCCCCCTTCCTCTCCCTAAACGACCGATTTCGCTGATGAAAGGCCCCGAAATCGAGATGAGTAGCTCGTTACCAGGTCCCCCAGAGGCGCCTATTTTTCCAGGAAGATTCATACCGATCCTCCGGACTAGAAGAATTACAGCCTCTTGCCCCCACTTTCGGTCTCTCACCGAAAAATTTCGAAAACTTTTGCGGCTCGCGCGCCCCGACGCTCCGTGTGGTCCAGCGGCAGCGGTTGATCGCCTCCCAGGTGGTCCAGGCTCGTAGGAAATGATCTCTCAATAGGCGCGCGCCGCTGGCTCCTCGTGTGTGGCGCTCTCGGGACCACGAAGAGAGCCCCGAAGAGACAGGAAGAAAGATCCATTTAGCGTACACGTATATACCACAGTGGATATTGTTTTTTCGTTAGGAGGGGCGGGACCCGGACTAACCAGACTCACTCTCTCTTTCTTCATCTTTTTTTCTCTCTTTCTCATTCTCATCCTTGGCCTCTGGGGTCCTCGTTGACGCTGCGTGTCCGGCGATACCAGCGACCGTCGTTGCGGCTGAGGACACAGCCACGTTAGGAGACTCTCAGGATCGTAGGATTTGCCTGCGGACCGAGACTCGCCGGCTAGGAATCTTCTTCTCGTGAATTCCTCTGAGCGGCTGCTGCTGCTCAGAGGAGAACCACGAGCGGCTCGTTCGCCGCGTCCACCGAACCCTGCAGGTGGTCCCCGGCGCTCGGATCCTCGACTCGTACGTCCTGGGAGAGGAGGGGAGACAGACGGAGCAAAACGACCACCGGGAGTCGCGGGCCACGCCGTCTCTGGAAACATATATATCGTTTCGTTGGTCCCTCAATGGCTGCGTGTCTCGTCGGCACGAGACATTGAGACCCTGGTTGGGGATTCATTCGGGACTCCAGACCGAATCATTTGCCGAGTGATTTCGTTCCTGTGGTTGGATTAAAAAATCCAAGAGTTCTGGAATTTTTTTTATCTCATCAGAAAAAAATTTGATTGGTTCAAAGCAACAGGTGAATTATTTTTTTTTTCAGTGACATTTCCCAATGAAATATTTTTGAATTACAAAGAGACTTTTATACGTCATGTGACATATATATGTCGGCAGCTCATCGTTCGGTTGGATTGAAAAATTCAACATTACTCGAATTATTTTATCTCATCAAAAAAAAGTTTCATCGATTCAAAGCAACAGGTGTATTTTTTTTGTTCATCGGTGACATTTCCCAATGAAATATTTTTGAATTACAAAGAGCCTTTTATACGTCACGTGACATATATATGTCGGCCGGAACCTTTGAGCTCGTCGAGTCAGCGCACGCGCGTTACGCCATTGTGCGCCTATTTCGCGATTTCGCAGGTGGATTGGCTCGCCCCGGTTGCTGCCGGAGACTGATCTACCGTGCGAAACCGATTAATCGGCGCGACCCTGCGCCGCGCTCTCCCGACCGGCGCAATCGACCGAGCGCCGATGTGTGCGGCAGCGGCAGCGGCGGCGCGAGGCAAACGCTCGCCGTGTGTATCGGACTTGCGCAATCGCGTCCAGCGAGATCCGGTGCCGAGATCCGAGCGCTTGAAACACAAAGCAGGTCAATCCGCAATCTCGTCGCTTGGAGTCGGTGCACCAGGCGAGCCGAGAATAATTTACAAAAACTAAATATAGTCACTGCACATGATATACATATATATGGATATCACGTGCAGTGACTATATTTTCATTTTGGGAATTGTTAAAAAATTGTGTGTTTGTCGACTGATTGGTAATTATTGTTTAATTGATGATTATCAATTGATCTATAATTGGTAAATGTATTGTTGTATATATAGCATAAAATCGGCGACGACGACGACGACGACGAGGAGCGCGCGAGCGACTCGGACGCGACGCCGGAGTGAAAGGGAATTCCACGGGGATCGCCCCAGTCCCGGCTATTTCCAGGGAGGCCCATAGATCTCGCTTATAATAAGCGTCGGCTCGATAACCGATTCGCGGCCTTTGTACAAACCTGCGTCTCAACCTGCGGTGAGCAATAACAATCTCTTTTATCCTTATTCCGCGCCGCGTTATCCGCATCGACGTCCTATATATATTTTTTCCGGAGCCAACTATATGTCGCGCTCGATCGGTATTGATAAATAATCGATTGGCTAAAACGGCCTAATGGCGAGATTTGAGTCCAAATTAAAAAAATTGTTGTTTTAGCTGTGTCGATTTTTTAGAACAGACAAAAAAAAATCGCATCGGAATCGCGATTTTTTTTCGACAGCAGCGAGGCGATCGATCGGTATTGACGAATGATTGATTGGCTAAAACGGCCTAATAGCGATATTTGGGTCCAAATTCAAAAAATAATTTTTTTAGCAGCGTCAATTTTTTAGAACAGACAAAAAAAAATCGCATCGGAATCGCGATTTTTTTTCGACAGCAGCGAGAAAATCGATCGGTATTGACGAATGATCAATTGGCTAAAACGGCCTAATAGCGAAATTTGGATCACAAATTTAAAAAAAAATGTTTTTTTCAGCAGCGTTGATTTTTTAGAACAGGCAAAAAAAATCGCATCGGAGTCGCAATTTTTTTTTCGACACCAGCGAGACGATCGATTCGTCGCGTTGGCAACCGTAAAATTGATCGGCTATAAAATCCCTCGAGTGTCGAATGAAATTTAACGATGTCGCGGAAAACTCGAGGAAACTCCGCGGCAATAACGAGAAATAATAACAATGACAATCGTTCCGACAATAATAACAATGGAATAATCAAAAGTATCCTTGAACGTGAACGTGACTCGACGGGGCCCGTGTGGTTAATGCGAATCGAAAATAGAGTCTGCCGCGTCGCAATGCGATACACATATCGACGGCTGCTGCGCCGATACGTAGGACGCCGTCTGGTATATTTTTCCACCCCCTCCCCTCCCACCCACCCCTTTGGGCGTTGTAGACAGAAGCCGACGAATTTTCCTCGAAAATCGCTTCGTGGCGCGCAGATTCGACCAGACGAAAATTCCGCAGGCGGTAAGACCAACAAATTTCGCCGGTTCGGAAGTGGAAGCGAGCGAAGCGCAAAGGGAAGCACCCTCCCCCGCTTCTCGTTTACGTAAACTCTCAGCGTCTGCGCGAGTCTAGACTCGTAAATAAATTGCCGAGTACACGGGGAGTCGATTTTAAATATAGGAAGAGTCGTGTTGTGTCCGTCCGTCCGTCTGTGTATTAATCGAGAAAACGTATCACCGAACGAAAAAATCAGGAACTTCTTGGAAGCTTCGGAGCTTCTCGACCAATCACAGCGATTAACGCGTAACAGGCGTCAGGCTTTATTACCGACAGAGCAGTAATAATAATAATATTTCGCATCGAGAGCCATCATTTCGACGTTTATTTCGTTTAATTCATGTACGTCGAGCAGTTAATGTCGCCTGAGCAGCTGGCCAATCGCTTTCGCACTGGCCAGATGGACCTGCGCCTCGTCTCTGGTCTCTTCAATTTTTTTCCGATACTCTCGATCTTTTTAATTGCCCTTAGAAATAGCTGAGGAAAGCAAAATGATCCAGCAGCGCCAATCAGCTGATTTTTTTTGCTTGATTCTTTAATTGGAGCAACCTGAGGCCGCGCGAATAAGTTGGGCAATGTCGAGGCGGCGATTCGCGACCTCTCTCGAGGGCGAAACGTTGAGAAAGGCGACGGCGCGTGCGGCAGTTCGGCACGTGCTAAATTTCCGAGGCGACCTTGCCGCGCGAGAGCAGCAGCTGCGGGCATTCTGGTCGTCGTCGTTGTCGTCGTCGTCGTCGTCGTCGTCGTTTCTCGGATCACGAGATAAATCTCGTATTTATCTGAACTAGGTATTATTCTGCGACAGCGACAAAAACACTCCTCCAATTTTTTGTGCTGCGATACCGTTTCGCCCTACAAAAGGCTCCTCCAATTATTTGTGCTGCGATATCGTTTCGCCCTGCAAATAATTTCCGATCAGATTAAATCTCCATTCCTAGAAAAGTCTCATTGGCTCGTATGTAAATCTCGTATTTATCTCAGATCACGAGATAAATACGAGATTTATCTCGTGATCCAAGAAATTTGAGTGAAACACTCGACGGTCCCACGAATCCACTGATAACAAACCGCTGCTGGTTCTCGTTTGTCTCGTCTGATGTATTCCAGTCGTTGATTGTTTCTGAAGTGTCCAAAGAGATTTATAATTAGAGTTAGATTTAGAATTAGAGTTATTTTTATCTGATCCTGGAATAAAATTACCAAAGGACCAGAGTAATACAAACCATTGCAGTGAATTTAAGCCAAAGCCAAACGAAGCCGAGACGAGAGACAGAAAGATAGCAGAGACCCCCTGCGACGATTGGTCTGCTCATCGTCGCCACTCTCAGCTCTCGAAGATCGCCGACTCCGACGTTCCGGAGCGAAGAAGCAGAGGACATGGAGGCGGCCAGGTGAGAGAGAGACGCTGCATTTCGGGTCTCGGAATACGAACGGCCTTGCGCCTGTTACAGCAACAAATTCACCATCTGCTGCTGCTGCTGCCTCCACTGCTGCTGCTGGTCGCTCAGCTCTCGGAGCTCCTTGACTCTCGCGTTGCGCAAGTCACTTCGAGCGTCCTTACCAAGGCCTCCTGTAACTATATACATAGCGAATATTTATGCCGTGGATATATTTACGATGTGTCTACATTTTTCCACCTCTCTCTCGTTTTTTTTTCTCGCGCTCCGTTAATTAATACGTCGCACTGCGACCTCAGTAATTATTCGCAATTATCTCTTCTTTTTTTTTCACGCGATTATCCGCACTTTTTGATTTCTAAATTTTTTTTTTATTCGTGTGTCGTTATTACAGTGTAATTACACGGACTTGTCGCGTACGCTGTCCAATAAATAAATACGAGTATAGTTAATATTGCACCTTGGATACTTGTGATATTTTTTTTCACGCGATTATCCGAGCATTTTTATTTCAAATTTTTTGTATTCTCGCCTCGTTATATTACAATGTAATTACATAGAGTTGTCGCGTCCGCTGTCCAATAAATAAATACGAGTATAGTTAATATTGCACCTTGGATACTTGCGATTTTTTTTCACGCGATTATCCGAGTTTTTTAATTCCTATTTTTTTTTTATTCTCGCGTCGTTATTACAGTGTAATTACACGGACTTGTCGCGTCCACTGTCCAATAAATAAATACGAGTATATTTAATATTGCAGCGTGAATAGTTGTGATATATTTTTTTCACCCGATTATCCAAGCTTTTTAATTTCTAATTTTTTTATTCTCACGTCGTTATTACAGTGTAATTACACAGACTTGTCACGTCCGCTGTCCAATAAATAAATACGAGTATATTTAATATTGCAGCGTGAATAGTTGTGATATATTTTTTTCACCCGATTATCCAAGCTTTTTAATTTCTTTTTTTTTTTTATTCTCACGTCGCTATTACAGTGTAATTACACGGACTTGTCGCGTCCGCTGTCCAATAAATAAATACGAGTATAGTTAATATTGCAGCGTGCCGCCGTGCTCAGCGCGTATCAGTAGCTGCAGCTTGGCAGCCCGAAGAAATTAATCTTCTCGGGACGTTGGGATAGTTTCTACTACTGTTGCTACCGCCGCCGCCGCTGTTGCCGGCGGACAAGTCCGACAAGGCCTTCTCTTTCAGTCGTTATACAATACAGAGTCACTGTGTATGTTTGCCTGGTGTCTGTGTGTGAATAAATACAGCCCAGCCTCTGTCTACTGCGTAGACCGGACAACGAGAGACGCGACGACGACTGACGGTGAACCCGTGAGAAAGAATCTCCGTTATCTCACCTGGGCCTGAGAAATATGCGTGCAACACCGCTGGTTCGGTACTGTGGAAGATAGGTGGAAGCAGCCCCTAATCCCTCATCCGAATGTCGAGTCGACTTCAGCGCGGTGGGTCCTTATCCTTCTGCTGCTGCTGCTGCTGATCATCAGCATCCAGCTCGGTCCATCTCGGTTCCCTCTTCAAGCCACTGTCCTCGAGCTCACGAATCCTCGGCTTCCATTCTTCCCCGCACGTTTCGGGAGTCCTGACTTCATTGCCTGACTTCATCTCAAGTCGCGGATCGAATTTCCGGATATCCATTGCCTAGTCGAGGCTGCGGAATAAAAAGAGAGGCGGAGATGGAGACATTAATGTTTCGTTGGATAGTGAAGAAGACTGAAGACTCAATATTTCGCACAGAAAAAAAAATAGTCCAGGATGGAGTCCAGGATAGACTACCGATAGTCCAGAAAAGAGTCCAGGAGAGAGTCCAGAATGGAATATTGGGACTCTCTCCTGTACTCGCTTCTGCACTCCATCCTGGATTTTTTTTCCATGCGGGATATGCAACCTTGGCTCACATCATAATCTGAAAAATACTTATCGAACGACGTAAATGTTCAAAATAAAAAATTGTGACAAAAATTGTAACGTTCCTCTCCTGGACTCTATTCTGGACTTTTTTTTTTCGTCCGGGATGTGCAACCTCGGCTCACATCATAATTTCAAAAATACTTATCCAACGACGTAAATGATAAAAATTAAAAATTGTTTATTTGACAAAGATGAATAAATAAAAAAATAAAATAAATATTTTTCTAGCAACGAATCGTGATCTATGCAAATTCCACTCCAGCGAGACTCTTTTTTCACGTCTCGCTCCTCAGTTTCGACACGAAGAATCGTGAATCGAGCTCGGATAACGTTCCTAATTGGGCGCTGCTGCTGCCGCCGCGGCTCCTCGGGTCCCGACTCGCGGCTCTCGCGGTGTGTTATTGATTCTAGCTCTTAGCGCGCCTTTGCCGTATCTACGTGCTCGCCGCGCCGGTTGACACGGTCCAGAGTCGCATCGCTCGCAGCAACAGTCGCGGCGGAGTCGCTGAAGAGAGACGGAAAGAGCGAGATCGAGCCGAGCGAAACCGCAGCAACGGCGGCGACGGCAGTCGCTAATGCCTCAGCGTCGCATATCGCATAATAAATCCCGGGGGCTACGGCCGTCGCCATTCTCTCTTCCGTTCCATTCTCTCTTTCTGCAAGAGCGCGCCGGCTTCCACGAACCAGGACTCCCGTGTGCACCGGCCCCGACGTCGCCGTCGCCGTCGCCTGCACCAGGTGCGGCTGCTGCTACTGCTGCCGCTCGTGCTGCACCTTCGCGTGCTCGTTGATTGCACTTCGGCTCGCTGTCGGCGAGTTTCGGTATCGATATCTTGAAAAATCGATTTTTTTATCAATCAACTTTTCAAGCCAAAGTCGGAGCCTTAATTTCTATAAAAAATTGAAAAATTAAATTATAAAAAATAATTACGTTATTATTATTATTATTACTATATATTTTTTTTTTTTTTTTTTTTTTTTCAAACGACGAAAACATTGCTTGAATTTTCCAGAGTGAAACGTGCGACTTGAGAACGATGTCACATCCCAAAAATCAGTAACTAAAAAATAAAAAAAAATCTTAAAATTGAAATTCGAATAAAATTATTCGAAAAAAATGTTTAAATTATTATTATTTTTTTTTTTCGAAACCAAGGAAAATATTGTCTGTATTTTCCAGAGTAAAACGCGCGACTTGAGAACGATGTCACGTCCCAAAAATCAGTGACTAAAACAGAAAAAAAAATCTTTAAAATTCGAACAAAATTATCTAAATTATTATAATATTACGTTTCGCATCCCCCAACTTGGCTCCGCCATTTCCAACCATCCCAGGTTGGGTTGGGTCCAGTCGGCGAGATCCCAGGGCGCGCGGTGCATTTTGCTACGATCGCCGAGCCGAGAGGAGTCTCCTCCTCCCGGCCCCGCGGGACCCGCTGCGCGCGCGGCTTCGCTGGAATATCACACGGTGGTGTGTGCATAACGACGAGGTTCACGGAGTACATTACAGTATCGTGTATCTGTAATACGCGTGTATTATGAAAATAATACCGCGACGACGTCGACCTATGCTCGCGCTGGCTCGGAACCCTTGGTCGCATTCCTCTCCCCCCTCCCCTCCCCCTCCGACTTCCACTGCCCCATCACCCCTGCCGGCCCGGTTTATCAGACATCGGTGTGACCTATGGCTGATAGCGCCGCTCGGTCGTGTAGCCGACTGTAGCTGACTCGGTCGCCCGGTGCTGCAGTGCGCAGCCGCCGTAGATCATTCGGCGCGCGCAGCGATCGACGACACAACGAAGTCGATGGCTTTTCCTCTTTTCCTTCGACTGATGAGTCGGACGTCGTTTGGGTCGTATACACTGAAAAAAATTAATAGTTGTGATTACCAATCGTTGGTCAGAGCAACCAATATTTTAGTAACTGCGTCCAATATTTTAGTAGATCGAACCAATGATTGGTCATTGCAACTACTGATTTTTCTCGGTGTAGCTGATGACTCCAGCTGACTCGGTCGCCTGCTGCTTCAGTGCGCAGGCGCCGTAGATCATTCGGCGAGCGCAGCGTCGGCTTGAATAAGTCGAGGGCCTTTCCTCTTTTCCATCGACTGATGAGTCGGACGTCGTTTGAGTCGTATACACTGAAAAAAATTAATAGTTGTGATTACCAATCGTTGGTCAGAGCAACCAATATTTTAGTAACTGCGTCCAATATTTTGGTAGATCGAACCAATGATTGGTCATTGCAACTACTGATTTTTCTCAGTGTAGCTGACTCTATAGCTTACTCGGTCGCCTGCTGCTTCAGTGCGCAGGCGCCGTAGATCGTTCGGCGCGCGCAGACGCACTAACAAAGATGGCAGCCGCATTTCCTCTTTTCCTTCGTCTGACGAGTCGGACATCGTTTGCCTCATTTGCTCGACGGTCCAGTGCGGCTAATTCGTGGTTCGTCAGTCGTAGAGTTTGTTACTTACACTGCTTTTATTTTCCTCATCGACGCCACGGTCCAGCGACCGAGCGCCGTGTTCGCGCGCGTCGACGGAAAATCGTCAGGTGCGCCGTGCTGAGCGAGCGCGCGGCGGCGGCGTGAGACCGCCGCCGTTCGATCTCGTGTACTTACTTACGTGCGCTCGCGGCAGGTGTGGCTCGGTGCTCGCGCACGATCGCTCGCTCATTGATTACACGTCCGTTCCCGCCTCGCGCTCTCCGCGCGCGCGGGGAGGGGCTAGGCGCGCGTTCTATTCGCCGCTTTAGTTTTGCAGAGAAAAACAAAATCATTTTTCGTGCTTTTCTCCTCGAGTTTTCGATTTTTCGGGCAAACACCGGTCCTTTTTGGAATCAGCGGGAAATTTCCCATCGGATAGGGTTTTTAAACTTTGCGAAATCGAAAATTTTTTTTTTCGCAAAAAACGCAAGGGGTACCCCTTCAAAAAATTTGCGATTTTTGAGGGTTAAATTAAAAAATCTGCAAAAAATCGAAAAATCGAGATATCGCGTTCCGCCTGGCGGCATTCTCTTCGTTGAAGAGTTTTCTTTCGAATACAAAAAGAAAATCCCGATTATATTGATCCAAAGAAAAATGACACCGATTTTAGTAAATTGCCAAAATTGGAAAAAAGTGAAAAATCGTTTTTCGGGTTTTTCTCCTAGAATTTTTTATTTTTCGGGCAAAAACCGGTCATATTTAGAATCAGCGGGAAATTTCCCATCGGATAGGCTTTTAAAATTTCGTAAAATCGAAGATTTTTTTTCGCCAAAAATCGCAAGGTTCCCCCTACGCCGGATAAGCCGAACATTTTGTTCGCAGAAAAAAAAACGACAAGGATCCTTAAAAAAATCCGCGATTTTCGCAGCCTCGCCTCGGCGCTGTTTACCGGCGCGGCGGGCCGCTGGCCCGGCGCGCGGTAGCACGCCGGGCCAGCAGCTCTCTCACGCGTCGGTAACGTGCGCCCTCGATGCGCCCGAGCCGACGCTCTTGCGCGCTCGCGTGCGCCGCAAGTGCGGACGCGCGCGCGCGCGCGCGCGTCAATGTATCGCGCATATTATTACAGAGTATAACGCGCGCCAGTAGAAGTCGAGTGCGCGCGCAACATGGGCACGCGCGTGCATCGGCAGCACCACCACCACCACCACCACCACCACCAACAGCAGCATCGGCGCAACAGGCTCGCAAAAGTCCCTAATACATATTCCCGAGCGTCAAGATTCCGAACATACGTGTATCGCTTCGGCATATATATCCACATATATCCATACATCGATACACGTATATACAGCATCGAGAAGCCGCCGCAGCTCGCGGTACAGAAGGAAAGATCAAGAGAGCGCGTGTGTGCAGTGTAGGTAATATAATAGAGAGACTCCCCGTTCGATAGTCCCGTCTCTCTCTCTCTCTCCTTCTCACTTCTCCATCCATCTCCGTCCCTCTTTCTCTCTCGCTCCGTCCATCTCCGTCTCTCTCGCGGTTTGCCACTTACGAAGAGTACAGATAAACGTTATACGCCGCCTTGTCCCCCTCCCCCCTCCCTTAAGCGCGGTGCGCGACCGGACAGGCGGCTGCTCGCGAGGCTGCTCTCCGCGCAGGCGCCCCGACTCGCTCGCACTCGCCATCGCTTCGCCGGTCGTTGCGTTATATACACGCACTCTCCGTCTCTCTCTGCTGGCGAGTTCGCTGTCTACCCCCTCTCTCCCCCTTCCCTCCTCCTCCTCCTCCCGCCAACCGTCGCCTATCAACAGAAACAGAGTTCTCTTCCCTCTGCGTTTTCGCTCTGTCACTCTATCCTTCTCTCTTTCCCTCAGCGCTTCTCCTGAAGCGCAGAGCCTCTCCAATATCAGCCAATTCGTCTCCCTCCTTCTCTTTCTCTCTCTCTCTCACTTCGCTTTCCGTCTCTGTCTACTCCGGCTTCTCCGTCTCTCTCCCTCTCTGTCTTTCACCACGTTTTTCCCCCCTCGGAAAGCTTCGCCCCTCTCTCTCGCACTCATTCCGAGCGTCGCACTTGCTACAAACTCTCCCCCCCACTCCTCCTCCCCGCGTTGCCATCCCCTCCCCTGATCGCTCATTTCCTATCCCCCTTTCTCTCTGGCTCGTTGCCGCTGCCCTCTCTTTCCGCGCTTCGCTCTCTCGCTCTCTTTCTCTCTGTCATTCCGTCTCTGTTTCCCTCTCTCTTTCTCTGTCGCGATCGCTCGGCCGGTCAGTCTTCTCGTGGATTCTCCCTCGCTCCCTCGCTCCCGACGAAGCCTCGTTTTTCTCTCTCCCTCCTCCTCCTCCTCCACCTCCTCCTCATCGCGGCCTCCTCCTCCTCTTCCTCCTTCTCCTTCGTTTGCCTCCACCTCGTCCTCGCCACCTCCTCATCCTTTCCACTCTTCGCGTAGTAGTAGTCGCAACGGAACTCAGTGCAGCCGCGGCGAGCAGCTGACGCGGGTAAACCCTGCGGTTAATACGTGGTGCAGGAAAAGTGGCGGACGCCGCAGCGCGCGCGCGACTCCGGGAACGTCGTCCACTTCGCCTTCGTCAAACAAACACGCATCCCGCGCGTCGAGCTCTCGGCTTTGCTGCTGCTGCTCGTTGTGTTCCTTTTCCCCCCACGTCGCTTGCGCCGCACGCGCGAACGCGTAAACAACAAACACCCGACGGACGTTGTGTGCGTTAGTGCCTCGAGAGAGATATCGGAAAAGAAAAAAAAAGGGGAGAAGAAGCGAGATTCCGCGGAGCTAAACCGATAAACGAGAAGACCGACAGTGCGCGAGTCGCTCACAGTGTCCGAGACTCGTGTGTTTTATTCGACGCTGTTGTGCCTCGTGGGTGCGCGCGCCGACGACTAAAGCGGCTGTACGAGTGTCCGATTTGCGAGGTGTTTAACCCCCACACTACCCCGGATATATAAATACGTGCGGTAATCGACAACAGGTGGCGCGGCTCCTGTAACGTGAAAAAAAAAAAAATAAACAGAAGAGGACAAAAGGATAGGATCTCGGTTTCGTGCGGGATTCGCGGGATCACTTTGCGCGTGCGCAGCGCAACCGACGGAAAAGATACACACGGAGGGAGAGAGAGACAGAGAACCGACGTATCAGGTGCAGCGGGCTTTGTGCGCGCCAGGAGGATAATCCGGACTGCGCCGGTTGTAAGGGTCCTGCTGCTTCTGCTGCTCGCCCGGTTCGCCATATCGGAGACAACCCGCCGGGCCGAAAGCGGCACCGAGAGCACCGGGAGCAGCGCGCGCGTCCCGTGATGCGTGCGCGTGCACTTGCACGCAGGCGCGCACGCTAATCGACGGGCCAAGAGGCCAGAGGACGAAGTGGGGGAAACAAAAACAACGACGACGATAATATTGTAATATTCACTGGTGAGTGATGCGCGCGCAGCGACGATCGAATAGTGGATCGAGGCGACACAGTTAGATATTAATGTGCTGTGAGAAAGAGAAAGAGAAGAGAGTGAGAAGAATGTTTAGGATGAAGAGAAGAGAAGCGAATGAACGGCAGATACGAGACAGAGACGGCGCATAGATCGCTAGGATTGGGAAACGCGTAGAGAAAGTTTAATCAAGAGAGCGAGGAATGAGATGAGCGGGACTGACGGAGCCCCGGAGAGATTCTTAATCGTTTGGTGTATATATATATGTGTATACACTGTGTAGATGTGTCGTGTGTGTGATTGTGTGTATATAAATATAGATATATCGACGAGTGTAAACGAGACTGTAGATGTCGCTGCTCGGGAAGACTGAGAGGTTTACAGTCGTTTGTCGTCGTCTCTCGTTCGTCGTTGCTCAGTGAGGCGGGTTTTGGGTTTTGGTTGGAATCCTCTTTGAAATCAAAGACACTGGGAAAAGCCTATTTTTTCATCTGGGATCTTTCCTATTTTTTCTCTGTCCGATGTTCGATAGAACGTCGACGAAAAGAAGGGAAAATTTGGGTAGGGAAAAACAGATAAAAATTGGTACCAGTGTCGGATTTGGTGTCTTATTGAAGACAGAAAAGTCTGAGAATCTCGGTTGCCTCGAGGTCGAGACCTGTTTGCCATTCAATCATCCGGCTCGACCCCCGCAAATCCACGAGACGGATTATCAGCTCCTCCTGATTCACGGAACTGTCGTGCCACTTGTCAAAGGAAAACCAGAATGGAAAAACCGACTCTAAGAGAATTAAGCGGAGATAAATTCTCTCAGAGTGTTAGATGCGAACGAGTTGGTTGTATAGTTTCGTTGCCGTCGGTCGGAGTCGGCTGACTCGGAGATACAGCGAAGCGCGTCCGGCGGCAATCGCAGCCGACGCCGCTGTGACCTGTGGTCATCGGCGAAGCGTCGAAGAGTCACCGCGGATAAGACGCGGTGACGATTCGTGGAAGCTCGCGAGGCTTCGTGTTCATTCGTGTTCCAACACTGCTGCCGACACTTGACAACGAGCTGAATCTCTCGATCGTCAGACATCGGAAAATTCTTCTTTAGGCGCATTGACATTGCCACCAATTTGTCGGCCGATTGCGAGAAAAACACACAATTCCAGTTCGCGTGGCTATTTTTGTTTACGCGTCGTTGACGCTAATTCGCTTTAATGGCGCCAATCAGAGGTTGTTACCGGGCCGCGATGGACTTTTGCGGAAAGTCTAATAATAGTCGCGTGGACTAGAAATTAAATGTTTTCTCGCCTATGAGTTATTATGTTTTCCTTGCGATTCTTCTTCTGACGAGCCTTAATAATGAAGATCTGCCAATAGAAGAGTAGGTAGGTCAGGCGAAATGATTATTGGAATGTCCTAAATATCAAATTCGATTGGAACAAAATTCGTCGTAGCCTAACGTTCTCCTGTGTCTTAAGTACTAACCCACTAATCACTATTGTCACTCGATAGGACTAACTCGTCGTGGGAACCACGATCCTTTTCCCAACACGCGAAGCCACCTGCGTCGGACTTCGATAGAAAAGATTGGAACCTCCCAGAATCTAAAATTCTCCTGAAAAAAAATTCATTATCGCCTGACATTCTCCTGTGTCTTAAGTACTAACCCACTAATCACTATTGTCACTCGATAGGACTAACTCGTCGTGGGAACCTCGATCCTTTTCCCAACACGCGAAGCCACCTGCGACGGACTTCGATGGAAATGATTGGACATCCCAGAAACTAAAATTCTCCAGAAACAAAATTCATTATCGCCTGACATTCTCCTGTGTCTTAAGTACTAACCCACTAATCACTATTGTCACTCGATAGGACTAACTCGTCGTGGGAACCACGATCCTCGTCACCGACACGCGAAGCCACCTGCGACGGACTCCGATGTCCGAGTTCCCCGGAGCCTCAGGATCAGCGCGCCAGATTTCGAGGGAACGAACGTCAGCGAGAAATGACACCCGATGGAAGATTCTTCGCGCTTCGAAGATATGGACGTACGCCGCCGTCGCCTCGGTCGCGCGTGGACGTCGGCGTTTGCAGCACGCGATACACACCTCGGAGCCCGGCGGGGATACCAGGCGTACCCAGGGACTGTGCACGGCGCACGAGAGGCGCTCCCCTTATTTATGGTCGAAGCCCGGAGACAGCTGCTCCTCGATTCGTATCAACACGTGTAGCGAGCGCGCGCGCTTGCGCATGCGCATGCGCTGCCCGTGCGCACAATCCGGCTCGGATCTTGTGCGCTTTCTATTCCTCCCGCTGCGCATCCGATGCTATTGCCCCCCCTGCTAGTTTAGTTTCTTCACCGCGCTTAGCGAGCTGGCTGTTGGTCTTCAGGTGTCTTTCAATCGAGCCTGTCGATGTAAGTTGGCCAACCAGCTTATATTCATTGTAACGACGGTTCCACCTGAGAGACACCTTGACTACCTGTAATATCCTGGCGCCAGGGTCATTCCTTCGCTATTTTCCCGGGAGTCTATAGGGGAAAAACTGGACACTTTTTTCCCTGTAGACTCGACTCGTTGTCAGGTCATCTCAAAACGAATTACAAGGTAACTCGTAATCTCGCAGGCCTGGAAAAGGCCTTGAGATCGACACACAACAGAGTTGTAAGTCCCCCTATTCCCCCTTCCCCTCTTGACGCCACCGAGTCTCGAGGCAACACGAAAATTGTCGTAATAAACTGCGCCGCTACGTAATCCTGTCACGTCGTTAAACGATAGTAAAACGCGTGGCAGTTAGCGAGCGAGGATTATTAAACGACCAATTTCCACAACTGGCCTACTCGGCCGAGTGCCTCCTCTCGTCGCGTCTCGTGTCGCCTTTATCCGCGACCGGACCGATCAGCGAGCGAGTCTCGACCTTCTTCGGTAATATTGTATCACAGTCAAGCAGACGAACCGACTGTCCTGGTGACTCTCACCGTCGGGTCTCGGCGCTTTTCTTTCTCTCTCTCTCCGTTGCATTAGGAACAAAAACTTTCCCAGAAGCGTTGGCTCGTGCTGACTGCGACTGCAGCTTCTACGGAGCTGAGCGCGCGACGGCGGCGGCGTAACGACAGTTTAATGGACACCATAAAGGCTAATGGCTCACTAACAGAACCCCAATAAAACTCGATATACGGCTTGGTTATTCTATATATTACACGACGACTGCCGGGGGTTTTGAAAAAGGTTTTAGCGAGTTAGCCGGGTCTGTAGTGCACCGGGGCGAGGTGACCGGGGCCTGTTGACCCGGGGTAAATAGCCCAAAAGTATGGATGTCGACCCTGGGTCATGGTTAAAAAAAATCGCTGCTTCTAAGACGATAAGAGGTGACTTCTTATCGATTTTATTTCCAATAATGTGACAAGTGTCGTATATTGAACTATATTATCATCGCTTCAACCATAAAACATGCCAAGCCTGCCTTTACGGTTTCATCATCTGAAATCGTTAAATCCACGATATATGCTGTTACGATATTCTCAGTGCCGCTGCTGCTGCTGCAGCACTGAAGAAAACTGAGGCCAAGCAGCCATCGAGTCTCGAGACTCGTGGGATTGCCCGTCGCAAAGAATGCGACATTTATCCTTCTGGCACGTCCCAACGCGCCAGGTGTTGTCAGTAACGCGGACGCGAGTCGCGAGACACACGAAGCTCTCCGCTATCTCGTTAACGTCGACGCGTTAACCAGCTCTCCGAAGCCTCGGCGTCGGTTACAACGCCGACACCTCGGCCGCGCGTCGACGAGTTTCGCTCCTTCGGTTTATCAACGCCCGGACAATATCGCCGAGTGTGTGAGCGACGCGCATTAGCGAACACGGGGCGCGCAAGTCGAATGCGCGATACCCGCTAATGACCGCATCGATCAGTCGCACGCGAATCGCGCGCCGCGCGACTGGTTCGTTCGCAACGACGACGACGGCGTTTCCCGTGACATAACAGCGCACGAACATCGGGTAAACAACGTTGTGGGATATGTGCAACAACGTTGCGCCGATTGCAGTGCAGTCAACCTGATGCGCCGCAGCAGCAGCCTTCGGCGACTTTTGCGGTCTAGCCAGTCAGGCGACTGTGTGTTGTCACCACATTTCGCTGTTGGGATCGCATTTCTTCTTCTTCTTCTTCTTCTTCTTCTTCCTAAGAATTGTTGAAAATTGTTAGCAAGCCAAAAATCGTTTTTCCAAGGTTTTTGTGCGGCCATTTATCGCCGCTTTCCTTCGTCCAATTATTTTCTTTGGGAAGGTGAAAATCAAGCGATTGTCGCAGGTAGCCAATGGTTAATTAGTAAATTAGTAAAAACCCACACTAACTAATTAGCAAATTAATTCGTGAATTAGTTAGTGAATAGATAGTAAACCGAAGTGTTAAAAAAACAGTAGCTCGTGATCAGGGGGTAACATTACCGGGTCTGCGAGTCAGATTACTAAGACAACTGGTAATATGACGACCGATTATTCACTGCGTGGCCGAATGTTTGTTGTAAAAAAATTCCTGTGTGAATCTCGCTGAAAAATCAAGTGTATACAATCGTTTAATGTCGAGATAACGTTCGGGCGCGATTCGGCGACGATAACGCATGATAATAATAATACCCGCCGCGCGTTCGACGCCCGTTTGATTGACGATCTTGGCACGTGTTAACAGTGAATCCATCATCGCGCGGTCACGCGAGCGACGAGAATCGTCGTCGATCAGCGGGACGACGGCGACGACGACGACGGAGACCGACGAACCATGGAGCCCAGGTCGCTGCCCGCTACGCAATTGGCGCGAGCGCTTCTGCTCCTCGTAATCGTCGGTTCCACCCGAAGATGCGACGCTGTCTCCGAAAGTATTATCGGTGAGTCCCACTCAAGACTTGTTTTTTTTTCTTTATCATTTCTACGATTTTTATTTTTATTCTTGTAAGATTTGCAGAAATTCGTGGTAACTCGAAGTCGTTTTAATCGCTTGATCGATGACGACGGCGGTATTTTAAACAATTTATTTATTTTTAATTTTTTAAATTAGCTAAGATTTTTTTATGAAATTATATTTATAGTATTTAAACTAGCGAGTTGTTTGAATATATTGAAGCCAGATTCCAGGTTGAAATATTGATAAAGGTCGAAAGAAATTATCTAAAAATTCGATTTTAATTTGCAATATTTAATTAATTAATTCACAAGCAACTGCATCGAATTTTCCGACGAAAAGCAGCGTGGAAGCACCGCGAAACATAGTTGGAAGCCGCGAGGCGCTCGCGCGCGCGCGAGCGGCTTAATCGGAAACCGTCACGCTCCACATAATTCGCTTACCCGGCCGCGTTCTCTTTTTCCAATGCCTCTATTATTAGTCTAATGAGCATTATCTCCCGGTCTGTACAGCGCGATTGTCGGAGAGTCAGGTCCGAATCTCGACCGGCCGGAGCCAGAGCCGCGAAATGCATTCGTGTGAATTGCAACTGCGCTCGGAATTTCTTCTATTCAAAAAAAATTCCGCATCAATAAAAAAAAATGATAAAATAAATCTGTGCGTAATAAATTAAATATTTATCTATTTATCTAAAACCGTTGAATTGCAACTGCACTTGAACCTTTTAATATGCAAAAATGTATCCTTTTAATATTTATTAGTTGTGGAAAAAAAAATTCTTAAAAAAAAATAAAATAAATCTGAGCAATATAAATAATCGATAAATAAATCGATAAGTATATTTATCGATTTATTTATTTATCATTGTCCGAAGTTGCACAATTTCTCGTTCGACTCGTGTATATAATCATAACGGGCTCCGGGGGCTTCCGTTTTAACGCGGTAGGTCGGCCAGCGCGCTCCCGTTCGCGCGCTCTCGACTTTTGTTTTGCCGCTGTTTCTGCTTCTGCGCTGTTCCGGGCACGACCGGCGCGCGTGCGCGCGCGCTCGCGCGGCGTTGACCGTCCAACCGAAACGCCGTGCAGATAACACCGTGCGAATTTACATGCTGTACCCGATACTCACGTACGCAGACTCGACGCGCAGGTGCGCGCGAGCCGCCTGCGCCTGCGCGTACTCGCTCGGATCGAGTCTGGGAAAAACACGTGCGAGTCGCTCGCGACCAACGATTTCTCCGTTGAGACACAACTCTGAGCTCGCAAAAATTTTCGACGCGCTCGAGTTGCGCACCGAACATGACAAACGTGAACATGGCGAACAGGTGCAACTTTGGCAACAGACAAACGGCGACAGGTGCCAAACATGGCAAAGGCAAAACATCATTTCTCAAAAATTTCTTCCGCGAAAAAAAAAGTCGAGAAATTCGTCCCAGTTGCGTTTAGTAAACCAGGAAAAAGGGGATAAATAAAATAAAATAAAATAAAATAAAAATACAGCAAATCTCGCAGCTCCGAAAGTGTCAAAAAATAATATCTCAAAAATGTCTTCCACAAAAAAAATCGAGGAATTCGGTCCCAGTTGCGTCGAGTAAAACAGGAAAAAGGGGAAAAATAAAACTAAATAAAAATAAAATACAGCAAACCGTCGCGGATCCGAGAGTGTCGATGAGGTAAAAGCCTCGGTGATCCGGAATGCGTATGAAAATCGTTGAGGGAGAGAGAGGGACCGAGTGACCGAGGGCCACGGCAGCGCGGAGATCTGCCCACGTGTGCGCAGCGCGAGAATATCACGGGTGTCCGCGTGGCGACGGCGGCGCGGGAGAGACGCGCGCGCACCTTGCGTATATCTCGTATTATTAATCTCCAATATCTATCAAAGTCGCGGCGCGAGCGCTCGGTGAATTTATCTCCCGCGCGAAATGTAAAGTTTGTCTCACGCGCTATAATAATTATAGAAAAAAAAAACTAAAAACGCGCGTTATCATAATTACTAAAAAATAAAATAAAAACGCCCGCTATAAAAATTATTTAAAAAATCGTGCGTTATAATAATTGTATTAAAAAAAATAAAAACGCGACTGAACCGAGGAGATAATGACGAGCAACAGGAGGCGATATGAACGTTGGAAATCCGGAAGGAAGAATTGATAAAAAAAATATATAGGAGGAGAAGCGGATGGTTGTAACGAGGAAAACGTGAAACAGGTTGCACGTGCTTCGAAACGTCGGGGATACAAATCGTCATTGAATTAGCAGCGAGATAGCGGACTCGGCCTCGCTCGACACTCGCGAGACACACCGTCCGATGATTAGGATATCTCGACGAGGCGACGAGAGCGACTCGTCCGCGCGCGCGCGGAGTCGTTAACAAGTCGACCGGGACATTTACATCTCTGGTTAGATACGATTTTATCGGTCCGAGGAGTCTCGATGATTTATTTGTATGCTTTATTTCGATGTTCAGCAACTTATTTATTTATTTTTATTTATGGAAGGGACGAGTCATTTAAAATTAATAGAGTCAAGATTAATATCAGTCCAGCTGAAAAATCAAAAATATTAATACAGTCCAATTTACCAAAAATTCATAAAAAACAATAAAGACCCTAAAAAAAATGTCTCTTCTGTTTTCAGGAAGCCGCGAGACCTGTGACATCGAGGGCGAGGACTTCACCGTCGACAAGATCCCGAACACCCGGTGTTTCAATTGCATATGCAAGGTAAATCGCTTCCCCATCCGCGAGTCTTTAAATCAAGTCGATGTTACCAGCCACAAACTGCTAATTTATTAATTGATTTATCAAATTAATTTATTGCCGGTAAATTAATCCGATAAATCAATTTTCCCGTCGTCGCTTCCCCCACTCTACTACCTTCCCTCCAGTCTCACGACGTCAGCGACGAAAAAAGAAGCATCAAAAAAATAAAAAAGATACCAAGTTAAACGCCCATAAAACCCAGTGAATGAATAGTCCTTCCGCCGCGACCGTTTGATCCCCCCCGGAGAATTCGCCTGTTGCAGCGCACGTCGCGAGCCGAAGAAGAAGAGGAAGAAGAGAAGGATCGATCGAGCCAAGGCGAAGGAGAGGACAGGTGGACGAGGCCGAAGCACGTACGCGCGGCGACCGAGAAAATACGCTGTACATTTTCTTGCTCGTCTATCGTCGCTCTCCGTTAATTATCAAGTGTGCCGCGGCCAGTCTGCCGGCCAACGAAGAAGAAGAAGAAGAACCAGCAGCATCGACAGCAACGGAGAACCGTCGACACGATCGCCGAGACACCGACGAGGAAGGACAGAGAGAAGGTCGAAACGAAATAAACGAAGACGGCAGGAAAAAGAGACGAAGAGGTGGAGAAAAGCAGAAGCTTCGGGACCCATCGGTACGATCTTCACGTTCGTCTTGATCGTGCCGATCGCTCGGAAATCGCTCGGGATGTACGTGCAGCATCGGCAGGAGAAATAAAGCAGCGGCGGCAGCCAACGTCGTCAGCTTCACCGCGTTCTTTCCTCGTCTCTGGTCCGTCGTCTCGCTTTCTGCTTCTCGGCTCTTCGCTTATCTCGAGCCACCAGAGATGAACAAATGAAGAGAGAGAGGTGGAGGAGGAGAAGAAGAAAAGGAGACGAGAGACAGCAAAATCGCAGCCGGCGGTAAGCGCGTCGGCTGGTTCATTGACTCGTCACACGTTGCGTCGTATCGGCCGCCGACTGAGAGACTCGCGCTTCTTGTTTTCGTCCCGCCGGCTGTGACATAATTATTTGTTATTGTCGAGAGAGAGAGAGAGAGAGAGCCGAGAGGCCGGAGAGGAGAGAGAGCCGGGTCAGAGGGAGCGGAGATCAAGCGTCTGCCGATCCAGGCCCCCGATCTATCGGCTGGAGAGATAAATAGATATTTTATGAGGCTCGAGGATCACGAAGAGAGAAGCAGAGACCGAGGAGAACGGAAGAAAAATCATTGGATCATCGAGGCTGAACTCGGATTGCATAAGCTGAAGTAGAGACACACGGTTGGATCGGTGGTATCGGTTTGCCGCATGGAAAACGAGACGGATCGCAGATTATCCTGAAGACACGACGATGAATCGCACTCGTCGGCTCGCGGCGGTGTCGTCAACCGATTATAAATCTCGACGCGAATTATAAAACCGCGCCACGGATATTACGCGCGCGGTGTTAAACATATCGTCGGTGACTGGGAGCATTACGAATATCTTAATTATTCGCCGTGGCGATGTGTAATTATCGGAGTCTCGCCGTCGCCGCTCGTCGCCGACACCGAGACGCAAAATAACCTCGCGCGTCGAGAGTCCGACCGGCAGAAACGCGGTTGCGGTTCGATGGCTTCCCGTCGGCGCGAAAACATCAGCGCGACAACTCACCGTGTAATGTCCCTCAATCATCGACGTCGTTACGACTGCGGACGGCAAAGAGGCAAAAAGAGGAAAAGAGGAATTCCTCCATGGGAATTAATTTAGTTATTTATTTAAAAACGGGCTGCGCCCAATTACAGGTCGAAGGGCGATCCTATCAACCGTGATTTAGTACAGGGCAAAGATCAGACGCAGGATTATAAAAATATTATTGATTATGATTACAAAAAATCATATTGAATATGATTTAAAAATTCCAGACGCAGAGGAACTAAGCATAAAAAATTCGGTAAAATAAGAGATAATCGTAATAATTCGTAACAGATAATAGTAATAATAAGAATAGTAAAGTATACATGGAATTCATTGGAAGATATATAATTTTTAATTACACACGCGAATATACTTTATTTCCATGGGAGGAAGAGACTCGCTCGCCACTTTTTTTTTATTTTACTCCGACTGGCAACGGTGTTTATTTTCTCGCTGTAACGATATTTCACTTGTTACCAAACAGCCGCCGAATATTTATCCGCGAAGAGGAGCCGCCGGCGCCGGGTATTGACTTACAGCTCCTAAATCGCGCGGGCGTTTATTTCTCCCATCCGACACGATGTTGCGGATGTTTGTGTGGACAGCGATTTTTTTTTAATATTTATTTTGCACACACACAGAGTCGATGTTTGGAAGCGGAGCGAGAGAGAGAGCGAAGAGGAAAAAAAAGGGGAGCAGGATTCTGAGAGCCGATGAGTCACGGCTCTTGCGGGTTCTCGCGGACGCCTCGCGGTTTATCGCCGATATTCCGGACTATAAATATCTAATACTGGTTAGACGCGAGCGGTTCTTCTATTACCCCGCGGGGTTATTTATAAAATACTGGCTACTCCCGTCGTCTCGCAGCGCTTTCTAATACCAATATTTTCATTCTTTTTTCATTTATTTATTTTATTTTTTTATTTTTTTTTCTCTATGTTGCAGAACGGTTTCGTCGAGTGCCTGAAGCAACAGTGTCCCAGCATCGAGGGATGCTACACGCTGCTGGAGCCGCGAAACGACGAGTGCTGTCATCGGTGCAAGGGTAAAGCAAATAATTTGAGGATGTGAAGTCTGGTTTACCGTTTGAGCTACTATTAAGGTGTATAAAATGTATGGACGTATTTATTATTTGTCGCGAGGCTTTGCGGATCACGTTAATTTTTATTTTTTTGTTGTTGAAAATTCTGTTATAAAAAATCTGTTGGAAATTCTGTTAGAAATTCTGTTGAAAATTCTGTAAAAAATTGTGATAAAAGAAATCGGTTAAAAATTCCGTAAAAAAAATTTGTTAAAATATCTGTTAAAAAAAATCTGTTGGACATTCTGTTAGAAATTCTATTGAAAATTCTGTAAAAATTGTGATAAAAGAAATCTGTTAGAAATTCCGTAAAAAAATCTGTTAAAATATCTGTTAAAAAAATCTGTTGGACATTCTGTTAGAAATTCTTTTGAAAATTCTGATAAAAAAATCTCTTAGAAATTTCGTAAAAGAAATCCGTAAAAATTTCTGTTCAAAAAAATCTGTTGAAAAAAATTGTTTGCCAAATCCGCATTCAGTCGAATTGCAAACACGAAAGCGCGTGCGAAATTTCGCGATCATTGTTCTCGAGGGTCCGGCAGCATCAGCAGCACAAAGCCGGCCACTGTTCCCCGGGTCCGCGGGGCGAACCGATAAACCGGCCCCCGGACCCTGTCGGGGTGTGAGTTGCTCCTCCTTCGCGCGCTGCATCCGCGGAAAAACGATTGTTTACTCGGCGCTGACAGATGTTCCAATCGCCGCGGCGTCGACGGCTCCGATAAATCGCGTTATCGCCGATATTAATTATGTTAATTGTGACACAAGTTGTAGAAGCGAACGAGAGGCTCAACGACGTCGTCGTCGTCGTCGTCGTCTTATGGCTCTTAGAGTCGGCGTCGCGATTCGCGTATATTTTCTCTCGCCTCGAATTTTCATAGAGCGCGACGACCTCCGGCCGCGCGATAATTCTACTCGCCGCCGCCTCGGCCGCATATTTTCCCGGCGGTCGTCCGGCCTCGCGCACCGCAACCGAACGATAACGCAGAGTCTCGCGACGATGATTGACGAATGAAAATAATTAACGGAATCGTCTTTGACCGGGAGAAAAATATCGGGGTGGACTGTGGAGTGCGAATTATTATTTTTTATTTTATTTTATTATTATTTAATTTTTTTTTCAATTTGTCGCAATACTGAGATAGTGGACTGCAGCTGTAAAATAATTGCAGTCAAGAAATTCCGGAAATATTATTCGCCAGCGTCACATTTTTTCGGTCATAAAAAATGAGAAATTAAAAACATTTTTTTCGGTCATGGAAAAATTATAAATTAAATACATTTTTTCCGGTCGTGAAAAAATTGTAATTATGATACATTTTTTTTCGGTCATGAAAAAATTGTAATTATAACACATTTTTTTTCGGTCATGAAAAAATTATAAATTTAATAGATTTCATTTTTCTCATTTGGATTCTCATTTAAATTTCAGGATGCGTGAGAAACGGCGTGCACCATGCGTCGGGCACCGAGTGGACCGAGGCCAACGATCCCTGCCGGATTCTCACCTGCAAGGCCGGCGTGATAACCGAGTCGAAGCTGCGCTGCTACACGCCGTGCTCGAATCCGATTCCCGCGGCGCCCGGTCAGTGCTGCCCGACGTGCGCCGGATGCTACGTAAACGGGCAGAAAGTCACGGCCGAGCGTACGGTCACGACCACCGAGGATCCCTGCGTCACCTGCAGATGCAACCTCGGCAGACTCACGTGCGCCAAGCAGGCCTGTCCGGTTCTTCATTGCCCGGCGTCGAGAATCGTTCACGAACCCGACGAGTGCTGTCCGCACTGCAAAGGTACACAAAACGTCCAATCTAATTAAACATTTTTTTTATTTTTACGGGGTAGAGAATAATCTTTGCTTTATATTATTCCAATTATTCTTATAATTAATTGTGCTTCACGTTTTTCGTAAAATAAAAATAGGCAGCGGACGATTTACGGAGTAGAGAATAATTGTTGCTTTATTTTATTCCAATTATTCGTATAATTAATTGTGCTTCACGTTTTTCGAAAAAAAGGCAGCGGACGATTTACGGAATAGAAAATAATTTTTGCTTTATATTATTCCAATTATACTTATAATTAATTGAGCTTCACGTTTTTCGAAAAAAAAAAGGCAGCGGACGATTTAGGGAAGAGAGAATAATTGTTGCTTTATATTATTCCAATTATTCGTATAATTAATTTTGCTTTACGTTTTCCGAAAAAAAGGCAGCGGACGATTCCTGTCGCCGCCGAAGGGCGCCTGCATGCTCGGCACCGCGGTCTACAATTCCGGCAGTCAGTTCTACGTCGACGAGTGCACGCGCTGCAGCTGCGCGAGCTCGGCGATATCGTGCGTCAAGGAGACGTGCCCGGTGCTCGAGTGCACGAGCGAGCATCAGACGGTGCTGCCAGGTCGCTGCTGCCCGCAGTGCCCGCTCGTCGAGGAAAGCCGAGCGTCCTGCACCTACGGCGGACGCACCTACGAGGCGAGTATTTTCAATCATGGATCAATTTTCTCAATTCCCGATTTAAAGGATTATTTTTTAATCGACGATTTTTTTCCCCGATTTAAAGGATTCTTTCAATCGCGAGTATTTTCAACCGGGGACCAATTTTCTCAATACCCGACTTGAGGGATTTTTTTTTTCGAGTTTTTTTTTCCTGGTTTAAATGATTTTTTTTAATCGAGGATTTTTTCCCGGTTTGAAGAATTTTTTTTAATCAACGATTTTTTTTTTCTAATACAATCGATCTTCCGGTTTAAACGTTCCAATTTCTCCTAGGCAGGATGGCGAAACTTGGCCGCTGGATCCGTGCAAGGCGTGCGCCTGCCTTCAGGGCAAAGTGCGATGCGCCATGCCAATGTGTCCGCCGTTGAACGTCCCGTGCCCCCCCAATTCGAGGCTAGAGCATCCCGAGGGTCAATGCTGTCCGCGCTGCGTTGAAAGTAAGTCACCTTTTTATTCAAATTAAATTTCTAGTTTATCTAGATTGCAAAAAAATGTCACAGTTCCATATCACGGATATTTGAATCTTGCATCTTCTCAGGCGACGGCGTATGCACGGTTTTCGGTGATCCGCACTATAGAACTTTCGACGGAAAGTTTTTCAGCTTCAAGGGCGCGTGCAAATATCAGCTGGTGAGCGACTGCGTCGGTCACACGTTCAGCGTGCGGGTGACCAACGACGCGAGATCGACGAAGTCGTCGGCGTGGACCAAAACGATCGCTCTGAAGGTTCGAATCCTCGCCTCTAATTTTTCCTGGCAATTTTTTTTAAATTTTTCTATCGACACATTGACGAAATTAATGACTAAAAAAAATCTGTCTGTCTGTTAGGTCGGTGACCTGAAGGTCAATCTCGGCCAGAAGATGCGAGTGAAGGTGAACGGAGCGAAGGTAGATGTGCCTTATCGCGTGGCCGACCGCCTGGACATCAACAGAACGTCGGACAGCATCCTCGTGACGACACGGATCGGCATAAAAATCCTGTGGGACGGCATCAGCTTCATCGAGGTCTCGGCACCGACGGCCTATCGCGGTCGCCTCTGCGGCCTGTGCGGTAATTTCAATTCCCTGCCCAAGGACGACTTCACCACGCGACGCGGACGTCTCCTTCAGGATCCTCATCCCTTCGGGCAATCGTGGGCCGTGGGCTCGAAGAAGATGTGCACCAGGGCGCGCGCCGCCGTCAGCGTCGATCGCGACAAGCGGACGAGGAGAAAGGATCACAGGTACGATTTTTTTATTTTTTATTTCATTCATTAATGATTGGCTCAATATTATCGGTGAATTTTCGCTGTCAATCAGTTTCCCTAGGCTGTGCAATTATCTGCGTTTTTTAATTTTTAATTTTTAACTTCTGTTATCATTTATAATTGTCTCAATATCATCGGCGAATAATCATCGTCAATCGTTTCTCTCAGGCTGTGCAAATGTCTGTTTGTTATTTTTGTGACTTTCAATTTTTAATTTGTGTTATCATTTACAATCGGCGGAATGTGATCGATGAATAATTGTGGTGAATTGTTATTTTCCCAGGCTGTGCAACCGTCTGCGATCCACGGTCTTCGAGCCCTGTCACAAAAAGGTCAATCCCACGATGTACTATAAATCTTGCCTGCAAGATATGGGCGAGTGTCCGACCGACAATTGCTACTGCGAGTCTTTCGTCGCGTATGTCCACGAATGCCAGCGACTGGGCATTCAGCTGCCGCACTGGCGACGCTCGACGCGCTGCCGAACCGTCTGGGACTCGGCGACGAGTCCGACGAATTTCCGACGACGTCTTCGCTAATGGGCTCTCCCTGCGTTCGTCGATGCTCCTCGTGCAGGCGATTTCACTAATTTCACCGTCATCGTCGTCATCGTCTTCGTCGTCGTCGTCGTCAACGCAGAGTCTAGCGAAGAGACTCGAAGCGACGAGCCGAGCAAAACGAAGAAACAGAAGTAAGAAGAGGAGAAAGAAAATCCCTAAAAAAAAATCCGCGCTTCACCGACGAATAAAACCCCCCGCGAAAATTACCCCCCAAATGAGCTGCAGTTGCAACAATTAACCGTTAAAAAAAAACAATCATCCGGGAAGCGATCGCCGAGCACGACGGAGATTGCTACCACCAAGAATTTACTAGTCATCGTTTCGTGTCTAATATGCATTAACGGTGAGTGAACTCCCCGCGGCGGAAACACGTTATATATGTATATTTACCGTTGTTATCGTCGAACTACTTGCAAATACTTTTAGGATTAACGTGCGAACGAGATGAAGGAAAAAAAACAGAAGATGGAAGAAACGAACGAACGAACGAACAAACGAACCGTGCAATAGATTAATTAATGTTTTTTATTATCACTTCTCGCCTCGGCGAAACGGACTCTCGACTCTGAATAATCAACTCGATCGTACTTGATGAAGACGAGGGCGAAAGTGACGTTGCCGATCGGCGTCGAATAATTCGGACAAATCGCGTCCGACGCGAGATCGACGATTTCGACGGCCGGCGAATTTTATTATAATTTTTACAGTTGATATTGTATGGTACCTTTTAACTCGATGTTTCAGAGCACCGTGCAGTATTTCGGCCGATGAGCAGGCTCGCGGCGTAGCATCTACATCCTCCCCCCAGTGTAACCGATTTATCGATCGACGCGATTAATAAGGATCTTCGTTAGGCTGAAGTTCCGCGTTGAATATTGAATATTGTACTTTGAAGGAAAGAAAAGAAAAATTGTAATGAGATTGAGGACGAAGGAAAAGAGCGAACGATCGAACAAACGCATCGAAGGAACTCGCGTTGGTTAAGAAAAAAAAAATGAACAAACGACTAGATACTTATTGTTAATTATTATAGATGGACGCAATTGTATATATATAAGACACCCACGCACCTGTGACGCGAGACTCGATCGACGCCGATCGCGTTCTCCCCTCCCTTTGTATTTCTGTAATTTTTTTCTTCCCGTGTGTCTCTCCACGATTTGTTAGCAAAGTTGTACATAGTCGACGGCTACTCGCAATCCGTGTCTCTCTGTCCGTCTCTCTTTCTCTCTGGTTTTACCTTTTTTTTTACGTCCACGACACGAATTTATAATTGTAACTTTGTAGTCCAAAGCGGTAGCCAATTTATCCTCGTTTTTTAATGTAGAGCTGTGCGTTAAGTCGCGAGTGAATAAAAAAAAAGATTTATATTCGTACGAAACTGTTTTTGATCCTCGTCTATCGACCAATGTTTGTTATCGATTAATTTGCGCCGAGATCAAATATTATTGTCACTGTCTCGCTCATTTTTTTGTTGATAAAATATGGGGTCAGTGACGTTGCTTCCTCGGAGGAGAAAAAATCTTTGCCGGAAGATCTGTGATCTGAAATTGTTCTCCGATCGATGGGCAATTCGTCGACGAATAATCGAACGTGGAATCAGCGCCACATCCGAGTTCTGCCTGACGACCCGAAGATAAGCGACGCGAGACGATTATCGCGAACGCTAATGACGACGACGGTAACGGGGACAATGGTGCGAGGGGCGGGCGGAGGGGGTTTACGGGTTTTTGGGGGGCTATTTAGTCGAACGTCGGATGCGGAAAGTCGTGCATTTTCGCCGACTCGCTGAACGAGCGCGGGCTGCTCCCGGTTGACCGCTGTCGCTCCGTTTGGTCTTGGGTTCGGTCTGGTTCAGTCTGGTTCGGTCTTCGGATTCGGTTCGTCATGAGGTGCCGCAATTTTTTCGGGTTCGTGGTCGTTTTATCCTTCGGGCTCGTCGCCGCTCTGACCCAGAAGAAGATCGACCTGCGGGCAACGAAATTGAAAGGTTTGTCAATATAATTTTTTTATTATAATTAATTTTGTGTAATTTAAATTTTTAATAATAATTTATTTGAATAGATATCTGTCTGTTGCTATGGCCAATTAAAAATAGTTATGGCTATGGCTAAATAAATATGGCCAATTTTTTAATAAATGGGTTAGATTTAAAATATCTTCAATAAGAAAAAATATATTTAAAAAAATTAATAAAAATTAGAAATCAATTCGATACAGAGAGGGAAAAATAAAAAAAATTGTCTGAAATTCTGCAGATGAGGAATTTGACAAGATCATGCACGACGATGGCGGTTCGCCGATCACCGCCAAGGCTCGAGGATTCCCAAAAGGCGAGGAGGACAATTTGGGCCTCGATAGTTTCTTCAGCCACGAAACAGGTGATTTGGGGGAAAAAAATAATACACGATTTTTTCCTGCTGAACAATTTTTTTTCCTGTCAGGTCACACGACCTCCTCACGTGATATCCGCGCTTTTGATAGTGGAGCCAATAGTTAAAATTGAAACGCGTGACATGATTGAGTCGAGGCAGAAAAATCTGGTTTTATCGGTCAGTCACACTCGAGTATTTTGAAAAGACCTTCTTAAAAAAAAAAATATCTTCAGATAAAAAAGTATCTGGCGGGTCCGAGGCGATGGACACACCCCCAAAAAATAAAAATATCACGCATTCGATTCGCCGCGAATCGATCATCGTGAATCGGACTATTGAACCCGACGAGGCTGCGAAAATCTCGGTCCGCGATCGCTGCGACATTCGACGTGCGTGAAACTCGGCCGAGACGAAAAAAATTCGATCGAGCGATAACGCGATAAGAGCAGCGTCGTCAATCTAACGCCTCGATACTTCCCCGTCGCGGATCTATCTTCCTAATTTCACATCGCGAATAGTCGTTATCAGCCGGTGAAATCGAGAACGACAATTCTGTAATTGGAACGCGATCTCGATTGGAGAATTGCGATAGAACGAGCAAAGAATGATCGATAGGCTATCGATTGGCTATATTTTCTATCAAATTTTTTGAGCTCATCTCATTATTGTCACCTGATTTTTTTTATGTAACAGAGATACCAAAATGAATAAATTTATTCATTTATTTATTTTATTTTATTTTTTTTTCATTTCCGTACAAAAATATTTTTTATTTTTTTATTCGCGAAAAATTACAATTTCCCTTCGGTCGATTTGCAGACAACGCGTTTTGGTACAAAGAGGCCGAGCGGACGCTGAGCGAGAAGCTCGGCAGGACTCTAAACACCGGAGTGGCCAAAAACGTCATCGTTTTCCTCGGCGACGGAATGTCTGTGCCGACATTGATGGCTGCGAGGACTTACAGCGGTCAGCTCGAAGGCAAACCTGGCGAAGAGGGTTCGCTTTATTGGGAGAAGTTTCCCTTCACCGGATTGGCGAAGGTACAGCATTTTTCTAAAATAATTAAACGATTTTTTTTAATATTCAAACAATTTTTTTCATAATAAAAAAAAAAATTCCAGACCTGGTGCGTCGACAAACAGGTGGCAGATTCCGCCTGCACCAGCACCGCCTACCTGGGCGGCGTGAAGACGAAATCGGGAACCCTTGGCCTGAACGCGAACGTCGTACGCGGCGACTGCTCGACTCAGATCCGAGAGAACCACGTGAACTCGATAGCCGCGTGGGCGCAGGAACGCGGCAAGGGAACCGGGATCGTCACGACGACGAGGGTGACCCACGCGTCGCCGGGCGGCGCGTACGCTCACGCGGCCGAGCGGAATTGGGAGAGCGACACGGACGTCCTCGAGGCTGGTTACGATCCGCGCGAATGCGAGGATATCGCGGCTCAGCTCGTCAAAAACGATCCTGGCAAGAATTTCAAGGTATCCTCGTGAACCACGAATTTTTTTACATTAGACAAAACATTTTCACGAATTTTTTAATAATGGAATAATTAATAATCCAATATTCAGTAATTAAATAATTAATAATTGAATGGTCAATACTTGAATTATCAATAATTGAATGATCAATAATCGAATGATCAATAATTGAATGATCAATGATCGAAAGGTGATCCTCGGAGGAGGCCGCAGAAATTTCCTTCCCAACACAACGACCGACGAGGAGGGCGACCAGGGTCTCCGCTCGGACGGTGTCAACCTGATCGACGTGTGGGCTCGCGACAAGCACGCACGTGGCAGTCGTCACGCCTATCTGTGGAATCGAACGGCCCTGAATGACGTTCGTCGGCATCCGGAGAATTACGACCACGTGCTGGGCCTCTTCGAGTCGTCCCACTGTCACTACAATCTCGAGGCGCCGCCGGAGACCGAACCAACCCTCGCGGAAATGACTGAGGCGGCTGTGAAAATGTTGAGCAAGGAGAAAAACGGTTTCTTCCTGTTCGTCGAGGGTAAAAATATTGCTCATTATTGTTTCTGATTGCTCAGATAATTAATTGACTGGGAAATAATTAATCGAATATTGCTGAATAATTAATTGAATATTGAGGAATTAATTAATCGAAAGCCTCACCGATTTCATCGATTTCAGGCGGTCGCATCGATCACGCTCATCACGGAAATTACGCGACCCTGGCGCTGGACGAGACCGTGGAGCTCGCGAAGGCCGTGAAAACCGCGAGGGAAATGACTTCCGAGGCCGATACGCTAATCGTCGTCACCTCCGATCACGCTCACACGATGAGCGTCTCCGGTTACCCGAAACGCGGAAATCCGATCAACAACGTGGTAGGCACTTTGGCCGACGACAGTCTGCACTACGCGACGCTGACCTATGCCAACGGACCCGGCTACAAGAAGCCCAATACCGACGGATCTCGTTACGATCCGGCAGCAGCTAATTACGGTACTTTTACATTTATTTCAATTTTTTATATTTTTAAAATATTTTATTTTGTATATTTCTTTTAATATTTTATTTTTTATTTTTATTTATTTATATATTTCAAAAATTGTTATCAGATGACCCGAGATACCAGTCGATCGGTCTGGCGCCCCTAAAATCCGAGACTCACGGCGGCGACGATGTGGCAATTTTTGCCAGCGGACCCTGGGCTCACCTCTTCACCGGAACGATTAATCAGAGCAACATTCCGCACTTCCTGGGATATGCGTCGTGCATTGGTAGAAGCGGCTTATCCGCGTGCGGGTCGCGACCCTACTGGCCCTGGTACTTCCAGGCCAATTACCTGAAGTGATTTTTCTTTTTAAGCAAATTATTTTTCATACTCATCGTCGACCTGTAATTACTCCAGAAATAAACACCATACAATTATTACGTAAGCAACTAATTGTCAAACGATTGAGACGAACGCCCCTCGCATTATTCTCATGACACGATTCGGAACTTTTATTACGACATTATAAATGCACAAAAACATCTTAAAAATATATGTTTGTGTATGTATATATGCATATACAGTACGCCATAAGAGAGCAATAGATTACAACTTGGAGACGAGTAAAGCTACGCGACTTGGAATATCCGTTCACAACTACGTTTTTTTTTTCTTCTTATTTGCTTTATCATCGTTTGAATTACAATGTTCTCGTCGTCGTTCCTGACGTCTGATTTTTTTTTTTTTTCGTCTCGCCGTTCATCCTGCATTTGTTTTTTTTTAACGCGACTGAACATTTTTTTCTTCCCGCTTCATTTTTGCTCCGTTCTGTCTTGTATAATTCTCGTAGTAACGCAAACGATCGTCTGAACAATGAAGAAGGAGAGTCTTGGTTAATAATCGCGAATCACATGAGTTTCATTATTCGAGAGAAAGAAAATCCTCTACATATCACTCCCTCCGAATCCTTTTTTCACCCTCGTCGTCCTTCTCCTCCCCTCACAATTTTTTTTTGGTTTTTTTTTTTCATCATCTCTTAAATATCTTTTCTTATTATCGTTGAGCTAAAAACTAGGAAATTCGTAAAATCTAGATAACGCCGGAGGCGCGCAATTTTACTTCGTGCGATCTTCTCGATTCTCGACTAGGGTTGAGCACGTCGCGAAAACCGCTTTTTTCTCTTCTTCATTTTTTAATCATTTTTTTTTTGCGTACGAAGTCACACACCGATGCGCGTGTGTTTGGACAGTGAGCGACGTAAAGAGCGAGTGACGAGATTTTGTGTTGACAATTAAACCTAAAAAAGAGTCGAGAGTGTCTTTAATTAAATCGGTGCACGTGTGAAGAGTGCGAGCGACGAAAATGAAGAATATTTTCTATACAATGCGATATAATATAATAGTAATAATACAGTGCAGTTTGTACACTCAGAGACGCGAATCGAACGTCCTGACATCCTGATTTTTTTCATCGAATCTTAATAATCGAATACTAATTTCAGTTCAATTGATTATTACTTACAATTAATTTTTTCAATCAACCCAATGACGCAATTAAATTTTCACAATTAAAATTGTAGCGAATAAAAAAAAATTTGACGGTCCTTCAGACGTCTCTGCGTGCACCGCATCCATCCTGGTCGTCAAGAGCGAAGGCGAAGATCGAGATCGAGAGAGCAGAAAAATGCAGAGAGGTGCGCGTGCGTGTCCGGGGATATTCTCGGTGAAAGTCAGTGAGATGTCTGAGTGTCCAACGCGTCTCTTATTTTTTTTTCGGGTGCGAAAAAAAGAAGCGGATCGAGACGCGATTCAAGTTGAGAGGATGGGAAAGAAAGTGAGAAAGTGAGAATTCAAGAAAGAAGGAAAGAAAGATGCGCGCGAGCGATACACACGTGGAAGACTCTTTGAGATTGGTACAAGAATAGATTTCGAACGTTCTTATTTTTTTTTTACGTTTTTCATTTTTATAATAGTTTAAAACCGGTGTAACTCGTGGGCGCCACGCGTTGGAAGAATCAAACAGAGATTTCGCGAGACGCGACGAGAATTCGGAGTCGCAAAAAAAAAAATATACGTGACGGATGCGAGAAGGGATATACGACGTGCACGTTACAATTATTATTTTTTTTCTTCTTAATTCTCTCCTCCTCGAAATAATCTCTCTCGCTGCTCGCTATATATTTACGATAATAATAGTAATAATGCATAAGTTATATCTCTCGTCGTTCTCGTCTGGCTGTTCTTGTCTTCGAGTCGCGCGCGTCGTTATCTCGCACAAACCGGGTTCGCACGTTCGAATCTACTTTGGGAGGGGGAAAATTCGGGGGTGGGGAGCAAAGTATTAATCCTCGATTCTCCTCAAAGCACCGATCGATCGGTCGATGCTCGAAAATCGTTCAATTACATTTTTTTTCTTGATTTTTTTTATATGAAAAAAGATTTATCGCTAAGTATTTGATCGTATCATACGTTACGTTATCAATTAATTTAATATTATTTTTCCGATAATTATCAATATTTGTATGCAACGATGATGATGATAATAATAATAATGACGATAATAATAGTAATCATACTAATAATTATAATCATAGTCCGTAATAATGACAGTAACGATAATAAATAACAATGATAATACGAGAGACAATCCGGCTTCGAGAGCCGAAACGACGAGAAAATCGCGCTCGTCCCGCGTCACGCCCGCGTCGCTCCCTAAGACGGCGCCGGTCGATCGTGTCGGGACTCACTCAATAACCGCCCTAACGTGTATATATATATATTATATAAAAAACGAATTAAGATAGAGAGAGAGAGTGAGAGAGAGAGAGAAAGGGAGACATAGAGGGTGTGTGTGATCGTCTGTCTCGTCTATACATAATCGGTGTGTACATAGTTGGGAGGAGTCGCAAAGTGTGGATCGAGAGCGAGAGTGACCCACGGGCACGTCGAGTTCCCAAAAAAAACGTTTAGAAACGTTTTTTGGACGTTTAAAAAAAAAAAAAAAATTCGCAACGAGATCGCTCTCTCTCTCTCGTCCCTCGTCGCTTGTCTGTACTTTTTTCCGCTTTCGCTCGCTCACTTAGCACTTATGTATTTTTTCCTCGCCAAAAATCTCGCTCCGAAAATTTCTCGCTCGGCTCGCGAAATGCGCCTCGACGCGCCCTCGAAAAAAATAAAAATAATTCGCAACCGCAAACTCGCCCCCTCTTTCTCTCTCGCAATTCTCCCGCCGAGTCGACGTGTGTAAATCACATGGCGCCGCCGCTGCCTCAGTTCCAGTCTTCCTCCGTCGTGACCCGCGTCAATTTCCAATTCTTCCTCCCTTCTCTCTTATTTTTCTTTTTTCTTTCCACGTGTCCCTAAGGTATCACTTCGCAATATAGCTACGTGTATGTGTGTATATATATACTATATATATTATTTATGTATATATGTATAATATATTCATTCATCGAATATATATATATAATATATTATATATAACTCTGGAAGGCGACAGTAGAGACTACTGAAGTAAATGCATAATATACGCAGAAAACGAAGACAGTGTTTCATTCTTCCTCCCCTCGTCCCAGTCCCCGTTTTGCCCTAATTCTTACGTAAGAATCGTTTTTTTTTTTTCTCATCTTCCGTAGAACAAAACGCGACATATTTTTCGTTCCATTCAGCCGTCCTCTTTGGATCTCCTTTCGCTCGCATTTTTTCCTCTCCTCCTTTTTTTCTGGCTTTTCTATTCTCTTTCCTCGCGTTATTATCGTTCTCGTTTATACACAGTGATAATTCTTTTTTTTTCTCGCTCGAAAAAAACGCGTCGGCGACGATTTTTTTTTTCCACGGGCGCAAGGCGAACGCCCGCGTAGCCGCGCGGATCTTTTTTTGTAAGGACGCGCGGCGTCCGGCACTTAGAATTAAAAATACATTGAAAAGTCTTGGTATTACAGTTAACAAGGTGGCGATGGGTGGGACAAACGTGGCGCGAACGTTCGAGGATACAAATCGTCGTCGTCGTCGTCGTCGTCATCGTCGCATTCAGTCGCGGTCGTAGCGTCTTCTTCGCGAGCGCGCGAGCTTTTTTTTCGTAACTCTCCTCGTTACGAATCCGAGACGCGCGCGAGACCGAGCGAGGGTTACCGAGAGAGAAAGAGGGAGAGAGAGAGAAAGAGAAAGAGAAAGTGAGAGACTTAACAGACTGACTGACGAGATGGAATGACGAAAATGACAATATTCTTTTTTTTTCTTCTTTTCCTCTTGCTTCTCCTCTCCTCCTCCGACTCTTTAGATGTGTTCGATGAACTCCGGATTCAGGAACGAGAAACCCATGAATTCCGTCTGATCGAGATTCATCATGAACAGCTTGTCGGTTGGCGTTAGGTCCGTCTTCTCCGATGTGAATTGCTTGTCGAAGTTGCTCACGTCCTTTCTGTGTTTCTGCGAGGACGAGAAAAGTAAAAATTCGTTACGAATACGTTTCAGAGTATTTGATACATTTTAGTGAAATGAATGGCTTACGATTTTTGGCTTGAACGGTGGCTGCACCTCGCGCGCCTCGATCCTGTCCCAATCGATGCGCCGGAAGAACGCGTGACCCCTGACGTCCTCCTCGCCGCGGAAGCCGCAGCCGAGCCTCTTGCTCGGATTTTTGGTGAGGAACTGGAAGCAAACGACACACATTTTTTACAATGCCTACACTGCTTGTTAAAAAATATTGGAAAATATTTCCAACGCTCAGCTACTTGTTAAAAAATAATGAAAAATATTTTCAACGCTCAGCTACTTGTTAAAAAATATTGAAAAATATTTCTAACGCTCGAATACTTGTTAAAAAATATTGAAAAATATTTCCAACGCTCAACTACTTGATGAAAAATATTGAAGAAATATTTCCAACCCCTTTGCAAGCTTCCTTAGACTCCTTGGAGAGACTCTTGGGGTAGCTGACGTTGTGATCAGTGATGGCTGCGAATAATTCCTCCTCGTCCTCGCCGTCGAAGGGCGGTTGACCGACGAGCATCTCGTACAGCAGGACGCCGTAAGCCCACCAGTCCACGGATTTTCCGTACGGTTGATAGAGTATGATCTTCAAGGGAAACAACCGAGAGACACGTGAGACAAATGGCTTCTCCCTTCGCCGAAGATCTCGCGATAAATCCACGACGAATCTGTGTTGTGATTTACCTCCGGAGCAATGTAATCGGGTGTTCCGCAGAACGTCTTGGTCGTCTTGTCGCCGGTGATGCCCTCCTTGCACATTCCGAAGTCGGCGATTTTTATGTGTCCGTCCTGATCCAGCAGAACGTTGTCGAGCTTCAGATCGCGATACACGATGCCGCGCGCGTGAAGGTAAAACAGTCCGATCGCTATTTCGGACGCGTAGAATCTGTTACAAAAACAAAATATATATTTTTAGAAGGGCCCTTGCCATTTTTTTTGGCGAAAAAAAAAAAATTCGATTTAACGAAGTTTTAAAACCCTATCCGATGGGAAATTTTCCGCTGATTCCAAATATGACCGGTTTTTGCCCGAAAAATAAAAAAATGTAGGAGAAAAACGCGAAAAACGATTTTTCACTTTTTCCCAATTTTGGCACTTTACTAAAATCGGTGTAATTTTTCTTTGGATCAATATAATCGGGATTTTCTTTTTGCATTCGAAAGAAGACTCTTCAACGAAGAGAATGCCGCTAGGCGGAACGCGATATCTCGATTGTTCGATTTTTTGCAGATTTTTAAAGTTGACCCTCAAAAATCGCAAATTTTTAGAAGGGGTACCTCTTGCGTTTTTTGCGTTTTTTGCGAAAAAAAAAAAATTTTCGATTTCGCCAAGTTTAAAAACCCTATCCGATGGCAAATTTTCCGCTGATTCCAAAAACAACAGGTGTTTGCCCGAAAAATAAAAAATTCGAGGAGAAAAACGCGAAAAACTAATTTTTTTTAACAAACTGCCAAATTCCGCGATATTAAACATCAAACAGCTGCCGGTTTCCCAACGACCAATCAGATGCTGAATAAATCGACAACAATGGTTGCTCACAAACTTTTTAACAGAGATTTGAAACAAAGTTAAGTGAATTATTCTACTTTAGGTGCAAAACTCCAAGACGAAAGGAAAACAAAAATTGGTGAATCGAATATACATTAAAAACTTGATTCGTCGCCGAGTCCGAGAAAGTCCGGACAGGTGCGAGGAAATTCTACGTAGCTGTGAGAAACCCCTCGGGGAATCTCGCGAAACTCACACTGCAACGGGTTCCTTAAACTTGCCGCACTGTTGTATCTGGAACATCAGATCCCCGCCATTGACGTACTCCATCACGAAGTACAGACGATCCTGCAAACAAGATACAAGTTGCGCGAGACGCTCTTGACCGAAAGTACGAGGGCGACCCGGACGTTATCGTCGTCTCGTCGTCGTCGTCCGGTCGCGAGGCTCTCACCATAGTCTGGAAGCAGGAGTGAAGCTGCACGAGAAACGGCGGCTTGTTCGAGAGCGCGAGCACCCGCTTCTCCACCATCGTGCACTCCACGTCGTCGTCCTGAATGATTATGTCCTTCTTCAGGATCTTTATCGCGTACAACTCGTCCGTGCCCTTTCGTTCGGCTAGCAATACCTGCAAATAAAAAGCGCGGATTGAATTGTGAAGATAAGACTGTGAAATAGTGACATTTCCTTTTTATCTTCTCTTTGGAGTAAAAAAAATCAATCGACCTGCAATTAATTCGCGAGGCTCTTTTGGCGCAGTAATTCAATTGAATTTAGAGAAAAATAAATTGGGAGACATTTTTATTTTCTTATTCTCTTTGGAGTAAAAAAATCAATCGACCTGCAATTAATTCGCGAGGCCCTTTTGGCGCAGTAATTCAATTGAATTTGGAGAAACATAACTTGTGAAACATTTTTATTTTCTTATTCTCGTCGGACTAAAATAATCAGTCGACCAGCAATTAATTTAGGTCTTTTGGCGCAGTAATTTGATTACATTTCTAGGAACTTAAGATTTACCTTTCCGAAACTTCCTTTTCCGAGCACCATGAGGAAATTGAAATCGCTCGCCCTTATCAAGTCGCTCTTGCCCATGTTGTGTGGAACATCCTTGTCTTGTGGCATCGGAACTTTCTTCGTCACCGAAGTTTTCTGAGGAGTCAAAATTCAATTAAATAAAATTGTATTGAAGCGAAAAGAAGACACATTCGGAAGAGCATTTTTAAATACACAGCACGAGATGTGCTTTTAATATATATGCAAAATACGTGATTCCAAATGCAGAATCAAATCGAGAGACGTCAAAGTTTTCAATGAGACGTCGACGTACCCGCATCTTGGTCTTGAGTTCGGCGAGATCGACGCCCTCTTCCGGCACCGGAACATTGTAAAACTCGCCCTCCTCCTGGGTGAGGAGTTTGAACCAGCCGTTCGCCGGCGCCTTGATGAGCTCCGATATTCCGAACGACAGCGAACCCATAAAGTCGTTCCTCGACGTTCTGTCCCAGTCCCAAATTTCTAACAGTAATCGTCTGTCTTTGTCCTCGGCTTTGAGGTCGCTGCGAAAATCGAACAAAAAACAGATCAGAGATTCGATTCAGCAAAGAAAAATCCAATTCTGATTTTTAAACACCGCAAATTATACTCACAAGGTGATTGTCTCGTTCCACTCGGGATTTAACGATGATTTGATTGTCTTTGATTTTTTTTTCACTCCGTCCGTGTCGGGAATTAATTTCAGCTTGACGTAGGGATCCGAAAGTCCGTTGGGGTCCATCGGGATGAGGTTCCTTCCTTGCTTGACTGAAAATAAAATAAACAAATTGAGTTTCCTTATTTCCCACGCATTTTTCTTCCCGGAAATACATTTTTTTCAGTGCATAAAAAAATAAATTATGAAATACGTTTGTAATAATTCCAGCGTCAAAAAGTTCCACAGGTCGAGTGTATATATTTTCCCGACCTGTGGCACATTTCTCTTCTGGCGCGTAGAAATAAGGTCGCGAGGCGGAAGGGTGACTCTCCTCTCGCCTTGTTCTTTCCCTCGACAAAAACGAAGCTTCGTCCGCGTCGGAGCCAAAGTATCCCCGGAGATTACGCAAACTAATTTCAATCTCATCCGCGTCAAACACTGGCGAAGCGCGACAAGTTTCTTCTGCGACAAAGTAAGCTCATCCCTCGGCTCGCGGAACTTTTAATGAGGTAATCGGACTCGGAAAACTCGTCTCTGCAAACGATGCGCGTTGCATTGAGGTTTTTATTTTTTATTTTTATTTTTCTTTATTCGCTACACCAACGCGTAAAATAAAAATAATAATAATTCGGTGCACTCGATTTAATTAATTGTGAGGGACAGGCTGATATCGAGAGGGGGTAAAAAACTTACTCTCGACGATGAGTTTGTTGCCGGCCGCCGTGATGTTCAATTGAATCCGGCCGCGTCGTTCCGTGTGATCGCATCCGCACAAATTGGGCACGCTCTCCTCGCATCTCTTGTGCACGTTCATGTCGCATGCTACACGTCATCAGATCCATCGGTTACCAATCGTCGATAATTCGCGGTTTGGGCCAATCACTCGGATCTACCCTGAATCTTTTTTTTTTATTCCACAACTCTTATAAGAGAAAAATAAGTGTACAACTTTTGTGACGTTACATTGCCAAAAAAATTGCTAAGCTCTGATTTCGAATTTTGAATTTGAATTTGAATTGACAAATAAAAATACTAAGGGCAATTACGATTCTTTTCCATTTCCTTCTTGAGAAAAAATGCATCTACAACTTTTGTGACGTTAAAAGAATTGCTAAAAAAAATTGCTAAGCCCTGATTTCGGATTTTCAATAAATTAATTAATAAATAAAAATACTGAGGGCAATTACTATTCTTTTGCATTTCCTTTTTTGAGAAAAAATGCATCTACGACTTTTGTGACGTTAAGAGAATTGCGAAAAAAAATTGCTAAGCCCTGATTTCGGATTTTTAATAAATTAATTAATAAATAAAAATACTAAGGGCAATTATTATTCTTTTCCTTTTCGATGACGCAGTAGTCGATGCAATGAAATACAATATAGTTATAATAATGTAATAATTGTTATTATTATTTGTATATGTGTGACATGGCATGTATACCTGGTATATATCTGTAACGCAGGTAACAGAGTGAGGCAAATCAATAGCAAAACTGGAGCTACGGAAATAAGGTCGCAAGTCCACCAGAGAGAATAGAATTTTACACTATATACATATATACAAATATGTATTATGTATTCTTAAAGTTAGTGCTGTGTATCTCTACCGTACGATCAGTTTTATATATGTACATACACACTATGTATATGTATGGTACAAAATACGTGGCATGCAATTGTGATGCGTGTGATATACAAAATCTACGGTCAGTTCTACGCTACGAAAAGTTTTCGTTACTATAATCAGACGAATTTTTTTTAAGGATTTTTTTACAAAAAAAAACAATATATTTTTTGTAACTCATGCACGTAATGTCGCATATTTCGTGCCCGCAAAGCGTGCGTGAGATCGCGTATTATGCTCATGTCAACGTAGATAATTTCACGTACGCCATCTGGTGCGTGAAGTTATCTACATTACTTCACGCACACATTGGCGTGCGTGAAACTATCTACAAGATGATCTCACGCACGCTTTGCAGGCACGAAGATGTGCGACATCACGTTGACATTCGTTACAAAAAGTAATATGTGATACATGGGCGACAAAGCGGCCGTCGCGCAGAGGTTAGGAAGCAGTGCACTCGCCTCCTCTCGTGCTACAAACAACACTCGGCTTCGCCTCGTGTCGTTGTAGCACTCGATTTGGCGAGTGCGCCGCTTCCTAACCTCCGCGCGTAATGGCCGCTTTCTCGCCCTTGTATCACAAAGTACTATTTTTATTCAACGTGCTGAGAATTTACATGGACGGACATAAAGTAAATGTGTAAAATCTCGAGAGTTCATTGATGCAATTGAGCCGGGTGGGGGGGTTGTAAGAGCCAGAGAGAGTTTACAAATGTCAAGAGGTGAGAACGTGGGGGGGGGGAGGGAGAGAGAGCCTCGTGTGAATAATATGAATAGCAATATAGAGTACGAAAAGAGCGTGTAGAGGCGTTGAATAATGAATGCGACAGAGGATGCTCGGCTAAATATACTTAGAGTGAAGAAGGGCGGAGAGTAAAGACAATCTGGACCTAAAATCTTTTTTTTTTTATTTAACAGCTGTTTTTTTAGTCTAACGACGAGAATAGAAAGATTTTTTATTGGGGGAACACATTATTAATTAATATAGTGATCATTTTTTTTAGGTTGACTAAAAATTTTCTAGTCTAACAAATTTTTACAACATATTTTCGCTACCCCGGAAAAAATCCTAAATCGTCACACCGACGAAAGCTCTGACGTCTCAAAAAAAAAAAAAAAAAATTCGCTAGGCGCATCAGTGAAATTACACGACGCCGGTGGCCCGAGAGGCGCCGAAACTTTGGAAGCTCCGAAAAAGGAGAGACCCGAGTCTCCTGCTGCTGCCCCGGGGCGACGACTAACTAAATGGCCCTGATAAAACGGTGACTGGTGACGCCCGAGGGGCCGAGTAATCACGCGAGAAGCTTTCGTCATTCTATTATATCTGCTTGAATAAAGTTTTTAAAAAAATTGAAAAAGAAAAAAAAATCATCAATTACGTTGTACGAACTGGTGGAAGCGGAAGATGATAAAAGGGCCGGGGCTTTCTACTCTGGAGACCGGGGAAAAAGTCGAATACACGGTGGACGGAATAAAAAAAAAGAAAAAAAAAATGTGTGTACGCTGTTGGAGCTGAAGATAAATCGCGCACACGTGACCAAACGGAGCAACGTCAGGTGGGTATTGCAGGTCGCCCGGAGAACTCCGAGGCGCCCGCGGGGAACGCGGACACGTACGCTGCACATCGGTGAATTCGACGGTGAACTCGACATTTGGCTCCCCGAGCCCTTAAACCCCCCGACGCCCGGCTGTATATTTTATTCAACCCTCGGTGCGCGGCCTCCTCGCACTTTCTGTCGTTTGGATATTTTGACTCCCCCCTCCCCCAAATCCTAATATTTCTGCCCAATTTTTTCCATGACTTTTGTGATAAAAAAAAATGATGCATGAAAAAAAAATTACATTTCCTACAATAAAAAAATTCTACATTTTTGACGAGCGGCGACTAAAAAAATAATAAAAAATAAAAAATATTGTGCGGTGCCAAAGCTTTCAGCTACGAATAAATTGCGTATCGCTGAGTTTGTCTCGCGAATTTTTCGCGTCGACTATGCGGCTAGTGACTAAAATATTTGTGGTGCACAAGATGAGTCATTCGATTATTGTTATTATTGATATTGTTTTTTTGGCATACTGCGTCGATTAGCGTGATACTTGGTTAGTGTCGTTAGCTACCTGAACACTTGAGTCCCTGATGCGCAATGCCGTGAAGCATCGAGCCGCAGTGGTCGCAGAAGGTCGGCGTCAGGTACGTGAAAGTGTCCCATTTGTGTGGCGCGCTCACGGCCTGAGAACACAAAGTCAACGAGGCCGGGAAAGCCCGCGGTTTTTCATTGCACTCGATTTTTCCGCCCCGCGACGCTGTGCCGCGGCGGCTGCTACGTCGAGATTGGAGTCGATCGGACCGGACGAGGCGGTCGAGTTACGGCATCGAGAACGCCGTTCGTCACCGACTCTTCGAGGTCTTCTATTTTTTTTTTTTTTCACCTCTGTCCTAATTTTTTTTTATCCAATAATCACCGCTATTTACAAAGGAAAAACAAGATTTTTTTTCGGTCGAGCCTGCCCCCCAAAAATGTGACTCTCACGCTTTAATTCGGTGACGGAATTTTTTATTAGTTATATCAAAATAAAAAAAAAATAAAAAAATAAAAATCATAATGAATTTTTTTCCGTCTAGATTTGAATAAAGAAACTTCACTTTTTAATTGAAAATAAATTTTTCGAATTTTTCCTGTAATGAAAAATAAATGGTTGAGCATTTTTGGCGAACCAACAGAACCATCAGAACCATCTGAACCATCTGAACCGTCAGTCTGGAATTCTTCGTTCCATGGACAGTGAAAAACTGGGTTGTACCTATATATATGTAATATATACACTGGTTGAGTTTTGGCTCGCTACCTCCAGTATCATTAAATATATATATATCCGGCTGGACGATAATGGAACGAGAAGCGAAAGGCGAGCGAAGAAGAAAGCTTTTACCGTCCCCGCGTGTAACTCGGTTACACTAATGGCCGTCTGTTCGGGGATTCGTCATAAACTTTCGAACCGATTAAGAATAACGAGACGCGAGAGAAGCGAACCGATAATTAACTCTCCTCCCGCCGAGGGGAGACAAAACCGAGAGTTCGCCTTCGAGTGGCCGTGGAAAATCGGCTCGTTAACCGGGAAATTCGTCGCGCTTCGTAAAATCGAGAAAATGAGATTCCGAGACCCTCGAAAAATCTCGGTTGACAAATTATTTAATTAATAATTAAAAATGCAACTTGAGTCTCAACCAGGATATAGATAATAATATAAAAAAAAAAATGTTACCGGATAAAAATAGTGAATTAAATATATTTAAAAAAATAATTGTAACTGAATAAAAATAAAATCACAACGACACGAGAATAATTTCCGCTCCGCCGATTTTCCATCAGCAAATAATAAAAATTAGATTTCGCGACCCGAGATGCAAAAAGCGATTTTACATCGGAGCAGAGCAAAAGTCACGAAACTCGTCGTCGTCGTCTTCGTCGAACGGAAAACAATTCTGACGAGTCTCGTTCCAGATTCGCCGTGGAAACGTCTTATCGTCCAACCGCGAAGTCGTCGTCGTCGTCGTCGGGGTCGAAGTGTCCGGTTGTCGTCGGGACTTCCCGAACTCGAGAAAAGCAGGTTCGACTTCCACCCTGCGATATAACCGATGAATATTGCAAACTTGGTTCTTTCAATTTGATTTCCCTGCTCCTCTTCCCTCTCCACTCGCGCGCCGACAGGGCGAGTGGCAGCCTCGTTGACGCGTTCGGTTCCGCGCGACGATCGAATTTTCCTTGACTCCGTCGGTCGGTTCGCGGAGCGCCGATCATTATTCTCACTCGCGTTGAGCGTCGAGAAACCAGAGGACGCGCGACGCGCTGACAAAAGGACAGTAATAAAGCGCGCACGCCGAGAGAGACGCAAAGAGTCGGAGGGAGAAGGAGAGACAGAGTCAAAGGTAAAAGGATTGATTGATTGATTGATTGATTGATTGATTGTATTTATTTATGGCCTAGTAAACTTTCCGCCAAAAAGTAACAAGATTGTAGTAACAGATATTGACAAAATAAATTCAAGGGTATAAATTGTAAATAAAATAATAATAATAAGTATAATTCTAGAAAAAGAAAGCATAGAAAAATTTAAAATAGTTGAAAAGGACTCGAAAAAAGTATGAAAAGGAGAGAGATGGACAGAACGAGAGTTGGAGAGGGACGAAGGAGAGACAGAGAGACAGAAGGAGAGTCGGACAGAGACAAAGGAGAGACAGAGAGACCGAAGAATAGAAGCGAGGGGTTCGGGAAGGGGTGATGGGGATGGCCGGCGTCCTGCAGTCTGTAACTTTGTTACACTAATGGCGTCTCAAAGCTCTCCCGTGAGTCGCGCGCGCTTTCTCGTTCGCACAGAGGCGCCGATGTGCACCACGCTTTAACGTGTGCAGTAACGTTGCGTACGACAATTGACGGGCCGACATTGACGGGGCGTGAAATGTCACGGCGACGACCTTTTCGCGCCTAAGTCACGACGCCGAAAACTTGAAACAGCAAAACTGCAGCTGTTCCTGTTGTTTTTTTTCTTGCTGCTTTTTATTATTGTTATTATTATCGTATAATCCAGCTATCAGCTCCAGATGCGCAATCAATTTCTTTTCGAAGCCCAAAAATGTTGTAGTATGTTGTTGCGGTTGTTGTTGTTTTTCTTGCTGCTCTTTTTCTTATTATTTTTAAACATATGAATAGGTCAACTCCAGGTGCGAAATAAATTGCTTTTGATGCCTAAAAATGTTGTAGTTGTTGATGCTGTTGTTGTTGTTGTTTTTCTTGCTGTTATTTTTCTTATTATTTTAAAACATATGAATGGGTCGACTCCAGGTGCGAAATAAATAGCCTTTGATGCCTAAAAATGTTGTAATTTGTTGTTGTTGTTCTTGTTGTTATTGTTGTTATTGTTGTTATTGTTGTATACCGTCGAGATAGCTAAACTCCAGGTGCGAAATGTCACGACGAGACCTTTCACGACCAAAGATCCACAGCTGCTACGTGTCCTGTTGTTGTTGTTGTTGTTGTTGTTGTTGTTGTTGTTCGAGGCGTCGAGATCGCCGAGTTCGTGTTTCTCCGTGGCCGTGACCCCGACAAGGCCGAGGTCACCGTGGCACGAAGGAAAACGCGCGGCGCCACACAAAAGAGGAAGAAAAAAAGAAGAAGGAGAAGAAGAAGAGGAGTCGTCGATGCGCCCGCGACCTTATCTTTCATTTGTGTGCATTAGAAACTCAAGACCGTGGCAGAGAGAAAGAGAGAGAGAGAGAGCGAAGAAAAAAAAAACTAAAGAACTCGAGTCCTCGAGTGATTCTCGATACATCGATCGCGTTGCCTCTCGAGTGTCGACCTTGCCCTCTTGGATAGTCCCAGCCGCGTTCGGGACTCTCCCATCCGTCCTCTCCTCGTCTTCCCCCCCCCCTTCCCCCTCCCCCTCCCCACTCACTCCGGCCTTCCACCTCGCACTTTCATTATTTAACTTCCTTAAACCGTCGGCTTCGTGAAGCTCCTCACCTAAAACGTAACACTTTTTTTTCTTTTCCTCGGTGGTTCATTCATTTGTGCAGAATTTCATCACTGAGATAAATTTCCAATCCGATTTTCCTCTCTCGGATTTTTATTTCAATCCGAGGCGTTTCGGTACTCTGATCCTTTTTTTAGGGCTTTTCTTGTTTTACACTCCAATTAATTTTTTTTTATCTTGAAATTCTGCTTGGGAATGGATTTTCAGGTCATTTAAAAATTCGTGAAGCTCCTCAGCTAAAATGTAACCTTTTTTTCTTTTCCTTGGTGGTTCATTCATTTTTGCAGAATTTCATCGCTGAGATAAATTTCCAATCCGATTTTCCTCTCTCGGATTTTTATTTCAATCCGAGGCGTTTGGGCACTCTGATCTCTTTTTAAGGCTTTCTTTGTTTTACACGCCAATTAATTTTTTTTATCGTGAAATTGTGCTTGGAAATGGATTTTCAGGTCATTTAAAAATTGTCTTCGCAGGCCGAAGAGATGAAATTTCGAAATTCAACGTTTCTACGATTTTAATCTCCGCTTCTCTAGTTTCGGGGCTCTGGATGTTCGTGCGGCGAGCGAGGTAATCGCGTATGGATCTTGCATTAATTTGTGTACTTTGCGGGGGGAGGCGGAGGACGAAGAGAGGAAGACGAGCGCGCGAGCTTCGAGCTCGGCGGCTCTTTATATAATATTTGCGTTCGCCAGCGAGTGAAACGGATATACATATAGCCCGGGGGGGTCTCTCGCGAGTCGCGAGGAGCCAGAGAGAGACAGTCGGGTCTCGTCGTGCGTCACGCGCTGCTCGCAATGGTAACGCGAATAAAAGAAGAGAGAGATAAATGGCTCACGAGGGGATGAGAGGAGGGAGGAAGCCTCGAGAAATCCAACGTCGAGATGGTAGAGAAAAATAAGAGAGAAAGAATGGAGACCCAAAAATGTCTCGGCTAAACGGCGAAAATGTCTCCGGAAGTTGGTTACACTAATGGCCGATCCGGCGAACGGATTCGTTGGCTCGAGGACCTCGAAAATAATTTAAGAATGGAAATACGGACGGATAAATGTAATGCTGCATTTTTCCTTCGCATAAAATTTCGTTGCACAGATTTTTCTCAACAAAATTTGGGAAGAATTTTATAATAATGAAAAGCTTGCGAAAAAATCGCAAAGTACTGAAAAGAGACGGAAAAATAAGACACGTGTTGGGAAAATTTTTTTTTTGGGTTTTTTTAAGTGAACAATATTCTTTTTCCAAGTGTCAATAAAATCGGAGCAGGTCAGTGATCGATGTTTTACTGGAAATAAAAGAAGGTTCCTTTGGAATCGGAGGAAAAAATAACAATCGATCCATTTCTTTGAATGAAAGAAACATTTTTATTTCGGTGTACGACGAGAATCGCGGTGGGAAAAACAATACTCGGAATTCCGAGGATCGAGATTCGAGGCGCGTCCCACGCGTCTCCGTAATTCTTCATAACTCTCGAGGCGGAGAGGAGACGACGACGTTCCCCGCGTGCGCCCGCTCGCGGTTCAAACGAAAATACACCCGGGGTGTCTGTGTAATTCTCGCGCGCGGCGTTCTGCTCCGCGCACAGTCGAATCCGCGGCGCGCGTTCGTGGAATTCGGCTCGCTCGTCTGGCGCGATCGAACAGCCGAGGAGAGAGCGCAGAATCCGGACGGAGCCGTAAAAACTGCTTCTCGAGATTGAGAGAAATGCGATTTGTGATTGACAGAAATCGGCGTCTGGTTTGGCGATAAACAGGATTTGATTTTTTTTTCAATCTCAAAGCCCCCGATTTCTATTTAGAAAAAAAAATCGTTCAGAAATTCGAAATTTGTTACTATTCGCAAAATATATTTTTTATCACAAAGCAGAAATACTTCTTCCCGGTTCAAAGCTCCTCGTCGAATAAATAATAACAATTCGAATAAACTTCGGAAATAAAAAGAAATGCAATCAGAAATCCGTAAGTTTTTATTCTTCGCAAAATATTTTTTTTATCGCAACTCAGAAATTTTTCTTCCCGGTTCAAAGATCCTCGGTGAATAAATAGTAATAATACGAATAAACTGAAAGGAATAGAAAAAGCTAATTTTTTTTTCACCGGGAAAAAACAGAGATATTTCCGGTTGTCGAGTAGACGACTCGCGAAGCGCGTTACAAGCTAATAACGAGTCGTGGTCGTCGAGTGTCCGGCACTCGAGTGCGGAACGAGAGGTTAATGAGAAAATAAAGGCTGCGGCTTCTCCTCCAACGCTTTTTCGTATTTTCTTACTCTCACGTTCGTTCGCAGCGCGTAACGCGTAATTTCAACGGTAAGAGTCGACTCGATTCTCCGGCGTTGAGTCGTGCGGGAAATCGATTCCGTGCGCCGAGGAAAAACCGCGAAAACCGTGCGCGGCTCTCACATATTATACATATATATACATCGCTCGGTCTCTCCTGTTGCTCGCTGACCCCGAACAGCGCGAGAGTTTCGCCCCTCGCGACCCGCTGAACTTTTCCTCGATTGCATCTCTTATTCTCCGGCGCCGACGTCGCTCGCGACGTATACGTAATAAATATCCACCCGCCGCTGTTTTTTTTTTTCTTCCCTCCTCTTCCTCGGGTTTTCCCGGCTTTTCCTCGTTCATTCCTCGGCGACTTCCTCCCGGGTCGTCGGATATTCCCGACGTCCTGGACGCTTCGCGTCCGGTGATCGAGCGTTTTCTCTCTCGTTTTTTTTTTTTTTTTTTTCGACCGCTTCTCGGTCGAAGGGCGAAAATGGAGAAGAGACCGGGGTCAGATGAAACATATTTTTGGAGAGAAAAATGCGGTGCTCGGAAAAGCGGAAGTGAAAAGATACTTGAGAATTATTATTATTTAAGATCAAAAATCGAAAGAGTGTTGGAGCTCCTCGAAAGCAGAGAGAAAATTATTTTTTTTTTAGAACGTGGCAACACAGAGCACCTGAAGGAAATGTTAAAAAAAATATATATGAAAAATAAAAAAAAATGTGGTCGAGAAACTTGGGCTCTTTGAGCCACCAAAGGGCGAAGATGAAAGAGGAAATAAATGGCGAACGGGGCCAGATGAACCACTCTCAAAAAGAAAATAATAATAATAATGATAATAGTAATAAAAAATGTCATCGCTCAATAATTTCGTTTTCTGCCCGATGACTCTCAATTTTCCTCCAACCTCCCCCCTCCTCCCTCTTCCTCCCTCCTCAATATCTTTTTTCCTCTCGACAACTCAGCTGTCATCGAATCAGTAGTCACAGTCATTGCAACTCCGACATCGGTGTGACAAAAACTTTTCCCTCTCCCCTTCCATTTCCCTTCCTTTTCACCCCCAAATCTCGATTTTTTCCCTCCTTCCTCTTCGTCCCTCCTCAACATTTTTTTTTCCCCTCGACAAATCGACTGTCATCGAATCAGTAGTCACAGTCATTGCAGCTCCGACATCACAGCCACTCGTCGTGACAAAAACTTTTCCCCCTCTCTGTCCTTCTCCCTTCCTTTTCTCTCCCCAATCTCGATTTTTTCCTCTCCTCCCTCTTCGTCGCCCCTCAACATCTTTTTTTTTCCCTCGACAACTCAGCTGTCATCGAATCAGTAGTCACAGTCATTGCAGCTCCGACATCACAGCCGCTCGCCGTGACAAAAACGTATCCCCCTCCTCCGTTTCTCTCCCCTGCCTCGATTTTTCTTATCCTCGTTTATTTTTATTTTTATTTTCTTTACCACTTCCGAACCCCTCGGATCTCATTCGTCGACGTCCTCGGCGCGCGCGAAGCAACGTTGCGAATGTCGTGTTCCCTCCCCTCTTCTTCTCCCCCCCTCATCCGCTTCTATTTCACAAACGATACTCTCGAGTGGCTCGAGCAGCGGCAGAAGCGGCAGAAGCAGCGGAGCCCGAGAGCCGCGAGGCTGCTGCTCGTTGGGCTCTCGGGGTCCGATCGCCGCTGTGTTTGCCAAACTCCCACGCCCGTGTTTACCCTCGTCTCTCGTTCCCGAGTGCCGAGCGAGGGCCGAGCAACGGCGTCTCGCTTCTCGCGCTCGATTCGCCCCTCGCAGCACACACGACGCAGCAGCAGCAGAGCCGCTACCTACATATTTTCTGCTGCTCGATTCGCCCAACGCGACTCACGCTGCCTACGTTTTTCCGTCTTCGTTTCCTCGATCCGTCTGCGTCGTTTTCGTTTTCTCGTTCGTTTCCTCGATTCCGAAGCTTTGCGCCGTGTATTTCGCTCCTCTTCGGCATTTCCGGGCTTTTGATCCGTCGGTCGGTCCTATTTTCGATTGGTCACAGCGAAAGCTTTTTTTTTATTAAAAGGGATTTTCATCCCGTGAATATAAATAAAAATAAAAAAATGTTCGGAACATTCGGAATGGTTGGAATCGTCGAGAAAAGCAGCAACTCTTCGTGGAAATATTTTTTGTACAAGAAATTTTCGTCTCGTGAATATAAATAAAAATAAAAAAATAAAAAAATTGTCGGGACATTCGGAACGGTCCAAAACACCGAAAAAAAATATCGCGAAAGAGTAGAACTTTTGTGTAACCGAAGAATAAAATTTTACAACGAGGAGATTGAATTTTTTTTTTCATGCCCCATTTCCCGATTTCCGAGTCGTTTCTCTGTGCGACGATAGAAACAAGAGATTTCGTTTCACTCTATCGACGATAAAAGTTGCGAGTGGGCCGATTGACTCGACGCCCTCCGCCGACCAACGAGTTCCGAGCGTTTGTTGGGTCGAAAAGTTTTTGCCGGGGCAAAAGTTTTCGCGAAATGGGTTTGCCCGTCACTTTCCCTCTCCTTCTCCTTTCTTCCGCCACCCTTCGACTCGCTCCGCTCGCTCCTCACGTGGACTCGTTTCACTTGCGCCAAGTGCAACCCGACGAGTCGGCCTTAAACGACTTATAACCGTCGGCTCCGGCGTTATTCTTCCCTCTTGTTCTCCGTTTCTTGTTCTCTCTGTGCAGCGACGTGGCTCGACTCGCGAGTCGCACTCTGGTCAACGACTGCGCCATACGCGAGGGCGTCGAGGGCGTCGAGACCCTCGCGACGCAGCCTCGAGGCTGGTCGCAATCAAATTAAATATTCGCAACGACGCGTCTGGACTGAATTTTCGAACGAGACGTAAAAATATTTTTAATAAAAATAATCATCAGTCAAAAAATTATTCGCAACGACGCGTCTGAATTTTTCGAATTTTTTTTCCGTCAATATTGCTGCTCACACGCTTCAAATATTTTTTAATTAGAATTATCATCAGCCAAAAATGCGTAAAAAAAATTTAATAAGAATTGTCATCAACCAAAAAAATATTGGCAACGACACGAATTTTTTATAATTTTTTTACGTCAATATTGCTGCTCACTCATTCAAAATATTTTTTAATTAAAATTATAATCAGTCAAAAATAATATAAAAAATGCGATGCTCATCCTGACAAAAAACTAACCCTTCCGCCTCTTTTTTCCCAACAAAGTTATGAGCTAAAAATAATCAATTAATTTTTTTTTTCACGTCGATTAAAATTAAGCATGAAGCTGCGCCAATCATCGAGCCGCCAAAGCTCGTCGTTGGTCGCTCGATAATGGTTTAATTGAACGCCGAGCGAGCGCGCGCGCGCGTGCGTTAATGGTTTGATAATGGAGGTCAGGATATCTCGACCGCCCACAATGGAAACGACTAATTTTCCATTATATTCCTCGCGGGGCGAACCGAGCGCCGCCCGGAATATTATTGCGCGCCGGGCGCTCAAGCTCCGCGCGTTACGCAACGCGCGGAGCGTTTTCGCCCGTTGCGCTCGGCGACCGACGACGATCGATCCGCCGCACGAGTCGAGTCCTCGAGTTGCGCGCGGCTCGGAATTGGCGAATTTTGCGCAAATTGCGAATTGTTCGCGCGGTGAGATACTCACGATTTATTTATTTACAGGGAAACTTCGAAGAAATTTACAACAGCGACGGAAAAAATGTGGGGGTGTATTTTTTTTTTTTTTTTGGAATTTTACAACGACCGATAGACTCGCGGAAGGAGCGGGGGAAAGCGACAGATTTTTTGCAACACGTAATCACATCGAACGAGGACTAAAAGATTTTGGGGTTTTGTTGAACGACAAAAAAAAATTTGTCGTTCGAGTCCGAGGCGGAAAAAAGAGAGAAACATCGATACACAGCGACTGTACAAACCAACATCATCCGACATCCAATGTTTATATTCACGTGTGATGTATATATATTTTGGGTATATATACAGAGACGACGCAGCTTTGAGAGTAGAGAAGAGAATTGAAACGTGTAAGTTTGTTGCAAAAGAATTTGCAAGGGGGGAAAAAAATCGATAGATATAAGATTTATGTACAACCCACGTGGAAATATTATTGTGACAATTATTAAGTTTTAGGTGGTGAATTTTTTCGAATTTATTTTACTGTACAAATTTCTGTTTATTTCCATGTGGGAATTTAATGCAACATTTTCAAATGTTTTTTCAGAAAAAAAATAATTGACACAGCGAAGAAGAGAATTAGACACGTGTCAGGTTATGAAAATCACGCAAATCAACCAACACATTTTGGTTTAATTTTTTTATGTACAGTGGACACACGAAAAAGCGACACCAAATTTCGGATTGGCATTCGGCAATTGGTAGAGGTGGAATATATATGTGTGTATTTATTATATTTTATAGTTTGTCGTGAAAAATGTACATGTGTCAAACTTTTTGGTTGATTGTTTATTTTTGGTGTTTTTTTTTTCGGTACCTTGGCATTTCATGCCCTGGTGGATGACACCATAGAGAAGGCTACCGCAGTGGTCACAGAAGGTGGGGCTGTTGTAGGTGTGTTGCTTGAAATGATGCTTCGTCCGCGTGTCCTGCGTCATGTCATCGTTGTACTTAATCGCGTTTGCAGATCGGATCGACGAGGAGGAAGGAATTTGGATTGTCATGGATTTTTGGTCATGGGAACGGAGACTCGAATTTTCGGGCGCTGAAATATTTACCCCCAAAAATTTTACATGGATCTTTCGACCCACGATTTTACACCGGAAACTTGACATTAAAAATTGCTAATTCGAGGAATTATTATAGCTATTTTTGTTACCTTTTTATTTCATTTAATTTTTTTTTACCTTAAATTACATTACTTAATTTATTTCTTTTTTTTATATTTTTTAAATCCGTGGTTAAGGAGCTTTGAGATTGAGTGTTAAGAGATTGAGACCATAATCGTCGAACGTGACATCGCGATGGTAGAAAAAAAAATGGCAGGTATCGAGACGAGGGACTGGGTCAACATCCGCGAGGCGCACGAGTCGATAGGCACAGCGGAAGCCGGAAGATCGATAGACGAAATCAGATCGCGCGGCGATGAACGGGGAATATTAGTTATAGCCGCGAAGTGCGAGGCGCGCGAGTCGCGATAGTTCCGGAATGGGCGAGAAACGGGGAAGAGAGAAAGATAGATATAGAGACGATCGACGCTGCCACCTGAATAATGGCCAATCCATTTTCGCGCGCGCGGGCGGTCCAAAGAGACGACGATACGTCACGCCGTTTTAGCCCGTCCCGTGATCCCGGCGTCGCTCGGGACAAAAAATATCGGCTGCATTACCGCGGCTCGATGATACGAAGCGACGCGCGAATACGAAAAAAAAGAACCGGGAGAGAAAAAAAAACAATACCGTGTTGCTACATCGAAGGGTCGGCGGGCGCTGAAATTTATCGCTAATATCGTCGACGGGATCCGCGCGCCGTTATCCCGGCGAAAATTACAACCTCTGGAACGGCGGGAACCGCTAACCAACAAAAGTGGACAGTCTCTTTTTTTTGCTCTCCCCCAAAAGTCTGTTTCGTTTTTTTCCCATTTTGAGGGAAGATTTAATTTTTTAATAGTTTTGAAAGATTTTATTAATTTCAAAGATCATAAACTTAAAAAATGAAAATAATTTGAATACTTCAATTCTGGTTATAAAAAAAAATAAAAAATTTGTAGAAAAAATGTTGTCTTGTCCTTATCGTCAGGAAAATTGCATTTTTTTTAAATAGTTTTGGCAGATTTTATTGATTTCAGAGATTATAAACTTAAAAGATTAAAATAATGTGGATACTTCAATTTTTGTTATAAAAAAAATAAAAAATTTGTAGAAAAAATCTAACTATGTTGTTCTGTCCTTATCGTCAGGAAAATTGCAGTAACAAAACTCAAGTCCGGATATCACATGACTCGACCGCGGACCGTGCGCGAAATGACGATCTTATTCAAGATCCTGGCAACTCAGTTGGACGGGGACCGACAATCCATCCGCCCGCTGAGACCTCGAGAATCGCCGCCGAGGGTCGCGTCGTCAGCCCCGAGTAAACTTTTCCCCTAACGGCTCTTTCCTCGCGCCGTTTGCGCGAGAGAACTCGAAACTCAAGTCGACAACGGCCGAATGCATTAAATTTCCGCGTCGTTCCGGTTGCGCGAGAGCGGAGACGAGATATGTGCGAGGGTCGCGAAGCATAAAAACCGATTACCGTCTCGCTGGCTCATTAACAATAACGAAACTTTGCGCCACGCAATTCAAATGTCATGTTCCGAGTCGTAGGTCGAAAGACCCAAAGCGGGACAATATATAATAATAATAATAATAATTTTTATTTTTCGGCGTTAAAAAATAATAATAATATTCAACGTTTTTCAGGTAAAATTAATTTTATCAATTTTTCAATTTTCAACATTTTTTCATTCTACCCGAATTATTTTGTTACTCAATGTACCAAATATATCCCAATTGAATATAATAATTATAATAATTTTAATTTTTCGGGGTAATATATGGATAATAATAATAATATTTAACGTTTTTCAAGTACCATTATTTTATCATCTTTTCAGGTTTAGAATTTTTGAGTTCCAGATTATTTTATAATTCAATTTAACATAAACATTCCAACTAAAAAAACTTCGGCGAACCGTTGAGGCAATTAAAATGACCACATCGCTTCTACGTGCCGAGAATCGAGCGCAGCGTTGCTATCGACTCTGCGCCGAGTTTGTAATCTTCGACAACGCTGGACACAACGAGATTTCCCCGGCGACGTCGTCGTCGTCTCGTCGAGCTTTCCAGCGGTCAGCGGTGAACTCTCGTTGGTCTCCCGTCGGCGCTGGTGCCGCGGTCGACGTGCAAAGTCGAAGCAAACCGCTGCTCGTGTCGAGCTACTCCGTTTCGGGATTAAGGATCAGGCTGCACCGTATCCCAGGGGGCGGGGAGAGGGGGTCTGAAGGGTCGTAGGAAACGTGTAAAACCCTCCGCGAAATTCTCGGTCCACGTCGCTCGGACCGAGAATTTTACGCTCCGATCGCTTCGTCGCTGTGCTCGGATCTCAGTATTTATTGGCGTTTCTTTTCGCTTTTCCCCGTTGGTTCGCTTTTCCTCGAGCGGTTCAATCAGATTGATTGCCATGAAATATTTATCTTTGACTTCGCAACATTTCTCAACGAATCATCGACGTAGGAATTTATATTCGCATTATTGTCACATTTGTAATATTAAAAATTGCGATAAAAATTAATAATTATTTTTTTTATTATTACTCGGACCGTTTGGGATAACAATAAGCGTGGCAACGAAGCGCAGGAATATTATCAGGAATATCATCAGAAAATATCAGTACGCGCAAAATCGCGTGCTGATATTTTGCCAACAGCCGTGGAAATAGCTGGGAATTATTTTTTTCAGCCCCGACAGCACATTTTCTCCTGCGAGCAGCGATTGTTCTCAATCCGCGGGAGAGAAATCCACCCTCGAACCACCCACCGCCAATCCCTTCCGCTCGTTCGCCCTCCGTTCTGCCACTCTGCCACTCGGTCTCCCCTTCTCTCGACTCTCATTGGCCTCGGCGCATTGCACACGCAGCCAGCGCCATTCTCCGCGAAGCTTCGTGCACCCAAAGTCCCAAAATCCACCACCTGGGTCGCTGGCTGCGCTCGCCCGAAGCCAATGAATTTTTTTCGTAAAAAAAGCTTCACCTGTGTTCTCCTTTTTTAAATTTCCAATCGCTGCTTAATTTTCAATCAGCGGGGCAATTAAATCGAATAATTAATTACCAATCACAGGTGGACGGAGAGAAAGAGAGACAGAGAGAGAAAGTGGTGAGAGAGCGAGAGAGTGGAAAGGGCGATGGGAAATTAAATAATATATATATATATATATATATATGTAAGTATAATTATGATTTATATTGAATCGAATCGATTGACACTCACGTCCGAATCGGCGCCCTTGTCAGCTCCAGGACACGTGAAGGAGACGTACTCGTGGCATCGCTTGTGAACGACGAAACTACAGACTGAAACATAAAAGAGTGGAGGTCCGATATTGGCGCGGTTCTCTCTTCTTTCGACGAGCGACATCGTCCTCCTCCTCGAGGGCCGTGTGTCCGTATGTACACGTCGCGTGTACTACGTCCGCGACCCTCGTCGACGGAGAGCAGCGTCGATTCTTTTCTTTCCCTCGGCTCTTTTATCTCGCTTCGTCGAGCCTCCAACGGGGCCGGCCGCTTTTTTCCCGGATCACTCCGAGGTCTTACCTTGGCACTGGTATCCCTGCTTTCCGAAACCCCTGCAACAAAAAGTAGAGCCCGGATGTGACTTATCGAATCTCGGGGAATTCGCATCTCTTCGAGATGCTCGACGGATGAAAAAAAAGTATATTTGGTGAACTTTCTCTCGCTCTCTCACTTTCTCTCTTTCGCACAGCATCCTAGTGTCATTTTTTTGCAAGGAAACATTTTTAAGAACTAGGTAGAATTTTTCGCGGTGATTTGGCGTAATAATAAGGAACTGGCCAGGGCCCGGCCAGGACCCGGTCGAACTGGAGTCCTCTTCGGGCTCTGGCCAGTCTTTTGTAAAATGCTCAAAAATGCTACCTGAGACGTGTAAACTCAAAAAAATACGTAGTCAATTTTAGCCCGGCAGGAACCGGTCGAACTAGGGCCCTTTTCGGGCCCTGGCCAGTTTTTCCTAAAATGCTAAAAAATGATACCCGAAACGTGTAAACTCGAAAAACAAAAAGTAGTAAATTTTATCCTTGTATCTCTGACTCTCGGAAACCAAACGAAATCAAATTTCCACGAAATTCCTGTTACAAGAAACTGGCGAACAACGTGAGGAATTGGCGTCAAATGGCATTTCTCCGGGTACGAGAAATCGATTGAATTACCGTGTCGCCTTACTAGGATTCCGCGATCCGCGCGCAGGACACCCACGTCTCTCTGAGATCTCGTGTGGCGCAGGGGGGGACCGTCTTATACACGTCTCCGAGTCGGCGTGGAATCTCGGATCCCGCCTGGTTCGCGGAAAATCGCATTACCGGAGCTGCACGCGGAAATATCTCGGACTGCTCGGGGCGCGCGCAGCGAACAGCGAAAGCGAGACGAGAGTAACGAGGAAGACGAATGAAATATCGAGTCGTCGTCGTCGGCTCGAATGCTCGCTCGGTGTATTAGGTGATTAAATCAAATCAACAGGTTTGCGTCGTCAATGATTATTCGATGTCGGATTCAATCACCAATCAACTGTCAATTATCGCGCGTAGAATAGTAGGAACTGAGCATTCTCTCTTCAATTCACTTTTTTTCAGACTCCTCGTCTCTATTTCTGTGCATGGTTCTTGTTCCATAAGAGAAGACAGTACAAGTTAGCGTCGAGAGTGGCGCGAGCCAATCGTCCCTTTGCTCTCCAGACGACGGACAAAGGGAGCGAGAAAGCTCGCGAAATCGAATGAATTGTTAAAAAGGTTATTGGCAGACGTAGGCGTCACTCCAGGGTTCGAGATTGCCATTTTATTTCTTACTTTCGCACGTGCAACATTTTCTCTTTCTCTGCGTCAGGTTTGAAAGGCATATCTTCAACATATTTTTTCAAAGACCTTTTAGAAATCTCGAAAAAATAGGTACCATTCCCAAGTCGTAGAAAAATTGTACCATTTTGAAAGTGCTATTTTTGTTCGAAAGTCCAGGACAAAAACCATTCTCGATATAACTCGGCGCGGTGATAAAAAAAAACCTAACGAAAATAAATGGCCAAAATGGCCCCTAAAAAAATGACCCCGCGACGAGGTCTTTGGAAAATTCCCAAACAAAACAGGCTCCATGATAACCAACGGTTCCCCTATCTTCCTATTTTTTCCGTTGCGGAGGACGAACCGCTGCAAAAGTGCATCGGGGACAAAAATGGGTACCATTCCCAAGTCGTAAAAAAATTGTACCATTCCCAAAGTACCATTTTTTCTCGCAAGTCCAGGACAAAAACCCTTTTCCCTATCACTCGGCGCGGTGATAAAAATCTGACGAAAAAAAATTCCCAAAATGGCCCCTAAAAAAAATGACCCTCGCCACGAGGTCTTTGTGTCGTCGCGCAAAAATTCCCAAATGGAAAACAGGCACCATGGTAACCGGAGGATCCCCTATCCTCCCATTTTTCTTTTTTCGTTGCAGAGGACGAACCGCATGCAAAAGCGCATCGGGGGTCTGCGTGGCGCGACAATAGAGAAGCCCTCGAGCGCTCGTTTCCGGTTGACATGTCGCAACACACGTACATAATTCCACGGTTTTGCCTTCTCTCGCTTTCTCTCTCTCTCTCTCTCTCTCTCTCTCGCCCACTCGAACCGTTTTGTTCCTCTCCGTTATTCCGCGAAGCAAGCAGCCCCCGAGGGGGAGGGGCGGGGGGGGGGGGGGGTGATAGGAACGGGGCGTCGGATAATTATCCGTACTCTGGCGAAGAGCCAACGGGCGACCGCCTGTTGGTTCGCGGTCGTCTCGATCTTCCCTCTCACTCACTCTTTCCATCCCTCCCCTCTCTCTCTCTTTCTCCCTCAGCTTTGCCAACGTTTACGTTTGTACTACACACTATAGATATACGGGTTGATTTATATATGTGTATTTATGTGTATTGTGTTTATACGTATATTTGGTACACAAATGTAGGGATACATTAAGCCCAGCCAGTCGTTTACCAACATAACGCGCACGTTTTACGCCTACACGTGCGTTTATGCTCGGCCTTTCCGCGACACACGGGATCGTCTCTCGCTCCGTCCACGTGTGCGACGTGTCACGCGCCCTATCGTGACTCCTATATCTCTGGTCACTATCTATCTATCTACTCGGCTGTCTCTCTTTCCGCCTCTTTCTGTCTCTCTCGAGCATTTTCGTTTGCCACGCATTTATACACGAGGAGGGAGGCTTTCGAGATTAAGCCAACCGTCAGCTATCTTCGAGGTGAACTGAATTTCAGTTGGCTTCGTGAAAATTTCATTGAGCCAACGGAAAATCCGTTTTTCATTGAGCTAACTGAAAGTCTTTTGGCGAAGTGAAAAGTTTGTTTATAAAAATTCTAATCAGTTGGGTCAATTAATTTATTTTTGGGTAACGAAGCATTAGTTTGATCGATAAAAAATGTATTGTATCGATTGTAGATCAGTCAATAAATAACATAAAATAAAATGTGAAAATTAAAATGATAATTTTCGAAAATTATAATTCCCATCAAAAGGACAAAACTGATTCCCACAACTTTCTTCTTTTCGCCCCCCAAAATTTCGTTCATTAAAATGATAATCAGTTGGATCAATAAAAAAAATGCATTGTACCTACTTCAGATCAGTTGGTCAATAAATTACGTAAAATAAAATGTGAAAAATAAAAATTATAATTTCCATTCAAAGGACAAAACTGATTCCCACGACTTTCTTCTTCCGCCTGAAGTCGAGTGCGAAGAAACGCGAGCTCCTTGGCGTGCCACCAGAGCTCATAATAATACTTCAAACCAGTCGAGTGAGAAAAGTCGAAAATCGAATTTTCGCCCCGGAGTCTCGCGGCGTCTCGACATCGCCGCCGCGGCGACTCGTAAACTTCGTCTCTCGCTTCGTCCTCTTATTTCGCGACTCGTACACGTTCGTCGGTCTGGCGCTCGGCGAAATTCCCCCGTAACTCTTGTGTTGGCCCGTCGAACCGCCCGCGTTCCTTGGCATCAGCTCGAGACCGACGTAACACCCGACGCCGGATGCTTCGGCGGTGTCATCCGCGAATTTATCGCAGTCTCGATCGAAGATCCCGTCCGCGATAACAAGTTACGCCGGGTTTGACGACACATCGGTCGACGGCGTCGCCCTGAATGATCAATTCGACTGTCCGCAAATGTCATGCAAAATGTCCATTCGATTGAGTACCATCGACGAGGTCGAAAAAGTTGACGGGTGTTTGCCCTCCTAATTTAACGTTCGACCTTGACACACGAGTCAAAGACCTGGCAACTTGTTTGGCACAAAGTTCCGAGACTTTCGAACGGTGGTCAAGGTTCAAGGTCATCCGTTTTCGTCGAATCGGCTCGTTCGATCTGCGCGGCTCGAATGACGTTTCGACCTTGAGGACTAATTTTGGACTTCGAACCAAAAGGTCAATGACCCAGGGACACAAGTTTTTTTCTTTGTTTTCACGACTCGAACGGGTTCAAGTTCGTTCTACTCGCCGCATTCGAATGTCATGACGACATTTCGCGTTCGGTAACTTCCGTTAACTTCGAGCCACTCGAAAAAGTTCAACGCGGCCACGCGACTTCGTTTCTTCTTCTTCCAGTCGTTGGTCGTTGATCGCTGGACACGCGATGCATATAAACTGCACACATTCGAACCATTTGCATTCCATGCGAATCGCTCGTTGCTCGTCGAACTTCTGACGTCGCTCGAAAAATCAATTTGCCGGAAAGTGTCAGCAACTGAGGCAGAAGGAACACACAACATGTACCACACGTGTGTTTCGCATATTTCGCATAAATACATATCTGTATGTATGTATCACCAGGCCGAGGGGATTAAACTGTTTCTCCGCGAGTGTTGCGACGCTGTGCAAACGCAACGCAAATGCGACGAGTGTCGCGCACGTGCGACGCTGCATTATGCACGTGCGGAAAACTCGATTCGCCGAGTGATTGCGCGTTGCGCGCGGATATCGCTAACATACGCGAGGCAGGAGGGTCGTTCGCTTATATAAGAGTACATAACTATGTGCATATATATTATATACAAGGCATAACCGTGTGTACATGTATTATATACAAGTATATAACGGTGTGTAAATGTGTTATGTAAAAAATTTCGACTTTTAACCTGTACCATCGTTCTCAAGTCGCATATTCTACCCCTGAAAACACTGGTTACAACCCTTCTTTAGTTGATTTTGAAAAAAAAAAAATTTTGGCCGAACAGTTTGTCAGAAATCGTAGATCTGGCCGCCGGGCCGAAAACCGCCCAAATCGGGGTCACGAAATTTATTTTTTCAAAATATCGACTTTTAACCTATACCATCGTTCTCAAGTCGCATATTCTACCCCTGAAAACACCGGTTACAACCCTTTTTTAGTTGATTTTGAAAAAAAAAATTTTTGTCGAACAGTTTGTCAGAAATCGTAGATCTGGCCGCCGGGCCGAAAACCGCCCAAATCGGGGTCACGAAATTTATTTTTTCAAAATATCAACTTATATAACATATGCAAGTATATAACTGTGTATACATGTATTATATACAAGTATACAACTGTGTGTATATGTAATATATACTAGTATATAACGGTTTGTATATATATCATATACGAGTATATAACAGTGCGGGTATATATTACAGACACACATATGTATGTACATGTATATACAGTGCATATAACCGACAACCGAAGGGGAAGGTAAAAGGGGCGAGCGAGAACGAGTGACAGAGTTGTCGAAGTGGAATCGATGGAAACTAGGCTAACCCAATTAGTCGAAACAAAGGCTTTCGGCGGCTAGAGACGATTATATCGAAGGGCGAACGTCGCGCGCGCTCGTCCCCCGCGCCTCGTGGCTCACGGCGCGGGCGCGATATAAACCCGAGCCGAGGCGTAAACCACCTCCGAGTCCTCACCCTTTCCTCCCCCCGCCCCTCCCCGCCCCTCCCCGCCGCTTACCGCCACCTCACAACCCTTGGCAGCTGCGGCTGTCTGGGTTCGAGTCGCGGAGGGCGAGAGCAATAATATGGCGATAATTGATGGATCCGACGGTGGGTGAACGTCACTTTGCATGATCGTCCGTTTTGAGGCTAAAATGCGGAACATTGATTATTAATTATATTTATTTTGAGGGTTTTTTTTTAGGGAGAATTTTGCGTAAATTTTCTTGGCCCTGGATTCGACGTCCGGCGTCGCTTTTAGAAGCCAATTTGCCGTTTTTAGCGAGTACAAAGTAGCGACGAGAGAGTCGCGGAAAATTTGTCGTCGATCCGAACGGAGTGGACGCTCGAATTAGCCGCTAATTGTCGTAAATCATATTAATTAAGCGGAGCGCCAAGTGCATCGCGCGCGATAATCGAGCACCGAGTGAAAAGAGCTCTGCGACGAATTCGACTCGTGTGTGGGACTCTCGCGCGGGTCGCTATCAATAGACTTGGCAGAAAATGGAGTTTTGGAAATTTGCCTGTCAAATTGCCGGCCTCGGGTTTCCCGAGGCGGGAAAAACGAGAGACAGCGATCTGATGATAAGAGGGAAATCCAGTTTCAGAAGGTGCGAGATGTGGGACACGTGGGTAGTGGATAAAGATCCGCGGCTGCGGTATCAATTTCCTGGAAAAATCCCCGACCTGTCAGCGTCGCTCGGAACGATGAGGGACGCGCGCGGCTCCTTCGCTCCTCCACTTTATCCGGCAATACCGTCCGCGTATGTCGCGCGTCAATGCGACGCGTTACGAGAAAAATGGCATGAAAAAAAAAAAAAAAAAAAAAAAAAAATGTCATATGTGAAGGGACAAGACTGATGTACAGACATCCTGTTCCTGTCCCATTTTTTGCAGCTTTGTCCTCACCAGAAAAAAATATAGTCACTTTGCCATTTTATTATTAATTTTTTATAGAATTATTTTGTATTTATCTGGCAAGTCTGGAAGATTTATTAACGTCACGTCTCGATTCTAAAAAAAAAAAAAAAAAAAAAGTCATATGTGAAGGGACAAGACTGATGTACAGACATCCTATTCCTGTCCCATTTTCTGCAGCTTTGTCCTCACCAGAAAAAAAATAGTCACTGCCATTTTATTATTAATTTTTTATATAATTATTTTGTATTTATGTAGCAAGTCTGGACGATTTATTAATGTCACGTCTCGATTCTGTGGCGGCCATGACACTTATCCGAAAAAATTTTTGTATTGCTTTGCATCGGTTCGGACGAGACGATGAAGTTCGGGCTGAGCACACGAACAAAGGTGCCCCATGCGACCGCGTCGTAAGCCGCAAAGCAATGTAGGCTAATCAGAGATTTCCACCGGTTGCCCCCCCCCCCCCCCTCCCGCCCTTGTAGTCGCGCTTTCTTTGCCCTGTGTCTGTTTCCCATCGTGCTCGGAGGACCCTTTGCACTTTTGCTCCACCGAGTCGCGGAGCCTCCGGCGCTGCCGGCGGTGTCCTTCCAGGTTTGTACCGTGTCGTTCGTTCGACCGGGGCGGGTCGACACATTTTCGCCGGTCGAGAACGACGGAGCGAGAGAGCGAGGGTTAAAGGGACAAACCAGCCGCGGTAGCATCGACATCGTAGTAGCTTTGTTTTATCTCTGGCATTCGCCCTGTGGCTTCTCCTTCCTTGTACGAGTTCCAATCGGTGAAACTCGGCTTTTTCAACGACGGCTTTAACGAGCTTCGGTGAGAAGAGGCGGAGAAACGTATTTTTTTATTGAGGCGATTTCAAAAATTTTTTGTTGATTGAGATTATACGAAATTACAGCGAATTGTGTGATTTATTTGACGTTTTGGACCATTCCGGACAGATTCGGATCAGTCCGGAGCAGCGTGCATCGGTTCGAATGATCCTGGGATGAGACTGGACCAATTCGGACCAGTCCAGATTAACCCCGACAGGTCTGGACCGATTTGTATCAGTTCGTATTGATCCTGGGATGAGTCAGGACCAATTCGGATCAGTCCAGATCGACTCGAACACGTCCGGACAGATCTGGTTCCGTCTTAGTCGGTCATAACTGGTCCGGATCGGCACGGACCGTTTTACATCAGTTCGAATGACCCTGCGATGAGTCTGGACCAATTCGGACTGGTCCTAATCGTTCAGAACTGGTCCGTATCGGTCCAGATCGGTCTGAACTGCTCCCAAATCGCCATCAAGATAATGAACAATCAGATTTGAATAACGACCGGGTCCACGTGCCCTTTGTGCTTCGTCACTCCACTCGAAGTTGGCCACTTTTTGTCAATTGCTTTTTTGCCACCGCCTCGCCTGATGAAAGAGAAGCAACGACGGGTTGGGTAGGCGAATAAAAAGCTCGACTCTTGCGCCCCGTTCGGATGAGTTTCAACCTCGGCCCTTGCCGGGCAATTCGCAGGTGCAAAACTCGCCCAGTTATGTACATACTGACTCCATTACCGTCTGCAATGTATAGAGTGGTACGTGTGCCGGAACGAGGACGAGGCACATTTTCGCCCACGCTGACCCCGGAGCAGCAGAAGCAGCAGCGAAACGCCATGCCGAGGTCACGCCTCGAAACGAGATTCGGAAGAGCAAAGGCCGCAGGTGATTCGCCGCGACGGGCGGCGATGAGGAAGACGGCAAATGGACAGAGTGGAAGGCCAGGGATGGAAAAATAATTAGCAATCGATTTCGAATAACTGCCCCCTCGCTTGTTGCACTACAACGCGATTAGCTCTCCTCTGCTCCGGTAAAAATAGAATCTTTCGCGTCGAGTTTAGACGCAAAAGCGAAAAGTTTCTTATATTCACGACAGAGGGACATGCGCATTGACGCGCGTGCTTCGGAGTCGCATAAAACGCGATTTCGCGATATGACGACGCATCTCAAGTGACTCGAGAACCGAGAGACGACGATTTAAACGGTTTTTTCGCCCCATAAATTGAAGTGTCCTCCTCTTCGTCTTCTTCGTCCTCCGCTTCGTTTATCTCGCCAACGTATCTCGTGTCCCGTCGTTTTTTTTTTTCCCTCGTCCACTTTGCAACTATTTTTTTTTTTCCTACATACATCCCGACATCAGAGTGCAACGGCATGAGCGAGCAGTTACGCGCGGCGGTTAAATGCGAAAGGGGGGAGGGGGTTGGGGGTCGAGTGGACGCGATGTGAATTCGCTCGGCGAGTGGTCTCGCGAGTGCTGTGTGTGCGCGCGCGAGCAGACTGTGACGTCAGCCGTGGCTCCTTCCCTCGTTCATTTTTTTTTTTGCATTTTTGCGATCTCGTCTCCTCGTCGCGGGTTCGCGACGAGGTTTGCTCATCGTGTGTTGTCCTCTCCTAAATAATGTCTCGAGATTTGCGTATGGAATCGGTGCGCGGACCGATCCGAACAGGTTGGAACTACGTTTGAACTGCTCCATATATGTTCGAACGAGTCCGAACCACGTCCAAACCGTTTAAATCATGTTCAAACGTCTTCAAATCTCGAGTAAACCGGTTGGGAGCTCTTCGAACATGTTCAAATCTCGAGCAAACCGGTTGAGAGTACTTCGAACATGTTCAAATCTTGAACAGGCCGGCTGGGAGCATCTCGAACATGTTCGAACTTCGGGCAAAGTGGTTTGTATCAGTTAGAACATGTTCAAACCTCGAGTACAGCGGTTTTTATCTGTCCGAACATGTTCAAACCTCGAGAAAACCGGTTGGTAACTGTCCGAACATATCTGAACCGGTTTGAAACCTGCTTGAACTTATTTCCAACAGTCCAGTTCGACCGCGAAAATGTCGAGACCCACCGCAACAGTCGCAATAGAGCGAACAACAGAAAAGGCAGCAAAGTTTTATAACCAGGTGGCGTCGGGGTGGTTCAGCGTGAGTAGGGTTGCCAGAGCAAATATAAATGATATAGAGGTATATACGATGGTACATAGAGGCCACCGCACGGAGGAGACCTACCGCTGGTCACACGAGCCCTCATGCTTTTGCGATGTGCGCGGTTGAATACCCACCGCCTATTTCGTCAAAAATATTGAGCTTTTGCCCGCGTCCCTCGTCATCCCCTCCCCCACCATCCCTCCCTCTCCATCAGGTCTTCGCAACCCGCGGACCTTGCGGAACTGGGACAAACCCGGATTGCTGAATTTTCTCGTCGAGTCCGACGAAACACAGCCGGTTCTTCTTGTTTGGCGCGACGGCGAAACGACGGTAATACGCGAGGGAACCTCCGCGAAGCTTTGGGAGTCCGGACCGGACCTACGCGAATCGCCCTTGATATTCGTATTTTTAATAAAAGTTTCGAACTCGCCGGTCCGGCGTATCCGGGCGGCCCGGTGGGAACCCCAACTCGACGGCAACTTGGAATTTCAAAATCCAAGACGAAAATGTACGGCGGCACGGGGATTACACGTATTCTCGGCTCGGAGTTCTCGCCCGTGTGCTCTATGCATGCTCCGGGGAAAATCAGTATTTTCTTTAGCGAGCACGCGCGCGAGGGCAAAGTGAGAGAAGATGAAAACTTGGGTGAGCGGAAGATCCCAGAATAACAGTTTCATACAGTTAGCCGAGTATCGAAGAGGCCGGGACTAGAAACTTCGGGCAACGGTGGTTACGTTTTTATTTACTCATTGGTATAAAATAATGAAAAGTAAAATTAATTTTTTCTCGTTTTTTTTAAAGAAATCTCGAAATGTTTTCGGAATTTTTTCATGTAATTTCCAAAATTCTGGATCCGAAAATAACAGATTAAAAAAAATGAAGAATAATAAAATGATTAAAAATGTTTTCTTATACAATATTTTAGAATTTTGAAATTTTTGTATTTTTTTTAATTTCCACAATTCTGGATCCGAAAATAACATATTTGATACAATTACCAAAGTGTCAATGAGACTGGAAACTTGACGGCAATTCATTTTGTTTATTTCATTGATACAGAACAGTAAATAAAAACACTGCAGGTTTTTTTTAAACGGAAGCTCAGAATGTTTCCATCGAATATTTTTTTCCTTTCATCTCTCTCTTCCATAACTCTGGTCAGCAGCGACGTGGACAGGGAAAAAGAAGATATATAGAGATGCATTGGATAATAGGAGAGGACGCTCGGGCAACGGTGCATACACAACGTCGAAGCGATCGACTGGCGAACCTTGAAATATCGATTTGTTCGTTGAAGCTGATTTAATCGGCGTGCAGCAGCACCAGCAGCACCAGCAGCATCGGCAGCACACACAGAGAGCTGACCGGCAGCGGGTCAGCGTTATACTCGTTGACACGTCGTTGCCGTTGTCATTGTCGTCAACGCTGACGCGGTGCTCACCTCGAAATATCCGTCGGGGAGCTTCGCTGAAGCGTTAAAAAATTGCGTAACTCCGCCGCGACTTTTATTCGGCCTTCGTCGGCTGACAATTTTTTTTCGGGTGAAGGGAAGTTTCGTCGAATATTCTCCTCGCGACAAAATTGCCATCAGTTCCAGTTAAACTAAAATTCGCTTCGCTGTAAGAAGTTCGCTCGACGAGTATTTTTCCTCGAATTATTTCGTAATTGAGTTAATTAGCGTTTTTAACGCGTCAAAGCAAAAACAGCGAGCGATAAAAAAAATATTTACGACTTTAAAAATTAGCTGGATACTAAAAAAGAATATCCAAACAATTCCTGGATAATAATTCGTTGAAAGCAAATTCGAGTTAATTTGTTTTTTTTGCAAGAACACTAAATTGCTTAAAAGCAAAAACACCGAGCGGTGAAAAATATTTACAGTGTTAAAAATTAGCTGGACACGATAAAAAAAATACCTACACAATTCTGGATAATAATTCGTGGGAAGCGAATGCGAGTTAATTTGTTTATTTTGCTTGTCTTCAGTTTGGGGTTGTTTCATTTTATTTTTATCTCTCGCGGTATCATCGCGCCGCTAACTTTGAAGCGCGACCTCCCGGGTCGCGTTGGGGATGAGAAATCAACCCCTTAATGCCAGCTTGACCGCACTAAGCTTCCTCGGGGAGTCCGGGTGAGAGGCTGGTGGTCCGGGTGCATATCAATGCTCTCGCCCTGGCCGTCTAGCCTAGTTTGGCTTGTTTGTTTGTTTCCACCGCGGCGTCCAGTTGCGTCCTGTTTTAATGCTCTCCCGGAGTGTCCGACCAGTTGCCTTCTGTCCCCCTTCCCCCTCTCCATCCGACTCCTACCGCGAGCGACCACCATTTTTGCCGATTCTGCGCAACTCGACTTTCCGGCTTCTCTCGTCCGTCGCATTGTCTTTTTTTCTTTTTGTATTTCGCCCGCCAACTTTTTGCCAATTCTACCAGCGCCGATTATTCGTATCTTCATCTGGTATTTTGATACATTTTTTAATCTATTAATTTTTTATATTTGAAATATTCTTGAGGCGCTGAGGAATTTTTTTGCTGGGCACTAAAATATTTGTCTATATTTTTGATAAGCTAAAAAATGTTACAGCGCCTTTCAATTTTTTTTTGCCTTTTATTAAATAATTTTGATGCGCAAAGGAATTTTTTTGCTAGACAGACAAATATTTTTGTTAAGCTGACAAATTTTTTAGCGTCTTTCCAATTTTTTTTGCGTTTCATTAAATATTGTTGATACGTTGAGGAATTTTTTTGCTGGACCGAATACCAGATGCTGCCTATCAGCAACGAATTTACGACCTAAGAGACAACGCAAGTCGTCACCACGTGCAATCGTTTGACTCGTTTTCGTAATTCAGCCCAACTGATTATTACTGCGCAGCCGCGAATAGAGCTGCACGCCAAATAAACAGTGCGAAGCGCGACAGACTTCTTTTTGTCCTGTGATACTTTTTTGCTGAGAAAATGCAATTTCAGTCACAGCCGAAGGGCGCATCGGTCGTTCCGCGCACGCAGTTGTAGTGCTGCACAGCTCAGAGAGAGAGAGACAGAGCGAGGAGAGCGAGTACCGGTCGGATGACAATTGGACTAGGCCACTCGACGAGATGGAGCGAAGGAGGTCGATTATCGAACGGATAATACCGCGTCTACGGACGCGCGAATAGAAAAGACCGGGGGAGGACACGCGTCGAGCCCGGTGAGGCGAGTTAAAGCATATCGTGTGTCCTCCACCTGGCTAGACCGCGATTATAATGCGCGACCGCGGCTCCCGGGGTAAAACGCTAACTCGGCTTAGCCGAGAGTAAAACTGCAATGCGCTCGTCTCCACATCAATGACGGGGCAATATGGACCTAAGACGAGGATACGGCGACATGAATACAAAATATAAACCTTCGGGTAAACAAATAAAAAAAATATCTTGAAGCTTGCATCGATGAAATGCAACGAAAATAAATTTCTTAAATTATTTCAATGATTTAAAAAAGTTATTTTAATGATTAATCATTATAATAACTTTTTATACCCAATACGATTTTTCGGGTTCATAAGAATAATTTTTTTTAGAATTTTTGTTGCATTCCAATGATGCAAATTTCAACACCACAAAAAAATACACAACGTAAATCTTCCAGTATATAAATTTGTTAAAATACAAAAAATTAATAAATTTGCCAGCGTAGCAAAAATATTTGTCTGCCCAGCAAAAAAATTCGGTGGACCAACGTTTGTTAAACTGATAAAAAAAAATGTGTAGCACAGCGAGAACATTGCTTCAGCCTGGCGAAAAAATTATAAACGTTTTGTCCGCACGTTCGCTCTGCGATTGCAGCGAGCAGCAGCAGCAGCAGTTTTCCTCTCCTCGCTCACGGCGGCCCAGGTCGGTCGCGGTTGCTCTCGTTTTCGCCTGGAATGATCGATCGGACGCGCCCGCGCGCTTCCGACACCCGGAGAGAACGAGGCACCCCCCGCGAGAACGCGACAAACGGCCCGGTTCAATCAATCCTCCGTGCGATAAACTTTGGGACTTGCGATCTTTCTCTCACCGCGCGGTCTTCGTTTATCCATCTCATTAGGATGGATTTGACGACGTGTCCCGCGAAAGATACGTCGCGCGCGTGGGTCGCGCCCGAGTACGTGCTCATTGGCTGCGGACTCGCAACGACGATGACGACGTTACGTGAATTCTTCGCCGATGCAGTACGAACGCATCGACGTATGAGAAGAATTTCAAGAGAAAACAATAACGTTACGTCGTGACGCATACGTAACGTGGAATTTTATTTTTTCCATACGGAAAAAAAAATGAATTGGAAAAAAATGTATTTGGAAAGAAATTGGAAGGATTGGCTACAGGATCATTGTTTTCGCGTGAAAATAATGACCCTATAGCCAATCCTTTCACCAAAAAAAAAAAAAAAAGAAAACAAAATGCTGGTCTGGCAAAAAAAAATAGCCAGATAATAGAAACGTGTCCTCCAACCAAAAACAATTTGTCAACCCAACAAAAAAACTGTTGACCCAACGAAAAAATGTGGTAACCCTCAAAAAAATTCCTATCACCATAAAAAAATTGCAAAAAATTCAGTCCCGGCGAAAATAGTTTTCCCACCGTGTCTTCGAAATTCCCAACCCTCGAGAATTTTTTTGTCGACCCTGCGCTAAAAAAAAATGGTCCACCGTATCGGCTAAAAAGAGGAATGGCGGGAGCGTCGACGGCGAGTCCGTTCACCGTGCGGTGGCCGATGCGACCACGTTTGAGGCGTCGGGTCGAGTCTCTCCCTTCGTCCTCACGAAGAGAGAAAGCTCTCTCTCTCCCTTTCTCTTCGGACGAGTGCGCAGAGCAGCGCGACAGCTCGAAGCAGCCGAGGACCCGGCGACATCGAACGGTTTACGACACGAGTAAAGTACGCAGAGAGAGGAGGGAGAGAGAGTACAAGCAGCAGCAGAAGCAGAAGCAGAAGCTGAAGCAGCGGCAGCAGCAGAAGCTGAAGCAGCATCAACGAGGAAGAGAGACAGAGAGGGACGAATAGGTGGGTGGAAGTACGACGACGCCGGCGTCTATAACCCCCGCGGCGTCGTACAATGAAGCATTGTACATTTGCACCAAGAGTCCGGCGGAGACGAGTCCGGAGAGAATACGATGAGCGCCCGACGACTCTCGGTGTGCGCGTCGCGTGCTATTTTCAGCCCCTATGAGTTTGGTTCTCAGGCTAAAGCCACCCAAGCTCGACTATCTCTGTCTTCCTCTCACAGAGCTTTTCTCTCTGTCTTTATCTCACAGCTTCTGTCTCTGTTTCGCTCTCACAGCTTCTGTCTCTGTTTCGCTCTCAGAGCTTCTGTCTCTGTTTCTCTCTCAGAGCTTTTCTCTCTGTCTTTCTCTCACAGCTTCTCTCTGTTTCTCTAACAGCTTCACTCGCTCTGTTTCTTTCACAGCTTCTGTCTCTGTCTTTCTCTGTCACAGCTTCTGTCTCTGTTTCTCTCTCACAGCTTCTGTCTCTGTCTTTCTCTCTGACAGCTTCTGTCTCTGTTTTTCTCTCACAGCTTCTGTCTCTGTCTTTCTCTCTCACAGCTTCTATCTCTGTTTCTCTGACAGCTTCTGTCTCTGTCTTTCTAACTCACAGCTTCAGACTCTGTTTCTCTCCCACAGCTTCTGTCTCTGTCTTTCTCTCTCACAGCTTCTGTCTCTGTATTTCTAACTCACATCTTCTGTCTCTGTTTCTCTGACAGCTTCTGTCTTTGTTTCTCTCTCACAGCTTCTGTCTATCTTTCTCTCTCTCTCACAGATTTGTCTCTGTCTGTTTGCGTCTCTCTGCCTATCTTCTGTCTTTCTCTCTCTACTCTACTCTACACTACTCTACTCTATCTCTCTCTCGCTCGCTTCAGCCCCCGCCTCCGATTCCCATCGATTCGAGCTCCGAGCAGGAGCGAGCAGCACCAGTGGCAACTCCGCCTCCCCCGCCCCACTGCATCCCCACCCCCACCCCATCTCGCGGGCGACCTCATAGCCTCGTCTCTCTCTCTCTGTCGCTCTCACTCTTATTTTTTCTCTCCGTCACTCAGCGCGCTCTTTAACTCGCTGTTTCCCTCAAAGGGGTCAACCTTTCGCACCCCGGTCGGGTTCTTTTATCACTCGAACAGTTTCCCCAAACCTTTTTAGTGTTATTTTTTTTTTTTTTTTCTTTTTTTTTCGGTGGTCTAAATCTTGCAGTTCGGGCGGTGGACCTGATAGGCAGCAGGTCGGAAGGGTTTCGGGAGCAGAAAGGGAAGAGTCAGCGGCGCGAATTTAACTCTCATTTAAAGGGGTCAACTTTTCGCGCCGCGTTTTTACGTTTCTTTGGCGTCGGTTTTTAAAACCTGTACAAAATGTTTATCAATTATTTTTTATTTTCTACTTTTTTTCACGTTATCACAAGTCATGAATTTTAGTCAGCAAACCGATGGTCAAGAAAAATATGCAATAAAAAAAAATTGAAAAGCTCGGATATAACACAATTTCATTGGCTCGCTTTTTCCAGTCAACTTTTTCTCAAAAAAAAGTTGTTTACCGCTTTGTCCCGCGACGATAAAATAAAATAAAAATAAAAATGTTGCATCGAACCATCTGATTTTACGTAATGGCAAAGGAGATGAGAATTTTTCGCGAATTCCCCGTCGACGTTCCGGCATTCTGACGTTCCGGCGTTCCCGCGTTCCGCTCGTTCCGACCCATCGACCGAGGCGCCCCAGGAACGCGTTATTGATAAGCCATTCCGGTCGCGAGTCGCCTCGACAATACCCCCCCTCCCCCCTCTCTCTGCCCCTCACCAACCCTCCCCCGGTGATGCATTACTTGGATTGAAATGTGACAACGTTAGAGCGACCTCCAGAGGGGGGAGGGGGGGGGGGGGGGAAGTCGCAGGAATGGCAACTTTTCGAAATGCGCTAACCGCGTTCGCGGGGCGAATCGATGACGACGACAACGCGCGCGCGTTCCGTTCCTCTGTCGGTACGAACAAATAATTCCGCGAGCGACGTCGATGTAACTTTGCGCAACGCAAAAGGATCGAGGGGGGGAAACGACGCGGTTAGGGAATGCGAGGTTATGTTTACGGAACTCGTGACGCGACATTTCGGCCAAGGATAATTCAGTCGATTGTCAGAAGATCCAATTTTTTTTTTTTTTTTTTTTTTTTTCAATTCAAGCTAATAAAGTTGCCCTCCGATCAGAAGTCCGCTGGTAGAAAATCTGTAGCGTCAAATGCGGCGCTGGTCAGGCCCTGGTCAGGCCATCCTGTGTCATCCCTGTCCAGGCCTTACCAGTGCTTAGCTTGGGCCGAATGCAACAGAATGCTACAGATTTTCTACCAGGGTCGAATTCTGATTTAAAAAATTTCTTTTTGTATTATATTTTTAATTATATTTATATTTATATTTATATTTTATTATTATTATATTGTTATTATTTTGTATTTTGTTATTATTATTGTTATTGTTATTGTTATTATTTTATTATTACTTATATTTTATTTATTTATAGGAATTTCCACCAATCGGAATCACACACACGACTTTTTTCCTCCCTCCAATCTTTGCCGTCGTGGATGAATGAAAAAAAAAAAAAAAATTGACGAGGCCAAAACCGTAGAGCCGAAAGGTCCGAGCCCCTCGGGTCAGCCTCGGCGATGAAAAGTGCGATACAAGCGGCGAACCTAGATGGATATACGCGGCCGGACGGCCGATCGTATAGCGTAACAATTTTTATATGCTTTTCAGCCCTGCGCTCACCGAGTTCCGGATATTGGCCAAGGCCGCGAGTGCTCGAGACGTCTACTCCTCTTCCTCCTCCTCCTTCTCTTCTCTTCCTCCTTCACCTCATCCTCTTCCTCCTCCGCCCACTTTTCTCCTCTTGCCTCGTTTTTCACGCTTCCCTCGTGAAGCTCCATCCACTCGCCCCCTCCCGTATCCTTCTTCATCTCGGCAAATGCGCTCTTCCGTATCTTTCGTATCGAAACCGACGAAACCTCGAAAGCCCCCCCCGACTATCCGTCCCTTATCTATACACCTGACCCCCGGTCGGCCCGGGCGAATTGATCCGCGTGCCCGATATCTCGGGAGAAAAAAAAATTCGCTGAGAATAAAAATACCGCGGGTAATGCAAATGGAATCCACCGTTTCAACCTGACGGAAGGTCGTTTCCGCTTACTCGGAAAGGAGCTGCGAAAAAAATCAATTTTCGCGTTTTTCTCGTCGAATTTTTTATTTTCCGGGCAAACAGCGGTGATTTTTGGAATCAGCGGAAAATTTGCCATCGGATAGGGTTTTAAAACTTCGTTAAATCGAAAAAATTTTTTTCGCAAAAAACGCAAGGGGTACCCCTTCTAAAAATTTGCGATTTTCGAGGGTCAACTTTAAAAATCTGCAAAAAATCGAAAAATCGAGATATCGCGTTCCGCCTCGCGGCATTCTCTTCGTTGAAGGGTTTTCTTTCGAATGCAAAAAGAAAATCCCGATTATATTAATCCAAAGAAAAATTACAACAATTTTAGTAAAGTGCCAAAATTGGGAAAAAGTGAAAAATCGTTTTTCGCATTTTTCTCCTAAAATTTTTTATTTTTCAGGCAAAAACCGGTCATATTTGGAATCAGCGGGAAATTTCCCATCGGATAGGGTTTTAAAACTTCGTTAAATCAAAAAAAAAAATTATCGCAAAAATTACAAGGTGTACCCTTAAAAAAAATTCAATTTTTAAGGGTTGCATAAATTTAGCGCTGCGAGTAAAGTTGAAAAGAAACTTAGCCGAGAAAAATATGGTCGTTCGTCGTTGGTGCGACGAACGTAACGTCCGTTCGCGTGCGAACCGCCGGCTGAAAATGCATTTCCCACGGGCCAACGTAATCGAGCGTCAATTAACGGGCCCGTACGTCTCTCTGTTTTTTTTCCCCGCCCTCTCGCTCTGTCTGCCGGGCAATTACGGAGCGAAATAGGCAGCCCAGATGGAAAGAAGCGAATGAACGCGCGAGGGGGAGGAGCGCGCGAGGCTGTAGGAAGATGCAGCGCTCGCGCGCCGTGGCAGCGGAATTGCCGTTCCATTTCCGTGAGTCACTCGCGGGGGAGCCGAGCGCGCGAGCGCGCGCGCGCGTGAGGGCAAAAGCGGATAGACAGCCGAACGAGGGAAGAGAAGAGAAGAAGCGTCTGCATCGCTTCGGCCACTGTCAGACGTGAGGCCGAGTTGTTTACGCTCGTCTTCTCTCCCTCTCTGTCTCTCTGCTTCTGCCTCGTAAAATTCGCAGTAAGAGAGGGGAGGAGGAGGGGGGATGCAAACAGCCGGCAGTTACACAGCTAAACCGGGGGAAACAATTTAATACGACTTCGAGAATCGACTGTATATTCAGAAGTTATTGTCATACGTCAAATAATTTGTACTGTAATAAATTGCCATTTTCTTATTTTTGGATCAATGGAAAAATAAAGTTAATTAATGACCGGGAAATTTCGCCGGAAATCGACAAACGTGAAATAATTATTAACGAAATAAAAATTGTCATCTTTACTTTTGGTTTAATGAAAAAATAAATGTAATTAATGACCGGAAAATTTGATAGAAAATCGACAAACGTCAAATAATTATATAAGAAAAATAAAATTGTCATCTTTATTCTTGTGTCAATGGAAAAATAAATTTAATTAATGACCGAAAAAATTGGTGGAAATCGCCAAATAATTATTTACGAAAAAAATGGTCATCTTTATTTTTGATTTAATGGAAAAATAAATTTGATGAATGACCGGAAAATTTTGTGGAAAATCGCCAAATAATAATTTACGAAAAAATTGTCATTTGTATTTTTGGTTCAATGGAAAAAAAATGTATAGCCAGAAAATTTCATGGAAAAAGTGTCAGAGTTTCAATTAAAAAATTGTTCTCAATTATAAACCAAAAAAGAAAGACCCATATAATTTGTGCATACGGGTCGAAGCGTTTTCGGCGAAAAAGCATCGTCGCACTCGGAAGCGGAAGCGAAGAGACAGAGGGAGAGTCGGAAGGCGCGGGAGAGAAACCGCAGAATAAATTGCTGCACGCGCGCGCTGCCTCTTTCCCCGTGTTGCGCGACGGCTCAGCTCGTTTCAGTGAGCGAGAGAGACGGAGGGGAAACGGAACGAAGGGAGCGAGAGAGAGATACCAATAAATTGCAATGCGAACGTGGCGCGTGCTACGCTTCTACGTAGCCTCGTGTTCGCTTCCATTGGGTCTCAATGCGTGTGTGTGTGTGGGCCGACCCGGAGAGACCGAGGGAGAGGGGGCAGAAAAAATACAAAGCCCCATCATAAATCAAGTAGCACGCGGCTCCTGTGGTCTCGGCGATTGCAACCCACCCGCAACCGACCCGACGCGGGTTTTTTTTTTCGTAAAAGCGAAATCTGTTTGATACTATGAGAGGGAGAGAGAGAGGGGAGTAGGGAGGGGGGGGGGGGCGGACTCGACCCGAAAGTGTCTTTCAATAATTAATTATTACGGTAACGTCTCCCTTTGAGGGCGGCCTCGAGTCACGTGACCCGGGTATTGAGTCGCGAGGGGCACGAAAGACTACATTTTTAACACTTTTTTTGCCAGAAAAATGCGAAAAAATAGGAGGTTGCTAAAAATGGGTTTGAATTTTTTTAAGGATTTTTTTTTTTTTCCTACTCAGATACGATTATTGACTTTTTCGCTCATAGCCCATAGCATGTATCCCATAGCTCTATAACCCATAGTTCGTATCCCATAACTCATCATTCGTAGCTCATCGCCCATAATCCACAGCTCATCCCATAGAGCCCATTCCAATCCCATATCTGATCACCAAGCCCAACAAAAATTCCCAAAAAAAAATCTACGTTCGAGAAACCTCTTCAAAAATTTTCAGCCAAAGTTTGCACTAGCAGATAATCCACAGCTCATCCCATAGAGCCCATTCCAATCCCATATCTGATCACCAAGCCTAAAAAAAAATTCCCAAAAAAATTTACGTTCGAGAAACCTCTTCAAAAATGTTCAGCCAAAATTTGGACTCACAGATAATCCACAGCTCATCCCATAGACCCCATTCCAATCCCATATCTGATCACCAATCCTAAAAAAAAAAATCCCAAAAAAACCCACGTTCAAGGAACCTCCTTGACATTTTTCAGCCAAAGTTTGAACCCCCCAACTAATCGCCGCGAGGCTCATTTGATACGGTTGCCCGTGATCCGCCGTACCGCAGCCTACGGCCTAGAGCCCATAACGCGTTCGGCTCTCGTCGGCCGAGCATGCACTTGACGTATCTACTCGGCGGGCCGCGAGTAACAAACACTCGTACATGCAGCGCACATACATCTATACATATATGTGTGTGAGAGTGTATGTACGCTTCACTAGGCTATAGATACGTCGTGTAGACCCTCCGCGCGCTATGTGCCCTACACTCGAGAGCCCCAAGGATATCGAGCTCCACGGGGCGCGTGCGGTCGCCCATATACCCAGCAGCGGCAGCAGCAGCGGCAGCAGCAGCAACGACGACGACGGCGTCGCCGACGTGGCCTGCGTACTCGAGACTTGTCCTATCCAAGATGTAATTAACCGTCTCTATTATAACGTATCGGGTATCTACATTGTCGAGCGTGCACCTGCTGCCGCCGCCGCCGTCGCGCGGCGACGCGCCAGCTGTTGGTCGCGTAAGCCGCGCGCGCGCGCGGTGCCGCAGGTTGCGCGAGGAGCTCCGCAGTCACCGGAGGCAGGGGCTAAAGATTGCAAAGTCAGAGGGGACGTTGCGCGTATTTTGCATGTGAAACTATTTAATTTTCTGTAAAAAAAAAATTATAAAAAATAAAAATCTGTGGGTCTTTTCGATTTTGTTCCCAGGTAAAAATTTTATGTCTATAGAAAAATGAACAAATTCACATTTGAAGTGGTAAATTATAAAATAATAATAATTATTATTATCATAATAATAATAATAACAACAATGAGAATGATAATGGTAATAGCAATATCGATAATAATGATAATGATAATGGCAATAATGATAATAATGATAATGACAATAATAATAATAATAATAATGATAATGACAATAATAATAATAATAATGATAATGATAATGGCAATAATTACAATAATGATAATAATGATAATGGCAATAATGATAATAATGATAATGATAATGGCAATAATGATAATAATGATAATGATAATGGCAATAATGATAATAATGATAATGATAATGACAATAATGATAACAATGATAATCATATTACGATTATGGGAATTTTTTTTCTCGTGGAAAAAGATATTTCTATTTAAAAAAATGAAATAAAATGAAAACTCGAATTTTGCTCAGAAATTCGAGCAAACAGCGAGCCACGAGAAGATTTATATCGCATTTTCTCCGAGTAGCGAATTCCTTGCGCAAGCGACGAGAGAGAACGAGGAAACGAGGGAGGAGCAGAAAAAAATAAAAAATAAAACGAACAACACAGCACAACAATGCGCGCGCGGCGCTCGGATTGCGGCGAGCGCGCTCGGTCAATATACAATTTCTTCGAAGTCCGCGGGCGCGGCGGACACGACGAGCGGAATGAAAGAAAACGCACGGACGAGTCGCGCGCACAGCCCGGATTGTGACCTATTTGACCGCTGCCGCGAAATATACGCGGGAGTCCGATGCATTCGGCCGCTCGCTTTCCTCGGCTTTTGGGTTGGCGGGAGGTCTTGCTGGGTTAAGCGGACAGAACAACAGGTATCCCCGTTCGCGGTCGAGACTCGCCGGGGCAACTGGCATTTCGTCCGCGCGAGGAGAGAGGAGACGAGATTCCGGCGCTCCACTCGTCTTAATTGCATTTTAATTTGCGCGACGACCCACGGAGTCCGAGCCGGGGATTTCAGTGGCGAGTAATTTTTTATCTAATTTTTTCACTCAAAGCAAAAGATAATTTTTTTTTGTGATTTTTTTTCGAGTTGAAAATGTTGCGTAAAAAAATGTATTTATTTATATTCACAAAAATTACTCATTCGCGGGCGAGTTTTGAGATTGAGATGGGGAAACAATCGCGTTCGCCTGACGTGAGCGGAAACCACAGAAAATCTGCGTCAGTCGCAGTCGCCTCAATTGTAGCTTGATCTTATAAAAAATGTAAAAAAAAAATAAAGAAATGAAAAAAATTGTAAAACACAATAAATTTGCAATAAAAATGATGCCAAAGGTATTTCACCGGAAATACGCGAGGTTCGACTGTAGTCGCTTCGATTGTACATTAATCTTAAAAAAAAAAAATACATAAATAAACAAAAATAAATGTGAAACGCAATAAATTTACAATAAAAATGATGCCAAAGCTATTTCACCAGAAATAGGAACGAGGCTCGACTATAGCCGTTTTGATTGTAGCTTAATCTTGAAAAATTAGAAAAACAAAAATAAAAATAAATAAAAATAAATGTGAGATGCAATAAATTTACAATAAAAATGAAGTCAAAGCCATTTCACCGGAAATAGGCGAGCCTCGACTGTAGCCGCTTTAATTGTAGCTTAATCTTAAAAACTTGAAAAAAAAAACAAAAATAAAAATAAATAAAAATAAATGTGAAATGCAATAAATTTACAATAAAATTGATGCCAAAGCTATTTCCCCGGAAATATGCGAGGCTCGACTGTACCAGCAGCCCCAGAGCCCGCTGACCCTCTCGCATTTCTGGAAGGGAGATTAAAGCGGAATATCCGCGAGCTTCGGGGCCCTCTCCTCTCGCGGCGCGCGCGCGTCCGCTCGGCCGCTGATCCGTTGAGCCACGCGCTCGCGGCCCGTTTACGTGTCTTCCACGCGCCGCACAACGCGGCATTCCTTCTCCTCGTCGCGCGTCCGCTTGCAACATGGATTTATGACATTTCCGCGTGTTGGATAACGCGTCCTTGAACGACGCGGTCTTCCCGTCCGGTCGACAGCGGGGAATCCGCGTCGCGCGCGAGCCGAGACACATCGGGCCGCGCGAACGCGATTGGAAGCCGAGGAAACCGAGGGCCGATTGTGTTTCCGCCTCTCGCCCGTCTCGAACGTCCAGACGGCGACCACTGACTCGTCGACAGTAGTTCGACTGTTGGCGCTGTTTTTTTTTTTTATAACTTAGAAGTCAAAGTCAACCGAGTCGAGTGTCGATTCACGTTGAAGAAATAAATACTAGTATTTTTATTTGACTATCTATATATTTTTTTTCATATCAACACGTTTTAGGCATCTGAATAAAATTTTCGTTCCGAATTTTTTAAAATTTTTTAGTTTTTTAATTTACAAGTCAAAGTCAACCGAGTCGAGTGTCGATTCAGGTTGATGAAATAAATACTAGTATTTTTATTCGGCAATCTATTTTTTTTTTTCTAATCAAACTCGTTTCAGGCATCTGACTCAAATTTACGTCCTGAATTTTTTTATTTCTTCATTTTTTTTATTTGGAAGTCAAAGTGAACCGAGTCGAGTGTCGATTCACGTTGAAGAAATAAATACTAGTATTTTTATTCGGCAATTAATTTTTTTTCTGATCAACTCGTTTTAGACATCTGAAATAAATTAACTTATCTAATTATTTAATTTTTTTATTTTGTAAATATTTTTTTTACATTTATTTTTTATTTTTTATTTACCAATTTTAGGCAAGTCAGATATATGGCAGCCAAAACCTTCGCACCGAGCTTTTGAAAATAATTGTAGTCTCGTCTGTCCGAATTCCAATTGAAAATTCCAGCGCTGAACCGAACATCGAGAATTTCCCTACAATGCGAGAGACTATGGTAATCGACTTGGCGCGCGTCGCGTTGTGACGCGAGCACCGAGAGCGACGTAGTCGCCGCTCGAGTCGTTTGCACAAGTGCGACTTGTTGTGACGTAGGTGGAGGGGGGCGACGTGGCTTTTTATTAATTCACGGTGAATATAGCCTGAAAGAAAAAAAAAACGCGGACCGGCAGGCGCCGATTTCGGGGAAAGTCGCCGAGCGTCCGAGGCGACGCGACCGATTGACGAGGTTACGCTTACTGCGTTCGGTCGCGTCGTATTTTCATTCCCACCTCGTCGATCGAATGTCCACACATTGCGTGTATTATAGATACAGACATTCCAGTAACGTGCGTATCGGCCTATAATAACATTGGTCGACGTGCTCGGAGTCTGTTTTATCCGACGAAGTGCAGCAACTTTCGCTTCTCTTCTTCTGACATTTCTGTACCTTTATTCAACCTTTCCCTCCATTTAAATAAAAAAATACCCTATCCCCCTTTAGACCTTATTCTTTTCTTAAGGAATGGAGGCTTTAGCCTTCATTTAAATAAAAAAAATTATTGGACTCTCAAATACAATTATTTTAATATTAAAACAATCATTATTTTTTTTTCTCCAGACGAGATGAATGGTCTAAAAAAATAAAAATAATAATTAAAGTTACAATGACGAAATAAATTTGAAAAAAAATTGTAAAGACGGAAAGCCGACGAATCGTCGGATTCGAAGAAAACCGGCAATCGAACCAATCGCGTCACTTCAATGACAACCATCAGAAGTGACAATCTTGACAACTGATAACGAAGAATAGCGTTTGTCAGGTGTCCGACCAACGATTCCATCGTTCCTCCACCAGGACGAAGTCAGTCCCAAGCCGTCCAATCGGCAGCAAGCTTCTCGTCCCGGCGACCGAAGGGTCGCACCGGGCGCCGCGACGTCCTCGTCGCGTGTGAAAATTCGCGTCCGGGCGCCGCTTGGCAGAGAAAGCAGCTCTCAAATTCCGCCTCCCACTCGAGACCCACGAAACAAAGACAAGACATGAGGAGGGGGTGTGTGGGTCAGGTCCACCCGAATACCGGGACAGCATGAGGCAACAGCGGTGCGAGACGTCCAATTCGGCGAGCGCAACGCGAATCGTATACACACGACCCGCGATAGTCGCAGCCAGCGGCGACCGCCGCTGTCGAGCCTCAAGGCCGGACCGTTTAACGACGAGCGCGCGAAATATACATCGACGTACGTGTAACCCACGTACGTACGTTGATCGGTCGCGAGCGAGCCGAGCGTGCTCGCTCTGCTCGAGTAAGCTGGCATTCGTCTACCGAGTGACGACAACAACGACGGACGGACGGACGAACCGGGGCGAGAAGCCTCGAGAAGTATCGTAACGAAAAAAAAAAAGATCGACTGCATCTGAGAGGCGAAACCATTGCAACGAGCTGAGAATTTCCAACAGATAGAAAAAAAATAATGATAACAATACTAATAATAATCAGAGTTACAATAAAAAAGGTAACCAAGGGTTTGCATTGACACCTGCAAATTCAGTCTCAGGGATCAGCGATTTAGTGGAAAGACGAGCCATTGCTTCTGAAGATGCTTGTGACCCTCAAACCAATATTTTTTTTCTATCCAGAAAAAAATTTGAGAGGCGAAACCATTGCGACGAGCTGAGAATTTCCATCGAATGAATGAAAAAAGAATAATGATAACAATACTAATAATAATAAGAGATAATAAAAAAGGTAACCAAGGGTTTGCATTGACACCTGCAAAGTCAGTCTCAGGGATCAGCAATTTAAGAAAGACGAGACGTTGCTTCTAAAGATGCTTGTGACCCTCAAACCAATAATTTTTTTCCTGTCCAGTGGAAAAGAGGCCGAAATGCTAAATGCCATCGAACTATCGAAGAGCAACGAACGTTAACATAGTCCCCGAAAAATCGTCGACCTTTCAAATTCCCAGGCCAAACACACATAACACAGTCACGCGCGAAAAAAAAACAAACACACACACACGATGAACGTCGAAGAACAGCACACTCACCATATGAAGTCCTTGCAGTGGCTGCAGAAGGTCGGCTGCTTGAAGAATCGGGGCATGAAACTGTGGCCCTTGACCATGTAGACATTCTTCTTCTTGAGGGCGCCCTTGCGACCCCGCAGCTTCTTCGCGAACGCGGTCGTCGCATCCCCCGGGCCGAGCGAGTCCTCGCACGTGTTGTCCTCTTCGGCCATCGCGCTGCCGCTGTTCCCGTCCCGTCTACAACTTCCTCTGCTGCTGCTCCTGGATCGCCTCGGATATCTCCCCAGCCGATCACAACACACAATCTTCCTCCTCTATCCTCCGCTCTATCAGTCCCTCTACCTCTTCTTCACTATGCAGCAATATACGTTTTATTACCGCGCGTCAGTCTTCTTTTTATGTGTTGATGTATATATATCACATACATATATCTCTTCTCTCTCTCCCTCTCTCTCTGTCTACATGTATATATACGATAAGTTTACAAGTATAATTTTTCTCGATAACGCGGGACGCGTTATTCGCGCTGCACTCGCGAGCGATTTCGCGAGCGAAAATTTATTCTATGTCTCCTCGCAAGCGCGCCGCGCGCTCTCTCTCTCTCAGTACTCCTTCTCCCTCTCTCTCTCTCTCGGTGTAACGTGCCCACTGACGCGGCCGATGGACGCACTACTGGTGCTACTGCTGCTGCTGCTGCTGTTGCTGCTGCTGCTGCTGCTGCTGCTCCCGGTGTAGCTGGTGGTGTAGCCGCTGGCGCCAGCCAGCACACGAGCACGCGAGAAGACGTGACGTGCAGGACGCGCACGGTAGCACCTACTCCGCGAGCTGCGGTCTCTCCGTCCTCGCTCGTCTCCTCCGAACCGCCCCCCACCACGCGCCCCCCCCTCCCCAACCCACCCAGAGCTTCCCCCCTCCCCACCTCCTCGCGCACTCGCTCGTTCTCCCTCTCTTTGGCTGCGCGCGCTATCGCCCTCACTCTCCCACTCCCTGCTCTCCCCCCTACCCACCCCCTCCCCATTCCGCCCCCCTCCCCCGCGCCTATCGCGCACGCACGCTCCGTCGGGCTTGATCGCGCCATCTCGCTCGCTCGCCCGCGAGTAGCCATTTCTGCTCCCCTCCCCTCCCCCCTGCGCGCGCACTGAGAGAGAGAGAAAGAGAGAGAGAGAGAGTGGGAATGAGAGATGTATGGGTAGAGAGCGAGAGAGGAGGTTTTAGAGAGAGAGAAAGGGAGAGAGTGAGAGATGCATAGATAAAGAGCGAGAGAGAGGGAGAGAAAAAGAGCGAGAGAGGTTTTAGAGAGAGAGAGAGGGGGAGAGGGAGGGGAGAGAGAGCTCTCGTGCGCCGGATTAGCCGTCGCCGCTCCTCTCTCGCGCGGACCGCCCGATAATTTTAGATTCTCGTGCAGCGGTTCGCCGCGCCACTGCTCAGCCTGCGCCGCGCACTCGAATATCGACATTCGAGCGCGCGCGCTACCCGTGCGCGCCTTCTTACACACGAGCGAAGCGCCCGCTGCGCGACGACCCACGCGGCTGCTGCTCTCGCGGCGGCCGCCACCGACGACGTTCGGCCAGCGCCACCACCAGCCCCCCCGACATTGCTCCCTCTGTGATCCCGACCACCTTGCTACTTTTCAGCCTTGCGCTTGCGACAAAGAGCTTCGCGCTCTCGCCGAGGCTGCCTCTTTGCCTCGTAAAAACGCGAGCTTCGCGTATGAAATGAAGACTCCCCTCCCCTCCCTCGCTCTCCAGGAAGAGGAGTGGGGGAAGGAGGAAGCTGCGTCTCGAGAATTAGCGGAAACGATGCAGGGTGGGGGGGTTAAAAAGGGATGCGCGACGCGCATCGTGTCCCAGCATTGTTCTCGAGCGTCTTCGGCGCTGCGACCGAAAGCTCGCGAACCTCCCCCTCCCCTATCCTCTATCTAGCGCCCGACGGTGGCGGCCCCCCGATGCACGCGCTGAAACGTGTGCGCACCCCCGGCGCGAGTCCTCCGTTGCACACGGAGAGAAGCCCCGGGTTGTCGGCGCTGATCATCCGCGCAAAGAGCTCACAAGAGGCGAGCGGCTCCTGACGCGAGAGAAGAAGAGAGATAGAGAGAGAGAGAGAGAGATGTCCGTTTTACCGCTCGAACTGCAATTAACCGACAGACCGTGCACAGTCATGCGTGTAGGATTCGATTTTAGGACCGAAGGACTCAATTCGCCCAGAGTACCCCCCCCCCCCCCCCCTTCACCCCGAACGACGACGATGGCGACGACGACGACGGGTCAGAGAGAAGAGGAGCTCTGACGCGGCCCGATCAACCATGTCCGGGGCTCGCCAGGCGACACACAGAGGACCGAACATGTCTGTCCCTGTCTTTCTCTCCCCCCCCCCCCCCTCTTCGCCTCTGCTCTCGTCGCTGTTTCTCCCTCTCGCTATCTTCGTTTCTCGCGCGGGTTCTCTATGGTTATGGCCTCGAACCAGTCAACCGGAAAGACCGTAACCCTAGTTGTAACGTACGGGTCAATAATACCCCTAGGGCGGCCGGGGCTATTTTTAATAGCGATATCGTGCAACCGCAACACGTATACGCGAGCCACGAGCGGCGCTGCGTCCGCGTGGTTGTGTTTGTGTACCTGTAGGACTTCCCTGGGGGCCGGGGGATCATCGCTGATGGAGTGAAGGGAGAGGGGGGAGGGGAGGGGGGAGGGTGCACGACGATGTGAGCCCCGGATACGAGCTACGCGACGCGCGTCTGCCCTACTCGCAATTTTCTGTATTTTTTGTGTGTTTGTATGCATCTCTGTTTTCTTCTCAGTGGGTAACCTAAGGAGGAGACGTTACCGGCTGAGCGGCGATACCGGTCGGCGAGGCTCGTGATGTGATTCGACGGCGGGAGAAGCGATTTTACGATTTTGCAGAATTATTTGTCCCGCGGCTGACCGCGAGAGCCGGTTCCGAGGCTCTGTCGATAATGAGGATACTTAATTAAGTCACTATGTCCTGCGTTGTCACGTTGTAGGAGGACTAAACGCGCGCGCGCGGCAACTGTGCGGGTACACGGAAACGCGTGTACTTAAATCGCGAATGCACGTGAAGGGAAAACCGCGGGCGGCGGCGGAAGCGCGCGAGGAGGTCAGCGAGGAGATTGATCGACGACACGGGCATGGCTTCGCGGTAACCCCCGGCGGCGAAACGACTGCGGCTGGTCGCGGCGGCGGCGGCGGCGGCCGGATCATCGGTGGGTATCAAGTGAGATTTTCTCTGATAAATAGTTGGTGAGCACTTTTTAACACAGTTAGAAACCATCGTTGTCGATTTATTCGGCCACTGATTGGTTGTTGGGAAACCGGCAGTACGTTTTTTAATACCGCTGAAAATTTGGCAGTTTGTCAGAAAAAAAATCGATTTTCGCGTTTTTCGCGAGATTTCGATTTTTCGGGCAAACCAAATTTTTGGAATCAGCGGAAAATTTTTCATTGTATAGATTTTTTTTAATTTTGCGAAATCGAACATTTTTTTTTTTTTTCACGAAATGAAACGCAAGGGAATCAGCAGGAAATTTGCTATCGGACAGGGTTTTTAAAAAAACGTCAGTGTTCGCGCGCGTCATCGTTTCTAGCATGTGTGAAAAAAAGCGCCCCGAAGCCCCGACGACTTACGACATCCTCATTATCACTGCCGTGGGATTACTCGGTAACCCGATTACCGATGGAAATGCAGTAGCAACGTTTAGCCAAACGCGCGCGCCGATCGCGCGCAGCCACCGAGATGCATATCCGACGCGCGCGTCGGTCCCGCCATATAAATCCCGAGCGATATCGCAAGACATAAGCTCAACGTACGCTGCGATTGTACACAGCAATCCGCCGCACATATCGCCGCTCGATTCGTCGCTCTCTCAGGTCGTATAAATCAATTCGAACTCGTTCGCCGTCGCTGCGCTGATTCGACGTTTCGCACTTACGCAACGAGGCGTCGTCGAGTTGTTCGTAACTCTGTTCGTAAGATCGAGAGACGAACGTAACGATCCCCGCGATCTGCACCGCAATTCTGTTTTTCGCGGCTGCAGTGACCTCTGCCTTCACCCGTTTCAAGCGGCGGGAAAGTTAATTCGATCAATTCACCTATATTTAAATTTTCGCGCCTATAGCATTTCCACATTTTTGCGATTGCAGCGACCTCAACTGCCGATTGTCTGAAGCAGTGAGAACGACGCAGGTTTCAACTCAATCCGACAGAGGTCGCCACCTGCCGATTCTTAGATTCCCTCTCCTTTCTGCCACCGAATTCACTGCACCAACCGTTCATTTTCAGTTCATTTGATTGGGTGCTGACTCCGCGCCCCTCAGTCCCCGCGCCTGCGCGTTGAATCATCGCCGCGCGCTTCCCCGGAGACGTCAGTGGCGCGTCGTGTCCCAACCACAACACGAGCGAAAATCTCGCGAATTTCGTCGATCGATCGTCTATGAGGCTCGAGGCGATCGCGACAAGATGAATCGGTGGCTGTTTGGGCTACTCTGCCTCGTCTGTTGTCCGGCAATCGGTGAGTGAATTTAAAAAAGAGAAACTTTATAGTGACGAAAAATTAGAATCTGTGGAGCATGATCACTCCGCGTCTTTTCCCATTTCAGGCAACGCCCTAGACTGTTATGTCTGCACGAATCAGGCGGGCAACGTCGACAAGTGCCTAAACACGCTGCGGACCTGCGAGCAAAATGAGGACGTCTGCATGACCGAAGTTCGATGGGGAAGTAAGTTAATTTCATTTTTTTCTCTGGGCTTCCTCCGCGTCCTCGAGGACTTTTTGAGGTTATGTCGCAGAGCAACAAGTGTTTTCCTCAAAGTGTTCTCGTTCTTCTTATTCTTCTTTCCACAATTTGATGGGGCCTGCACATAAGCGGAAACAGTCCCAAGTGGCCTCTGGAATACCGTGTTGGCCAATTTTCAAAAGCATTCTTGTTATCTGATTTTATTTTGTATCTTTCAGGCGCGCCTTACTGGACGAGCGGCGGACAGAAGCAATATTACGTGTCCAAGAGATGCAAACCGAAGAAGGAGTGCGAAAAGATAAAGCGCGCTAATATGAAGTACTGCTCGCATCTTTGGTACCAGGACTGGAAATGCTCGGATTGCTGCGTCGGCGATCGATGCAATTATTACATCTTTGTAAGTTTTGCTTCCTTTAGAAATTTTAGTGATATTGGAATTTTATGCAGAATTAATGGAAACAGTAATATAAGTTTAACAGCGATCTTCAATTATGTTGGCATATTTTTTCTTCCGGGTTTGAAAAAAATCACGTCTCTATTTTGATGTATTGTTCTGTTTCAGTCTGGCGGAAGTGCCGTCACTTTTTCACTCCCAATGCTCCTCACCGCTGTATTGGCGCCACTTCTGAGAGTCTGGACCGTTTAGTGGAGAATTCAGGAGAAGCACAGAATCTCATTTTATCTCACAGACTGACTCATCTCAGTCAGCGAACGAAAACGCGATCGTGACTCAAGATCCACGATTTCGCGAAACGAACACATTCTTTTTTTTACACACGTTGCTATTAGATTTTAGAGATAGTTTGAATATCGAACAATTTTTATCGCGCCGAAAGAAGCGAACATATCGATGCGTTTACGCGAAAACGTCAAACGCAAAACTGCCTTTTAAAACGCCTTTTGGAATTTACAACTAAACGTTGTATATATATCGTATACACGCGAGAATTTCCCCGAAGATCGATAATTCGTCGTTTATCGATGCGATACTCGGCCTATCAAATTACCGGAGTCGTTCGAACGGGTTTTACCAATCTGCCTCCTCGATCTCGAAGAGATTCGTAGCTCTTAGATAAAGACGTTGTCTCGGCAACGATCACGTACAAAAATGTATATTATAGCGAGTATATAACACCATCCGTCCACTGTTGAGTATTTACGTACTCGTAATCAACTGTTTATGACAAAAAATATTTTAACCGAATTTTTTTTTACGACAAAAATGTATATTATAGCGACTATAACACAATCCGTCCACTGTTAAGAATTTGCGTACTCGTTTATGACAAAGATTTTAACCGTCCAATTTTTTTGTATTAAAAAATAAATATATATCTACATTTTAAATCTCTCGATCTGTTTGTTCCCGATTCTCGAGCCCCTAATTCGATTGAGTCATCGATCGTCCCACGCGTCGACGATGGAGCCGATAATTCGCCCGATTATCCGGCTATCGTTGCCGCGATCTTTTTTCGAAGAAGCGTCAAAGAAAATAAAATAGAAATCGAGTCTAGAAAAATTCAGTATCTCCGCAGAAGCCCCGTAAGTCCCATGAAAATTTTTCATAAGTGGCATCTAAAAATCCGCAGCTATAAATCGTAGCGAGATCTTTTTTCTCCGAATACTTCGGATGGAATTTGTACTGCGTCTTTCGGTATCCGGCGGAGGTCTTACGGACAATCATCGTAGCCGCTATCAGCGCAGATAAGCCGCAGCGCCGCTCGCAGAGGCGGGGTGCACGCTTTTCCACTAGTCGCGATCGCACCAGGTGAGCGAATTGTCAGGTGGCAGGTGTTTCGCTCGGATAAACTGTACACAAATTGGTGAGTAAAGATTCGGCAAGTACGAAACCAGCGGCGATTCTCCCGAAGCGCCAGACGCGCGTCTCGGAGAGCTGAGATCGTCAATTGAGCCGCGGTCAATTGTCGCTCGGTATTTTAGTGAGGGTCAGTTAATTACGGTCACTTCGCACGCGTACGACAGTCGGGAAGACAGACAATTGCCGAGCGTGATTAGTTGGGAAGAAAAAAAAATAAAAAAAAAACCCGTCTGTCGATCGGCCACCAGAGGAGTCTTTGAGCCTGCGACTCTGAAAATATCCCGACTGCTCGATCAATTGAGCATAACCCGAGTGCGACTGATGCGCAGCTGGGGCAAACGTAGAGTACGAATTAATTCCGAAGGCGTCTTTAGTAACAGACCGGTTATCGGTCGGGTTGCGTCGTTGATTCTCAGATCGTGGTTCGCCGGGCGTTGAAATCATTCAGCGAAAACATGGATTACGATTTTACGAAAGTGTTGCGAGTGAGTGATGAAATTTTCCTCAATCAAAAATAAAAAAAATTGTGTTCTCTTCTCCGATGACCGAGCGACGAAATCGCGAATCGTTTAACGCGTGCCAATTATTTGTATTATTTTTTTTATCTGACTTAGTTCGCTCACACGATGAAAACGGTGCAGCTGGGAGCGATAATGAAGGCCTTCACCAGGAAGAAGAAGGTCAACGCGCCCGGAGAATCCGGACTGGCGAGATGTCTGTCGACCCTCGACCTCACTGCCCTGGGAATCGGTTCGACTCTCGGCGTCGGCGTCTACGTTCTCGCCGGTTCGGTGGCGCAGAAAACTGCTGGTCCTGCGGTCGTAATTTCCTTTGCGATCGCAGCGATAGCTTCAATGTTCGCAGGTAACGATTCCTGTAAAAAAGCAAAAAAAAATTATTCCTGCGTCGAGCGTTTTCTTAAAGAAAAGAAATACCATAACATAGAAAAGCAAATAAAATATTCCTGCGACGAGTGTTTTCTTAAAATAAATAAAATTATTTTCAGGGCTTTGCTACGCCGAGTTCGGGGCGCGAGTTCCTCGCGCCGGTTCCGCCTACGTCTACAGCTACGTGACGATGGGCGAGTTCATCGCGTTTCTCATCGGCTGGACGCTCATCCTGGAGTACGTCATCGGCTCGGCGAGCGTCGTCCGCGGTCTCAGCACCTACGTCGACGCGCTCTGCAACAACGCAATGAGAAACGCGTTCGAATCAGCCGCAAGCATGCACGCGGATCATCTGTCCCCTTATCCGGACTTCTTCGCGTTCGCCGTCACGATTGCATTTTCCGGTTACTCTCAATTCATTTAAGAAAAATTATTTTCCTTTTTTACACTTTTAACGAAGTTTTCTCTATGAGGAAGCCAACATTGATCAACATACTTCCTCACAGAGAAAGCTTCGTTAAAAGTGTAAAATACTGAGGAAGCAATTTGCAAGGTTCTACTTTGCATTGTTTGTATTTTTTTTAATTATACTCATCTGTCTTCTATTTTATTTTGCAGCCGCTCTCGCCTTCGGGGCTAAGGAATCCTCGCTGGCGAACAATATCTTCACTCTGGTGAATCTCGCAGTCGTCCTCTTCGTCATCTGCGCGGGATCGTTTAAGGGTTCGAATTGATTAAAATTCTGAAAGTAGAAACCGTGATGAGTGAAGATATGAGATGTACTATTTTTTATGTCTATTTTTTTTTTTTTTTTTTTTTTTCAAAGCTGACGTAGCAAACTGGAAGCTGAAGGTCGAGTGCACCGACGACGACTGCAAGCGCGGAGTCGGAGGTTTCGCTCCCTATGGGATTTCCGGAATAATAACCGGCGCGGCGACATGTTTCTACGGCTTCATCGGGTTCGACTGCGTCGCGACTGCCGGCGAGGAGGCGAGAGATCCGAAGAAGTCGATACCGATCGCGATCGTAGCTTCTCTCACCGTCGTTTTCCTTGCTTACTTTGGAGTGTCCGCTGTGCTGACGATGGTCCTTCCGTATTACGAGCAAAATCCCGACGCGCCGTTTCCGCATCTGTTCGATCAGATAGGGTGGAGTTGGGCGAAGTGGCTCGTGTCTCTCGGCGCTATCTGCGGTCTCTGTGCCAGGTGACAAGAAAAATGATAATTGAAATAAATATTAATTTAATTGTAGTAGGAACAATAACGCGCGGGGTCGGAGGTTAGCCAGCGTAGGAAAGGACCTTGCCGTTTTTTTTTACGAAATTTTTTTTTTTCGATTTAACGAAGTTTTAAAACCTTATCCGATGGGAAATTTCCCGCTGATTCCAAATATGACCGGCTTTTGCCCGAAAAATCGAAAATTCGAGGAGAAAAACGCGAAAAACGATTTTTCACTTTTTCCCAATTTTGGCACTTTACTAAAATCGGTGTCATTTTTCTTGGGATCAATATAATCGGGATTTTCTTTTTGCATTCGAAAGAAAACTCTTCAACGAAGAGAATGTCGTCAGGCGGAACGCGATATCTCGATTTTTCGATTTTTTGCAGATTTTTGAAGTTGACCCTCAAAAATCGCAAATTTTTGAAGGGGTACCCCTTGCGTTTTTTGCGAAAAAAAAATTTTTCGATTTCGCCAAGTTTAAAAACCCTATCCGATGGCAAATTTCCCGCTGATTCCAAAAACGACCGGCGTTTGCCCGAAAAATCGAAAATTCGAGGAGAAAAACGCGAAAAACTATTTTTTCTCCCGACTCCACTGAAATAACCCCATTTCGTGTCCGCAACGCGGGCGGAAAATAGCTCATTTTTGACAAATGACTCACGCATGCGAAATACGATTTCATTTCCTCCCTAGGGAGGAAATCGGCTTATTCCTGCCCGGCGGGAGAAATGAAAATCGCATTACGCATGCGGATCGTCATTTGTTAAAAATAACCTAATTTTCCGTCCCCGTTGCACACGCGAAATGGAGTTATTTTGCAGTGAAATCGGGAGAAAAGTATAGTACGCTACATGGGAGGGATGCAACTTTTCACCTCGTGTGAATTTCCGCCCTCGCTTCGCTCGGGCATCAAACTTCACACTCGGTGAAAAGTTGCACTTCCCTCCCTTGTAGCGTAATGTACTATTTTTTCTGGCAAACTGCTAAATTTCGCGATATTAAACATCAAACTGCTGCCGGTTCCCCAACGACCAATCAGATGCTGAATAAATCGACAACAATGGTTGCTTACGAAATTTTTAATAGAGGAATAATGATTTTAATAATTATGGAATCAAATGGTTTAAGTTATTTGCTTATTTCTCAAATAACTTTGTGACTCTTACCCGCAGTTTGCTCGGTGCGATGTTCCCGCTGCCTCGCGTTATCTACGCGATGGCCTCCGACGGCCTCATCTTCAAATGGATGGGCAAGGTCAACCCGAGATTCCACACTCCCCTCATGGGCACATTTTCCGCCGGTCTCCTCACCGGAATTCTCGCTGCAATTTTCGAACTGAGTCAACTCGTGAATATGATGAGCATCGGTACCCTCCTCGCATATTCAATCGTCGCGGCTTGCGTCCTCATCCTGAGGTAACGATCCTTTATCTGAAACTTTTCACCATTTTTATCAAAGTACTCTTAATAAAAAGCATAAAATAAAAAAATTATTTTAGGTACGAGGAAAGCGAGGCTTACGAGAAGAAGGACAATCGGAATCCCAGAACGTTGACCTTCGTCTTGAAACAATTGGTGAACGCCAATAAGTTGAACCACTCGACGAGACTCACAGCTCAGATAGTCACTTATCTCGTGTTCCTCTACTGTAAGTATAATACATTAATATATTATTTACATTAATACATTAATACATTTATTTATTTGATTTCTCTCTTTGTTCGAGATTAAATTGTTGTTATTTACTCACCAGTTGTCCTCTGCTTCTGCGCTACCGGAATTGTTCGCGCATTCGCCGACGAAATTTCCCGGGCGAACGTCTGGATAATCGCCCTTCTCGCCATTCTCTGCGGCCTCATCGGCGTCACGCTCTTCTTCATCTACTGCCAGCCGGACTCGGGCAAGAAGCTGTCGTTTTCGGTGAGCGAACGTCGCAAATTTCCTTCGTAAAACTCAAGCTAATCACCCTTTTCCAATTGTTTCTTCCTTCAGGTTCCCCTGGTGCCAATTTTACCAGCTACAAGTATACTCATTAATGTTTATCTCATGATGATGCTGGACGTGATGACGTGGATAAGATTTTCGGTGTGGATGGTAGTCGGTACGTACTATAATTTATCGCAGAAAAAAAATAAGGCTAGACATTTTTTAACAACACTTATATAATTTATTACATTTTTTAGGCCTCGCGATTTATTTCTCTTACGGCGTTTGGAACAGCTCAGCGAGGGAGAGCGTCGTCGCCGTAAAAACAGAAGTCACCAGCGGCAGCTAAGTCCACTCTCGCCTACGAAACACATCGACGAACGCTCATTTGAACGGAAACGTGAATTATTTATTGATAACACGTACGAAACGAACCTTAAACTAAAATACAATGCTCAACTTAATGGTCGGCGGTAAGCGTAAATCGCGAAGTAACTTCGCTCGCTCCGGTCGACGGAGACGGAAAAAAAAAAATGAAAGTTTCGCGCGAACCGAAGTCAAACGCCGAAGAGGGTTTTGATGTCGTCGAGCGTGAGCTTCGAGCCGATTATTTTGCCGGTGCCGCTGAGAACTTGTCGCGCGAGCTCGAGTTTCTTGTTCTGAAGCGCCTGAATTCGCTCCTCTATCGTGTCTGCGCAGATATATCTGAGGAAAGGACAATCGATTGTCACATAAATATTTCAATAAATGCTCGAACAGCTGTTTTGATAAAAAAATTGATTTCGAATTATTGCACGAAAAAATCGCTTACTTGTAAATGGAAACCTCCTTCTTCTGACCGAAGCGATGGATTCGATCCTGAGCCTGAGTCTCGAGCTGAGGATTCCAGTGGATGTCGACTAGGAGCATGTGATTCGCACCGACGACGTTCAGTCCAACGCCGCCGGCGGTCAGCGACAGCAGAAGAATGTTAGGCTCGTCGCTTTCGGAATTGAAATCGTCCAGAACGTCCTGAAGAAAGTGAAGATATTTTTTTCAGACGTTGGAAGTCAATGCATTATTTTTTTTACAATTCTTTTGAAAATGAAGATTTTTTTTTCAGACGTTGGAAGTCGTAGCATTTTTTTTACAATTCTTTTGTCAATTACCTGACGATCTTTCACCGCAACCTGACCGGTAAACATTCGATACGCAGCTCCGTCAATAAGATCCAACTCCTTCGCCAATATATTGAGCACGCTCGTCCATTGAGAGACGACTATGAGTTTGTCGCCCTGATCCAGGATTTCCTCGATTTTCGAGATCACAGCTCTCATCTGAATACATAACGTTATTTTAATGTTGAAAAAAAAAAGCAGAATTTCGCACATAACTTCGCAGATTATTTACCTTCGAGCTTTGGCGTTTCGGATCGAAGACGGGATTTCCAGAGGTGAGCAGATGCTCGGTGACCCTCTCGTCGACTTCAAAGTCGTCGATCACGTCCTCGTCGTCGCTGTCCGCGTCCAGCTTGAGTGCCTTGCCGAATAATTCGACGCCGGTGGCCTGCAGCTCGATGTCGTCGCGGTCGAGCATCGCCTTTATCAGCGACGGGTGGCAGCAGATCTGGCGCAGTCGGATCAGCAGAACGAGGATCTCGTGAGCCTGCACGTCTGCGTGCTGCGAGAGGAGTCGCTTCTGTGCTTTCGTGAATGTCGTTCCACGATCTGGAAAAAATAAAAATGAATAAAAAAAGATATCCTCCGATTTTTAAAAATTCCCTCGAACTAAAAAACGGATGGAAAATTCCAGCGAAAGCGTTTCTCGTGGAGTTACTCACAGTCCCAAGTGAGATTCTCGTAGCTGCGACCGCCGAATTCGAAGCTCCGCGCCTTCGCCGCGCGCTGATTCAAAAATTGCGCGAAGATCGTCCGCGAGAAGAGCATGACCTTATCATAGATCAGCCGCTCATCGTCGTCGAGCGCGACTTCGATAACGCTCACTGTCTTCTCGGGCAGCGGCGGCAATTCGCCCTTCGCCTGAAGCTCGGCCTTTGTGCGCCTGAGCATCAGCGTCTTCATCACCGTGGCGAGTCGCTGGTGACCGGCGTCGTTGCGATTGTCGACCCACTTGCGCCACATTCCGTAGTCGTCGAAGGGTGAACACTGAAGGAACTTGAGGAGCGAGTAGAGGTCGGATTCCTTGTTGTGAAGCGGCGTGCCGGTCACGGCCCAACGTTTGCTCGTGTGGAGAGCGCAGACGGATTGGCAAGGTTGACTCTTGTGGTTTCTTATCACGTGGGCCTCGTCCAGTATCACTCGGCGCCAGCGAATCTGCATTTTTGTCACAAGTTCGAATTAAAATCTGAAGCCAGCGTATCTAAATTTTTGTCGCAAGTTCGAATTAAAATCTGAAGCCAGCGAAGCTGAATTTTTGTCGCAGGTTCGAATAAAAATCAGAAGCCAGCGAAGCTGAATTTTTGTCGCAAGTTCGAATTAAAATCTGAAGCCAGGGAATCTGAATTTTTGTTGCTAGTTCGAATTAATATCTGAAGCCAGCGAAGCTGAGTTTTCGTCGCAATTTCGAACTTTTTTTTGCTAAAAAAATGCAAAAAAATGCATCACCTTGAACAAAAGAGCACCCATCTTGTACTCGCGGCAAACGATGTTGTAGGTCGTGATGACGATGTCGTTTTTCGCCAATCGCTTCGGCTGCGTCTCCCTCTTGGCTCCGTGATAAACCTCTACCGTGATCGAGTCGCGCTTGCAGCGATGCTTCACCTCGCCCGCCCATTGTGCCAGCAGGGACGCCGGGACGACGACCAAAGTGCCGCCCAAATGACCTGCGTGTATTTCGTTAAAATTAAAAAATAGTATTAATCCATTTCCCACAGTTTTAGCAAAAATATCGGATTGTTTTGGTGACGTACGTTGGCCTCGAGCGCTGTTCTTCCAGTCGTTCTCGTCCTCACTGTCTTCGCCATTTTTTACCCGGGTGATCGACGCCATGACGAGGGCGATCATCGTCAGCGTTTTTCCCAACCCCATCTCGTCGGCTGTCGGCAAAAAAAAAAGTAAAAAGGTAAAATCATTGATAGAAAAATTTCTGAAATTGAATAGAATTCTGAATAGATTCTTGAGTTCTTTTTTCTGAATTGAATTTCTGAATTTGAATTTCTTAATTGATTGAAACATTTATGAAATTGAATTGAATTCTGAATTGATTCTTGAGCTATTTTTTCTGAATTTAATATTTGAATTTGAATTTCCTCATTGATAGAAAAATTTGAAAAAATTCCGCGTTTTACCCAAAACACCGCCGCGCGGTTTCTCCTTCTCGCGCCACTGAAGCCAGGCGAGCGCGTGCTGCTGATGCGGCATCAGCGCGACTTTGAGACCCCGCGGATCCTTCGCCCTTTCGTTCTCCACCGGCCGCGCGACCAGAGACCCGTGAAGGTCCTTCAGACGCTCGACCGTCAGCGTCTGCTCGCGATCCAGCGTCGCCTGCGCCTTCTCACCGCGTTTACGGTCATCGTCGAGTTTCGGCATGAGAAAAGCCGGATCCATCTCGAAGCTGTTCTCCTTGAACAGCGATCGATCCTTCTTCACTGGGGGCCGGTGATTTTGGGGCCAGTATCCGAATACGTCTGTTCAGGAGGGAGGAAAAAATCAATTACGTTAATCGGTCGTTCCGCATCGAATCGGCTCGAATCATCGAAGCTCCGCTCGTACCGTACTCGTCGGGCGAATAATCCTCATCGTTGTCGTCGTCCTCGTCGCTCGGCGTTGGCGGCGACGAATAATCTTTCCACCTCGGATAGTCTTCGGGAAAACTGTCGACGCTCTCGTCGTCTTCGGTGTCGCTCGAAGCTTCTACCTTCGGTCCTCCGGGTCCTCCGATAACGCGGGGCGCGATCTCGACCTTCGAGGACGACATTCCGCTGCTTCCGTCTAGAAAAACGAATTTATTGTAAGCTGACATAAAAAAATAAAATTGTAACTGCATATTTTCAAATATTTGCGGATCAATTTATATAACGAAACGAAATATAACGAAATTCATATCAATTGTAAAGAAACGAAATAAATAAATAAATTTACCGAGTTTTTCCTTCTTTATTGGTTTGTCAGGCTTCTCCTGCTTTATCGGTTTCTCGGTTTGACTCTGCTGCACCGTCTTCTCGGTTTTCGCCGGCTGCGCGGGCAATTCATATTCCGGACTCGCCGCTCGTTTGGGCAGTGCGATTTTAGGGCTCAACTTTCGCTCCGCCGGTTCGGACTTGATTCTCTTGAGCGGGAAATCGTCGTCGGAATCGGAATCGGAACCGATCGGATACGCGATGCGTCGTTTCCGTTTTAGACGACGATAAAGCGTTCTTGCCGTTTCGTCAGCCGAATCGTTCTCCGTTGAAGACTCGTCAGCAGGTGTCTTATCTTCTTTCTTATCTTGCGACTCATCGTCCGATGAGTCGTGCATCACTTTAGTTTTTCTGCGATATCCGGTGACAGCATCTTCGTCTTCGTCCGAGTCTGAACAAAAAAAATTAGGAATACTGTAAAAAGCAGAGGAAATTATACAAAAAAACAAGTTGGAAGTCGACTCGTACCAGCTGCTTTCGGAATCTTCGACTCTTCGTCCTGCTTCTCCGTCACTGATAGTTCGGCGACAGTTTTTATCGTCTCCTCAAAGTCTCTTCTCTCCTCTGCCGATTTGCTGAAGAATTTTGATTGTATTAAATCATAAAAAAAATGAATCGTACAGATTGACAGAAAATTACTGATAAAAAAAATTCACCTGTGGCTAAGAACTAAGTCGGACTCATCGGTTTTCTTCGCCATCTTTACATCTTCCTCGTCGACCTTTTTGGCGATTATCTTCGCGATCTCTCGATCTTTATCATTGACTTTTTTGCCGATTTCCTTCGCGATCTCTGCATCCTCATTGTCGTCGGCCTTTTTACCGATTTTTTTTGCAGCCTCTCGATCCTCCTCGTCGACTTGTTTGCCGATTTTCTTCGCGGTCTCTCGATCCTCCTCGACGGCTGTTTCGCCGATTTTCTTGCCGATCTCCCGATTCTCCTTGGCATCATTCTCAGCGGATTTGTTTTCTTCGATCCCCAAATTCTCTTTGTTCTCGTTTTCGTCCAAAATCTTCGCGATCCGTCGATCCTCTTCGTAGCTATTGTCGGGCATCTCGATCTTGATGCGTTTTCGCGTTTGATCGTCGGCCGCGACGACCGCCTCTTCGGAATCCGTTTTGGGCGCGATGGATTTATACCGACGAATATATCGATAATAGCGGCTTTTCGCGCTCTTCGACATTTTGCTCGTGTCCATTGTCCCCGGTTTTTTTTTTTCGCTTCCGATCGCCGTTCGATGGATCAAACGCGAAGCGACGCAAGTCAATGACGAAAAAAAAAGTTCGAAAATATATTTCGAAGCTGCCGTGTCCGGCGTCGTTTTACCTTTTTTTCGCGTCTCTACATCCTTTGTCCCGCAGCTTTGGGCAAATTTCACAGAAATAAAATTGGTCTGCGGGTTCAGTCGTGCGTTCACGAATCGGAAATGCCGGGGAAATGAGCGGCGCGCGCCGCGATTGTCTTTTGTTCGAGTTTTCCGACCAGTCTGTACAGGTTCCTTGCGCGGCGATTGGCGCTGAAGGTGATTGGTCGTCGCGGCTGCGAAAGCTGCGCGCGCAACTTGAGTCACGTGACGCGCGGGAAATTCAAATTTATACTCTCGTGGCTTCGTACTTACGATTGCAATCGATTGGAATTGGGTCACTTCCGATGTCGAAGGCAGCTTCATCGATGTTATAGATCTGAAGAACTGTTTTTTTTCCTTCAGCCGATTCATGGAACGCCAACAATAATGTATCTCTGCGCGTCGTTCGATTGGATGGAAATTGGCGGGTTTTACGAAAATGCATTTGTGCACAGTTTTGTGATTTTCAAAAAGTTCTCCATTTCGTACAGAGAAGGTACATCAAACGTCCGCACGAATTATAACGTCATGGTTATCCTTAAATTAAATTAATCCCTCTAATGGACGTCCAGGGATATATTTCGCGTCAGACCGAACCCTTAAAATTACTTATAAATCGTCACCTCTGCGGCTAATCGGTCTATATACCATCGATGGATTTATTTGTATTTACACTAAAAACAGGGGACACTCTCATCGTGAAGTTTTTCATTGTTTATTATATATATATATGATGACGGCAGCGACGATTCGTGAGGTACTGAAATATATGTGTATGTACATTGACGTAGTGGTGATAACGGCTAATATGTACAAGTACATCGAATCATATAAATGTTGAATATTTTTCCTCGTACTCTTAAAGTTATTAATTTAATCAATTCATAACGTTGTTGTACCGTCTTGATGTGAAGCGATCATTTTTTTTTCATTTAATAAATGGTTTTCATTTTTTTGTCGTCTTTATAATCGAACAATCTCGTGGCTCACCGACTTTCAAAATAGTATTTATACTGTTTTGGCACAAGTTCACCGGAGACAAAAAGGGGGGTTTCGCGTGGGGGGGAGGGCAGGAAATTTGATGCGAACATTTGATCGACATTTCTCCTTCTCTCGTTGCGCAAGAATCATTAAGAACGAATCACACAAATTTGTCGCAGCTACAAAAAACGCAGAGAAACGCAAATACGCAAGTAGCAAATTTCCGCATCTGCGAGCGTTTTGCGTTACTTTTTTTTTATCTACAGCTGATATGTAATAATCAATCGCGACTCGATCGGGATCGCCCGAGCGATTGATCGAAATTAACGAGAGTTACGTTGAGACGCCTTGCGATGCGCTAATTAATTAACAAATGTCGAACCGCAACGGCGATGCTCGATCGGCGGGGATGAAAATTATACAAAGAAACCCAGCGGGACGGCGGATACAGCGGTAAATTTTACGGCGTCGCTTATTTATATATTACAGGATTCTCTCTCGGTTTATTCGCTCGAGGGAAATAAAAAAATTTCTCTGGCCCGATCGCAACGAGTGTCGATTCAACGGCTAGCAGTCATTTTATATTCGGCAATGGTGCATCACTAGATCACTCCTCGCGTTACTTCAATGTTCGTTTTGTCTGTCTGTGTTCGTTTCACTCACACCAATTCTCGCTGTCACTCGCATACACAAATCTCGTTACATTTTAATTCACGTCCACGCGCCTTATATCCGAGAAAGTAAGGAAGAAGAAAGAAAGGAAAGGAAAAAAGAAAAACGATAAAAATTCATAGAATTTTTTGTTCTCCATAGAAACAATAAATAATCGCGTTAGTGGGTTTCGGGGGCACATTCATGACGATAAACGAAAAGAGTAGAAGAAGGAAGGCAAAAATTCATCATTCGTCACGAGGGGGGAAAAATGATAAATCCTTATATTTATCATTTTACGCGTAAATATATCGTTACATATCTATATTTAAAAATGTTTAACTACGCAATTCACGATTATTTTACACAGAATTTGTTATTCTATCTTGACAATGACTCAAGGTCGATTAAGTAACTCTGTTAATGGACACGGACATTCCAGTTCATTTTTTTTAATAACTCTTTGTTTTTTTTATACTTATTTTGTTTTTCGTTTGTTTGCTCTGTTCACTATTTTTTTTCGCGTGAACCGTCGGGTGGGAGGATCTTTTCCTGTTACAATCGTCGGGATCGAGACGGGAATTAAGGGGAGAAAATAAGAGAAAGAAGGAAGAAGAAAAAAAAACGGAGAAAAGGATAACAACGTCATCGATCGATGTATATACGCCGCGTCTAGAATAATGTCAAGGTTGAAACGGTATAAAAATCTAAACTGACCTTAACGTGTACTAAAAACGGGTGAGTTGCCGTTTACGCGCGCGCGCGCGTTGGGGGAGGGAGGGGGGAGCGACACTTGTTGACTATCGGGACGCGGCATTTTTTTTTTCTTCCAACGAGACATCCTTGATCATCGACCGATCGTTGGACACGTTCCGTTCGCGAATCGCATCGATAAAAATAAATTGATCTCTCTCTCTCGCTCTCTTTCTTTCCCTTTTAACCCTCAAGCTGCTCTGTTTCTCTTCCTCGTTTTATTTTTTAATTCCTTTTAGACAAACGACGCGCCCAACGAAGTCTCCCGATAGATCATTGAATCAAAGTATCGCTAAGTACATCGAGCGCGCGTCAAACGTTCGCCCTCGTACGATTAAAGGGGCTCCCACGGGAATTGCACGATCCCAGTTGATCCCCTGGAAGAGACGCGGATCGGAGAATATAAGTATATCTCACCGAAAGGTACAATAAATAAAAAAATAATAATAAAAAAAAAAGAAGAAATCGATAAATCCTCGGAGATTCGCGAATTTCACTCGCGGCATTATTCTTCCCAAAGAAAGAAAAAAAAAACGTGCTTTTCATCTTGAAGAAAAAAAAACATGCTATTTTTTCTCATCTCGCGGCTGCGTCGCTTTCGATTCGCGCGTCGTCGCCTTGTCCAAAAAAACATCATCCGTTCGCGTTGAAAAATCGTCGCGAACCTCTGAACCTTCTCTCCTTTGGCTTCGTTCGTTCGAGGAAAAAAAGTCACCACGGGAAGATCGGCACCGAGACCGGCCAGGAGTAACCCGTCCGCGTCTCGACGACCGCGCGCGGAAATCTCGCGACCCTCGTCATTCCCCCCGCGCGTCCCTCACGACCGGAAAACTCCCCGAATTCTCCGATTACGAAGCGCGTCGGCGGCCGCGAGTCGCGCGATTCCCGCGCGAAAACCTCGCAACGAGCCGGGCCGGCGTCTCGCGCGCGCGCGTCCGGCTGCCCGCGCGCGCGCGACTCCTACACCCGGACCTCGGCGTCCGCGGCGTCGCCCTTGCACGAGCGCGGCATCCGAAAGATCGTCTGCTTCTTGTTGATCCTCGTCCAGCTGCAGACGGGCGCGGGGACGGGCGGAAAGTTTTGCTATACCGATATTTCATAATTCATATCGTAGACGCTCGCGCGATCGGGCGTCGGCGTCGTGGGCCTCTGGGATCGCGGATCGCCACCTCCACCGCCGCCTCCGCTGCCAATGGGCACCATCTCCATCGAATCAGTCATTTCCAGAGCTCTTACAAACGACATTGGCCGTCTTCTGCCGTCACCGCTCGTCGGCGTCGTCGGCGTCGCCATCGTCGCCTTTCTCCTCACTTGCGGCGACTGCTGATGCGACTGATGCTGCTGATGCTGCTGCTGCTGTTGCTGTTGCTGCTGCTGCTGTTGTTGTTGCTGCTGATGCTGCGGAGGGAAGACCGGAACGCCGCCTCGCGACGCCGGATGATAAGCCGCTCGCGTCGGATTTCCGTAAGGCTGCTGCGTCGGACTCGTCGGATTCGAGCGATAGTAGTCGTATGAAGCTGCGACCCCTCTTTGCTGGCCGTGATTTTGACTCATCATCTGATTATTGCCCTGGACCATCGCGCCTCCGGGATAGCCGCTCGGCGAGCTGTCCTTCCACATGTAGACGCCGCGCTGCGGCGAACCCGCGAGCTCGCGAATATTGTCGACGGTGTTGTTGGTCCGCGAGTACGGATGCTCGTTGCCCTGGCGCACGAGTTCGCTCTCCGAGAGGAAACGTCTCTGTGGACTGTAACCCGCGGCGCCGCCGGGCCCGACGACCGCACCCGACGTGTTGTTGCGATGCTGCACGTCGTAGTACGTCGGCGCCTCGGCGACGCCGATAAAGTCGGGCCGACGTACCTGCGTCGGCGTGCCTGGATTCGATCTGCAAACAGAAATCAAATAATGTCAAGCTGATTACGATCTTGCGCTTCGCGGGACGAAAAATCATTTTTTTTTGGGAATAACCGCGAGAGGAAAAATCGCAGTTATTATCAAAAGGACAATGCGCGGCGGTACAGTGAATATATAATATGTATATATGTCTGCAGATATATTTATATATCGATATATATATGCGAGTGCTGAGCATTGTAGCCATACAAATACGGCTCTGGCGAGACATACAGGAGAGAGCAGCGCGCGTCATTCCTGTTAAAAACATTAGCGTTCTATCGAAGTAAAGACGCAAACAAAGTAGCGAACCTAAGAAATACTTGTGTGTGCTTTGTGTGTGTGTACGTGTTTTTTTTTTTGGTTTTTTTAAGTGTGTCTGGAAATATAACGTGTATTTGTATGCGACAAAGCATAATCGTAAACTACGGTACGTCCTCGTGGGATCAAGTTCGTGTTTACCTGCAGTAGGTCGCAACATGTCGTCAGAGAGCAGCTCCTTGCAGTTACCACCTCCTGCAGTGGGACACAAACTTATCTATATACCATACATCTCTCTCTTCGTTTCTTTTTTTTTTTTCTTAGTCACGTGCAAATAAAATCTAATCCCCCATCTAAGTTGCACCGACGACGAACTACGATCGCGGTGATATCTTTTCTCTATTTTTTCCGGGCTGATTTTTTTTTTCTTTTTTTTTATATCGCGAACGAGAATCGTGTGCTGATAATGATTAATGAGCTGTGACGGTGCTACGATGATGCTTGGTGACGATGGAAAATGATAATGAATGAAAAAGTAAATGGTTCGTGTAGCGACGATTTCGCGGATTTTTTTTTTACTCGTTGCGTCGTGAATGAAAAATGCGTATTGATGATGAGATGACAGTGCTGAGTTGTGACGGTGAGCAGTGACGATGAGGAAGTGAACGAAAAAAAAAATGAAAAAACATTTTTTTTCAGTTTTGTGATCGTGAACGGTGAATCGTGTCTGCGAATAATTTGCTCGGTGCTTTTCTCGTTTATCGAGCGGACTCTCTCCGTAAGTTTTGCGTTTGGACTCTGCGAAACTGGCGATGATTTTCGATACATCATCAATAATAGTATTTTTTTATTTTTAACTCGCTTTTCGCATAAATAATGAAAATATTCGTCGAAAATTCGCGAGCTGCGGAGAGTCCGAGGCGTGGGCGAAGCGTGAAAGGCCGAGAGTGCCCTCGATTGTATTCAAATCGATGTGTATCGTGCGATATCCGTGTCGGTCGATGACCGTACGTCGAAGAAGGCCAAATCTCGTGTATTAAAATATCACAAAAAAAAACCTCGCTCAATTTTGTTATTTTTTTCCTGCGTCGTTATCATTGTAATCGTCGTTGCACGGTGCGCGGGTTAACGACGGGACTTCCGTGCGCCACGTACCTGCGTATAGGACTGGAAATGGCAAGTGGCGTTGGCACGCCTATAGCTTTGATGCGTTGCTGCATCGTCGGGCTGGCACCGCCCTGACCCTGACTCCTTTGAGGTCCGCCGGCTGGCGAGCCCGACGCCTCGGGCGACAGCGGATCGGGCGTGTGACTGCGAGAACCGTTCATACCCCTGTTGAAGAAAATTTTATGCATTTTAGCGTTGATTACCAAATTATTATAACGTTACAAAGTCCTCAGAAAAAAACAATCTATCGCAGAAGGAATTTAAGGGTATATGAAACACCGACAGTCGAAAGTCCTCGGAACAGCTTTTTGTCGCGAATTAGTACCAAATCGAAGTGAAAATAAAAACACAGATGCCAGTAATGCGAATCTTGGGAATGAATTAGTCAGAATTTTGATTTAAAAAAAAATTGCAGATTGATTACCCCAGCATTTTTTTTTTTTTTTTGCAAAATTCGAAATGCTGACTAATTCATTCCCGAAATTCATATTACTAGTGACAGTATTTCAATTTTCACTCCGATCCGTTCATAATTCGCGACAAAAAGCTGTTCCAAACTTTTGAGATGCGCGTCGGTATTTCAAATCGCTTTAATCATAAAGATTTGTAATTCAATTTAATGATAAAAACCGGTAAACTGACCTTGGCCTGGGATGCGGGCTACCGCGGGGATAGTGAATCGGATGACGATGCTGCGGCGGCAGCGGATGCCTCGGAGACTCGTTGTTCTCCACAGGCGGCAGGAAAAAGTTGCTCTTCGATCCGTGTCTCTGGAGCGGCGGGGGCGTCGGCTCGCAATCGGCAGACTGCGAGGCCGTTGGTTCCATGTCCGTGTCCGAACCCTCGCGCACCGCGACCATCTGCAAGCGGCAAAAATCATCCTTTGAGCGATCTTCGGTTGGAATTCACACCCCGCACGTTTATTTAACGAAAACGACAACGACAAAAAATCATCGAGACAATCATCGCAACGTACGAGTTAAAACGGGGCCGGCGATGGTTAACAGTGGGGAACCGGAAATTGGACGGGGAAAGGAGGATCGTGTCGGTCAATAGCGCCTTCCGGCCGAGCCTCGAGCTCCTCTGCTCGGCGCACGAACATCGGCGAAGCTGTCGTCGCTCGACGTGTAGATCGAATAGGAATCCTACAGCGAATATTTTTTTTTTGGATTGCGAACGACAATTTTTCAGTCGCTTACGACTGGTCTACGTTCTTTCTACGCTCCACTAATTCCATACTTGACACACTAGGCGGACGGTAGTAATTACATGCAAATTTCGTTCAACAGGCTCGTTCCGAATAAATAATCGGCACGATCGCTGGTTCGCAGCTGGAAGGTGACCTGAAATCGAGGCCTCAGGCGGACGGAAACGCGCGCGGGTCAAAGTCCAAAGCCGCGAACGAGCGAGCGTTCGATTTTTTATCTCGTGCAAACTGCTACGGCAGGCGGATTATCAGTCACAGAAGTCGGTAGAGAAGCGGAGAACAGTACCTCAGTGATAAAGGGCAACCTCGAGAACGAGTAGGAAAAAGCGTGCGCGGTTGGTCGAGAGAGAAGTTTGGAGATCGCGATTTTTTTTTACGTTGATAGACAAATTACGGAAAAAAAGAGAAAAATAAAATTCGAGCGGCCGCGGATCCAATCAGACGCGGCCAGAGTTAGAACCAAGGACAGAGACGCGAGTGTTAGCAACGTGGAAAAAAAAGGTTTTAAAGAAGAAACGAGCAAAGTCGCGCTAGCTCTTACCTTATTGTAAGCATTTGAACTGGCATTTCTAACACCGTTGCTGCTATCGATGTAGGTTTTTACCTGGTTCTCAATCGTCGATATCTCGGTTGTGCAAGCGGCCTTTTGCTTTTTCGTATACTTATCCGGGTCGATAAAACTGCAAATCGATCGTAAAGAGCGTTCGTCACGATAGTCGAAATTAACATAGGTCGCGTTCTTTTTTTTTTGTTTTTTTTTTTACCTCGGGTATTGCGGTCCAAAATACGTGTAGAGGTAATTGTGGAAGCATCCTCGAGAGAAGGGATTGAAGCCCGTGTTGAACTTGCCGGTGACCTGTTCGTTCGTGGTGCGTCCGCGGATAACGAGCACCATGTGAAAACCCGACAGTCCGAGCACTGGAATAATCAAAAGTATAACCACGCCCATCAGCGCCATTCTGTGTCAATGTTAAGGACAAAAATCGTTCGCAATCGTTGGGAAAACAAAAGTAATGTTTTTTTTTTGCGCCGAAAATAATCAGCAGTGTCAGATAAGGATACGCGACGGTCGTCTCGATCTCCCCGAGCTGCTGTTTGTGCTCCAGCACATAATACAGACACAGGCCGAAGATGCTCAGCATGTGGCAGCTCAGCGACAGAAGGAAGCAGAAGAAGAATCTGTAGTTTCTCCTGCCGATACAATTGTTCACCCACGGGCAGTGGTGGTCGAACGTCTGAAAGACGGAAACAATCACATTGAAACACCGAATACTGGGGAAAAAAGATACAACAGTCAAACCGGACAATTTAATTTCCTCTCACGGTGAAATCCAACAACATATATGTTTCACATACCTCCGCACAGCACCAACAGATTTTTTTTGGTTTCAAGTGCCAGAAAAAATTATAAAAATAAACCAGATGCTACAATAGTCGCTTTGCTTACCTCTATGCAATGATCGCAGACGCTGCAGTGAGAACATCGCGGCGGCCTGTAGAACTTGCACGTGACACACCATTTCATGCGCAGCGTCTGTCCCTTAATGTCTATGTTCTTGAACAGCGGCGCCCTAAAATCGTCCTCTCGATCTTCGTCCGAGGGTGCTACAAAAAAACATATTATAAGACAAATTATACACAAAATTGTATATTTTCTGCCCAAAGAGCCACACACCTTTGGGTATGATGCCCGGATCCATAAAAGTGGCCAGCGTAAAGTTGGCCAGCACGAAGAACGACACGACACCCTGGAGCGCCGGCACCCAGGGCCATCGAGAGATGTAATACTGGCATCTGCAGAAATCATACAAAAAATTGTTTATTCATCCTCATTCCATTCACCATGAACGTCGCGCACCTCGCGCGCGGCGATTGGCCCGCGGGGCCCCTAAAAACGCGTCTCCCGTGTTGGGCGAATCAGTGCCCCGCGGACGATTCGCTTAGCGTTCGGCCGACCTCGTCCGGATCCAACAGGCGTCGCGCCGCGCCCGGACGTGACTTACGGATAGTAGAAATAGAGGGTGGTGCTGCTGAGGAGGAGCGTCCAGGCGAATGTGGCCGGGAAATACCTCGTCTTGATATTGCATCCCGGCATTATGTTGCCTGGCCGCGCGCGCCCTACGCGCGTCCCTCCGTCGGATTCCTTCCGTCCCCTTCGGGTCAGACACACCGCCGACGACGACGACGACACCGGACACCCCGACCACGACCCGACCGTGCCCCGAAGATTTTTAATCCAGCACGAGATTTCTGCTACGAGAAAACATGGCCGCGTCCATTGATACTGGGGGGGCCTGCGCCGTTTGCGATTGGCGGCGGCAGCGGCGGCGGCAGCAGCGACGACTCGCTACTGCGGTGATCGTCTCGCATCGTCGTCGTCGTCGCGACGTCGCTCGTACGTCCGCGCGTACCCCGCGCCTTTCATAACACGCGCTGCTGCTGCTCGCGTCACTTGAGCGAAAACATTCGCAATGGAATTAATATTCAATCGCGATCGCGCGCGGCTCCGAATGAAGCTGATGGGTGCTGCTGCACGCGCGCGCACACGACACACTGCACGTCACTTGCGGGCACAACAACTCGGTGCATACATGCACATCGCGATGTTAGTTATGTTTATGACCGACGAGGGCGCTGATGATGGTTGCGTGGAGAGGGGGAACCCCCTCCCCAGCCGAATTTTCGCGAACGTGCGTTCGGGAAAATTGAGGTGGAGCGACTTTATCGACTGAGGTAGGGCAGAGATTATTTTGATTTATTTCATTTATTTATTTAGCCATTAGGCAGCAGAGAGTATGATTTAGGCATTATTTATTTTATACAATATAGGCATTAGGAGTTTTCTTCCTTGCCGGCGGGTAAGACAGTGCTGTCGGTAAAGAAGATTTGGGTCTCCGCGTTACCGACAGAGCTCTGCGCACGTGGATGAAGAACCGAATTGCAGGGTTTGCGATCTGTGTCTCGTGGTTTGTGGCAGCGAAATTGAAAATTCTCGTGCGCGGTCCTCTGCCGAACACATGGCTCTATTTACCTCGCGGAAATAGGCTAATTGTCAATGTTTGTCACTCGATTATGCGAAGATGTCGCGACTGATTGTGAAAAATTTGCCCAAAAGCGTGAGTCACGTGTGACGAATTGTTATTACTGTCGTTATTGTATTGTTACTAATTTTCGGAAATTGTGGTTTCCGAATGCTCAGGTCACCGATACGAGGCTGAAGGAGCTTTTCAGTGAGAAAGGAATCGTCACCGATGTGCAGCTCAAGTACACGAAGGATGGAAAGTTTCGAAGATTCGCCTTCGTCGGCTTCAAAACCGAGGAACAGGCAAAGGCGGCGATTGAGTATTTTGACAAAAGTTGTATTGACACCTCGAAGATCTCCGTCGAAGCCTGCGCTGGCTTAGGTAATTTTATTTCAATTTTAGCTGTGGTCGCCTTTGATTAAATTCCGAGGAATTAGCTAATTTCTTTTTGGTTTGACTTCAGGCGACGCCTCGAAACCAAAATCGTGGAGCAAATACGCAGCCGACAGTTCGGCTCATGAAAAGTTGCTGAAGAAGGATAACGTAGAGAAGGATCCGAAGGAGGAGAAGACGCCAAAGGAGAAAACAAAGAAGGAAAAGAAAAAGGAGAAGAAGGAGAAGGAGAATGCAAAAATTGCTGAGGCTTTGGCAAAGGTTCGTCATTTTTTAAAATATAAACACTCGTTTATTTAGATTTCTTTGATAAACAGTTATAGATGGATTTTTCTTACAGCACAAAGATGATCCACTGTTCAGCGAATTTCTCGAGAGCCATGCGGGAGCAAAGGCGAAGATGGTTTGGGACAACGACGAAGCCAAATTCGCCGCGAAGTCGGAAAAAACTGAAGATGACGAGGATCGCGAGAATTCTGAGAAATCCGCGGACGAAGCTGACTCCGGCGACGACGAAAACGACGACGATGAGGAGGAAACTGAGAAGAAGGAAAAAATAGCAGACAAAAAGGTCTCCGATCTGGAATATATGGAAGCGCTGAAGAAAAGGAAAGAAGCCGCCAAGGCGAAAAAAATCGCGGAAAAAGTTGGCCACGGCCCAACAAAATTCTTCACCGTCAAAGTCCGAGGATTGGGCTACAATCACAAAAAGAAGCACCTCAAGCAATTTTTCCATCCACTCAAACCAAAGTCCATAAGAGTCCCGCAGAAGATAAAGGGAATCGCTTACGTTGGCTTCAAGTCCGAGAGGCATATGAATCAGGCGTTGAACAAGAACAAAAGTTTTCTCGGTAACTATTCAATGACGAAGCGATGTACATTTTCAATTTGTCGCTAATTTGAACCATTTTCAGAGGGGAAAAGACTGCTGGTCACAAAATACGAAGGAAAAGAGGAAGTCGAAGCTGCGAAGGACGTGGAAAATAATAACACTGATCCACGGTGGAAAAAGCAAGAGGATGCCCTTCAAAACGAAGAAAGCATTGCAGAGTCCGGCAGAATGTTTGTCCGAAACTTATCTTATACAACAACGGAAGACGATCTTAGAAATCTTTTTGAAAAATACGGTACGATTTATTTTTTTATTTTATTTCGTACAATTTAACAAACGATTTTTGTTGCAATTACGAAATTTCGCATTCAGGTCCTCTGGCGGAGGTGAATTTACCTATCGACAAGACGACGAGGAAACCGAAGGGATTCGGCACAATAACATTTATGATGCCCGAACACGCAGCGCGAGCTTATTCGGAGTTGGACGGTTCGATTCTGGACGGTCGGATGCTTCATTTGCTTCCTGGGAAGGCGAAACCTTCGGCAACGGATTTGCTGGATCAAGGTGCGAATATTTTTTATATTTGTAGAATTCGATTTAATATTTGTATAATTATTAAATATAATTTGTATAAAAGGATAATCGGCGAAAAAAAAAATTCAGGCTACACATTAATGACACAAATTTTACAGAGGGTCTCAATTACAAACAAAAAAAGGAATTGGAGAAGAAGGCGACCGCCGGCTCTTCGCACAACTGGAACACCCTTTTCCTCGGCCAAAACGCGGTCGTCGACGCGATAGCGTCCGCTTACAACACGACGAAGGACAAGGTACGTTTTGCCGAACGAAAACTTTCGGAAAACGAATTAATAAAATATTGGCTATAGGTTTTGGAAGACGGCGGCAAAGGTACGAGCGTTGCTGTGCGATTGGCTCTCGGTGAGACTCAATTGGTCGAAGAAACGCGAAAATTCCTGGAGGAAAATGGCGTTCGTTTGGACGCGTTTAATCAGGCGCCCGACAAAAGATCGAAGAACGTAATACTCGCCAAGAATCTTCCGGCGCAGACGGAAGCCAAGGAAATAAGAGAAAAATTTGCACCGTTTGGCGAATTGGGTCGCGTGGTGATGCCGCCTTCGGGAATCACCGGTAAAATTTTCGATCGCATATATTACTTTTTTATCCCATCGATAATTAATGCGACAGCCTTGTAATGATTTTTTACAATTTTTCTATGGCAGCTCTCGTGGAATTCCTGGAGCCTTCGGAAGCTCGAAAGGCGTTCCTGAAACTCGCTTACACAAAATTCAAGCATCTGCCTCTCTATCTGGAATGGGCGCCGGACAACACGTTCACCGAAGCAGCGAAAAAACCGGATCCGGCTTGGAAAAAAGTGGAAAAGACCGGTGTTATCGAAAACAAGGAGAACGAAGTCAAGCCGATGAACGCAAAGGACGACGAGGACGACGAGGAGGACGACGAGGAACCTGAACCCGACACAACTCTCTTCGTGAAAAACCTGAATTTCCATACCACCGAAGAAGCATTGAAAAAGGTAACAATTTAAAAAAATAATTTCTACTCAGAATTATAAAAAACATTGCCTTTTCAGTACTTCTCGAAATGCGGAAAGTTGCACTACGCTACGATCGCCACGAAAAAGGACCCCAACAATCCGGGGCAAAAATTGTCGATGGGTTACGGATTCGTCAGATACAAATACAAATCGGACACCGATCGCGCTCTGAAAGAATTACAAATGACGGTGCTGGACGAAAAAACCTTGGAACTGAAGAGATCGGAGCGAACTTTGGGGTTGGTACTTTCTTAAATTTCCAACATTTCAATTTACTTTTTTTGCGGTGAAAAAAAAAATCGTATTTTCCAGAACCGATGTGGTAACGGCGAAGAAGACGTCGAAAGTGACTCCGCAAACGGGAACGAAGATACTGATAAAAAATATTCCCTTCCAAGCGAACGTCAATGAGATAACCGAGCTGTTCAAGTGAGCGAAAAAATTCCCCAGCATAAAAAAAGCGATTAAAAAAAATGGTGATTTTAACGGAATTAATTTCAGAGCTTTCGGTGAGTTGAAGGCAGTGAGATTACCGAAGAAATTGGTGGGAGTCGAGAAGCATCGAGGTTTCTGCTTTGTCGAGTATTACACGAAAAGCGAGGCTAAGGTACACAGTAATTAAATTCTTTATCCCCGAAAATAATCTCTGGGCGCATAAAAACGATTAACAAAAATTCCCGATGGTTATTTTCAGCGAGCGTTCAAGGCTCTGTGTCAAAGTACCCATTTGTACGGCCGAAGACTGGTGCTCGAATGGGCCCAGGCCGAGGAGGACGTGGACGACATTAGAAAGCGAACAGCAAAACATTTTCACCAAGGTAGTCGCGAATTCCAATCGCCTGCACCGTCATTTGCCATTCAAAACGATCCGCGTGTCTCTATCCTTTCTGTTTCTCCATTTCAGACGATTCCGGCGGCAAGAGAAGCAAAAAGGCGACTCTCGACCCCGAAAGCGTTGGGCTCGCCGCGGAATAAATGTCTCCCCGAAAATAACCATCCGGTCCTACGGAATTCGGAGGTTTCCCCAAGTTTACAAAATAAGAACGTCGGAAATCTCTGCGATTCTTGTCGACGTCCAACAGACAATTCTGAAGATATTTTTCTTCATCGCCGATGTAAATAGATCCACGTGTCGAGTGAGTTCGACCATAAACGTATTTCACATGGATAAAATGCGCTTTTTTTTTGAACCACCTTCGCGAATTCGGTGCGAAAATTATAATAGCGACCGGATCTGCAATTGATAGACGTCCAACAACTTTCCGATCGATCTCCGCCACTTTCGACTTCGCATCACGTTCCGCGGGCGACTCTTTCCCTGGATTATTCTCCGTCGAAAATGACTCGAGGCGAGCGGCCGACGGTAATCGCATGTAACTGGGGTTCGACTCCCCCGTTCGTTTCTCGGACGCCAAAGCGTCTTTATTCTTACGCGCGCGATCGGAATTGCTGCCTACACAGTAAACGTCAGCTCGATCGCGGCTCATATTAGATATTAAATATTTATAACTCGAATACAACCGACGGGTAATTAGCTTACGACTCGTTCGCGATTTAATGAATGCATAAAGCGTGTAAATCTGTGTTGAATGAACCGACTGGAGCTCCTCTGGCCTTTATCACCCAGCAGCCTATTGAAGCGGCATTATCGGTAAACTATTTTTATCCTCCAGCGCAATTCAAATGAATTTTCTCAAAGCCAAACTTTCTAATTCTCCGGCTTTTTATCTTTCAGTCTGTCAGCGGTAAATTGACTCTTCAAATTGACTCGAGGATGCGGAATGGATTTTCAGTGTAACGAGTAATCGTCGGCTATCAAGTGTTGCGACAAAAATCGTGCGCCGCAGTAGCCAACAATTTTACGGCGAAATAATTACTCAATCGACTGCGAGGTTTCTGCTATTCATTACTAAAAACATCTCTCGCAAACGACTAAAAAAACCGCAGCAAAATTGGTGAATATTATTTTTATTCATTTTTAATATAAATAAATTAACAGTATAATAATTTTTTATTCTTATGTATCCTATAAATTATAATTTTTATTAGTTTTCGACGATGAACAATTGGCTTATACTGCCAAATGTCAATCGATCAGAGTTCTTCAGCCTTTTTAATTATAATTTTATTTAATTCAAACTTTTTTAATCGCTTTTTCAGTCCGATTTCTGCTCAGCGAAGATCCGCGTTTGCATCGAGACCGTCTACCGATCCGATCTCGCCGACTTCTCGATCGGCATCGAATATTCTTCCCGGAGTCCTCGGCTGGCGACGCGCGGGTGCGTTACACCTGCGCAGTTGCATTCCGGTCGACGCGCCGTGTACGTGACGTCGATCGTGCGAGACTGACCGGCCGGCGTCTTTGCCTCGGCGCCAGCAAAGGGAAGAAATGCGCCTGTGTGTATATACCTTTCACCTCTGAGTCTCCCCTTCCACACCCCCCTGGATTCGTGCTCGCGGGTCCATCGCGAGGGAATGGAGAACGTGCGGCGTTCTCCACCTCCCATGTAGACCCCGGGACCGTTTGGTGGGGCTGCATGGGAGGCGGTGAACGCGCCTCGCGATGGTCACCCATGAAAGTAACAGTGCCGTGCAGCACCTTCGAGAACGCGCGACTCGGCCCGTCGGCTCCGGTCGGAACATTCGCTTTTGCCTCGCGAATCAACGCTTTTTACACTAACTTTCGTTCAATTAATTTTATAAAAGTAGAATTCGAACAGTTTAATGACTGATTTTTTTATTGAATTAAATTGAATAGGCAGTTACTATTGTTATTGCTATTGTTAAAAAATAAGGGTTCGACGATTTGTTAGAATAGAGTGAGGTGAACGGTGCTCTTTGCACGGATCCAGGATGCGCGCAACCTGAAAGGTCAGACCGACCTGACGACAGGCTGCTCGCCGAGTGTCGAACGGCTGCAGATAGAAAGGCTTTTTCTGCCTGAATATAATTTCGACCATGGATTGGGTAAGGATTTTTTTTATTGCTCGGTACATTTTTTTGAGGTTTTCGAATTTTGGAATTTCTCGCGAATTTATTTTGTCGGTTGTTATATTTCATCTGAAAAAAAAAAAAATGTTTAAAAAGGCGTACATTCTGATGACCCTAAAATCGGCGGCAAAAGTCGTTCCCCGCAAAAAAAAAATTGTATAAAAAATGGACTGCTGACCCTAAAATCGACGGCAAAAGTAGTTTCGCGCAATCTCCGCGAGAAACCGAATGTTGCGCGCGCCGTTCGTAGAGAGCGAGTCTCGCGAGGTTTTACTTTTCGCGAGCCGGAGCGCACGCGATGCAACGCTCGCTGGGTCGCCGACGAAACTTTCCGCGCAGCCTCGAAGGACGAGCAGCACTCGTTCAGGCCGCTCGCGGGATATCGCGCAACGGACCTTTTGTCTCTCCGTAACACGAGCCTCATAATCGCCGGAACAGTCGACGGTGATCTCATTTTTCTCGCGAAAATCCCGACGCGAATTCCAGCGAGATTTTTCCGGAGCGAGAGAGTCGATATATCCGACGCGTCGCGTAACGCGATTTTATAACACCGGTCCGGTCGCGATTGGCTCTCGAGCCACTGACCTATTACAGTGGCTCCTTTCGGATCTACGGAACCGCAAAATAATAGAAATGTGACAATTCAATATTTAAAAAAAATTAAGCAATGATCTCAAAGTAAGCGGCTTCGTATTGGCAAAAAAAGAAATTACCCTAAAAATAATGCAGATGCAACTCTGAGACTCGTTTTCGAACCGAATCATAAACCGCAAACCTTTGAATAACCGAGAAGCAATTTTTAGCGAGAGACGCGCATGCGCGGCGACGATAATTCGATTACGAAATTTCCCGCCGTCTGCGGAGGGCGAGGAGGGGGGAGGGGGGGGGGGAGGAAAATGGTCGGGGATCGCCTCCGATAAAAATCCGGGGGATTCCGCATGCGCCGGATTCGCTATATAAATCCACTCGATGCGCGTTTTATACGACAGTAGTTGTTATTATTATTATTATATGGCCGCGTGTATCGCGTGGTTTATTATTATTCATCAGCTCTCACTTCGGCGTCGCTCGATCGTCTCCGGCGAACGCGTGCAAACGGAATAATTATAATAATTCGCGCGTCATCGAATTTCTCTTATTTTTTATTCTCGTGAAATTTACGAACGCGCACGATCGTCGCTTCCGGCGACGCTGCGCGCGCAGCTACCGATCGGCGCGGATGTCCCGCGGTGGTCGACTCGCGGCCGGAGGTCTGCGATTTTCGCTTCACCGCGCGATAATCACAGCTGCAGACGGGAGATCGCTTGTCTCGATTTTTTTGCGGCGTCCTTGAAGATAATCAGCAAGTCCTACTTTTCGCAAAGTGGCAACAGCTGAGCGCGGGAATTTTAAATGTTAATAAAAAATACATTTAACTCTTATAAATGGGATTCAAATAGCAAGATTTGCCTTATTAGGTAGTTGATAGAACGAAAAATGCCCGAAGCGTCCATCCGACTCGTCGTTCAGTCGCTGAATTAGCGCGAGTCTCGCGAAATTGAAGATAATCGCAATTTCGCAAAGCGGCAAGAGTTGAGCGCGGGAATTTTAAATATTAATAAAAAATACATTCAATTCTTATAAATGGGATTTAAGTAGCAAGATTTGCCTTATTAGGTAGTTGATAGAACGAAAAATGCCCGAAGCGTCCATTCGCCTCTTCGATCAGTCGCTGAATTAGCGCAAGTCTCGCGAAATTGAAGATAATCGCAAGTCCCACTTTTCGCAAAGTGGTAACAGTTGAACGCGGGAATTCTGAATATTAAGAAAAAATACATTCAATTCTTATAAATGGGAGTCAAGTAGCAAAATTTGCCTTATTAGGTAGTTGATAGAATAAAAAATGCCTGGGGCGTTCATCTGACTCGTCGCTCAGTCGCTGAATTAGCGCGAGTCTCGCGAAATTGAAGATTATCGCAAGTCCCACTTTTCGCAAAGAGGCAACAGCCGAGCGCGGGAATTCTGAATATTAATAAAAAATACATTTAATTCTTATAAATGGGATTCAAGTGGCGAAATTTGCTTTATTAGGAAACCGATAGAACGAAAAATGCCCGCGGCGTCCATCCGACTCGTCGTTCAGTCGCTGAATTAGCGCGAGTCTCGCGAAATTGGAGATAATCGCAAGTCCCACTTTTCGCAAATTCGCAACAGCTGAGCGCGGGAATTTTAAATATTAATAAAAAAAATACATTTAATTCTTATAAATGGGATTCAAATAGAAAGATTTGCTGCTTATTAGGCAGATAAAACGAAAAATGCCTGAAGCGTCCATCCGCCTCTTCGTTCAGTCGCTGAATTAACGCGAATCCCGCGAATCGTGAAAGCGGATGTTGTTCTTTTTTAGTACACAAGGAAGCGACTGCGATTGTCGTCGTTGGCGTGAAAACGACCTTCCCCGGCTCATTGGCCACGCGGAATCGGCCTTCGGCGCGCGTGCGCCGGGTTCGTCCGCCTCCGGGGCTCGTCCCATTGGCCGGCGCGAAATGCGTGAAAGGAACAACGAGAATCGTCCGCGTCTGCACAGTTCCAACGTCGCGCGTCGGTGGCTTCGTGAAAAAAAAAAGAAAAGAAGAAGAGGCGCGGTGACCGAGGACGGTCAGCTGGTCGACCTTTAGCCGCGGTCGCCTCGGGTTATTTTACACTTATTTCACTCGAACTTCGACGCTGTCACCGTTTCTCTGTGTGTTTTATCGCCTCGTCGCTTCCTCGTACTTTCGCGATTTTTATTTTGCGTCCGCCTCGCCTCGATATTCGCGACGCATGCGCAGCGGATTTACGAACACGCGTTATCGTTTTCTCGAGGTGGCGATCCTGTTCGATCAGTCTTCTTGTCTCTATTCTAGGTTCCTGACTCGTTGACAATTGTGTTTGTCTTTTTTTTATACGTATTGTTTTTTTTTATCCTGTTCGGTCAGTCTTCTTGTCTCGATTCTAGGTTCCTGACTCGTTGACAATTGTGTTTGTCTTTTTTTTATACGTATTGCTTTTTTTTTTTTAATCCTGTTCGGTCACTCTTCTTGTCTCGATTCTAGGCTGTTGCACTCGTTGACAATTGTGTTTGTCCTTTTTTTTTTATACGTATTGTTTTTTTGGGATAAAAGTTGTCGCAACCGACGACAAAGAGGATCGATTAGAGAGACGCCGAACACTCGGCGCGGGTTATTTTAATCGTCCGAGAGAGAGCGAGAGTGCGGGGACGCCCGGGGCGTCGAATTCCGACGGGAAAGTAAAAGTGAGTCCGGCGCATGCGCGCGCGCGCCGTCGTCGCGACGCCGAGCGACGAGTTTGACCGATCGGCGTTGACTTACCAATCGATACTGAGAAATAATGTCCGCTGGGTCTTGAAACCCCAAAAAACGCACATAATGATAATTTATTTATTTTATTTATTCATTTACTTGGTTTAATCGGCCAAGCCCTTTTTACAAGATGGTATTACATTACAAATATGCGGTTGAGGCGGCGAAATAAATATTTTGCAAATTAGACAAAATATTTAATCTATCGAAGCAACTGGTGATAGAATAAAAAAAAAATCTCGATTAAAGTTGCCGAATATTTTGTCCAATCTGCAAAATATTTATTTCGCCGCCCGTAACCGCACGTTTTGTTGGATTGAGCAATTTTTTTCTCAGTGCATATAGTGCCCGACATTATTAAATACATTCAGTTGGATAATGATAATAATAAAAATAATAATAAGCGAAAAAGTAGAAAACCAGAGAATCGTTTTATGTTAATGACGTTATTTTCGACCGGGAAAAAAATTCCAAAAAATCGCAAAGGAATGACGATCCGCAAAACGAAGAAAAACCCGTTTTTACCGACCGAGCTCGTTCCATCTAAATTACGATAATGCGGCTCTCGTGGCTGGTATTCTAAGTGGAAAGAAAAAATAAGTAAAGGGGAGAAATAAGAACGAAAAAAATGCTGACTTATTGTAGGGATCCTTAAGTGACTCGAGTGGAACCAGGGAACAAATCCGGGATTTTATATCCATCCCTCGTGGAATTTTCGCCGTGTCTCGTTAAGTATTCCCGACGAGCGACTCTTTATTTCATAATCTTTTTTTTTCCTCTTCTCGTTTCGCGATATCTCGAACGGCCTTGCCGACTCTCGAAACTCCGAATCCCCGCCGATCGGCCGGCAATAACCCATAGCCCGAGGGCTCCGCGCATGCGCCGTTGAGATCACCATCGATTTTTTTTTCTCGCCCATCGATTCTTGGTGCCTTTTGCCTTTCGGATAATTCGACTGCGACGACTGTGCAGCGTCATCGGCGTGTTTATCTCGATTTTTGAGTCACGAGCAGTTTTTTTGAGTCACCGAGTCACGTGTCGAATATTTTTTACGTCGAGTCCTGCAAAGAATAAGTAATCATGGAATTTGCCCCTAAAACAGAATTTTTTTCGGAGCAAAATAAAATTGAAGGCATTTTTTTCTTCTATTTGAATGATTTTTTTTTAAGTAAAATAAAGGAATGATTTAATTTAAAATTCACATTTAAATCAAGGAGCGGACTGACATATTTTGCAAAAGTTCAGTCGCTAAGGTCGCCCGGTGGAATTCCTATACAACGTCTAACGGTACAACGCGAGGACTGGCGGAGAAAGTAACGTCATCGGTCGTCGGGCGGCCGATCTTGCCGATCGGGTATTAAAAACCGACAGTGAACGTGCCTAACGGGTTATTAATACATTGAGAGCCTCCTTCAGTCATCACGGGGCGTCGAGTACTTTTTTTCGGTTTCACTCTCTGACCGATGTTTTACGTTTACCATGTATGAATATTATTATTAAAACTGAAAGCGACAGCGAACGCATCGCGTGTCCTCGTGCATTTCTTTTCATCTAATAAAAAATGCACAAAAACACATTAAAAATTGAAATCGATTTTGCAGTCGATCTTGAGGTCAAATCAATATTTTTTTGGTTGATTTTTGTTCTGAGACGATTTTAAGTCGATTTTAAAATGGAGGTAAAGAAGGGATAGTTGCACTTTTTTGGTTGATTTTGTATTCTGAGATGATTTTAAAATCGACTTAAAATCATCTCAGAATAAAATTCATCTCTATTAAAAAAAACCAACCAAAAAATGCAACTATCCCTTCTCTTCCTCCATTTTCAATCGCAAACCGATAATCTCAAATATCAAATGCCGGAATATCACAATGGAAATAGTTCAGCGATGAATATCCTTGCGAAAGGTCACGGGGTCAGGGTCAGACCCGAGAGAGTTCAGGCCCGATTCCTGGTTTGCGATCCGAATGACTGGCGACTTTTTTCTTTCTCTTTCACATAATAAAGTAACAGCGTTTTCAGTGGATTCACAATTCAAGCAGCGAATGGAATGAAGGGAAAGAAACGTGAGGGAATAAAGAAAGCAGCGCGCATGCGCATTGTACGTGCGCCGTGCATCGGTGCTGCAGCCGCTGCATCGAAATGCCAGACGCGCAGACGCGGCGAGTGCATTCGGCGTCTCTGCGCGTGCGCGCGAGCGAACTGCACTCGCCGCAGGGGAATGCGGAGCGGCCCCCGGTTTGTCTGACGCGAGTGGATTTTACTCGACGACTCCCACACCTCGGCGCTATACCTGTCCGTGTTACACTTATAACCACTGCTTATAAGTACACAACCAGCTGTGTCTATTTTCCATAACGACTATCGCGTGGCGCGAGCGAAACACCGGTAATTGCTCATTACCATTCGACTCTACATTGTAAAGCGGACTAAATAAATACACTATTATATTTTTTTCTGAGAAAATAATGAAAACCAATTTCGGTGGTGTAACGTTATTGTATTATCGTTATGCACGCGTCAAATTGGAGCATTAAAAACGTTGTTACGAGTATGACTTTCAGTTCCTGCAGTATTTTTCTTTTTTTTTTTTTGGCGGATCGAAAGTGGAATATAAATGAGACACCTGGCGGGAATGGAAATGCGGAGTGATTAGTCTGGTCTTGGACAGCGAAGTGAAGGTTCTAAAAAAAAAAAAAAATTAGTAAATTAGAAAATTGCCGATTGCATTTTCTGGAATAAATTTGGGGTTTGTCCGAAACCAAAATCTACAGTAGCAATGCTGTTAACCGGATATAGAAACCATTGAATTAGAAAATCACACCATTCGAAAAGTTACGTTTCGGTGATTTCAACGTTTGAAATCGTTTTGTCGCGACGAGCGAACGCGTTGAGTGGAGATTGACGTGAAAAGAGTCAGAGGGGGCTGGGGGGGGGGGGGGGGGAGGGGGGCCAAATTATATATATCGGGCCCGTGACACACAGAGAGTCGAGCCGCTCCTCCGTCGGTTATGCAACGCGGTCTCTCTCCGCGGCTGCAAAGAGAAAGCACGCGAAGACAGAGAGAGAGAAAGAAACGAAACGACTTTCTCGGCGAGCGCGCCGCAGCGTTTCGGGGAGTCAACTCGTAACACGCGTTACGTCGACGCGGACACCGCGCCTTCAATTAGCTAATTGCGCGCAGCCGAGATTCAACGAGAGACGACCTCGAATTTCCGTCGCAGGTGGATCCATTAATCGTCAACCGAAGACGCGCACGATTTTTTTTATTTTTTTAAATTAAGTAACGCATCTATTTCCGAAATTTTCGTGATAAAAAAATCGAGCGTCCAAGCCTTTGGCTGTTGCGAACCCATTTTTTTTAAGTTCGGTGAAACGGAAGCGATAAAAAAAATCGAGCATCAAAGCTTTTGGCTGTTGCGAACACAATTTTTTTTAAATTGAGTAACACATCCATTTCGGAAATTTTCGTGACCGTTGATATATTCGATCAAACGGAAGCGATTTAAAAAAATCGAGCGTCGAAGCTTTCGGCCGTTGTGAACACCATTGTTTTTTTTTAAATTGAGTAACACATCCGTTTCCGAAACTTTCGTGACCGTCGATACGTTCGGTCAAACGGAAGCAATAAAGAAAAAAATCGACCGCCGAAGCTTTCGGCTGTTGCGCTAGACGCTTCCTCGTACGTGACGCTATTGACAATCGACGCGACGAGACGATGACGTCGCAGACGACTATAACAAACTAACGGTTCACCATCGCGTCATCACGAATTAGAAAGGACTGAGAATGCAACTGCGCCTGCGCGAGAAGCGCTCAAATAAATTAAGATAATGCCCGCGGCTTCATTATCCATAAATTTACCGCACGAAAAAAAGTGGCAATCAACGCGGACCAGGAAAAAAAAGTTACAGGTCCGCCGGTAAAACAGTGAATTACGAGGCTAATGAGACTGGAATTGCGTAAATGATTAGCGGATGCCGCGAGTTCGACGGGCGCGAACGCTTAAAGTGGCCGCTATGTCGCTCTATACGTGAATTATATATACATAGGGTGCATACGATATATATATATTTATAATGGGCGAAGGATAAGCGCGAGAACGGAAGTTGCAGCGATGTGTACAAGGCGTGTCGTTTCCTCGCGGTTTCCTTGGGCTGTGCCAACCGCTCGCTCCGCGTGAGGCGACTGTCTCGGACTCTCGCGGACTTTTGCAATTCCGCGGATTATTCGCTATGGAGAAGAATTAGAAAAAAGGGAAAGATCGACGGATTAGAAAGATCGAGGCGATGTCGATTAAAATTTATAAAAAATAATTATAGACTCGGAGGGAAATTAGAGAAGAAAAAAATACGTCTAAGAGCCAAAACCGATATTCGACGGTGTCGATTCTCGGGGAAATAATTCACGACGATTTTGCAATTCCACGGATTATTCGCAATGCAGGAGAATGAGAAAAAAGGGAAAGATCGACGGATTACAAAAAGATCGAGGTAATGTCGATTAAAATTCACTAAAAATAATTATAGACTCAGAGGGAGATTAAAGTAAACGATTAAAGTAATCGACAGTGTACCAGTAATCGACAATATGTGTTTTGACTACACTCTGAAAAATGTATGGTCAATTTTGCTATACGACATATTTACCTAAAAGGACAACAATGCTTTTATAGTTCTTGCGACGAAATAATTAATTAATGTCACTGCAAATACATTATGCCAACTGTCACCTATTTGTATAGTAAAATTCGCTATATTTGGCATTGTTGTCCCATGGATTTTTTTCAGCGTATAGCAAAATCTATATTCAAAGCACACAACTGTCGATTACTGTGATTTTCACCTTAGAGAAGAAAAAAAAAATGTGTAAGAGCCAAAACCGATATCCGACGGCTTCGATTCTCGAGGAAATAATTCACGACGATTGTGGAACGACAGAAAGAAAGTCGCGCGAGATTTCACTCGAGCGCACCTGACGGCTCGATTAATTTGTAGAGAGACACTGAGATTCGAAGAAGCGCCCACAATTCCGCAACTGGAACATTTTTTTCCCGGATTTCCACTTAATGACTTCAGTTTACTTATTTTCTTTATTTTTATTTTTTCAGAAGGCGCGAATACCGGCTCTGGTCGTCTGGCTCGTCCTGCTGTTCTCGTCCATCGAAGACGGTGAGTAAGACTTCGAATCACGGAAATTCTCATTAAGCATTACGCGAATTTCCGCGGACTCGAATCGAGGTCAGGAGTATCATTCACAATTACACGGTTCTTTTTTTATTGCATTTCGTACGCTCATCACAATTAAATTGCAACTTTGCGAAACGCGAGCCGAGCGCAGCTGTTCGGACGAGCAAATCACGGAAATTGCGAATTCGATGCGCTGCGATCCCGTTCGATTTTTTTCCGGCGATTGCGCGTCGAAAAAAAAATCGTCGAAGCGTTTCTTTGCGATTCAGATGTATTAATTATTTTTAATATACATTTTTTTATTTTTATTTAAACACGATAAACGAACACCATAAATTTCCAGCACTGCGAGTTATTCAACGCCACTTATTCGAAACGCCACTTCGCCTTAGATTAAAAAATTACTGCAAACTTTACCGTAAAATGAATACGAAATTTTTGTGGAGCGAAAAAAAAGAAAAAATCCTAATCTTTTTCGTCGCGATCCGACTCGTCGAGTGAAGGAAGAAAGCGAAGCGCCTCGCCGTCATCTGGAGAACCGACGCGCGGTTGCAAAATCAAATTGCACGTCGTCTCGCTCGGCGCTGGAATGGAATCGCGTACGTCGTACGAGGACCGTCGGAATTAATCGGAGCCACGTGTGGGACTTCCTCGTAATTACGCGCGGCTCTCGCCGTAACATCGCGAACGTCAATCATAACCGAGAGAGAATTTAGCGCTGATACAACAAACACGAGGAAGCGAACAATCGTGAGAAACGTCCCGAGCGGCAAGTCGCTCGCTCGCCTTTTCAGGACTCGTAAGTGGAGGGATGCGCGAAAATGTGGGTCAAATTTTCGCGCGCAGCTGATTGGAAAAGACAAATCCAATTTTTCGACGATTTTTTCAGAGGCTCAAAACATTTGGGAGCCAAATGAATTTTTTTTTTAATTTTCGGATTCCGAAATATGATCACGTCTATTTTTTTTAAATAAATATAATCGGGTTGACTAAATAAATAAAAAATTTGTAAATTTGCCAAATAAATGAAATTGGTAAATTCACCTAGTAAAATAAAAATCGATTTGCCTAAATACATAAAAATTGGTAAATTTGCCTAATTAAATAGAAATCGGTTTGCCTAAATAAATAAAAATTGATAAATTTGCCTAATTAAATAAAAATCGGTGTGCCTAAATAACTAAAAATTGGTGCATTTGCCTAAATAGCTAAAACTAGGTTTGCCCAAATCAATAAAAATTGGTAAATTCGCCTAAATAGCTAAAAATCGGTCCGCCCAAATAAATAAAAATTGGTAAATTTGACTAAATCAATAAAAACCCAAATCGACAGGTGAAAAGCAATTTCGCGATTGGCATTCCGAGACGACCTAGGTCAAGGGACCCGGACGATTCGGGTCCCCGGCGGCGACCTCGACGCGACGAACGACGACTGCGACACCGAGCGGTGAAAGCACCCGACGACGACGCTCGGTAAGACTTCGCCGAGGACTCGAACCTCGCAACGCTCGCTACTCGAGTTTCCCTAGTCGTCGGAGCTCGCGCGGGCGACTCGACCGCTATTACGCGGGCAAACACGTATCGGATATTACACGCGAGGCGACTCCCGCCTTAAGAAGGAAAGTTCTCATTGCGGAAATCGAAGATCGGTTGACGAGGACGTTGCTACAAATTTTTTCTTTTTCCTCTTTGTCTTTCACAATAGTATTGTATATATAACTGCGATACATATACACATACAACGGACATATATATATCGACTGACGACTTCGTCTATTGTAGCAAAACGGATGCTCGTTCATTCTCAACGACGTTTGTTTGCACCGGACGCGACGTCCGCCCTTCGGTGCTCTACTCGACTCGCGCGCATGCGCCGACGAAATAACGAAAGTCCGGCGCGTCGCGCGGAGTTTTCAATTTCTCCGGCTCGCGCGCGCGCAGTTTCACTCGCCGCCATTTACGGCACTTTTGCCTCTCTCGATAATGCGAGCGAATTGCATACGCCGCGCGCGTGCGCGACACCGAAACGAGATGCGTGTAGTTGGGAATTTGTAAACGCCGCGACTGCGATGTTCTTATAAGCGCGGCAAAAGTTACGAGAAAACACCGACAATCTCGCTGAAAGTTTTCAATGATCGCAGGAAAATTCCTTATCAGTGTTTTTTTTTTCTTACGGCCTTCTTATAAGTCCACAAACGTAACAAGAAAACACCGACAATCTCACTGAAAGTTTTCAATGATCGCAGGAAAATTCCTTATCATTATTTCAATTTTTTGTATTTTTTATTAATCAATCCATAAATTTCAGGCAATGCCGAACAGAGGATCGTCTGTTACTACACGAATTGGTCGGTCTACAGACCCGGAACGGCGAAATTCTCGCCGCAAAATATAAATCCTTATCTCTGCACTCATCTTATCTACGCTTTCGGTGGCTTCACGAAGGACAACACGTTGAAACCCTTCGACAAGTATCAGGACATTGAAAAAGGTAAACAAATGAAAAAATAAGATGAAAATAATTTAAAAAAATGTCTATCTTTTAAGGACTTTGAAAAAAAAACATATATACATATATATATATCTTCTGGGGCCGAATGTGAAAAATAAAAATAAAAATTCCAGGCGGATATGCGAAATTCACGGGCCTGAAAACCTACAATAAGAACCTGAAGACGATGCTGGCGATTGGCGGTTGGAACGAGGGCTCGAGTCGATTCTCGCCGATGGTCGCCGATGCCGGAAGACGCAAAGAGTTCGTTAAGAACTCGGTGAAGTTTCTGCGACAGAATCACTTCGACGGGCTCGACCTCGACTGGGAATATCCAGCTTTCAGGGACGGCGGAAAACCGCGCGACAGAAACAATTACGCCGACCTCGTTCAGGTGATTATTATTACACCTGACTATTTTTAACACCCTATAATTACGCATATTTTCAATTTCTCCAGGGTGTAAAAACCTTGGACTCGGAAAAGTATTGAATAATGTTGCTGAATATTTTTTTGTTATATTTCAAAATAAAAAATACACATGTATTTTTCCCCCAGGAATTGCGTGAAGAGTTCGAACGTGAATCCTCGAAAACCGGTCGACCGCGTCTGCTGCTGTCGATGGCGGTGCCGGCGGGCATCGAGTACATCGATAAGGGCTACGACATCCCGCGACTCAACGATTACCTCGATTTCATAAATCTTCTCTCGTACGACTATCACTCGGCCTTCGAGCCCGCGGTCAATCATCACGCGCCGCTCTACCCGCTCGAGGAGGACAACGAATATAATTACGACACCGAATTGACGATCGTGAGTAACCCGTCACATTATCTCCAAATTATAAGCACCGATTAAACATCGATCGTCCGACTGCGGCGTCTGATAAAAATTGTTTAGTGTAAAATTGATCAAATTTCTTTTTTCCTCCATCAAGGATTACACAATCAAACATCTCCTGAAGAGCGGAGCGACGTCAGAAAAAATTGTCCTCGGTATCCCGACCTACGGCAGATCTTACACGTTGATAAATGAAGACGCGACGGAAATCGGCGCCCCGGCCGACGGTCCCGGCGAGGAGGGCGATGCGACCCGGGAAAAGGGATATCTTGCTTATTACGAGGCAAGTTCGACGCGACATAATTTTTTGTTGCTATTAAAAGTCGCTATAATTTTGCTTCGACATAAGTCGCTATAATTTTTGCGCGGATTTCAGATATGCGAGAACATCGCAAAATCCGACGAATGGGAGGTCGTGCAGCCGAATCCAGCGGCGATGGGACCGTACGCGTTCAGACTGAATCAGTGGGTCGGCTACGACGACGAGGACATCGTCAGGGCGAAGTCACGTTACGTCATTGAGAAGAAGTTGGGTGGAATCATGTTCTGGTCCATCGACAACGACGACTTCCGCGGCAAGTGTCACGGTCGGCCGTATCCGCTGATCGAGGCGGCGAAGGAGGAACTGCTCGCCGGTAGCGAGTGAGTTAATTTTTTTTTTATCAATTTTACACTTATTTTTCGACGCCCTGAAAAAAAATTGTATACACATTTTCTTAAACAATCTGATGATTTTTATTTTTTTTCCTTCGACTACCCAGAAGAGTCCAACACAGGCAGAAGACGAAGACGTCTGACAACAGGAAGAAGACGAGGACCCAGGGAGGTCAAAGAATTCAGCCCAACGCGATTGGCAGAAAATTGACCGGAGGAAACCGACGAACGACGACGCAGGCGGCGGCGTCGAGGAGACGAGTGACCTCGACGAGGCCGAACGCCCGAGGCGGCAGCAGCAAAGTTGACGACGAGGACGAGGAGGAAGACGAGGAGGAGGAGGTGAACGTCGTGAAGGCGGTGGAAAAGCCGAGACCGAGACCGCGTAGCAAGAGCCGATCGAAGAGTCGAGCGGCTGGTGGCGGACGACGAAAGAGTCAGGACGACACCGAGAAGGGGGAGTCGCTGAGCAACAGCTTCACGACTCCCGAGCCACCGACGACTCCGGATCCCGGAAGTGGTAAGTTTGTCCGAACAGTTTATCAGAAATCGTAGATCTGGCCGCCGGGCCGAAAACCGTCTAAATCGGGGTCACGAAATTTATTTTTTCAAAATATCGACTTTTAATCTATACCATCGTTCTCAAGTCGCATATTCTACCCCTGAAAACACTGGTTACAACCCTTTTTTAGTTGATTTAAAAAAAATACGATATTTGACAGAACTGTCAAAGTTATCTAGGACAAATGAACCGGGACTCGGTCTGAGAGTCCCAGCCAATCACAGCTCGTATAGTTTGCTAACAATGCTTTCCGTTACTCATGAACTTTTTAAAAGAGGGATTTAAACTTTTTTTTTTCAGATTTCAAGTGCGAGGACGAAGGATTCTTCTCTCATCCTCGGGATTGCAAAAAGTACTTCTGGTGCCTGGACAGCGGCCCCGGAGGACTCGGGGTCGTCGCCCATCAATTCACGTGTCCTTCCGGTAGGAAATAATTTTGTTTGATTTTTTTTATGCATAAAAAAGCGGATTTGTAATTTTTTTATATTTCTAATTTATTAAAAAAAATTACAGGCCTCGTGTTCAACAAGGCGGCGGACTCCTGCGATTATCCGCGAAACGTCGTTTGCCCGAAGAAAGCTGCTCCGGAATCGGTGACGTCGACCCGAGCGCCGACAACAGCGGCGCGAACGACTCACCTGCACAAACCGACGAAGCGCACGACGACGACGGCGAAGCCGGAAGCCGAGTCCGAGGAGTATGAGTATTATGACGACGAGGAGGTCGAAGATTCGGAGGAGGTCGAAGAGGAGCCACGGACGACGACTACGTCCAAGCCGCTGCAGTACAAAACTATAAATCGTAGCAGACCGACGACCTCGACCTCGGCGCCGACCACGACGACGACGACGACCGAGGCTGCAGTGACCTCGGTGAAAACTGACCGGGTGGCCAGCTTCGAGGACGAGGAGGATCCCAGGGTGCTCAAGGAGCTCATCGATTTGATCAAGAAAGCTGGTTAGATTTTTTTTTAATTACACTTTAATTAAAACATTATTAGATTCGAATAAAAATAGTGTTTTAAAATTATTTCCATTTTAATTTAAATAACGTATTGATGGAATAAATTAGAGCGAAATTAATTATCAAGGAGCTCATCGATTTGATCAAGAAACCTGGTTAGATTTTTTTTTCAATTATACTTTAATTAAAAAATTATTACATTCAAATAAGAATGAGTTTTAAAAATTATTTCTATTTTAATTTAATGAAGGTATTGATGAAAAAATTAGAGTAAAATTACATTGTTTTTTTTTTAATTCACTGCGGAATTATAGGAGGAATCGAGCAGCTGGAGAAGCAGCTGCACTTCCAGGAGAAAAATTCCGGCGGCAGCGGCGACAAAAACGAGAGCGACGGAAAATCCACACCAGCAACGATCAGCCGGAGTCTCTACGAGCGAGTGCTGAGTCGACAGGCGACGAGGATAGCCGGAAGTTTCCTCGGTTCGCTGTCAACGACGACGCGTTCGCCAAACAGCGACAGAACCGAGCGACCGAGCAGGAAAAATGCGCGACCGGGTTTCGTTAATGGTCCGGGAGGCGCTCAGTTCGAGGGACTCGACGACGTTCCCGAGGTGAAGAGTCTCAGGCGAACGAATAAGCCGAAGTACGTGACCATCGAGCGTCACAGGTGAGAAATGGACATTTTTTTCCGTAGCTGAAATAATCCAAAACCAACACATTTATTATTGCTTATAAAATTATAATTCTAATTTAATTTAATTTACTTTTAATTGCTCAGATCCTCGACGAGCGAATCACCAGCAGAACGCGAAGACGAAGACGACGAAACCGCGGACGACGACAACACGGACGTCGCCTCATCAGAGGATCGAGCTGTCAGCAATCCGCCTCAACGTGGAAACACCAATCGGCGAGTCCAGCCGAGTTACGTCAACATCCGTCGTCCTCGTCCCTCGACGACGACGTAAGCCACATCGCTAATTTTTTTTTCGCCATTTTACTCGAGGCTCTTCAGACCCCCGATTTTTTTTCCGCAGAAGCGAAAACGACGTTGAAGTGAAGGACGAGGAAAATCCTGAGGACGAGGACCAGGACGATGAAGAGGAGGCAGTGACTCAGCGTCACCGACACGTCGACGAGGTCGAGACTTCGGTCCCCAAGTCCAGGTTCATATCCTCGCTTACCTCGAACCAAAAAATAAAAACATAAAATTAAAAAAATTAATCAACGTTTCTAAAAATTAATTTCAGATACACGAACGTCAATCGTTTCCGGAGCACAACGTCGCGAAACAACGAAGTCGACCAGGTCGACGAGACTTCCGAGGGCAACGAGATCACCACCGAATCACCAACAACCACCACAACAACGACAACAGTAGCCCCAACCACGACGGAAAAAATAATTCCAGTGACAGAAAAATCAGAGACTTCGATTCCGTCGACGCTGGAACCATCGACGACACCGGAGTCTCTTTCAGCGACCTTCGAGTCCAGCTCGACGGAATCCTCGGAGATTCCTCTGACGGTTTCACCCCTGAAACTCGTCGAGGAATCAGCGACGGAGATTCTGCTGACGACGGCTCCGGCGTCGCCGTCGAGTTCATCAGGAAGCAGTACCAGCGTTGAATCCTTCAGCCGAGGAACGACCGTCTCAGCGGTTTCGCAGCCCCGACCGTTCGGCTTTCCGCGACGAGGACGACCGACCGCCCCGACGTCGTCGTCGTCGGTGACCGAGCAGTCGCGACCCAAGGTGAGTAGTAGACCGACGAGAAACTTTGCACGGCCGTCGTCGTCGTCCGGTTATCGGCTGCGCGGACGCGCCAGACCGACGTCATCGTCGACGTCCGAGAGTCCCGACGACGAGGACGCGACGTCGGACGAGGACGACGCGAACGTTAGGTCGGGAAGCGACGCCAGGAGACGAGGAAGCAGTCGTTACACTCCTCCGGGTCTCGAGGTCACCGAGTCGCTGCGCGGGAACCGACGAACGCGCCCGACGACCGTCGCGTCGGTCGAGGTCACCTCGGATACCGGTTTCTCCGAGGTGAATTCCGTCGCGACGCGAGGACGATCGAGGTCCACGACTTCGGCGACGACTTCGACTTCAGGTTCGGTTGAACCTGAGGTCAATGACTTCCAGTCGGCTGGAAGACGAGGAAGACCGGGAAGACCCTTTGGAAGGTCGAGACCGACGACGACGAGGACAAGCGTCGATGAGGACAGTCCGATCGTGAGAATTTCCCAGGAGAAGAGCTCCAGGTTCGCTGGACGTCTTGATGACGACGATGGAGATGCTGAAGACGCGACGATCAGAGTCTTCGTGAAGTCGGATCGGGGAAGGATCGATGGGATCTCCTCGACGACAGATGAACCTGAAGTGGCTGATGAGTTCGAAGGTCAAGGACAAGGTCAAGGTCAACTGAGCCAGAGCGAAGGGGAGTCGAATTTGGACGAGGAAAATATTGCTACGACGGAATTTACTGCGATCACAGTGACCTCTGGTACCACATTGAGTGAACTCGCGGATTTAGAGGTCACGACTCTTTCTTCGAGTTCTTCGGTAACTCCGATCGTCGAGGAGACGCTGAAGCCGGTGAGGAGAAAAGTTCTGCGAAGTCGAAGGCCGATCGGAGCCTCTTCGACGGTCCCAGCGGCGTCTGAGACGACCGAGGAGACTTCTGAGCAATCGCCGAGGAGACGAAAGGTCGTCAGACGACTTCGTCCCACGGAATCGACGCCGACGTCAGAGGTCACGCGAAATGGCGACGGAGAGCAGCGACGACTCCGGTCGCGACTGTTCTCAAGGTCAACGACCCCGAAATCGGATTCCAGAGCTGAAGAGGAAACAAACGTTACAACCCCTTTCACGATAATCGTGAACTCTGAACTTGAGGAAGAAAATTCGTTGATCGCTACTACGGAAAATCCGGAAAAATTTACGGTGGTCCCGGAGACGTCGACAATCGATTTTACAATCACTGCGAGCGACGAAACCAGCGACACGATGAACGACGAAATTCTGTCCACACTTTTGCCAGCGACGATCGTCGATTCGGCGACCGATCGAACGGAGGTCACGAACCCGGCGACGGAGGTCATTGAAAAAATTGCGAGCGATGCGGAGACCGCGAGCACGACGATTTTGGACTCGGAATCGAGTACCGAAAATTCGGACTCGGATTTGGGGACCGAAACTCCGGACGCGACGATACCAACTGACTTCACAGTCAGCGACGATCTGAGCACTGACCTTTTGATCTCTACGACGGAAAGTTCGACGTCGACAACGGAGCTTCGAGCGACGACGGCGTCGACCACCGGTGCCACTGAGGCGACTTCCCGGTTCGTCCGGAAGTTCATACGAAAGCGTCCGACCTCGTCGTCGTCGGTGACGGAGAAGACAGCTCGACGATTCACGTCTTCAAGGTCGTTGAGTCGAGTTCTTCCGGTTCAGCCTAATGAGACGAGCGTCCTGTCGAATCGCCGGAAGAATCTGTTCGTCCGTCGTCGCCCGGCGTCCTCGACGACGACGTCGACGACCCTGGCCGACGACGACGACGTCGAGCTCGACGAGGACATCGTGGACCACGACCTTGACGACCGCGAGGACGTCGAGGACTCCGCGACGAGGATCGACGAGCCGACGACGAGGAATCCGAGTCCCGCGGTCGTCGACGTGGAAGATTTTTGGAAGCACTTCACGACGCCGCCGACAACGACGATGCGGACGATCGACGTTGTGTTCTCCGCTGACCTTGAGCCAAAATTCGAGACCTCGACGACTGAGGCGGACGGACACACAATTGACTTCGTCGACGAGGAGGAAATCGTCGAATCTGAAGAGAAGGTCAACGAACCAGTGGAGATCAATTACCGAAGGCCGGACCAGCGTCCGAAGTTCCAGGTACCAAAGTCCCTGAAGAGGGACAGGACGACCTTGACCTTGACGACCACACCGATTCCTCGCTCGTCTTATCAACCAACGATCCCCGACTCCGCACCCGAAGAATCAGCTGAGCCGAAGACGGAAACCGAAGGTCAAGGTCAAGGCCAACGACGGTTCAAGGTCATCGACTACCGTCGGCCCAGAACACGTTTCGGAGTTGACGGAGACCCAAAGAATCGCGAGGAGGACCGTGACCTTGAAGAAGACCCTGAAGAGAACCCTGAAGAGCCGTTCTCGAACGATCCTTCGACGCCGAAGTTCCGTCTGCCGATTTCCAAGAAAGATCGAGCCAACGCGGAGAACGTCGAGCTGACGTCGGCCTTCTGGTCGACGCAGAACGCGAAGAATAGGGTCTACCCGAAGAGATTCAGCAGCACGACCGAGCAAACCATCACCGAGACGCTGATACCGGCGAAGAAGTTCGACTACGTCGCCGACGCGATACAACGGAAGCAGCAGTCGCAGCGAACGACCCAGAGACTCGAGGAGACGTCGAGTATGGCGCCGGAATCCTCAAGGTCGTCGGTCGAGGACGACAACAACCTCGTGGAGTCGGACTACACGACGCCGCCGTCGTCGAAGCCGCAGATCACGCGACTCGTGACATCGGTCGTCGAGTCCGGCACGACGGAGCGTCAGATAATTCACATAAAGACCAAATACTCGTCGCTCACGTCGACCACTCGAATTCCCGTGCAGACGACTCGGAGCCTGCGGGAAAATCGGCCGCAGAAATCGGCGCCGATCGACGACGTGTGGAACGAGATCCGCGACTCGACCGAGCGACCGGTCGAGGGATCGACTTTGTCGATCGAGAGCGAGTTCTCCAATCGACGCGGTCGACACTTCACTACCGATCCGAGTGTCGAGTCGTCGACGATCGAAATCGAGTCGGTCTTCAGCAACCTCATCGCCAAGGACTCGCGGACGTAGCGAGGGAGACCAAAAAAATAAATAAAACGTGATCAAAGAGCCAACAAAAATTAAAAAGAATAACGCATCCGACTCATTCCATAACGATCGCCGATTTTTCAATGATAGGGATACCGATTTTTTCGAGAAGCGGACGAAAAATCGCATCGATCGGTATCGACTCATAACGATTCATCGCTTCATCGATTAAGCCATAACCGATCATCCCGACGCCTCATCACATGTCATTGAAAAGTCATTGAAAAACAAAGAGAAAAAAAAAACAAAAATATGTTTCATCCACACGTGATAACACACGTAACACAGAAGCCAATAATAATGTATATAACAGTCATCTAAGCTATGCAACACTGTACGAAAACAGCCACAGATATATATAAATATCTATATATACATAAATAAATATAATATATAAAGATATGTATTTATAATACGCGAGACGAGTCGACAAGAGTCACGGACAGCCAAATGATACGTCAATTATCGACCTCGGACCTCGACACGTCTTCATCTCTTTACTCATCTTCTCTCCACATCGCCCAATACTATCCACAATAAAACCCACATTTTCATCTATAAATGTGAACCCAAAAAAAAAAACCAAAACGAAAACCAAAAAAAAAAAAACAAGCTTGATCGACTGACGGCAAACGCAAATATCTCAGGAAACCAACCACAACAGCCACAACAAGAACAACAGAAACCACAGAAAACAACAACAACAACAACAACAACAACTAAAACGCAGAAGAGCTGACAAAGAAACGAAAAAAAAAACCAGCGGCACTGAAACGTCATCCATCAATGTGTCGTTGTGATTTTTGCAGGTCGACTCGGAAACGTTAAGGCTACCGACCCTGAAGGAGCTGGTGGGTTACTCGACCTCGCCGACCTCGTCGATCGTCGCGTCCACGTCCACGATTTCACCGACGATTTCCACGACGACGATCGTCGCGAATACCGAAGCGCGCGACGATCCGATCGTTAGGCCGAAAAATCGGCTTACCGATCTCATTCGCGATCCGCTCGACGAGGACGACGAGGCGTCGGAGAACGATGCCCGCGAGGTGGACGCGTCGATCGAAATATACGACAACGACGTTCTCGGCTCCGAGGAGATTCAGGAGCGCAGCTTCTCGACCGCGTTCGCCGCGGCGGAAGCGGAGAACGCGAGATCGGCGAACGCCACTGATTTTCCGAAAAAATCGGTAAAGCGCGTCGAGGTGCCGGTGAAGATTTTGGACGACACGGACGGCGAGGAGGTGGCGCAACTGGTGCTGCTCCGGCTGCCCGAGAGCAAACTCAACTCCGCCATTTTGAGACCGGTTTTCAGGGTGAAGATCCTCGAGCAAGATCGGCAAGAAAATCGGAACGATACGAAAAAAAATGAGGTCAGACGCGGTGCCATTTCGGCTGAAAATAGTTTGGAGAACGAATTGGGAACCGATAACAGGAACCGATTTTCACGAAGACGTCGAGTCAGGATCAATTCGTCGCCGATCGAAGCTGAGATCGGCGAGAAATCGGCAGATCGAGTGGACGAAACGAGTCGTCCTCGTGGCAGGCAAAGAATCATAAAGGCACGACGACGAACTCGAGTCAACGAGGCTGTTGATCGATCTGGTGAACCGATTTTTACCGATCGTGCTAATGATCGAGCTGACAGGATTTCTGGAGATCAAAGAATCTATGGAAGACTCGGAGGTGATAAGGACATCGTGGAGGAGACGACGATTCCTGCGTTCACGTTGGAACCATCGACGACCTTGAAAATCACGACGATCCGAGGAAATCGGCCGACGTCGTCGAAGCCGTCGAATGTCACTCGTGGCTTTTACATCACGAGAAGCAGCGATGACGTCGCCACGACGATCGTTAATCCGATCGTGACAGACGCGCCGATCGATTCCACCGATTTTCCGTCGACTCTGGGCGAATTAGAGATCAGTACGAAAATCGTTAACGCCGTCGAATCGTTGGAGAACATTGACAAATCGACTTCAGAAAATTACGAAACGACCGCTGATTATTCTTCCACCGAGAATGGAATTTCTGAGTTGCCTGATGCGACGATTGTGACATCGACCGAAGAGGCAGAAGCTACCAAAGTGTCGGTACCATCGATAACAACTTTCAGGCCATTTGTGACCAGGGAACCGGTTAACGATCCAACGATGTCCACTGATTCGACCGGTTCGACTGACGACGCAACCGAGGGAACCGATAAATCGACTGTGACGAATGTCGATGATTTCACTACTGGAAACGTTAAGGAAACATTGAAGACATCGGAGAACAGTAATTACGGATCGTTTAGAAATCGGGAAGCCAAAAGTTCGACTGTGCCGATGACAACTGACGAAATTTCTGTTATGAGTCAAACGGAAATTCCTGTCACAATCCAAACCGAAATTCCTTCGTGGAGAACGACGAATCTTGTCGAGAAGACGACGACCTTCGCAGGTCCAACCAAAAGAGGCAGAGTTCGTTTCACCGCAAATGCAAAACCGGGTCCCAGGGCCGAGTCGATTGTTCGCGATCATCCCCGAAGAACGACGACGACGTCCACAGAGTCAGACGTGTCTGATATTAATTCCGTGACCTCTACACCAGTCGAAGAAATTCCCACATTCGCTTCTCGATACCGGAATCGTAACCGTCAAAGAACAGCGACCAGAAGTCCACCCTCTTCAAGGTCGTCTCCTCGCAACTTCGATCGTAGCCGAAAAACTACGGAGGTCGAGGACGTTAGACTCAACTCGGTGACCTCTACAGAATCAACCACAAGAATCCTAACCTCTGCTGAAAGTCTCGTCAAGGTCACAGAACCTGAAGTCACCACCGAGTATCTCGAAACTGAAGACGTGAGAATAAATTCGGTGACACCTACGGAGGTGACCTCCAGAATCTCGACCTCTGCTGAAATTTACGACAAGGTCACGGACCCTGAAGTCACCACCGAGAAAAATGATTGGAGCACTAATTCGGCTAAAAGTACAGTGACCTCTAGTTCTTCAGGGTCGTCTTCAAGGTCGTCGCGTCGTCCAGATCAGACACGAAGAACGACCGAGTATTTCGAAGCTGAAGACGTGAGGGTCAATTCGGTGACCCCTACGGAATTTACTACAACCAACGACGTGACGACTGAAACCTACGACAAAACCGGTGAACCGACGATCACCACCGAGTCGACCGACGTGACCGCGAGTTTCGTGGAAATCACTGCGAGATCAAGATCGAGATCGAGATCGAGATCATCGATCGCAACTCGGAATCAATCACAAAAAACAACGACTCCATTCGAAGCTTCGGACACTTCGACAATTCCGACGACTTCGCCGATCGACACAACGACCTTGAGTCACGATCCGAAAATCGAGGATGACCCTGAATCAACGACCAAGGTCATTGATATCGACGATACCACCGCTTCGATCGCTCAGAAAATTTCGACGAGTGTCACGGCGGACGAATCTGAAGGCGCGAAGGAAAAAACGAACAGTGTCACATTCGCAGCTTCGACGTTGAACGACGTTGGATCGACGACTGAGATTTCCCAGAGACCGACGGACTTGTCGGAACCGACGAGCACGATGGTCCCGGTCACCAACGGAGGAGAAACGATTCCGACGAAATCGGTAAATGCCCTTGAGACGACCGTCGGCTCGTCGGAACCGACGAGTATGATCAACTTGGTTACCGGTCGGGAAGAAATGAGTCCGACGGAATCGACGAATGACCTTGAGACGACGAAAATTTCCGAGGACAAAATGGAAACGGCGAACGCGTCGAGTGAGGCAACGGTGACCGAGTCGATTGCGTCAACGACGGAAATTTATGCGTCCACCGATCGCACATCAACGGCGATGGAAACCGGTGCGACCGATGGGCAAACGAGTGTGAAAGAAAAGGAAGAAAAATCTACCGAAGCTACATCACCGATTTGGGAGTCGACAACGACACCGGAAGTGGAAAATCGCGACGGTACCGAGACGACCGGGGAATTTTATTCCACTGCTGCGTCGAGCAACGGAATTATCGACGGAAGGGAATCGACAATACCGGCTGACACAATTACCGAAGAAATAAAATCTACCGAGCCGGAAGTGACGAGAGAAGCAACAGAGAGTTACGAAAAAAATTCTTATTCCACCATCGAATTGTCTTACAATTCTGTGACACCGGAAGTGTCGATAAGAACGACAGAAAATTTCAACAAAAATTCTTATTCGACTATCGACTCGTCCTATAATTCTGTAACACCGGAAGTGACGATAAGAACGACAGAAAATTCCATACAAAATTCTTATTCCACTGTCGACTCGTCTTACAATTCTGTCACACCGGAAGTGACGATAAGAACGACAGAAAATTCCATAAAAAATTATCATTCCACTGTCGACTCGTTCTATAATTCTGTCACACCGGAAGTGACGATAAGCACGACAGAAAATTCCATAAAAGATTCTTATTCCACTGTCGACTTGTCTTACAATTCTGTCACACCGGAAGTGACGATAAGAACGACAGAAAATTCCGTTAAAAAATCTTATTCCCCTGTCGACTCGTCCTATAATTCCATTGCACCGGAAGTGACAAGAAGAACAACGGAAACCACGTCAGAATGGCCCCAAAATTCCATCACTTCCTCCACGCCGCGCGAGACAAAACGAACGAGAGGCAGAGTAAGATTCACAAATTTCGCCGCCAACGTCGACGAAGCAGGCCGAACTCGTCGACCGGTAAAACAGGTCGTGGTCCGTCGTCGTCCGGCGATCCCTGTGACTCCTGCGACCCCTACGACCCCTGTCACCCATCGTCAATTCGAGGATTCAAGCGCAGAAGCACCGCGAAGAAAAATCCCAGCCAATCGCCGATCGAGTCTCTCACCGGAAATCGAAAAATCGGTAAACGGAATCGCCGACGACGAGTCGGCCAATCCGAAGAGTCGCGTGAACTCGACGTCCTCGCCGAGACGTCGCGTAGTGGTTTACCGAGGTCGACCTCGACCAGCAACGACGACGACGACCCCGACGACCTCGACGACCTTGAAGCCCGTGCAGAGTCCCAGCGTCTCGATCAACGACGTTTCCGGTGAAGCGGGCGGACGTCGACGACGAAAGTGGCGCAAGAGACTCGTCTCGAGACGCGCCAGGACCGATGACCTTGAGGACCAGAGTATTGCGGAGTCCGGTCACTTTCATCACATGGTCATCGACGACCTCGTCGATGTGGAGGATCCGCTCGAGGCTCGCGTCTCAATCGAGCCTCCTCCGGGCGACCGGGTGACCGTCGAGTCTCAGGACGTCGGCGATGGGGAGGTCAGTTACTAAAAAAAAAAAAAAAAAATAATGGTGGAAAGCCTCCTCGCTGCTCCCCGTAACGCTGCTACTTCCGGTGCTGAACGCCTCTGCTACTTCCGGTGCTGAAAACTCTGCTACTTCCGGTGCTGAAAGCCTCTGCTACTTCCGGTGCTGAAACGCCTCTGCTACTTCCGGTGCTGAACGCCTCTGCTACTTCCGGTGCTGAAAGCCTCTGCTACTTCCGGCGCCCGAACGCCTCTGCTACTTCCGGCTCGACTAATCAGCGACTGGTAGATGCGAATAACGAAAACCGTAACACAAAAACAAAAACACAAACCGCCTCTTGGTGAATCGTCTACCGTGGCTTCCCTCTTGGCCTGCTGCTGATGCTGCTGCTGCTGCTGTCGTCTGCTCTGCTCTCCTCGGCTGTCGCCGAGCCTCTGTCTGCAAAACCAACTTTTCATTGTACAAAAAAACAAACACAAAAAAAAAGAAGAAAAAACGCAAAATTGCGTGTCGGCAAGATCGAGAAATGCTGAAGAGAATCACGAATCTCGTTCGAGCTATCGAAGATCATCTACCTATTCTACCTGTGCTAAATAACAAAAAAAAAAATTATACATAAAAACTTCTTCGCATAAAAGACGCTTAAATCACTTCGAAGACTCCATTTGTCTGTGCTTTGTTTATATTCTTCTCCTATAGCTACTGTTACTAGTCTCCTGTTATTTATTTGTCTTTTAGTGTCCAGGCGTTTTTCTCTGATTTAACACTCTATAGTTTTAGGAACAGTTTTTTTCGCAATAATAATAATAGTGGTAATTAATAGTTGTGATAGTTATGTGCCATGAATAACACTTCTGGTTTTGTGCTATAAAAAATTGACTACGGGTTCGGGGAATTTTTTTATTAACGATTATTAAATTGATGACAGGTGAACGTCAATAAAAATTCGGGAGCCTTTCTGCGAAGACCCGGAACTGTGCCCGGCAGATCAAGGACACCGGGAACTCTGGTCGTGGGAGCAGTTCGTGCGCCAGGGTCGCCCGTTCCGTTCTCCAGGATTCGGCCAATTGGTGAGACCCTGGAAAAAAATAATAAATTAAAAAATGGATAACATTATTTTTCGCCTCACGCCATTATTTTTTTTTCAGAAACCGTGAAGGAAGATCAGAGCGGAAGAGCCCAGGAGCTGGCGGTGACCTTGGCCGACCCGCCGGAGGATCCAGCCGCGACTTCCGGTACGTCTATCCCATCTTTAACCTGATCTCATTCCTTAGTTCATTTTTTTTTAATTTCTTTCTCACAATCTACAAGACCCGCTCTATAATTCTTGTTACCATCATCATTTTCTTTTACCGGACAAGGCGAATGTCTCAGTCGGCCAAAGTCATCTTGAACTAATTTGGAAAAAAATATTTGATGACGTATAAAAATCGTTCAGAGCCGATTGCGATATTCGCCTTGATGTCATTGAGGTGTCTAATGCAAAAACTGATTTCTCCCCAGCTCAAAATCGTCACGTTGTGTTGCCATCATTGAACTAACTAAAAAAAAAAAAAAAAGAAAAAAACCACCTCACTCGGCTCACCTCGCTCTCTGGCTCTACGACTCTACGTTCTGTATCCCGTCCAGACTTTCTACTACTCGTCATCTGCTATAAAAAAAAAAAACTACTTCACAAGCTCCGATCCCACTTCCGCCATCGTTCTCCACGGTATCTGTGTTTGTGTCTCTAATTTTTCACTAACTGAACCGAATCGCTCTCTCTGTCTCTTTCTCTACTATTTTTTTATACTTCTTCACTATCTTCGCACCGAGACCGTCATTTTGGGTAGCATATCGAATTTTTTCTATTTTCCTTGGTATTTAATTTTTGTAAAAAAAAATTGGATGTAAAATGTGTGGATTGTGCGATCAGGTCGACTACCGTTCAGACCAACGACGCGAAAGATAAGCACGACGATCGCGCCGAGAACCGAAGCCTCGGTGACCCCGAGAACGACCCCGGTCGCTCGGCGCCGACAGAAACCGCGAGGAAGCGTCGAGCGAGTCGTCGAGGTTGCGACCGTTCGGCCGCGACGTCCGGCCATCATCGACTACGACTACTACGTCGACGACGAGGTTCGCCTGGTCGTCAAACCCGAGCTCAAGGACAAGCTCTTCGTCACCCGAAAAGGCGGAATTCGCTGCCTGGACCAGGGCAACTTCGCTCATCCGACGTCGTGCAAGAAATTCATCACGTGCGCGAGAATGGTGAACGGTCAGGTGCTGGGAACCGAGTACACGTGTCCCGACAAATTGTCCTTCGATCCTGTCGGCGGAATTTGCAATTGGTCCGCCGGACTCGGCTGCGAGGACAAATCGAACCCCTGAAACGATAACGATAACAGATTTGACGTCATTGTGCAATGAAAAAATCCTGATTAAAAAAAAATTGGAATTTAGACTTCTACTATGAGATTAAATTTTACAAATTTATATTTTTGGAAAAAAAAGTGAGCGTGAGTTAAGTGTGAGTTAATTAAGGATAGAATAATGGAGGGTTCTTCAACCCTCAAAACGCTTTCAGTCGTCGTCCACTGATGCATTGTTTTTTTTTTTCATTAAGATTCTGAGCATTGTGAATTTTTTGTAAACGCATCGTCGTTTGTATTATCTGCGAATCGGTAGATGTTTTTTTCAGCTTTTGCTTACCGAGTTCTGTAATCGTGTAGATGGAGACTGGATGAATCGTCCGAGAAGTCGATTGGGTATCGAGATGTGTGCGAAGACGAGGGGAGAAATGTTGGAAATTCGAGCGTCGCAATTTTTCTCTCGATCAACCGACGAATCGGCCGCGAATGAACGAGGAAACGTAGCCATAAATATATTTCGTAAGCGCGCATCGTAGTGATATTATCGTTAAAACTATGTATTCCGTGTATATAATATTAATTAGTGTAAATAATCATAAGCGACGCCGGATTTAATCGCGTGCAACGATTTTATGCTCAAACGCTGTCTCACTCGTCATCGACGTAATTTATTTGTACGGAAAAAAAACGACGCGATTATCCGAGATAAAAATTAAAATCTGGACAAACAACGCGAATATTCGTACGAATGATTTTGATAAGAATCTTTTGTATTGAAAATGTTGGGATGTCGAATAAAAATAATGTTTCAATTAATTCTTTTCAATTAATTCAGTACTTTTCAACCCGATCTCTGCTTAGCCATTGGCTGAACTCAATTTTTGTGAACGGATCGACCATCGATACAAATTGATACCAGCTGAGCTGGTTAGAAAAGTAATAAAATGCATCTGGCACGAAGATCGATAAGGAAGGTACCTACAATAATTTCCTACAAATTGTCTGCAAATTTCCCGATAAATATTCACAAGAGTCTTCACGATTTATTTAGTCGATAATTCACCGTCGCTCGGTTCGTATTACGCGACGACAATTTCCGGAGTTGGAGCAGATTGTTCACATTTAATAATCAGTTTCTCCAGTAATCGATGACGTTTATCGTGCGGATCGAATGAACTCGGAAAAAATAACTCGTTTTATCGTGCAATCGAATAAAACTTCGATGCACGAGGATTTATTAGGCCGTGATTGATTCCCCAAACGGAACAATAAATGCAAATAGACGCAAAAATCGCTCAATCGTCGTCGAATCTCTTCCTCGCGTTCTTCATCCCAAATTTCCGTTTCTTGAACGTCGTCGGCGCGGATTCGTCGTCGCTGCCGGTCGACAGTTGGGTCACGGTTTTTTCGACGAAGACTCGTTTGCTGGGAGGCGGCTCGGGATTGTGCAGCGTCGCCACGACGACCGGTTCCTTCTTCTTCGGTAGCTGAAGATCCACGGATTTCTTGTGTCTGAAAAATTCGTTGCATGATTAAAACAAATTTTTAAAAATAAAAAAGTGAAAAGTTGGTAAATGAGAAGCAGGAGAATAAAGTTTATAATAATTACATGACTTGAACGGTCTGCCAGGGGCCGTAAGGATCGGGTTTCTCGGGGACGCTGTAGTCGCGTCTGTACGGAATCTTCTCCTCGTCCGACTGGTCCCCCTCCGCCTCGGGAGACTCTCGACGTTCTCGCTCGTCTCTCGACTCTTCGGTCCCATCCTCCCTCTTCCTCCGTTCGCCCCGACGTTTCCGCAACTCCCGAAGTTTCTCCCTCTCGGCGTTGGCTCGCTGCTCCTCGAGTGCCTCGGCTCTCTCCTTCGCCTGGTCCTTCTCGATCTGCTCCAAAAATTCCGCCTGTATCGCCTGCTCCTTGGCCTCCTGCTCCTGCTCTTCGAGGCTGAGGAAACCCTCCTCGGGTGGTTCCCAAACTGATTCTGCAAAATTGCAAGAAAATGTACAATGCAATATATTTTTATACTGCGAAAAAAATCTACGCTACGATTCAGAGTTGGTGAGAAAACGGAAAAAAAAATTAAAAAATTGATACAACTATTTTTTGCATGGCGCTGTGAATTTTTTTACGCTTCGATTCAGAGTCACATGAATAAGTGTCAAATAAAAAAATATATCCCTCTATATTATAAAAAGATCCCGCCGACGCCACCGCCGTGTGGAATAATCCGTTACCATGGCAATCATTGCCATAACAACCGTTAATATCGCGAAATTTGGCAGTTTGTCAGAAAAAAAATCGTTTTTCGCGTTTTTCTCCTCGAATTTTCGTTTTTTCGGGCAAACACCTGTCGTTTTTGGAATCAGCGGGAAATTTGCCATCGGATAGGGTTTTTAAACTTCGTTAAATCGAAAAAAAATTTTTTCGCAAAAAACGCAAATTTTTGAAGGGGTACCCCTTCTAAAAATTTGCGATTTTTGAGGGTCAACTTTAAAAATCTGCAAAAAATCGAAAAATCGAGATATCGCGTTCCGCTTGGCGGCATTCTCTTCGTTGAAGAGTCTTCTTTCGAATGCAAAAAGAAAATCCCGATTATATTGATCCAAAGAAAAATTACACCGATTTTAGTAAAGGGCGAAAATTGGGAAAAAGTGAAAAATCGTTTTTCGCGTTTTTCTCCTTGAATTTTTTATTTTTCGGACAAAAACCGGTCATATTTGGAATCAGCGGGAAATTTGCCATCGGATAGGGTTTTAAAACTTCGTTAAACCGAAAATTTTTTTTTCGCCGAAAATCGCAAGGTTCTACCCTACGCTGGCCGACCTCCGACCGCGCGCGTAAGCGCGCGTCATTGTTCCTAGTAAATATATAAAATAAATGTACACTACGACAAAAATCTACGCTTCGACTCAGAGTCAGATAAATAAGAGTCAAATAAAAAAAATGAATAAAATAAATTTACACTGCGACAAAAATCTAGCGATTCGACTCAGAATCAGAGACGACGATGGCGACGATGGTCGAGGCACTGATGACCGGAAAAATTCAGGGGTGGAAAATTGGACTCACGGTTCGTTTCAACGTGCCAGTAGTAAGTTCCCTGAGGACATCGCGCCTCGTACCACAACTTTTGCGCTTTCGGCCGACTCGGGCGATCCTCTTCCTGCGACTTTTTCCCTTTCTTCTTATCTCGCCCAGCTTTGTTGCTCTTTCCCCTGCTGTCGCCTCCTCCGCCACCGGCGCTGCTGGTTGTGGGACCCGGCGGACCGCTGTTTCTCGCGTGCGAGTTTCTCTTCACGTGGGCGTAAGTGTCGCAGGGATCCACATCAGCTGGCTGAAAAATATCATTATTTCGGATTACTCTCTCCTCTCTCCCTCCGCGACGATTGTGCGGCTTATCGGGAAGGCTTACGTCTCGCTCTCTTCTCTGCGAAGTGAAACGCGGATTCGTTTCCGGAGCAGCTGACGGCATCCGATTGGGATTTTCTGCTGGCTGTAAAAAAAATAATAAAAAAATAAAAATAGACAAAAGAAATTTCTTAAAATAGTTTTAAAGTAAATTTATCATCGATATTTTTTATTTTTTGAAATCCTGACCTCGATTTTGTCCTTTCTGTTCAATTTGTCGCGCATTATCTGCTCGGCGGTGAGATCCACATTGTTGCTCTCCACATCCTTCAAGTAGGCAGCCATCGCAGCCTAAAGAAAAAGTAAATTAATGACGAATCCAAAGTAGGGAAAACCAGAAGGAAGCAAAGGAAAAATTAATTACATTTTCCATCTTCTTGAGATCATCCTCAAACTTGCGGGTCTGCTTGGCCTGCTTGGCGCTGTTCTTGTGTATCTCCTTGAGCCGCTTGCCCACATTCTCCTTGTGCTTCTTTCCGCCCTCGTGAAACTCGATGCTCGGCTTGTTGTCCGCTATCCAGCACTTGCAGAAGTCGCAGAACTTTCGACCCTGGGACTTCCAGTAATCCGCCCTGGAGAACGAAAAACAGAGTTCAATTTTATTTTTTTAAACGTCGCCAATAAATATGTTACAATTTTTTTAATATCATGATTTTAGAATCAGATGAATTAAAATCATCAAAATTTTAAACGTCACTAATAAATATATTGCAATTTTTTTTAAATCATGTTTTTAGAATCAGATGAATTAAAATCATGTAAAAAAAATAATAAAACATAAAGCGAATCCGTAAAAAATCTGTACATTTATTCCAAACTTTTTTCTGGACCGAAAAAAAAATAATAAAATAATTCTAATACAGAGCGAAAGTTCAAAATCTTTCGTTTACGGAATCGCGAAGCGTTGAACCACGCAAAGCGGGATAATTGCGTTCTGCGAGAGTAATTGCCGCGCGGATGGTTGATAGCCAGATAACCAGAGATCCATCTCATCCCCTCCCCTAGATTTTCATCCCCCTACCCCTTCACCCACCCCTCGAATCACCCTAAATACAGCTCCGCCGTTTCTCATTTTCCAGGCGCGCCCGAAGGATCGCGATGAATCTCGTGGATCTCAGTCGGTGATCTCGGCACGGATCTTCCCCCCCCCCCCCTCCCCCTCCCCCATTCCCTCGGGGCTCGCGCGTCGCTTTAATCGGCGATAAAATGCGACAAACCGATTTAACGACGCCCGGCGCTCGTTTCCGTCGCGCGAGCCGAGTGCAAAAGGGCCAAAGGGCGACTAGGACAATTGCGAGTTGATATATATATATAAAATAGATGTGTATACTATATATATGCACACACGGTGGACGCGCGTGAGCAGCAGGACGCGCTATTGTCGAGCTCGCGGGGCCGACGGGACGAGCACGTACAGCGGTGACCTGGTTTTTAATTTTATTTTCCCCGCGAGCGCGGGGGACATAAAGCGAGAGAGCTTAGAGAGAGGCGAATGCGGGTCCCCGGGGCAAAGTGGTTCGCGTGTGTCGACGATAAAACGAGAAATTTCCGTAAATAGACGTTCATATATTCTGGACAAGTAATTTGTTGATTTTTGTGTTTTTTTTTCGGGGAGGAATAAATTATTGAAGGTGCAAATAAAATATTACAAAAAATTGTAATCAAAATCACGATTTAATTCAATTAACTCCATATTACTTCACTTATTTTTACGGAAAGTTATAACATACATCGTTAAAAAAAAGTAAAAAAAAAATATTGTTATCAGAATCACAATTTAATTAAATCAATTCGGCAATTTAATAAAATTTAGTAAAATTTGATAAAATTTAATCAAAAAAATTACAGTATTCAGATTCGCAATGTAATGTAATCAATTCGACAATTTAATAAAATTTAATTAAGAAAATTATAGTAATCAGAATCACAATTGAATTTAATCAATTCGACATCGCATCTGCTTCGACATTTACGAGCAATTGCCGATCGTGCGGATTCCCCGAGTCTCGTCGGACGTACGAGCGTCACTCGCGAGCCTCGTGCGCGACGCGCGGCTGCTCTGCGATGAGTGGGCGTATCGCGCGCACGTGGATCGAGCACGTGTCGCGCCCGGCGATAAGATTGACGTGTTTGTTTCACCGGGAATAATTCTACCTGTGTATGTGTGTGTGCCCCCCCCCCCCTCCCCCACCCCTGGACGATTCGATGGGAAAATCGCGATTGACTCGAGTGCCTCGGATCGGGATCGCGATTGCAGCCGAGCGAGCGTTTGTCAGTCGGTCGAATCTGCGCGAGACGAGACGAAGCCTCGACCTTCGACCGCGAAGCGCGTCCTGGGTGCGTTAATTCTCGCTGAGAGTCGCAGTCGACGTCGTCGTCGTCGGGTGCATTAATGAACCGAGGTCTCCGCCGAGGTTCGCTCGCACTCAGCCCGAGCGAGCGACGAGAGAAAGAGGGTGCAACGCCGGAGATATAATCAAGCGGTGCGCGGAGTGCATTAGCTTTCTCTATGAACATATACTATGGTTATATACTCCCCTGTATATATGTGCTCTCGGGTAGCTGCACGTAGTGTAATAGCTACTCGTATAGCTACTCGTTTCGTCTTCGTGCTTCTGGTAATAATTCGCGGTGAGAATTCAGGAATAAAAAAAAATCTACGGTACGCGATTTTGCTAAATGTTCGGGATTTTTATTGTTAGTCGTAAATATAGTTATTTTTCTTCGCCAGGTTCATTATTTTTTACCAATAATGAATTGCGATTTAATTAAAAGGACTTTGCTAAATGTTCGCGATTTCTTTGTTAGTCAAAAATATATTTATCTTTCTTCGCCAATTTAATTATTTTTTTACCCATAACTAATTACGATTTAATTAAAAGGACTTTGCTAAGTGATCGCGATTTTTTTTAGTCGTAAATATATTTATTTTCTTCCCCTAATTTTAATTATTTTTCACCAATAATTAATTGCTATTTAATTAAAAGGACTTTGCTTAATGTCCGCGATTTTTTTGTTAGTCGAAAATATATTTATTTTTCTCCCTCAATTTTCATTATTTTTTACTGATAATTAATTACGATTTAATTAAAAAGAAAAAACGTGTTCGTGACAGCTGTATCGATGAATGCGATCAATCTGCAAATTCCCGCATCGATAAATCCACTCAGAGGAGAAATAATGCACATCGACGCCGCTCGGAAACCTGCGGAGTCTGAAAAGGTTTTCGAGCCAAAAGCTTCGTTCGCCAACCGCAGGATTTCCCGGGTACATTCGGATCGCGTCGAATTATCCGGGCAAATTCAAGAGGGGAGGGTAGGACGGTCACGATGGGACTTTCGATGCATTAGAAACTTTCGGATAGTGGGAAACCACGTGGAAAAAAAAAATAAAATAAAATAAACCCCGAAAAGCAGATTTGTTCGGTTCGACTCGAGTCGCTCGGCTCGATGGGAAATAGTTGCGAAGCGCCGGGGCTATAAATAGTCGGCTAACGTTCACTCGGACCCGATAGAATCGAATCTGGTTTGTATCTGCGATTTGTTTCCTCCACTTCGCGCGTTTCATATCCATCGGCCGGAGCGTCGCGTATATCGAGGCTCGTCATCGTCCAACCTACATTCGCCTAATGCCACCTGGTCACGACTGCTTCGTTGTTGATGTGTTTTTATTTTATTTTATATATATTTTTTTCCACTCATCGATGACAGCAGCAGCGAGCGACGAAGATTGATTCGGGATCGATTTTTTTCTCGTTTTTGATCCGTCCACTCATCCACATTTATTATTATTATTATTGTTATTATTATTATTTTATTTGTTATATGTTTTGTTAGGAATAATGAATTACAAAATCTAGAATTTTACGGAATCCAAAATTTCGATTTTTTTCTGACAAACTTGAAATTTTTGCGATATTAAAAATCGAACGGTCAATTGCCACGATCCACGACCAATCAGAGGCCGAATTATATCGACAATAATGGTCACATTGACTCGAATTACGGACTTTTTGATAGAGAATTTTTTTTTAATTTTTTTTTAAGCAAAGGCAAATTCTTGTTGAATTTGCCTAACGCCTGAATAATATTTCTTCCCTTCGCCGTCGTCGAGTTACAGTTTCAGACCGTCAAGGCGGACGGAAAATCGCAATCCCGTAAATTTAATAATTCAACTTTGCACGTTTTGCGCGCGTAACAAACGCGAGGGTTGAGGTATTAAGCGCTCGAGGAGAGTCGAGGCGCGCGGCAGTGGCTTCGGCTCGTCGACAGCGAGGGATTACACACAACGACAAGGGAGCCGCTGCTTTTCTCCGTTCGGCCTCTTGGGGGGAGTTTAAACCGCGCTGGAACGGGCACAGCAACAGGTTTAAGTCCGCGAAGTGGAAAGGAATCGATAATTGCCTGTGGGGGGGGGGGGGGGAGGGCTTTAAAGAAGCCGAGAGGCGAAGCACGAAACGTGCGAACGAAGACGAAGAGGACAAGGAGGACAAGGAGAGGACGAAGGGAAATGGGGAAGCTCCACTCTCGTCTCGACGCGAACGAGACGCCGACGAGAATACTTTACGGATCGTGTTACTTCAGTGTTGTCGTCGGCGTCGATGTCGGCGACGCTTCGAAAAAGTCTGCTGTTACAAAAAAAAAAAAAAAAGTGAATGGACGGATCAAAAGCGATAAAAAGCTTTGCAGACGTTGTCGGAGATTACCGATTATATTATGATTCGTTACAAGCAAAGTCGCTTTTCGAGTAAAAAAAAAATAAAAAAAATAAAAAAATAAAAAAATAAAAAAATTAAACACTTTGCAGTGATGCAAAGCTCACCTATTAATTTATCCATGACTATTGGCCGAGCAACCCCAGAGTCGCTCGATATTTATAGGCCAGTAGAGTTTATTAATAGAAGAGCATTAATAATGGATCTCAGGTTGGGTGAATGTGCGAAGCGTCTGTGTTGCGTTTCGCTCATCGGACGTCTCTGATTTCTGTGCAATTTTCCATCAAGGGAGATGCATTTGCGTCTCTCGCGAAAGGATTAAAATATTCGTTTCTCTCTGCTCGCCTCTGACGTCTCTAATTTCAATGGAAAAAGAGACTGGAGGAGATTCTGTTGGTAAAATAATTGACAATAATTTATGCAAAAGTACTGACAATAAAAAGAAAATAAAAAAGCTGCCTGACGGATCGATCCGACGCACCGGAAACGCAGACTAACGAACGCTCGCGGGGATCGAAAATCCGCAGCATTCGCGTCGGTTCGAGAGGCAAATAATCTCGGCTGAATAGAGGACGAAATAGGGAAGGGAGAGGGAAGAGGAAAATCCGATGGTTCGTCGAACGGTAATTGAATCTTTGCTAATTTTATTGCGGGACGCGGATGCACCTCGTATTTTTTCCATTCAGTCAATTTTCGTCAGTCAATAAACTTGCTATACAAAAAAATTGAATGGTTTTTTGAGGAAATATTTTGAGGAATCTGCTAATTTTATTGCACCAGTCAATAAAATTGCAATATCAGAAAAATTGAATTTTTTTTCAGGAAATATTGTTCGTGAAAAATATTGCATGTAAATAAATGAATAAAAAAATTCGTTTATAAGAAGCCTGGTCAATCGAATTGGGTCACAGTCCACGTTGGGGGCACTTTTCGGGCGTATCACGAGAATTCCGGAAAGTCCTGTCAGCGGCAGACCAGAGCAGCGAGAAAGCCGCGGTGGCGCGGGCAAGCGACGAGGACGAAATTCAAAGGGCGTTTTAACGTCCTCGCGAAACAAGCGACGGCGGCTGCGGCTGGACTGGAAATTTCGGACGCATTTCGGTCTCGGGAAATCTCCGCAGAGATGAGGAAACAATTCAACGAGTAATTCAATCAATTTAATTTTTCATTAATTTTTTTCAACGCAACAAATAATTCAAATTCGCAGCAAAGTTATCAACGCAACAAACTATTCAAATTCGCAGCAAAGTTATCAGCGCAAAAAATAATTTAAAATCGCAGCAAAATTATCATCGCAACAAATAATTAAAATTCGCAGCAAAGTTATCAACGCAACAAATAATTAAAATTCGCAGCAAAGTTATCAACGCAACGAATAATAAAAATTCGCAGCAAAATTATCAACGCAACAAATAATTAACATTCGCAGGAAAGTTATCAACGCAAAAAATAATTCAAATTCGCAACAAAATTATCAACGGAACAAATAATTCAAATTCACAACAAATTTATCAACGCTACAAATAATTCTAATTCGCAGCAAAGCCACTTTCGCAACAAAGAAAAATTCAAGCTCGGTTTCAATTGTCATTTCGCTTTGCGGCGTCGACTGTTCTGCGTCCGCAGACGTCTCAACCTCTTCAATAATCTTGGCTTCGAGCGGACAAACGGAAAGATTTCGCTGAAACAGCTGAGCTCGATGCATTCGTCGCTTCGTGTGTCGTCGCGTTCGGTTGGCTCTGTTGTGTCGCGCTCGGCTCGAGCACCGCGCGGCCGAGTTTTCGCTACTCGCGCGCGACACACGAGGCGACCCTCGCGACCCTCTCGCTCGACCCTCGCGGGCATCCTCCAACGCGGTGCCCACGACCGCCCACCAATGACATAACGCGCACTCGGGGCGCGCGCGACTCTGTGTTCTGTGTTCTCCGGTGGACGCGAGTGGCACTCGGTCATCTCTCTGGTGTTCCGCGCCATTGCGGCAAACGATCGGCAACGCGAGATTTATTCGAGAATTCGAGACACTCGACAGGATCGTTGAAACTCTTTTGACTGATAAATAAATCATTTTTTTCAGGTAGATGGAATTAATTAGTCGGATCCATTCGTTTTATTTGTCTATTTTATTTTTATTTTTAATAGCAAAGGTGAAATTTATTCGAAACACTTCAGAGAATCGTTAAAATTGTTTGGGTGATAAATAAATCTTTTTTTTTCAAATAAATTTGGATTTAATATTTGGATCTATTGGTTTTTATTTTTATTTTTTCGGTAACGCGAGATTTATTCGAGACACTCGACAGAATCGTCGAAACTGTCTTCACTGATAAATAAATCATTTTTTTCAGGTGGATGGAATTAATTAGTTGGACCCATTCGTTTTATTTTTTATTTATTTATTTTTTTTTTAATATAACAGAGGTGAAATTGATTCGAAACACTTGAAAGGATCGTTGAAATTCTTTTGACTGATAAATAAGTAATTTTTCATAGAAGATGAATGTAAGTAATTGGATCTATTGGTTTTTATTTTTATTTTTTTATAACAAACGAGGAAATGAAATTTCCTTTGATATGAAATTTTAGTCGCCGAATGAAACGACAGTTGCTTCAATGTTGCGTCGGTCTCGCAGCAACAGCAGTGGAGAATCACGGAGGCTGCGTCGGTATTTTGGCGCGTACGTCGGAATACGACGCGCGTTTCTGACAAACAAAAGCCGAACGGGAGACGCGAGAGGCGCTCGCCCCGTTCGGATTGCGTACTTACGGCCTTAATTGGAAGTCAGGGGAAAGGCGCGGGCGAGCGGACTCGCGGCGCGCGCGGACGAGCTGGATATAGAATCCAATCGCGCTCAATAGGGCGTCGAATGATCGAACAATTTGTCGAGGGTATCCGAGCACGCTCGAGTTATTCACTCGGCCGCTGCGAACTCGAAGCGTGGGAGGGACGGAGAGGGGAGAGAAGAGAAGAAGAGGAGGAGGAGAATCGGTGGAGGGTTCGATTCTAATGCGCCGCTGATTTGACTATCGCTCGTTCGTCCGCTTGGGTCGTTGGCCTCTTTCCGGTCCCGAAAACCTCTCGGCGATATTACCGCGCATGCGCATTGAGTAATTTTCGTTCGCCGAAGGAGAGACGACTCTTCGTCTGATTATTCAAAATTGAATGCTTTTTTTTATTTTGTCGGAATGCAGAGAATTAAAAATGGGTAAAAAAAAAGGTTCGGTATTAATTGAGTTGGGGTCAAAATAATGAATGATCAAAATAGGAAATGGATTAAATAGTGAATTCCGCAATGATGACCTCTCTAGACGTTCATTATTTTTTATTTCGCTATTTTAGTCATTCAGTATTTTGACCCCCCACCCGATTAATTTTCTTTTCTTCGGTAAATTTTCCGTGATTCAATAACATCGATTGTCTCGTTGTGTAAACAAGCGGCGACGTCGTTGGACACGCGCTCCGGGCTCAGTTGATCCGAGCGAACGACGCTAAGCGCGCTAACCGCGGGTCTTGAGCCGTCTTTGCAGGTCTTCCTCTGTTTTGCTGCGCGCTCTGCGCGGCCTCGTAATCCGGGCTACGTGTGTAACACGCGGAAGTCTTCATTCGCCTTTTATCCTCAGCCCACAAAAAAAAATTGTTCTCTAGTAATGGTGTCGAAGTTTGGATCGTTGGAATGCAATGAAAATTAAAAAAAAAATTATTCTTATGAAACCAAAAGATCGTACTGGGTATAAAAAGTTATTATAACAATTCATCATTAAAATAACTTTTTAGAATCGTTTGAATATTTTTAGAAACGTTGGAATAATTTTTTTTATTTATTTTCCTTGCATTCCAACGATGCAAACTTCAACGAAAAGTAGCTCGAGGGGTTAGAAAGGGGAGGGGAGGGGTAAGAGGGGCACGAAACCCACGAAAAAAATCGTCACGTCTCAGAACGAAAAAAATTGAATTTTCTGCCTGGAGTAAAAAAAATGGCCTCGAAGAAATTGGCAGATAAAGTCGTCGATCCTTCGCGAAGAAATATCGGGACGGAAAAGCCTGGAGACAGGGAGACGATAAAAAGCCCTCCCCTTCCCTCCCCTCTCCTCTCTTACCATGCCCTTCTCGTTCCGGTGGAAAATCGAATTTCCCTGTCTTAGGGAAATATATCGAATATCGTCGCGAGCGAGCGACGTGTGATTTGTGTACGCAAGTTTTGCTTCTCGCATTTCTCCCCTTATCCTTCGTCATCCCCCCATCCCCTCCCCCTTCCTCTCCATCTACCTACGATAGCCCCTGAAAAATTTTCTCGCAGCTGTTCCACTTTTGCTTCGGATCTGTATCGGGTTTACGATTCTCAGATAACACTTCGCATATTTATTTTATTTTATTTCACGAATTATTCAATTATTTATTTATTTTTTATAAATTATTGATTTATCTTTTTAGGAAAACAAATGTCTGTATCTCTGATGCACTTCCGATTTCGACTGAGTTTGCCAGTTACTTGTGACACAATAGACGTCCGCGAGTTGCAACAATGTCAGCCAATCTCGAGCTCGCGCTTCGTGTGTATTTTCAGATGTTTTTCAGCTTCGCGACAACTGCGTTAATCGCAGCTCGGAGTCGAGAGAAGAGTGCAGCGTCGTTCGAGTGCAGTTGCACTCGAGCGCGTTCGTCGCGCTCCGCTTTTGTTTGGCGGTGAACAGCAGCTGCCATCGGGTTAATAATATTTAGCCCGAGCGGAGCTGTGACGTTCGCAATTGTCTCCTCAGTGAAATATTGATAAATTAATAACACGAGAAGTTTTCCTGTCGTTTCCGCTTTTTCAAGGCGAGAAAAAAAAATTCACAATTCTTCACGTCCGTTTTTTCAATGTGTAATTTTAATAGAATGATTGCATTTTTTTCTATAAAAAAAAATCAATTTCCAGTTTTCCTAAAACATTTAAAAATTTTTTAAAATTAATCTATTGAATTGAATTATTTTTAGAAAAATTAAAAATATTCGGCTGACAAGAAAAATCATAAATTTGCAGTTTCAAAATTTCCCAAATTATTGTTACTATACTAGAGCTGCGGAATTTGGTAGTTGCAGTTAGAGTCACGTAGAGTGCGAAGCTAAACGCTGTACGAACTACGAAATCTGTGCGCAAAGGTCTCAACAGCCTCTTTCGCGAGGCCCAAACGAGCTCAGTCGGTGTTCGGCCGATAGCACTTCGAACGAGCAGTAATTACGAAACTGAAGTCCCGTCCGAAATAATCTCGACGCGCGAAGCTTCGGCGGTTGACAGAAGGACGGGGGACTCGATGTCGAGTCGCCGGAGATTCGGTCTCCCCGACCTGGGAGCTGCCAAGGCAAACACACTCGACAAGCTCGCGACCACCGAGCGCGAATTTCCCTCTCGTCGTCTCGTTGAACGCATCGATGAGACGCGCTGTAAATTCGCCGCGGTTTTTAAATAAAATATCAAAAGACAGGGAAAACTCTTGGCCGACGCCCCAATGTCTTTGGGATAATTTGCCAAATAATAACTCGGGAGGCTCTGCGGTGACGTTTTGCAATCCAATTTAGCGGTCGCTACGGACATATTCGAGACTCGGCCGCGGCTAAGAACTAATTAAAACTAATGCACGCCACTAGATGCCTCCCCCCTCCCCCCACGACGACCCCAGGACGCCCGACGATTGATATACGACGGGAAGTCGCCGAGCGGCCTGCGATTTCGAAATCGAACCGTCAGGTTGTACGTTGCATGTTGAAAGTGCACCGAGAGGTCGACCTGCCATTTACGGCAGCTTCTAAAGGGTCGCAATTTATTAGCCCTCGATAATAATAATAATAATAATAACGAGATTTTTCGTTACGAGTATAAATTTTAATGAATATTTTTTTACTCAAAAATGAATTCTTGAAACTTATTCATTTTTCTCCAATTTGTCAAATATGATAAATATTTTAAAATATGACATATTTCCGAAATTAAATTTGTAGAATATAAAGTAAAAGAAAATAAAATTGAATGAAAACGAAATATTTAGGACATAAAATTTTTCCACCCCGCTGCCCTTTTAATTTATTTATTTGTCCTCGATAATAATAATAATAATAAGATTTTCGTTACAAGTAAACATTTTAATGAATATTTTTTTAACTCAAAAATGAATTCTTGGAACTTATTTATTTTTCTCAAATTTGTCAGATATGAGAAATATTTTTCTATGATATGTTTCCGAAATGAAATTTGTAGAAAAGTGAAGTCTAAAAAAATAGAATTGAATGAAAATGAAATATTTAGTACATGAAATTGTTCCGCCCCGCTGCCCGTTTGATTTATCCTCCGCGACGAGAAACTTTGCGCTCTGGCAGGGAGCGCGCAAACACGATTTGCATGCGACAGCGCGCGGCCCGTCCGCGCCGCCGGTGCATCGCTCAAAGCGTTTCGGACCCGTCGGACTCCTCTCGCGTTTGGCGCTCGTCGGCGCCTCGGCCGCGGTGTTGTGCCACTGTGCGCGCCGCGCGCGCGAAATGTCTATTCCGAGCTCTCTCGTTCTGTCTCGCCGTGAGAGAGACCCACGACTAGCGGGTGCGAAAACGGGCCAATGTTATTGGACGCGAATCCGCTGCCGGTGGTGAATGTCGACTAGTGACTACAACTACGCTCGTCACTAATTTTCAGACCTTTTGACGCTACTGACGCGAATAAATTAACGGTGGCCTCTTATATTTTTAACGTAGGGAGAAATAAAAATTGTTTCGGCGTAGAAAACGATCGACAATTTTATTTTTCAAAATATCGACTTTTAACCTATACCATCGTTCTCAAGTCGCATATTCTACCCCTGAAAACACCGGTTACAACCCTTTTTTAGTTGATTTTGAAAAAAAAAATTTTTGGCCGAACAGTTTGTCAGAAATCGTAGATCTGGCCGCCGGGCCGAAAACCGCCCAAATCGGGGTCACGAAATGTATTTTTTCAAAATATCGACTTTTAACCTATACCATCGTTCTCAAGTCGCATATTCTACCCCTGAAAACACTGGTTACAACCATTTTTTAGTTAATCTTGAAAAAAAAAAACGATATTTGACAGAACTGTCAAAGTTATCAAGGACAAATGAACCTGGACTCGGTCTGAGAGTCCCAGCCAATCACAGCTCGCATAGTTTGCTAACAATGCTTTTCGTTACTCATGAACTTTTTAAAAGAGGAATTTATTTTTTATTTATTTATTTTTTTCTCAAAAATCGGTGTCAACAATCGCAGTCTCGGTCGTTGCGTTTATTCGCTCGCGGTTGGCGCGGGTGCACAGCTCGACCTAGATGTCCGCGGCCCCCGAGTGTCACCGCCGGTGATCTTCATCGGCCAATCTGCTGTGGATTCTGGCGAGTGGAGACCAGAAAAAAAAAATAAAAAATAAAGATAGGGGAGAAGGGAGGATCGGGAGCGAAGAGGCCACAGACGATGCCGGAAGCGGAGGCCAAGGTCGAGCGTCGGTCGTATCTTCGGCGTCGCGGTCGCCGCGTCTTTGAGGAGCGCGACGACGACGAGACGTCTGCCTATGAGACGAGAGACGAGAATCTTAGGGTCTTAGGGTCGCTGCAACGAAAGCCGATAAAATGCACCGACCACTTTTTTTTCCACGCTGCATCGCTCATAGATATTCCCAGTCGAAATTTTCAACACCAAAATTCGAAGGATCATCGGAGAAGGGATGAAAAAAAAATCTTGTTCTCGTGTTGAAAATATTTCTTCGCTTTATTATATATTTTTTTCTCTCTCCATAATTCATCGTCAGATTTACATTCACCGATAATTAGACAATTCTTCCTATTACACGAATCCTCGGCGCGAGGAGACTAAAAGATATATTTTTATTCTTTTATTTTTTTTCGAGTATCATAAGTAACAAGAGGTACAAGTCCTGCGAGTGTTGGACAAAATACTCGACTATTTTACGCAAGATCGATAAAATACTTGACTAGACTTAACTAGATTGGTCCTTCGAACAAGGTTTGGAGTGGGAGGGGCGGGGAGGAAAGGGGGAAGAGGGAGACTCGAGGGTCGAGGGGTTCGCGGGTCGTGGTCAGTGTGACAGGATTTGCGAAGGGTCACTTGTCGCCCGGAGGGAAAGTGCGAAGGGAAGGAGAAGAAGAGGCGAAATAGCGTCGAGAACCCCCGAAAGTCGATTGACACGAGTATCGACAATTCGTCGCAACGATAAATATTTTACGAAAAAATAAGAATAAAAAACAGAGAAAAATATTCCCAGGATGTTAATCCACGTTCGATTCTTCGCCAGACGATTGACTGGTAAATTCACCGTCAGGGAAGGGGGGAGGGCGAAAAAAGCGTCGAGGATCCCCGAAAGTCGATTGACACGAGTATCGAGAATTCATCGCAACGATAGATATTTTACGAAAAAAAGAATAAAAAACAGAGAAAAATATTCCCAGGATGTTAATCCTCGTTCGATTCTTCGCCGCACGATTGACTGGTAAATTCACCGTCAGACGTCGTCTTCGCGTATTTTTCGTTCCTATCGCGTTCGACAAGGTGCATGATTTATGTGGGATAAGCGACGGCAACGACGGAGACGTCGTGGGACGTCGACCGACGACGCTTAACGACGTTGGGTCCTCTATCGAGGGTCGTCTGTCCGTGTCTGTGTGTGTCAAGACCTTCGCGGGTTTTCGCGACGAACGCGAAGAATGGATTTTGATTAATCGTTGGTCGTAGGAGAATTATACTCGTCCCGGTGCCACCGGCAGAGCTCGTCATTGGGTAAAAAAAAAAGGAAAAAGGGACAAAAAGGTGGACAAAAAAAATAAGGAAGTGCGGAAGATAGACCAGGGATCGGTCGGTGTGTGCTGCACGTGACGGGGAACAAGCGACGGGCTTGCGGGATAATCGATACACCTGGTATCCTTATCATTCCTCGATTACACCGAGCTCGCTATCTTTCTCTCGGTGGGCCGATCGAAATCTTCGGAGCTTCTGTCTGGGACGAGTCGAGCTCGTTGTCCGCCGACTCGAGAGGCTAAACTGGCACGAGACACGAGACGAAGTTGTAGGCCGATAGTCAACCGTGTCGTTTAGCTTCGCTCCAAGTGACGGACATTGATAGTAATTTATAAAAAAAAATTAAAAAATAAATAATTATAAATGTCTCGACACTGATACTAATTTTTGCAAATAATTAAAAAATAAATAATAATAAATGTCTCGACCATCGACAGATTTCGAAGGACCCAGGAGATGGTCAATACGATTGGTCGGTGAACCGACTGTTTAATTGCCCTGAGTTATTATTCTATATTCGAGGTATTCTTATGTGTCTTACACGCACCAGTCAGTGTATTATTTATCGCTTCTACCGTCGGTCGCGACTGACGTCGTTAGTTATAGAATAGACTAAGTTACGTTTTTTTTTACAATGATAGACGCGTCGATCAACGACGCGCGTTTCGTTAATCGCTAAAGGGGAATAATAACGATAATGTTGAAGTTTGCATCGTTGGAATGCAACGAAAACAATTTGTTAAATTATACTAACGATTCTGAAATTATTTTAGCGATTCTAAAACGTTGGTGTATAATGATCAATCGTTATAACTTTTTATACCCAATCCTTTGGGTTCGTTAGAATAATTAATCGTTTTTATTTTCGTTGCTTTCCAACGATGCGAACTTCAACATAATTAATAACGCGAATTTTCCTCGGCGGCGCGGAGAGGAAATGAATAAATAACTTACAGGCTACGTCTTGTTTTTTGTTTTGTCTTGCGTGGATTATTTTTGGAAGGCTCACGGGGTGTGTTTTACGAGTCGTGAATTTCGCGTTGCAACGCGGGACGTTGTCCTCGTTTTTTTTTTTTACGTTCCTGGCTGTCGGTTTTTCGCGCGTCCCATAAGACCAATTGCCCTCCGAGCTCCGTAGTCTATTTTTGTTCGACTCTCGTTCTTTTTTTTTGTCTCTCTCTCTGCGCTCGTACAATCCAGGCACTCATCGATGTCCCTCGACCGCGAAGGGCGAGCGTCAGTCGCGCGGAGGTCTCCCCTCGACTCAAACAGGGGAAACTTTGGAGATCAACTCGGCGTCGAGATACGGGCGGAGCAGCACCCGACTCGCATCATTCACATCTCATTTGGCGTCTTTTTGTCGCTTAACTCGCCGTCGACTTTTCGCATCGACGATTTTTCTCTCTCGGCGTCTATGTGTAATACATTGTCAATTTTAAACGCGAGCCGAAGGCAATTGGAGCGAAATCGCTCGTCGCGGTAGTGAAGAGCTTGCGTCTTTTGATGCTTTACGAGTCTCCGAGAAAAATAGCTACATTTTCTAACCACTCCATAGGCCTCTCACGATTTTTCCTTTTTTTTTTATCTCCAACAGAGAATCAACAAAAAAAATGTATCTAAATTCATTCGCGCTAAAATCCGGAGATTCATTTTTTTTTCTAACAATCCTTCGCAACCCGGAATCGTCGGCACGTGATAATATTCAAGCCAGCGTATCTGCCGATCGCTGTTCGCCTCGCACGATTTTTTCCGTTTTTTTCTCCAACAGAGAATTAACAAAAAAAATCGATCTAAATTCATTCGCGCTAAAATCCGGAGATTCTTTTTTTCTAACAATCCTTTGCAACCCGGAATCGTCGGTACGTGATAATATTCAAGCTAGCTTGTCTGCCGATCGCGGTTCGCCTCGCACGATTTTTTCCGTATTTTTTCTCCAACAGAGAACCCAAAAAAAAATCTATCTAAATTCATTCGCGCTAAAATCCGAACATTCTTTTTTTCTAACAATCCTTTGCAACCCGGAATCGTCGGCACGTGATAATATTCAAGCCAGCGTGTCTGCCGATCGCGGTTCGCTGGCCGCGAGAGTCGTCGACCGTAAAATAATATCCTCGAGGACACGTCGGACGACGACCGACAGATTCGTCGCTCCGTCAGCCGGGCGGCGTTTTTTTCTGCTTCGTGAGCTCCAGCAGCAGCGGATAGTGAAGATCGGCGCTGTACTCGTGTCCGTGCTCGAGGAGCTCCAGGTGCCGCGACCACACGCGTCCGTCGTAGCGTTCGGCGACCCGAGCCAGGAAGCCACGTCGCACGGCGGCCTCGGCGAATTTCTGGAATGTCGCGCCGCGTCTCGGCGCCATCAGCAGGGCGATGCCGTCGTCGGCGAGCCAACCGTAGATCGTCTCCACCAGGTCGAGGCGAGCGTCGTCGAAGAAGAGGCAGTCGGCGCTCAGGATCACGTCGTAAAGTCCCTCCGTTCTTCTCGACTCGTCGACGCATTCGGCGCTCCGTGTCTGTCGAAAAATAAAATACCTACGTTTAAGCGCAAGCACTCAAAAAGCTGAGGTCGAACAATCGTCGGACGACGATGGAGGTCAACGGGGGAGGTCAGCGGGGAATAGCGACCGGGTTAACGAGCAAAGGGGATGATTAGCGGGAAGCCAATCGGGCGATGAAAAATCCTCGAGGGACTTTTCCAGGGGCAACCCCTACAACCCCTTCTGCCACTCTATGGAAGCTTTAAAAAAAATAAGATTCCTTTTTTTTCGCTCTTTTATGTCTATCATTTTGCGTGACGTTTTTAGAGGTGATAAAATAATGAAAAATTTCACGGAAAATGGATGCAAGAGAATTTCTATTCTTGGTCGTAAAGATAAATGGACCGGACCATTAATTTTTTTTTTTTTTTTTTTTTTTTTTTTTTTTTTTTTTTTTTTTTTTTTTTCGATTTTTCGTTACGCATTTACCTGTCGTTCGCGGAACTTTTTTACGACTCTAGCGGAAGCCGTTTGCCGTCGATGACAATTATTAGGCATTTTATCGCTAATAGCATGGATCGTTGCGTCTCAACTTTGCGGGAGTTTCCCGAGCGGAAAGAAAATTCGTGACTGGTTCGCGAGTCAGGTTTGAAAAGTAGCTTAATAAGTCTAAATTTTCTATAATTAAAAATAAAAATGCTTCACCAAGAAGCTTCCTACGATTAACTGATAAAAAGCACCCGAGTTTCTAAATAAAAAACGCTACAATTTTTTTCCATGAAATAATCCTCACGGGCTTCCCCCTCCCTTAACTTTCACAATTTCCCCTAACAACCATTACATAACTCACAAAAAAAAGAAAATAAAATAAATATTCGTTCCAGCTCCGGTCCAGCCGCATCCGCTAATGAGTCGGAAGCGGAGGAAGAGAAAGAGAGACGGAGAGAGCCATCGAGTAGGAAGTCCGCGCACCTATACAGCACCCCTCCCTCCCCCCCGGCCCAACCCACGACCGGAAGGAGCTGCGAACCTGGAGAGCCGGAAACTCCCTTACGCGGGTCGTCGGTTGTTTATGCAACATTACGCAGACAGACATCACTGTTAACGCCTCCGCGTTTAATAAACACCCATCACGCGGCTCGTGCGTCTCCCGGATTATTTATGACAATGATTACGAAATCCCCGGCCCACGAATAATATACATTCTCTGCTGCTGCTGCGTCGGCTGCTGCTGCTAATGACGATTGAGCCCGTCCTGCAATTCGTCTCATTGTATTTTCGTACGTTCCCTGGGTTTTCATTCGCTCTCGCGATCCGCAGTGTCGCTCATCCGTACTTCTGGATTTTCGCGTCCCTGGATTCTGGATTAAACGGAAAATACCCATTCACAATTATTATTATCGTCTTCTTTTCAGGTCTCGTACTATGAGTACTTTCCTATCTCTGAATCGTCGTCGTGGCGATGCTATCTCAGCGTCGCCGCGAGCAGCGCCCTCTGGACGACGTTGCAGCGAACCCTCCTCTCTCTCCTCTCTAATCCTGAATCTCAGCCAATCGGAGTCCGACCAGCACTTCGGATTATTTTCAGTTTTGGGACCAGCCAAAATTGAAAATAACCCCTCACTCCTCGCATCTCCTCACTCCTTTATCAACCTAACCGCTATACCTGCCTCAACCTCGCCCGCGATATAGGATAGATGCACCGGTTATGGCCACTGTACCAGTTGTGGTCATTTTCACTATAATTTATTTCAAATTTTTGTTTTCCTGTATTTTCATGTTGAAATTTGTGAAGTATCCATATAAGTTAACAAGATTATATATACAGTTTTATTTCGCCTTAACCCCTTCGGCGGCATTGACGCCATTTGGCGTCATGCATTTCACGATTATGTTACGATTATTTTCCGATCGGCTTGATTGATTTTCATGAAATTTGGTACTCGGGGGTTTTAAGAGTCGCTGATTACGAATCCGAACTCAACATTTAGAAATAAGAGATAGCAGACCCAATATGGCAGATGAAAAATGTGCCCACGATTTCGTCTGTCGCCGAAGGGGTTAACAATACAAATAATTCTGTCCTTTCAAAGACGGTGGCCACAACTAGACCGAAGATGGCCAAAACCGGTACTTCTACCCTATAAGAGTCCCAACCATCTGGAACCCGACCAGGGTCCTGAATTATTTTTAGTTTTGGGTCAAACCAAAACTAAAAACAACCCCCACTCCTCCATCAACCTGACCGTCGTACCTGAATCCTCGTCGGCGCGCCGCCCGTCCCAGCATCCTGCCTCAACCTCGCCGCCGCTCGCGCCCACTGTACAACCCCGCACTTGACGAACTCCGCCATGTTGTTTCTCGCGACGATGCACCTCACATTGTCGACGCTCGTAACATTACCGTCGGTCAGCGTAACAGCCGCGGGCGCGCAATACTTAGCGACGAAGACACCGGCGAGGCAGCTCATGCCGCCGCCGAGCTCGAGGACCGTCTTGTCGCGGCAGATGGCGCGATTGCGCAGCAGATAATACGCGAGGCACTCCTCCGACGGCCAGACGCACACGTTGCCGGTGTTGTTGAAGCCGATCAGCTCGTTCGCCGTGAAAGCTTTGTTCACGCGTCGCACCTCCACGTGCATCACGTCGTCGTCGTTGCACTGCGCCTGCGCGTCCAGCGGCGACGTTCGGTACTCGTACCAAGTCGAGTCAGGATCGGCTACAGCATTTTCCAGGAGACGCGGAGTCACAAGATCGAAGGACGCGAAACGACGAACCGAAATCTCATCATCGCGAGACGCGGGTTCTGGCGATCGGGTTAACGCGCGTCGCAACATCCGCCAGCGTCGCTGGGCTTTGCTGCTGTCGCGCTTCGCGACGGCGACGGTGGCGCCGCCATCTTTGAACGACGGATCCTTGCACGGCGAGTCGTCCACCTCGCTGAGAATTTCTCGAGACATTCTTTATTTGTTTCCTTCAATGCAATGTGATGATAACGACGAGCACTTGTGGTTATTTTATTTTATTTATTTTTTATATTGTGGATCACATAACCTAACACATTTTTTTTCGTGTCAGTTCACCGAAGTTCTTGTCTTGTGTGTTTCTTCTGTTTCCACCGCCGCTGCTGCTGATTCGCCAGGCCGATCGCCTATTGTTTTCCCGATTTTGCGATTTCATCGCAGTCCGAACTTTGACCGAGGACCTGGCGATCGGCGTCTTTCTTCGCTGATGGCGAGGAGCGTCATTTTTGCAGAACGATCGCTTTTCTTCTTCTTCCTCTTCTTCTTCTTCTTCTATTTTCCTGGCTTTATGATTTCGCCAAGTGCCATTCGTTGATCCCGATGGACGAGAACGAGAGAGCGAGAAGACGATGATTCTTGTTGTCGCTCTGTCTCGCTCTCGCCGCCGTCGCGAACACGACCGCCGAGCGTCGACAGTCGACGACGGAAGGACGATGGAGCGGACGAAGGGACGGAGACGGACTGAGAGAAGCGCGCCGAGAGTTCCCGAGTCTCGCGCGCTCGCAAGCCAACCGCCACGCGGACACACCGCGGTCGTCGGCGCGCGACACGCTGAATTTCGCGCGCTTGCGCGCCGACGCCAAAGCTTCCACCACTGCGCTGCGTTGTTTGTTATATTCCTGCTGCTGCTACTGCTGCTGCGGCGGTGGAGGAGGCAGCGGAATCTCATCGTATTCCGTCTGCTGTACAAAACGTACGCCAGTTGTGTATATGTCTCAATGTATATAGCTCGAGTTGCACACAGTTTTACGATGTGCCTAATATGCAAAGCGCAGTCGGTGTGAATATAGTTGAACTTGGACACAGGTTTTGGTCTGAGTGCTGTAGAGGTTGTCCCAAAAGTTGTAAGGTTTTGGGTGCTTAACCCTGTTCGGTTAGTTTTATATATAAAACAGGGATAAGCAGAAGAAGCAGTTCATAACTTTTGGGTCTTTTAACCCTGTTCGGTTAACTCTGTATATAAACAGGGGTAAGTGAACAGGGTTAAGCAGCTGGGACTTCATATCTTTTGGTTCTGTTAACCCTGTTCGCTGAACTCTGTATATGAACAGGATTAAGCAGCGGGAATTTCATAATTTCTAGCCCTGTTAACCCTGTTCCCTTAACCCTGTATATGAACAGGGTTAAGCAACCGGGACTTCATGACTTTTGGCCCTGTTCGCTTAACCCTGCATATGAACAGGGTTAAGCAACCGGGACTTCATAAATTTTGGCCCTGTTCGCTTAACTCTGCATATGAACAGGGTTAAGCAGCCGGAATTTCATAACTTTTGGCCCTGTTAACCCTTTTCGCTTAACCCTGCATATGAAGAGAGTTAAGAAACCGCAACTTCCTAACTTTTGGAACACCCTATATCCACTCTCAGTTTATATAGTTTAATTTCCACACAATTTTCACTACGCCGCCTGCTTTCTCTTTCTCTCTCCAATTCGACACGCGAAAGAAAGATTTTACAGTCATTTGTGTGTTCTTTTTTTTCATAAGATTTATTTGCACGAGGCGTCGATTTATTTTTACGGTCGATCGGATGACGAATGAAAGGGAAGAATTTTTTTTTTCTTTTTTTTTTTTTGCTTTTAACGACCGCTATAGCGGCGATTTCTCGTCTACCGACAATGAGAGCTCAACGAACTGCGAGAGCGGCGGATCGATGATCGAGGCCGCTGCCGCCGCCGCTGCTGCTGCTCAGCGCCCGGTGACAGATTGTCGGAAACGCGGTAATGGACGGCACGGAAGAAGGAAGCCCCGCGCGGTTACCGCAGACCCGCGGACCAGAAACGACCGTTTCTTCGACGTCGGTCGAGTTTCGTATCTGTGGCAAAACGCAGGTGCGGCGATTGCGGACAGTTTTTTAATTTTTCGTTTAAATAAGTTAACGATAAAAACAAAGTTTTTGTTCGTCGTTAAAAGTTTGCGAATCGGTAGAATTGGCGCAGGGAACTTTTAATCGAATGGTTCGATTGAGTCTAACTCATCTTTTGAATCTAATCTAATTTTGTATTAACTCCTATCATTATTTTTAATTAATTATTTTTTAATTATCAGAAATTTCGAATATTTTTCGACTGAGAAGACTTCGGACAAAATTTCCGACGAATTTTCTTGTTTTCAACGAACGCGACAATCAGCGTCGCCCGAAAAAAGTGGCAGCGAATTCGTTGACGTCCAGCGAGCGTTGGATACAATTAGCAGTTTCGACGTAACCGGCGAAGCGTCAACCGGCTGACTCGAGCCAATCAGCGCGCTGCATATAGCGTAACGCAAGCCAGCCTGAATTGTGTAACTTTGGGTGAATCGGGGAGCCGAGTCACCTACAAAAAAAATACAATAATACAAAAGGGACATGAAAAAGTAAATAAAACAAGCAAAGCAAAGGCAACTCCAACTGTCGGGCGGTTTTTTTTTGCCGAGCGAGGCCGGAGGGCGAAGCGAGGCAGAAGAAGATTTTCCCCCGACGTCTGATGAGCCAATTTCGAGGTTACGCGCGCCTCCGCCGTTTCCCGCCCATTCGCGAATTTTTCATCAGTCTCTTTTTTTTATTTCATCTTCCTCGGACAATAATCCAGGAGACAAAAGTCATCCTTAACAATCACAAAAAAAAAAAAATAAAAACCTACCTCCTGCAATAAAAAAAAATGCTGATGCCGATTAAAAAAAATATTAACAAATATAAAAAAAATAATAACAATCCCACCTCGCGAAATAAAAAAATCTGCTGATGCCGATAAAAAAAAATTATTAAAAAATAAAAATAAAAATACTGCAGCAGCAAAATTTCGAGGGACTCGAGTGTCTCGCGCGTCGCAGAGTGACGCGATAATTCGACAGAAACGCGCGGGGGTGGATGCGGTAGTGTGGGGGGGGGGGGAGGACAGGTCGAAGGCCCCGACGACTAAAACGACAGTTATACCCGTAAGTTACGTGGCGGCCGCGGTTGGAAAACCCGGAGAATCGCGCGCGCCAGGAGCGCGAGAGACGGAGAGCAGCAGCGAGTGTCCTCTCTCTGTGTCAAACGGTTTCCGGGTAGCTGCGCCGGCCTGTTCACGTATTTTATATATATATCTATACTACCCTAGCGCATACCAACACGTAGCGCATATAACGTCCACCCGATTCGTCCGTGGGGGGCAGCGCATTGAAAATGACGTAATTCGCTTGACGTATTCCCCGACAGCTTCGTCCGTTGCTCCTGCGTAACGATTATAAACATATACCTATCGTATATATAAAAAATATACATATAACACAGCCGCAAATAAAAAAAACCAAATTTATTATCGCAGGGAAAAAAAAGTACCTAACGACTTCTCAACTCTTGAATACGAAGCGATTTTTACAGAAGGAAGAATTCAGTGACCTTGAACGACCCTCAGACGCGCAAACACAAACAACGAACTTTCCAACGCTGATTCTTCGCCGCATCGTTGAGTAGAGACTCTCGGCTTTGGATTCTTGGAATAAAAAAAAAAGAAGCGGTTAGCCACTTCACTCGGCGTCAGCGGGCGTTGCAGAAAATTTGCCTCGTTATTGGCGCGCGCATCGAGAGCGCGCGGGGGGAGGAGGAGGAGGGGTAGGGAGGGGAGGGGAGGGGAAATCGAGGATGACGCGGGGCGGCCAAATTGACATGCGACTCGTCCCGCAGTGCGAGAGCCGGGCGAAAGCTTCTAGCGACCGGTGGGGAGGGGGGGAGGGGGGTCGTCACGACCGAAGAGGGAGGGAGGGGGAGGAGGGGACGAAACTTCGTCGGACGTGGGCACCTTATAGGTATATAGGATATGTTTACGAGCGACGGGATAGAGACGAGACGGGACGCGAATCTCAAGAGCGTCGGATACGCTGCTGCGCGCTGGCCCGGGCCGCGCTAGTCCCCCGCGTCAGCCCCCCGCTCGGCTATTGCGGCTTTTCTGGCAGAGCGTCTCGACGCATTGCGTCTACCTATCGCCACAACGCGCCACGGACAGCGTACAAACCGGACGCGCGCGATAAGCTTTTTCGTCCGGCCGATCGACGACCAATGGCCGACCGACGGTTCGGACGATGGACGCAAGCTGCGCGCGCGTCGAACGTCTCGGCAGTGTCCTGTAGGGTTTTTTTTTCTTTCCTGTATTAAAAAGTTCGTGAGCAGGCATTGTTGACGTTTTAGTCAGTATCAGATTGGTCGTTGGGAAATCGGCAGCAGTTTGATGGTTGATATCGCGAAATTTGGCAGTTTGGCAGAAAAAAAAAAATCGTTTTTCGCGTTTTTTCCTCGAATTTTCGACTTTTCGGGCAAATGACTGTCGTTTTTGGAATCAGCGGGAAATTTGCCATCTGATAGGGTTTTTAAACTTAGCGAAATCGAAAATTTTTTTTTTCGTAAAAAACGGAAGGGGTACCCCTTCAAAAAAATTGCGATTTTTGAGGGTCAACTTTAAAAATCTGTAAAAAATCGAAAAATCGAGATATCGCGTTCCGTCCGGCGGTATTCTCTTCGTTGAAGAGTTTTCTTTCGAATGCAAAAAGAAAATCTCGATTATATTGATCCAAAGAAAAATTACACCGATTTTAGTAAAGTGCCAAAATTGGGAAAAAGTGAAAAATCTTTTTTCGGGTTTTTCTCCTCGAATTATCTATTTTTCGGGCAAACACCGGTCATATTTGGAATCAGCGGAAAATTTTCCATCGGATAGGGTTTTAAAACTTCGTAAAATCGAAAATTTTTTTTTTCGCCAAAAAAACGGCAAGGGGCGGTACCCCTTCTAACAATTTTCGATTTTTGAGGGTCAACTTTAAAAATCTGCAAAAATTCGAAAAATCGAGGTATCGCGTTCCGCCTGGCGGCATTCTCTTCGTTGAAGAGTTTTCTTTCGAATGCAAAAAGAAAATCCTGGTTATATCGATCCAAAGAAAAATTTCACCGTTTTTAGTAAAGTGCCAAAATTGGGAAAAAGTGAAAAATCGTTTTTCGGGTGTTTCTCCTCGAATTATCTATTTTTCGGGCAAACACCGGTCATATTTGGAATCAGCGGGAAATTTCCCATCGGATAGGGTTTTAAAACTTCGTTAAATCGAAAAAAAAAATTTCGCCAAAAATCGCAAGGTCCTTCGCGTTGTTCTTAGTAAAAATAAAAGATAAAAATAAATAAACAGCGCGACCGTCGGTTGTGCGATTCAACTGCAGTCTTGACCTCGATAAAATCACGCAAAGTGCAGGATCAACAATCGCCGGTTCACGGCCGATGACTGTGGGACGTCCACCTCACAGCGATGACTTACTTCCGAGACTTGTGGATAAATAGACAGAGTGTCGAGGAGGATTATAGAACTCGGCAGTCAGCCGGTGTTTAACTTACACACCAAGTCTTTTATGACTGATATACATGTATATACGTGTATGTGTATATATGTATATACACTAATGTATCGAAGTTGCCAATGTCGCCTGGCCGACCCGGGACGCACGATTCAGCTGCTCGCGTCGCTCGTCCCAGATTCGCTTATTAAGGGCGCGCGCTGAAACGCGCGGCGAGCGGACAATAAGCGTGCTCGCCCGCACCAGCCGCGATATAGGGCGGCCCGTTCGAGGCCCCGACACGCGCGCAGATAACGCGCGGGAAAGCGCATTCAGCGCGGCCCGAACCGGCGCAAACGGACAATGCGGAACCCCGACTGCATTATACGCTAATGACGCGCGTTCGGCTCGGCGAATTCGATCGCCGTTCGACGCTGCTACTGGCGCAGCTCTCGAAAATACTATTTCGGCCACACGGGGATGTTACTCCCATTTGCGACAAATGAGGAATTGTTTTTCGACGGTAGGTAAAATCGAGATTTTATTGTGTTGAAGTTTGCATCGTTGGAATGCAACGAAAATTCGAAAAAAAATTGTTCTTATGAAATATCGTACTGGGTATAAAAAGTTATAACGATTTATCATCAAGATAACTAGAATCATTAGAACGATTTTTTAATTTATTTTCGTTGCATTTCAACGATGCAAACTTCATCATAAGATTTTTTAAATATAATAATACCAATAAAAATAAAAATGATAAACGTGTGTAAATAAAAATGATTTTTTTTTTTTTCGATCTCAGCAGCCGATTGGGAGAACATTCGAGGATATTCAATCGTTTCCCGGACTCGAGACGGAAATACCTCGAAGCACAAACCGAGTGGCGCAAAGAGATTCGACGTTACAATAAACTGGTTATCGATTTCAGAAATGAGATACGTGCCGGCGGAAAATATTGTTTCGCGGGGAGAATGCACGTGAGGACTCGCGAGCGTCACGTGTGTGTGCACAAGGTTGAAGGGGTTGAAGAAGAAGGGTGGAAGGAGGGAAGAGGGAGGAACAGAGCGAGTACATATGCCGCAATAAGCGGGTGAATCGAGCAGGCAACTTTATCGCACGTAGCAGCCGGGCCGAAGTGGAGCGTCGTAAAGTTGGAAAATTGTTTCGATATCTCGGCGTGCGGAATATCCGACGGTAGACGCGGGAATTCGTGGAGAACACAGTTGAGAGGCTCGGGGGACTTGAAATGCTGTGCCGCAAGTGGCAAATAACAGTTGGAACCGAAGAAGCAGCTCTGCATTATTCTGCCTATTACATTCCGGCTGTGTACTGTGTACATAAGTTTACAATTCATTTTTGACTCTGGCAACAAAGCTGTGATTGCCTTCTCCGAGTTAATCAATTTTAAGGCTGCGGGAGAGCTTCGCACTGGCGGAGACGCTGCCGATACATTCAAACTCCCTCGAGTCGCAGTTTACTCTGTATCATTGTTAAGCAAGCGCAGTGAACAATTATTAGAATTCTAAGACTTACATTGTTCCAGATTCTTGTCAAAGTGTAAAACGCAGTAGGAATCCCTTCGTCGGAGGAGTTCGTCCTAACCTAAAAACACTGTAGCGCGATATTTACACTAATTTCCACAATTTTTTCTATGCCCATGGATGTGATTTACGACAAATTCACTATATTTCACTCCGCACAGTGACGATATTCGTCACAAACATCCCAAAAACAGAGAAATCACAACATAACCTAAAAAAACGCGTTCACTTTATTCTCGATGCTTTTCACGATTTTTACGCTTCAAGGAAACTGCAAAATGTTCGTCAACTGCTGCACAATCGTTCACCAATATCAATTAGTACAACACGATCCACTTTTAAATGCGCAAAACCGAAAAATTCATTTCACTGCGATGCGGCTTCGATTTCCGACGAGATACACAATCCAGCAAAACAGAAACAGCTGATCCATAGAATATTCCAAAATGGCGGCAGTGTCGCCCTCTGCTGTCGCGAAGGTCAACTCAATTAGCTGAACAGACGGTGGCGCGACCTAACCTAAAAAGAGGTAGAAATCTGTGCAGAAATCTGTTCTGCTCAGAGGGTTCATCGCTTAGCGTAGAAATCTTCTCCCCTTTGGTCGTCACATAAGTAGAAATCTCCCGCTTAGCTTATTTTGCGGCCGGGGTAAGATGGTAAATAAATGGCCAAGAAGTCATGAAAACTGACGCGAAATCCGAGAAACCTCGGTAATCACGAAACCAGCAGACGCGCGAGTTGTTAAAGATGGCGGCGCCTTGGATCAAGGTCAGTCCGACAATGCTTAACCTATAATTACGCGAGCGTATTCTGCTACTGTGGACATTAGTACGATTATGCGATCACGACGCTCTTATCACTGGCACTGGAGCCGAAGTGCATCGATGAACCGTGTCACCTCGCCATGACACACGACACAAAGTCGTCGTACTCGTGGCTGGATCGCCGCCCGTGTGACCCTCAATGTCACTCCGGAAACACTCTCGCCATTTCGTAACGATAGTCGTTGATCTCGAGTAATCGTGGAAATTTGTCGCTGTCGCGGTGAGAAAAATGAATAAGTTACGTCTGGGCTCGGAGTACGTGCCACTGGTTGGCGAGGAGACGTCGCCCTATAGAATCGTCATTCCGTTCTCCAAACTCGCCTGGTTCACCGTGTCGTTGCCCTTCTTTGGTTTTGCGTTCTGCGTCGCTTGGTCGGTGATCTACAACTTTGAGCACGCTACTTCGACTCACTGCCAGGTAGGACTCTGCTTTGTCTTGTCCGTGTCGTTTGGGTCTTTGGGTTTTTATCGTTGATTTACTTTCGCATTCAGGTCTACAATTTCCTCCCTTCTGTGTCTGCCGCTATCGGACACTACAAACCCCAGAGAGATGTGTGGAGAGCCGCAATCGCTACTCAAGCTATGGTCAGGGCGCTGGTCCTGGCCATGTATTATCACTATTATCGGGAGACGGTTTATACTTGGGCGAAAGGAATCAGCAACTGCGCTCTGGTGACCTACGCAATTGAGAATACGGCACTGGTCACACTGAGCTTCTGGTCTTCCAATGAAAATTATGGTTCGCAGCTGATTTCATTTTTGTATCTTGTTTTCCAGAGGACATTTCGTTTGGCAATGGTTTTGTCTGTGTTGCAGCTTTTCATAAGTTATCGTTTATAACTTTTCTGATAATGTCGCTGATACACATGTCGCTGGCGTGTTACATCGCCAAGCATTGTCGCAATCCTGCCAGAGACTCGGTGGAGTCGACTTCTCAGCTGTGGAAGACGAGGTCCATGGCTCTGAATGTTTTGTCGATTTTCATGGCTTGTTACTTTTTCTGGAGACACAACGCCTACTGCGAGCCTTTTGGTAAGTTTATTTAATTGTGCAGGTCACGAGGAACGAAGATTTGCAATGTTCTGAGCTTTCTGCACATTTCAGTTTACTCGATGTTCGCGCTCGCTGAGTACATGGTCGTCATAACGAACATGAGTTTTCACGTTACCGCGGCCTGGGATTTCGCCGGAAGAAGTCTGATGATATCGGCGAACGGCGTTCGAATCGTTTAAGACTAAAATCAAACGCAAATTTTAGCTAGAAAACAGGGAGGGAATTTTAATTCTAGTAAAATGTAAACGTTTAAGGGAGGGAATTTTAATTTTAGTAAAATGTAAACGTTTAACTTGTCTGTAACATATCAATACTGTTAACGCGTATGTATATATGTAATTAAGACGACGAGTCGACGATATATGCTTATATATTTTTCAAGGTTTAAATATCGGGAGAGAAACGAGAGACGCGTTTTCTTTAGGCCGCTTATGAAATTGTGTATAATTCGGTGTGAAATATAATCCATCGACTGGACATGTACATTTCTACGTTATATACATTCTGATAATAAAAATCTACACAAACGCAACAAGCCTCGATTGCCGGAATAATCGCAAGAATTTCTCAATCCATGTTATCAGTCTTGGCGATGCAAAAAATAATAAATTCGAAAAATCTGTTTCTATACACATTTTATAATACACAGTCATCGGAGATTTGTACAGGATTGGCGAGGAACGATTCGCATCAGAAGGCGAAATCTTTTTCGAGCTTATCGGAAATATATTTGGCGATGGCCATGCTGCTCGTCGCCGCGGGCGATGGAGCGTTTCGGCAGTGGATCACTCGGCTGCCGATGCTTCCGGTTCCGCTGTCGAATACAAAATCGTCCACCAATTTCCCATCGTTGTCCATCGCCTGAGCTCTGACTCCAGCCGGTCCTCTTTAATTTGGGAGGGAAGAGATTGCCCAAATCAGTCGAGAAAAAAAAAATAGTTCAAAAGATCATCGAGACCTCGTCGAGGGAATCAATTAACATAATCGGATAATAATTGCTCGACTTTTAGGGGTCACGAACCTCTTTACGTCCTTGTACGTTATCTCGGGAATGAATTTCTGCAAGTCACGCACAGCGAGTGGATAGAAGACCGACTTGACCATCTCTTTCATTCCCGGCACGATGAATCTCAGGCACAGTTTATAGAGACCCGGGAATTTCGCCATTTCTATGCAGTCCTTTATGTTTATGTCGCTCCACCTAAAAGCCAATATTATCGATAAAAAATGAGTGCTGCTAATTATTTTTATTTAGTTTGGGCGGCAATATAGAGACCTGTAGCCCTCTCGGGCGAAAGCCAGCACCGCGTTCGGTCCCAGCCAAATCTCGCCGCTCATTCGCGGCGTGAAGTGAACGCCGAGGAACGGAAACCTCGGATCCGGCACCGGATAAATATTCGTCTTGCACAGGTGTTTCTTGTCATCGTTCAGCAGAAGATATTCGCCCCGGAAGGGAACGATTCGAGGACTCACGTCGCATCCGGTCATCACTGCCAGTCGATCGGAGTGCAGTCCTGCGCAGGTCAGGACGTATTTGCTTTGGATGCACTGCGATTAAAAAATTGGACGGAATTATCGACCTGCTGGTTTAATTTAACTGATATTTAATATCCATAGATATAAAAAAATATATTACTCTGCCAATGTAAAAATCAATGTAAAAAAATTGGACGGAATTATCGACCTGCTGTTTAAATTTAACTGATATCTAATATCCATGGATATAAAAAAATATATTACTCTGTCTTTCGATCGAACGCTGATAGGAACAAATTCGTCGTTTCCCTTAGACTCTGCAGTCTCCGCAAATCCATTGACTTCATAATTCAGGTACACGTGACCACCCATTTTTTCAAATTCCTGGGCAAAGTGACGACAGACGAGTCCCCAATCAACGATCCCTGTCCACGGCGACCAGATTGCTTGTTCACCCTGCGATTAAAAAAATACATTACAATAATAAATCAAATCAGAAAAAAAATTGTTTACCTTGCACTTGGCCTCGAATTTGCTGATAGAATCTTTTTCCACGAGCTGAAGGTCCGGAACATTGTTTTTTAATCCACGATCGTGAAGCTCCGCTATTCTCTTCACCTGATCCGGCGTCTGGGCCACTATGAGCTTGCCGACTTTCTTATGGGGAATATCGTACTTCGCGAAATACTCGTACGACAGCTTCAGCCCCTCGACGCACAATTTAGCCTGCGTTGGGGGAAAAAATAACGCGGTTATTTCGACGGGGAAATTCTTTGGCCCTGGGGTAGTAAAATTGCATATTGGCCCTCTTTGTACCTTTATGGTGCCGGGCGTGTAGTAAATTCCAGCGTGGACGACTCCGCTGTTGTGTCCCGTCTGATGCATCGCTAGTGCCTTCTCCTTCTCCACGATGGCAATTTTCATCTGGGGATGTCGCTCAAGCATTTCTCGAGCGGTCGCGCACCCTACAATTCCACCCCCGACCACCACGAGGTCGTATGTGCCGCACGGATCTGCGCTGAAAAAATTGTTTTCCACGATTTTCATGACGGAAATATATTTTTTGCCATTTTTTATTTAATAAAATAGACTATTTTTTAATATTTTTTTAAATTAAAAAAAAATGAAAATATTAACCTTCCTGTTGATCCATGACGACAGACGTTGCCCAGACTGCGGAGCGACGATCTTCCGGTCCATGACCTTATCACCGTCGTCGTCATCGCTGCGACACTGAGAAGGAGATAAGAGCCAATTTTTTTTACCTTAGAAAATTAATTCTGGAAAATATTGAAATTTCGTGGCGATCGTCATCGCGAAAATTCGGTCGCATCTTCGCGACTGACAGTATAATGACTAAGTTCAGACGATCGATCGGTTTCATAATTAATCGGATCTCGCGATATTTTCGTAAGATCTTATCTCGACGTCACCGTCCTCGAGACTTAATCGCATATTTGAGATAAGATGTTTTTTTTTAAATGAGAATTTGCGCCTCGGAAATTCCGCAATGAAAAAAATCATAGAAATATCCTTGGAAAAAAATTAAGGAATTATTCGAAGATCTATGGATCACATTCGTGGAACAATCCAAGCGCATTGAATATTAATTTTCACACGCAGATTGTTCGGGTCTATCGAAATTACGTAACGATAAAGCTGGAACAATGATCCTCAGACAGATAAATAAACGAGCTCGAAAGATCCATAGATCATTGCACCATGCAAATTGCAGGCAATATGCAATATTGCGATATGCATCGCCCTCTGGGTGAAACATTGGTCCCAGCGGCGCCTGCGTTGAAATAAACACGCCCGTACTATATATCTATCCATATACACTATATACATTTGTGCACCTATAGAATTTTCCGAGTCAGCTGTTCTGCTGTCAACAACCTCGCAATACCCACGAAAATGCACCAAACTTCCGGTCCATCGAACACCAATTTACACGGCAATGTAATAAAAAATGTCACCTTGATAAACACCGCTTTTCCTCCACCGACGAAACTGCAGCACTATGTGAATCGCGTGTATCGACCACAGTGTCTCTAATAAAACAGCAAGTGGGGTGACCCGGCTACGGTAGAGCTAATGAGATGGAAAACACAGAGACTGAGACAGCGATAGAGCCTCGTGGGGTAAACAGACTCAGTCGGTAAGTTTCATTAGGCGACCTGCAAAGTGGCGCCTCCAGCGGCGCCATCTCAACACTGATTGGTAAGTATTTTCCATATGCCGACGATGCCGGTCTCATTTTTTGGTGACAATCGCTGCTGTCGATGATAATACGAATTACGAGGCCTACAAATCGAATCGAATCGAATCGGATTCGTCTTACAATCGAAAAATGGTTATTATTAATATTGTTGTTATCGAAATCATAAAGCTGAGGAGATTTATTAGCTCTCTTAGATTAGAGCTCTCATCCGCCTAACTCTGCAGACTCTCGACTCACCTAAACCATAATGCATCAATAAAAATGTATATCTATTATTATTCATATTATTATCGTGACCATTATTGTTATTATTTATGTGGCTGCGTTACAGCTCAGCATGGAGACAGATTATAATAACGGTCGCGGGGGATATATATACATGATATGTATATGCGTTTTATTCCTCGAGATCGCGTCCCCGGAGATTACTAATAACAAAGCATTCGTCATTCCCGGTAATCCCCGTAGCGCGAGAGTCGACCTTCCGAAACATACGGCTCTCGATTAAGCGAGAGAACGGTGCCTGCGTCTGTCTCTGCGCGATCTCGATATGGGATTTTCGTGGAGCTGGAGGAGGAGAAGGAGGATGAGGAAGATGTTGCCATAGAGAAAAGTGGGAGGAGAGAGGAGAGAGACGGAGAGAGAGTCGCGACCGGCTGCTGGGCAGCAGCGGGGCGCAATGCACCTGGACACGATGCGTCCTGGGAGAACCTACGACTTCTCCCCGTTCTCGATATACATCATCTCTTTACGCTCTGGGTCCCCCTTCCCCCTTCTACCCCCCCCCCCCCCCCTTCACCCTTAGCGTACTCTTCGAGTATTCGGCCGTACAATCGCTCGCTCTTTCTCTCTTCGGCCCTTCACCCGATCCTGTCTCCCTTCTCCCTTCTCCTCCCCCCCCCCACCTCGCCACCTACGGCGCCGCCGCTCTTCCCCCACTTCTCGGCTACTTCATCGCTGTAGTGCTTTCCCACTTCGACCCTCGAGTCCGCCGCTTGCGCGCGGCGCCCCGAACAGAGACGCGATGAGAGGCGTCAGGGACGTGACGAGTGTTTCGCGCGCCCTTCGGAAGCGCCTCCGAAATTTTTTTATCCACCCTATTTGCGTTTATTTCATTGTGTGCGAGGCTTGTGATTAGCTTTATTTTTTTTGGTATTTCTTTTAGTAAATTATTATTTTTATTTGTATAGTCTTGTGTTTTTTGCATTACTTTTGTATGTATGTATGCAGTGATAAATTGTATGCATGGTGCTATCTATCTATTTCTAAAGTCTTGTGATGATTGAAAAATTTGCAGAGAAACCTTTTTGACGCTCGTTTCAAGAATATAATATTTTGCAATGTGTCAATATATTTCACAGCAAATCATCGCTGAACAATCAATGATTGTCCGTGATAAAAAAAAATAAAAAAAATTCTATTCAGATAAATTGAACATTTTTTCTCAATAATAAAAATAATTCGCATTCAGAATCGTGAATCTCCGAAATGCGCTGAATGGTTGAGAATTATTCTGATTCTAGAGCATAAAAATCACGGATCGGGAAGCAGATCCCGAGCTTCGATTGCCCGCAATGAGAAAAATCCATAGGACAACAATGCGAAATATAGCAAATTTTACTATACAAATTGGTCACAGATACCATAATTCTTTTATTTAATAAAAACGTGTTGACGTATTAATAAAAAATTGCCGGTTACATTAATTATAGTCGTGAAAATTATAAAAATATTATTGTCCTCTCAGGTAACTATGTCGTATGGCAAAGTCTACCACATATTTTTTTTGAGTTCGCGTGTTACAAATGCAAAACCAGGAAGTGCAGTTCGACGGGCAGATGCCGCGCGGCGATATAGCTATGCGCCTCGGGAGGCGCCTGCGCCTGACGGCCCTGGGCGGCCGGTGCGTGGCCGCGGCTGCGCGGCGGTTCCTTGACTCGGGCCGCACGGGAGTCAGTCAACCCGGCGACGACGGCCACGACGGTAGTACACGCCGGCGAATCGGCAGCGACACCGCGTCTTCCGTCCGTGACAACCCGGTGGTTGCGCCTTCCGCGTTTTCCGCGAGACGCGCTCGCGTGTGTTGCCCTGTGTACGCGCCGCTGCCGCCGCTCCCCGCGACGCGAGTGCGCGAGTGCGTTAACAACCGCGTTCGTGTGTGTGTTTCGCGTGTTCGTCAGTCATCATCCCCCGCGGACGCCGGCAGCAAAACCGGCGTCTCTGCAGCCAGGAAAAAAAATACGAGAAGCGTCGAGATTTATTCTCAATCCTTCGGAATATCAGCGACTTGGATGTAGAATCGCCGACGAGATGATAAATTGATTAAATACAAAATAATAACAAAAATAACCATAATAATAATAAAAAGTACGAAAAGCGACGAGATTTATTCTCAATCCTTCAGAATATTGGCGACTAGAATGTAGTATCGCCAGCGAGATGAAAAATTGATTAAATATAAACTAAAATAACCATAATAATAATAATAATAACAAAAAGTACGAAAAGCGACGAGATTTATTCTCAAACCCTCAGAATATTGGCGACTAGGATGTAGAATCGCCAGCGAGATGAAAAATTGATTAAATATAAACTAAAATAACCATAATAATAATAATAAAAATAAAAATGAGTTTTATTAAAAGGTGCAACTGGCCCGAAAAATCGTCCGATAATTCTCGCGCCCAGTTCGGTGCGTTTCAGTGACCGTGAAGCAAACTGCGATCGTGAAAAAAAACAAAGTGCGGATAATCGTCAGTGCGACGGATTCTCGCGGTTCGAAGCTTCGAAGCGCCGAAGCCCGTCGATTGATCTCGCGAGACAAAGAGAGGGAGGAATAAAAATAAATAAAAATATAGAAAGTGAGACGAGGACTCTGGAGGAGATCCGATGCTCGTCGGCCGTGAGCCGGGCACGTATCGCGCGCTCCGCCCCGCAGCAGCAGCAGCAACGTCGGTGAATCCGTAGCCCGCAGAGGACCGGCGTCCGACACACGAAGGTCCCGCATTATGCGGCACGTCGGCTCGTAATCGGGTCGCGGTCCGTGGAGACGACGAGCCGTGCGCGCCCTCATTCCACGTGCGCAGCCATCGGCGGCTCAGGAGGAGAGAGACTCGACGTTGATCCGATTTTTTATCCTGATTATATACCGATCTGCATTACCGACCGAGACAGCTAAGAAAATCGACTTGCTCGGAAAAATTTGAAGCAAGGATCGAAAAAATTACAAAAAAATTGTAAAAAATTACAAAAAATTGTAATAAATTACAAAAAAATTGTAAAAAATTACAAAAAATTGTAAACAAAATTACAACAAAATTGTAAAAAATTACAACAAAATTGTAAAAAAATCGCAGAAAAATTGAAAAAAATCGCAGAAAAATTGAAAAAAATCGCAGAAAAATTGCAAAAAATCGCAGAAAAATTATAAAAAATCGCAGAAAAATTATAAAAAATCGCCGAAAAAATGGAGGACGAGCTGCGATGCCCGTCGTGCAAGGAGCTCTTCGCCGATCCCGTGCTGTTGCCCTGCTGGCACGCGTTGTGCCTCGCGTGCGCGGTCGGACTCCAGGCGCCGCCGGACTCGCCGCCCGAGTCCACGACCGACTCGTCGACGGCCCCGTGCTCGGACCAGGAGGCCGACAAGCTGTCGATACTCTCGGAAACGGACTCGGGCGTCGTGTGCGGCAGCACGTCGACGAGCTCGCGGCCCGGCAGCTACGTCGGCACACCGGGCAACGGCGGATTTCCGCCGTCCGGCGGCACGCTCTGTCTCTCGTGTCCGGTGTGCCACAAGAGCGTGTACTTCGACGAGGGTGGCGCCCACAATTTGCCCAAGTACCGGGCGATGCAGAGAATCGTGGAGAAGTATCAGGAGGCGCGAAATGTGCGGATGATGTGTCAGATGTGCGAGGGAGAGCCGAGGGACGCGACCGTCGCGTGCGAACAGTGCGAGGTTAGGACAATTCGCATGTTTATTCATTATTGTTATTACTTTTTTTTTCTATTTTTTTATACGATAAGAATGTCGTATAAAAAAATATGTAGGGTAGAGCGTTTTTGGGCACTTTAGGGCCGATTGTGGCCATCACATTCAAAGGAATGTTATTGCTAATTTTTTTTCTATTTTTTTTTATACGACAAAAATGTATAAAAAAATATGTTGGGTAGAGCGTTTTTGGCCACTTTAGAGCCGATTGTGGCCATCACATTCAAAGGAATGTTATTACTAATTTTTTTTCTATTTTTTTTATACGACAAAAATGTATAAAAAAATATGCAGGGTAGAGCGTTTTTGGCCACTTTAGGGCCGATTGTAGCCATCACATTCAAAGGAATGAAACAACACATTTGTAATGTCATAAAAAAAATATCGAGTAAATCAATCGGTGAATTAATATGAATTTGTTCTAAACGTCAACACGTTTTTATGGGGAAAAAATAATGTCAAGAATAAATTAGTAAAAATGTCCACAATAGTTAGAGTGGCCACTAATGGTATATCTATCCTATTCATAAAAAAAGATATTGAAAATTCCTATCGGTATTTCTCACCTGTAGGAATTTTATAGGTATTGCAAAATTTCCTATAGGTATTTTTCTCATATAGGAATTTTATTGATATTTAGAATTGAGAGGTCCGACGACAAAATTCATCTATAGGCATTGAAAATTGCAAGGTCTTGTTTATATTATTATTATTATTATTTTTATCCCAGGGACCCATGACTGTGGTCCGGGGGACCCCACATGACCCGTAACGTAGGTCCAATGTACAAATAAATCATGACTTCTAGGATTATTATTATTATTATTATTATTATTATTGTTATATTAATAATGATAATTATTATCATTGGAGGTATTGAAGTTCCGGGATTAGGTTATTAAGGCGAATATTGTTATTATTATCGTCATAGGTATTGAAGTTTCGACGTTGAGACTCGCAGAAAGGGCAGAATGGCCACAATGGTTGTTGGTGAGACGAACGGCGGCAGCAGCAGCAGCGACAGGCGGTGGCGCCTGCTGCTGCGATTCTCTTTATGCCAGTCTCGAGAAGTCGCGTAACCTTTGCGGAAATGTTACGGACGCGCGAGCAACACACAAGCGCGACGCGCGACGACGACGCCGACGTCTCTCTTTGTGTTGGCACACGGCGCCAGAGTATATTTTCGTTTGAGTTTTCTTCGGTGCGGTCATTGTTCCGCGGGTTATACGACGACTCATTCACGTTCCCTGCCAAGGTTATCTCCTGTTGCAACGCGGAAGAGCAGAGGAGAAAAATAAAAGCGAGGGGAGGGGGGGAATTAGATTTGTGGGACGGTTGGAAGTTCGGAGGAGGACAAAGAGCATCTCTGAACGGAAAAACAACAGAGTTTGGCTTGACACATTTTTTTCTCTTGTATCAATATTTATTTTGTAATATTTTGTATTATTTTTATATGCGAACTCGGAACCTTGCCGTTTTTTTTGGCGAAAAAAAAAATTTTCGATTTAACGAAGTTTTAGAAGCCTATCCGATGGGAAATTTCCCGCTGATTCCAAATATGCCCGATTTTTGCCCGAAAAATAAAAAAATTTAGGAGAAAAACGCGAAAAACGATTTTTCAGTTTTTCTCAATTTTGGCACTTTACTAAAATCGGTGTAATTTTTCTTTGGATCGATATAATCGGGATTTTCTTTTTGCATTCGAAAGAAAACTCTTCAACGAAGAGAATGCAGCCAGGCGAAACGCGATATCTCGATTTTTCGATTTTCTGCAGATTTTTAAAGTTGACCCTCAAAAATCGCAATTTTTTTGAAGGGGTACCCCTTGCGTTTTTTGCGAAAAAAAAAATTTTCGATTTCGCCAAGTTTAAAAACCCCATCCGATGGGAAATTTCCCGCTGATTCCAAAAACGACAGGTGTTTGCCCGAAAAATCGAAAATTCGAGGAGAAAAACGCGAAAAACGAGTTTTTTCCTGACAAACTGAAAAATTGGGCGATATTAAACATCAAGCGAGATTCAATTGATGCCTGGAATAAAATATTAATTATTGAATGAATAAAACATTGGTTATCGTTTGTTCCGTCGGAAAGCGACTTGTCATCGACAAATTCCTCGTCCCACGTCTCCGAATCGGTCGAAGCATTTCGTATGTGGAACGCGCGACGTTGCATTACCGCTCGTACGTAGAGAGAATATTGTCCTCGATCTCGCTTAGTCCTCGGGCGACCTTCCCACGAGCCGGCGACCCCGTTTCTTCCTCTCTCGTGTTCTCGGCGCTATTGTGCGCCCCGTCGTCTCAACCCGAGAACAGCTGGCGGGCAACGCCGCTGCCGCCAACCTCGAGATTCGCGCGCCCGACGGATTTCACCTCGTTCGATCCGTCCGCCCGGCTAATTGGCTGACACGTACTTCCCGATTTTTTTTCCCCAACAAAAACAATTATTTGTATTCATTATTATTATCTGTGCGCTTACTCAGTAGATGTTATATTATTATTATCATTATTATTTTTATGCATTTTTCACGTTTTTTTTAATTTCTCAAGAGAATTACTAAAAAAAAATTCTTAGGAAAATATCATTTTAAATACCAATTTTTTAAATTATTTTTCGTCTTATTGCGATGAAATTGTGTCCAAATAATAATAATAATTTTTTCTCTCTTCTCTTTATATTATTATTATTATCATTATTATTTTAATACATTTTATCATGTTTTTATTAAATTTCTTAATATCATTTCTAAAAAAAATTCTTAATAAAATATTATTTTAAATACCAATTTTTAGAATTATTTTTCGTCGTATTGCGATACAATTGTATCCAAATAATAATAATGATTTTTTTTTCTCTTTTCTATAAAAAATGTATGCGGGCAGACGTTGCAATTTAGTTTCCGGTCGCGCCCCGCGAAGCCCTTCGCAATTTGTGCACAGAGCTCGAAGCGCAGTTGCGCTCATCAGTCGCATCCAAAAAAAAAAAGTATTATTAACGCGGGCGAACGTGTGGGCCGAGCGTCCGGTGAACCCCCATAGGTTCCCCCTTCCCCCTCTATCTTCGTATCCCTTCGTCCTGTCGCTCGGAGGGGGCGCCCTTCGCCCCCTCCCCCCCACCCCTCTGCCGGCTGCCGCTGCACGCGGCTTCCCCGAATTCTCCCGAATTAAGCCACATCGCCGGTCGAGATTCGTCGCCGCCACTCGGCCGACTCCGGTGCACACAGGGGGAGTGAGAAAGATGAAGAGAGGGGGGAGAGGGGGTCGCAATTCCCTAATCAGCTCATTCAATTAGCCAGTTCGCGGAGCCAAAGCCGCACACACAGCGTCCACGTCAGCGAGAACGCGAAATGAGGGTAGGATGGGGGGGGGGGGGGGATGGGGGAGGAGGGACCCGCAGAGGCAGCGACTCCCGCGCTGATACCTGGTTGACGATATAGAAGCAGCAGCAGCCACTGTGGCCGTCGCCTTTTCGCATGACTCTGCGCCAGGGCTAATTAAATTGGCTTTCTATTTAAACGCGAGGGAACGCGGGACGAGCGCAAAGACAACCATTCGATGTGCTGCATCCTTTCCGTCTTATTTTTTTGCCGTGCAAAAATAAAGTTGTCGATAAAGAGAGGATTTTGGGTTCGGAACGTCGAGACGATATCGAATGAGAAACTAATTGCGCTGCGGATGCCAATTAGAAGGCATTTTTATTTTTATTTTTGTTTCGCTGGAGAATTTATTTTTGTTCACGATAAAATGTCAGTAATGGTTAGAAAAAGCGTAGACATTGATTCTCCCAATTTTAGCGCCGATAAATCGATACTTCAAGTACCATGTGGAACTTTTGCTAAATTGTTAAAAAAATGTTTACAAAGTTTATATTAATTAAAAATTAAATGTATCGATTTACGGACGCGAAACTAATTTCGCTTCAGATGCGTCTGACAATTATGAGGCATTTTCTTATTTCGCTGGAGAATTTTTTTTTATTCCCAATAAAAAGTCAGGAATGGTTAAAAGCGTCGACATTGATTCTCCCAATTTTAGCACCGATCAATCGGGACTTCAAGTATCATTCGAACGAAACATTTTTTAAATCGTTAACAAAATTATTATAAAATTCATATTAAATAAAAATTAAATGCATCGATTTTCTAATAATAATTGTATTTTTTTCAGGTTCTATATTGCGATGCGTGCAGAGAGTCCTGTCATCCCAAGCGAGGTCCACTGGCGGCGCACAATCTGGGCCCGCCCCGCGGCAGCTGGCAGACCGGGAGCGCGAGGGGCACGAGGGGTCTGGGCCCGGACGGGACGCCGATATGCGCGGATCACAGCGGCGAAGCCGTCAGCCTGTACTGCGCCTTGTGCAAGATCGCCGCATGTTCGCTCTGTCTTCGCGACAGACACGCGGCACATCCGCACGACGTTCTGCCGCTCGCCGCCGCCTGCAAAGCCCAGAAGGTACGTGTCAACGACGATGTTACGTCCGGACTAATTCCGGAAGAATTAATCCCGATGCTGTTGCTTTTGAGAGCAAAAGCGAACCACCGATGCGACAATGAAATTACAGTTTAAGGTTTTATTGACATTAATTTTCCAAAGTCTTTTATTCGTTTCACTTATGTATTATAATTTTACCCAAAAATTACAGTTTCGTCGTAGAGAGTCGACGAAAATATAAAGTGACGTCGTGGAATCATTTCCGGCCGGCGAAAATACAGAGTGATGTGGAATCATTGACGGTGAATGATGTTGAAGTTTGCATCGTTTGAATGCAACGAAAATAAATAAAAAAAATTATTCCGCCAATTCTAAAATAATTCAAACGATTCTAAAAAGTTATTTTAATGACTAATCGTTATAATAACTTTTTATACTCAGAACGATCTTTTGGGTCCAGCAGAATAATTTTTTAAAATAATTTTCGGTGCATTCCAACGATGCAAACTTCAACTTCGACTTCGTCAATGAACCGACGTTGTTTCCTCAGCCGATGGACAATCCAATCAAAATCGGACGCAGCGATCAGCCGGTCTTCAGGCTCCACGACAGTCTCCAACAACAGAGCCCTCCAACAAAGTCGCACCGCTGTCCCGACGTTTGGTCGAGGCGCCGATCGTTGCACAACCGTGACGCATTGGAATACCAGCCGCGAAGAGAGACAGAGAAAGCGGAGTCGGGATAAAGAGAAAGACAGAGAAGGGAACTCGGAGGGTATACGAGCTTGTCGATGCCCGGTGGACGACATCTGTTCGCGATATCGCGTGTCGCGTGGGCGAGTTCGACACCAGAGGGAGAACCGAGTGGAGACAGAGAGAACGACAGAGAAGGAAACTTCCCATCCTCGGTCCTTTGGTGGTCCCGGGCTATTGGCTGCGTTCCTCCCCACCCTCCATTGGTCGTAACACCTGGTTGCTTCCTCCTGGCATATGGAACGTGCATCGCATGGCCCGTCCTCATTCTCTCTCACTCTGTCTCATTCTCTCCCTGCGTTCTGCCTCGATTCCTCACTGAACGCTGGTCGCTCGCTTTGCCGCTCTCTCTCTCGCTCCTCGTATCCAATACTCTGCTCTCGGGTACTCCGGGGGCCGCGGCCTCACCCTCGGGAATCACTTCCTCCGCGATTAGACTGATAAATTGGTACACCCCGCGTGGCCGATGCAACGGGTCGCCGTTGTCTAGGATATTGTGGAGGAAGAGAGAGAGGAGAGAATGGACAGAGAGACCGATCGCTCGAACCGGCGTAGCGTGATGTGCACCGTTGCACCAGGAGCACCAGGAGCTCCCGGGCGTTCCTGCAATTTGGTGATTGATCGATGAAATATACAGCCGATGGCGAAGCCGACGTGCTGCGAAGCTTTTATAGCCTCGATCGAGCGCAACGCACGCAGAGAGAGAGGCGAGAAGGGAGGGAGTAGGGTTGTCGATGATAACGATTATTGTTGATAACGCAGGCGAATTTGCGAGCCGACGGACGTCGCATTGGTAGCTTCAGGGATGTGATGGAAAATTGAGTGGCAAGGCAACTGAGAGGAGGGGATTATTTTGGAGAACATTTTGGATGGATGACGTTTAGTCGGTGGAGGTTTAGGCGATCAGGGAATGAAACGAAATGTCGAGTGGATTGATCGGAGAAATTAGGATAATCGTCGGGTGACAAGATTTTGATTGGCGGATTGTACGAATTTTGTTGGAGGTGGATTGATCGGAGAAATTAGGATAATCGTCGGGTGACAAGATTTTGATTGGCGGGTTGTTCGAATTTTGTCGGAGGTGGAAATAGGATAGTCTGATGATTGGCAAGTATTGATCGATTAATTAGTCGGCTGATTGGCTGATTAATTCATTAATCGATTGGTCAGCCAATGAGTTGATTAATAAATCTGTCGATAGTTATCATTTAATATAGAAGTGGAAACTCATATAATTTAATTAAAAAAAAATGTAATAGACATTTTTAATAGTTTTCCGTCGCCCGTTTGGCCGATTTATCGGCCACCGGAGAAAACAAGAAGCGGCTTTGTGCTGCAGCGCCGCTCTCGCAACGCGCTTCGGGGGGGATTTCTATGAGTTAACCGATGGCGCGGAGATAACGGGTTACCGCGCGCGGCTGATAAACCGGGCGCCCACTCGAACGGGTCGCTGCGGATCCACGCGGAAATGATAAAACCCGGGTGATACACGAGCCGCGCGCGCGAGATGCACGCCCGAGATTGCGTTGCACTCCGCTGGAGAGATTTCGCGAAAGCAATGCGAGAGGGACCGATCGACGGAGTTTTATTCACCAAGAGACTGGCGATCTCCCTCTGCTCACTCGAAATTCATCCAACAATCTTTGCAAACATACAGATAAAAAAAAAATAATAATTAAGGGAGATATAAAAAAAAAATAAGGGGACCTAGGAGTCGGAAAAAAGGTAATTTTTGTGAATTTTTTCAAGGAAAACTATTTTTTATTTCAGATTGCGGTTTTAATTATATAAAAGTATATTTTTCTTATTGAAACGAAATTATTTCGCTAAATTATTTTCGCGATAATTTCGTTAATATGACTCCGCTGATGGTTTGCCGGGATTAAAGGGTCTTTCGACCGACGTTTGGGTCCTTTGTGGGGAAAATCGATCAGCGCGCGACCCTTGCCAACGTCAAAGGGCTGTCGTCATTCAAAACCAGTAATATCGAAGCTTCAAAACGCGATGACGGCGACGTCGACGACGGTTCGATTATTCAACGCGGAAAATTGTTCTGTCGGGGCCCTCGAGGCGTCCGCTGGATGGGACCGTAAACGCTTCTAATGCTCTCGCTCCCGCTGGATTATTATACGCGTGGCCACCGGTGAATTTGTACCCGGGGGGGAGGTGGGGCAAAATTTATGCGCCGAAAGTGCCAAGTGGTTCGGGCAAACCCGGGTGCGTCGGGGCAACCGGCTGTGGTGCTCGCTATGCGCCGGGCAACGTTGCATATTAATTTCCCAGCCACGTATTATATCCATAGATACATATCTATATATATAAATACCCATGTATATAATATTCGTGCACAGGAGCGTTTGTGTCGAGCTTTGTGGGCCAAAAGTTCTCGCCTGGGGTTTGCCAAGACCTGGAGAATAAGGCGCTTAGTGAGAGGAAGAGAGAGAGAGAGGGAAGAGAGAAAATTGAGGCAGTGAGTGAGTGAGTTAATGAGTGAGAGGGGAAGAGTGAGAGTGGAAACGGAGTCGCTCGTCGTTTCGATAGTTCGGTAATTAACTCTCCCAGCCTCCTAAGTGCACAATAATTCACTCTCCAGAAACGATCCGTACACCAGTGGTAAATAATTGTGGTGTACGCGCGCGGATATAGATATAGTAATGACTTCTGCGCTGTAAGCAGCCACGGAGACCTCGCTGCTTTAGTAGTAATAATCATAACAATAATAACGAGGGCAATGATAATAACGTGCGCGGGGTCCGCGAAGCGAGGAATCGTCGAGGCGAACGTTCTTCGTGGAAATAACCATTGCGGAGCGAGTGACGATCGACTCGAGCGAGAAATGTGAACCGCGTTTTGCGACCTGAATCTCCGGAGCTGTCGTTACTCTCGGCATTTCAATCAGACGGATTTCCAGTTATTAATTAAACGGCCCGAAGGTGGTTTGAAAAAAAAAAAAAAAAAATTTACGTTTTTCTTCGGTGAGAAAAAAAAATATATATTTTATTTTTGGCTGCTAGGATACAGATTCTTTTTTATATATTAATTTAATAAATGAATAAAAAATATTAATTTAATAAATTAATAAATAATATTCATTTAATAATTCAATCATATTAATTTAATAATTCAATAATCCAATAAATTAATATGAACAGACATTTCGATTTCATAAATAGTTATGAGAAATTCGGATCACAATCCACCGAATTTCGATTCCACTTGATTCGTCGACTCTGCGCATCGAACGAGACACAATTGAGACCCCGGCGAGTTGGATATTTGGCGTTGGCAAATTTGTCGAAGTCGCGGATCGCCCGAGGCGTAGTGCAAGTAGTATTTGACAATTATGGTAATTAGTCACGGTGGCATTGGCGCGCTAAGACGTCATCGGTATTAGTGGAACGTGGGCGGTGGGGGAACCTCTCCCCCTCCTCCATCCCCTCCTCCATTGCACAAACTGACTGCCGCTGGTTTCCCGGGGACGTCGACGTCGTCCCCGGCGGGTGGATCCCAGTGATCACGTCTTGTAATACGAGAACCCTACGTCCTCCCCCTCCCCCTTCCTCCCTCCTCCCTTTCCTCATCCTACGACCGCTCCGTCTCGCGTAATCCTTCGCTCACCTCCAGTCGACCGGAAGTTTAATAGTTAATACCAAGTTTATGTAATCGTCGTAACGCGGGTTCCGCGCGACACAACGAGAGCGCGGCTTCTGGGCTTGTCTCGCGTTCGTCGCGCGAATAGTTTCGAACTTCGCCGCGGAAATTTCACTGCAGACATTTCGGACGCGAAATTACGTTGATTACTAAGTACGAGCTGCGCTGGAATCCGGACTCCATAGTTGTCGCAATAACTCGACGAATTTATATGAACATTTTTTATACATTTATTTTACCAAATTTATTTAATTTCTGATTTTATAACATTTTCCTTGAATCGCAATAATTTTTGTTATGCCTGTGAACCGTCAAAATTAATTCTGACGAATTTTCCAGACGAAACGAAAAAAAATCTCGTGGCCAAAATTTACCAATTTATTTTCCGCAAAAAAAAGAAGGATTTTTATGTGGAATGGGGAAAGATGAAAGTTACTTTGATTATTTTACAGAGCGGTCAACGAAACCCGCGTATTTTTCCACCCCAATTTTCACGACTCAATATCGTCCAATTACCGCGAAAAATATTCGTCTCGAGAGTCGATCGCGACGTGCAAAATTGCGTTATGGCTCTCGGGCGCCCCGCTCGTATTAAGCCCCGCGCGCACTCTCGCGTCGGCTCCGCAGACTGACGCGGCGGACTCGGTATAACGCGGTAATCGGCTTTAAATGGGATATTTCTCCCTCCGACCTCCTCCTGCCCCTCTCATCGAGAAAATAGAAACCGCAGATATAGCGCAGCCCGGGTGGAGAAGCGTCTGCTCTGCCACGTCGATCTCCGAACCATCAGCGCGAGTGCAGGTCATATACGAGGCATTCCGTACTAATTCAACCTTACTACGATCCTGACAATTTTTAATATTTTTTCCTTCAACTATAATCCGAAATGACGCAAAAAAATTACTCCAAAAGTGTTAAGATCTAATTTTTTTCTTTATTAAAAAGTTCGTGAGCAACCATTGTAGTCGATTTATTCGGCCTTCGATTGGTCGTTGAGAAAAACGCAAATAAAATGGTTTTTTGCGTTTTTCTCCACGAATTTTCGATTTTTCGGGCAAATACCCGTGATTTTTGGAATCAGCGGAAAATTTCCCATCGGATAGGGTTTTAAAACTTCGTTAAAACGAAATTTTTTTTTTCGCGAAAACAGCAAGGGTCTATAAATTCTAGCTAGTTAGCTAGGGTTCTATAAATTTGCGATTTTTGAGGGTCAACTTTAAAAATCTGCAAGAAATCGAAAAAACGAGATATCGCGTTCCGCCTAGCGGCATTCTCTTCGTTGAAGAGTTTGCTTTCGAATGCAAAAAGAAAATCCCGATTTTATTGATCCAAAGAAAAGTTACGCCGATTTTAGTAAAGTGCCAAAATTAGGAAAAAGTGAAAAATCGTTTTTCGGTTTTTTCGCCTCAAATTTTTTATTTTTTGGGCAAAAACCGGTCATATTTAGAACCAGCGGAAAATTTCCCATCGGATAGGGTTTTAAAACTTCGTTAAATCGAACATTTTTTTTTCGCCAAAAAAATGGCAAAGGACCCTTTAAAAAAATTGCGATTTTTGAGGTTCAACTTTAAAAATCTGCAAAAAATCGAAAAATCGAGATATCACGTTCCGTCTGGCGGCATTCTCTTCCTTGAAGGGTTATCTTTCGAATGCAAAAAGCCAGATCAAATTGACATGGAACGTACACAAGCGACTGGTATATCAGCGCAGCGAATAGCGCATCAGAGTTATAGGCGCCGCGTCTATGCTACCAACTCCCAACTCTATTCCAACGCTACCTGTGCTCATCGCCGTAATCGATTGCTCGCAAAGTGAACGTTCGTGCCCTCCCCCCTCAAACACACCTCCTCCCCTCTCCCCACTACCCTCTTCCCTCGCTGTGAGAGTGACAGGCACGAGAGGGACGTTTCACTCACCCGGCACCTCGCAACTTGTCCAAGAAAAATTTCAAACATTAAAAAAAAAAAAAAAAATTTCACGGAACATTTTCCGTCGCACCTCTAAAAGTTATTTATCGGCAGCAAATCGTTTCCAAGCTGATCGACGTGAAAAAAATTCATCTCGACTCCCGTCAAAGTATCAAGCTGGGTCAATTTTCAAAAATCAATTTGCCGTGTTTCTTCCGTGCGACTTAACGTCGCCGAGGACTTAACGTCCCTCGTTTATGATCGCAGTAGCTGCGATTATAAATCGCTCGGTGCCGAACGCGTCCGGTTTTCGCGCGGCTCAACGATACTCGTCGCTGCATCCCCTTCCCCAGGCTTTGCGCCTCGTCAGACCCGTCCGGGCTGTACGTAGACCCCATAAAATTGCGCACTGCTTGGCCGATGTGTGCACAACCCGACAGTTCGGTGCCTCCGAGAGCCTCGCGCCTCTCCCCCATTTTTCCCCTCCGCCTATATTTATACACATACGTATAAATTATTGCAGCTTCGTCGAATTTGATGGACCGGACCCGAAGCGCGGGAATTAACGGAAAACAATGGAGGGATTATCGGTCGTTCCAGTATTGTTTCCGCGCAGGACACGCGCGGAATCCTCGCCCCAAGAGTGAATGAGGGGGTGGAGTGGGGGGGGAGCGGGCTAATTATTTGATGGATTCGTTAAATTTTCGCAAATCCCTACGCGTTGATCCGCGCTGCATAAAAAAAAGTGTGTCGCGCGTCGGACACTGCGAAAACGCTCGTCGAGTTCCGAACGTTCAACGAGGCGGTTAATCCCACGTGTCTCTGCATAGTTATTCCGGCTTTTACGCTCGACGGTCGACGAATGAGCCGCGCTTTTTCGCGTAACGTGTTTTTTTTTTTACTTTTTTAATCACTTTAAGCTGCGCGCGTCGATCTAATAGACAGCTACGTTTTTTTTCTTTTTCCGGCGGTCAATTTACCTGACTTGACATTTATCGACTAATTTTCGTTATTTTTTATTCAATTTATTTTTTTTCAAATTAAATTCGATTAAGAAAATTACAGGTATATTTTTAGTTATCGAGTATTTTTATTTTTTTTTATTTTATTTATTTAGATAGATAAGATTTATTTCCATTGTATAGCTTATTTAGCATTTTACATTCCCCTTCTTGAGAACGACATATTTTATTTTATTTTTTTCAAATTAAATGCGATTAAACAAATTATAGACATATTTTTTAATTGCCCCATTTTGATGTCCAATTGACCAGAGACGGAATTACGAATACGACGATTACGGATGTGTATTGTTATTATTATTATTATTCTTTTTGCTTTACCTTTTCCAGATCGACATATTTTTTTTTTTTTTTTTTTTCAAATTAAATGCGATTAAAAAAATTATAGACATTTTTTAATTGCCCCATTTTGATGTCCAATTGACCAGAGTCGGAATTACGAATACGACGATTACGGATGTGTATTGCTATTATTATTATTCATGTCGAGCTCAAAGTGATCGATAATTCAAGGGCTCGGAACGGAGCAACGAAAAAAAAAAACGGCGATCCCACCGATGGTAAACACGAGGCGGGCGAGTCACTCGGGTCTCTCTCGAAGCTCCGGTCGGCCCGGAATCCCGAGGCTCCTTGGCCTCTCGCGCGCCCAGCGTCCTCCCCTCTCTCTCACTCACTCAGCTTCGTCGTCGCCGTCGACGGAGTGCGCGATCTCTGCCGGGTCGACCCGTGGCTACGGCTCGCTCGTGTTGGCTTCGCAGACTCGCGGAGTGCAACAGCCGGCAGAGGGAAGAAGAAGGTCGGTGATCCCTCAATGTTATTCCACTCGCGGGGATAATCGCATGGATTTCCGACAGGAAATTACTTTTCCCGGAAGAAAGCGAGAGAGAAAGAGAGAAAGGTCGAGGGACGAGACTACAAAGCTCCCCCCCCTCCCTCAACTGGTGAATCGTGCGATTCCGCCAGGCCGTCAGAAATTGTATTTTGATAAGAACAAGTCGACCGAGAAAAAACTGTTCCGATCTGTGTAACGTTTTTATTTTTTATTTTTTTATTTTTGAGTTTTTTTTAATTTGTAGAACACTTGCAAATTTATTCGTTGACAATTTTGATTTTTATTTTGCATCCCCCGCAAACCTTTGGGAATGTTTGAAAATAATTGATCCGTAAAGAAAATGAAATTGTATTTTGATAAGAACAAGTCGACCGAGAAAAAACTGTTCCGATCTGCGTAACGTTATTATTTATTTTTATTTTTTTATTTTTTTGTGTTTTTTTTTATTCGTAGAACATTTGCCAATTTATTCCTTGACTATTTGGACTTTTATTTCGCATCCCCTGAGACCTTTGTGGATCTTCGAAAATAATTGATAAGGGCGTCGGGCTGATCTATGCACTTCTATCGACGCGAGGAGACGCGCTTGGCGCGTCCACGCGTGAGCGTCCCGGCGCGCCGGCATTTCAGATAACGGTTTCCAGCGGTAAGATCACTTGACCCGGCTCGTACGTCCGCCACCCGCGAGCGGACTGCAGAAAACGGCAGCGTCGACGCGTTATCGACGTTTTCGCCAATAATGGACGTTTTTCGCGTTTTTCACCTCGAATTTTTTATTTTTCGGTCAAACAACCATGATTTTTGGAATCCGCGGAAAATTTCCCATCGGATAGGCTTTTCAAACTTAGCGAAATCGAAAATTTTTTTTTCGCAAAAAACGCAAGGGGTACCCCTTCTAAAAATTTGCGATTTTTGAGGTTAAACTTAAAAAATCCGCAAAAAATCGAAAAATCGAGATATCACGTTCCGCCTTGCGGCATTCTCTTCGTTAAAGAGTTTTCTTTCGAATGCAAAAAGAAAATCCCGATTATATTAATCCAATGAAAAATTCCACTGATTTTAGTAAAGTGCAAAAATTGGGAAAAAGTGAAAAATCGTTTTTCGCGTTTTTCTCCTAAAATTTTTTATTTTTCGTGCAAAAACCGGTCATATTTGGAATCAGCAGAAAATTTCCCATCGGATAGGGTTTTAAAACTTCGTTAAATCGAAAAAAAAATTTTCGCAACGTTTCAGAGCCAAAAAATATTGCATCCGCAAACATTTTTCCGTCTCCGGGTCGTTCGACCCCCGTGGCCTGCGGTTGTACGGGTTCTCTCGTTAGCCACCGGCGCGGTCGAGCTGATTTCAACGAGACGGACACGCAGAGCCCGGCGGACAAGCCGCGGTCGCCTCGAATATCGCGATCGAGAGAGGGAGGCTCGGCAGAGAGACAGAGAGGAAAAAACAATCTGGGCCAAAGATATTGAATGCATCGTCCGTCGTGTGTGTACAGATATCAGATATCACCCACACACAAATACAAAATACATGCACAGCCACACATACACAGATAAGCTGCGAGACCCAACGAATAGCGAGGCGAGGGCGACTTTCTAGACGGATTGTACGGTTGAGCCCCGGAGTACCATAAATGGAAACTTGCTCGTAAATGCGGTGCCCGACGAGACCGACGGCGGCCGCGGGAACGGCGTCGCTCTTAGCGCCGCATATAAAGCTCCTTTCACACGCGCCGTTGGCTCCGGCGCAATTTCATCCGAGCGCCGTTAATGCACTCGGTGCGCGACCCCACAGACCGTTTCGGACGACGAGACGTCTGCGTTCTGCGCATGCGCGCAACGTTCGGACCGTTTCGGACGACGAGACGTCTGCGTTCTGCGCATGCGCGCAACGTTTCGACTGGTTCGGACTGCCCGAAACGTGTCCCGTTCGGTTCGCGGGCCTCTGATTGGGTCGGTAAGGTAGGTCACCTTAGCGACCGGTCAACGACTACGGCAAAACGGAGGTCGACTTAGGTCTCGGCTACAGAGGCAGTAACCGAACAATCGGTTATTCGCCTCGGTACTTAGCTTCGTGCGATAGTCGAGTCGATTTCAATGGCCGCCCGTGAGAGTAGAACGCGCGAAGTCCGTTCCGCAATTTCGCGAAGATTTATTATCGCCGAGAGAAACTCGTTTGCATCCCGTGTGGCTTCTTTTGTGGTGCTGGAAACAGCGCGAAAACAATTCTAGGGTATTGCGTTCGGGTATCGGAAAAACATTATTTTTTAAGGATGCAATAAAAATAAAATACGTCAAATTAAGTGGTAACTGAATTCCTTTCTTAAATTAAAACATTTCTTTGTACTGAAAATTAACGAATCGTGAAAATAAATCAGTCGATTTAATTTAACGATAATTTTTTATTTCTATTTTACGTTTCGAGATGATCGATGTATATTTTTATAAATATTAAGTCCATTATTATTAAAAATAAAATAAGTCCAATCAAGTGGCCCGACTTAAATAAAATTAAAACTCTTTATTTTTCTAAAACATAATTAATCGTGAAAATAAATCGAATGGTTCAATTTAACGATTATTTGTTATTTATATTTTACGTTTCGAGGTAGTCGATATATATTTTTCGCTCGAGACTGGAAAACGACGTCCGTATCTTCCCTCTCGGTAGCTACGAGACGCCTCTTCGCCTCCCTAGCATTCTTCACCGCGCGCTCCTCTCCTCTCGGTCCTTATTATATCGTCTCTTTGCGCACCCTCGTTCGTCGAAAAAGCTCTCGCGTTCGAATGCACGTGCAAACACAATCGCGAGTCTCGGGCTCCGAGTCGATATACACAGAGAGTCCCGGAGGACGGACGGACCGACGGACGCGGAACTGAGGGCAAATACACGGAGAGCTCACTATATAAAACAGCGAGTGAGGGGTCGTGAGTGATCGAGAGCGACGGATACAAGCGAACGGGAACTCCTGGTACACACCAAGTTGAATTAGCGAAATTAGTTTGTCCTCCGAGATCCTTCGAGTCGAAGGCAAAAAAAAAGAACGAAAAAAAATACACACAGGGAGAGTTTTTCTCGCGAGAGAAAAAAATAAATAAAAGTGAGACGGACACTAAAGCCTCGTGTGCGTTTTCCTCTCCCCCCCTTCCCCCCTCCCTCCATGCGTTTGCGGCAGCCTGAAATGGTTCGTTTCTGCGCAAACATTTATTTCGTCGTCGTCGACGAGAAGCAAATGTAACTGCGAACCCAGCAAATGAGCTTCGGCGCCCTTTGGTCCTCATTTGACGTTTGCCTTAAGCACACGAGCGCGACGACGCTGTGCATATAATTATATTTTCTTACCGGGTCACCACTGACTCGTTGTTAATATATTCGCCGAATCTCGTGTGCGTCGTATAAACAGCATTTTTTTTTTTTCGTCAGACAGTAAAAGTGTTTCATCAGGACAACCGACTGGATCGATTGATCCATGTAAACATTTTTATTGCTACGGAAAAAAATATAAAATCGTCGCGAGCATTATAAAGTATTCGGAGTAAATTTTCACCCTTTTATTAAAACTGGGAACAAGGTGCTCGCTTCGCTCGCACTCGAAAACATTTTTTGAAGGGGCCGTTTTTTTGCCTAAAAACAAAATTTCGATTTAACGAAGTTTTAAAACCCTATCCGATGGGAAATTTTCCGCTGATTCCAAATATGACCGGTTTTTGCCAGAAAAATGAAAAATTTTAGGAGAAAAATGCGAAAATCGATTTTTCACTTTTTCCCAATTTTGGCGCTTTACTAAAATCGGTGTAATTTTTCTTTGGATCAATATAATCGGGATTTTCTTTTTGCATTCGAAAGAAAACTCTTCAAGGAAGAGAATTCCGTCAGGCGGAACGCGATATCTCAATTTTTCGATTTTTTGCAGATTTTTCAAGTTGATCCTCAAAAATCGCAAATTTTTAGAAGGGGTACCCCTTGCCATTTTTCGCAAAATTTGTCAAAATTTTTTTTTTCGATTTAACAAAGTTTTAAAACCCTATCCGATAGGAAATTTTCCGCTGATTCCAAAAACGACAGGTGTTTGCCCGAAAAATAAAAAATTCGAGGAGCAAAAGCGAAAAACGATTTTTTTTTCTGTCAAACTGCCAAATTTCGCGATATTAAACATCAAACAGCTGTCGGTTTCCCAACGACCGATCAGATGCTGAATAAATCGACAACAATGGTTGCTCACGAACTTTTTAATAGAGGAAAAAAATCACTATCCATAAATCCTGTTATACACATCAGCACTCGTCCCATGCAACGAGCCATGGTGGCCGATACGTCGTCAGACCCAAAGTAACACGGGAATTATTAGTGTTCGCTAAACCGCGTCGAAACTGTTGCCGCTGCATTCGCGGTGAGGCGTACCAGCGTCATCACTCGATACCTCGGCGTTACGCTCGACGTCGCTCGCGCGCTGCAGCAGCCGAGGATCGAGGCCCCGAACAGCGGGCGGTGGATTCATCGGGTGTGGGGGTACATAATGCCAGTCGGATGCACACGACAAGGCCGAGCTCCGTTACAAGCTACAAAACGTTTATCGACCCCCGCTCGGAAGGTAAATCGAGGCGCAGGGGGTTTGTTGTTGTTGCTGTTGCCGCTGTTGTCGGGGGGAGGGCGAATCGAGAAGGGGAGGTTAATCGACGGAACGACGATACGCGGAGGCTGGCACCGAACTTGGGGTGTGAGTCAAGCACCCCCGACGCTGAGGTAACTCGGCACGAAAGTAAGTCGCGGAGGGGGTGAGTCGTGAGTGGCGAGTAGTGAAAAGCTCGGCCGGTGTCTCCCCTCGGTTTTAGTCTGAAAAAAAAACGGAGGGAGGAAGCGAAGTGTGGAAGGAAAGTGAAAGCAAGAAAGTGGGGAGTGAAAGCCCGGAGGGAAAAAAAGTTGGGAGGCCAGACGCACCTGAAGGTGGCGAAGATGAACTCTATCCTTAGAGGGTAGTCTGCGGAGTTCATTACGACTCAAGTTGGGATCTGGTCAGGCCATTCTGGACTTGGTCAGAACCTGGTTTGGGCCTGGCCAGGTTTTTATTAACGCTGATTTGGGCTGTGCACATGGGTAGACCTCAAAGTGACAGACCCAGGTGATAAGGCCTTATCAGAAGCTAATTCAAGACTTCCAGATAAGACTACAGCTTCTAGAATTGGTAAACCTCATCCCTAAGGATTGACATACACTGAATTTAAGTCTAAATCGTCACGCGAGCAAATTGACTCAAAATCCCAGTGCGAAATGGTGAAAAGCTCCCCTACGGTGACTCCCCTCGCTGTAGACACTCTTGAAAAAACTGAGGGGGTTTGGTGAAAGAAAGAGAGAGCAAGAAAGTGGGGAATGAAAGCCCGAAGAGGATCCGGCGTCATCTCCCCCCTCGAAAGGGAAAAAAGAGATGAAAAAAAAGAAGGAAAAGAAGTCGGGAAGGCCAGACGCACCCACTCAAAGTGGCGAAGATGGACCCCGTCTCGGGCGGACGTTGAGCGAGGCGCCGCTGCTCGAGGGATATAAAGCCGGATTGGTCGATGACGCGGAGCTCTCGCCGACTCCTGCGCGTCTCTTTTGCCCTCTGAGGAGCCACGAGACGCGGCCCTGCGCTGGAAAATGAGAGGAGACTCGGGAAAAACACGTCGGGGATATACTTAACGATTTATCGGAAACGCATCCAACTGCCACGACGCGTTAAATTTGTTGTCAGGTTTTTTTTTTCAGAGTCACTGGGATCAAGTGGAAGCAGCTTTTAGCAGCATCTTAGAGAAAAGAGAACAGGAAGCGACGCAGACAAACGGATGATTCCCTCGAAGCAAATCGTAAGAATGACGAAGCTCAAAAACGCCTCCAAGTTCTTTAACTCAATTTTCATTTTTTATTCTTCAGGATTTCAAAGCGAGAAGGCAATTTTGAGGATCATGGGGATCTCGAAGGGGGAGAGGAACAGTGCCATATAGGCTCAGCTCCTGATTCGAGTGGATGAGGGTTGACAAATGGTCGTTGGAACACCAAGCAAACCAAGAATGGATCGTCCCAACCTTCTCCGGATTTTTCAACGATTTGCCATTGGAGTCCCTGGAGAAAAAAAAGTGGAGGGTCGAAAGGCGGATGAGCAAACAACTAGGATCTCACTAAGCAGAAATTGCATTTGGCACGTGGATGGAAAGAAGCCACGGGGTGTCTTCGCGAGTGGCGCCAGAGCTGCGTGTCCACATTGAGTTTGTCGCTCGGTCGTCTATTCTAGAAAATAGAGGGTTTGACTGCCGCCCGAAGAAGCCACAGGCGAAAATATGCCACGTAGGCTGTGACACAGCGTCGAGCCTCTTGGGGGCTGCGCAGAGCGCATCTGTTCCATAGGTATTCACGAAACGAAAATAGGCCTTGACGCAACGCCAACGGTTCGCCACGCCGGCTGAGGGTCCGTGAACGTATACGTGTACCTGTATATTTATACACGCGCCGCGGCCCCGGCGTTTTCACTGCGTTCGCCGTTTGTAAATAAACGAACGTGAGTACTGTGTTAAGCCCGAAGTGCAGTCGGGACGTACACGCAATGAGCAGCGCAACCTTCGGCGTGGATGATGACGGCGCAGACCGAAGTCGGTTCGTCGACACGACTGTAAAATCACAGAACGTAATTCATCCGACGATCACGTGGGACTGATATACGAGGATCTGAGGGACATGACACCGTTTTGTTTCGGAAGCTTGAGGGATACATTGCACACACTTTAGAGTGAAACATGAAAATGGAGAAGGACTGGAAAATAAAGGGCAGCAAGTTATAAAGAGAATAAATAAAAAATTGCATGAGAGATGTAATTTTTTATTGGCATCTCATCTAATAGCATTACAAAGGTTGAATGCAGTTAGATTCATGGATAAAGCGGTTCATAATATTTTAGAAAAATAATATTATGAATAAATGTTTTTTAATTCCAATAATATTCATGGAGGAGGATTGGAAAATAAAGAGCAGCAAGTTACAAAGATAATAAATAAAAAAAATGGCATCAGAGATGTCATTTTTTATTGGCATCTCATCTACTGTCATTAGAAAAGTTGGATGCTGTTAGAATCATGAACAAAGCAGTTTATAATATTTTGGAAAAAAATATTATGAAAAAATGTCTTTAATTCCAATAATATCCACTGCTTTCCCGCAGTAGATAAAGCCATTAGCCGGTCGTCTCCTCATCCTGAAACATGTACCAAGAGTGCGAAAAATATCCGAGTGCAGCCGCACAAAGGGATCCAACGCAGACCCCGGCTTAACGCAGCTCCGGCGAAAAAGTACATAAATAAAGAGAGGTGAAAAAAACCTCTCCAGATGGCAAAGAGCGCGATAAACGCTGAAAGGATTATCACTCTCTCTCTCCCTCCCTCTCTCGCTTCATTTCGTTGCCTCTGCCGGAGGACGGAAATTAATCGTCCGCATGGACCATCGTCGAGACCAAAGCATGGTCTCTCTTTCTCCTCGTTGGGAAAACCGCCGAGACCCCTTCGGCTTCCTCCCGGGGCTTTCCGCGTGTTCCCCGGAATCGCGATGTACGCCGATGTCCCGGACGCCGCGCTCGCGGCGCAACCGGCCGCAACCCTGGCATCGGCGGGGCGCCCTCTCTGTGTTTGAGGATGCATAATACATGGGCCGAAGGTCGAGGGACCCGCGGTTCTGCGGTGAGGCAATAAATGTGCGCACACACGGCTTCGAGCCGCCGGGTTCACGTGCATATTTGCAGCATGCGGCGGCGGCGGATGCATCGCCGGTCAATGCTTCCTACGTCGGTCGCGTCGCTGAAATGCAAAATCCCGGTTGAAAAGTTTTAGCGTGATCAGTGCCAGACGAGAGAGGGAGAAGGCGACTGTCAAATGGATTTACGGAGAGTTGAGTGATGGCTGGATTATGGCGGAGGCAATATGCTAAATTAGCTGAAACGGGAAAAACATGTCTACTGCTTTGAGAGCTGCAATAATAATATTAATATTATTATTCTTATTAATAATAATAGGAAAATAAAATTTGTGTCTAACACAATTACTAAAATTCCGCATCCGTACATTAATAATAATAATAATGTATATTAATGATAATACTCATGATACAAATATGAAATAATATATTTCAACTAACTCAGCCACCAAAAAACGTCGCAATTTCGCGTCTGGCTGCACCGACACAAAATTACGAATCATCCCGCCCCGATATACCGATTGAAAAACCGTGCGAGCATCGGTTTTCCTCCAATTTCTCCGTGGAATTTTTCCCCAGCATCGAGGAATATCGGGCGAGTCACGTGACGCATATACGAGGGCGCTCCGCGCACGTGCCTCCCGTATAACGCGCTCCACATCGCACAATGGCCCCCGATGTGTCGGCCACTCGGCGCGCGCGAGCCCCATTTGCTCTAAGTACAGGGCGGCGCCCGACAGTACCGACGCGCGGCGCACACAGCGGCGCGCCGACGACGACGTGTGTATCGCGCCCGGTGCAGAGGCGCACAATAACCACCACGTCGGTGGCGTCCGGGACTACAATGCATCGGTGGAAAATGCTCGGCGCGCCGTGCGAAGCACCAAGGAACAAGACGTAAAATCGCGCGTTGCGACCGGATGGTTCGAACAAATTGCGTCCTCCGCGCGCGGTGTCTCTCGCACCCTCGTTCGCGCGGGCTGCGCGCCGGGTCGCCGGCGTTCCGCACACGTTCGGGCCGACGGCATCGATCGTCGCGACGGCACCGCGCTCGTCCTGCGGTATTGGACACACGATTATTGTCCCGTATTACGGCCACCGTCGCGCGACTTCCGTGCGACATCGTGGACGCATTTTGGTAGCCGTAATTGCATTTATTATTATTAAGTGTCGTATATTCTGAAGTAAAATCTGTTTTAACGAAATTGTTATTATGGCTATTAAATATAATTGTTATTTATTATTATTATTAGTGTTGTATTTTATGAATTAAAATCAGTTTTCACGAATATGTTATTATTGTTATTAAATATAATGGTCATTGTTATTTATTATCATTATTATTATTTTTATCTCAATAAAATAGTTTATGTTATGTTCCTTGATATATAGAATTATGTACTTTTTATATTTTGTACTTGGTTTATAATCTGGAATTTTAATGCTGTGGCTCCATATCAAAATAATTATTGTAAAATGAAAGGAGAAATCCGTTTATAAATTAAATTGAATTAAGTTAGTACCGTAAGGACATGAGCCCTTTCATGGTGTATAAAACATGATTGTTATTATATTCACTATTGTTATTGCACAATGCTGATGGCACAATTTAACGTGTCACGAGCGTCGTAACGTCGTGTAACGCAAGAATCGAATCCGTCCCATGTGAAATTCGTGCACCCGCCAGATGGGACTTTCTCGTCGCGCGTGCACGTAGCGCGCGTGGTCCGCGTAGGTCGCTTCGAGAGTCGGCGACTCCCCGGCTCATGCATCGATGCATGAGAATCAACGTGCACTACTCCACGTCGTCCGGCGAGCATTTTAACGTCCTCCTAGCGCCGCGCAACATTTATTACAGCCTCGTACGTGCGGTCGAAGAACCATCGTCGGCGGTTCGCGTTACACACGGCGCTTCGAGGGTTCGCTGCGGGCAATTTGAGTCGACAGCGGTCGTTACACTGTTGACGGTTTTCCGACAACGGAATCCAATGGCTCTGTTTTCCAATTGATGCTGAATATTGACGATAAAAAAATCGAATTTTGGATATAAATAGTTTTACTCGCGAAAATAATTCGGTAAAATTAAAACAATTTAAAGTAAATTAGTCGACAGAGGTCGTTACAGTGTTAATGGTTTTCCGACAATGGAATCCAATGGCTCTGTTTTTCCAATTACCAATAAATACTATTGACGATAAAAATAGTAGTCGAATTTTGGATACAAATAGTTTAACTCGCGAAAATAATTCCGTAAAATTAAAAAAATTAAAAGTAAAAATAGGAATGATACTATTTAGTTAGGAAAAGACGTTTAAAAAAATATCGTTTAGCAGTGATCGATGGAAGCTCGTGAGCAGTGACGACGCCAACGACGACGACTGGAAACGTCTGTTTCCGGCGAATGGGCCAAAGTTTTCATAACATTGCTCTATTTTCGTTCGAGGCGCTCGACATTAGCATCGTCGTCGTCATCGTCGTCGTCAGGGGGGAATCGAGATACACGGGGCTCGCGCCACGAGGAAATTATCGACTCCGGCTGACTGCATTTTCCGCTATCAAATTCCGGCCCCGAACGACGCGGCAGATTGTGCTGCCCGACGTTTGCGAGGAGAGCGAGCGCCCCCTCGTGACGACGACGTCACGACACATTTCGTGCCTCGCGGCACTATGTAACTATACTTTTTTTGTCTCTGTCCAGCGGGGAGAATCTGAACGAGCGCGGCTTGCAACCCTCCACCCTTCCTTCGGCCCTTCGACGCTAATCTACCGCGCGTTAACGTGTAGTACGCGGAAAGGCTGAGTGGCGAGTTGCAAGTGGAGTTCGGGGAGTCGACCGAACCAGTCCCATAAATATTTGAGATACGGGGCTCCGATATATTCGACCCCTCAGCTGGTCAGTGTTTTTTTTGCAGACTGAGACCTGAGAATTCAGTGTCTCAATTTCTGGCTGAAAAAAAAAAATACGGGGCTCCGATATATTCGAACCCCTCAGCTGGTCGGTGTTTTTTTTTTGCAGACTGAGACCTGAGAATTCAGTGTCTCAATTTCTGGTTAAAAAAAAATACAGGGCTCCGATATATTCGAACCGACTCCTCAGCTGGTCAGTGTTTTTTTTGCAGACTGAAACCTGAGAATTCAGTGTCTCAATTTCTGGCTGAAAAAAAAGATACGGGGCTCCGATATATTCGAACCGACTCTTCAGCTGGTCAGTGTTTTTTTTTTGCAGACTGAGACCTGAGAATTCAGTGTCTCAATTTCTGGCTGAAAAAAAAATACGGGGCTCCGATATATTCGAACCCCTCAGCTGGTCGGTGTTTTTTTTTGCAGACTGAGACCTGAAAATTCAGTGTCTCAATTTCTGGTTAAAAAAAAATACAGGGCTCCGATATATTCGAACCGACCCCTCAGCTGGTCAGTGTTTTTTTTTCAGACTGAGACCTGAGAATTCAGTGTCTCAATTTCTGTCCGAAATAAAAATTTGTATTTAAATTAGTAGACATTGGAGGAAAAAAAGGGAATAAAAATAACCCAAGGCTGCATTTTTTGTTGGACCTAATTGCATTTGTCCCAGACAAGTCCGAGACACTCCAGCTGCCTGGCAAAAAAAAAGTAAAAAAAATATATCAAAGACTAACCCACGCCACTCGTCTTAATTCAGCGTGCAACGACGTGCCTAACGACCCCATAAATCCCACCGGAAGTGCGTGGCCCTCGCAGAGGCCGACCCTTAAATACCGGGAAATTTTACGCCACGCTCCTGATCCCCCGAAGAATAATCCAGAAAGCAAAATGTAGCCGTAGCGCTTAAGACACAACCTTGAAAACATATTTACGTACGTCCAAGTGCATGGACAAAAATTGAGTGCAAAGGGCGAGCGAAAGAAAAAAAAATCGTAAAAAACAGCCCCGCCCGAAGGGCTGCGTTTTTTCGTTCTTGGAGTGAGAGAGAGAGAGAGAGAGCGAGTGCGGGTGGAATAGGTGGAAGCGATAAAGACGCGCGAGATACGCAGACACGCAGCACGTACGCTGCATATTTATGTTTCCACGAGCGCTCGAAGTACTTTCCGTGTCCCGTGTAAGTAATGCTCCTCTCTCTTTCTCTTTCGTTCTCCCTCTGTCTCTGTCTCTGTCTGTCCTTCTCCTTCTATCCTTGTCTCCCTCTTTCTCTATCGCTATCCCTCTCTCCCTCTTCTTCTATCTCTATTCGTCTTTCTGTTTCTCTCTCCCTTTAGAAGGAGAAGGAGAATGAGAGAAAAAGAGAGAGAAAGTTATTTCTCTTTCTCTCTCTTTCTATCTTTTTCTCTCATACTGCTTCTCCTTCTCTCCTTCTTTATATTTCTCTTTCTCTCTCTTTCTCTGTTTTTCTCTCATACTCCTCTCTCGATCCTTCTTTATATTTTTCTGTCTCTTTCTCTTTTTCTCTCATACTCCTTATCCTTCCCTCCCTCTTTTTCTATCTCTATTCCTCGTTCTCCTTCTCTCCCTCTGTATATATCTCTTTCTCTCTCTTTCTCTCTTTCTTTCCTTTTCTCTCATACTCCTTCTCCTTCTTTCCCTCTTTCCCTCTTTCTCTCTCGTTCCTAGCAAGCACCTCGTGAAACACGAAGGTCGGCCAGCCGCAGCGCCAACGTCCACCGCCTATTCCACGTATCGCGCGCGCCTTGAAACACGCTCGTACACCTCGACGATCGCTCTCGGTACGAGCTCACCGAGCCGAGCGCATATATCTCCGGCGCTGCATCGCGCGAGCCCGGAGGAGTATTTGCCGTATGGAAACCTGGACTGCGCCTTCTGCATACTCCAACGCGGTATACGTACCCGCGAGAGACGTACGGCCCGTGTACCCCGAGTCGTGAGTTATGCTTTCCGAGCTCTGCGGCTCTTCTAGGGCCGAGCGCAGAGCGAGTCGCGAACATTTTCGTACGTGTGATTATTTGTACGCGGGTTCCATGAAGCATGATACACACGCGGCGAGTACGTCGACGAGAGAACGAGCGGGAAGTAGAGTCGGGACGTTCGACAACACGAGTCCCGCGAGTTCCGAGCGATTTATCACTCGCGACGGACGATTATCGTTAATACGCCGCTCGCGCGCGTGAATTATCGCTCGGGGGGTGGCTGCGCTTATCGCCGAGTCGCGGTGATCGCTGCCGGCTCGTTGCGCGAACGATGCAACGCGTTTTTGTCGCAGTGATGCACTGACAATAAAAAATTAGAGAGGAGATATAAGTGAATTTATAAAATATGCTTTAATAAATTCAATTATATCTCCTTTAATTTTGTATAATACATTTTGTATTATATATTCAATTATATCTCCTCTATAATTTTTTTATGATAATTTTTTTTAAATAAATTCAATTATATTTCCTCGCTAATTTTTTATAATGAAAATCCTCATTTTTTGATTTTATTAAATACTCAGTGTCTGAAAAAAAAAATTCAACTCACAATATCCGCTGTCACCGATCAATTTTCAAGCCTCCACCCAAAGAATAAAAAATTGCGAAAATAAAAATCACTCGTATCTCGACGCCTGTGTAATCATTTCGTGTGCCGACGGCTTCGTAGTTTTCTTCGCGTCGACTTTGACGTGTTTCATCCGCCAGACTGTATAATCTGTATTATCGTCTGTATCGTCCCGATGCTCTGGCGCCTCGAATTGCTCCGAGATATTTAGGGGGAGGTAGCAGCAAGGGAGGGTGATGGGGGGGGGAGGGTAGTAGTAATAATACATAATATACATAGACATCATCATCACGATTCCCCAACACTCTTATATTTAAAATAATATATATACACGCACACAAAAAAATATATATCTACATCTCGGTGCGCAGGAAGCGGCGGAAGGTTTGATCGAGGGCGCCAGGGTAAACGAGGGGGGCGCGGTCGTCTCGCTGCGATTCCCTCGCCAATCGCAGCAGCAGCCGAAGCAACGGAGGAAGAACTTGTGTATAGCTGAGCGAACATTGAGCGAAGGCTGAACGCCCCCACTCCTCATCTCCTCTCTCCCCCCCCCCCCCCCCTCCCCCTTTACCTTTTCCCTCGGAGGTTGCGCCCCTGCTGTACAATTTTACGTCTCGTTTCGGGTCGTCTCCCGTTTACCCCGCACTTATTCCCGCGAAAGCTGTTCTCGCGTACCTTTTCGCCCCGTCTCCCCCTCCCCCGCAGGGGAGGGGAGGGGGAGAACGACGTCCCCCGTCCCTCTCCCTGGCATCCGTTCGCCCCACCGAGCAGCGTCGGGCATCATCGCGCCGTGATAAGCGACCGCGTGCTCGACTACCTACTATTTTTTATTTTTATTTTTATTTTTATTTTTATCTCCTCGCCGTTTGCTTTATTTCGTCGCAGGGTGAGGAGTGAGGGGAGGGGGTTAAGGGGTTGAGTCGAGTGGATTGGGAAGATCTGCTGAAGACGAGGGACACTCCGAGGAAACTCGATGCATTGGGGAAGAAGGAAAGGGGGGGGGGGGGGAGGGGTCATTGAGATTTAGTATCTGTTAATGGAAGCTTCGTGGAGGGTGGAAGGGGGAGAGAATTTGAGGAGACGATGAAACAAATGTTTGCCGATGATTTTATTGGGGGAAGGGGGAGAAGGGTGACGACTACAGCGACCAGGAAAAATTCCGCTCAAAATGGGTCGAATATTTTTCAATCTTATTTTTCTCCTCGTTCTTTTTACGAATATAATCCACCTTCTGCCTCGAGTCTCCAAATTAGTGCCTTGGAAGCTTCGCGGAGGGTAGGTGGAGGAGGGAGAAAATTCGAGGAGACGATGAAACAAATGTTTACCGATGATTTTATTGGGGGGAGGGAGAAGGGTGACGACTACAGCGACCAGGAAAAATTCCGCTCGAAATAGGTCGAATATTTTCCAACCTTATTTTTCTCCTCATTCTTTTTACGAATGTAATCCACCTTCTGCCCCGAGTTTCCAAATTAGTGCCTTGGAAGGTTCGCGGAGAGTGGGTGGAGGGGGGAGGAAATTTGAGGAGACGATAGAACAAATGTTTGGTGATGATTTTATCGAGGGGAGGGGGAAGGGTGACGACTACAAAAATTCAACTCGAAATGTGTCGAATATTTTTCAACCTTATTTTTCTCCTCGTCCTTAATTACGAATATAATCCACCTTCCACCGAATTTTTCTTCCAACGAGCCATTTCGGTAACGCCCGCAATTACATTGCTCGGTTTTCGCGCTTACAAACGCAGCCCGATGGCCGACATACATACATATGTATATTACAAACACACGCCACGCGCATTATTCCGTCCGGGCGGGTTCGGCGTCGGGTCCGGGCGGGTCGCGAAGGTCGGGCGAATAATCTACGCCGGAATAACACAGAAGACGACGAGGAGCACAAGGAGAGAAACACGCGAGGGAGGCACCGACGAGCAGAACCCGACCCACAGAATCTGTATATATACGCGGCGACCGTCGACGATATATTATTCCGCGCCTATTCGCGCGCGAGAGGCACACTCGTAGGGCGCACGAAGCACTTAAGCCACTCTTTTTATTTCCATCTCCGTCTCCTGAGTCTCCGAGGGCTGCTCAAATGCTGCGCGCGCCCTTCGCACTCGTCTCGTGGCCCTTTCTGCGTCTCGGAGAGAAATATGCTGCGAGCCTGCGGGCTCATTATGTGTGTATATATACACACATACATACATATATATTATACTATATACATATATAGTATAAATATACACAGCTAGAGTCCTCTGAATATTGTGTATATATGTATATATTAGTGGATCTCATATAAATGAGGCCTCTATACATATATTTTGTGTGTGCATGTATATAATATATATATATGGGTATGTACGTATGGAGGACTCTGCGATCCACTCCCTTTCATCTTCCCGAAATAACTCGCAAATCTTTCCGCCGGTACCGAGTGCTGGATGTGTACACACTGGATGGGAAGATGGCACTCGTTGCGCCTGCTTCGTCTTCATCCGTCTTTCTCTCTTTTCGTTCTCGTAACGAGCTCAACTCCCGGAGCTAATCGATTCGGCTCTGCTGTAAAATCTCTCTCCGAGCGAGCGAGAGAGAGAGATTTTACCGGGAAACCGTAAAACGCGTTTTCGCGCGTTTTGCGGAACCCCAGAAGTTACCCAGTGGATTTTGCGTGCTGTGAGCGCGTTTGTGTGTTTTCAGTACTTTTATTGGCTCTTGGGGGAGAATAACGAACGTCTTCGTGTTTGACGCAGCGAAGATTCTCCGGAAAGTTTCGGAGCAAATATTTTTGCAGGCTGCTACAATTTTTTTACGAGTTGGATTTTTTTTTAGAGAATAACAAGTGAGCCGTAAAAAGTCGCCCAAATCGGGGTCACGAAATTTATTTTTTCAAAACATCGACTTTTAACCTATACCATCGTTCTCAAGTCGCATATTCTACCCCTGAAAACACCGGTTACAACCCTTTTTTAATTAATTTTGAAAAAAAAAATAAATTTCGCCTGGGAAAAAATATCGGAGCCTGGTTGAGATCGCGGAGTAAATCGCAATCTCCGATTCGGTTGACCGAGGACGATCGTGACTCGTTTCAGTTGCGAAGAGGGAGAAAGAGACACACACGAGGCGAGCGGGAGAAAATCCGCTGTAATCGCCGCAGCGGTTAAATTAAATGGGATTATTCCGTCGAATCCGGTCAGGACGGGAGGAGGGGGAGGGGTTGGATTACTCCCTCGCCACTCGCGTGTGGAGCGAATCCCCGGTAACATCGAGAGTGCGGTCGCCGAGAGTTCGTGTGTTACACCTGTTCTAGCAAATTTTCTTCTCTCGACTCGGGACACGAGGGTCGAGATCGACACGAGACTCAAGGGTCGAAATTTTACACGTCTGACCTGTGCGTGCTGCGACCACTCGGTTGGATCCTCGTCGGACGATTGATCGACGATTTCTTTTTTCTCGATCGACCTCTGAGGTCGAAATCGACTCAAGACTCGAGGGTCACGTGACCGTTACACCTGTTTTAGCAAATTTTCTTGTCTTGATTCAAGACTCGAGGGTCGAGATCGACTCGAGGGTCACGTGTGAGTAGAAAAAGGGTGGATCCGCGTCAGGCCATCGATCGACGTTTTTTTTTTCGCGATCGGCCTCTGAGTTCGAGATCGACTCAAGACTCGAGAGTCACGTGACCAAGACGAGAGACTCTGGTGAATCCACATCAGACGAATCGAGCGACGCGTGCGAGTTCGAATTTTTAACGTCTGCACTGTGCGTGCTGCACCCACTGGATGCACCGGTGCAGCTCTGCGCAGGCGAATCACGCACCACGTCCCATTCGCGAGTCGGCGAGAAGAAAGGCGACTATTGTGCCGAGAGGCTCGAAGGGCCGCGAAAAAAAAACAATGCATTTTTTTTCTCAAGCGCATCGAGTGGCAGCCGCAGCCAACCTACAACCTGTGGAACGGCCTCGCTCTCTCCGCTCGCCGCCCCGCGGCCGCTTCGATCCTTTGTGCACTCGTCGAGCGCCGACGGCTCTTGCGAAACTTCGGCACGAGACTTTCTCGATTTTTTACTTCGATCCACATGATTTTATTTATCGAAATGTCGCTCTTGCAAATCGTACTTTATTTATTTCGCTAGATTATCGAACATCAAACATTTGTGCATTTAATCATTTGATCTGCAATTTTGGTGAATATAACATAAATTAATAATCCTGGAAATAATTATCCGCGAATTAATTAACGGTATCTCGATGTTTAATAATTTACGAAGCAAATTGGTAAATTCGCCAAATTAGCTCAGAAATTAATAGCAGTGTTTATAAATAAAAAATCTTAATGTCCAAAGGTTCGCTGAACTAATTAGTAAATACGATAAATACATTATCTAGAAATTAATTATCAATTTAATTATTATTTTTATCTAATCCGTGAAAAATTCTCAAAGTCGGAGGCGGAAAAAAAATCATGAATGGGGCCGCGTTAAAAATGTGAGGCTTCGCAGTTTTCGGGTGACTCAGGTATAGTCACGTTGACAGTTCCGCAGTGCTACACACGTCGAGAGCAGGGAGAGAGACAAGGAGAGAATTCCGTGTATATTTATATCCAACACCGGGTGCTCCCCTCTCTCTCTCTCTCATCTCCACAGCTTCTGAATTTTCTGGGCTCTCTCTTTCTCTCTCGGCCAGGCAAAACACGTGCGCCAGTCACAGAGTCTTATACATCAACCGAGCGCACTCTAAATTTAGTCGGGCGACCGTCAACTCGACTTGTCACATTTCGAGAAGCCACCGAATTTTCTATCTCTCTCTACTCTCGCTCTGCCTTTTTCCCTTTCCACTTTTTTTTTCTCCATCTCATCCGCGGAGCCCTTCTTCCTTGGCATCGAATCCAACGGGATTTCGTAACGCGATTCACCGCGCTGCGCTTTACGATCTCCTCCACCTTCGCTTCGGGTCTCGACGGAGACTCGGAGCCGGAGTTTAACGCTCTCTACGTTTCTTTTCGTGTGTACGTTTGTCTTTTGCGTTGGATGTCGCAGAGGCCTTTGAAGCTTCTCGATATGGAGGCTTTGGTATAATATACTAGGATTTTCCTAGTCGACTATCAATCGTATTTATTTCTGGGGATTTTTACATACGGATTTTTTTTTACAGACTCGAATATTACGTTGAAAGAAGAATTAAAAAATTGTGCAGTAAAAAAATACTATTTTCGAGCTAGTTAATGGGTTTTATTTTTAGAACGGATTTTTACATCCAGTTTTTTTTTTTTTTTTTTTTTTTTTTTTTTTCGGGCCCGATTATCACGCTAAAACATTTGTAAAATTGCGCAGTAAGAATACCACAATTTCCGGCCCAGTTAATGGGTTTTATTTTTAGAACAGAAGACAAAAATTCGTGAAAAAAAACCAAAACGATTTTCGTCACAGAAGACAAGTACGACGACGAATTGGGCTCTTCAACCTCACCCAACGGACGTTTAATCGAACTGTCGCCGGAATTCACGTGTATATTTTATTTTTATTTTTCCCGTTTCATGCGGGACTGGAAAATTCTCGACGCTATTCGTTAGCCGGACGGCGTCGCGGGGGTCGACATAAACGGATCAATGGGGTTCCGCTCGGGTCGGCTCGGCTCGTCTCCTCCACCCCCTTCGCCGCGCCTCTCCCTCCTGGCCCAAAGCGTATCGATGAGAGCGGAAAATTAATTTACGCTTCGACAGCTCGAAAAATTCACAATTCCCTGGCAGTGTGAAGGAGACACAGGGAGAGGAGAGGAGATTGAAGAGACAGACGAGGAGGAAGAGGAGGAGGGGTAGGGGGGGGAGGAAAAGTGATGTACGAGGAGGAGGAGAAGGAGGAGGAAAAGCGACGTACGAGGAGAGAGGAGGAAAAGGGACAGAGGAGGAGAAGGAGGAGGAGGAGGAGAAGGGGGGGGGAGGTGGACGAGGAGGGGGAGGTGGAAAAGTGACAGAGGAGAAGGAGAAGGAAGAGAGACGGAGTAAAAAGAGGAGGAGGAGGAAATGAGACCGAGGAGAGAAAGTAGGAAAATGGAAGAGGAGAAAGAGGGTCGAGTGTGAGGCAACGCGGCGGCCTGCTGTCAATTACAAAAGCAGCGGCACCTGCTCCACAAGCTCGCGCGACGATCTCGAGCCTCGCGGTCGCTCGCACGTTGTGCATCAGCAGCAGCAGCCGGGCGCATCAGCGTGCGGCACGTAAGCAGCAGCGCCGGGATGAAGGATCGTTATACGCGTGATTAATGCTTGATTGATCGCGTGCACGAGAGAGCCCAGGCTCTCAACCTGGCGGCCTAAGAAAATCGATGAATCTCCTATCTCTCGCTACTGGGATTTTTATGCGTTTTTTTTCTGGGTGAATTATGTCGAGCTCTGTGATTGGCTGACGCCTTTAATAGCGACGGAGTTTGGAGGCATTTTTTTCGGTAATTTTTAATTTTTTATATAATGGAAATTATTTTTTTATTTTGAACTCGAGACGAAAAAATATACAAAAAAATCGCTGCTGGTTTCGGAATGAAAATAATAAAATAAAATGCTACAGTTAATTTTCTTTTTTGTTTATTTTGAACTTTAAACAAAAAATTCTACAGAAAAATCGCTGCGGGTCTGGAAATAAAAATAATAAAAGAAAATGCTACGGTTAATTTTCTTCAAGTCAATTTTTTCGTATGGCCGATTGGCGACGGACGCAATTTAGCTGCAAAAATGCCGGTGTACATGAATATTCGACGCAAAACAAGTACCCGAGGGCGACTATTTTCCGCTTTTTTTTGCCCTCCCTGTTATTTTTCGTTTCATCGTCACGCACACGCGATGCGCGACCGAGGAAATTGAATATCGCGCGGGTTCGGGTGATAACGACGACGACGACGCGCTCGTTGGCTTTCGTTAATTAAATTTTCCTCGCGGCAAATTTTGTTTTACATTTTTTTTTTTCGCATTGTTTTTTTTTTCCGTTCCTCCTTCTCGACAAATTTTCATCAGCGACGGAAACGCAATTGTCGCTCCGCGCGATCCGCACTGTTTACACCGACGGCCATTGGCGCCTCTCGGGGGCGAATTGATTTCAACCGGCGAAAAAAACTCATCGCTGCTCCAGGTGGCCGCGCGATTTTTGCGATCAAAGCGAACGCGGATGCGACGTCAGCGTCAAACGAAAAAAAAAAAAAATCTGGCCTTTTGCGTTTCGTGGATTTTTATTCCGTACAGCGGACCGAAAATGCATAACGCAAAATGCATTAGTAATCCGATAGGATATTTTTCCGAGCGTGGAAACAAGGAATACATTATTATTTTTTTAGACAAAAAACCAAAAAACAAAAAAATCCTAAAAAATGGATATACCACGGCATAAAAATGGACAAAAAACGCTGCCTGCGGATGTCCCAAAAAATTCTGCAGAACGAGAGGAAGCCGAAATGATATTTTAAAAACAAAAAAAAAAACCCTCCCAAAAAAATGGTTTTTTCACGCCCCACAAAAAGGGACGTAAAAACGGATGCGGATGACACGGGAAACTCGGTTAAAGCGGAACGAGAGCCTGGAGATCGTCGGAAAAATATTCCGCAACGCGAGGGAAATGCTGAAAAATTTCGCGCTGGTTTTTTTCCGCACGTTCGAGCTCGCTGGGCGAATACGCAAAACTCAGTGCGAGTCACGCACACTCAGGTTATATATATTTTTGTATATATGTACATACAACACACACACACAGCCTGTACATAATACGTGGTTGAGGGCTCGACTTATGTGGAGCATCGAGATAGACGAAACGAAACCGAGCCTCGGTAGCGTCATCAGTATTCATATATTCCCGAGCCCTGAATCCACACGAGCGACGACGACGGCGCACAGTCCGCGCGATTCAGGCGGTTGGGGGGTTCCCGGTCCTCATGCACAAAAATCAATACCTAATGAAATCAATGTCGTTACACGTCTAAGTGTATTCGAGGAGATTGGATTGTCCACACACAGACAGACGGACCGACTGACGGACGGACGGACGGACGGACGCGCACGACTCGTCCGGGCGAATCAATTATGCGTTTCGCTCGCAGTCGAGTTCGTCGCTCAGACGAAAGTACAGCGGGCCGCCCCGGATTCGATTAGCGCGAGCGGCGATGAGTTCAAAGTGTTTTCTTCGTGGAAATCGTGGAAGGCGAAATTGCGCTGCTATTGCAAACGTGGAAAATTGAAGGTGGAAATGACGTTTGGCAGTCGGATTCAGGCGAAAAGGGATCAACGATTTTTCGAGCGGAATGTTGTTTATTTTTAAATAAGGAAAAGATGGGTTAGGTTGGGTTAATTTAAGGGGAGTAAAGTTGGATCCATGTTTCTATCATGGGCAATGACCCTACGGTGGACCATAATAGGGTCATGGCCCCATTATGGACCGTAATAGGGTCATGGTAAATGTTGTAATAAAAAATAATAAATGTTGGATTAAGATAAGTCAAATAAAGTTGGGTCCATGTTTCAGTTATGGCCCATGACTCTATTATGGACCATAATAAGGTCATGGCAAATGTATTCTTGCAACATTTAATGAAAATATTTTCTTGAACACGAAATAAATGTCCTAAAGGACAAACTTTTAGATATCTTTCGATAAGCTATCTCCGTCTCACTCTCCCCGATCGAGGCCTTGATTTTTGAAAGTCAGTATGCAGAACGGCTTCGAGCAACCAGTTGACTCCTCGAGTCCGGGTGTGCAATTATCTGTCGCGGCCGGAGAGTCGCCTTATCAAGGGCAAAGTCGTTCGAAGCGGTCCGGAATCGACTAGGCCCGTATGCGGCCGCGTGCTTAACCGTCTATTTAAGTCGGGGTTTCGTAATCGAATAAATCCAAGTGCGGCGGCAGCGCCTGTTGAAACCCGAGCGTGTTCGAAGTCGCCGTCGCCGTCGTCGTCGGGACCCGGGAGCGACTGGAGAGCTGATCAATTTTCAAACGCATTACATAACTCACGGGAGAGCGGAGAAAAATATTTCTCGGGCTCTACGTCGATCCCTGGCAGCGGCTCCAGCAGCGACGGTGAAGGAGGAAAAAGAGGAGGAGGAGAAGGGGAAGGGTGAGGTAAAGGAGAAGGGAAAGGGGGGGGGGGGGGTGGTAAAGGAAGAAAGGAGGATGAGGAGGAGGCGATGGAGGGGAAGGGGAAGGAGACGGAGGAAAGAGGGGAAGGAGAAGGAGGAGGAGAAGGGCGAAGGGCCCCGCGTCCAACTCTCGTTGAAATCTCTTCAATCCACTTTTATCGCTCTCAGGTTTTGCCCTACACGAACTTCCGCACCGATTCGGCTCTCCTCTCGCGACTCTACTGCCATTCCACGACCGTGCCTATGGGCCACGGCTACGTGTGTTTGCACTCTCTTCGCGCGATCGAACCCGGAGACGCCGGAGGAGCGACGCGGCCAAAAAGAGAAAGAGCCCTCTCCTCCCTTCAGCGGAGGGAGGAGAAAATTCGAGGGAAATCGAATCTCAAGCGGAGTCCTCGAATTTAAGGCCGGAGTTTGCGTTCCTGACGGCTGCGAGGGAGGGAACCTCTCGCGATCTGGTCTGGTCTATGGTCGATGCCGATTGGAGGCTCAGTCAAAGGAGACTGAAGGGCTTTATCACGATTTTGTCGCAGTGACATAAAATTTCGTTGCTTTTTTAAAAAATTTTTAAATATAAATTTTACGTACGTTTATTTTATCATTGGTACACTGATAATAATAATAATACGAATAATAATACTTATAATAATAATAATATAAGGAAGCGAAGGAAGTGAAATGCCGTCGACGAATCACGGACCAAACATTCGCTACGCTCGTATAAAACAACCCCCGAAGTGAGTTATAAATAAAATCCACGCTCGACTCGACTAAACCGGGAAACGCGATTTGGACTCGCGAATCCAGCGCCGAGTTAGTCCCACCTGCGTCTGGCGATTTAACGTCGGGAAGTCAAAGTGTCAAAATGTCAGAATGTCAGAGTGTCAAAACACGTTCTGCGGTTTCCCGGCGGTTGAATCCGGCGCCGTTTCCTCTGACGTCGCCGCTTAGACGCAAATTAAAACGCGACCTCGCCGAGCGCGGCGAAAATTAAACGACCACTCGGGGGTTTTAGCTTTGACACTTTTTTGCCTGACGAAAAAAAAAAAAGAAAAAAAATCGCGAGCAGCGGGGAATCCGCAATGCGTCTCGCTCGCGGCGAGGGTGTCGGGAGCGGCGAGGTTAACCGCGTTTCGTACTCCATTAACAACGTTAAAAGCCGCCCGAGCAATGGGAAGACGAGAAATACCAAACGGAAACGGAAACTCGGTAATTAATTTTTTTTTCTATTTTTTTTTTCAAACACTTCGGAGAATATTCGCGCGATATTCGCGTCATCCGCGCGTTTGAAAGATGCCGACGCACTTTGGCGCTGAGTTCACAAAAAAATGTAGGTTAAAATTTTGCCTCCCTTGATTCTCGTGCTTTTTGCACTTTTCAGATGGAAATAAATAAATTAAATTTAAAGAATTTAATAAAGGAATTAAATAAATAAAATGGAAATAAAATGTTGCAACGAACAATTTTTTTTAATTAATGAATTACTCGCGGATGAGAAATTTCTCGTTGTGAATTCAAAAAGCAACAAAAATCCTTGTGAAAAATATTTCGCGTGCTCCAATTCCCACTGAGACCTCAACAAAAAAAAACAACAAAAATTCCCAACGATCCGCGACGTCCGCCTGACACGTCAAACGAATCGAGAAAACGAGAGCGACCGAGAGAAAGTCGAACATCGCGACATTCGTCCACATCGCCCGATTCTCATTATATTCCAGCAGCCGCGTCGCACGTTCCATCTGCGCAGTTTTTCTCTCCTCTCGTCTCGCGATGTTTTCTCAGCCGATGAAATATCGCCGAAGCATCGACCGTTCACCGATTGTCGAGTGGTCCCCGAGGAGAGACCTGGGATGTTTTCACCGTACAGCGACGGCGCGTTCGGCGTGACCAGGTGCGCCGGAAAAATAATACCCGGGTCGTCACGTACCGCGCGCGCAGGGCGCGGCGGGTGCGCCGGGAGAATAACAGCGACGCGGCGGCGTCGGCCGAGTTTTTCGTCGGTCCTAACGAGACTTTGCATAGCCTGAATACGCCTGTGTCGGTGATGCATTTAGAATAGGGCGCCCTCTGTGACACGCGCGGGCTGTGTCCGTTACTGCTGCTGCTGCTGCTGCTGCTGCTGCTGCTGTTGCTGCTGCTGCTGCTGCTGTTGCTGCGTTCCCGAGTAAAAAAATTCGGAGCGTTACATTCGGCCCTATCCAGGAACTGATCAGGCCCGGCCAGGGATGAGACCCTGGCATGATGTTGAAGTTTGCATCGTTGGAATGCGACGAAAAAAAAAAAAAAAAATTATCCTAACGATTCTAAAAAACCATATTATGACGATTAATCGTTATAGTGACATTTTATGCCCGGTACGAACTTTTGGATTCATTAGAATAATTTTTTTTTTAATTTTCGTTGCCCTAGTCAGGCCCTGGCTAGGGCCTGGCGTGTAATGCTGTACATTTTCCACCAGGGTTGCTGTTGCTGTTGCTGTTGTTGCTGACCCTATGCCCTCCCCCCCCTCCCCCTCCACCTTTGCCCTATGACGCTGTCTCTATGACATCGTGATTTCTCTTTCATTTTTTTTTTCACCGTTCAGAAACCGGAGAAACGCAAAGAAAGAAAGAAGAAAGACGAGCTTATATCTAAACCGAGGCTCGTGTGTAAAAACGTCGCTGCGGACGAAGAATAGAAAGAGGAGAACCCGGAGACTGAGGCGAAACCGAGAAACGCGCAGCGTGAACCGAGTGTGAACTCTCTCTGCTCTGCTCGGCAAAGAAAAATATCGCTTTCTCGCTCTCTGCTCTGCTCTGAGAATGAGACACGAAAGGAGGAAGTGTGAAAAAGGTGTAAGACTATAGTAGCATCCGTAAAGTAGACACACAGCGCGTTTCGTTTCGTAACGCGTGACTCACGGACACGCGACCCTCACCCGACTAGCCGCTGCAGTGGGTCGACGGCTTCCGCATGTCCGGACTTTGTCGTCGACGTCGCTTCAGTTTCGACTATCATTCTGGAATTCATTTTTTTCCACCATTTTGATTATCAGGGTTTTTGAAAATGAATCTATGTGTCGCCAGAATGTTCCTACAGCGTTTCTGGCCCAAAGCGGGAACTAGTCGGGCCATGGCCAGTTCCCGATTTGAGCCTCAAACGCTTCAGATTTTCACGCTATGGTATAATAATATTCTCGGGAATCTTTTCCAATTCCTACAGCGTTTCTGGCCCAAATCGGGAACTGGTCCGGCCCTGGCCAGTTCCCGACTTGAGCCTCAAACGCTGCAGATTTTCACCCAATGATATAATAATACCCTCAAGGGTCTTTTATTGCACGGGATCGTCCGTGTTTTGCGAGATTTGTGCTGCATTTCCTGGGCTCGGCACTTTAGTTGCAGGGAAGTGGAATTGTTGGCCAAGATAGGGCAGTTTTTTTTTTCTTTTTTGCGAGACTCGACCCCGGGAGAAGCTTAAGGTCAGAAATCTTCAAGGAGAATTTATCGTGCTGGCTATTTGTGGGAGTTTGTATGTTTGTGTGTTGCGAAGGAAGCGAAAGGAAGCATTTTTCCTCGCCTCTTTTGGCTAGGCTTTTCGCAGTCTCGTGGGTTATTCCAGGGCGACTGCTATGCGTTATTCGAGTTGCGCTCGACGATGGGTGGCCTGCTGCTGGTTGGCGGTGGTGGTTATGCTGGCTGGGCGGCTCGGTTCGATAGCGTCCGGGGGGGAGAACCAGGGGGAGGGGAGGGGAGCTCGTGTGCATAACGAGGGTTCAAGTATTTAATGGGTGCTTCATACAAAAATAAATTGGCAACTCGAAACCCGAGGGGCGATTGTATACAGGGCGAATATATAATTCGTTGTATGCACAGCCATGAGGACATTGAGAGGACTTTTCGCCCGCGACGTCATCTTTCCGGCTAATGATAACAAGTACATTTTTTTTTTATTTCGAATAATGTGATTGAAACAATTATTTGTGTTTACTTAAAAAAATAAATTTTTTCGTCAGACTCCTGAATCTATTTTTCTTCAGGTTGAACATTTCAGGAGAAATGGTTCGTACAATAGTCGCTTGCGATTCGAGTATCTCGAGTTCGGGGAAAGAAAAAGTTCCGGGTACTTTGGTTTCGGAAAAGTTGTGTAAAAGCTTTTCGTTTGACACTTCCTCGGTGCGTGTCACCTCGTGTCGCGCGACGTTACCGTGAATCCGGGAAACCCGCGAGGTGGAGCAGGAAGAATAAGCGTATAAAGGACGGAAGGGGGAAATAGAGAAAGAGAGACGAGTGAAATACAGTAGAAAAATCCAAGAAGCTTCTGATCCACGTCCAAATGTCACTGTCGAGCGTTTTCTCCTCGTCTTATGCGCAGCCAGTTTGCGATTTGTTTCCTCGCGTCTCCAACTTCACTCTTGCCTCCTCTCCCCCCCGCACGGTGCGCTCCTCCTTTTTCACGTGCGCCATATACCAGGGGATATCCAACCTGAGTGATAGACGCGCGAGGTGGGACGACAACGGGCGGAGTCCTCGCGTCGTGTGTCGTCTCGGGTTCTCCTCGGCTGTCGAGGATATTGGCTCGCCTTATTCTTCCAGCAGTCGAATAAGTACAGAGCGATTCAGAATTTAACGATTTTTTCTTATCGCAACAATTTAAATCTATTAATTACATAAATGTAATTGAATAAAATGAATTAAAAGCTCCAATAAAATAATTGAGTAAATAATTTCATTGAATAAAATGATGTAAAATGAAATTTGAATTTTAATTCAAAAATATTTTATGAAAATTTACATTAAAATTGCTGTCGCGGATATTGGCTCGCTTTATTCTTCCAGTCGTCGAATAAGTACAGAGTGATTCAGAATTAAACGATTTTTTTTAATCGCAACAATTTGAATGTATTAATTACATAAATTAAATTTATTGAAATGAATTAAAAGCTTCAATAAAATAATTAAGTTAATAATGTTATTGAATAAAATTATATGAAAGGAGATTCAAATTTGACTTCAAAAATATTTTATGTAAATTTACATAAAAATTCCACAAATAAAAAAATGTATTGCAACACTGGATTGAATAAAAATTAAAGTGACCTGTGAAAAAAATTAATGCTGCACGTCAACGTTGCAAATACCTCTGACAGTGTCGCTTTATTGGCCCCAATATGGCTTCCCGGCAATAACATCATTTGACACGAGCGGCTCGGCTCGCGATTGGATTCTGAATCGATCTGTAAAGGGGAATTACAATCGCATCGCGTCGAGTTGTGTTTCGCCGTCGTTCGCGGCCGGTCAATCAATTTGCACAGTTCGGTGGAGCGTGTAAGAGCGAATCAAAGGTCGGATCGTGATCGTCCGCGTAACGAGCCGCGCGCTCGCGATCTCGACGATGTCGCGATCCCACGCGGTCCGGGCGCGTCGTCGCGACTTGGCTCTCGCGCGTCTCGGCCAATAATAATCCAACCAGGCGGACCGAGGCGAGCAGGCCAATTGAGGGCAGAATAACAAAATGACAGAGCGACGAACTCAACAGCAAAAATAAAATGCACAGAAATCATAAAAATAAAAATCGAAACAGAAATAATTATTTTATTATTAAAGCTTTTTCTCGATAGAAATTAATATATTTCCAGCTAAATGTCCGCTAATTTTTTTTTCTCCATTTTCCCCGCATTTCGCTCTTTTATTCCTCAATTTGTCCTTTACGCAAAAAAAAAATAGCAGAAATTATAAAAATAGAAACATAAATAAAGCTAATTATTTTTTTATCAAATCTTTTTCTCGACAGAAATTAATATATTTCCAGCTAAATCTCTGCTAATTTTTTTTTCTCCATTTTCCCCGCATTTCGCTCTTTCATTCGAAACTCTTTTATCCCTCAATTCCTCCTTTTCGCGATTTCCGCCCTATTTTCTTTTTCTTCATCGACGTTTCCGTTCGACTGCAGCAGAGCTTCGCTCGTCCCGGAGACGGCTAATCCCCGTCGACAATGCTAATTAATTGCTCGAGACTCGGCCGAGGTTCTTGCGTTCGTTTGTCGCCGCGAGAGTCTCCGCTCTTTTTTGCCGACTCCTCCCGGCTCGTTTCTTCCTTCCCTGCCGGCCAGAGTCCTCGTTATTGTTAATACGATTTTTCTCTTCCTCATTTTTTTTCCCTTTTTTTTCGTGTCCTCCTGCCAGGTCGTTAACGCGATATCGCGCGCACTGAAGTATCGCAAAACGGCGAAGCCGAGAGACGCGAGACGACTCCGAGTGAATAACGACGATCGGGGCAATTTTTTTATATTTTTTTTATTTATTTTTTATTCTCGTACAATCGACGAGCGAAATAACGTTGTAAGTGGCAATTACGCTGCGCATTGTTTCCGAGAGAAGAATCAGAACAATGAGATTGTGTTGCTGTTATTTTATTCTTTTTATTTTATTTTTTTGTTTTTTTTTTACCGAGTCACGAGTGAGATTTTTTCGCGTGGCACTTCGTGTGGGGTCCGTGTCACAGTCCCCTTCTCCCACCCTCTCCCCCCTTTGTCGCCCTGTCCCATAAATTGAAAACGTCTGGTCGGTTGTGTTGTGCGGTCGACTCGTCGAGTGTCACTCGGTCGGTTCGAGGCTATGCGAACCCGTTCGAGACTCGCGCCAGACTTTCGAGGCAGAGTTCAAGCTCGCGCGGACATCGGGTTCGTCTGTACCGCTGATTCCCTGCGTCTTCGTAGCTACTGCCGCGGTACACACAAAACGCAAGACGGACGATGACTCGGGGCTTCTATATTTAGGCGTATCTGGCGTGCGGCACGAGCCAAAGTGAGAGAAAAAAAAGGTTGCAAAAAAGGACAAGAGGCAACAGTCGGGAATGAGGGAAACTGAGAGGGGAAGAAGTGGAGATAAAATAAAGTGAATCTTGTGATGTTTGGGATATGAAACGACTTTGTAGGACATTTTTTAAGTGTGTAATATACATATTGCACAAATAATCAAATAAAAATGATTTATTAATACCTTTATCGCAAATAAAAATTATTAAATTATTTTTAATTAATGTGCAATTTGTACATTTATTTGTGCAATATATTTCATGGATAAATAAATAAAAAAAAAATAAAAAAAGTCAGAAATATTTGTTACAAAAAATCGTCACCACAGAGAATTCTTTATAGCGGTTGCAGTCGAGTCTCTCGTTTGTCTCTTCGTCCCCGAAAGCTCGGAATATACAGGAAAGCTCTTTCGTCGCCTCCTTCGCCGAGTTATTGCAGTATTTTTATCCCCACTCCGGGGTCGAGGGGCCATTTCGGGCAGTGGAAAAATCCAGTATTTTCGGCCCTTCACGCGAACGTCCCAGGGACGTGCGAGGGGGGAGGGGTCGATGGGGTCGGGGGGGGGGGGGGGGGGTAGTACACTCGTTACTGTCCTTTCTCATCGCCTCGACGAGAGAGCGTCAAGTCTGAAAATGAAGTCAAACTATACGTGGGGGGAGGAAGGTGGGATGAAGGGAGGAGGGGGAAGGGACGTCAGACCATGGAGCAGCCGATCCCTCTTGGCTCCCTCGACTCGCTTCTTGGAACGATTAATTTCAACTCACTCCCTCTCAACATTTTTTTTCCTCTTGTCTCTCGTTTTTTGCCCTCTCGCCTTTCACCCTTTCCTCTTCCTTCTTCCCGCCTATCGCTATCACTCCGTCTTTCTCCTCTCTCTTCTTCATCATCTTTCGCGACGCACTCCCGTGGCCGGCTTAGCGCAATTCGCGCACCAGGAGACACAGGTAGTAAAAAAAAGCTGCTCCGAAGCTCGAAGTACGTGGTCGGAGAGTGGAGAACGAGAGTCACAGAGGAAGAGAGAGAACGATATTCACAGCGAGAAAGAGAGAGAATGAGATTCACAGCGAGAAAGAGAGAGAACGATATTCGCAGCGAGAAAGAGAGAGAGAACAAGATTCACAGCGAAAAAGAGAGAGAACGATATTCACAGTGAGAAAGAGAGAGAACAATATTCACAGCGAGAAAGAGAGAAAGATAGAACGAGAGGAGGGAGAGAGACAAAAAGAGGAAGAGAGAGAGAAAGACAGAAACAGAGGAGGACAGGAAGAGAGAGAAAGACAGAAATAGAGAACAAGAGGGAGAGAGCCACCGAAAGAGAAAGAGAGATGGACGAGCGAAAGCCCCGCGCGGCTTTCAGCACAAAAGCACGAACCCCGCGCGTTGCGTCCCGAGAGGCACCGCATGCGCCGCCGTTCTCGCCGATTGTAATGAACCCCTTCGCCTCTCTCTCTCTCTCATCTCTCTCCCGACGCTTTCTTCTCGTTGGCCTCATCGCCGAACTATTCTTGTACACCGCCCAACTATCTCCGAACCCTTTTCCCGCGCGCGTCGCATTATAACCGTAGAGGGCGTCGCGACTCTGCGAGAGCGCGGAGGGCTCGTCCCCTTCGCCCTTCCGTCTTTGTTTCTCTTTGGCCAGACTTGGCTATGAAAACCTTGGAATTCCGCGCGCTGAGATCCTCGCGGAAGATCCTACGCGCTCGCCCTGCAGCTGCTGCCTCTCCCCCCCCCCCTCCCCCCTCCTCCCCCTCCCGGAGAAATTCCTTCGCCTCGCTACTCTGACGACGCTGCTGCTTCTGCTGTTCTGATAGATTTTGTAATATTTGCTCCTGAATTCACCTTTGAATATTCGACAAGGTCAAAGTTGATCCAATTTTTTGGTGAAGGTGAAGACTCATCGCTATATCTGTCCAAAAAGTATCAGTGTCAAAAAATGTTCCCTTGTCGCTTGCTTTTGTAATATTTGCTCCTGAATTCACCTTCGAATATTCATCAAGGTCAAAGTTGATCCAATTTTTTGGTGAAGGTGAAGGTTCATCGCTATATCTAACCAAAAAGCATTGGTGTCAAAAAATGTTCCCTTGTCGCTCGCTTTTGTAATATTTGCTCCTAAATTCACCTTCGAATATTCGTCAAGGTCAAAATTGATCCAATTTATCGAAGTGAAGATTCGTCGCTATATCTGTCCGAAAAACATCAGTGTCAAAAAATGTTCCCTCAACCTTGCAATTAAAAAAAAAATTCAAAATTTTTTTTTGTCTCGGATATACTATGTATGGAGATATACATATATGTATATGGATGTACTGTAGCTACACATACGCGGCCGTTACGGTTCTCCGGTCTGCGCGCGATATCCCGCCGCGGGTTTATCGACGCCCGGATTTACGAACGCGCGGCGCGGGGCCAACGTCGACGTTAGCCATGAACTATGGAAGTGGTCGGACGGTCCCGCGAGGCCGCCGCGGCGATTGCATCGTTCCGCCTCCGCCTCTCGCGAATCCCACCGCATCGCAGTGTATTTCCTCGTGCGGCGGACCGCGAGCTTTAAGCCCCCGGCGGCTGCGACGCGCGCGACGCGAAATCATAGTCTCCGCATCGCGCTCTTTGCTCTTTGCACTCCATTCAAATTTATCCGCACACAAACAATGCGACTGCTGAACGAAAATTCGAATTTACGAATCGAATCTGTCGGAAAATTCGAGCAGATTTCGCTACGTCATTTTTCTGTTACTAATTTTTTGCTCGAATAAAAAAAATAAATCTTAAAAAATCGATTTATCGATAAATTAATCAACTAAAAATATTTCGTCATTCGATTATTTGTCACCGAATCTATCCCCAAAAAGCTAAATCAGTCAGCGAGACCAAAAACACGATTTTAATACAGTACAAATAAAAAAATGATATACGAGCTCAAAAAAATAAGTCTCTAAAAATGTATTCAACGATACATTAATCATCCATCTAAAAATATTGATCAATTCGCCATCCAATTATTTTCCACCAGCCACCGAATCTCCCCCAAAAAACTAAACCAGTCAGCGAGACCAAAAACGCGATTGTAATACAGTAGGAATAAAAAAAATATATATGATACACGAGCTCGGAGAGTTGGTTAACGCGCGTTCGTGCACCGCTGTTGGCGGCGTTTACGCTCGTCGCTCGCGCGGGGGGCAAAATTCTAGGGTGATGTCGGCTGCCCCCCTCCCCCTGCCTTTCCATCCCCCTTTCCAGGCTCTACGTGGGCGCGAATTCGTGCCGAGTCTGCGTGCAGCCGAGGGGCGGCTCATTGTACAGGGAAAGAGCGAGAGAGACAGAAAAAGCGAAAGAGAGAGAGAGAGAGAGAGAGAGAGAGAGAGAGAGAGGGAGAAAAACATGCCTGAGGGAAAGGAGCGAAGTCGAGGGTGGCCGATGTTTTCGGGGAAGTTCGTATAAAGCCTCGCAGAGCCTCACATATAGCTGTATACCTATATTTACATTATCTGTATATCTATATCTATACACATGAGGCTAGTACAAAGTGTAGTAAATGTAACTACACTGTAAAAGGAACATGAACGGAGGGGCTGAGCAGACAGAGCATCGGTGGTAGTAGTAGTAAGTAGTAAGTAGTAAGTAGTACGTAGTAGTAGTAGTAGTAGTAGTAGTAGTAGTAGTAGTAGTAGTAGTAGTCGTAGTAGGCGTTGCGCGATATTTTACGAGATCCGATTCGCAACATACGAGAATGAACGACGCGACTCCGGCTGCGCGCGAAAACTGCGCTCGCGGCGAGCAAGGAGAGAGACTGGGAGACGACGAGACGAATACGCGATTCGAGGCTTTAAGAGAGAAAGAGAAAAGTTTATTTCGTAGTGTGGAGAGAAAGAAAGAGAGAAGAGTGGAAGAAGAGAAGGAGAAAGAAAGAGAGAAGGATGGAAGAAGAGAAGGAGGCAGAAAGAGAGAAGGATGGAAGAAGAGAAGGAGAGAGAAGGAGAGAAGGATGGAAGAAGAGAAGATGAAAGAAAGAGAGAAAGGATGGAAGGAGAGAAGAAGTAAAGAACAGAAAAGAACAGAGGACAGAGAGCTCGGAGCTCGAAGCAGCGTTAAAACGCGGTAAACGCAACTCGATACTCGAGACACGTATTACACGCCGACTCGAATGCCCTGGCGAACGCCCTCTCTCCTATATATATCGGTATACACCGCACAGTCCGCAGCGTGTGTACATCGGGAATTATAGTACAGGTCGTATCTCGACGCTGTACCGATGCGGAGTACAATCGCACGGTTGAATCGATCGCAAAACGAGCTCGAACCGCTTATTGCCCGCCGATCGTCGACGAGAGACGAGGACGAGGAAAGGAGAAGAAGTTCGCCTCGAAGAGGCGACGAGGTTACTTTCAGTCATCTTATTTGGTATCGTTCGGTCGATCGTAATATTAACATCAATTATTAATTTTTTCACAACAATAATCATAATAAATTAAGCATAAAAAAATCTATTACTTAAAAAAATATATATTGCTTCTCAGTCGATCGCCGAAACTTCGGTCGATCGTAATATGAAGATTAATTATTAATTTTTTCATAATAACAATCATAATAAATAAATAATTAAAAAAATCTATCAGTAAACCAAAAATATTGCTTCTCAGTCGATCGATGAAACTTCGGTCGATTGTAGTATCAAGATTAATTCATTTGTTTAATTAAAAAATCATAATGAATAAATTTAAGAAAATCTATTATTATAAGTGCAAGAAATATATATATTGCTTCGCCGGTGGAAAGAGCAAAATGACCAGGAAGCGAGAGTCCGGCATATCAAATCCTCAAAGCGGCGGAGAGCCAAGGAAAAAAAAGTCTCGCGTCGCGACCTCTGCGTCCGAGGAGAGGCGATATCGCCGGACGTTGCGAACGTCACCGGAGCTCTCGGGGAGAGCAGCGAGGGAGGATCAGTTCTCGGCAGCACCGGACACGCACAGGGGGTGCATCCTCTTTCACCTCTCCCTTTGTCCGTCCCGGACGTAAACACGTAGCAGTATCGTGTTTACGGTTGCAACGTGCATATATACGCAACACGCACCTAAAATATATATATATACACACAAATACAAAATATTTTATTTACATTGCAACGAGAATAATATATACACGGAGAGAAGGATCTGATAAAATTTGCCAATGGATCTAGTAAAAATTACCAATGCGCCTGGTAATTGGCCGCCATAGCCGCCATCTGACGTTAAGTACGAGATCTACGAGAATTTTTACCATATATATGAACATTTTTACCATATTTCGTGGTAAAAATTCTCAATTTCGTGGTAAAAAATCTCAAAGTTCTCGTATTTCTTGATAGATGGCGTCGTGACTCCCCTGTGCCAGAAAATAATGGTACTTTTTACTAGATATATGGTAAAATTTATCAGACCCTTCTCTCCGTGTATGCAATACAGACTCTCATAAATAAAAATCATGTTTACGCAAACAAAAAAAAATTATGCTCATATTGCAACGTGAATATATATTCAATACGCATCCACACAAAAAAATATAGACACACAAAAAAAATATCGTGTTTACGGTTGCAATGTGCGTTTATTTATACGCAATACGCATCCACACAAAAAAATATAGACACACAAAAAAAATATCATGTTTACGGTTACAATGTGCATCTATATATGCAATACGCACCCACACAAAAAAATATAGACATACACACAAAAAGAAATATCGGGTTTACGGTTGCAATGTCTATTTATATATGCAATACGCACCCGCATACAAAATATCGTGTGTACATTGCAATCCACCACCATATGAAAAATTACTACATATATCTGTGTATCTGTTGCGGCAGTGCATTTCGACGAGAAGCAGGAAAGGCTGACGAGCTGCGTCGGGGCGAGGCGCAACGAGGGCGAGGCTGAGGGTGGGTCGGGGATGTTATGCTCGTTCCATGGGGAGGGGGGTATAAAGGGGGACGCGGCAAATGGGGGGAAAAGCGAGGCAAGGCAAATGCGCGGGGGGAGAGAGTAATCGTAAAACGAGGGAGTGACAGACAGAGAGAGAGCGAATTGAGGGGTGCAACGCATAGAGAGAGACAGAGAGAGGGGGGAGCTTTTATGCCTCGAAGGGTTGAATATCGCGTGGGCTGGGAGTCGACGATAACGCGCGTGTGCCGCTCGCTCGCGTCTCTGCGCGAATATATATCGCATCCGTATACGGGAAGACATTCACTATACCCAGGGGGAGGGGGGACTGGGGGTGGAAGAGGATGGACGGACAAGGAGAATAAATTTCTCGGCGGCGGAGACCAATTATTTCTCGGCACGAAGGCGAAGCGATCGAAACGATCGGTCATTTTATCCGAGACACACGAACCCTTAATATCAATCGCCATATTTATTTCAATTAAAATTATTTCTTATTAAAAATAATTACTCAATTGTGATCGACAAGACTTAGAAAATTTGACGAGACTTTGACCATCGAAGACTAAGTTTCGTAATGGAAATCCTATTGTCACAGCTCCCGACAAATTCCCCCCTCCCCCTCTGAGAAAATTCAATCTTGAACCCTTAATATCAATCGCCATATTTATTTCAATTAAAATTATTTTTAATGAAAAATAATTATACAATTGCAATCGACAAGACTGAAACTTTGACAAGACTTCGACCATCGAAGTCGAAATTTCGCAATCGAAATCCCATTGTCACTGCCTCCCAACAAATTAACCCCCTCCCCCCCACCGGGGAAATTCAATCTGCCCCCGGGATCCATTTGTCAACCCGACCCCGAAATATTCTCTCATAGGCCTCGTCGTCATCGTCGCCTCGCCGATCCGTCGCACCATTAATTACCCCCTCCCCCTTCCCCCTGTCCTCCTCCCCCCTCTACCATATTTCCATACGATGAATATTCGTATTAATGTCCCGGAGAATAATACGTCGGCGGTTGACGTTCGCGCGCGCCGCGGACGCCGCATTGTCATCGCTCGCTCGTCGAGACAGACAGACAGACGGACGGAGTGGACGACGTGGATAGTGAACCACCAACCAACCAACCTGCTGTGTGTCTCTCGCAGCGAGAGAGACGGCAGCTCGATCTCGAAGTACATTTGTAAGCGGCGGCAGGAGGATGAAGAGGACGAGGACGAGGACTGTGCAACGTACGTCTGGCTGACAGACTGACGATCAATTATTCCCTTGTCCCACTCGCGCGTTGTCGCTGCACGCACGACGCGCTGCTGTACAACTGGTCGTGTATTACCGACAACCCATGTGCTCGCTATATATATGTGCGTATGTGGGTTTATATGTGTCTGTATATCTGTATATGGGGCATTCCATACCGATTCGACCTGAGATGTCCCTCGACCTCCCTCTTAATTTTTTTCGCATGATCGGTTAGACACTCAAATGCCCAGAAAAAATTAAAAAAATTAAATCTTGTGCACTTAAGGGTCTAACCGACCCTAAAATTTGCATAGAAAAAATAAAAAAATGAAATCTTGTGCACTTGAGGGTCAATCCAACCCTATAAAAAAATTACGAGCTAAATCGGGGAGATTGAGGGCCAACCCAGGTGACTATATACTTGTATATGGGGCGTTCCATACCGATTCGACCTGAGATGGCCCTCAACCTTCCTCGTAATTTTTTGCAGGATCGATTAGACACTCAAGTGCACAAGAATTAATTTTTTCTATGCAAATTTTTGTGAATTTGAGTGTCTAACTGACCCTGTAAAAAAATAACGATATTACAAAAAAAAAATGTAACCGATCCTATAAAAAAATTGCGAACCAAATCGGTCGAGGGCTAACCCAGGTCGAAACGGTATGGAATGCCCCATATATGAGACCACCACTACCGACAGCCCCGAATGGCAGCCGACGATATAGAGACGCGTCTCTAACCGAGAACCCGGATAGACGGTAAACGATTGTCCGCCGCTTCTGGGCGCCTCTCGTGTTACACACGCGAAAGAATGAGACGGAGAAAAGGGAGAAGAACAAGAGAAAGGAAAATGCAGACTGTTTGGCCCTCCACGGGCGAACCGAGCGTTAATCAATCAATTAAGGCCCTGGCGTGGCCAGCCCTACGGACGCCTTCCTCGCTCCATATACTCGAGCACGATCCGCGGCAGCGAGTTCCTTGTGTTTCGTGTGTACACAAATACACAGAGAGAGAGCTGCCAGGTCGGATTCCGAGCGAGCGCAAACCGTGATTTGTGTCTCTAATTATTCCGTCGTGATTACACCGCAATCTCGGGGGAGGCATTTTTTTTTCATCGCGTGACTTGTGCTGGAGGTGGTTTATTAAGGTGTGGGTCGCAGGTGGCGGATCGTGGAGTCGATTTGGTTGGGTAGCGTGGCAAAGAGCTTCCGGTTTTTTTTTTTTTTGGGAAAAAATAAATAAAAAAAATAAATAGGGTAATTGATACGTCGGACGTTGGTGCGAAATGGTTCGTATATCTGATGTGCGTCGTTTCTGCTAATATTCGCAGCTGCGAATATTCCTCCCGGCGAAAAAAAGGGCCGCAACTTGAAGAGGTGACGATTTTCTGACGATAAACAGAAAAACCTGTCCGGCTGCGTGGCAAAGAGCTACCGGTTAATTTTTTTTTTTTTTTTTTGGGAAAAATAAATTAAAAAAATAAATAGGGTAATTGATACGTCGGGTGTTGGTGCGAAATGGTTCGTTTATCTGATGTGCGACGTTTCTGCTAATATTCGCAGCTGCGAATATTCCTCCCGGCGAAAAAAAGGGTCGCGGCTCGAAGAGGTGACGATTTTCGTGGGCGACGTGCTCTTTTCGTCTCGCGGTCGAGAAATTCGCGTGTAAACAAATACACCTGTCGAGCTGCGTGCGCAGCGCGTTCAGACCGCCGGGGGCGACTCGTCTACAGCCCCCGGGGTCGTCGCTGCGAATGCGTTTCCCCCCTTCCCCCCCTCTCCCCCCGGGCCCGCTGCTCTGTGCAGCACGCGCGGCGATATCCACTATCGAAACGGACCGGCATCGCCTCCTCTACTGCTCCAACGCATCGCATATATATGTATCTTGTGTACACACGCGAATATGTGTATAGTATGCACTGTATATAGTGGAACTATCGATCCGAAGGCCGCATGCGGTTCTCCTCGGCGTGAACCGAGCCCTCGGAATACAAATTGTTTTTTTTTTTTTTTTTTTTTCACGTGAGACGTGCTCGGCGAACCGTCGCGACGATTTGTCTCCGAATTAGGATCCTACGACTGCCACGCAAATTATTCGCGTTCTGACCATTTAATCCATAATAATAATAATCGTTACTATTATCACTATTTTTATTAGCAACGATATGGAAGGTATTTTTGTCTAAAGAAATAATGTCATCGCATCCGAATTACGATCCTACGACTGCTATGCAAATTATTCGCGTTCTGACTATTTGATCGATAATAATAATAATAGTCGTTATTATTATCACTATTTTTATTAGCTACAATATGGAACGTATTTTTGTCTAAAAAAATGCTATTACGATCCTACATCTGTCACGCAAATTATTCGCGTTCTGGTCATTTGATCCATAATAATAATAATCGTTATTATTATTACTATTTTTATTAGCTACAATATAGAACGTATTTTTGTCTGAAAAAATGCCATCGCGACGATGGCAAGCGACAATATTGATATAATTTAAGTTGTGTCTGTGTGTATACATATATAGCACGGGTCGGTGTACTCACGTTCGTCAAACATCTTGTGTTTCAGACCGAGCTGTCGCAGAATCTCCAGCAGCTGTCGGAGCGCGCGCGCTCCACGACGGAATTCATCCAGAGGCTCAAAGGAATGACGGATAAAGTGCACGTGAGTACGAAGCAGCGCGCGCGCGCGCGCAACGTCGCCGCTGACATTTCTACTTCCACACCTGCCGCCACTCTTTCATTTCCAACTCGTCGCGCATACGTGTGCGGAATAATTCGAGTATATTAGTCGACGTATTTGCGCCGAGATCGTGACACGCGAGGAAAAAAAAAAAAGAAAAAGATTCTTGCCATATTTCGCCGGAGGTTAAAAAGAAGAGACGATTTGTGGGTCGTGCGTGGTCGAATTCCTGACGACAGTTCAAGAATTTTTGCAATATTTATTCGGGAGAGTGAGATTTATCGAATGGCGTTAAATTCAGCGCAAATCGGGAATCGGTCGGGTCCTGGTCAGGCCATCGGGCCCCTGGCCGGGCCCTGGCCAGTTTCTGTTTTTCGCTGGAATCGACGCCCCGGAAGGTCTAACAACGCAATAACCATCAAGTTAAAAGCCCCCTCCCCTTCCTGCATACATATTTCCATGGGCGCGTAAAATAATAAGATCTCCATTCCCGGACAATTAACGACTCTGTTCGCGACGTCGTGAGTATCGTATTGTCCGTTAAATTGAATGGAATATTCCTCGAAATAACCGTTCGCGTTGCATTACCATAGGAATCGCGTCGTCGGGACGCGCGCACTAAACCAGAAGATACAAATCTCTATAGCCTCTCGCGCGTCGCTCGCGAGGGGAGAGAGACCGACGCCGTATATATACACAGCCGAGGGCCGGAGGGGATGATCGAGTCCATTTTCGCGGTGTCTCGTCGTAATCGCCCGGGACGTTTGGACGCTGCTGCAACGGGGAGAGGACGACGCGACAGCCGAGTTTATCGAAAGATTTCAGGCGGCGAAAATACGGGGACCCCGTCTGACGAGCAGCGGGAGAGACGGCGGCGCGACGACGAGGGTACGAGGCGAAAAGTGGCGCGCGAGAGTTTATCCCGTGCGTCGGGTCTCGTGTAAAACGCCGGCCGGCTGAGCGAACGCGACGCGAGACGGGAAATTTTCCAAGAACTGAATTCCGGGGGCGCAGACGCGACGAGAATTTGTCGCGCGTGAATGAATTTCACAGCAATGAAAAGAAAAAAAAAATAAGCGCAGAGTTGGAAATGACGGCAAAAATAAATTATCAAAAAATTAATACCAATAATTTTATCACACATTTTTTTAATTCTCGATAAATCAAATTCACTTATATTTAATTTATAAAATATTAAATAAATCCCATAAATCCAATAATATTAATTTTCGAATATTTTCTATTATCGCATTGAACGACTCTAATTCAATTTTGTAATTTTTTCTGCTTCCAGGAGGAGTGCGTTAGTCTCGAGGAAGAGGTTGAGGAGCGCGTGGCACATCTCGTGAGTCTCCTTCAGGCGCGAAAGGCCCGCCTAATCGAGGCAGCGCGACAGACGCGCGAGGCGCGCGTGCGCTCGCTGCGCGATCAGGTGGCGCGTTGCGCGACGCATCTGCAGGCGACGACGGCCCTGCTGACGTTCTGCATCGAGGCCCTGAAGGAAAACGACAGCGCGGCGTTTCTGCAGATCGGCGGGATGCTGTCGGTGCGCGCGTCGACGGCCGCGGGCTCGTGGGGCGCGGCCGAGGGTGTCCAGGAGATCGCTCGTCTGCCGCTGCTCGATCTGACACTCGACGACAAACCTTTGAGACGGGCGATCGATCAGCTCACGTTTGTCCAGCTGAAACGTACGTCCTGTCAGTAAAAAAAAAATCGCACTAACACTCTAACTAATCTTCGAACTTGAGTTCGTCTTATCTTTTATTTAACATTTATCACTGACGAAACAAGAACAGTCCAAATTGATGATGTTAAATTTTGCATCGTTGGAATGCAACAAAAATAATTTTTTAAAATTATTCAAACGATACTAAAAAGTTATTATGACGATTAATCGTTATAATAACATTTTATACACACAGTACGATTTTGTTGAGTTCATTAAAAAAAAATTTATTTCTTTTTTTTTATTTTCGTTGTATTTCAAAGATGCAAACTTCAACATCATTCGAATCGACGAAAACGTCTGTCGTTCGCGTAAAAAATTCATCGACGACTAATCGATTAATCCACCCCCAGACGCTCGTCGTTCGATTAATAATGAATTCTTGTTTCGTCGGAGCCTCTCAATTTCTCTCTTCCACGATTTTACCGACCGGATGCTTAATTCACGCTTTGGCGTTAACCGCGCGCTAATTGGGTTGATAATTAATTTTCCAATGTGTGTTGGACGCAGCCTCAGAAGGAGAGGATCGATGTCCCACTGCAGGTAAAACAGAAACGAAAGACGCGAAGAGTTGGAGGAGGAGGAGGAGGAGGAGGAGGATGCAATAATAATTTTAAGCTCTCGAGGCGAGAAGAGGGTAAAATTCGTCGAGACGGATTCGGCGCTTTGCCTGATAATTCCCCGGGGAATAACTTCTTTAATGCTGTTTCGCCTTTTGCTAAACGCTCGAAAAGCGGATTAATTAGCTGCCGCTCGTTCGCCGAGCGGCGTCCGGACTGCCGGAAGCAGCGTCCACGTCGGTGAAGTCGGCACGTAAATCGGTTAACGATTTCGCGCACGTTACATCACCTTGGGCAATTTTCCCTCCCACCCCTTTCATCCCTCTTCACCTCACCTTTTCTCCCCTCCCACTCTCCGTTTTTAGCTTCCGAGCCGAGAAATCCTTTGGCTCGGAGAGAGGTTGGCGATAACGCTAATGAATCTTCGTTATCCTCGAGCAGCCGGCGAAACCCTCGGCTCACCCCCCTCCCCCTCGCGCTTTTGACCCCGGAGCATCGACGTCGTAACATATTTTACGGAAAATCCCGGCGCTCGCCGGATTTTCCGAGCCGGAGCACCTTCTATTTTTTTTTACATGTCGTTCTTTCAAATCTACGAAGTGCACTGAGAGCTTCGAACGAGGAAAAATGGTTCTGTTGGGAGTTGAAGAAGTGACGATACGTTTTTGCGTTAAATCAAGGAATATAGAAATAAAAATAAAATAAAATAAAAATTGTCGACATTTTTCTCTGACTTTAAAATGAAGTGAAAAAATGCGTTTTTTTGTATAGAAAAATAAAAACAGTGGTTCTGTTGGGCGTTGAAAAAGTGACGATACGTTTTTGCGTTAAATCAACGAATATAAAACGAAAATAAAAAAAATATAAAAAATAATTTATCAATATTTTTCTCTGACTTTGAAATGAAGTAAAATAATGCTTTTTTTGTCTAGCAAAATAAAAAGTAAAATTTGTCTCAACTTCACTCGAAGACCCGCAGAGCGTTTTTTTGTCTACGAGCTTTCCGAGCTTTTTGCTTGTTTGCGGCGTTCCGTGACTCCCAGTGTAAAAAAATCACATATACATTTCGCGTGTTACTTGTTACACCGCTCGTAGAAATCCCCCTCCCCCCCCCCCCTTTAATGCCCGCGTTTATATCTCCAAAGGGGGAGATTACGCGCATCGCGTCGACCGCCGAGCTTTGCCCGCTGCACGCGCGCCGAGTGCGTCAGCACTCGGCGCGCTCGTGGCAAAATCGGCGGCGCGCATTACTCGCCGCCAGACGCACAGGCGGATTTTATTTCATTCGTCGCGCCTCGCTCGCTCGGACCCTTTTTCCCTTTGGCCCCTTCGGCGCAGCAGCGTCGCGCAGAGCGGGAACAAAGGCGGAGCGAAAGAGCGACCGAGAGTGGAAAAAGCCGAATGTATCGGACACGCGACGTAAAAAAAAATAAAAAAAACGTTGATGGGTTCTCCGTCCTCTGTATCTGGCATTTATTGCCAGACGTCGATGCAACGCACTTGATACTTTCACTCGAGACACCTGCGTAATTTTTGCGTTGTTATATTTCGCGAGAGATTGAAATGGCACTGATCGCGGCCGCCTGGAAAATAATACTATTCCCAGGGTTTTGCTGGAGTATCGACGAGGCTGGGAAATCGCAACGATTGATTAAGCGATCGCAAAACGCCTCATTTGTCGTCGGCGTCGATTCGCGTTCGTCGACCGAGTCGTTGTGAAAATTTAAAAAAGTAAATAGGTCAACTGACAGCGATAAAAATTATGGCAGCAAAATGTCAGGTGTCTCCAGTGAGAACAAAAAAAAATGAGAGGAAAAACTGAATAGACTCCAGTTGACTCTAATCACTGAAAATCTCGTTTTAATTGGTTGCCTCGTGATTTTCGTTGCCTCTTTTTTTTCATATCCACGTCGAGATTGGCTTTCCCATTGTCCATTGTATTTTCCCCGGTCGCTCTTAATCAGCGAAAATTCGCGTTAACGCGATTTTTTTTTTCAACGAGACATCTCGGAATTACAACGAGCGAACGACGACGGCAGCAGCAGCGTCGATCGATCGAGTTTCCGGCGAGTTTTTCCCGTAAATCAGATTTTTACCGATGATAAAAGCTGTTGGCTCTGAACTCCTTTTTTTTTGCGCTTTCTCCCCCTCGAATCTCGCTGCTCTTTACGAGCGACGGGTGTACGCGATATCGAACTTTGTTTTACCGCCGTCGAGTTGGCGTTCGGTCTATATTCCACGCGTTTCAATGGACCGGCAACGGTCGCCGGGCGACCGAGCGGCGGATCAGTGGAAACTTCGCGAATAGTCAGACCGCAACGTCGACGACGACAACGCTGTTGCCCGTTCGAGATCCGCTCGACGGGGTCCCCGAGACTCCGGACGAGTCGGTACACTCGCCGGGTCCGTTTGCCATGCGCGGCAGTGAAAACGGCCGAACGTGGTCAGACGGATCGCAGTAGTAACGTCCGCGGTTGGGTCAGACTCGTCTTTGTGAATTCCCGTTCAAAATATTCATATCCGAGCGTTACGATTATTACTCAATATTAATTCAATTTTGTATCTTTATAATATCGGCAGTAGTAATGTCCGCGATTTGGTCAGCACGTCCTTCGCGAATTCCTGTTGAAAATTAATACTTATATTTGAGCGTTACGATTATTATTCAATATTAATTAAATTTTGTATTTTTAATATTGGCAGTAGTAACGTCCACGATTTGGTCAGACCGCCCAGGGCGAATTCCTGTTGAAAATTAATACTTATATCTGAGCATTACGATTGTTATTCAATATTAATTAAATTTTGTATTTTTTAAATTGGCAGTAGTAATGTCCGCGATTTGGACAGACCGTCCTTCGCGAATTCCTGTTGAAAATTATCTCAGCGTTACGATTATTATTCAGCATTAATTATTATTAATATTTTTAGTATCAGAATATTTGTTAAAACTCGTGTGATTTGATATTTCAGCGCCAGGAGCACCGCTGTTAATCCCCGAAGAGTGCAGCGCGGAGAACAACAGCGTGACGGTCGCCTGGCAGCCGCCGGCCGGTCACGGAATTGGATGCGGTCAGCGCGGACCGGCCATCGAGGGTTATCTTCTCGAACTCGACGACGGATGCGGTGGCGAGTTCAGGGTGAGGACCACGACGACGACGATTTCCCTCTCGGTTGTTACGACCCCCCCCAACCCCCTCCCCCCCGCTTTTGCTTTGGTTATCGGCCAAAGTTTCGACGCGGCCGGAGACAAACAATCTCCGCGAGACACCGGGCGGACCCTTCGCAACCATTTTGTGTGTAGGGACATTGTCATTGCTGACTTTGAGTCGCTTCTCGTTCGTTATTCTGTCTCTCTCTCTCTGCTCCCATAAAAATAACTTATATTGAGATTTTTTATTTTTTATTATTATTATTTTTTTTTTCACAACAATTTGACAGTTTATTTACCGACCGATTTGTCAATCACTTCAAGCAAAACAGTCTCTCGTCGATCCCAAAATTCCAAGCGGAGCAGAATCGTCCCACCCGAGACGACGATTCGCAGCCTGCGAGCGATAATTATAGTTTCAACGGAAGAGCAAAAGAGAGAGACAGAGAAAAAGCAAGGGAGACAGAGAGGGTTGGGGCTCTTCCTCTAATGTTTTCACGCTGGCGCAGCGAGGTTCCCGTGCGCGCGACGAACGTCGCCCGGAGAGACAGCGGCGCAAGAGGTCGACGGGGTCGGAGAGGGGGAGGGGGGAGACCGTAGCGACGGAGACGAGAAGCAGATACGCGTTCAAAGGAACCCGGTGTGTTTCCGCCCGGAGGACAGATAAATATTGCACGAGGAGCCCGGAGGGGGCGGCACACGCGCGTTTGTGTAATCCGAGACTTTCGAAATATTCGCCCGAGCGACAGGCCGCAAAACGTGACCAAATTTTTCCGCTGCAAAATCCAAATCCATTAAAAAAAAAAAATTATCACGATTTTAGTAAAGTGACGAATTTTAGAAAAAATTGAAAAAAAGGTCTGAGAACGAGCTCTTTAATTTGGGGTTGCTACTCCCCCCCCCCTCCCCTTCCGGTAGCATCGCTCGTTGCATGGATCAGCGGCTGCTTCCGGTTTCGCCTCGCGTCCACCTCGTCCCACTCGAAACGACCGCAAAATATCTGTTTCTCCGTCGGCAGGAGGTGTACTGCGGCAGGGAGACCATCTGCACGGTCGACGGGCTCCACTTCAACTCGCTGTACAACGCGCGGGTCAGGGCGTTCAACAGCGCCGGCGAGGGCGAGTACTCGGAGCTCATAGGACTGCAAACGGCGGAGCGTAAGTGGATTAAGATAACGTGGAATTTGTTATTTTATCAGAATAATAATTCTATAAAATAATTCCGTCGAATTCTATAAATTAATTATACCTGAATAATTTTGTAAAATAATTCCAAATAATTCTATGGATTAATTATACCTGAATAATTCTATATAATAATTCTCTCAAAATAATTATACAGAATTATTCTGACAAAAAAGAGACTATAAAATCATAAAAAATTAGATGCTGAATTTTTTTTAATAACTTTTTTTCTGATTTTTCAGTGGCCTGGTTCTCGTGGGCAACCGGAGCCGCCGGTATCCCGCAGGAGGTGTCGATATCCGAGGACGCGATGAGCGCCTCGTGCGAGGGCTACGAGCACCGGGTCGTCCTGTCCAGCGTCGGATTCTCGCGCGGAGTTCACTACTGGGAGGTGACGATCGACCGGTATCACAGCGACACCGATCCGTGCTTCGGTATCGCGCGGGCCGACGTGGCTCGCGACCAGATGTTAGGTAAAATCTAAAAACCACTTCGTTACAGCCGAACGTAAATTCGCTTAGACCAAAACTTCATTACACCCTAGACTCAATTCTCAAAGCCATTAAAAAAAATGGCTTCAAAAAATCCTCCGGATATGTTACGACCTCTCGAGATCACCGGACCATCTCCGGCGACCGCGTCGCACGGTATTATGCACTCCAGGAATATTCCTCTTCGCAATTACGCCCCGCTCTTTGCCGCACGGTGAACTCACGCCGGAGCGGACGGTATACTCAGTACAGGGTTGACTCCAGGCTCCTGTGTCTACCGAGCACATCGGCAAAGAGCATTACGTCAGGGGATAGCGAGGAAGAGGAAGACAGAGGAGAGCAAGAGCGAGAGAGAAGCCCTAACCACGAAACCCCAAGCAGGAGAGCAGCCAGTTGGTCGCTTTAACGAACACACCATCCGCATCCTCTGTCCCACCTATTTACCCTGAGCCTTCGCCTTGTCTCTCTCACTCCCTGTGTCTCTTTCTCTCTCTCCGTCCATGTCCCTCTTTCTCTCCCTCTCTGTCTCTGAGAATGAGAGAGAGGGATGCATCCTTCTCTGCCTCTGAGAATGAGAGAGAGGGGTGCATCCTTCTCTCCCCCTCTTCTCCATCTCTGTCTCTGAGAATGATAGAGAGGGTTGCATCCCTCTCTCCCTCTGTTGCTCTCGCCTAAGCTTCCCCATCGAACCACCGAACCGATGCATTAGTCCACAATGATCCCTTCCCCCAGACCACCGCTACATCCTCTGTTTTAACGTGTTCGCAGGCAAGGACGACAGAGGTTGGAGCATGTACATAGATCGGCAGAGATCATGGTTCATGCACTGTGACGTTCACGCCCAGAGAGCCGAGGGCGGCGTGCAGCAGGGTTCGACGGTCGGCGTGCTCCTCGACCTGGACGCGACTCACACCCTTCGCTTTTTCGTCAACGATCAGCCCCAAGGAAGCGTCGCGTTTCGCGACCTCTACGGCGTCTTTTACCCAGCTGTTAGCCTGAATCGCGGGGTCACGGTGACACTGCACACGGGGATCGACGTGCCGCGGCATTTGCTGGCCCTTCACGAGGAATACGCGAGCGACGTCGTCCAGAGCTAGGGGTACCTGACGGTGCTGAGGCGGAGCCTCGATATCCGCGAGCTGGAGTCACCGCTGTCGGCGTACGCGGCGCTTCTTGATGAGTACGACCTCGGGACAGCGAGCATTTTGGCCAGGGAGGTCAATAGCTGCGTTTCTTCGACGGCGACGACGTCAACAGCGACGACGACGACGGCGACGACGAATGGCGAAGTGGGAATCGCGTCGCACGCGTTGGAAAAAATTGTCGAGGAGACCTCGAGCGAACACAATTGATGTGGCTGGCCTGGTGAGGCCCTGGTCAGGTTGGCACGAGAGGATTCGAAAGGGGTGGAAGGAGCTGGCTGATAACGATAACCCGGCCGCCGGGCCTGTAGTATAATTAACGAGGAACCACTGTGCGACTCCCGAAGGATTCGGGTTTATGTTCGAGACGAAGAGTGGGATTTGAATGCGAATGTGTGACTGTGTTTGAGTGAGTTCTGAAATACGTTTCGGTTGTGGGAGGATTTTTTTTTCACGCGGAACAAGGGTCAGACGACTGGTCTCTAAAACTTTTTTTTATCTCTTGTGACACACTTTTTTATTTTATTTTACCAGTCAAGCTTGATCCGAACGTATTTTTGAATGCAGAGAAGAGTGACTGTTTTGCAGAGACTTTTTTTCAAAGCCGTTTTGCCGTACGGTGCAAAAAAATGAATTAATAAACGCGAAATGCGAGATTCGCGTTGCACACCTATCATATCGAAACCGTATTTAAACGACGTAACTGTTAAGGATATCAGTATCATAGGTATACATTACAGTATAAATATTCGTGTCGCTCATCGCACACGGTGTATAAAAAAATTGGATAACGAATTGATGAGGAGAAGAGGAAGCGAAGTGGTTGAAGGAGAGAGGAGAGTGAAAATAAATTTAGAGTATACATTTTTCTAGTCTTCGTATGGATCCTCCTCCCGTCCTGAAAAAAATTCCCCGAGTCCCAGGTCCCTTCGGCCCTGCTCCTAAAAATTCCTGCCCCATTCCCACATCCCCAACACGCCTGACGAATTTAACCGTAGTTTATCGCGAGAGACACAGTTAGATCATTGCGAATCGCTCGACAGCCGATTCCGGCGTCTGCGCGACGAATTATTAATATATATCCCCGAGGAAGGTGTCCGATCGTTAAACCACCGATGTAGAACTGTAAAAGAGAGAATAAACCCGCAGAGTGAAGCTAAGCTCGTGTCCTCTGCGGTTCGAGACGTAAAATAAAAAGGACGAAAAAAACAAAGGCACAAACATGGAACACGAAAAAAAACATTGTAAATATTTGTAAATAGTATTATCGATATATCGCTGATGAAATTGCCAACTGTAACATTTACGACTGTATCCGAGACCAATAAAAGCAGAGGAAAATAAATGCATCGTTTCTCGTTTTATTCCTCGAAGGGGCGAATCACCAACGAAAAAAATCCTCTCGACCTTATATTTCATAATTCTCAATCCGACAATTTTACCGATAATTCTCACGACAATTCTCACCGCGTTATCTTCCCCCTGCAATTTCCAGCGAAGGGTGCAAAGTGCAGGGGGAAGTGTCGTGGCTTCGATATCACAGGAGGCGAAGATTAAGGGGGCTCGGGTTAAAAGTACAACGGCGAAGCCTCTCGTCTCTCAGGTAAGCAGAGTCTCTTCTTCCAGGCGGCGGTATATCGGGGGGAGGGGGGAAGAAGGGGGCGAAAGGAGATCATAACGGTGGGAGACCCGAAGGGTTGGTCTATAATAGGAGTTAGCGAGCGTCGTTGGACGAGCGGACGATGAGGAGAAAAAGGAAAAAGAGTGGGAAAACCCAAGGGGGAGATATCGGATCTCGGCGAGTTAGTGAACTGCGCGACGACGATAGAAAGTGGAGGCTGCTGTCGCTGCTGCTGCGGATCCGAGGGTGGCAAAGGGCTTTGGCCTTTGCGACGGCGGAGTACATAAACCGTCGGACAACTATTGCACGAGCGCGGATCGTCGGTCGACGGAGAAAACACAGAGTGACGTCGAATACGTCGCCCGCTGCGTTTTCTCCATCCCCTTCCGCCGGAGTCTCGTCTTATTCAAATCGGAATTTCCAACTCTTTTATCTTCTGTCTTCAATCTTCCGTACGATTCAATTTCCGTTCTTCGGCGAGGCTATTTTTTTCTCGTTTTTTCTTCCTTTGAAGCGAACGCTGGTTAATATGTAAAGCGAGATTCTTCATTTTTTTTGTTTTTTTTTTTACGTTTTAATTTACATCCGATTTAAGGTAAAATTGGTTACCTGGAAGGCGGATTTTTCAAGCCTTGCTTGGGCGCTGATCAAAATTTATAAATTCACTATTGCTGATCAGGGATTTTTTTTATCCTAGGATTTTATTTACGACAGATTTTTTTTAATCACGTTTATTAAAAAATAAATCTCGACAGAGTTGGCGACTGTAAAACGTCACCTGCAAAAATTCGATTCTGCTTCGTCGTCCAGCTGAGAAAATCTGAGCGAGTGGCAAAACACGCACGATTATTATATCTCTTTATCAGTTGACGATTACGACTCTCGTTACTCTCATCGCTGTGTCCGGTTTATTGCTATTTCACTGAGGTCCTCTTCATGTTTCTCCCTTCGGTGCCATCCTTGGCCCTCCATTTCCCTCTTTTGTACGCATAGCGGAATATACATATATGTGCATATATACATACAATAAATATATATACATCCTTGGGTTTGTAGTCGCGGTCACAGGTTCCTTCACGTTAATACGCCCCGGGTAGAGATAAAAACATTACACATTACCCAAATTGGTGCCCCGGGCGCCGGACCCGTTTCCCTTTCTTTCCCCCTTCGCCCCCTTAACCCTCAACCCTCGTCGGCCGGTTTCATCCCCCGGCGAAGCTCGGGGCTTCCGCGAGGGGATTTTCACTTGCGCCCACAGAGTCGACCCCCGCAAAATATGTCGTGTTTTCTGCCGGTCGACGAGGAGGACCAGAAGTTTCGGCGCACATTGGGAGGAGGGGATATAAACGCGAATCTCCGCCGCCTCGGAGTCCGGATAATGAGACTTTTTTATATCGCGACTCCCCGGGCCGTTTATAATTTTTTTTGCCCTGTTTCCTCTGTACGTTTTGCGCTTCGGAAAAGCTCTGTCGTTCATCTGACATCTTTTTTTTTTTTTCATCGTGGACGAGAAAAATCGTTTGGTCAGAGCTTTACGAAATTTGGGGTAAAGCAAAGAAGCCTCAAGAGTCGACTATAATTTATTTATTAATTTTATGAGCAAAATAAAAAATGAAAAATCTTGACGCAAGAATTTCATGAAAAATGTTCTTAGTATTTTTGGAAAATCTCAATCGAGGAATAATTTTTTTCAGCGACTGCTCCGGTTTATTTTTTTTGTGGAAAGAGTATTTTTAAAAAGGGTAAAAAGGCTACAAAGTCTTGGCACACGTTTTGTATAAGTCCATGTAAATGAGAGCACCGGGGCGTTAGCGTCCCCCGCGGGTCCCGGGAGCATCCGCAAAACTTTCGTCCCGACGAGGATATCTTCGTGTAGCCGATGTTGCAGACTGAAAAAAAAAAAAAAGAAAAAAAATCAAGAACAGGAGAAACAAAGTGCGGAAACAAGACGGTCGCGAGGATATTCGAGGCGAGTATCCTCGCTTACAATTCGGACATTCCAACTTTTCAGCGAGACAACCAGACTCTGCCTTATGCATCCTAATGCATTTCTTGAATTTCGATAAAAATGCGACAAAAAAGAAAATGCCACATGGCGGACGACTCGAAATTGGAGCAAAATTCAGTTCGGATTCCACTCAACCGTTAAATGGCTCAAGAAAGTCGTAGCCTCGACTGCGCTGCTCCCCCACCCCTTCATCCTCCACCCCCGCGAATAGCACAAATGTGTGCACAGAAGGAGCCAGAACGACGGAGCCGGAGAACCGGTAATAGAGGCAGCGGAAGTGGATAGAGCGGATGGAAAGGTAACGAAAGGGGGGAAAACAAAATTAAGAGGAGCAAGTGGAAGTTGGGTACCTACTACTATATATACGCGGTATAGAAATATCGCTCTCGTATGTACACGGAACGCCATATACATCCTATGTACATTCATGTACACTGCATTCCACGTTTTCCAAATATACGCCACGTTCCTTTTACCCTTTTCAGAATTTACTACAATTTTTTTCATTGTCGCATTTTTTATTAATAAAATTTGAGCGACTAAGAATTTTTTTTTTAGGTGAAGAAAAATTCACGTGGCACGACTGACGCATTTTTACCAGTAAAAATGCCCGGAGGCCATTTGTCGGTACTCCTAAACGTCGTAATTGGAGCTCGTCCACCCTTCTTCCTCTCCTCTCCTCTCCTCACTTTCCCCGAGGTGAGGAAAAGGAAACAACCGGCTGTCCGCGAACCCTCGTCGCACCCTCTCGAACTCGTCTTCCGGGTAGCGCTCCCTCCGCGTTATTTCCACGAGTCTCGCGCAACTCGCCTCGTGTCTTCCGCGTCGTCGAGTCATCGAGATGGACGCGTGGCGTGTGGCTGATGAGACCGGCGACCCCTTCGCTGACTTTTCCTCGCACTTTTTTCACACAGAAACTGGACTCCGAACAGAAAAAAAGGGCTTCTTGATTTTTCCGCCTCGACCCTAATCATCCAAGGGCAGGAAATCTGTAACAGAAAAAAATAGCAGTAACAAAAAAAAAATCGTAGCTAAAACAGCTACGATTTTTACGATCGTAGCTAAAATAGCTACGATTTTTACGATCGTAGCTAAAACAGCTACGATTTTTTTAAAATAAAAATCTGAAATTCTCTGAGACAGACGTTTCGAACCGGAAAAAATGTTCTATCTTTTTTCCTTAAATGACTTTTTCACCCGTCCCGTTGTAATCGCGCAACAGAGTTCACGGAGAGTCTTTCGAGGGTTGACACAGTGGGAGAGAATCGAGTTAAGCCGAAATTGTTCCCGACGTTTGTTGGCTCGATGCCGAAAGGAGCCCAGCAGGAGCAGCAGCAGAAGCAGCAGCGGGAAGCCCAGCAGCATCGGCCACAGTAGCACGTGGATAGTGTACACAGAGTCTCGGAAGTGCAACGAGAATGTGGCGGCGTTAATACGGAATTGCAATCAACGTTGGTGTACGAGGGACTTTGCTACTATATATATAAACCATATATATAACACTCGCCCTGTGCAGCTGGCCAGACGAGCCACGAGCCGCGAGCTACGAGCTGTTTATATACGACTATAGTGTCACATATATATATATATGACACTAAAGGCGCAGCCGGAGTAATCGCACTATATGGTCGACATATATAGCAACTACACAGAGACAGCGGAAATTCCGCTGTGTCTCTTTTCCCGTATTGCTCGGGTCTGTTGCACGTCGTTTGCTACAATCGTCGGCTAAGCGCCCGGAAATCCTCACGGATCATTTCCTAAGGGGAATCCCCTCCGCGAGCACACGCCGGACGTGTGTGTCTTCCCCTCCCCCGAGGGAGCCGCCCCCCGCGCGTAATTCACGCTCCGAGCTTCGCGCCAACCGAACGCAGGACACACGGAGGTGACTTCTGCGACTATTTTCCATGGTTCGAGCTTTGCGCTTTTGTAGCCTGGGAGAGAGATGAGTTTTGCAGGTGGATCCAATTTGTTGATTGGCGGAAGACATTTTTCTATCTGAAAAAAATAAATAAAAAAATTAATTCTGGACATGAAAATTAAAATTCGAGGGGAGAAATGAGTTTTGCAAGTGGAACCAATTTGTTGATTGGCGAAAGAAATGTTTCTATCTGAAAAAAATAAATAAATAAATTAATTCTGAACGCGAAAATAAAAATTCAAGGAGAGAAATGAGTTTTGCAGGTGGATCCAATTTGTTGATTGGCGAAAGAAATTTTTCTATCTAAAAAAAATAAATAAAAAAAATTAGGACACGAAAATTAAAATTAAATGAAATAAACATTTAATATTTGATTGAAATTTAATAAAATTTTGAAATAGGGAGTTAATTTATCTAATTATTTTTATTAAGAGGACCAAAAAAATTACTGTTTTTTTTTTTTCGTCTCTGACTAAGTTCGTCGTTCGCCGAGTTCGTGAAACTCGCGTGAGACACGCGCGCAGGGATAAATATTCATCGGGCGGACGCGCGAAATTTGCCAATCATCGCATTAGCAATGGTAATCCCGGGTTGTGTTCTCGGTGACCGCGTGAAAATCAAAACGACGCGTCGCCGGGGGTTGCAAACTGAGTTCTGAGGGAAATTACCATATTTTTCGAGCATCGAGCAGACGCGTAAAATGCGAAGTTCGAGCGGAGAGAAAAAAAACGTGGCCGATAAGCCGGGCACAAGAGCTTCGTGCTTTGGGCATCCAGGAGGGAATTTCCGGGCTGTGGGAGAAATATGCGCAAAACTTTTTCTCGCGCTCTTCGCCTCCCTCCCCCCTCTCCCTCCCCTTGTTCTCTGTGTCCAGGTCGCCTCTGTAATTTCGCGAGAGAAAATTCCACGTAGCTTCTCACGCAATCGACTCGCCTTATTTTTTTATTTTTATCCTCGAGCTTTTTGAACCTGATATCGATACGACTTAAGAAATATTTCGCAAACTCCAGACTGAAGAATATTTCGGTTGGTTTAATGAATTGTCGAGCGAGGTGGGAGATTCAATTTTTCGTCGCGTTTGTCACGCGACCTTCCGACCTCTTTGTCGTCGTCGTCGTCGTCGCGTGTCTGTCGAGCTTTAATATTTCCTCCCCAAAGAAATTAATCCCACTCCGCTTTTTAATTAAGTAGTGACTCTTCTATTTTTTTTACCTAATAGTTTGAGGCGTTTGTTAAATTTTTCGTCACCGAAAATAAAATCCAGGAAATTTACGAAGAGTCGATTAATCGCCTCAGCAAATTTTTTTTAGTTTCGTCCTCGCGAATCGTTTCTCTCGTCGAGACGGAAAAAAAAACAAGAGACAACGTGGAAAGATCCCCAAATAAATTGCTCCGACCCCGCTTTTTAATTAAGTAGCAACTCCACTATTATTTTTCCAAATAATTCGAGGCGTTTGTTAATTTTTTTGTGACCGAAAAAAAATCCAGGATTTAAATCCAAGAGTCGATTAATCGACTCAGCAATTTTTTTTTATTTTTGCCCTCGCGAATCGTTTGTCTCGTCGAGACGGGAAAAAACAACAGAGACTACGTGGAAAGCGCCGGTGCGGGTGGAATGACATTCCCGTAATCTGATGTACGGCCGCCGGGAGCGGAGCGAGAGGGGGCGGCAAAAACCGTGCGGCAGTTTGCGAAACTGGGTCGTCCGCGCAGTGGGTTTCCGGCTCGCGCTACGTGGAAGCTGTCGGGGTGCTTTATGATCTCCCGCGGCGGCGTCGGTGGTGGGCGAACCTCGCGGTATTTGTTGCCGCGCGATAGTCCCGAGGAGCCTCCCCGGCGATTCATTAAACCCGCCGTAAACACGCGAAATATAAATCCCGGTAAAAAAAACGCGAGATCGTCCAATTATAATGATCCTCATTTCGGAGCTTTTTTCCCACAGACTCAGTGCCGCTAAATTTTGCAACAATACTCATAACATTTTTATAAGTTCGCCTTTCCCAAAGAGCAAAAAAAATCAACATTTTATTTCTCGTCTTCTGTTTAAAGCATATAAATCGCGGTAAAAAATGCGAGATTATCCAATTATAATTATCCTCATTTCGGGCGTTTTTTTTTCCCACAGACTCAGTGTCTCTAAATTTTGCAGCAATACACATAACATTTTTATAAGTTTTCGCTTTCCCCAAAGAGCAAAAAAAATCAACATTTTATTTCTCGTTTTCTGTTTAAAGCAGCCGTCCGACATAATAGATGTTTGGGTTGGCTGGTCGCGAGGGTCGAGGGTTGGGGGGTGGGAGGGGGAGGGCGGTCGGGGCGAAGGGACGGAGAATGCGAGTCTGCGAAGCGAATTTAATATCAAAAATTCTAGGACGCGGCGCGCGCGTCCAGACTGCCAAGTACCGCGAATCTAATTTGAGCGTCACTTGCGGTAAAGTGCCGCAGGCGCCGGGGGAAGGAGGGAGGGGAGGGGGGAGGGGGTTAGAGTCGACAACTCGGCCGAGAGCAGTGGCAGCAGCAGCAGCAACGGCTCAGCCAGTAGCAATAGCAGCAACGAGCCGCCAGTAGAAACAGCAGCGATGGCTCAGCCAGTAGTAACAGCGGCAAATATCAGCCAGTAGTAACGGCAGCAACGAGCAGCCTGGGCTGCAAACCGACCCACGCGACGGACTCTCGAGAGCCGAGCCGAGGGCGTTGAAAATGCAGCCACATTCGATGTTTACACTCGAGTGTAACAACGAATTCGAGTGGGCCGCATTGCCCCCCTTCGCTGCCCCCTCCCTCCTCTTCCCGACCCCCGCAGCTGTTCCGCGACAAAACTAAATGTTGTTTTAGGAATCTTTTGGTCTCTCTCTCGCTCCCAGGGCTTCTGACTGTGTCGCGTTCACCGAAATTGCTGATTTCACTGCCGCTCCGAGGTCCCGAGGCCCTCATCGTTCGGAGTGGAAAGAGAGCAAAACCGCTCGTCTGCCACCGCGACACATTGTCATCCGGGCGGTGACTCTTCTTCGTGTCTGGGGAAAAAAAAAAAAAAAAAAAAAAGTGCTGCGATAATCTTTCGCGTAGCTGCAAATTTTATCGCTGGGATCAATGGTGGTAATTTCGTATTTAAATGAAAAATTAATTTGTAAAAAATTGTAAACGCGAAATAAATTGTTGAAATATTACAAAAATTTGATGATTCTTGTCGGATGTGAAAAATGTTGAAATTTACCTGCCACTCGATCGGCCGTTGTTGCCCGTCGTCGGAATCCGCAGCATTTCCAGAATTTAATACCAAGTATTTCCCAGCTTTTACGTGTGTTCCTCTATCCACATTTTTTATTCTCGGTAATGCACGAAATCCTCTCATTAAATCCTGGAAAAAAAAGAAGTAATAAAAAAAATAATGAAAAAACGAGGGTGGCAGTGTATAATTCACGCGACGTCGCGCATATGCCGTTCATCCCGGCGAGTATACAGGGGATGATCCTGCGGAATTTTTGCCAACTATTCGTCTCCCGTTGGGTTAGCAAAAAAAAAAAAAAAAAAAAAAAAAAGTGGGGAATAAAACCGGAAGTCGGAAAAATCTCTCGGGGATCGTCGGGGATTTTTCATTCTGTTCGGCGAACGCGACTCTTTCACTCGTCGGTCTCTCTGCTCGCGTTTGGTACTCGTATACCGCGACGTCATTGTAATCGCAGCCGCTAGTTAAGTTAGAGGTAGGGGAGTGGGGGGTCGTTTTCGGTCGCGGGCTCCACGGGTGGAAGGAGGGAAAGGAGGGGAGAATATCCTGCGCTTTCGCGGCCGGAAAATCGCGGTAGGCCGTCGAGAAATGAGATGGAAGCTCAGCCGCAGCAGCCGGATATTGTCTGAACGTCGCGCTGACGTTGGAACACGCGGCCAGACGGACGAATCGGAGCGCGCGCGGAATTCTGCATCCTCCGGCGTCGCTTTCCGGGTCCCGGTTGGGAGAGAAACGGCCAGTCGGGTATTATGACGGGAATATCGATGAGCACGTTTTGGCACATTTAAAGCTGTTTACGTTTGGCACATTTATTCTCCGGAAGCTCAGTCGGAAAATTCGTGTCCACTTTACAATCGACATTAGATTTTTTTTTGGCTTTGAATAATTTTTTTTTGGCAGATAAATTATTAAAAGAAAATATGATAAATATCAAAGAAAAAAATGGAGTGGAAAAATTGAGGGTTTTATTTTTTTTTGTTCTTTGTGGTGATTTTTTTAAAAGGATAATTGTTACCAACTCGCGGTGAGAGAGAATCGGAAACAGCAGGTCCCCGACTGTTCTAGACGGCGCCCGAGGCTGTCGCGCGACGACGCGAGGGCAAAAACGTCGAGCCGTCAATTAAAGAAGCGCGAGACAATTAGGAGAGCGAGCAAACGGAATTAGAAGACCCGATGGAATTGGTAAACGGTTCAGGCGCTCCCCTCGGTAGTCGCGTCTGAACGGTCCGTTTATTTGATTACATCATCCCGGGGCGAAATTGTTAACTCGAACTGAACGCGGTCCAACTTATCGTCGCACTTAAAAATAATTGCATTAAAAAAAAAATCACAAATATTATTTCCTCACAACCTAAAAAAAAGGATAAAATATCCCTGTACAAAAATATTTTTCTACAAATTCTAATAAATTGCAGTATTTTTTTTTCACCATTTATCTGTTGACTTTTTTTTTTGTATAATGTAAAAAGAGGCGATTGCCTCGTTTTCTCAATTCCGGAATGTCTTTAATCCCCCGGATTGCGCCAACTTCGGTTATAGAGGGGATTCCGGGATATCGGACGCTCGTGAACCCGGAAAGTCGCGTGTTGACGGGGAGGAAGGAGCCGATATCTGTCGGCGAGAACGAGAGAAAGAAGTTTAACACAGCTGCAGGATTTTCCAATAGCGTCAAGGACGACCCGCTGCAATCCCGGGAATCCTCCCTCGCTTCGTGACTCACGACCGGGTTCGTCCCTCCCCCTTCTCTCTCTCGCTCTCGCTTCCTTCGACGAAGCCGTCCAACTCTTTTTCCTTCTCTGACCACAATTTAACGTGTCGAAGATCGACATCGATTCGCCCTTTATACCAGCAATTTTCCCGACCCACTCGATCACGCGACTCAATCGTACGACTGCGAATGCTTTATCGCTGCACTTGACTCTTTTACATTTGGGAATAAAAGTGAATAAAAAGAAAAATTCACACGAACTCGAGTGAGATATTTCTTTTGTAATGGAAAACGTGAAACATATATTTGAGTTGGAATAAAAAAAAAAATAAAATAAATTGTAATAATGATTTTTTTTTTTTTTTCAAAGGTCCTAATAAAGGACTTTTTAAATCCTGACCATAATTTAAAAGGGTTAAGCACTCGAGTTCGCACAACTCAAATTAGTGAAAAATGTTCTCTACTCGTTTTTCCCACCAAATTTTAACCCGGAGCAGAATTATCAGCGACGATTTTTCGCGCAAACGAACAGCCAAGAATTAACACCGGTTCAAGTCGGAGAACCCGTTCCAGGCACTGAATAAAACGTAATTCCAAATCTCCGCGAGCGTCGCGGCCGGTAAACCCCCGGAAAATTAATTACCACGGACTTTTATCACCTGCTAACCGGCAGCACTTGTGGAGCCTCGGCAAAAAGCCCTCCCCCCGGAGTGTCTCGCGACAACTGCGCAAGAAAAATTGCGCAAAAGGCGAAAAGCCGCGGTCGTCGTCGCTCCGCGGACTTTCAACCCTCTCGCGCGGAGAATCCGAGCTCGACTGAGGCAAATCGTTCGCTATAATTTGTCACAGCTAAAGCTCAAAAAAAAAAAAGAAAAATTCCTCGTCTCGGACGAGAGGACGTTGCCCTGATAAATCGTCCGCCGTTGCTTGCAACAATAATCACTACCCGCATTTTCTGCTCGTTCGAAATTACGCCGCAACTGATATAATTTCCCGGTAATTCTCGTCGTTACCGTCCGCGACCAGCGAGACCGACGAACGCGCTCAGACGACTCGCTACAATGTAAGAGCGATTTTTTTCCACCTCCACAACGCAAATCGTCGCTGTTAACTCGGCTCCAATGAATCATTCAGACCGCTCGAAGACCACGAATGGTCTATTAAAAATAAAAATTGTGGATGATTCGCCGATCGAACGTATTTTTCTTCGGTTATTAACCGTCCCCGCGATTCCAGCGGTAAATTATTTAACGATAAATGGGTTAACGAAGTCGAAATTCGCCCTCGGGTACGTCGAGGAACTATTAAACAAAATTTGAAAAAATTGCGAACCGTCCACGTCGACGATTTTTTCCCCTCCCCCACCATTTAACCCTTTCCACGTGGTCGTAGGCGCCTCGATTCCGCGACCCGAGCTTGCCCGGCAATTACACGCGCCTGTCCATCGACCCCTTCGGGTCTCGGCCACGGCGAAACTTATTTTTATGCTACACAATATCGTTTCTTCTTTTTCTTTCTCGTATGCGATGCTCGCGCAGGACGATAGCATGGCCGACGATGAATTCCAGCAGTACCAGACGTATTTTCACACGGTGCGACGTTTGCTGCTGTTCGTCGGTCTGTGGCCGCCTAAGTGGGGCGCCTTTCAGCGATTCTGGCTCGTCCTGAATTTTTCGTGCTGTCTCGTAATGTGCTGCACGATACTCAACTTCAGCAGGAGTCACCTGACTAATCTTAGTCTGTCGACCCGGGGCATGAGCATCGGCGTCAGTTTCGGAGCGGTTCTCCTCAAGGTAGGGGACGACGGAGTGGCGTCGAAGACGACGGCGGCGATCCTCAATTTTTTTCCGTGGCCTGGAATATTTTTGGCAATCGTGATAAATTTCATGAACTCATAGCAGCACTTTTTAGTCATTTCAAAATTAAAAAAAAATTATTCGGAATCCAAAAAAATATTCTAGATGACGTGGAATATTTTTGGCGATTGTGATAAATGTCCGGAATTCATGGCAGCATTTTTATCAATACAAACTAAAAAAAAAAATTATTCGGAATCTAACAAAATATTCTAAATGACGTTGAATATTTTTGGCGACTGTCATAAATCTCACGAATTTATGGCCGCATTTTTCATCAATTCAAACATTGAAAAAAAAAATTATAAATCTAATTAAAAATGATTCAAAATGAAAATGAAAAATGATTCGAAGTCCAAAAAAAATATTCCAGATGACGTGTTTCGTCGTCCATCGAGACAACATCCTACGAATGCACGAAACCCTGGACACTTACTTCGCGGAGGAATTATCGAACGTGCAAATGCGATCGGTAATTCTGCGTCACATCGGTGTCTTCAAGCATCCATCTTTCGGCTTTTTCATCGCGATGTGCGGTCTGTGTTCGTTCTACTGCGTCGCGCCGGCGATTTCGCTGATGATCCAGCGTGCGAACGACGTCGATCCCGTCAGTTATCATCTGGTGATGCCGGCGCGTTATCCGTGGACGGTGAACGGCGGCGGCGTCCTTTATCCGATTCACTACGTCTTCGAGGCGTGCTCGACGATTTCCCTGTCGGTGGTGACGATCGCGGTGGACGGTCTGTTCGGCGTTTACGTGTTTCAGATGATCGGCATTCTCTGCGCCATGGGACACCGGATGGAGAATCTCGGAGGTGAGGATGACCACAGGAGCGCGATTCGCGAGTGCGTCAGACGTCATCAGGCGCTTGCTCGATGTCGCGACAGCCTCGAAAGGGTCTACGGTCCGGCTGTGATGTACATCATCGTCACGAGCTCGGTCATCATTTGCGCCCTGATTTTTCAGGTCAGCCTGATGGTGAGTCACTGCGATTAACGCCTACGAAATTCCATCTGCGAAATTCCATCTAAAAATGGGAGACCAAAAAATTATGCATATTTTTTTACACTGTGTTTTAGATTTTTTTTTTAAGACGAGGCCAACAAATTATGTATAATTCTATATATTTTGATTTTTAGAATGTTCTGTAAAGAGACGACCAAAAAATTAAGCATATTTTTTTATATATTGATTTTTAGAATTTTTTTGAACTCTTTTTGGGAGAGTGTAAGAATGTATATTATATTGCGATAACGCGATTCGCAGGGCAGAAACCTGAGCATGGGAAAAATTATATTTTTCGCACTGTACATCAGCATGAAAATGTTGCAAACGTTGATATACGCCTGGTACGGATCGATCCTCACGACAGAAGTGTGTAAAAAAAATATTAGACGAGTCAAAGAGTCGTTAGTCGTGTGAGAAAAAATAAATAGAAATATCTTACAGAGTGAAAACTTTTGCCAAGCGGTTTACGCCAGCGACTGGCCGTCCGCGCGAGACAGAAGATTCGCCAGTGACGTTTTGATTATAATGTCGCAGAGACCGTTGGTCCTGACAGCTTGCAGCCTCTCGAAAATATCGATGGACATGTTTCTCGCGGTGAGTCAATTCCGAGACGATAATTCCGGCGACGTCAGAGTGGAACGTTCTTCCGTCTTTCAGGTGTCCAACACCGCTCTGTCGTATTTTTTCCTGCTGCAGACATTGGAGGAAAAAGCGTGAAAAAAAATTTGCGTTTGAATAGTCCGACACAAATATAGATCTATAAATATTCGATAAATAAAAGTTGTGCATTTTTAAACGGATAAGAGGAGGACGAGAAAAAAATTTAATACCCCTCCTCGCATTGTTCAGCCAACTTCTTCAGGGGAATGAAAACAAAAATCATAAAAGACTCGACGGTGAAAAAAGAGGTGGAAGTGGATCGATGAAATCTCGATTAGCGATGACCTCGCAAATTAAAACGTATTTTATTCTCGTCATGCAAGTTTCGAGTAAAATTGTCGGAAAATTGTCGAGCGTCCCTCGTCCGCAATTTCTCGACGTTACTCGAATCCATCATAATAAGCAAGTTTCTTCGTCATCGCATATCTATTATTTTTTCTTCACTTCCCTCGGACGGCCGCGTTCGTGGCTCGAGCTTTTTATATACTTGTCAATTAACCCTTGCACGAGCCGCTATGACGGATCTACTGCCGAGGTATAATTTGTACCACGGCACCATAAAGCGATTGCTGCTCTTTAACGGGCTGTGGCCGTTCGCCAATCCCAGCGTTTCTTATCGCCTGCTGCTCATTGCGCATGGCATCTCGGTGTTCGCAATGATTTGCGTTCTCGTCAACTTTTGCCACCACCACTCGGCGAACCTGGGTCTCTTTCTGAAGGGTCTCGGCACGACTTGCAGCTTCGTGACGATTTTTCTGAAGGTGATTTATCGCGAAATTTCAGCTGTGTTCTGGTGAAACCAGTGCCGAAAAAAAATTGTTTTACTTGTCACAAATTAGTGGTAAAAATAAAAAATAAAAAAGCTGTGGTCTGGTGAAGCCAATGCCTAAAAAAAATTGATTTTATTGTCACAATTAGTAAAAATAAAAAATAAAAAATAAAAATCTCATCAGAACTTCAATAAATTAGTTCGCGAAAATGAATAACACGAGCCAAGCACAAAGAGCACCCAATTAAAAAAAAATCTCACATTAGGCTGTTTGTCTGATGGCTTACCGAGACCGCCTGGTCGACCTGCACACGGTGCTGGCCGACATCTTCAGCGAGGACTTCACCGACCCGGAGCTGCGGCCGATTCTCCTCTCACCGCTTCCCACATTCTACGGACCCTCGTTACTGGCCGGGATCTTCACGTACGCGGTGATCGTGATACAGTGGATAACGCCGCCGATAGTAATGGCAATCGACCGTTCCCGCGGCGTCAGCGTGAAGTACAAACTGCCTTTTCCTACGATTTATCCCTGGGAGACAAGCGGCGACAGTTGGCGCTACCCGGTTCACTACGCGTTCGAACTGTACACGGGAGTTTGTCTCGGCTCCTTCACCATCGCCGTCGACTCGCTGTTCGGCTACTACGTTTTCCAAATTTCCGGCCAGCTTCGCGCCCTCGCGGCGCGTCTGTCGAGCGTCAGGTGCACCGAGAATTACGAGCAAGTTGTGCGCGATTGCGTGACGAGACATCAGATACTCATCAGGTGTCAGAGGAGCCTGGGATGCATCTACGGACCGATAATCGTGTGGATGCTAGTCACGAACTCCATCGTCATGGTCGCTTTCATTTATCAAGTCGCGCACGTGAGTAACAAACGCCGAATTTTCCGCGTCCGAGACTCTCGCGACGAGCTCCGACTGCGCACGAATTTTTGCACTGAGGAGTTGTGTTGTTGATGGACGTGCGGTTGGCAGATGACCAGCCTCGGGACTATCATCCTGGCCGTGGTTTACATACTCCTGAAATCAATGCAAATCCTGTTTTACGGTGTCTTCGGATCGATCCTCGGGACTGAGGTATTTGTTTTGAAAAAAAATGCATTCATTTCATTTTTTATACTGAGTTTTTCTTTCTTATACCAGAATGAAAAGTTTCGGGAAGCCGTCTACTCGTCTGACTGGCCGGGATCCGGAGAAAAGTGTTTTATGACTGATGTTCTTATCATGATAACGTATCCACCAATGTTACTCAGAGCGTGCAGTATGGCGACGATATCTGTAGACATGTTTGTCGCCGTGAGTTTCCCTGTGAAAAGCAACTTTTTGTTAGTCAACCTTAAACCGTTATTTGGTTCCAGGTCGCCAATACATCACTGTCGTATTTCTTTATGCTGCGAACATTGGAGGAAGGCAACGAGACTTGAAAGTTTTAGGGATGCCACAAAATATATGTAGTTTCATAGTGAAGAAAAAAAAATGCATCTGTAGTGTGAACCATCATTTCACCAGCTTTAGACTGGAAAAGAATTTGCCCTCAAATTTCACTAATTTTGTCTTCAGGTTCATTTAAAAGTTAAGGCTTCATTAGGCAAAATAAGTTTTAAACATTATTTTTGTGTAAGATTTATATGAATGTTAGTAAACATGCTTTTATCGTCTTTAACAGATGCAACTTGATTTTTTATATTTTTTATTCGTTTCTTTTTTTTTTAACAAACAAGATTTTTTGTCTCACGCCAGATTTTTCAACACTTTGTCTAATCCAGATTCCTCGTTTTGAATTTACAGTTTACAATTTAAAAAAAAATCCAATGCCTCTCCTCACATTGTTCAACCACCTCGAACAAGACTCGAAGAACTTCCATAAGAGAATGAAAAAAAAAAAATAAAAATAAAAGAATCGATGGTATGAAAAGGGGTGGAAGTGGATCAATGAAATGACGATTAGCGATGACGTCGTGCATCAAATCGTCTTCAGGAGAGTTAACGTCAGTCATTAGCATTTTTTTTCTCCTCATGCAACTTTCCGATTATACGTCCGCGTCGAGAGAGAGAAAGGGAAATTGTCGAGTGGCCCTTACATTGTCGAGTGAAATTTACGCAATTTGTAAACGTTCCTCGACCCATCGCAACAGCGAGTTTCTTCGTTACTCGATATTTCCACTTTTTTACTTCCCTCGGACGGCCACGTCCGTGGCTCGAGCTTTTTATATACTCGTCAATTAACCCTTGTACGAGCCACAATGACGGATCTACAGCGGAGGTATAATTTGTTCCACAGCACAATAAGGCGATTTCTGCTCATGAACGGGCTGTGGCCGTTCGCCAATCCCAGCGTTCGGTATCGCCTGCTGCTCGTCGCGCATGTCCTCTCGATGCTCGTGATGATCTGCCTTCTCGTCAACTTTTGCCTCCACCACTCGGCAAACCTGGCTCTCTTCCTAAAGGGTCTCGGCACGACTGTCAGCTTCATGACGATTCTTGTGAAGGTGAATTACCGCGAAATTTCAGCTGCTGTTTAGTAAAACGCAGCTGAAATGTAAAGAGTGCCGAAAAAAAAAATTATTTAAATTGTCCAAAATTAGTGATCAAAATTGAAAATCAATCTCACCAGAACGTTAAAAAATTAGTCATCGAAAATTCATTATTCTAGCCAAGTAAAAAAAATAGAATCAAATTAAAAAATGTGTCTCACCAAACTTAAAAAAATTATTAGACCAGTTGTATGATGATTTACCGAGACCGCCTGGTCGACCTGCATACGGTGCTGGCCGATGTCTTCAGCGAGGACTTCGTGGACCCGGAGCTGCGGCCGCTTCTCCTCTCGCCGCTTCCCACATTCTACGGACCCTCGTTGCTGGTCGGGATCTTCACGTACATGGTGATCGGGATACAGTGGTTAACGCCGGCGATAGCAATGTCGATCGAGCGATCCCACGGCGTCAGCGTGAAGTACAGACTGCCTTTTCCTACGTTTTATCCCTGGGACATAAGCAGCGGCAGTTGGCGCTACCCGGTTCACTACGCGTTCGAGATGTACACGGGATTTTGTCTCGGCTCCTTCAGCATCGCGATCGACTCGCTCTTCGGCTACTACGTTTTCCACATTTCCGGCCAGCTTCGCGCCCTCTCGGCGCGTCTGTCGAGCGTCAAGTGCACCGATAATTACGAGCAAATTGTGCGCGATTGCGTGACGAGACATCGGATCCTCATCAGGTGTCAGAGGAGCCTGGAGTGCATCTACGGGCCGATGATCGTGTGGATGCTGGTCACGAACTCCATCATCATGGTCGCTTTCATTTATCAAGTCGCGCACGTGAGTAATAAACGCCGATTTTCCCGCGTCCGAGACTCTCGCGATGAGCTTCGACTGCGCACGAATTTTCACACTGAGAACTTGTGTTGTTGTTGGACGTGCGATTGGCAGATGACCAGCCTCGGGACAATCATCCTGGCTGTGGTGTACATATCCATGAAATCGATGCAGATCTTGTTTTATGGTATCTTCGGCTCGTTCCTCGGGACTGAGGTATCTGTTTTGAAAAAAGAAATTAATTAATTTAATTTTTGCTTGGGAATAGAAATATTTTTTATACTGAGTTTTGTTTTTTAATACCAGAATGAAAAGTTGAGGGAAGCCATCTACTCGTCTGACTGGCCTGGATCCGGGGAAAAGTGTTTTATGACTGACGTTCTTATCATGATAACGTATCCACCGTTGTTCCTCAGAGCGTGCAGTCTGGCGACGGTATCCGTAGACATGTTTGTCGCCGTGAGTTTCCCTGTGAAATGCGAATTTTCGTTAGTGAACCTTAAATCGTTATTTGGTTCCAGGTCGCCAATACATCTCTGTCGTATTTCTTTATGCTACGAACATTGGAGGAAGGCAACGAGACTTGAAAGTCTTAAGGATGCCACAAAATATATGTAGTTTCATAGTGAGAAAAAAAAACAATTCATCTATAATGTAAAAAAAATGTGAACCGTTATTTCACATTTTTAAATAGCTTTAGACTACAAAAAAATTTGCTCGCTAACTTCGCTATTTTTTTTGCAGGATCATTTAAAAGTTAAGACTTCATTAGGTTAATCAACTTAGGAGTGGACGAAGTTAAGTCTGGTCTTAACACACCGGACACTCCGCTTCTCATCACCGCACAAATTAATCAACTGATCCCAAGCAAGATTTTTCACCACTTTGTCTCATCCCGATTCATCGTTTTAAATTTACAATTTCCAATAAAAAAAAATCCAAAGCCTCTCCTCACATTGATCACCCACCTCGAACAAGACTCGAAGAACTTTCTCAAGAGAATGAAAAAAAGAAGAAAATAAAAGACTCGACGGTATGAAAAAGGGGTGGAAGTGGATCGATGAAATGACGATTAGCGATGACCTCGTGCATCAAATCGTCTTGACGAGAGTTAACGTCAGGCCATTAGCATTTTCTTTTTCTCGTCATGCAACTTTCCGATTATGCGCAATTTCTCGACGTTACCCGATCCATCATAATAGCGAGTTTCCTCGTCGTTGGATGTCTCTTCTTTTTCTCCTTCACTTCGCTCGGACGGCGGCTCGAGCTTTTTATATACTCGTAAATTAGCCCCCGTACGAGCCGCAATGGCGGATCTACTGCCGAGGTATCAATTGTACCGCGACGCGATAAAGCGACTGCTGCTGTTTAACGGGCTGTGGCCGTACGCCAATCCCAGCGTTCGGTATCGCCTTCTCCTCGTCGCGCATGTCGTCTCGGTGCTCGCGATGATCTGCGCTCTTGTCAACTTTTGCCATCACCACTTGGCAAACCTGCGTCTCTTCCTCAAGGGTCTCGGCTTGACTTTCAGCTTCATGACGATTGTTCAGAAGGTGAATTACCGCGAAATTTCTATCTTCGATCTGGTGAAACGAGTGCTGTTATAAGAAATAATAAAAAAATATCATTCGAGTTGTCAGAAAGTCCCAAAAAAAAGGTAAAAAGCAAATAAAAAAATTATCTCACATTGATCTTTGTCTCTGCATTCGAAGACCATTTGTCTGACGATTTACCGAGACCGCCTGGTCGACCTTCACGCATCGCTGGCCGACCTCTTCAGCAAGGATTTCGAGGACCCAAAGCAGCGGTCGATTCTTCTCTCGCCGCTTCGTTCGTTCTACGGACCCTCGATGCTAGTGGCGATCTTCACGTACGCAGTGATCGTGATATACTGGATAACGCCGCCGATAATAATAGCGATCCAGCGATCCCGCGGTGTCGACGTCATCAACTACATTCTGCCTTTTCCTGCGCTTTATCCCTGGACGATAACCGGCGACAGTTGGCGTTACCCGGTTCACTACGCGTTCGAAGTGTACACGGGAATTTGTCTCGGCTCCTTCAGCATCTCCATCGACACGCTCTTCGGCTACTACGTTTTCCAAATTTCCGGCCAGCTGCGCGCGCTCTCGGCGCGTCTGTCGAGCGTCAAGTGCACCGAGAATTACGAGCGGGTTGTGCGCGATTGCGTGGCGCGACATCAGATCCTCATCAGGTGCCAGAAGCACCTGGAGCGCATCTACGGACCGATAGTCCTGTGGATGCTGGTCACCAACGCCATCGTCGTGTGCGCTCTCATTTATCAAGTCTCCCACGTGAGTAATCACCGCCTGATTTACCCGCGTCCCGAGCTCCTCGCGCGACGAGCTTTGATCCTGCGCGAATTTTGACACTGGGGACTTGTGTTGTTGGCGAACGTGCGACTGGCAGATGAGCAGCGTCGGGACGGTCGTCGTGTTCGTGCTGTACATTGTCATGAAGTCGGCGCAGATCCTGTTTTACGGATTCTTCGGCTCGTTCCTCGGGACTGAGGTACCTGTTTTAGAAAAAAAATGCCTTTCAATCATTCTATCCCTCTTTTAAAAATGTTTTTTTATTGTCAGTGAACGGGACATGCTCTTGAAAATAAAATGAAAAAGATTACTCAAAATCAAATCATCAAAAAATCAAATAAAAATTAAATCTAATTAATACAAAAATGAAAATGAACTAAATAAAAATTAAATATTCTTGAGGCAAATAAAAATTCTTTTTACCGTAACATTTCTTTTTGATACCAGAATGACAAGTTTCGGGAAGCCATCTATTCGAGCGACTGGGCTGGATCCGGAGAAAAGTGTCTTATGACTGACGTTCTTATCATGGTGACGTATACGCCGTTGCTTCTCAGAGCGTGCAGTCTGTCGACGATATCCGTGGACATGTTTCTCGCCGTGAGTTTCCCTGCAAAATGTAACTTTTCGTTAGTGAACCTCCAACCGTTATTTGGTTCCAGGTCTCCAATACAGCTCTGTCGTATTTCTTTATGCTGCGAACGTTGGAGGAAGGCAACGAGGCTTAAATATTATACACATTTCACATATCAAGCATCTTACACAAAAAAAAAGAATTGCCCTCTACACTTATTTTTTTCTGGAGGTTAATTTAATAATTTACCGATTTATTAAATTAATTAAATTTTATTGTGATGCTTTAGTCTAAGATTTTAATGGACAGTAAAAATGTTTCCATCGTCTCCAACAGAGGCAGCTTAATTTTTCATCATAGAATTTCTTATATTTTTGTGAGGCATAAAATCTGATAAAAAAATGCTCAGCGATCTTTGATTTCGAGCAACATTATTCGAAAGAAGAAGCAGAAATGAGCCCAGAACGATCCGACGGGACTTGCGGTCGTCGCGAGTGCGGCCCACGAGCCGATCTCGAGTTTCAAAGGATCGGAAGCCAGAAGACTAGCTGGACACGAGGCTGGATCAAAAACCCACACGCTCGTGTCTCGTGTTACACCGCAAAAACGGACAACACCGGACGAGCAGTCGACCAGCGAGGTGACGAAGTTGAGTGTAGTCTTGTCTCAATGCACCAAACACTCTGCTTCTCGTCACCGCATAAATTAATCCACTGTGTCACAGGCACGATTTTTTTTAACACGTCTCATCCCAAATCGACATTTAAGGTTTTTTTAAATAAAAAAAAAAAAAAATCTGTAGACTTGCTTCCTTAAAACGAACGAGTCAGCAGCTCCTTCCGGAATGACGAGGTCATTACTATCAGCATCATCGGATCAACGTTTCCACCGATCGACGACTCTGGAATCGAAATAGTGCATCGTTACTCCAACGGTAAGAATAATCCCAAACGGCTGCCTACAATTTTCCTGCGATCTTACCACTCGTCGATTATCATAAGCGATGAGGCTGCGTGCGTCGAGCGAAGCCATCGGAGCTGACTGGTCGACATTATCCCTCCCATTACGATGAATTCGACGTCTCTTCAGCAGTCTTTTACTCCTTTCCACTCGCGACAATCGGTTCGACGTTCGGTTTTATTCTCGTATCTACTCGACGATGGTCGACGAATTGACGCGATACGAGAGTTACGCTCGGGGCGTGAAACGAATGTTGCTCTTCGCCGGTCTGTGGCCCGGACGAGTGTCCTCCAAGTATTTCCGGCTCGTTGTGATTTTTCACGTCGTCGCAAACGTTGCGATAAGCTCGGCGATCGTTAATTTCGTTGTCCATCACATTAAAAATCTCAGCCTCGCGACCAAAGGTCTCGCGGTCGTCGTCAGCTTCTTCACGATTATCCTGAAGGTATCGTCGATTTGCAACTGCAATGAAAAAAATGTGTCAAATGGAAAAGGAATAAAAAATGTAACGATTCAAAAAATGTGTCAAATATCTTCGATTTGCAACTGCAATAAAAAAAAATTGTCGAATGGAACAGGAATAAAAAATGTAACGATTCAAAAAATGTGAAAAAATACCAACACAGTGAAATAATTATTTTTCCAAGGTGCTGGTTTTTACGCTGAACCGCGAGAACCTGAGGAAGCTCCACGAGATCCTGGACCGGTCGTTCCGCGAGGATCTGATGAATGAGGAGCTGCGCCCGGTGCTGCTGTCGCCGTTGAAGTTCTTCTATCGTCCGACCTTTTGGCTCACAGTGTCCACGTGGTCGATCGTCACGATCTACTTCTTCACGCCGCCGATCTCGATCGCAGTGCAAATGGCTCGTGGCGCGGATCCGATAAAATATCGTCTGCCGTTTCCGTCGCAGTATCCGTGGACCGTCATAGGAAACGGCAATCCTGGTAAAAAAATCCTACAGATTTTCATACTTAAAAAAAAAAAATCTGCGACTTGCTAAATAAATCCTACAGATTTTTATACTTAAAAAAAATGCGGCCACTTGCTAAATATTTCTAATATGGTCTGACCGTCTCTGCCATTTTCTTCCACACAAATTCTAGCAGTTATAATTTATCAAAAAAATTCAGAGTGTTTTTCGAATAATTTTCAGAGTAATTTTTAGATATTTTCAGATAAGTATTTTCACCAGGGATCGTCTATCCGATCATGTACGTCGTCGAGGTGTGCGCGGGCTTCGGCCTCGCCGGGATAACCGCCGCCACGGACGCCCTCTTCGGTTTCTACATCTTCCAGATGTCCAGCCAATTTCGCACTCTCGCGCATCGCATGAACAATCTCGGGTCGTCCGACGTCGACTGTCTGAAGGTTGTCAAGGAGTGCGCCGAGCGACACCGAACGATTGCCCTGTGTCGCGACTACCTGGAGCGCATCTACGGTCCGATTGTCCTCTGGATGCTGACCACCAGCGCGATGACCATGTGCGCCAATATCTTCCAAGCTTCGCAGGTATATTTTTCCTCTGCTGAAAAAAAAAATCGTTAATACGGGCCAAGCGCTTAAATTCAATGGGATAACAAATTAATTGGTTGTCCTTATAAATTTTTTTTTTTTTTTTTTTTTTTTTTTCGTGTGCAGATAAGTTTTGACAAAGCTGTCCTGGTAATGGTCTACATTGTCATGAAGCTGATGCAAACGTTGCTATATGGATGGTACGGACTCTTCCTCACTACTGAGGTACAAAAGAGAGGCTGAAAAATTGCCATTTGCTGACACACAAAAATTGTCTTGGACATTTTTTTTTCGACAGTCCGAAGCTTTTCGGGAGTCTGTGTATTTTAGCAGATGGGCCGGTTCCGGTAACCGGACTTTTATGTCCAATGTGTTAATAATGCTGATGTACAAGCCTCTGGTGCTCAGAGCGTGTCATTTTTCGGTCATATCTTTGGACATGTTTATAGCGGTGAGTCTAAAAAAAATATATTGTTATAGACTAATTCATTTTTTTAATTAAAAAAAATAATTTCAGATAACCAACACAGCTTTGTCGTACTTTTTTCTGTTACGTACGATCGAGGAAGACAAGTGATGTCATTGTTATCAAGAAAATGAGAGTAAAACCCCGAATAAATATTCATAGACCCGTTGATAATCATTTTCATCCGTTATCCGTGACTGCTCGACGCGATAATTCAACCCTACGAGTGTCACGTGTACCGAACTCGACTGCAGTTCGGTAATTTGACAAATCGAGGCTGCACGGTCGACGGGTTTCGGAATTTGGGCTAATCGATGCGCCTGACAAATCGCTCGATGATCAATCACGACCGTTCGGGCCAGCGACTAAACGCTTCCCGTCGACCGAACCCGGACCGAAGGTTTGACGCGAATTTATCGCTGCCCGTTGGCGAAAGTTGGAATCGCGTTTCCGACTCTCGTCGATCGGCGACGCGTCACTCGTTTAAAATAATTGTTAGGGTGGATATGAACATTTTATAAATCACATGATTTTACGTTTACGATCAGGGTAATTTTAATAAGTGGAGAAACGTGGGAGGCGCATGCGCGGAGAGCTGGCGGATCGAGCGCCACCCGCGGTGGCGTCGTTGAACTAATCGTTCGGATCTCGTCCGATTTCACATGAAAAAAAAAAAAACTTAACGATAATTCGTATCGAATATGACTCAAATTAAATTTCACACGTATCCTATTGACCCTTGTTCATTAATAAAAAAAAATATATAAAATCTTTTAAGCCTTAAAAAGCCATCGTGACAATTGCTCCACCTATCGTTTATAATTTTTTTTTAATTTCTTCTACGTCTATTTTCAAGCCTCGCCGCGGTTTAAAATCCCCTTCGGGGCATCGGCTGTCTGTTCGTCTAACTTTTGGAAAATAATTAAAACGAACTTATCGCCCCTGACGCCGTTGCAGCCGAATCGCTCTCGACGCGCAGAGGCGAAAGGATATCCCGTGCGCCAAAGTCCTGCCAATTATCTCCGGGTGGCGGCACAAAGCGACGGTCCGCCCCGGGGTGCCGCGACGTAATCAGGAGATAGAAATGTAGCGCCGCGCGGGCCGCTACTTCGTTGGAACAAAGACGTTCTTCAGAGCGTCGCGACGCGGCGGCTGGCGGGAGGCCGAAGAGCCGGCGAGGATCTTGCGAGACGTCGGGGGGCCTCTGCGAGTCCGCGACAATTGCTTCCGAAGCTCTCGAGCCGTCGGCCGACGCGAGGGATAATGAACCGCAGCTCGCGTAGGACGCCCCGGGCGAAGCCAATTAATGCTCCGCAACTTTGTGGCCCCCGATGAGATTTTTCGCCTTCCACCTGAGAACAGAAAGAAAAAATGTCTACAGTCGAAACACTTTTTTTTTTACCGATATGAATTCTGATTGGAAATTTCCACTTCGCTTAGCGATATTTCAATCATCTTTTTTTCCACAAAAATAAATATTCTCATGCAGAGAAAAATTCTTAAAAAATCCAATATAAGTAACATTTGACTGTAATTTAATATATTATTTAATGAGATTTTTTTTAATGAAAAAAATTGGTAGAGATTAATTTTTAACCGAGGAAAGAGAGTTGCAACGCCGTAGAGCAGCAAGCAAAAAAAATGTTAAACACGGCTGAGCGCTCGAGCGAATCGTCGACAGCGCCCGGCTTATCGCGCGCCGCCTCGAGTCTCTCTCCCGGCTCGTCGGGCCCGGAGAGAGCAATAAGCAGCGCCAAAACCCACCCGCGAAACTTCCAAGTGAGCCTCGAGCCGCCGAGTTACGGCTCGTCGGCAACGAGGAGAAACGGAAATGCTTCGTTGCTTCTCCCGCCTCTTGTGCTTATTGTTCTCTCCCCCCCTGCCCCCTGTCCCACCCTTCCCGGGATTCCCCGCCGCCATCCCCAACGAGATTTCCACTTGACACTAATGCAAGCACCGGGGCAAACCCTGACTGTTGAGATAAGTAACTGTTTCCATTGCTCCGCTGTTTGGCGTGTGATTAAAGAGAGTGGATTGACGGGCCCGTGCCAATTCCCTCGCTCGCCGCTCTTCGGCTGCGCGAGCGGCTCTTTAACCCGCGCCGCACATTTGCATTATCGGTGTCTGACCAATCGGGACTCGTTCCACTTGATAACCGTGCACCGAGGTTCCAATATCTCATCACTTGTTTGAGGTGAATTTGTTTGCACTCTGACAAAATAATTTTTTTTTATTGGTCAGTGTTTAAAAGTGTAATCATTATTTTTTGCAATTTTAGGAATGAATTTAGGGCTGCGAACGACTCTGGATCTGAGTGTCTGACCTATTGGGAATCGTTCCACTTAATCCCTGAGCATCAGGTAAATTTATTTTCCCTGGTTGAAAATCTGTAGCATTCTGTTACATTCGGCCCAAGTCAGGCACCGATCAGGCCTGACTTACAGCAAAAAAATTAAAAAAAAAAATGTTCGCATTGTTTGAAAGTTTAATAATTTTTTGCAATTTTAGGAATATTTCAGTTAATTGTGGAAACCGCTGCGAACGACTTCAAACCAGTGCGAAGCTGTTTGTTTGATCGGCCAACGGCTGATTTCGCGTTATTCCGGAGTTATCCGCGAACATCGGTAATTCCAACGCATCGAAATGCAGAAGGGAGGGGGTGGCTCCCATCATTATTATTACGAAACATGTAAATTTCCATTGATGAAATATTCACGAGAATGCAAAGTATGCGAGTAAAATGCCGGATTTGGTGGGCGAACGCGCAGGTAGAGAGTGATAATACCGGGGATTGCATTAGCGGAAAACAACATATCAGGGGGTTGAGGGGAGGGGGTAGGGGTGGAGAATCGTTTCGGCGCACATAGCATATGTAATTATCGCGATTGCGATCGCCGAAAATTTGGCAAATTCGACGTAACAGGAATCCACCCTCCCAGTCGGCCGACCGCCCCCTCCCCTTCAACCCCCCCTCCCCCACAAAAGCGAGGAACGAGGGTAACACGAAGCTCCGTGTTCGCCTCTGCCCATCCGAAACAGCTGCATTAATTGTATCTCTTTAATTCGAGCGCGCGACCCTCCATCCCCTCCCCTACTCCCTCATCCCCTCTTCTCCCAGTTTCATCCCCCAGCGCCCACTCTTTTTCCCCTCCGCGGCCTCAATCGGCCGGAAAATATCACTCGTCGCTTTCACCGAGAATTTCTCCAAGTACACAATGTGAAATTAAAAACACACAAAAAAATATATAAAAAGAGAGCTTTGAGATTAACGCGAATATCGCAATTATTTCACTCTGCAATTTCCGTCCGCGAGGCAAATAACAAAATATCTCGCGCACCTCTCGAGCCGCTCGCTTCAGAGGAATTTAAATTCGAAGATACGTTTTAACAGGTCACAAATGCCTGGCGAATATTTATCCGACGAATCGCTAACGAAAAAATATTTCTAGCTTCCCTTTAGTCGGACTACCCTTTACTCTGACCCCTTCGAGTATCGGAACGTCACGAGAATTACGTTCGACTGACCGGGAAGCGGTCGATTTATTTTATTTTTTTATTATTTTCTCTCTTCAAACGGTTTTTACGGATCCCCGAGGCAAATTCCGTTAATTGATTCGTCGTCGCTTAGGAAAAAAGCGAGACGACGACGCAGCTCGAGTCGGACGCGTCGGGCAGGTGGATACGATAAATTTGCCGGGTCCCCGACCGGAGACTAATTGACGGATACGGAGAGCGCGGGCGGAGAAAGCGAGAGTGGACGTCGCGGCGGCGTCGAGAGAGGCTACCGGGCTACTCGGGTCTCGTTGGAATTTACCGCCGGCGGCCGGAGAATGAGGGGCATTCGAGTGTTCACGCATTGCGCCGTGTCTCGGCATCCGCGTGCGTTCCGCACACGACGAGGAGGGTCGCGCGAGGTGCGGAAACCGGAGCGAGAGAGAAAAACGCAGAATAGTCAGACAGAGACACCGTTTTTTTTTTCTAGCCTCTCGCTTCGACCCTGGAATTGCTTCTGATCGCTCGGCCAGACTATCGAAAAACACCCACCAAGTTTCCACCAACGAGAGCTCTCTCCACCCGCGCAATTTCCGGTGTATCGGCTGCCGACGTTTGTTTCCGGCTCTGACAATGTTTTCCCAACGCGACGGCCGAGACGGGGCGGAGTTGGGTGGGTGGAGGGGGGTCGGTATTATCGGAAAAGGAGATCCAGCCGCGGGCTACGAATGCGTCGATAGACGAACAGAAGAACGGATGATAGTCAATCCGCTGATAACCCCCGTCTCGTGCCCCGCGGACCGCGAACCCAGCTGTTTGACTTGCAGCCCACTTCGATTCTACTCCTCTGGCTTTGGCCTCGCGGTTCGAGCACACACGGATCCGTTTGCGAGGTGCAGGATGAAATCTGGAGTGGGGGATGAAAAGAGAGTTAAAAATATGTCAAAATGATGAAGTACAAAAATATGGAAGATTTTTTTAAACACTATTTACCCCGTAATGACGTTGAAACGGATATTTGACGTCGATCTTATAAAACGAACCCTTATAAAACGAACACGCATCGATCTGTTTGCTTGGTGTGGATGAGAAAAATCTGAAAGAAATAAGAAAACAATTTTAGTCAAAATGATAAAGTATAAAAATAAGGAAGACTATTTTTCTTGAACTTTACGTACTTTTTATCTCGCAACCGTCTTCCCAGTTGCCCATAAACAGCGTTGGAACGTGATAATACATATTTAAAGGAAAAAAAAATATGGGCGAGAGATGAAGTGAAGGGACAACGATGGATTTTTTCAACGCCACTATTAACCCTGCGATGACATTGAAGAGGATATGTGACGTCAGCTTCGATCTTCTCCCCACCGATACGAACCCGGATCTATTTGCCCAGTGCGTATAAAAAATCTGAAAGGAAAAAACAATTTTACTCAAAATGACAAAGTATAAAAACACGAAAGACTATTTTTCCTGCACTTTACGTACTTTTTATCTCGCAACCTTCTTCCCAGTTGCCCATAAACACGCGTTGGAACGTGGTAATACATATTTAAAGGAAAAAAAATATGGGCGAGAGACAAAGCGACTGGAGGGAGAGGGAGATGAAGCGAAGGGACAGCGATGGAAGGATCATCTCGCTTCCTCCCCTTTTAGCGAGTGTTTACCTGGCCGAGAGGGCACGCGCGAAGGAGAAGCGCGTGGAAAACCGGATCCCTTCTCGTTCACGCGTGCAGCGGAGTTAACCACCCTCGGCAACTCCGAGCGGGGGTGGTTCTCCCGCTCGGGACCCTCGTATCCTATAAATTCGGCGAGTACCCAACAGCGGCCAACTCTCGTCGTCGTCGGGTCCGTTGTACCATCCCCGCGATGCCGGCGCTGCTGGTGGTCCGTAGATAATGCATAATACCGGCGCGCTTTGTGGCGCCCTCCCCGCGCGCGAGCGACGGTTCCCGTGCAGCAGCACCGTAAGCACCGCCACCCGGTCCGATAAATATGTATACCACGATCCAACATGTATTTATGCGAACGATGCACGCGCCGGGGCTATGTACAAGCGACCCACCGCCCGAGCGTAACGTTTCACACGTTGGAAACCCACCTGACTAGCGTGTAGCTTGAATTGTAATTTGGAACTTTCCAGCCCCTGTGTTGCGGCTTCATCGTGGTTAACTGGCGAAAAAAAAACAAACACTTCCTCCACTGGAAGTTTTTTTATGTTTTTTTTTTTTTTCGTTTGCTTCTTTCCTTGTTGTTGGGGAATAATGATGCCGATGCGCTGGAGAATCTGAAACGAGAATCCGTCTATTAGGTATTTGATTTGTATTTTTTTTCTGGTGAACAATATCGAAAAATATTACATTACAAGCTTTTTTAACTGGTGAAAAAAAAAACACTTCCACCACTGAAAGCTTTTTTGATGTTTTTTTTTTCGTTTTCTTCTTTGCTTTGTTGTTGGTGAATAACGATACCGATGCGCTGGAGAATCTGAAACGAGAATCCGTCTATTAGGTATCTGATTTGTATTTTTTTTTCCTATTGAACAATATTGAGAAATACGACTTTGCGCGCTTTTCCCTCGACGTTATTTACTTACTCGCGCTGTAATACCGAAAAATATATATTTTGCAAAGGATTCGCAGCCAAACGCACTTGGCCCCGGAGGGTATAAGCTGCGGTTTTGCCACGGTCAGCGATGAAATCGGATAAAAAGCTCTCGATCGGCGGTGATTCTCGTGAATCGGGGCGCCGTCGTTCTCGGTTGGAATTTCAAAAGATTCGCGGATCGTTTGACTACGGGTCTCTGTGCATATATTCCGCGTATGTACCGGCGCACGAGTATGAAATATACATATGTACCACTCGTCCGAAGGAGAGCGCAGTGACCAAATACGAATCCTCTGCCGAACGAATAGATCAAAGACGCCCGGGGGGAGGGAAGAGCCGCAGTCGCGGAGAGTTCACCGACCGCGAAGAAGTCGACAAACAAAACGAACCACGCGAGTTTCCAGTTGACGCACGAGCAACAGTCGACGTCGCTTCGGGCCGGAAGGACGCGAGCCATAAACCGCGGTACCGTAAACCTCCCGTTGGTCCGTCAAAGGATGATAAGATTTTAGAACACCGACCAGTGGATTTTGGCTCTCGTGCTTCATGTTCCGCGACAAAGCGCTTTCCGGTTCGTATTCGTGGTCCGGTTTTCGCTTCAACTTTGCGTGCTCTGTGATTCATAAGTGCCTGGATTTTTTGGATTTTACAGAAGCGAAAAAATGCAGCATTTATGAATAACAGGATAATTCTGATTGGTGCTAATTGTTCTTTAATTTTTATTTTTTTAGCCTACTCGAAATCATTGATGCAGTGCGGAGCTCGGTAAAAAAAATCCATGCCAGCAGAAAATTTGGAACGTTTCGAATCCGAACTGAGTCCGATTGAAAGAGCAAACGGTTGCAACCTGTGGAACTGGGAATTTTTTTCTCCCTGCAGCGAATGGGTCAAACGATCCGCCGCCGCGAATCGGTAGAGATACAAAAATTAAAATAAATATGGAGAATTATGCGCGGCGGTGATGAAACAAATTTGCGGGGTCTCGACGAGACGACGAATTGGCTGTCGCGATGTGCGTTGAATTAATGATTTTCATCGCCTCGCTGCGGTTCGCCGAATTGACGCGTGTTTGCGGCGAGCCGAGTGTCCGGGGCGCCTGGGACGCGGCGATTGTACTTTATTAAAGTAACCGGGCGTTGTACCGGGCTGCGGTGATGCTCGCGGTTATTCCCCGGTCGACGATCAATCGGCGCCATCGCTGGAAAAGCAAAACAGCGGGTCTGAATTAACGGTTAATCTGTGTCAATTTTATTTCCCATATTTTTATCGCTATTTATATTACTAGGAACAATGAGGAGGTTCGCCAGCGTAGGGAAGAACCTTGCGATTTTGGCGAAAAAAAAAAATTTTCGATTTAACGAAGTTTTAAAACCCTATCCGATGGGAAATTTCCCGCTGATTCCAAATATGACCGTTATTTGCCCAAAAAATAAAAAATTTCAGGAGATAAACGCGAAAAATGATTTTTCACTTTTTCCCAATTTTGGCACTTTACTAAAACCGGTGTAATTTTTCTTTCGATCAATATAATCGGGATTTTCTTTTTGCATTCGAAATAAGACTTTTCAGAGAAGAGAATGCCGCCAAGCGGAACGCGATATCTCGATTTTTCGATTTTTTGCAGATTTTTTAAGTTGACCCTCCAAAATCGCGAATTTTTTGAAGGGGTACCCCTTGCCGTTTTTTTGGCGAAAAAAAAAATTTTCGATTTAACGAAGTTTTAAAACCCTATCCGATGGGAAATTTCCCGCTGATTCCAAAAACGACAGGTGTTTCCTCGAAAAATCGAAAATTCAAGGAGAAAAACGCGAAAAACGTTTTTTTTTTTTTTTTTCCAGAACTGCCAAATTTCGCGATAAGCATCTAACTGCTGCCGGTCTCCCAACGACCAATCAGATGCTCAATAAATCGACAACAATGGTTGCTCACGAACTTTTTCATAGAAGATTTAAACCGACTTTCATGATTATTTCGTATTTAATTATGGCACTCATCCATTTCCTGCAAAACTTGTTACGATTTTTTTTACTCACTTCTTTAAAAGAATACTTTTTGCCTTGTTTTCCGTGCGGCTGGCGCGCGGCGTTCCGGAGGTAAGAAAATTTCCTTCGCGCGGAGCCTCGAACTTTCATTTGAATCTCCTTAATCCACTTTTCCTCGTTGCAGAGTTCCGGCTGCCGGCTGGCTTCCGTCTTGACAGACCCAAGGACGACGGGGAAATCGAATCTCGAGTGGAGGTCCTGAGTGTAACGTCTCGAATTTGAGTTTTATCGAGGAGGATTCACTCGATTCTGGCTTGCGACGAGAGTGAAATCGCCCGGGTAACGATCGTCCACCTCGGTTGAAAGGACGCAGGTTGAAACCGCCCTTTGCCGTGAAAATAAGGTACCTGCGGTTGAAAAAACATTTTTTAAAATAAATCTCGTCCGTCATTTCTAACTTTACATACAGATGATCAATTTATCTTGGGACCAAGTGATGAATTTAATTTTAAACGCAGGCCGAAGCATTTTTCCGCTTCATCCATGCTCCTCCTTTTTTTTCGTTTCTTCTGAGTCTCCTCACTCGTTCGGAAAATCGAATCGCAGTGAAAACGCTGCAGAGAGCAGAAGTGTCACGTCCTCCAGACTGGAAACGATCAGATCGTCGACACTGTCCGGTGACATTGATCCATTTCGGTCAAATTAGATTCCGTGAAATACAGAAAAAAAAATTCAAGGTAAAAAAATCGATTTTCTCGGTTTTCTCCTCGAATTTTCGAAATTTTTGGTTTAATTGTTCCCAGTCGCAGAGTAAAAATAAGCAAATTACATTCTTTAATTCCGATTCCTCTATTATTTTTTCCCCAGCATCGCGAGGACATCCGCCGCTTTCCCCTCGGGCTCCGGAGTCGCCCTGTTTTCCTCGTCCGCGCTCCGACGTTATTTCCATCCCTCACCGCGCATTATTTTTTCATCTCGCTCGCGGCCGGCGAACTTCGACGTTCCTTACATCAAAGCTTCGCTCTCCCTTCGCGGGGCTTCCTCGATACGAGTAATTAAAAACTCGTGGAAAGTTCTTTTCCGAACCAGCCACGCGGGGAGCGACAGGAAGACGGAGTTGGAAGAGCGCGGAAACGTTTCGCAAGATTTAATAAATAAAATGGAAGATAAAATGGAAAAATCTGTGCTACGAGACTCTTACACAGCTTTCCAGAAAAAGCACAGCGACGATTCGTGCGAAAATCTTCCAGGTCGCAATTTTCCTTACATGTTTTTTTTTTCATCCCCGCAATCCGCCTCATTTGCGTATCGCTATATATACTTTTTGCAGCTTTATCCCTCTATATAATATATACAACCCTTGAGGTGAGCTGTATATATAGAGGACTTGCAAAATTCTTATCCCGTTGAGTTTCGCGAGTTTCGCCTTTGGGAAGTTTTGCCGCGAAACCCGAAAACGAGGCGAAACTTGGACGCGCCTCTCGTCTGACCTCAACTGACCCGCGTCTTCGCTTCTCTCAGCCGTCTTCCTCTCTTCTTCTCTCTCTCCATTTCACCTCGAAGCACCTTCCGGCGTCGTTTCGTCCTCCTCGGGAAATTTCCGTCCCGCGAAGCGCGCGCGATTTCTCGAAAGCTCTCACCCTGATTGCTCGAGTCTCGGAGCCTATCGCGACTAGACGAAAGAATCTCAAAGATGCGGCAGGACTCGTGGATCGCGGATCACGTTTTTTTCCTCTTCTTTTTTTTTCATCCCTTTCGATTTTAGTTCGATCCATCGACGTCCAACGATGAGATTCACAGCCGCGAGGGTTCGTCGTCGGGCGCGGAGCTTTCAATCACGATGAGCGGCTCGCGAACCAATCTTAGTCACGTTGAAGCGGCCCCGCGAGTCTTCCGCCTGCGGAAATAAAAATCCATGAACGTTTGAGAAAAAAGAAAAGAGAGAGCTGGAGCGATTGAGATTGCGAGCGAAAAAAGCCCGCGAGGCGAAACCATCGCGCATCGATTCCTCGTCATTATTTTTCTCATCTCTCGCACTTCCAGTTGCGAGCGTCGAAGACGATTGTAAATAAGTCGGTTGAGTTCGCGCGATCGATTTATCGTTCCGACCAGGATTTATTTTGACAGTGGAAAGCTTACTCCGAAAGCGAAAAAATAAAAATCCTCGGTTATCCAAAATGAAGCTGTCGGATCGCGTCCCGACGGAGTCCGACCGGTTGGAAAAATAAATCGTCGAGCCGCGAAGAATCGCTGAAGGTTGCTGGAACCAGAAGAGGGGCAACTCGCTCGACGTTCCCAAAGCGACCGAGGAAGTCCCGTCCGTCGTTATCTCGAGGAATTTCTCATGGTCGAGAATTCCGGCGAAAAGTGGCTCCCTTTATGCGATGCTCACCGGTCGTCGACGATCCGCAGGGCAGATCCGAGATTCAGCCGGAAATGTGGCTACCGGCTCATTCCGAATCCTTCCGCTCCATTTCAGAGGTGAATTCCTGCCTCGATGTACACGTCACGGCGAATCCGGCGCTCAGGTGATACACAACGTGGTATAAAAATGCGCGTATGATTCCACCGATGACTGAGCACCGCACGCGTCTCCCTCGGGGAATGTTTCGCCTCGGCTCGTTCCTCGTCCGATCTCCACAGAAATTCGATTGCTGACGTCGAAGCCGAGAAATCGCTGAGACGAATATCCGAAAAGAAAAAAAATTGTAGGCATCGTCGACGACTAAATTTTGCAACGCGAAAAATGCGCGTTTAACCGAAGAGAAAAATCATCCAAATAACAAAAAGATGAAATTTTGGTTTGGCAAAATTGTAGCAAATTGTTCGCCTCCACAGATCTCCACAGAAATTCGATTGCTGACGTCGAAGCCGAGAAATCGCTGAGACGAATATCCTGAAAGAAAAAAAAAATGTTACGCATCGGCAACGACTAAATTTTGCAACGCGAAAAATGCGAGTTCAACCGAAGAGAAAAATCACCCAAATAAAAAAAGATTAAATTTTTCTTTGGCAAAATTCTAGCCGAGAGAATCGTTGAGCTAACATAAATCGCGAAACTTTTAATTTCCTCCGCTTTTTTAACTTCAGCGAAAATTCCGAATAAAAATACCTGATATTACATCGTCGGCGGTTCTTCGGGTTTAATCATCGCCGAGCGAATTCTCTCGACGTGGCAATTTTCAAAAAATATATTTCCAGCTGGATCGTTCAATTTTCCCTTTGTTTTCTCCCTTTATCTCCGGTTCTCACTCGAGTTCGATGGCTCGCGGCGCCGCGGCTAATCCCCGCTGCCGACGATGCTAATTAATTGCTCGGGGGAGAATCGCGAGATCTTCAGCCGTGACCCCCGAGTTTTTATCGATAGCCTCTTCAATCATTCCCGTCGCTATATTGCCGCGAGACTATTTTGTATTTAGTAGCCCGAGGAACTCCACTGCGATTTACCATCATTTAACCATGACAAGACCATCTCGCATTATTTCAGCTCAGCCGTCTGAGTGGAAAATGGTTAGCGTCGAAGTCTGCGATTTTCACTGAAAATCGTGGAAAAGACTCTCACTTTTCCCGCGTCAGTCGCATCGAGGAGCTGCAACCGGAGACGCGGCTGAATCGACGTACTGAATTTTCCTCCGGCGCCGGAAGCGCCGTTTATTTTTCTTTTTCCCAGCCCGGAAGGAGCTCCGGGCTTCTTCGCAGCAGATAGTAATGAACTCCTTGTTCGCTCTCCGCGAAGTTATTCTCGCGTGAGAAAAAACCTCGGGGAGAAAAATCCACCCTGCAAGCTTCTCGCGCGCGACCATTTTGCTCCAGACGTCCCCGGTATGTCGCTCTCTTATTTTTATTCCCGCGACGACGGCCTTTCCGCTGGTCCCGGGGATGCGAGGCTGCAGACGCTTCTCGCCGATTCCTTCCGCGAAGCGGGAGCCTGGAATTTCCTCTTTCTTCGTCACCTTCGTCCTGAGCGGCTCCAGAAATTCCGAGCGGCAGGTTACCTCAATCACTGCGAAAACAATTGGCTTTTTATCTCTTGGTTTTTTTTTTAATTCGAGAAGCCGAACAAGAGGCGATTACTAAGAGCGATAAATATACCGACCAAGTGCTTGACCCTAAATGACTTCAGTTAGTGTGTTAATTTCTTTATTTTTATTTTTTTTTTCACTTGAATCTGACCACGAATTTTTTTCTTTGTCAATGAAAAATTTTGAGGAGGCTCGGAAATTCCGAGCGGCAGGTTACCTCAATCACTGCGAAAACAATTGGCTTTTTATCTCTTGGTTTTTTTTTTTTAATTCGAAAAGCCGAACAAGAGGCGATTACCAAGAGCGATAAATATACCGAACAAGTGCTTGACCCTAAATGACTTCAGTTAGTGTGTTAATTCTTTTAGTTTTATTTTTTTTTACTTGAATCTGACCACGAATTTTTTTCTTTGTCAATGAAAAAAATAAAATGATTCGATGCCACAAACAGAGGCAAACCGGCGCCGACCGATACACGTCGGGTCACCGAAACTCACAATTATTCGCAGTACAAGCCGAGCGAGGCAAACAAAACGATTGTTCGCGCGCGATGATTGCGCCCGGCCGGGCTCTGATTAACGGTTGCGTTTACCGCGGTTCCGGCAAACACTGATTCTCCTCCCCCGACACGAATTCATTTCACCGACCGAAGCGACCGAATGCACAAAGTGATCGAATTTGCGGAACGATATTTTCAATGACAAGTAAATAAAAAATGGTAATTATTTTTTCTCTCCCGCAGATTTTTCGGATGTCGCTCCTGTCGAGTCTGGCGACGACTGGGGGAGGGCAGAACATTTTGTGCTTGGCATTTTGAACATTTTGTCAGCTTCGAGGGCTTCGGGGTCGCGAGGCTCTTCCGATGAATCGCTCTTTGGGGGCGGCAAAAGCGTCGCCAACTGGAGCGCGAAAGCGCATTCGCCCGCGGAGGTGGAGATCAAGTTGCGAGCTCCACAGTTTGGTGGCCGATCGACGAGCTCCCTTGCGCCCTTCTCGTCGATCGTCGCGCGAAACTCCGAAGTAGGACGACAGCCTCTCAGCATTGATGGGTTAAGAGCAGCGCGACGCTCCGGGCCACGAGGCTTATGGGCCACCAGGCCTCTCCCAAATTTCCCTCAGCAACCAGGAGCAAACATTTCCGAAGTGTCTTCGCCATCAAATCCGCAGAAAGGTTCGATCTGTGAAAAACAAAAAATCAAAACGTAAAAAAAAATCACCAGGCCTTTCGCAAATTTCTTTCAGCAACCAGGAGTAAAAATTTCCGACGTGTCTTCGCCATCAAATCCGCAGAAAGGTTCGACCTGTGGAAAACAAAAAACCAAAACATTAATTACAAAAAAAAATCACCAGGCCTTTGGCAAATTTCTTTCAGCAACCAGGAGTAAAAATTTCCGACGTGTCTTTGCCATCAAATCCGCAGAAAGGTTCGATCTGTGAAAAACAAAAAAAAAATCAAAACGTGAAAAAAAATCACCGGGCCTTTCACAAATTTTTTCAGCAACCACGAGTAAAAATGTCCGACATATCTTCGCCATCGAGTCCGTAGAAAGGTTTGACCTATAAAAAATAGAAAGAACGAAGCGTTAATTAAAATATTTTAAAAAAAACGGACGCTCGCTACGCACGCGATTTGCGGAATAAATTCGGGTAAAACGTTGCGCGCGCGATAATGAAATTTCTCATTAGTCACGAGATTACGAGGTTCGCGCGTTCGGCAATGGGTCCCTGGGTTAATTAGTAGTCAGGGAGGAGAATGAATTACCCGACCGACTGTAAAGCAAAGTACGCAATGAAACGCTTTTGGTCGGTCGGCACCCGAAACGAATATTACCCGGCGGGAGCACTGAACTCTGGGTCGCGAGTCGAGGGATGTTTCAGGGGTAAGACGAATTAATGCTTCCACGTTATCATTGCTATCGTCTAATCTTGGCTGCGGTTCAGCTTAATTCAGTTCAGTTCAGTTCAACGCGACCACAATTAGGTTTAATTAGGTTCATTTATCAATTTTTTCATCGCTACTAATTTTACAACGGACTCCGATTATTTCGAGTGACTTCAATTTTAAGATTATTTAAAAAATAATGGGGACGTTGCAGCTTTGATGAAACAAAGCAATTTTGTTCGCATTTCTCACTGCAACGATTTACCACCGCGCGTTTTACATCGTTGTACATTTCTACATTTATTTCAATTGGCCTCAATTTTAAGATTAATTAAAAAATAATCAGGGCGTTGCAACTTTGATGAAACAGAGCAATTTTGTTTGCATTTCTCACTGCAAAGATTTACCTCTGCGAATTGTACATCGGTGTCCCGTCGATCTAATACACTTTGACGTTACAAAAGCGTCTTCAATCCCTTCTGTCCCTCTCTCCCCGTGCGCTGAGATTTCACCCCGAGAGCCTCGCGCAATAAAAGAGACTCCTATCTCAGTGCAGTCGGGGCGAGAGTCTCCGTGGACGAGCGTCGACACAATGGGACGAGCGGCATCCGAAGAAAGAAAGAAAGAGTCAGAGTTAGAGTGAGAAAAGTAGAAGACGAGAAACGCGAAATAAAGAAGGGAATCGAGGCTCGAGGCTACAACCGTAAATTTCCAGGGGGCGAACCTTCGTGTTCGGTATCGCACACACAAGGCTTAACTCTACTCCGGTGCGCCACGTATTCGGTGGCTCAGGTAGCAGCAGCAGCAGCAGCGTCGGATACAGCACACAACAGTCTCGGTGCCCCGAGGAGAACGGCGCAAACGTTAGACGTTCGAGTGCACAAGACGACTTTAATTCTCGGGCGAGACTCAAAAACCGAGAATAGCGCTGGGGTTCAAACGACGACGCTGCTGATGCTTCCGCTGGTGTTTCTCGCGGACTCTCGACATCCCTTCTTTCTTATTTACCCGGAGGACGAGATTGAGCCTCGGGCAAAGAGACAGAGAAGAGTCGGAATGAGAAGGACTGCGATGGGGTTTCCCTGCGTTTTCGAACGCGTGTGAGTTCGTTCGAGCGAAAAAAAGGGTCCCTCGATCGTGTTCCCCTGAGTTTACAATCGTTCTCCTCTCTCTTTCGAACTGCAATCGCGGTCGCGTCGCAAGAACTGCGGATAGGAAAAATAAGGGTCGAATTTTCCGGAGAAACCATTGAGCGAATCGACCGGAAGCATTTTTCTTGTCGTCAGAGATTTCTTTTTTTTTCTTTCGTTATGAATAAAATCGAATGGGTACTCCGGATCGTCGGAAATAAGAGCTGGGCACTCAGTGCCGGGAGCATACGGCAAATATACGAATATACAGCGGTCAGGACACCAGATAGGATCCACTCCTCCCCGCTCCCAACCTCCCTACCCCTCAGGAAGTGGATCTGATTCCAGGCTACTTGAAATTCCTCCCCGCGGACGGGGATTCAAGTGCACAGGCGGAGAGTTCACTGACCTCGGGGTTCTCCATTTAACTGCAAACTCGACTCGCCGTCGACGGGCTTTTACTATGTCTCTGTCTCCCTCTTTACCTCTCTTTCTCTTTCTCTCTCTCTCTCTTTGCCAATTCGCGGCACTTCAATCATCATCGGTTTGATTAAATTCACGGAGCTACTACAATCGATGTGGGCTTTTTCTTGCGGGTCGACTGATTTTTCCCGGGTCCGCCTGATTTTATCCAGACTCCGTCGGATTTTTTTTGCCACCTGAAAAAGAGATAAAAATTTGTACATAAAACCGTTTTGGCTAAAAAAATATTACCAAAATGTTCAGCTAAAAAATCGAGAAAAAAAACGATGCCCCTTGGCTGCATTTATTTTTCAAACACATAAATATGCAAATTGGCCGTATCGATTGGTCGCCAAAAAAAGAGGAGGCAAGAGCGAAAAAAAGGCTACACCGCGGATTACTTACTGCTTCCCCGGATCAGCCTCGGCTGAGGCGACCCACCCCCTCAGGGGGAGGTGGGGGTCGCTTGGCTCCCGGCACTCACCGAAACTTTGAAAATCCCTTCGTGGCAACGGGTCCATGAAATATTAAGTACCTCCACGTGAAAAAGTTTCCAGAGCTCCTCGTGTATACGATGTATATATACACAGGCGAAAAAGCGTCGCCTCGCGTATTCAAGTCCTCGGCGTTTCTCGCAAATACGACTCCCGTTTCGTGCGCGAAGCCCGCGGGCTATTTCGGCGGGTGATGCGACGCCGGGTCCCGAGAGGAACCGCTCGATGAACGTCGCGTCACCTTCGTTAACTTCATTACCGCTCGCACGGACAAAACGCTGGGCTGGTCCAGATTCGGCGTGACATTAACGATTTTCATCGCTCCGCAAGCTGCGCCGGACCTGAAACGAAAAATCGTAAAAATTATTCGATTCGTGATAACAAAAATTGAATTTTTATTTTGCTACTCACAGAGGAGACTCTTCGCTACTTTTCGTCAAACCTGAAACAAAAATTGTTAAAACGATTCGTAGTAACAAAAATTGTATATTTTTTCCTCCTCATAGAGAATTCTTCGTCGCTGTTTTTTGGGACTCCGAGTCACGGGAAAAAAAAAAAAAAACTGGAGCCACCCTGACTCGAAGAGTCTGGTGGCTCCGCTTCCGACCCGACAATCTGGGTAATGAGGCGTTTTTATTATAATTCCACGGTAAAACGAGAATCCCGGCGGTGGAAAAGACGACGCGCGGTAAAACTTCAGGAATTTATGGTCGCAAGCCGCGAGATAAGAGCGTCGCGACCCCAGGAGTCTGTTGAGCAATTTTGCGAGTTCTCATTGATGTAATTTGCCGGGCGAACGATAAGACAAGAAATAATTTCGGCAAGAATTTTTTTTTCTCTCCCTGCCTTTTAATTCCCTGTAGTTTTTTTTTAGAGAAACCACATGGATTGCATTGCAAATCATCCAAAGTATTCGACGAGGCCAGTTTGCAGTTCGTTTCGTCGCCAACGGGACGCATTTTACGGTGCCTCTCGGGGGCCGAGCTCAACGCGACGCCCGTTGACTTTTGTCGAGTGGGGAATTTTACGCTCAACCGGGATATAATCGGTTCGAGCGCCATCGAATCACCGATTGTAAACTGCGGGCCGGACGGACGAGAGAGAACGATTTCCAAAACAACGCGCGGCGGAGTTCGGAAACTGACACGATTAGGTGGAAATCCCCCAGTGCGGCTGCTGGTCGCTGCTGGTCGAGGGGATGGGACACAGGGGGTGAATGTCACGCTGTACGCGCAACCCCCCCGCGCGCTCGAGTTTCGACACGAGGATTAGGTTGCCGATGCGTCGGTGGGCAGTCCAAACGCTATTTACGAATCAACGAGAGTCACTTTCTCGTCGAGTGCTCCAAAATAGCCGTAAATTGTGTAGAATTTTCCGGTATTTTGTTACGCGGCTGAAGAATTGAATAAAACTTTCCCGTTGTACTGAAATAAAAATCGGTTTGGAGTGAAATTTCATTGGAAAAGAAAAAAAATCTTTGCAAATTCCGAAAAGCGTACCGAAGAAAATAAAAAAATAAAAATGATAAATCGAACTTCGAGGTGCAATTTTCAAAAAATTCGGAGATAAATGAGCTACGCTCCTATGAAAAAAAAAAAATCTTTGCAAATTCCGAAAAGCCTATAAAATTCAACGTCGAGTAGAACAGAGTAATTTCAATGCATAGAAAACCCGCGGAGACATCGGCCCCGAAGGGCGAAGACCCTCGAGTGTCTATAGATCGACGACTCCCTTATCTATTCCGGAATATGGTGCACCGAAGCTCGCTCTTAAAATATGCAAACGGAATGCAAATGAAAATTTACCGGAGACCCTCGCCGCTGTCTCCTCGAAGAAATCGAGAATACATTGAGTCCCTTGTGCCTTACTTTCGATCCTACCCGCTGCCTCACAATTTTTTCGCGACCTTGGCACGAAAAATTAGCAATAAAATTACAATCTCACGGTACCCTTTTTAAATTTACAAATTGGCTTAAAAATTCTAACTTTAAACTACCAAGAAAAAAAAATACAAAAGCATATCTGCAGCTCTTTCGATCGGACGTCAGAGGAGGGATTCGCGAATTTACGCCGGAAATATCTCTCGTCGAATGAGAGACGAATTGGCACGAAAAATTAGCAATAAAATTATAATCTCACCTTACCTTTTTTAAATTTACAAATTGGCTTAAAAATTCTAACTTCTATCAAGAAAAAAAAATACAAAAGCGTATCTGCAGCTCTTTCGATCGGACGTCAGAGGAGGGATTCGCGAATTTACGCCGGAAATATCTCTCGTCGAATGAGAGACGAATTGGCACGAAAAATTAGCAATAAAATTATAATCTCACCTTACCTTTTTAAATTTACAAATTGGCTTAAAAATTCTAACTTTAAACTACCAAGAAAAAAATACAAAAGCATATCTGCAGCTCTTTTTCGATCGGACGTCAGAAGGGGGTTTCGCGAATTTACGCCGGAAATATCTCTCGTCGAATGAGAGAATAACGAGCGGCAGCCCGGAGTAACGACCTTTCGGCCGCGGCTGCGACGTGACTCCAGGGCGACAGGACTCCTCCTCGTCCTCCTCCTCTTTGAGGGTGGAAACGACGCCGCAGCCGCTGCGCCATCCTCACGACCCTCAGTCACCACTGTCAGCCTCCGTTAAGCGTCGTAATTGGAACTCATCCGTCTCGTCCCGCGTGTGTTCTCGACCCGACTTCTCGTCCCGCGAACCACGACCTCGCGACCTTCTTATCTCAATTCCCATCCGTCCCTCTCGCGACTGTTCCCGTTGGGGGAAACGAGACTCGAGTACTCGAGGTTTTCACCCTTCGTATTCTACGAAAGACTCGCGACGCAACGGAGAGATCACGCCCGCGTATTGCGTCGTGATCTTAGAGTACGATCGAATCTATCGAGCTCCGTCGTCGCCCGGAGCTCTCTCGCCGAGTTTGTCCCAGCGCGCCGTCCCGGCCGGTGTCTCACCGCAACATCGTTCTCCACTTCCGGGCTCCAGATGTATCCACGCTGCAGCCTCTCCCGCAAGCGGCTTTTACGACGTTTCCAACGCTGAACCCTCGGCGAAGTCGTTGTCTTTTCCGCCTGGGTTTTATTGTCCATCGCGCGGGGCGTTTTCCCTCGGCGCTCCGGTCTTGGGACAGTCGACGATGCGAGAAACCGTATCGATGAAAGACCGGAAAGTCGTCGACACTGTGACAAATATTTATCGTTATTCGATGCGACTTATTTATATTTATAAAGATTTTTTTCGAATTTTTTTTCCCGTTATTACAGTATCTATTTTTTCGAATTTTTTCCTTGACACTGTCCTCACACTGTGAAAAATATTTATCGTTAGTCGATACGACTTATTTATATTTATATTAATTTTTTCGAATTTTTTTTTCCGTTATTACAGTTTTGCTAAGTTTTTCCTCTGTATTGGAAAATATATATTTACATGAAATGTTGGCTAATCGTGAGTGTCGGGTTTAACTTCTCCCAAGAATTTCCCGCAAAACTTGCGGCTTCGCTGCCGGTGAAACTTGAGATTCCTCGCTTTTCCTCGGCTCGATAAGTCAGCTGAAAAAAAAAATGAAGAAAAATCGAATAACGCACACGATCGCTAGTTTTCTTCTTTCCTCGCGAAAAAAAAGATAAAAAATAGTAGCAAGTTATCGCGCGGGATAAGAGCCGTCGGGGCGAGGCCGGGAAAGTCTCTCGGGCTGCGCGTCGAAATTCCAGCGGATAATAAGCGGAGAGTGGAAGTTTCTTTTCCAGCGCTCGCCGCGCGCGCGATGCATTGTAAACTCTCCCTTTTTGCTGCCGCGATTTCTCGCAGGCTACCGACTCGCCATAGCCAACTTCTACCCTTGGTCGAACCCTCCTCCACCCCCTTCTTTCTCTTTTTTTTCCCCTCCTCGTTCCTTCTTACCCGGTGATTTCACTCGCCAGTCGCGGAAATTAGCGGTTGCTCGATATTTTCATGCAGCTCCGTCGTTCCCAGTCTTCGCGTATTTTTTTTTTTTTCTTCTTCTTCCTTCTCGTTCCCTCTATTTATCGCCTTGCCGCTTCGTAGACCCGGCGAAACGTTCTTCGCGTGTTTGTCACCGCGCCCATTATTCCGGCAAATTGAATATTGCTCTGTTAAAGAAAATGACAAATTACGAATATTTTTCGAACGGTAAAACATTTTTTTTTGTAACATATAACAATAATAATACTCATAATATTACCATTATCATTGTTATTATTATGATTATCATTATTATTATCATTGTCATCATTATTATCCTTATCATCGTTATTATTAGTATTTTTATTATTATTCTGTATGAAATGCTTTTCGCACGTCGAACTCATAATACTCACTTAAAAACCCATCAATTTCCGCGACAGCCCGGAAATATTTTTGGAACTGTAAAACATTTTTTTTTGTAACATATATCAATAATAATAATGATTATATAACCATTATCATTGTTATTATTATGATTATCATTATTATTCTCATTGTCATCATTATTATTAGCATTGTTATCACTATTATTATAATTATCATCGTTATTATTAGTATTTTTATTATTATTGTGTATAAAATGCTTTTCGCACGTCGAACTCATAATACTCACTTACAAACCCATCAATTTCCAGGACAGCCTGAAAATCTCGAGCCATCCATCGCCAGCGACAGTGCAGCGGTCGGACCGTCCGATCAACCAACCAACCGCCGCGCGCCGCATATTCACCGTCGTCGTTGAGCCTCGTCCTGAGCTCCCCGGCATGCATCGTCGTCGTCCCCCCCGCGCGGCTGTCGCCCGCGGCCCGAGAGACAAATGGCGTCGATAAATAGCCGCGCACCCTGTATGCAAATAACGCGGCACGCGGGATGAATGAAGCGCGTGACCCTATACCTCGGTCCGCGCAGGTAGTACACAAGGCGGGGAATCCCCCGACGCGAGAATATCCGGACTGCAAATCAGGAGCGCGGAAAGCCCATCGGGCTGATGGGCTCTCCCCGCGACGTACGAATGGATGAGAGAACGATACAGTGGAGGGAAACTCACCTCAGTCATCATCACAGTCCGCAGTCGATTGCCTCGTTCTCTCCGTTTGCCTATTATTTCCCCCTCCCCTTCATTCCTCTTCGTTGCGGCGCTCATACAAAGTATAAACCTGTCGAGTCCCGCGCGACTCGGTCGGTAATGCAGAGACTCGCGACGGCGGCCATTGAAAACAAACAGAAATCCGCAATTCCGTATCCAACTGCAGCAGCAACAGCAGCAGCAACGTTCTTCTTGGTCCTTTCTTCGCGCCACGAGGCAACATTCACCGTCGCGCTGCAGTGAATGCGTCGCTGAATCGTCGGTCGTCGCAATTCCGACGCCGAACAATCGTCTGCGCGCGTCCTCTGTTTCCTCGTAATCGGTGGACGAGACGCAGTCTCGTCTCCCTCGTGCGAATGCCGAGCACTCGGCGCTACTGTTGTATCCTCTCCTCTCTCTACTCTTCCTCTTGTAGCTCTCCTCGTGGGCCGCGCATCCTCTGGAAAATCCGTCCCGCGCTCGTTGGCGCGTCCTCCTCGCGAAAGACAGACAAAAGAGAACCGTGCGCCGGTCGTGCGGAACGACCGGAACGAGAACGTTGCTGCTGCTGCAGCTGCAACTGCAGCTGCAGCAGCAGATTCCGGGACATTCGCCTCGCGCGCGGCGTCGCCGAGAGGCCAATTTGCCTCTCGGCTCCTTCCGCAACGGTTGCCGATAACCGCGAGGAGAAAAATGGAGGGAAAACCGGCGACGAGTGTCTTTTGTCCTCTGCGATGTTCGCGATTATTTGCAGGGGGAAGCGTAAATGACCTCGGCGTTGACGCGAAATCGTCTCGCGGGGAGTAAATGATAACCCAAATGGGCAATTTTGAGGTTAGGATTATTGAAATATATGATTCTAACCTCAAAGCTGTGATGTTTAAAAGCTCTACTGCCACTCGACGTCGCATTTGCTGAGATGGATGCGATTGCGATGTGGAGGAGGAAAACGAAGGATTTTCCTGAGCCCTTCGAGTGACCTTCGAGTGGCTCAGGGAAAATGGAGGGGAGGGGTAGGAAACGGAGCCGACGCTCGAAAATCTGCGCGTATGAAGGGATCAGAGGCAAATCGCGTCCTCGAGATTTGCGCTAATTCCACTCGTTATATATTTTCCCACTAGATGGGCCAATCCGAGGGTCCCGGGAATTTTCCCGGATGTACAGGAATTTTCTCGGGGATTTTCGTGTAGATACCTATCTTCGCGGTCAAATCTTCCGAGCGGAGAGTTTCGCGGCTCTCGCGAGGCTCTTAGCTTGGCGAAGCTGCAATTTCGTTCCTGAAAATCGAATTTTTGGCTATTTTATTAATAATCCCAGTACACTAATAAAATACGACTGAATAAAATACGAAACTCATTGTGAGGCGGAAAATTACTCTCATTACCCAAAATCTCTCGATCTCAGCGACCTAAATGAAATTTCGTCGTGCTCGTATTTTTTCATCCGCTCGTTTTTATCTGAATTTCATTTACCCGCGCTAAATATAGTGGCGCGAGGTTGCATGATCGAAATGAAAAGTCGTAAAATGCTTCGGCGAGCGATCGCGCGAGCTTCCGACGACGACGACAACGGAGGGGAAATATATAAATGCATCGCCTCAAGGTTCGGACAAAACCGCGACGAGGGAGCTGCACACTCTGCGCGCTGCTCTGCTTCTCTCCTCCCTTTCCCCTCCCAGACAAGCTCGTCGGTGCCTGAAGACATCAACGAGTATCCAAGTGCCTCAGCAGGAAGCTTTCTGCTACCCCCCACCCCCGCAGTCCGGACCTCGGCTGAGATAATTAACCACCCCTGCCGTCGTCGGAGCGCGAAGCTGCACCGAGTATTCGAGACCGAGCCAATTAATGCAGTACCCACCGACGTTGCAGCTGCGGAGCCACAAGCAGCAGCGCCAGCAGCGCAGCATCGGTGTACTAACTTTACGGCTTGACGAGAAGTTTTCTGCGATAATGAAATTGCACGCAGTCTGCGGACAACCGAAGGAACGGCTGCGAATACCTGAATTATATATCACCGCATACCGTTGTGTTATTCATTTCCGGGGAAGAATGTTCCTCTCCATTATAGCGGATACGATTCCGTATTTATTAATCATAAAGACGACAAAAAAGCGCACATAATTTTTTTATTTGAAGAATAATTTTAGTTTGAATATTATATATATTTGTATTTATTATTCCAGTACACAGCTTCTTAAGCCTTCTGCACAACCCAACCATTTTCTTATAGTAACTTTCACTATTCCATCACAATCCGTTATTCTAATATCACATCACATCTAATCTTCGACGCTTTGGTTACTCGTCTTAAACATACAACCTGCTCATTCATCCGCCAGGTTTGAATATTATATTTATTCCGTGTATTTATATTTTACAAATCGAGGAGTCTGAAATATGTTTTTTATTCAACTTGTCGATAATATGACACAAAATAGAAATAACAGTAATAATGACGTTGAACGATAATAAATGTTCATAAATATCAAGTTTAATTCGTCAGAATTTGCAATTCGGACGAAACAAAATAGCTTTTTGGCTGGGAAACATTCGCGCATGTGTTTTCGCTGAAATATCGAATTTCCCGTGGAAAATGTTGAAGGACGTTTAATTGAAGACAAAAAAAATCCGAAACGCCCGAGTTTCACGGTACAACGAAATTTTCGGCCTCATCCGAGCGCGCGGACAAAGCACACGAGTTATAACGAACGTGGACGCGCGAGCCCCATTGTAGTGTACGCTGTCTCCGTCTCTCGCGGTTCTGGCGCAACGGGCGACGCGCTATACTGTATTTACCGTACGGGACACGCAGAATTTCGAATAAATGAGGGAATTAACCGGGCAATTACACGGTACGGCTGTCACGGGCACCGCGCGTTAATGAAATTTTGTGCAGATTTCGCTTCGCGGGCTTACAAATTCGCCCCCCCCCCCCCCCCACCCCCGTCGTATCGGGGGGCAGTATATTTCGCGTTATAGATATCGCTGCGGAACGACCGCGCGCGGCCAGTGAGGCTGATCACGCCGAAAACTGATAAATTTCGGCGACAATTTAAAAGCTCATTGGAATATGTCGTGGTGGGGAGGGGAGGTGATTCGAGGTGACGCGATTTCACGATTATTACCCACGCTCGTCCCTCATCGGTCAGGGCGACAAAAAATGCTCCAGATTGATTGAAAATCCGCTTTATGAAGCTTTAAAGTGGAAAAATATTATGTTTTAATTATTTACAACTATAAACAATGTATAATTTTCGCATAAATAGCCTCATTGGTCCATTCGAGCCGAGGAACGAGGAGAAACTGACATTGTGCGCGGTGGACGCTCCGTCTGAGCGGCGCGCCAATCAGGAGCGCCGCGCGGCTCACAGGTCCCACCGGCGCGCCAATCACAGCCAAACCCTTCGTCGCTGCGGCGCCTGAGCTAAACGTCGCGTGCTACAAACGATTATTTACAATGAAAATATCGACCGAAGTAATATGTATGAGATCGATCCATAAAAAGGCACGGAAAATGCTCAAAGACTGCATTACGGGCAGCCTAATAGTGTTAATAGTACCAGCAGCAGTGGCAGGCATAGTCTTCGTCGCGGTGTGACTGGTAGGCGGACCCGTTTGGTGCCAGCCCCGATGCTCCGCTGCTCCTCGGTGGGCTATAACACAATTACCTTAATTGGCCGATGCTTACATTAGTTTAAGTGGAAGTCTGGCGAGCCTTCCGACACGCACACACACACACACTGCGTCGGTATCTGCGCGGCGAGGACGAGAGGACCTCGGCGAATGGTGTACGGCGCGAATAGACGAGAAAGGAAGAGCCCATGGAGCGAGTGTCTAGAATCTGGCGCGCCCAGATTCGAGCGTGACAGAGAGAAAGAGAGACAGAGGGAGAGAGAGCGAGAAGTCAAGTTTCATTTCAAAGTTTAGTGCTCTCCTCCTTCCCCGTCGTCCCCTCGGGCCTTATTCCGTATGGAAACTACCGGTGCGCGAAAGGGTGCAATTCCCGCGCCGTACACGAGAGCAGCCACGACTACGACGACGACGACGTCGACGACGACTACTTACGACGGCGACGTCAAACGCGTCGTGCCTTGAGTGCCTCCTTTGCCGCTCGGGCTATACATTATGTATAATACAATTTATACCGCTATAACCGCACCGGTACTGTCTGAGCATTGTATTCGCACTTTATTACGGCATCGAGCTGTCGTGTTTTGGCACTGATTTCCGACTTCGCGCCCTCCTTAGTTACTCCTCCACTGTCTTTGTCTCGCTCTCTGCGCTTCGCCGCCGAGATCCTCGCGAATACAAAGAAGACGTCAGCTATGGTTGACGGCTGTGTTGGTTCCCCCTCCTCGACCCCTCAATCGCTGCTCTGGCTTCCATTGTCACTAATCCCACGTGAACGACACTTAGGCCTCTTTTCGCGGTTGAATTGCAAATAAAAAATGTGTGATACTCTCAGGTCGTACTTTTTGTCCCCGAAAAAAAGACCTTGAACCTTTTTTAATCGACTGACGAAAATATAAAAATGAAAAATACCGACTTTCGGTCGTTCGATCCGAAACGACGATATTACGACGTCCGCGATGTGAACTCGAAAAAAAAAATCTAAAATTCGTATCGACCGTCCAAAGCGTCGAGAGGTCGTTTTTTTTTTTTGCGTCGTGGGCTATCGGCCACCGGTTTCGTCCGCGCGTAAGCATCGCCGTTGCCGCTGCTGTCGCGCAGAGGGCAGCCGTGTCGGTGGTTTTCGCCCGTAAACATAAACCGATGAAAAACGACCCATAAAACTCGGCGAGGTTGCACGTCATTCCCATACAGCGGAAGCCACTGGGACGTCCTCTCGCTCTCTCTCTCTCCTCCGACTCTTCGTTATGACACTCGTTCGCGAGCCAAGCGCCAAGCGCTGCAAAAGCCCTTTCCACGTGTTTTTTTTTGTGCTCTCCCTCATTACGGAAAATGGGCAGAATGGCTGCGCCGAAAGTTCGTGAACGAGGCTCAACATCGTCGCGAATTTCGAGCGCAAAACGCTGGGAAATTATCGTAGTCGATTTTTTTAAGCTTTTTAAGCTTTCTTTTTTGAGTTGATGGAAAATGAATAGTGAAGCTGCAGCTGTAGGACTGAAATAACCCAGCGACACAGTTAGAAGCGTGTTTAAATAGGTTATGTAATTCCGGTGCATGGAAATAACAGAGAGGCGATCGAACTGATAACGACGGAAGGTCAAACAGTGAGGACAGCCCAAAACTATTGGGTGGTCGTTGGTCTATTATTGTTTTATCGAATTTAACGTGCAGCAGGAACACGAAAGTGATTCGAGGTTTCGAGCCAGCGGCGGTTGGCAGCACGTTCGCCTGTTTGACGATCGAGCTGAGCTCGTTGCACGAGCCAAGGGAGGGAAAGGGGTGGGGGGCATCGGCGGACATAGCGAGAGCCCAGGCCTCCGGGTTGGTAATTACCAGACCGCCGCGTAATTGCATCTCGTCACCTGCGCCCAACTTCGTCGGGTGCGCGATCGAAATTCAATCATAGATATTGCCGGACATTCCTCGTCATCGTCGGCAGTGAGCGAAATTTCCACGAGGTGGCGCTCCGGGCAATGGAAGTCGGAGAGAAAAAAGTATTTATAGAAAAGTTTTGAAAAAAAAAAAAGAAATTTGTCGTTTTGCTTGTCAGAAATCGTAGATCTGGCCGCCGGGCCGAAAACCGCCCAAATCGGGGTCACGAAATTTATTTTTTCAAAATATCGACTTTTAACCTATACCATCGTTCTCAAGTCGCATATTCTACCCCTGAAAACACTGGTTACAACCCTTTTTTAGTTGATTTTGAAAAAAAATTTTTTTGGCCGAACAGTTTGTCAGAAATCATAGATCTGGCCGCCGGGCCGAAAACCGTCCCAAATCGGGGTCACGAAATTTATTTTTTCAAAATATCGACTTTTAACCTATACCATCGTTCTCAAGTCGCATATTCTACCCCTGAAAACACTGGTTACAACCCTTTTTTAGTTGATTTTGAAAAAAAATTTTTTTGGCCGAACAGTTTGTCAGAAATCATAGATCTGGCCGCCGGGCCGAAAACCGCCCAAATCGGGGTCACGAAATTTATTTTTTCAAAATATCGACTTTTAACCTATACTATCGTTCTCAAGTCGCATATTCTACCCCTGAAAACACTGGTTACAACCCTTTTTTAGTTGACTAAAAAAATACGATATTTGAGAGATCTGTCAAAGTTATCAAGAACAAATGAACCTGGACTCGGTCTGAGTCCCAGCCAATCACAGCTCAAACAGTTTCCTAACAATGCTTTCCGTTACTCATGAACTTTTTAAAAGAGTGATTAAACATTCACAAAAAATTTCCAAAAAAAAAAAAAAAAATCATGGATAAAAGAAAAAAATCGAGATACCGGCCTCCAAAATTTTGGACCATTCTGAGTGTCCAGACGTGAAAATCTGGAAAAAAATGTTTTTTTCATGAAAACAAAGCTTCCTCTATGAGGCATCAAAAAGGAGATAAAGTGGGAGACAGACAGAGAGAAAGAGATAAAGACAGAGACGGAGAGATAACAAAGAAAGAAGGGAAATGAAGGAGAGCGCGAGAACACGGACGACACCGAGAAGGAGGACGGCGACCGTGCAGTTCGTGCGGGACGAGAGCGCAGTGCAGCGCAGAAGGTGGAGAAAAAGCAGCGAGGCGAGCGAGACTTCCGCGACCGGAAAACCCCGACGGAGAGTCTCCCGCGAGAAACGAGGAACGGGAGCTGCGCCGGGCAGAAGCAGAAGTCTCCATTCAAGCCGCCTCCGTCACCCCCGGCGGCCACGGCCAAAGCTCTCGCATTATTTCCACATTGTGCGAATCTCCCCCACCCCCTCCTTCTTCCTCGTTTCCCCCTCCCCTCCCTTCTTCGTCACCGCCGCCCGAGAACGGACAGAGCCGTTGGAATTTTAACGAGTTTCGCGCAACTCGATATAGCCGAGAGACGGGAGAGACAGAGGCAACAAAAGAAAACGCGGCTCGTAACTTTAATCGCGCTAAAGGGACGCGCACTACTCTTATCCACTTTATTATACAGCCATCTCCCCCCTCCCCTCCCCCCTCTGCCCTCAAGACAGAGTTTCTTCGGGACACTCTCGGGAATCGAGATTCGTCGATGACAAAAATTTGACCCGTTTTTGGGTTTTTTTTTTGCACGACGAAAATCGTCTTCCTATTGTTATGATTATTACTACTATGATATTATTACTACTAAGCTATTATATTATTGCTACTATGTTATTATTATGATTATTGCAACTGTTATTGTTATTATTACCATAGACGAACGAGACGAAGACGTGTTTCGCACTGATTTCCTGACTGGAATATCGCTGAGGTATATTAAATCGCAAAATAAAAAGAGAAAAAGTCGGAGAAAAGTGATGTATCGACATCGGAAGGCTGAAGAGACGACGTCCCGACTGAAGGAGCGGAGGGAGAGGGAAGCAGCCGACCCGGATCCTCGTAAATTTCTTCCAATCACCGACAAATGTTGCCACGCGCCCGACGCTCGCGGGGAACGGACGAATCACCGGATTGGCGGGAAGATACAGCAGCGAGGCTGTGATTGAAAATCAGATCTTGCGCACGAGTTGCCTGAGCCTCGGATTCTCGGTGCTATAGGTATTGAAATTATTACGCGTGCAGATCGTATTTACAGAAAGGGAGACAGGCGACTTATTTGAATAATTCGAAATCACGGAAGCCGGATGCTTCGTAATTCGATCGTACCGCCGATTCCCAGCAATCGCGGGAATGTTGCGAAGTCGAAGTTCGAGCTTCCGCCGCGGGTGGCGCTTTGGGAGCTCGAACGTCCCAAGGGACACGGCGATAGTCCAGCGCTGCTCTGGTCAGCAGTCGAAACGTAAGCGACCGATAGAGACTCCCACGGATCGCTCGCGGGTCGAAAACGCGAGTGTTCGATGCAGGAATGAGTCCCTCGAGGGAGAAGCCGATAGGTCGAGGGATTAGTCAGCGGCGGTGGTCAATTGTCGATCGTCAAGCTCAGCGCGAATGGTCGCTGAGGGAGATCGTCGCGTGTGGCTGTGCGTGCGGGGATTCCTGGAACGAAAGGTCCAATCCGGACACAAGAAAAAGACACAGTTGAATCGAAGAAAATATTTTCGTTGCGATTTTTGTATCGATGAGATTTACCTTAGAATAAAATACGGCAGCAAAAAGAAATAAAGAGGTGAAAATAAAATTCTTAATTTTTTTTATTAAAAATTGCAATTATTTTTTTTAAACAGTATCGGTGGAAAGATAACAGTTCGAAGCCCTCGCGGCGTCTCCGCGAAGTATCGACCGCGGCCTGCCTCGCGGTATGCAAAATAAATTCCGCTCTTTGTACACGAGGCGGACCCTCGGCTCGTCGAATCCGTGGTGGGAAATTCGTGTAAATTTATTCGCAGGGCGCCTGCGGGTACAACGAACGGCGATCGGTGTATCTGCTCGGCCCAGAATCGCGTGCGGTCGACTTCCGCGCGCTTGCACCGAAGTTCCCACTCGGTCGGACACGATATACAATATTGTAACGTGGATCTCAATATTCGTTACAATATATATATCATACCTACAGCTGTATATAATATTGTAACGGATTTAGCTGACTATTACATAGACACAGGATATGACAATAGACAAACGAATAGATGATCGACTTCACATCACGAGTGGCAGTCGACAGTCTTGGCTAGAGATTGACAGCGCGCTGACATGTCAAAGATCGTGATCGAGATTAATAGAAAACATTTGTAATAATATCCGCCCCAACAAATATTCCGTGTAATCATTTCGGCCATCCGTAACAATATATACCTCTTCTTATCGAAACAAACAAAAATAAAATTCCGCTCCTTCCTCATAAAATAAAAAATAAAGACATAGAAAATAAATGTACAAAAAATAAGGAAAATAATTCAGTCGCTCTCGCGTCGAGTATCGCTCCTCCGGCGTCTCGTCGCGCAACCGTCTCACGTCTCGAGCTGCGTGCAATACGCTTCTTCTTCGACAGCGACACCCGTGACGCGATACGCCTCCCCTGCGTAGCTTCGCAAATTCGTCCCGCGCTCGCGGGACGTCGCGAGATTGCAAATTCTCGCGACGTTCCACTGCGTATCCCATATTTTTCGCTGCACGTACGACGCGACGAGCGCTGCGCCCTCGCATTCTGTAACACGCACAACGACTCGTTTAGTCTCTGCAAAAAAAAAAAAAAAAAAAAAAAAAAAAAAAAAAAAAAAAAAACGTACTGCGAAATTTTATTAGGGATTAAATTTTTTTTTATAGCGAGCTAACGTTTTGATTGATTTTTCGTCACAATGCGACTATCAAGGCGCTTACGATCTCTCGGCTATATATCTATACATTTATATATAGAGTGAGGGGAGGGGGAGAGCGTTGTATGGCGAAATGAATCTGAATGTGAATGAGATATCGACGTCGGGATATGCGGAGGCCACCGAAGTAGCGGCTGAAGCATTCAGGAATATAACGTTAGTTCTATCTGACGTTTCGCCTGCCTCCCCCCCTCTCCCCTCTCCCCGCCCGACGTCCCCCGAAGATATAGAAAGCGATATTTCACTTTTATATTATCCGCTCTCCGCGCGCCTCGCGAGAGCCGTCTCTCCTTCTCCTCGTCCTCCTCGTCCTCCCCTCCCTCGAATCCCTTTCGCAGCGTCCGCTTAGTCGGATCAATTCCAGATATCTCGGCCTCGGCTCGGCTTCGATGCAATATGCCGCCCTAACTGCGCTAAAAACGCGCGCGTATCGGTCGAAAAAAGCATTTTCCAATGCCAAACCATATTTCACCCTCGTTGGACGGAAATCCCTGAAAAAAAAAGAGTCTGCGAGCGAAAGAACCCACGAACTGCCAATTTTCGCACCTCGTCTCCGCCCACAGCGAAACCTACACCGATAAAAAGTAAACCGATCGGTATCGTCGATTTTCAACGCCGGGTGTCGATCCTAAAAGTGCAGCAGCCGATAGACTAGGCAATGAATGTAACTGCCACTTGCGATAAAAAAAAAACCATCAAAAACTTCTCCCAGTTGCCAAGGCTGAGGTAAACAACGATAGGAAAAAAGAGAAAAAAAAAATAGGCGAGCACGTTCAGGATTCTACGAATTGCGTTCGGAGCCTGAGTTACCATTCGAGTCGCGCGCGGTGCTTGCGAGATCCGTCGGTAGGAGCGTGCGGAAGCGGCGATAAATAAACAACGGTGGGTCGGTGGGTGAAAACGGTGCCTGCTGCGCATGCGCACCGAATGCTGGAACCGAACCGAGCGTTCTTTACGGACTTTGCGAGCATTTCGAAGGAGTGGGGGGGATCCTTTTTATTTCGCGAGGAAAACTTCGGTGCGAAGAGATTCGCGAGCGCCGTGCCCGGAAAGATAAACCGCGCGCGGTGGTCGCGCGTTTCGCGACTAGAAGAAGCGGAGAAACAGAAAGAGAGAGAAGTTCCTGCTTTATTTTTCAGCGGGAGAGACGAAGACGGGAAATATTCGCGACGAGAGTCGCGTGGCGCTCTGCCAGCGCCGGGAATTCGATTACAAAGACAAGACTCGTCGATGCTCGGCCGGCAGCGTCGCTTCTGCTGCTGCGATTCGCATTTTTCTTTCCACCTCTTCGACTAGCGGTTATCTCGCAGCGTCTCTATTCGTCAGAGCGGAAAGAGACTCCTTATCGCGCGGGAGCTCGAAAGGGAAAACGTCACGAGGAAAGAGAGAATGAAAAAAAAAAAAAAAAAAAAAAATAGAGGAAGAGGAGCTGAAGAATGAGGGAACACCTGCTCGGTACATAGAAGCTGTGCACGTGACATGTATATAGCTGAGGCTGATGTGAGGTACACAAACGATGAATAGGGGCAACGCACCGAGAAACACGTGACTCGCTTCTGTTGCTATTGCTGCTGCTGCCTATCGGATTTTTTTATCCGATATGAATGTGTAATTTACTTCGAGGATCGAGTTTTGTTGGATTGTCGCAGGAAGAGAGAAGGGAGAGGGGGGGGGGGGGCGTCTCGATTTATAGTCGAGTGGTCCAACTTATTGCGAGTCTTGAGGCTTTTTATATTTTCTATTTTAAAGTAAAGCAAATTACTTTAAAATATTATTTTTTTTCTATTAGTAAAGTAAAGCAAAATAAAAATATAAAAAAAATGAATAGTAAGATACTTTGTAGTCAATAGTAAAATAGTATTTTTTTTTAAGTAGGAGGGAGAGGGGGGGGGGGGGGTGTCTCGATCCATAGTCGAGTGGTCCAACTTATTGCGAATCTTGAGGCTTTTTTTATTTTCTATTTTAAAGTAAAGCAAATTACTTTAAAATATTTATTTTTTTCTATTAGTAAAGTAAAGCGAAATAGTAATATTAAAAAATGAATAGTAAGATACTTTGTAGTCAACAGTAAAATAGTATATTTTTTATTCCACATTTCATTCGACACCAAGAGTCAAGAAGACGCGACGCAATCTAATCCCGTTTCCCTTTGACGGAATTTTCCGACTGTGCGAAAGGGTCGATAAACAGCGTAAAACTTCGTCTCCGGATCCACGAACGCGTTTCTGTTGCATGCAAATGCCGGACGCTGGGTTATTCGGCTTCCCGGGCGATTCCCGGCCCTTGGATCTCCGTCCCACGCCAACGCCGTCGGTTGTTAGTTTAGATGGCTTTAATTTAGTTTACTTCGGTCAATAGTTTAGACGTTATTGTATTTCGCAGCATCGAGTGGGGGGAGGGGAGGAAGTATCCGCGGGTGCAGAGCGCCGCTGCTTTGCCGAGAGCCACCGTCGATTCCCCTCGAAGCATTTGCATACCGAGCTTCTATCCTGATCCCCTTCCCCCGTACACAGTCGCGCGGCACGTAAATACGATTCCGAAAGTCCGTTTCACTCGGGACATCAAAGGGAAAAGCTCCTGCTGCCTCCGTCCCCTCTCCCCTTGCGCCCCCGACGCGAATTAGCCGGCAAAACCTTGCGCCTCGGGTAAACACGCGAGCGGCGCTCGCAAACTGCGAATCGAATTCGTCCATCGACGGTCATATCGCGGCCCGAGTCTCTCGTAAAGCGGCTAATTAAAACTCTTTGTCCGACCGGCGAACGTCGACTGCGAAATAGACCGGCTCGGATTTTCTTTTTCTTTCGGTAAACTATCAGTAACGTTTTTATTAAACTAATGTACAAGTCGAGTCGGCTCTCTGTGCGAACGGAGGGAGGAAAAAAAAATCGTTCGTGCGCGGCTTACACAGTCGAGTATTGCGTTTAAAAGAGATAAATCGAACGCGCGATTTTAAAGAATTCGATTTCTTTTCCGGCGTTTTTTTTTTAGAGTTTTAATCGGCAGCTTAGGAGTTGTGGAGAACTTTGTTGAATTCGTTGTACGACGACTCGAGCTCGAAGAGCAACTGTCGTACTTGAGCCTCGGAAAGCTCGTCGGAGGCGGACATGCTGTTTAGGGTTTCGAGCCACGCGGCGACTTGGCGTCTGCCCTCGAAATCGCTTGGTAGGATGCTCAGGCGATTCATCGTGTCGACGAGATCGCGGAGGTCAGGGTGGAGCTCGTCCATGGCCTTGATGTTGAGGCGCAGCTTGTCCATCAGGGTGATGAAGAGGGAGACTATGTCGGCTATGCACTTCGAGGTGTTGCCCTTGTCGTCCTTAATCGTTATTGGACGGTCCTCCTTGATTCGCTCCAAGGCTGCGGGACAATCCAGTCTGAACGCTCGGGCGAAGGCATCGATTGTTGGAAATTGGTCGCTCTGGACCTGAAAAAATTGTAATTGTAATTGTAATTTATTTAACGGATTGCTCCTTTACATGTTACAATTTCAATTTGTAAAGTCTATCGATAACACAGGTATTGCTAATATAGTTTACCAAAAATATAATTATGTATATTTTTTTTAGTGCACTACAAAAGACGTCAAAGATATTTTTATCAGGAATGAAGTTGTGATTGTTCCGTTAGTCTTTAATATAGTGTAATGAGTAAAATAAAATGTATTATCTATGGTAATGATATGAAAAAGTCTTTTTAAACCTACCTGCTTGAACGCAGCTCTGTACTGAACCAGCAATTTGCTGCAAGCCGCTGTATACTCCTTTGGCGTGACGCAGTCCCTAATGTACGCCTTCTCCAAATGCTGCAGCGTATTGACAACTGCGTAAAGGTCTGCCTGATTGTCGTGCTTCTCTCGCTCACGAGCATTCTTGTAGAGCTTCACCTCCTCATAGAGCTCGGGACGGTCCTGGGCGACAGACATGACTGCCTGAAAATTTTACAAAACGTAGAGCTAAAATTCTAACAAATGCGAAATCAAAAATCTGCGTCGGCATTCATTTTCCGAGCAGTTTACCGAATGACTCATCCTCTGTGGAGGCGAAAAAAAAAACAGCGTAGACAAATAGGTTATGTTCGATCTTCGCAGGTTCCAAAATATTCAATATCGCGCGATCGCCATTGGCAAAGTATCAAGATACAGACGAAAATTCGTCGAAAAGTGCGCAAACTTGACGTGTCGTTGATTTGGCTTCGGCGAAATCAACGTCGCGTCAAGTGTCAAAGTTGATTGTTCGATTGTGCGATTTCGTTGTCGCGAATCGATGGAACGAAGACAGCAGTTACTCACCAGTTGCTTTTGTGGCTGAGGTAGGCGTCGAGTGTTGTGACAAACAAATGTCTAATCCTGCGACTAATTGTTATTGTCGAGTGGTTTTATCACGACGGAAACTTGTCACGATCAGATATCAGCTGACGCTCCGCGACGGAAGCGCAGCGCAGAACTACTGAAAGCGCTCGGTCGGTACGACAGGAATCGCGCTTACCGACGGAGGAACCTAAGAAGAACGCACTCTGCGCGACAGGAAATTAATTGTCGTTGTTGACATTGGAAAAATAATTTATTGAGTATAAAGACAATAAAGAAACGATTTCTTATCACTAGCTCAACAATATTTTTCAACGAGATATATCACAATACCTTAAAACTCGATGTATCACAAGTACAAAAAAATCTGATAATTGCTAAAAAGATATAAGTCAAAATGATTCATTAACAATAATCATTTTGTCGTGAGAATAACAATTTCAGTTTGTGATGAGTGAATCTCAGTCCGGCCGATCTCAGTTCTCTCTTAACGCCCTTAATCAATAATTACAAACTTGACAAAAATACATTTTTTTTTTCTGGTAACTGTTTCCGCAATCACGCGGTCTTTACGTAACATCGCAGCCAGTGTTCCGGAAGTCGATGAAGAACAAAGATTTCCGCGGACGCGGCGCAAAGTTTCTCCCTTCCAACCGCTACGACCCCTGATCTATAAAAATATCGCTTTTCCGGTCGATGACGCGTCTCATTAATTGCGCTATCGATGATCCGATAACCCTTCTCGCATTTGCGGATCGCGCGTAACGTTAACATTCCTCGATCGAACGTTGAACGCTCGCGTGTGCGCAATTAAAAAAAAACTAAGAAAAAATCGAGAATAGGTTTCAACCGGATTTCTCACAGCCTCGATTAAAAACTCGATCTCACGAGCCGAAAATGGCCTGCATTACGCTCGGTTTCGCATCAGTAAATTTTACAGGACACGGGTCAACGAGTTTTCCTGCCCTGAGACACGGACAGTCGAAATCCTCAACGATTCTCGTTTCCTCGCGAATCGTTGCGACTGTCCTCGTCGCATTGGCTTCGTCCGCCCCGACGACGTTGAAAAACGTGACGTTGAGTATTTTCTTTGCCGTATCCATGATTTCCCACGGAGGATATATCTTTAGAGCGCTGTTGGCCGGTATCTTCACGACACCGATTATTTCCGGTATCAGCACGAGCGTGAGAATTTTTATTCCCGCCGAATTATTGCGTCTCGACGAGTCGAAGAGACTCTTCAGCAAATCGTAAGAATCCTCGATTACCGATGCCAGTAGATAGTGTCTACCGTATCGCGTCTCGCGCTCTCGAATCCTCAGCGTGACGCACTGAGCGTTCGAGTTCTTGAAGTCCGGTCGAGACATCTGATATCGCCAGATGCGCAGATTCGAGACTTGCGAGCTGACCATCGTCTGCAATCTCGCCACTAAGCTGCCCCTGAAAAAAATAAAATAAAATTAGGTAACGAATTCGTTAATATTCCTGGCGAAGCTGCGCCTGAGATAAAATAAAATAAATTTAGGAAACGAATTCGTTGATATTCCTGGCGAAGATTCTTACTTTTTCGCTTTCTTCTTCTTCTTATTATTGCTCGTCGCATTCACCGTCGTCGCATTGGCCGGACGGTCAGGATTGTCCTTCGCCACCGGAGACGCCGCCTGGCTGATTCTATTCTCGCTTCTGTTCGCCGATGCCGAAGTCGTTTGCGAGATCTGCTGGGAATTTTTAGGTACCAAGACTTCGCGGACTTGCGGCCGGGTTATCGAGTCTCCATCGGAGTAGTAAGTTTCGTCTGAGTCGCGAGATTCCTCGTCAATCTTCTGAAATCGTTCGTCGGTGTCTGCGAGTTTTGCAGCTCTCGACTCGTCTTTCGATGCGACAGGAGCGAAATTTTGTGTCGCGGGATTCTCGATAAAATCGCTGACCGTAGCAGCTTCGCTGTCGCTCTCGACCTCGATCTTGACCTCGTCTTCCTGGCTGTTGGAGTCAAAGTCTATGCGCTTCGACAAAGTTCTCGGCAACTCGACCGACTCGTGGGGAAAAATTTCTGGACTATTTTTCGTTTTTATCCCGCAGCTATATACCGATTTGACTGCCGCAGTCGCATTTATTGCTAAAGAAGACTGCAACGAAGGATTCGCTGAATTAGCAATGTCGGGGACAAGATCATCAACCAACGACGACGATACTGATAATGTGTCCGGTAACCGGTTAGAGTCGCGGCTTTTTCGCGATCCGCGGGAATTCAGCAAAATTCCCGCTGCCTCAGATTTTACGTAGCTGTTTGGGGTTCTCGGACTGAAGCAGAAAGGTCCACCACGAAGTCTCTCCGATTTCTCGATATCCGCATCAGCTCCGCAATAAATTCTGCCCCTCGGATTGATCGCCAATCCGTCGTAATCATCGATTATAGTGGACACCGACGGTGTCTCCGGTGTCTTAGAGGACAACAATATCGTCTCAACGTCGAGCGGCGAATCCTCCGCGAGAACATCGAAAAATCTGGGCGACTGTTTGATCAGGTTTTCGATACCTGATCTCGGTTCATCTGCGGCGCTGGTTTCGATCTTCCGGCGTTTGTTTCTCGCGCCGAGCGGCGATGATAACGATAACGCCTCAGGAACCTTTGGACCCTCGCGAACGAGACTTCGGCGATCGGCGCATTTCAGAGTCGAATCTGCGTCGAATTTTTCCAGAGTTACTGTATTATTCAGCCAAGTCTTTCTGCGCGATAATCGGCTCGCATCAAACGCCAAAGTATTCGTGATTCCATTTAATACAGGTGAACTCTCGACTTCGATCCGCTCCGGAGAAGCCGAGAAGATTAAAGTTTTGTCCGAGTCGTCGTTGAGAAAACCGCATTCTTGCGATTTTGAAAGCTGCGAATTTTCCTGCTCGATTTTGATTCTCTCCGTCAGCGGTGAGTCTGGTCTTGTCGGTTGGAATTTTTTGCTCAACGAGACTCTGCAGCTTTTCTCGTCGCTCGCCTCTCGTTTCACGCATTTCCATTGGTAACCGAGGATCGGCGATTGCGGCGAACGCGTCGTTGGAGAAATTCCCAATACTGGAGACCGGGGATACGACTTTTCCGGCGAATTTGTGCAATTTCCGTGAGCGATTAACCAATTCTGTACGAAATCCCTCTTCTCCAGCTGCGGCAATCCCGGAGCTCGTTCGGAAGGTAGGATGATCCTCAGATCCTGACTGCAAGCCTGACTTTCTTCGACTTTGAGGATTGCCTTTACGAAATGGCATTTCTTGGAGTTTCTGGTGGAATTCGACGAAGTGCTCGCCTCGATTTCCTGGGAGGCGCAGTCGCCTGTACCTGACATCGAAGGCGAGTCTTTTGCCGTCGGACCGAACGTGGCGGCTTAGCGACCATAACATTCTGCGCCTAGCGGCAATTCCTAAATTGCCTCTCTGGAATCCTACGGAAACAGCAAAATTTAATAAAAATAAATATAACGGATCGTAGAAGCCAATCATTCCTCATCTCGGCTCAACTCACCCAACTTATCCGCAGTGCAAAAAAATCATCCGTCATGAAAAAAATGTCACGCGAATGAATTAGTCACCGACCCGAGTGTCAGAATCTCGTCCATATGCTCGGAAGGTTATGAACAGCATCAACATTGTAACACATTGTAAGAAAAAAAAACAACAGCACCGCACACAACAATTATTAACGCCGCGCAGTAAACATCGTCAATTGATCGCAAACTCGCGGCACGAGCGTCGCCTCTATTTTTCCGCTAAACGACGAAGTTTCGTGTTACAGCTGCGCGGCGAGAATGGAAAAACACGACAGGCAACGGTCGACGCGTTTCGATCGTGACACCGATCGCCGCGTTATACAACGTTTCGCGTGTCCCGACAAATGGGTCAATCGAAAATTTAGCTCGCGAAACGCGATCAACGACGTGAGAATTTTTTCGCGCTCGGCACTTTACTCTATTTTCTACCGCAGTTGCGATCAGCGTGCGAGGCGTCGCCGCCATGTTGGATGTAACCATGACGACGAGGAGAGGCAGCGTCCGGCCAGGGGCGAAATGGTAATATTCCAAGGTTCCCGAGTGTTCGAATCTCAATCGATTGACGATCGGAAGTAATTGTCTCGCGAATTTATCAGCGGCAGCGTCGAGAATCGCGGGAAATGCGGTAGAAATGCATTGATAATAGGAGAAATCTGTTTTACCGACAGTTCGCGCGGCTGAAGGGGAGCCAAGGGCCCGGAGTGCCGTTGATACGTCCCTGACACGACTTCAAAACCGGGCGGCACGTCGACAAATCTCTCGTGTCGATTAAAGTCGATCGATCGTCCGGCTTCCGGGACATTTAGCGTGATCGTCGCGCTTCTAGCGGACGAATGGCTGATTTGAGCAAAAGCGTCGGATTCGGGAATCCTTCGCTGAGGAACAAAAGCATCTTCGTCGGGTCCGAGCTGCCGATTTTCTCGGCACCGCGGAAAGAACGACCGGAATAACGATTCGTGTTTTCTACCGATTCGCGCGCCACCTGAAAACACACAAAAACAATCTGCGCACTCGCCTACTGCGCATCACGGGGCGAAATCTTTGAAATCCGGTACTTGGACAATGGCATAAAACCGGATTAATCAAGACGAAAAGAAGAAGAAGAAGAAATCTTGGAAATGAAAAATTTCTGCTCCCTGGCGACTCAACTCTCGCAACTTGAGACTAGACCTTGCGACGTCAATTAAGCTAAATTGGTGCAACCCGATCCGCGCTTATCAAAAGCGGAGAAAAAAAACCGTATTTGCATCTGAGTCTAAAAAACAAAGAAAACCCAGGTTTCCTTTGTTAGACTCATATGTTTTGCATCCTTCACGAAATAACCTACATTGTCACTCTCATCATTCCATAAAGACCGAATCCTTAAAAATTCTCGCAAATCCCTGAGGCTCTGGCGGTCCGCTGATATTTTCGTGATTCCAGGCAGCACCGAAACGTCGAATGTGGCATGCGTGAAAATGAATCGGCAAAGGTTGAAGCGCGCACAATTACCGTGCAGAGTGTCGAGGAACCCCTTTTATATTAATAGTCGAGTGAGTGTGACGGTGATGAGAGCGGTTCGGTGGGGAGCGGGGCAGGGGCGGCGGGGAGAGGAGGGAGGGGGGGGGGGGCTCGAGGGGCCGGGGAGGAGGAAGAGGAGCGAAGCGGTAGGCGGCGGTGGAGGAGGAGGAATAGCGACACGGCGCGCGAGGGGGACCCCGGACCGGAGGGCCTCAAAATGATGGCATAGAAGAACGGGATAGAAGACCGCGCGGCCCCTTGCACGTTGTTTCAGTTTCAGTTCGCGATGGAGACTGCTCGCTCCGTCTAGAGTAATATAGTGTATTTCGATAAACATATACATACCATATATCCACATCTATACATCTATAGCATTCGCATCTCGTAGGCTGTAAAAATAAAAAAGTGATTACGCTAAAAAAATAATAAAAATAACGAGATTCAGATACATCTATATACCCACATTTGTATCTCGTAGGCTGTAAAAATAAAAAAGTGACTCTGCTAAAAAAAATAATAAAAATAACGAGATTCAGATACATCTATATACCAACATTTTTATCTCGTAATCTAAAAAAAAAAAAAGTTGTAAAAATAAAAAAGTGACTCTGTTAAAAAAAATAATAAAAAATAACGAGATTCAGAGACTGATTGTAATTAAAAAAATGGTTAAATAGAAATTGGGCAATTGGACAACGATAGAAAGTGTGAAAAAGGAAGAAAGGACAGAAAGGAAGGTCGGAAGACGAGGGAAACGGAAGCGAGAGCAGAGAGCAGCGACGGATGCAGGAAGACTCGCGGTGAAAGGGGACGTTGAGTGCTGGCTGCCGTGTTGCCGTTGCCGCCGCCGCCGTTGCCGTTGGTGGTGGTGAAGCTCTCGGTCGCTGCTGAGCCGGGCCGACAGGGATAGATAGACGACGCGAGAGACGAATCCTGCCGGACTTCATTTGTTACAATTGTCTCGATAATTCGAGAATTCGAGGACAAACGGTTGGGAAGTTGGGAAGTCGAGTGTTTGATGCGTTGAAGCAGTGGTTGGGTGGCTCTTTGTGCTCCGGGCTTCGAAGTGAGATTTTACTGTTTTACTTGATAGCCGGAAACAAGCGAATAAATATAGGCGCGGACTCGTGGGCCAAGTGAGTAAATAAACAGGGCGCGAGAATGTCGCGGCTCGTCGCGAAGGCCAAGTCGGGCCGGATGTCGGCCGGTGCAGCAGTGATACGATTGATTCGTTGAAGAGCGCTTCTCGTGTGGCTCTCGGGCGAACTTCCGAGTGCGTCGCGCGGAGGCTGAGCGTCCGAGCGATCGACGCTGGCTTCAGATCCGTCGCTCTCTCGCCGCCGGACGCGCGAGACTCACGGTTTATACCCTCGGTTTTTTTTCGCCGAGTCGGAGTGTCAGTGTGAAATAGAAAAAGAAATAGATGACTGGATTTTATTTATTTTTTTCTCATAAAACGTGGAGAGTGTCGATAGGCGTAATAAATAAAAAATAAATTAATAAATAGAAATAAACGAATAAAAAAATTAAAATAAATAAATAAATCAGAATTTAATCTGATCAATCAGAAGTGAATTTATTCTTATAAAACGTCGAGTGTCGATAGGCGTAATAAATAAAAGATGACTGGATTTTATTTATTTTTGTCTCATAAAACGTCGAGTGTCGATAGGCGTAATAAATAAATAAAAAAATAAATAAATAAATAAATAGAAATAAACGTATAAAAAAATTACATAAATTAATAAATCAGAATGTAATCTGATTAATCAGAAGTGAATTCCCAGTGTGTTTTTTTTTCGACACAATCTTCAGATTCACTTCGACCACCTGCGGAATCGTCTTTCGATCGGTGACAGAGGAAAGACTCTGTCGGAATCTTCGTTCGCCAAAGAAAAATCTGTCGTCTCGGTGAGACATTTGTTTCGTCGAAGGACGATCGCTACTCGCACTTTGCACGACAATCATGGAATCTACATCGTTGAAACCCGTTCGCACTCTTCAATTTTCATTAAAACGCGCGCGTCTCCGAAGCCATCGCGTGTCTCTGGTTATAATTCGCGCTCGCGCAGCGTACCCTCGACCTTCCCGCGTTTACCTCGCTGCGCTGCGGATTTGTAACGAGCTTAACAGATCGTTTACGAGAGGAGAGGAAAAAAAAAGAAGCGCGCGTGGAATAAAGTGCCGCGCGCGTCGAGAGCGAAGTAAACAGTGCGGACGATGTTCGGGCGAGTCGCGAGGCAACAAAAGGAGAGGGGGGAGGTGCGAGTGGCTGCATTGCAGTGGGTAGAGTGAGAGAGAAGATGCTGAATGTACGGAGTGAGAGAGGACAGAGACAGAATGAGAGAGAGAGAGAGGGCAATAAAGACAGAATGGAAGAAAGAGAGAGAGAACATTTTGCTGTTTGCGCAGAGAGAGGGAGAGAGAGAGAAAGACAAAATGTTGCGTGCACAGAGTGAGAGAGAAAATGCTGCATGCTTAGAGCGAGAGAGAGACAGAGATAGAATGAAAGAGAGAGAGGGAAGGAGAACGGTGCGTGCACGATGCGAGCCTAGCGCAAGCAGAGCGGGTGGCGGCGAGGTGAGCAGAAGCCGTGCGAAGCGGGATGACATTGTTTGCACTCTCCGTGACGTCACTCGTAATTGCAACCAACAATAAACCGAGCCAAACGCACGCGGCGAGCACGCACCGACGCTGCTCGATTCGTCTCTTCGCCGTTGGCCTTTTTTTTTTAAGGTTTTTCGTCACGCGGTAAAATTTTTACGCGACTAATATGCAAATCGGGAATGGTAAATCGAAGATAAAATATCGCGGCCATAAAACATTTGTAAAACATCCGAAATTGCCGGAAGGTCAGAAAAATTCGTGACCCGCGTTTGGCGTTTAATTGTCACCGGGAAAATTCTTTTAAAAAATTAGCAGCACAATCGAAGTCTTGGATAACATTCATATTGGATAATTTTCACGATGCGGATGCTAATCTTGTTGAATAAAAATACAGAAGTCAGTTTTTTGGTTGTGAAAGGTCAGGCATCGTGACACGTGCTCGAAATTATCACCGGGGAAAATCTTTAAAAAAAAAAGAGAAAAAATTGTTAGGGAGAACAATAGTCTGACGACCCGTAAAGAAACCCGATTTGCATGTCTCGCTCGTTTCATACAATTTGTGTCGTACGTGTCTCTCGTGCGCGGCGACGGTCCGAGTTTCGCACTCGGACTGCGCGCACGGAAAAACCGGCGCGAGGAGAAGAAGCGGGAGAAACGAGTTGAATTGCTGGGCTGCGCCGGCCCGGGTATGGTAACCCGGGTCACGCGTCGTCCTCCCGCGTCTTCGCGCTCGCCTCGTTTTCCTTCGCTTCGCGCGGCGCGTGCGCGAGTTTCGCGCCGCTTTTGCAACGTTTCTCACGCCGCGCACGCCGCTTTCGGCGCCTCGCGACCGAAATGGACGTAGCTTTTTTTTTATTAATTTTTTTTTAATGAAAAAAAATACATATAATTTGATTCTTGATCACGTAAATAAATTTTTCAATGCACGTTTATTCTCAAAAAAAAATCGCGCGGCCGAAATGCACGTAGCTTTTTTTTTAATTATTTTTTTTTTTAGTGAAGAAAAAAATAATAGAAATTAATTCTTGATCACGTAAATAAATGTTCCATTGCACGTTTATTGCGAAAAAAAATAATGTGGTTAAAAAAATATGACGAACGTGCATCGTAAAATTTATCAACGTGACCCAATGTGCAACGTTTGTGCGAAGGGATCAATCGAAACCTCTCATGGGTCTTTTTATTTATTTTTTTTTGTCTATGTTGTCGCGACACTAAAACAATCGCCTCGAGATTCCTATCTTCGCGATATATATTGCGGCGCTTCTATGTCTTCGATACAATTTTATATTTTTCAAGGCTCCTCAAGTGTATTATAACGACGATGCGCGTCTCCCATTGGTCGGCCGATAAATCGCGCCTATCGCGACGAGGGAAAAAATAATGAGGACTGTTCGCCGCCACGTGTCTGAATTATTATTCTTTTTTCTCTGTATCATGGAATTGTCGCGCGCTGCTCGCGACTCATTATCACCGCGATCCACACCGGCTAACGAGAGTTGCGACACTCGTCTCACATTTTCTCGCCTCTTTCTCGGTATTTGTCACGAGCGCCGATTATCAATTCGCGGTTGCGAATAATTTTATCGGCCGAACGAATCGAATCGATCTCACACCGAATGCAACTGCTACTAATCAACGTCCGATAAAATTCGACTTTATTTTTAAAACATTTTTTTTTCTGTCATCAATTCCAATTACGTCGAAAAATCAATCGTCTCGACTCTGATTGCGATTAATCAACGAGTAATAAAAATGGAGTGAAAAAAAATCGCAGCAATAAAACTTCCCCCATTCGCGTTATCACAGCTCCGTTAAGATAGCGAATTAAAAAAAAATCTTTTTTCCCCGAGCGAAATAATCTTCGGCGATGCGTTGACCCCAATTTCCAGCGTCGAGAAAATTCTCCCGGGCGGAAAAACACCGAGTAACAATAGTATATTATGCTACAAGGGAGGAAAGTGCATCTTTTCACCGAGTGTGAAGTTTGATGCCCGAGCGAAGCGAGGGCAGAAATTCACACGAGGTGAAAAGGTATGCACTTCCTCCCGAGTGGCATACGCTATTTTTTTCCCGACTATGCTAAAATGACCACATTTTTATGCCTGCAACGGTAGAACGGCACAATTCGCAGCGGGCAGAAAAGTAGCCGCAGCGGGCAGAAAAGTAGCCGCAGCGGGCAGAAAAGTAGCCGCAGCGGGCAGAAAAGTAGCCGCAGCGGGCAGAAAAGTAGCCGCAGCGGGCAGAAAAGTTGCGCAGCGGGCAGTAAAGTACTTTTCTGCCCGCTGCGCAACTTTTCTGCCCGCTGCGGCTACTTTTCTGCCCGCTGGTCAAGAATCGATCACTTTCCACCCGAGTTGCAGGCATGGAATGTGGTCTTTTTAGCGTAGTCGGGAAAAAAATTGTTTTCCGTCGCGCTATCGGCTCTGCGCATGCGCAGAATTTGCTGCGTCGAGCGACTCGCCACGTGCGTTGAGTCTCGCGAGTCTGCGCGACTCTCGTTCGCCCCCCCCCCCCCGTCCCTCCCCCCTCATCGTTAATCGCTTCGCGGGGAACAAATCATTTTATCCGGATAGGGAAAAGTCGAGACTTGCAAAACATTGTGAGAAAAATTGCAAGGGTTTATTTTTCTTCTGTTCACAGAATCGACGGAAAACGCGGCGCGTCACCGAAGTGACGTGAGTTGTAATCGCCGCGCGACGACGACGACGACGCGTCGAGAGCTGAGCGAGAGTCTCGTCTACCTACGTCGAGCGGGCGATCGAGCAGCCGACGCGACTGAGCAGAGTCACCCGGCGGTGTTCTCAGTGCGGATCGGTCGCTTCCGCGTTTCGGAAGCCGGCGACGATCGACGAAGGATCGACAAAAAATCGCCGAAAAATCGGTGACGACCGGCGCCTGGATTCTTCAACAGAAAGTCGCAATAAAAAATAATACAAATTTTTAAAAAATATAAAAATAAAAATGAAATATAAAATCGCGAGGGTGAATTTTGTTTGAATTTAAAAAAAATACTCGCAAGAGAGTACAATAGTGTTGATAAACATTTAAAAAATAAAAATAAAAGGATTGATAAAAATTGACACGAAGATGCTAGAGTCGAGCGTGAGAGAGGAAATCTTCGGTGGAAACGGCTGACGCGGCCCGTCGGCGGCGAATCGGCGAGAACATGTGATTGCGTGTCACACGGGTTCGCGCCGACCGACATTGAACTCCAGTTCGAGAGAAGAGACGAGACGAGGCGGAGAGGGGGGGCGAAAAAAAATAAAGTTCGCCCGATACTAGAAAACTAGTAAATCCGATATTGACGACAATAACGGACGGCTAATGATATTCGATGAACGTGTGCGAACTGCGATGTGAGCGAAAAATAAAAATAACGTCGAGGAGTCGATAACACGTGTAACGTTGTCTATTAGCGGATTCGTAGTACACAGCCGATATCGTCGTTATCAGACGCTGCGAAGTTATAGTAAATTCTGTAACGCGGTCTACTTTTCGCTCTTCGCAAATTTTGTGAGAGCCCAGGATTGGAATTGTGTCCAGAATTGTCACGTGGGTTGTGGAGAAAAATTTCGTCACGTGGTGCTCGAAAAATTCTGCTCGATCGAAAAATTCGTGATTCCTCGAGTGACGTTCGAGTCCGATTCAGATTACTGGAAATCTTGAAACGTGCTGCCCACGATTTTTCCAAAGGAGCGGAAAAAGTGGGGACCAACGATAAGAGCGTAGATCCTACGTAAAAAGCGTTCGAGAAATAATCAACCGGCGCGTGACTGACGCGCGAGTGTCCAGAGAAGTGACGTTCAAGTGACGAGGACAAAAAAATAATAATAATAAAAAATCACAGCCGAACAGATCAGCTGAGAAAAAAATAATAATAAAAAATCGCAGCTGAGCAGATCAGCTGTGAAAAAAATAATAATAAAAAATCGCAGCTAAACAGATCAGCAGAGAAAAAAAAATAATAAATAATCGCAGCTGAACAGATCAGCACAGAAAAAATAATAATAAAAAATCGCAGCTGAGCAGATCAGCTGAGAAAAAATAATAACAAAAATCGCAGCTAAACAGATCAGCTGAAAAAAAAATTATAATAAATAGCTATCAGCTGAGAAAAAAAATCGGAGCTGAGAGTTCGAAGATACGTAGGAGGAAATAAATCGAGTGATCCGCGCGGGGTGAGCGAGCTCGCGAAAATCCGACGCTTCGCAGTCTCGGCGACGCTGATATCGCGTCCGCGAGACGAGCGCCAGGCAGAGAGGGAGAGAGAGAGAGCGAGAGAGAGGGAAGAGAAAAAGAGCGAAAGAGACGGAGTCACAACGGGAGAAGAGAGAGAGACGGAGACTGCGCCTCGTTGACGGAAGAGCTCGAGTGTGCATTTATCAATTGAATCGTAAATCGTATAGTACATAAGCGCGCACGACGCGTGCCTTAATCCACGAGGAGGAACAAGACGACGACCGAGTGCGAAGCTCTTCGATTAGCGAGTGACGAGCGACTTTTGTCTTTTTATCAATTTTTTTTTTCCATCATCATTGTTAGTATTATTTTTTTCCAACCGGATGTTCTGATACAAAAGTGCGAGACGCGTAAATTTCTTCGAGTGGGAAAAAAATAGTGAATTAAAAAAAGAAGGACAAATGACTGAAAAATCGACGATATCTATCCGGTTTTTCGCGTCTCGCGACGCGAGACGAACGATTCTGTCCTGTTTATTTTTTTTCGCGACGATTTTGTGAATTTTTCCACCGTTGGTGTTATCAGGGGGGTAAGTGCTTGTTGGGGGGGAGGGTGGGGGTGGTTAGAGGGAATTGCGGGGCACAGGACGAAATTATTCGGTGCGCGGCCCGCGGTGAGTGACGATGAACGGCGGCGATGCCGTTCTGTGAGTTGGTGAGAGATCCCGAAGGCGAACTGTCGAAAAGCAGCCCCGAGCTCGCGACGACGCCGACGTCGTCGCAGCAGAAGCAGCAGAAGCAGCAGCAGAAGCAACAGAGACCGCGTCGGCGGCTTGGACGAGTGTGACAATGAGCTCCATAGACTTCGACGAGGTGCTGGTTCACGTGGGGGAGAAGGGACGGTACCAGAACATCATGTACTACCTGCTGTGCATACCCGCCACCCTGCCGGCCGCCTTTCTTGCCTTCTCTCAGGTGAGATAATTTTTTTTCGCGTTTAATGCGTTTTTCGCATTTTTCTCCTGGAAATTTCAATTTTTTGGGCAAAAGTCCGTGATTTTTGGAATCAGCGGAAAATTTCCCATCGGATAGGATTTTTTAAATTTGCGAAATCGAAAATTTTTTTTTCATCATATTTTGGGAAAAAACGCAAGGGGTACCCCTTCAAAAAATTCGCGATTTTTGGGGGTCAACTTTAAAAATCTGCAAAAAATCGAAAAATTGAGATATTGTGTTCTGTCTAGCGGCATTCTCTTCGTTGAAGAGTTTTCTTTCGAATGCAAAAAGAAAATCCCGATTATATCGATCCAAAGAAAAATTACACCGATTTTAGTAAAGTGCCAAAATTGGGAAAAAGTGAAAAATGGTTTTTCGCTTTTTTCTCCTAAATTTTTTTATTTTTCGGGCAAAAACCAGTCATATTTGGAATCAGCGGAAAATTTCCCATCGGATAGGGGTTTAAAACTTCGTTAAATTGAACTTTTTTTTTTGCCAAAAAATTCAAGGGATGACCCTTGGAAAAAATTTGCCATTTTTGAGGTTTCGACTTAAAAAATTCCTTCTTTACTGTATGTCTCAGGTGTTCGTGAGCGCGACGCCGGAGCACTGGTGCAGGATACCGGAACTGGAGAACCTGACGAGCCCGATGAGTCTGGCGGAGCGAAAGGCCCTGTCGCTGCCGTACACGACGAAGGCGGACGGCAGGCGGATGTACTCCAAGTGTTACATGTACGACGTGAATTACACGGCGATACTGGAGAGCTGGCTGGACCGTTCGGCGCTGCTCGCGAGCGCGGTCGACGGAGCGGCCGACGTAGCCGGCGCGGCGGCGGCAACGGCGGCGGCCAGCACGGGGATTCCCCTTGGGCACGGGACTTCCGGATCCTTCGACGCGTTCGTCGCCGCGTCGAGCGCGACGAGCGGCGTTCCGTACGCGACGAGCCGGCCGCCGTTGCTGCCGCCGCCGCCGGTGAGCAACACCAGCTGGCCGCAGAGCAAATGCCGCTTCGGATGGGAGTACGATCGGAGGGACTACGACAGCACTCTCGTCACCGAGGTAAAATTTCTCTCCTTTCGGAGAAAAAAAAATACATGAAATTTAATGCACATCTACTGGAATTTTTTATTCATAAACTGGTATAAATTTCTGGTCACTTTATTTAAGTTACATTTGACACTGGTCAAATTTATTTTTGGTACATTAATTTTTATAATTTACTTTAATTTTACTCTAAATTTACTTTCATTAAAAAAATTTACTTTAATTTCATTGCAATGGTAACTTAATTTAATATCACGATCGTATATTAAATTTTATTGAGTTTATGGATAAAAATTTTTCCAGTCTTTTCTAACAGTGCACTTCAATATTTCAAAATTCTCAATTTTTTTTTTAGATCTTATAAAATTGTACGAAATTGATAAAAAAAAACTCATCGATTAGCGAAAGAGTGAAAACAACGTCGGTAACTATTTCCCCATCGGCTATTTTCATCGCCTTCACAAAACAAAATCTGTTATGCACACGAACCTTATCTCCTCGAACGACAAAACAAAGTAGATGCGGCTGTTTCGGTCAGCCTCAACATCAGCATCGCTGAGAGGTCAGACGCCCCGGAAAATTCAGTCGGTTTGAGAATCTTCGCTAATCCGAGTTGCGCAATTATTCACACTCAGAGTCAAGAAAAATCGTTAGATAAAAATTCTGCATCTATCGTGTTCGTCGAATTAGCGAGTTTAATTGTAGAAACGATTGCGATCGGCGCCAGTGGCTTCGCGTGACGCTGTGAATATTAAAAAAATATATATACGAATGACACTACGGGCCAGAGGTTTCTGTGATAATAGGGCAGAGAGCTGGAAACGGCGAAAAGCGAGGAGTAGGAGGAGAGAACACGAGCGGCCGGTGTGGAACGAGCGCGGGTCGCGCGGGCCGCGTGTGGGTAGCTCGGGTGTCGGCGGCGCTGTTGCTGCGCTCGTCTCCTCTTTCCCTCAGCGTTCGCGCTCGAGCATTTGCATAATTTCTCGGGAAACCGGCACCGATTTGATCTCGTTTACACGCCAGTTCGCACTATTTTTTTTCTCTCTCTCCTTCTACGTCCTTACATGTTTACAACTGAGGTCAGTGCGCGTGACCTCAAGTTTCGCTCGTGCAGCGAAGATAGACAGCTGATGAAACAGCTAATTCATTCGATTTCGATGCTTCTTCTTATAGTGTCTGCGAACCCTGAAAGCGTTGCGATTGGTTCGCTCAACCATCGTTGATAAAAAATAACCACGAGACTCGTGGAAACAGCCGATTCATTCGATTTCGATGCTTTTTCTTCTATTTAGTGTCTGCGAACCCTGAAAGCGTTGCGATTGGTTCGCTCAACAATCGCCGATAAAAAATAACTACGAGACTCGTGGAAACAGCAGATTCATTCGATTTCGATGCTTCTTCTTGTGTTTAGTGTCTACGAACCTTAAAAGCGTTGCGATTGGTTGGCTCAACCATCGCCGATAAAAAAACCACTTGCGAAAGTGGCGCCGCTCTGCGACCGCTTCGTCCATTTAACCGGCTTTTCCACGCACTCCTCATCGATTCGCTGAAAACTATAATAGTCGTAACGACTATTAGCCGCGATTATTACGCTGCAAAGCGGACATTGCAATAATGCGGTATAATAAATTATAATAACGACTTCGGCGGTCGAACTCGGCGGATTCACGTTAACCCCTCATCGCTGATTTTCGTCGAAACACGTTCCTGATTCGTTCTATTTCTCAATAGTAGCTGCATAAAGCGAGACCCGCATAATTTGTGTTTCTCAACTGACGCCCCGCATCTTGCCTCGGAAACATAACCTAAAACGGCGATTGCGATAGCCAATTGCACATGAACTGCCGATCGTGCCGAGAAAGTGAGATTACGGCGATTCCGAATAATCGAAAAGGCCTGCCAATCGTTCCGACGACATTTCAGAGGTCGCCAGGTGTCGTCTGACAGACAGAAAAAGAAGGAGAGAGCGAAAGCTTTCTCTCTCCCTCTTCGGACTGCCGGTACGCGTCGCAGAGAGCGTCGCCGGCTCGGTGGCGAGTGACTGGCCGATAGGTTGCAGCTCTCTCGGTGGCGTCAGCAATTGCCGACCAATTTACCTACCCCCGCATCCGGTCATGTGATATGTCACATCAAACACTCGGGCAAGTCCACCAGCGACAGCCGCACTCCGCACCTATACCACACATTGATACGTACATATATATACGCACAAATATATGTATATACGTCTATATATATAGACGCGCCGAGCCGGAGACCCGCCGCTCTCGACATCGACACTACGAAGCTGAAGCGCTACGGGTTTAACACGCGTATATATATATATATGTATCTATGTATGTATGTATATATATGTCCCGCGTATTTACGCGGTCGGATTATCGGCGTGACGTAGATTGCGCCGCGCGTCGCGTCGTCGCCGACAAATTTCGTCCTTCCGCTTCGTTGCTTCCGGCGCTCGGGTTTTGCCTCCTATCAGCCGTTTCGCCGATTCGATGCCCTCCTCCTCTTTCCCCTCCTCCTCCTCTTATCCCCCCTCCATTGTTTCTTTTCGCGGGCGAAATCCTCTCCGGATTCGGGAATTCCTTCTTTGCCCGCATCGACGAGCTCATTGCACCCGATGCAATTGGCCGAGGGAACAGGGGAGGAGATAATCGTGTGCATAACCTCAAAAGCCAAGAATGCGCAGTCGTCGGACATTGAGAAACGGAAGAAAAGATCATTAGCGTGAAGTTGGTAGTGCGGATGCGGGCACCGAAGTGTCACTCTGCATCGGCTTCACGATGCTGCTGCTGTTGGGAGTCTTGGTTGTTAAGGCTGGTCAACTTCTTTTACTGGCCGTGTCCAAATAACGCCGAAGCTCTTCCGCCGCGTCGGAAGCGCAAAGACAGCGGACTGCCCACGCAGTCGGTAGTTGCTCTGGAGTCCGATGCGTGCAGGAGATGAGTCAAGCATTTGGGTGCTCAGGAAATCGGCCGCGCTGGCCGATGTAGCCCACACTTTCTGTACATAAGTCACCTCTCTGCTCGTCGGCGGTCGTTAGGAGACGAAAAATTTAGGGTAGATGTACCATTAGTGTCCACTGTACCTATTGTGGCCATTTATATTATTTTATTCTTTAAATTATTTTTTCCCCACAATTGCACGTTGATTTTTTTTAACAAATTCATATCAATTCACTAAATGATCTACTCGACGTTTTTTTTTTATTCGATAAAGTGTTTTAATTTATTAAGATATGATAAAAATAGGATTAGGAGAGATTAAGATTATGATAAAAATAGGATAAGGTTAAAAAAACCTTTGAATGTGATGATCACAATTGACCCTAAGATGGCCAAAACAGTACGTCTACCCTATTTCATACCTTTTTTTTACCTTGTTAAAAAAAATACAAATTAAACTCTGGGGAACATCTGACACAATTGCAATTTCACGACAAATTCGTGAGATTGCAATTTTGGTCCAACATTGTCGCGTCGCCGGCGCGTTCGACGTTGACGCACGAAGATTAGATATGCCCCGGGAGAGCCGGGAGTGTATTATCTACTTACTACCGAGGATCCGCGTAATACACGGCGCGCGGCTTCGCCGGGTCCGCCACATCCGCGTGGCTGCGCCGCCTCTCTGCGGCAGCTCACCGGTAGCCGACACGACCGACGAGAGTACGAGCCGATGTGTATATAGCGCATGCGTTGTATATAGACGGCAGGCAGCGTGCGTACGTTCTCTGCTATATAAACGTGACGTACAAACGCGCTCGCGCTTACCCGGCGCTCATCGTCTTCTCCGGCATTAGGTTAATGCCATTCAGAGCGCGCGCCAGGAATTCGCAAATCAGATAGCAAATCCTCTGAGTATAATTGTGCGAAACAATTGCCAAGGCAGTGATTAAATTTGCCGACGCAATTTTCGCTGTGTCTCGTTCGTAAAATTCCTGACGACTTTCGGAAGCAACTATGCGTCGTGTCTCTCCGGACTTTTACGATTAGTCTTTGACGAATTTGTAGGTTGGACGACGACAGCAATGAAAATGGTGTTTTCATTGCACTCGAATGTGACTTCTGTCGCCTTGAGAAAAAAAATGATTTTTTTTTTAAAGGACCTTTACTGTTCTGGTTATTAGGAGATTAAAGGATTTTTTCTAGAGGAAAAATGATTTTTTTAATCTTAGGATAAAAAAACAACGACAGCAGTGGAAATGTCGTTTTCATTGCATTCGAATGTGATTCCCATCACCTAGAAAAAAAATTGTTGTAGGTAAATTGTTGTACTTTTAATGCTCTGGTTCTTAGAGGATTTTTTCTATAGGAAAAAGAATTTTTTTTTATCTTAGGATAAAAAAAAACTACTCTTTTTTTCTCCTTCTGTCGGATTGGGTGGAGCGCTCGCAGTGGCTGAAAGCCGAGGGGTCCAAACCTGGCGGCAGCCACAATGTTATATAGCTACTACATCGCGCGGCTGAATCCGCCGAAGAGGGCCGAGCGCGTTTGCCACAATCGGGAGTAGGATGGGAGGGGGGGAAGCACACGCTCCTCCTGTCAACGGAGGGTGATGGACACCTCTCGCTGTGGGAGCCACTAACACCCGTCCAGCGCCGTCGCAAACTGCCGCGCGTGTGTTTGCGTTCTCTCTATGCGCCTGACGCGTTCGCTGCTACTGCTGCTGCGGCCGCATAATAGTCGGGCATAATCGCCGCCACGCAGGAATGACCGGAATATACTAAACTCCGCGCGATGTGGGTTAGAAATTCGACAATGAACGAAGAAAACGAATGAAACGAAATTTAAAAAATGTTAATTAAAAAAAAATCGTTCGCAGCGAAAAGAGAGGCAAAAGCGCAAAAAATTATCAGGACTACGTCGATGATGTGAGTTAGAAATTCGACGAGATGAACGAAAAAAATCTGATGAAACGAAATTAAAAAAAAAATTATTAAAAAAATTCGTTTGCAGCGAAAAGAGAGGCAAAAGCGCATAAAAATTCTCAGGACTAGGCCGATGATTTTATAATTAAAGAAGCTCTTGCGTCTTACGCGATGACATTATTCGGCCTGATTCGATTAATCGCTGCGCATCGACGTCTCATCGCGACTCCGACGAGGGGCTTCAATCTTAATGGCATTTTGCATCCCTCGTAGCTAGACCTCGTATGCGACAACAGCTGGTTGCCGTCCACGTCGACGACCTTCTTCTACGTGGGAAGCCTCTTCGGGAACGTCGTGTTCGGCTGGATCGCCGACAAGTGGGGCCGTCGAACGGCCTTCTTCGCGATCCTATTCCTCGAGGTCATATTCTCCATCGCCACCAGCTTCAGCCCCGACTACGTCGTCTACACCGCCCTCAGGACCGTCAACGGACTCTTCTTTCCCGCCATCTATCAAATACCGTTTATTCTGGGTACTTATTCTTTTTATTAAAAAAAAAAAAAATTATTTTGTCGGCAACATAATTATTTCGATATTTAATTCCGAATTCTAATGCATTTTTTTCAATCAATTTCAAATTTCCTTTCAAATGTTATGATTTTTATTTTTCAATTTCAAAAGAAAAAGAATGAATATTTAATTTTTTTGGCAACATAATTTTTTCGGTATTTGATTCCGAGTTCTAATGAAAATTTTTCAATCCATTTCAAATTTCCTTTCGAACTTGATGATTTTTAGTTTTTTATTTCAATTTATTTTTTAATGTAGAATTTTTATTTTTTGTTTTATTAAGAATCTCTATTTTTATTTTCAAATTACTCGAGAGTCAGGAGTGGAATCCAACTTGGGATTCCAATTTGGATTCACCTAACCGTGAAATTCCTTCCACCAAGGATACTGTAGATTCTGTAGATTTTGTGTCTTCGCATCAGGCGGCTCCTTTCGCGGCGCGCGTGTCAATGTTAATCAAACAATTTTCCCGTCGACAGCCCTCGAGCTAATGGGCCCAAGGTACAGAACGTTCGCCGGGATGGTGATCTGCATGTTCTTCGCCTCGGCGATGTGTCTCCTGGCGTTGCTGGTGAGTATCTTATTTTTTTTCGCATGCGAATGAATAACAGCTCGCAGCTCGAATCCCAAGGAGCTTATATTGTTTGCCCGCGAACGATTATACGCGCATTTTAATATCGCGCGCGACACTCGAGTCGTGTCTCTGCGTTTGCAACCAAAGAATTTATCGTCTCCCGCGGCTTCGAGATTCACGCATGTCACAATACACACGCTGCGCTATTATTTACTCGCGTTTCTCGGTATCTTCGGCATACAAATTGACTCCGGAGACTTTTGTCGCCGAGGATCGCGCGCGATTCCGACGATTAGAGGCAAAAAGTGTCGTCTCACTGTCGCAATTTTGCTGGAAAAATAATTCGTTAAAAATAGAATAAAACAAATTAAAAATACATTTTGTCTTACCATTAGTATTTTTTTCACAAGAATTACACTATAATTATAATAATAAAAAATTATATTAGGGATGATAAATCATGTAGCTTTTTTTTTGTTCAGGGCTACTTGCTGAGAAATTGGTACTCACTGTCCCTGGCAACGTCGGTGCCATTCGTCCTCCTCTTCAGCTACTGGTGGATAATTCCGGAGTCGCCTCGATGGCTGCTCAGCAAAAATCGGATCGACGAGGCCGAGGTGATAGTCCAGCACATGGCGCGAGTCAACGGCCGAAGGGTGCCGACGAATTTTTTACGAAAGATGGAAGTGAGTGGACCATTTTTATTTTTAATTTTAATTAAATTACATTTTTTTTTAAATTCATTCCTAATTCGTCTTTGCAGATGGAAATCCTGAAGCGACAGGGAATTTCCTGCAACGGTCGCAACTCCAGCGACCTTTCGGTCGACCTCGAGACCGAGGATCGTCCGCCGCCGCCCTCGGCGACGCCGATGGACCTCATCAGGAATCCGAACATCCGGAAAAAATTCTTCATACTCGCGTTCGACTGGGTCGCCAACGCGGTCGTTTACAACGGCCTCTCTTACAACACGACGAATTTAGGGGTATCCGATTACTTGGCCTTCTTCATAGGTGCGTTTTTTTTTTTCAACAAAAAACAAGATCAAATCATCGCTGCTATCACGCAGTCCATTCTCGTCGACGCGCGCACGTGTCAGTCTCGAGCGGTTACATAGTAAATGTCACAACGCGGACGTGATCGGGAATAAATATGTGTTTTGGTTCGTTCGAACGATGCAAAACAGTCCGACCAATCGGCCTTCTCGTCTGATCGATTAAACGTTTCCTGCGAGATCCATAAATATCGAGATGTCTCGATTTCTTCCAGTAAATTCACAGATTCGAAAAATATATAAATCGCGATTTCCGTGGTCAACGTGGTTCGTTGCATCGAGGACGCCGGGCACGTTCGGCGGTCAGGGAAAAAGAAAAAAAAAATCATCGCTTGAGCAATCCACGATTCGTATTCCATGAATGACGACGATGATGTATTTGCATATCGCACCTCGTGGATTCAGATGGAATTGCTTCCGGTGCGATGGAATCGCGCGTCGCCAGATGCGTTCGCAATCGATGATGCAGCTTCGGATCGTCGTCGATGCATCGATTTCGCGAGCGTTGCGCTTACGGGAAATTTTTATTGCAGGTGGCATCGTGGAGATACCTTCCTACGTGATAACGTGGTACGCCATGGACAGGCTGGGCAGACGATGGGTCTTGTGTCTGACTATGCTGCTCGGCGGAGTCGCCTGCGTGTCGTGTTTGTTCGTTCCCGAAGGTATCGCCTATAAACACCATAATAAAAAATAAAAAAAAATACTCTCACAATTTTAATTCCAGTTAAAATAAGTAAAATTCATTTTTGATAATGAAACAATTGATTGATGTGAAGCAAATGATTCAATTTAATTTCTTAATGTAATCTCTTTTTCTCAGACGCCGATTGAGATTGAAAAAAAATGCAAAAAATGCTCTCATGATTTTGGTTCCAGTTAAAATAATAAAAATCATTTTAGTTAATGAAACAATTGATTGATGTGAAGCAAATGATTCAATTTAATTTTTCAATGTTATTTCTTTTTCTCAGACGTCGTCTGAAATTGAAAAAAAAAATACAAAAAATGCTCTCATGATTTTAGTTCCAGTTAAAATAATACAATCATTTTAATTAATATAATTGATCGATGTGAAGCATTTAATTTTATTTTTTAATGCAATGTCTTTTTCTCAGACGCCGTCTGGGTGACGGTTTCCCTGGCGATGATCGGCAAGTTCGGCATCGCCGCGTCCTTTGCCGTGTTCTACGTGTTCGTCGGCGAGCTACTGCCGACGGTCCTTCGATCCCAGGCGATGGGCATAGCGTCGTTCATCGCAGGAATCGGACTTCTCACGTTTCCGTACATCGTTCATCTGGCCGTCTACTCGAGGGTCCTGCCGCTCATCGTGATGGGCTCGCTGAGCGTCGCCGGTGCTCTCACCTCGGTGTTCCTCCCCGAAACTCTCAACATTCATCTGCCACAGACGATCGAGGAGGGCGAGCAGTTCGGAGCGGACTTCAAGCTCTGGTCCTGTCCGACTCGACCCGCGTACGATTTTTCTCCTTACTCAATTACAAAAATTAATACCAAAAAATATTTCAAAAATTCATTTTTTTTCTCTGTTAGAAATCTGAGAAAAAGGCGGAAACGAGAGTCGCTGCCGCTGAGGTTCCTGCTGAACGGACGGCCGGGCAGACGCTCGACCGCCGGCAAAGTAGCGATAGTCGAGTCAACGTCGCCGCAGCAGCAGCAGCAGCAGCAGCGGGAAGCGGAGAAAACGTGCCGTCTTGAGTCCTCGAGCGAGACGGATGACTTAAACACTGCGCAGGACGACGTGGAGAGCGCGCCGGACGCCGGGACGATCGAGGATCCCGAGTATCTTCTGCCAGCGGCGAAATAACTCGACGCGAAAATGCACCGCGCGACACTCGACGATAAAAAAACACACACAGACACACACAGACACACACACGATTTATGATTAGCCCGCAAGAACAAAACTTTGTATTATAACATCAGTATAGGCACGCATTGTATTTATTTTTTTCCATTCATTATAATGTACTTCCTTTCTAAAGTCTGCTGTGCGTGTGCATTGACTCCCGAGACCTCGCGTTTACGATTTGAGACACGAGACACGTTTTTATTTTTTATTATCGCTTTCAATGAGAAAAATCAGATCAACGTCGAGACGATAATTTTATTCGTTGAATTAAAAACGAATTGGAAAGGAGAATTGATCCAAAGATCAATTCTCCTTTTCTCGCGTTTACGATTTGAGACACGAGACACTTTTTTTATTTTTTATTATCGCATCTTTCAACGAGAAAAATCGGATCAACGTCGAGACTATAATTTTATTCGTTGAATAAAAAGCAAATTGGAAAGGAGAATTGATCCAAAGATCATCAATCATTTTGGAGTGAGGCTCGACGTTAATCTGTTTTCTCCCAATTGTCTCGTCCGTCGAGCCCAGGGCGACAAATTGGCCGACTCGCGGCGGTCAATTTGAGAAAAGAAATGGACCGAACGAAGACGAAAGCGTTTGGGGCCTGTCACTCGTCACGCCAGCGTTTTGTGCTATCGAACTCGGGGGGGCTATCGTCCTTCTCGGCCAACTGAGATTGATAAAGGCCCAGAGGACCTTGAGAAAAAATTGCCGATTACGTATTATCTCATCGGGTACGAGGACAACGCTCTATTTGCGCCTGGCATAAGTATATAGCGTGTACATAGTATATATATAATATACAGCGTGTAAGCTCAGATAGTGTGCGCGTTTTGTGTCTCATGCGGGAACGAACGGAATCACGGACGCACGCGATTGCGTTCGTGACGATAAATTGTTGCAGATGAAAAACATCGGTTGAACCGATTATACGGATAGGAGGAGAGAAGGAGGTGGAGGAGGAGGTTCCTTCGTCGGAGATTCGTCGGATTTGTCCTTCTGACGTGCGGGGCAGCGTCATCCGGTGCGACCGCGATGCTGCTCTCCGCACTTGAATCTGCGGGCAGCGGCGATGATGATGATACGCGAACCTACTCACGTTTCATCATGCGAATAATAAATCGCCCATGGACACGCCGCCACGTTCCTCACGGACGGTCGATTCGGGGGGGAGGTAAAAAAGAGTCTCGAAACGTCGAGACTCTCGGATTGTCGCAAAGATGGAAATTGCTGTACCGACAATAAGATAAATGATTTTTTTTTTGCGGTAACAAATTATTCGTGAACGAGAGGTGAAAATCGAAACGTCGAGACTCTCGGATTGTCGCAAAGATGGAAATTGCTGTACCGACAATAAGATAAATGATTTTTTTTTTGCGGTAACAAATTATTCGTGAACGGGAAGTAGAAATCGAAACGTCGAGATTCTCGGATTGTTGCAAAGATAGAAATTGCTGTACCGACAATAAGATAAATGATTTTTTTTTGCGTAACAAATTATCTGTGAACGTAGGTCAGGATCGAGATTTAATTCGGCAACTTCAGTCAATCGCGTGACGTGAAAAAATTTACATTTATTTTTCGGCCGCAAAATTTAAGTAAAAAAATAATAAATTAATTATTTTGGTTCCAAATTGCAAGAATCATGAGGGAAATAGTTCACATACAGATCGGGCAATGCGGAAACGGTATTGGAAATCAGGTAATTTTATTTGCTGCGAGAAATTTTTTTTTTCACACAATTGACGCACAATTTTTCGTCCAGTTTTGGGAAGTAATATGTGACGAACACGGAATAGACGCGAGTGGAAATTTTCGAGGAGACTCGGATCTTCAGCTGCAGCGGATCAACGTATATTTCACGGAAGGTCGAGGTGGGCCATATATATATTTTTCATCTTGTTGTCTGCACTGGTTTATTTTTTTAACACGGTTATCCGATAAGGCGGCCTTTACGTGCCGAGATCAATTCTCGTGGATCTCGACCCGTCGAGTCTGAGCTCTGCGAGGTCCGGTCCTCTTGGCGGACTCTTCAAGCCGGACAACGTCGTTGCCGGCGAAGCCGGAGCGGCGAACAATTGGGCTAAGGGTCACTACACCGAAGGTGCCGAGCTGATGGATCGGACTTTGGAACTCGTGCGTCACGAGGCCGAATCCTGCGATCTCGTCCAGGGTACGTTTAGCGAAAGCTTAACTATAGTTAATGCAGTTATCAGAAATGAGAGAGAATTGCTGGCCCTCGATAATATTTATAACAATAATATAAAAGTCTGCGAAAAAAATCAAACACATTAGAGGTGCTGTGATTAATTTAGCGAGAAGATTATTATTATTTAAATAATAATAGTAATAATTTCCAATTCGATAAAAAAAATTGCAAAAAAAAAGTATAATATAACAAACAATAATGTAAGAATCTGCAAAAAAATCAAACACATTAGAGGTGCCGAGAAGATTAAATTGGCACTTTAATTTGGCAAGAAGATTATTATTATTATCCAAATAATAGTAATTAGTAATTCAAATTCAATCAAAAAAATTGCGAAAAAAAAAATTCCAGGCTTTCAGATATTTCACGCCCTCGGCGGCGGCACCGGAGCCGGAATGGGAGCTCTGCTTCTGAAAAATCTTCGCGAAGATTTTCCGGAGCGCGTGATAGCGACGTTCTCGGTGTTACCATCGCCGCGAGTATCGGACACGGTGGTCGAGCCGTACAACGCGACGCTGTCGATTCCCTCGCTCGCCGACGCCACCGACGAGACCTTCTGTATCGACAACGCGGCGCTCCACGATATCTGCACGCGAACGCTGAAGCTCGCGCGGCCCTCGTACGGCGACATGAATCACCTGATATCCGCGTGCGTCGCGGGTATCACGACGTGCCTGCGATTTCCCGGCCAGCTGAACGCCGACCTACGAAAGCTCGCGGTCAACACGGTGCCGTTCCCGCGGCTACACTTCCTTGTGCCGGGCTACGCGCCGCTCACGTCGCGCGGCGCTGCGCCCTATCGTAATGTTACTGTGCCCGAGCTCACGCGACAGCTGTTCGACGCCTCGTCCATGTTCGCCCTGTGCGATCCACGCGGGGGACGGTACCTTGCGGTCGCTGCGATCTTTCGCGGTCTGATGTCGACCAAGGTTTCAATTTAAACATTTTTTTAGATGCACATATTTTTTTAGGAATTGCAATTTTTTACAACCCTTTTTTAGTTGATTTTGAAAAAAAAAATTTTTTGGCCGAACAGTTTGTCAAAAATCGTACATCTGGCCGCCGGGCCGAAAACCGCCTAAATCGGGATCACGAAATTTATTTTTTCAAAATATCGACTTTTAACCTATACCATCGTTCTTAAGTCGCATATTCTACCCCTGAAAACACTGGTTACAACCCTTTTTTAGTTGATTTTGAAACAAAAAATTTTTGGCCGAACAGTTTGTCAGAAATCGTACATCTGGCCGCCGGGCCGAAAACCGCCTAAATCGGGGTCACGAAATTTATTTTTTCAAAATATCGACTTTTAACCTATACCATCGTTCTCAAGTCGCATATTCTACCCCTGAAAACACTGCCATATTATTTTTGCTTTCCAAATAATTTTTTTATAATGCAACGTTTAGTGCGAATATGAATGTTTTTTTAATCGGGTCTCGAATTCGTTTCAGCAAGTGGACGAACAGATGTGGAACATCCAGAACAAGAACAGCTCGTACTTTGTCGAGTGGATACCGAATAACGTGAAGACCGCGATCTGCGACATTCCGCCGCGGGGGATGAAGATGTCGGCGGCCTCGGTGTCGAACACAACGGCGATACAGGAGCCGTTCAAGCGTATCGCCGAGTCGTTCGGGGCGATGTACAAGCGAAAGGCGTATCTACATTGGTACGTCGGCGAGGGGATGGATGAAAGCGAGTTCGACGAGGCCGCTAACCTTCTCGACGACCTCGTCTCGGAATATCAGCGTCACCAGGAAGCGACGGACGACGGCGAGAACCTCATCGGCGAGGACGAGGACTAAGAGGAAGAGGACAAACAGGAGGAGGAGGAAGACCAAAGAGGAAGAAAAAAAAACATTCCAATTATTGATATCACATACTTATTCTTTCGTACAATAAACAGAAGAAAAAAAACAAGAAACTAATACAAAAAAGAGCTACAAATATTCGCAATTAAAAATTAAGTATAAGACACATTTTTTGCGATGATAATCATCGCTTCAGCCAAAATTTGCTAGTATCTCGAAAATTCTCGAAAAAATTCGTACAAAAAATGACTCGATACAAAAGTAAGAAACGAAGAGTAACGAATGAGTAAAAGGAAGATCCTTCATGATTTTGGTTTACAATAATTGTAGTCAAGGCAGCGTCTCGACGCTGAGTAACAAAAGAAATTAATTATAATATCGTGAGCAGTGCGACGCCTCGTTTATCGCTAATTTAAAAAAAAACGCTGAACCAGCGAGACGAGTTCTGGTCCAGCGTTGAGATTACAACGCATCTCATCAGTCATTGCAGTCATTGGAGACTCGATTTACTCCTGCTCGCAGGTCTCAAAGTCGTCGGCTCCCTCCTCAGCCTCGAAGTCCTCCTCGGCGGTGGCCTCCTGGTACTGCTGGTACTCCGACACGAGGTCGTTCATGTTGGACTCCGCCTCGGTGAACTCCATCTCGTCCATTCCCTCGCCCGTGTACCAATGGAGGAAAGCCTTTCGCCTGAACATCGCGGTGAACTGCTCGGAGATGCGCTTGAAGAGCTCCTGAATGGCAGTCGTGTTGCCGATGAAGGTCGACGACATCTTCAGTCCCTTCGGCGGAATGTCGCACACGGCGGTCTTCACGTTGTTCGGTATCCACTCGACGAAGTACGAGCTGTTCTTGTTCTGGACGCTGAGCATCTGCTCGTCGACCTCCTTCATGGACATGCGACCGCGGAAGACCGCGGCGACGGTGAGGTAACGTCCGTGTCGCGGATCGCACGCGGCCATCATGTTCTTCGCGTCGAACATCTGCTGGGTGAGCTCGGGCACCGAGAGGGCCGAGTACTGCTGCATGGAGCGCGACGTGAGGGGCGCGAAGCCGGGCATGAAGAAGTGAAGACGCGGGAAGGGCACCATGTTGACGGCGAGCTTGCGGAGATCAGCGTTCAGCTGTCCGGGGAACCTGAGACAGGTCGTGACGCCGGACATGGTGAGGGACACGAGGTGATTGAGGTCGCCGTAGGACGGGTTCGAGACCTTGAGGGTGCGGAAGCAGATGTCGTAGAGGGCCTCGTTGTCGATACAGTAGGTCTCGTCGGTGTTCTCGACGAGCTGGTGAACCGAGAGCGTCGCGTTGTAGGGCTCGACGACGGTGTCGGAGACCTTGGGCGACGGCATCACGGAGTAGGTGTTCATTATTCGGTCGGGATACTCCTCGCGGATCTTCGATATCAGGAGGGTACCCATGCCGGATCCGGTGCCACCGCCGAGCGAGTGCGTGAGCTGGAAGCCCTGAAGGCAGTCGCAGTTCTCGCACTCCTTGCGCACGACGTCGAGGACCGAGTCGACGAGCTCGGCGCCCTCGGTGTAGTGACCCTTGGCCCAGTTGTTGCCGGCGCCGGACTGGCCGAACACGAAGTTGTCGGGACGGAAGAGCTTGCCGTAAGCGCCGGAGCGCACCGCATCCATCGTGCCCGGCTCGAGATCCAGGAGAATCGCACGGGGCACGTACTTCCCGCCATTGGTCGACGTTGCCACTGGAATTCGAAGAATTTTTTTTTATTTATTTAGCCGATGCGGTAGGTGAAGTGTGACCGTAACTCTAAATTGGGGACCACTGCGGTACCAAAAAAAAAGAATAATAAATTGATGACCTCCACTACAAGCGCCACGAGGAACGGAAACGTCTGTGCGGTCGAGGGCCTCGCGCGTGAGAATTTTTTTAACGAGCCGTCGATACGATACGCGTTGCTCGATCAATCGACTCCACGCGTTGGAATCAACGGTGGCTCCAGTCGCGTTTCATTCAAGTCGTTGAAATGATTTTTATTTTATTTATGTCCCCGTAAAATATTTTTTACAAATGATCTAAGTCGTTTTTTTATAGGAGCCAAGTCTGAAGAATGTTGAATTGCTAAAGCTCAGTGAGTATAAGTTGGGACTCTGCGGAGTGCAGAGAGTCACGAGACGAAAATGCCGGTAAAGGGTTTATTTCCGTCGCTAAAACCGGGGTGACCCGCTCTCGCCGTCCTTTTCCCTCTCTTTTTCACGCAACTCCAGTTTGTCCTTTTGCGCGCGTCGCGCTTTTCGCTCCTCTGGTTTCTATTTCCGAGCCGGACTCGCCTCGCGGCCCCCCGGGAATTTCTCGTCGCGGGGCACGAACTCGACTGGGGGAGAGGGAGAGAAAAAAATCGCGAGAAAAATACCAACCGGAGGCTTCGTTGTAGTAGACGGAAATTCGCTCGAGCTGAAGATCACTGTCGCCGTGGTAGATGCCGGTTGGGTCGATTCCGTGCTCCTCGGAAATTACCTCCCAAAACTGAAATGAAAAAAAAAATAAAATGAAAAAAAAATCACACATCGACTAATCATTTTCATTCGTCAATACAAAATTCACCACTAATAAATTAGCCAATAAAAAAAATTAACGAATCGATTAGTCAATCGATTTGTCAATAAATTATTGACCAATCAATTAGTCAATTTTTATGAACGACTCCGAAGACGATTAAGATAACAAACATTATTATTATTATTATTATTATCATCATTGCACTCGACCAGTTCGTCGCCTGTTGCATTTCCTGGCTCCACGATTTTCTCGAGCTCCTCGAAACGGAGGAGACGAGGAAGAGGGACGAGGAGAGGAGGAGACGAGACGAACCCGCGAGGACAAGGATAACTTTCCCCGGTCCGGGAATAGACGACGACGAAATTAACGCCCGGCGCGGTGCGTCGCTCTCCCGCCGCGGGTAATTCCGCCTCCCCTCCCACACTCGCCCCTTTCTCCCATTTCTATCCTCGATTCGTCTCTTCTTGCCACCGCCGCTTTATCTCTCCACCCCGGCGGCACCTATTAATAGGATTCACGGGTCACCCGTGACTGCTCTGATAAATGGGGTCCTCGCGCTGGTCATAAACGCCGCGCGAACTCGTCTTGCAAGGAGACCGAGAAATTATGGTTAGTACAGTGAATTGTTCGCGTAAAAAAAAATGATTTGGCATCTCTCGTTCTCTCTGTACGAACGAAGCGCGAGCGATACGACCGAGCCTCTTCCGGTCGGAGAAACGCCGCGACCGAGACGACCGAGGAGGACGAGATATATACAAACCGGTCGTGTAACTCTATAACCGCGGATCGTTACTATTGAAAAGGCCGCAAGAAAGCTCAATACCGATATAATCGTCGAGCCGCAAGGGAGAAATACGAGAGGGAAAAAAATAATTGAAAAAAAGCATCAAGTCTGGTGCAGAGTCAGATCTATATCATCGCTGAGAAATTTTTTCATCTGTACTAAAAAGTAGTCTGGTTTCGAATTTTAGAAAAATCATTTTTCAATTAAATTATTGTAGATTTATCGACATCGAATTTTTTATTTTCTCCTTTCTTTTATTTTTATATTTTGAATTTTTCATCGAATTTTTAAATTTTTTCCTCTCTTTTATTTTTATATTTAGAAATTGTGATCGAATTTTTTAATTTTTTCCTCTCTTTTATTTTTTTTTTTTGAAATTTCTTGTGTTACAAATAAAAAATTGTTGGCAATGACGATAAAAATGTCAAAGACCCTGGGACTAAGATTTCCGGATGCGAAACGAGTTAAAGTCAAGCGACGACGATTGCGGCGGGCTTTTTGCGAGGCTCTGCGCAGCGATGAGCAATTGACAGGCACGAGCGCCGCTCGACTCGTCGCACGATAATCGTCTCTTTCTTCGCGGACGAAGCTCCGCGGGACAGCGACGACGACGACGACGATGTCGACGATGTCGAGCCGACGTCGAGAGGCCTTGGCAACGACCGCGTGCGCCGCGCCTGACTCACGCCCGGCAGAATTTTCTGATTCCCTTCGTTAACGCTGCTCATTCGTTACTTTTTTCTGTCTCTCTCGCCCAATCAGCCACCCAAGTCTCATCTGCGCCAATCTATAGCACAAAGCAGAGTCTCCTCTTCACTCGAAGCTTTCGCCGAGTGTCTCATCCCGCTCTAATTTTAATTCGAGTATGATTCAAATTCCCGAAGCTCTGATAAGACTTATCACTTTCTCTCTCTTTCTCACTCTGTTTAATTGACGGATTAATCGGCAAACAGAAGCGTCATCCGAATTTCGAGTCATGACTTAGTCACCCTAATCGGAGTTGGAAAAAAAAAGTTTAAATTTCTACGAACATTTTTATTTCATTTTTCAATTTTATTTATTTTAAGGACAGCAAAATTGTTGAAAATAAATATTCCAATAAAAAGAATATGATGGCTTTATTATATAGCCATCATATTATATAGCCATCATTATCATATGTTTTTGTTATTTTAATTCAACGTAATCAAAGACAGCAAAATTGTTGTAAATAAAAATTGCAATAAAATATGCTGATTATTTTCCAGCTAATTTCTTGGTTTTTATTATTTTTATTCGACGTAATCGAAGACGGATCGTCGAATCCGTCCAAGTTGTCGTTCCGGGAACATATCGAACGGATATGCAATTCGGTAGGTATCGTTTGCAGAGCTCGTCGGGAAGCTGAAGCGGAGGAAGAAGTACTACAAGAACCGGGCGGGCGTATCGCGTTTCGAGCCGCGGACGCGATGTCATAATTGCGTCTATAGCGCAGCAGCGCGAGCGGTGGATATAATACACAGTCGAGTGTTCCACGAGCTTCTCTCGTGCCACGGAAACCTCCCGGGGTCTCTTATTATTTTTTTTTCCTTCCTCCTCCTCCTGCCTCGAGTCCATTATATTCGCCGAAGAAACAAACCGGCGGAATTTACAGTCTCGCGGAAATTCCACCGGCGTTTCCACCGTGAGTCATGCAAGTTTCTTTCGCTCTCTATAAGCGAGACTGAAATTATAGACATTCGCGGTGATAACACAGCAGCGAATATTCCCAGGTTGAGGGGTGAAGACAAATTATGCGGAACAATGTTTAACTTTTTTTAAAGAATTTTTCTTTCAATCGACAACCCATAATTTTTTTTACTAAATTTATTGTAAATTGAATTCAGTATCGAATCGAAAAAAATAGCAAAAATATATTTGTGAGACGACAATCGAATTGCAAATCAAGTAAAAAACTCGTAAAAAATAAAAAATGAAATTTTCCCCATTCAATTGTATAAAATAATAGCAAATTGTATAAAACACTTCTGCAATAATTTAATATCGACTCGATTTGCATTAATAACAAAAATAATTTCTTCCCAACCCAAAAACGTATCTCTTCTTGCCAGAAAATAATTTACCCCAAACCCAAAATGCCACAAAATCCAGAAAAAATAATTATGAACATACCTTGGCTCCAATTTGGTTGCCGCACTGGCCAGCCTGAAGATGAACGATCTCACGCATCTTGAAAGCCTCACGAAAATTCAGAAACTCGACGAAAAGAAAATTTCAAACTTCGCGGATTTGCCCGGCGTCGGAGTCGATTGTCTAGTTTGCGCGGCGACGTGCGCGACGACAGTGACGGTCTCTCCGGTCGTCGGGTTGTTCCTCCTCGGCCTCTTGATTCCGGCGCCCCCAGTCGTCGAACTCTCCTCGCGACTGTCGACGAAGAACCCGAGAGCGCCTCGAGTGCGCAGGTCCCGCGGCGAGCGTCAAGTCACGGACGGCGCGTGCGCGAACGAGATTTGAGAAACGTCGCCGAGAGCGGCCAAGCGGAATAGACGACGACGACCCGGCTGCTGCTATTATTATTATTATTATTATTATTCCGGGCGCCTGAATACTGTAACTATATAGCTTTCGGCTCGACGCACTTTTGCGGCTGTCGATCGACTCGCACTTTGCGCATCGGTCGATTCGCACTTTGCTGCGCATCGATCGACTCGCACTTTGCGCATCGGTCGACCCCTGCGACGATCGCCGCGAGGAGAAACTTTGGTGGGGATTTTTTATTAAGAGCCCGGAAGATATTCGGATAGCCTCGTGATGCGCATGTGTAAAGTATTGAGTGTCGAGTAGAAACCCTCCTTTCATTTGTTTTTCTTCTGCTTCTTGACTCAGGCTCTTTCGGTCTTCGGAAGGAGGAAACAGATGTCGCCAGACAATTCGTGAAGTGTGTTTATTGTTTACAATACGCTTCGTGCCCTTGAGACTTGTTATCTGGTTCTGGGAGGGGGGAAGGTCGCTGAGATGTAAACAAGACAAAGCGTCTGGTCGATCGACCAGAAAAAAAAAAATGTTCCGAGTAAAAATCCACCCACAGTAAAAATCCGTCTATCGATAGACGGATTTTTACTGTGGGTGGATTTTTACTCGGAACATTTTTTTTTTTTTACTTATTCTAACAGAGAATTACACTTTTTTTTTACTGTTCATGGTCAAAGTGACCCTGAATTTTCCTCGAACCGAATTTTATTCTCCGGATATTGTGGATTAATTAAAAGACCTATCGAAGCGATTCATAGTGAGAGACAAAATAAAATATTGCGCGTTAATTGCCGCCTCGCGTCGCTCCAAATATCTCAGCGATGCAGCGAAGGATTTTCTGTCTCGTTCGGGTGCAGCGGATTCGTCCAAAAATAGCGTCCGGGGCGTTCGACCCGCGCGACGCCGGGAACGCGAGTGATTCGAAAATCGTGAGCCTCGTTATCGCTGCCGAGGTCGACGGTTTTTCGGAACCCGCGTCGCGGTTCTACCGAACGCCACGAGAGTCGAAGTCGAGACGAGCCGAGGGTTTTGACGGGCGGTGGCGGCGGCGACGCGCGCACGTGTCTCCAGCTGCGCGGCGTCTCGCGTCCCTCCCGGCGCTGTCGCGTGGAGTCTCTATTATTGTAACTCACTCGGTCGCTTAGAAAACTTTAAGCGGCTCTCTCGGTGAATTTCTGTGAGACGAGATGACACCGAATGAGACCGCAAGCTGAGCTCTTAACGACGTCTTTTTTTCAACATATATATATTTTTTTCAGTGACACTGAAATATTTTTCAATGTCATGAAAAAAAAACATTTTTTATTTGAAAAAAATTGGAGTTAAAATTTTCGTACTGAAAAAACTGTTCTACAGTTGATTACATATATATATATATATAACCAACAACAATAATAATCACAATAACAATAATAAATTATTTATTTGCTTGAAATCAGTGGCAATTTTTTTTTTAATCTTTTTTAAATTCGGGGTTGGTGAGTCAGCCTAATGAATTTACGACTAGATATAAATTAATGCCTCGCGACTGTGCCGCCCAAGAGTCTCGTCGACGCCGCCGAGGGAGCTGAGTGTATTTCTCGGTAACGAATGAAAGGCGACAGTGTAAGTCGGACGAGTGCGCGCGATTGGGGCGGCACGAGCCGGGCCACCGGAAGCGAGCGCCCACGTCCACTCGCGAGTTCCCGAAAACCCGGACCTCGCGTGGGGCTTCTGCCCTGCGATCATTATAAGAGCCTAAGCTGATCGCTAATCGTTCGCCGCTGTCCACATCGCCGCTTCGATCGAATTCTTCGTCGCTTTAACTGTACACAAATGAACCGTTACACCGACAAACAGCGCCGATCGAGCACCTGCGGTCTCGCGTTGCCATCCTGCTAATTGAAATGTTCGCGCACGCGACGTATATTACATCGTGACGTCACGTCACTATCGCCACGTGCTCTGAGTCTCAAATCATTTTATTCCGCATGCACGATAAAATATTATATTTAAAGTGGGATATAAAAAAAAAATCGAATAAAAATCTAAGATGAATTTGGTCAACAGAAACAGTATAACTATTTTTTATTTTTTTTTTTTATAAAAATCATTAACGTCAATGGTCTCAGTTTGAGAATTTTCATTGCGATGGTAAAACAGGTTTCTACTTACCGTACTCGTGTAAGACAGCGACTGACCTATACAACTAGTTGCAAATGTTTTTACAAAAAATACAGAGATCTGCATTACGGAACTGTAGTTGATTAAATGTGATCGACGGTCGATAATGTCGCGTTCCTTGTGCGGTAAGTCAGTAGTGTATTTCTCGTTTCACTCAAGATGGCGTTTGAACTGCATCTACGGATCTGCGATTATCCTCCACAAATTGCGTGCGGATACCTGACCAAGAAAATTTCCCGAGTATCGAGACAAATTGGTGCAACATTTTTTGTATCGTTTAGCCTTAAAGATTGATAGCTATAGCAATTTCTGAAGAAATTGTGACGCCGGATAAGGCTGCATTTTTTAAGCGGTGAAGGCTGTAGAAAAATCTGAACTGGAAATTCGTGGAACGTTTGCCAGAAACAGAATAAGAGCAATTCTGCATTAAATTCGAATTAAAGAGTTCTATGAAAAAACGATGCAATCTCCTCGACATGAGCAGCACCGACAAAGTCGCTGTGAACGCGAGCAAAAGTCCCGAGAGGCAAAAACGTGGAGCGAAGTCTCAATTGCCTTATCGGTCTCTATCATTACGAGACTAGCTATTATTTCTCTATGATTAATTGGCCGCGACAAACAGCCGCAATTATCAATTAGCGAGTTCTTCAGCAGTCTTATCGCCTCCTCCACGACTTCGGTGAATCATTAATTCATTATTATATAGCGACTTATTATCCGATAGATCGGACGCCTTTGCCTTTACTCGCATTGCGTTTATTCGTGACCCACTTTTTCCGCCGCGTAGTCAATCAACCGCCGAGCATGAATGGAAACCTCGACAAGCGGAGGATAATGACGAGTTGTGGGTGGCGAAAAAACTTGACACTTTGCGAAGCGAAAAAAAAAGTAGCAGCAGCAACTTCGTTCGATACGTATACGAAAAGGTCAAAGGACGTGGGCGAAGGGTGGTCGTAGTTATTAATAAAGAATGCGGTTTATTCGATAATAATTTAATAAAGATGACGTAGTCAGCCGCGTCGGCGGTTGTACACTGTATTATCATGGCCTTGTCTTTAGCTCTCGTGAATAAACAATATTTCCTCGTTTTTATGTTTTTCATTATCGTTTCTTTGCTCTGTTTTGTTTTTTTTACCAATTCTTAAATCAGACACTGAAGATAATGGTATCAATAATGGAAGCAGGTCATAGAGAGAGAGTGAGAGATTGGCCTGCGTCACATCGGGTGAGGAGGGAGGAGAAACGGGAGAACAGAGAGAGAGAGCAATGGCCGCAAAAAAACTGTTCGTAAAAAAAGGAATTACAAAGGAGGGATACAACTGAAAGAGTTAAGAAGCGTGGACGTGGGAAAGGGGGGTAAGTGACACGATTTTCTCGTGTCGATTGCGATTTATGCGATTTCTCGTGGGACTCGGGGAATGAGGGAACGGGGAGAAATGGGTGAGGAGAATTGGTGGATCGGCTCGTGGCTTCGTTTAGACCTCCTCGACCTCGCCCTCCTGCTCCTCGTCGAACTCGGCGTCCTCGTCGGCGGTCGCCTCCTGGTACTGCTGGTACTCCGACACGAGATCGTTCATGTTGGACTCGGCCTCGGTGAATTCCATCTCGTCCATGCCCTCGCCGGTGTACCAATGGAGGAAAGCCTTTCTCCTGAACATAGCGGTGAACTGCTCGGAGATGCGCTTGAAGAGCTCCTGAATGGCGGTCGAGTTGCCGATGAAGGTCGCGGACATCTTGAGTCCACGCGGCGGAATGTCGCACACGGCGGTCTTCACGTTGTTCGGGATCCACTCGACGAAGTACGAGCTGTTCTTGTTCTGGATGTTGAGCATCTGCTCGTCGACCTCCTTCATGGACATGCGACCGCGGAAGATCGCGGCGACGGTGAGGTAACGTCCGTGTCGTGGATCGCACGCGGCCATCATGTTCTTCGCGTCGAACATCTGCTGGGTGAGCTCGGGCACCGAGAGGGCTCTGTACTGCTGGCTGCCGCGGGACGTGAGGGGCGCGAAGCCGGGCATGAAGAAGTGGAGACGCGGGAAGGGCACCATGTTGACGGCGAGTTTACGGAGATCGGCGTTCAGCTGTCCGGGGAACCTGAGACAGGTGGTGACACCGGACATGGTGAGGGACACGAGGTGGTTGAGGTCGCCGTAGGTCGGGGTCGAGAGCTTGAGGGTGCGGAAGCAGATGTCGTAGAGGGCCTCGTTGTCGATACAGTAGGTCTCGTCGGTGTTCTCGACGAGCTGGTGAACCGAGAGGGTCGCGTTGTAGGGCTCGACGACGGTGTCGGAGACCTTGGGCGACGGTACCACGGAGTAGGTGTTCATTATTCTGTCGGGATATTCCTCGCGGATCTTCGAGATCAGGAGGGTACCCATGCCGGATCCGGTGCCACCGCCGAGCGAGTGCGTGAGCTGGAAGCCCTGAAGGCAATCGCAGCTCTCGGCCTCCTTGCGCACAACGTCGAGGACCGAGTCGACGAGCTCGGCACCCTCGGTGTAGTGACCCTTGGCCCAGTTGTTGCCGGCACCCGACTGGCCGAACACGAAGTTGTCGGGTCTGAAGATCTGGCCGAAGGGACCCGAGCGAACGGAGTCCATGGTGCCGGGCTCGAGATCGACGAGGATCGCTCGCGGCACGTACTTTCCGCCGGAAGCCTCGTTGTAGTAGACATTGATACGCTCCAACTGGAGATCCGAGTCTCCGTGGTATGCACCGGTCGGGTCAATACCGTGCTCATCGCTGATGATTTCCCAAAACTGAAAGAATAAAAAAAAATCAAACATTAGTTAGGATGAAAAAAAAAATTCCTTTTTTTATTAATTCAAAATACTGGGGCAGAGCTGATTTACTTCGGGGTTCGTCGACCCGCAGAGCCGCTTATCCTCCGATTAACAAACCCGCCCGAGAACGCGCGCCTTCATTAAGAAATCTCGTACCGTCCGCGCGCGCGTACATTCCTCGCGCTTGCAGCTTTCGAGCCGGTCGCCGGTTATATGCGTTGCGTCGATTTAACTAACGAATCGCTTGAGTGCCAATCGAGACTAATTAACGCGGTCCGCGAGGCCGTTCGCTCCGCGTCGGCTGCTGCTACTGCTGCCGACGAGGATGAAGACAGAGACGGCGAGAGAGGAGAGAGACTGGCCAACCTAGTCAGCCCAGTCGGATGCACTCGGGTAAGACGGAAACTCGGTGTGCGAGAGAAAAGGAGCTGCGAGAAAGAGACGGAGAAGGAAGGAGAGGATGCACGTTCAGCTATGGAAGAATGAGCCGGACGCCTCGCTCTGCCCCGCCACCCACGCGATGACGATGCGCGGCCGCGCCGCTTCTTCCTCTTCTTCGGCTACCTAGTGAACGTTCAAAGACCCCGGCGGTGGAGGAGGAGGAGGAGGAGGAGAAGAACGTGGCAACGCTCGAAGGATCGAAGAGAGAGACTTCCACGCGCATCCGCGTTTAAAAATAGAGCCTCTCATCGCACTGACTATGTAGTCGATTTATTCTTCCGCGCTAGACACGACTGAGTAGTGAAATAGTATTACTACTGCTGCTACAATTACTATAATTTTTTTTATTTTTATTTTTATTTTTTTATTTGTATCCTACATTTATTTCGTCTTTAAGCTTTTACGTATTTTTCTTCTCTCTAATCTAATCTAAAATTGCACGAGACTGTCTTCGAATTACTATTATTATTTTTGTGGCTATTTTTACTTTACTTTGTTTTTTTTTTTTTTTTTTTTTTTTGAATGACAAAAATTCTCTCTAATCTAATCTAAAATTCCACGACTCTGTCATCGAATTACTATTATTATTTTTGTGGCTATTTTTACTTTACTTTACTTTTTTATTAATGAAAAAAATTGTGCGAAGACGCGCAGAGTTTTAAATTTGTATCGATGAGAGGAGTCTCAGAGAGCGTCGAATGAAGTCGATTCGCAGCCGCGATTCCAATCGTCGTCGGAGTGTGGGAGGCGACACGGAGAAACCGTCGAGAGTATCGCAGCGCGACTCTCGATGTGTCTCCCCGTCACCGTCGCCGTCGACGTTCGTGGGCACGAAACGGGCGGCGGCGATACGAAAACAGGCGCGTTACAGGCGCGTTCGACGGGGGGAACGACGACCATATATGAGCATCGCGGTGGAAAGCCACATCGACCAAACCTGACTCGCGGCGCGGCCTCCCACCGGATTCCCGCGAGCGGCAAACCGCGACAGCGTAATACGTTACAGCGACACACAACCACCACCCATGAGTCACCGATGCAACGCGCTATATATAGAGATGATGACGACAACGACGACGAGCGTATATGCCACTTACGCGCTCGGGCAATTAGCATAAGAGCCGTTTCGTTCGCATTCCCCCCATCGACGGCGGTGGCTGATAGTCGAGGCTGGGGAAAATTATTCAATGGACCTGGCGTGTTTTTATTTTTATTTTATTTTTTGAATGACTGAAGCGCCGAGCAATTTTCTGTATTTAATTCTTTCAATTCTCGATATATATGTATTTTTCAATAATTTTTAAACACGACTGAGGAAAATTATTTAATGGATCCGGCATGTTTTTTTATTTTCATTTTATTTATTTTTAATGACTCGATATATTTTATTTCACATTTTTCACATATTTGAGGTGTGAAAAATGAATTTACGGAACGTACCATTGAGCTATTTTTTTTTAATGTGTGTGTTTTATTTTTATGTTCTGCATATCTTCATTTCCCACTGACGTTTCACCTACTTAAATTTGCGTGCGAAGAGACTCGCTCCATTTAATAAGTCGCGGGCCCGAGACGACGGCGGGTAATAACACCGGTTTGCGCTTCGCATCATCTTCGCCGAGGGCACGAGCGCGGAAGGAGGTCGAGTAACTGTCGAGATCCTCGAGTAGAGAGAGAGAACGTTTTCAGCTTACAGTCGCGCCGAGTCTCCGCGGTCGAGGACGAGTGCGTCGCGTTCACGCGAAAAAATAATGAAGAATAAATAACGATGATCGCATCGACTCGTCGACGAACGATTTCCGCGAAATTTTTGTTCGCCTTGAGTCATTTTTTCGCGCGAAGCATTAAGGCAGCTTTGATGCACCGATTCCAGCGAAAAAATTAAAAATAAAAATAATTCAGTTTCCGGAGTCTATGGTAAACAAGGCGGCAGTTGGCGAAGTAGTTTTCGAACCCTCCGTCGGAATCCCCGCCGCCGTATCTGACCAACGTACAGAGAGGAGGCACATCTGGCGCTGGGCGGCTCTTTGTGGAACCCTTGGGAACAGCTGCGCGCAGTTTTCCCCCGAGCCCCATTGTATCCCGGCGCGACGAACGCTCGTCCGACGACCTCGAATTCCAACGAAAATCCTGTGCTACTATTTTCTTTAAAATATTTTTAAGCAATTTCTTTATTTTGACTCATATCCGAAACTTTAAAAATGTGGCCAGCGTAAATAAATTTATTTTTCAGCTCTAAGACACTGCTAATTTTTACTCTATTCCATAGCCAATGTGTAACTAAATATCGTACAAAGGGTCGTAAATCTCGAATTCCAACGAAAATCCTGTGCTAACTACTATTTTCTTTAAAATATTTTAAAGTAATTTCTTTATTTTGACTCATATCCGAAACTTTAAAAATGTGGCAAGCGTAAATATATTTATTTTTCAGCTCTAAGTCGATGCTAATTTTTACTCTTTATTCCATAGCCAATGTGTAACTAAATATCGTACAAAGGGTCGTAAATCTCGAATTCCAACGAAAGTCCTATGTTAACTACTATTTTCTTGAAAATATCTCAAATTAAATTTTTTCTTTAAAATATCTCAAATTTAATTTAATTTGTTTATTTTTTACTCATATTCGAAACTTCAAAAATGTGGCATGCAAATAAATGTATTTTTCAGCCCTACGACTCTGCAGAATTTTCACTCCTTATTCCTCAAACAGTGTAACTAAATATCATAGAGTCGTAAATCATTAACTTCGCGGAATGGCATTCAAAGAAAAATATTTGACCTCCGACATTTTCCGGAAACCGTCATAAATCTTCACAAGGGTCAAAAGAAATCCGAGAAAATCAGGTAAAACCCGATCCTTTCTCTCGAAAAATTCTTCCTCTGTTCTGAACAATTGTGAATAGACTCGACATTTTCCTGCGCTCCGAAGCTGAGACAAAAGCCGAGCGTTCGTTCGTACCTGGCGAAAACAGCGTCGCTCGATATTGCGAGGGTCGCGGGGGAAGCTACGAATACCCGGCGACTCGGTGGGTTCAGCCCCCTCCCCCCCCCCCCCCCCTCCCCCCTCCCGGAGAGTCAGAGTACGCGGATCGATACCGAGTACCTGGCGCGCCTCGCGTGTTCTATACCCGGTAGGATCGTTGGCAACGCTGGCAACTCGGAGGGGCAACGCAGAGGCAGAGCTACACAGGACGAGGCAACGCGGGGTAACGCGTTTTGCTCGTACCACCTTTTGCTTTATTTGGGCGCGTCTCGACCGGCGAAGTGTGAGAAGGGAGAAGAGGGGGAGAGGTAGAGGCTCTACCTACGTAAGACTCGCCGTCCTTGGTCCCAAAGATATCGGTCCCTGCATGGCAAAAGCCACCGGCGCGTTGCGCAACTTTCAGCCCCGTTTGAAAAAAATCGTTTTCACATTTTCTCAACGCTTTTTTTTTCTTTTCACACCCGTTTATAGTATTTTTTTTATTCTTCCTACACAAAGTGGTACTGAAAAGGCAACTGGAGCTTGATTGGTCGAAAGGCTAAACGCCTCGAGGACGTTGACTCGATTACAGTATAATTCTTTTTTAATATTTTTTCACATTTTTTCATCAGACGCTTTTTTTTTAATTTTTAAATTCTTCCCACGCTAAATTGTGCCTAAAAGGCAACTAGAACTCCATTAGTCGAGGGTCCAACGCCTCGATTACGTTGACTCTATTTAAGTATAATTATTTTTTATATTTTTTCAACATTTTTTTTTTAATCATAAACGCGTTTTTAAGACTTTAAAAAATTCTTCCCACGTTAAATTGTACCCAAAAGGCAACTTCAACTCGATTGGTCGACGGTCCAGCGACTCGAGGACGTTGACTCGATTAAAGTATCCTTGGAACGAGCACACAGAGCGTGACGATCGTCGGTTCGCGAGCTTCCTACTCATTCCCTCCGCAGCCACACGAAAAAAAAAGCGCAAAAATAATCAGCTCAATATTCGCAAGGAAAAAAAGCTTCGATCGTAGCAATCAACTCTTAGCTTCGTCGGCCGTCGAAGCCACATTATTTCTGCGGCACTTCGACGGCTATCGACAGCTTCATGCAAAATTTACCGCCGAGGTCGACCGGCCGCCTTCGCGTCTCTCATTCGTCTATAAACAATCGACGAATCTACGAACGCGCGTGTGGCGACATTGACGGTTTCGTCGATGCCGCAGCGGCGATAAGGAGAAAACGACGGTTGGGACTCGGAGATAGGAGAGAAGCCAGTACCGAGCTGCGCGCGCAGCCGACCGACGCGTCGCTCTTTCTCTCTCTCTCTCTTTCTCTCTCTCTCTCCTTCTCTTTCTCTCTCCGGAGCTGCGCGCGCATCCGTTCGATGCCGTTGCCGCATATCAACCGGCGTAGCCTGCTCGGATCTGCCGCTGCTGCCTCTACCGACTGCCGGACGCCCAAGCCAAGCCACACCCAGGGACGAGGCGAGCGAGACGAGCGAATGAACGAACGAACGAACGAACGGATCGAAGAGAAGGAACGAACGAACGAACGAACGAACGAACGAAGCGACGCCGCATTCCACGAAACCTTCTTTTGTTTTCTCGATGGCGTCTCTCACAGGCGTCGACCCCGAACTTTGCCTCAGCGATCATACAATCGAAATGCCAAATGCTCGATACACGTAGCGAGAGATAAGAAAGAAAAAAAAAGTTTGAAAGTCCGAGAGCGAAGATAGCGTCGCTTTGCCGTGGGACGCAGGCGAAAATAAGGGGAGGGAGAGAGAGAGCGAGCGAACGAGAGTGAGAGAGACAGATAGAGAAAAAAACCGTTAGACCGCGCGACGCTCGCCGGCCGGCTCGAGGCCTGCGGGCGGCGCTGTCGCCATGACAGGCATCCCGCGCCCGGCCGATTTTTTTCCCTCGCGCCTCTCGACCCGGAATGGCGTCGGATTCTCGAACGGCAAAGGCATAGCCGAGTCGCGACGGTGAAACGCGACGGGGGACACTTGGAAATGCTCCGGGCGGCGTTTTTTATCGACCTCCTCGCGGACTCCGCGACGCCATTCTTCGAACAGGCTATTTATCGGTGTGACGTATCACTGCACACGACTTCGGTTATCTTAGCTCGGAGAAATTTCGCGAATGGAATTTTCGTCCTACGAGTCGCGGGGAAAGGCAATAGCCGAGGCGGAAAGAGAGAGACGGAGACTGAGCGGAAGTGAAATAACCGTTTCGCACTGACTAACCGCGGAGAATGGAGGAAGCCGAGACAAAGGACCGACGCTTCGTCGACCCTAACACCGAACACCGAATTTTTAATAATTTCCTCGTCGATAAAAACGCGACGTGTCTCTGCGGGATTCGCAAAAAGGGGGGCGGCGGGGGTGGGGGACGACGACACTCACCTTAGCTCCAATTTGGTTGCCGCACTGGCCAGCTTGGATGTGCACGATTTCCCTCATGTTTGATGCTGTGTCTTCTCTCGGATAATCTCGAACTCGAACGAACGAAGCCTGATGCTCGACTGACTGATACGCAACGAGCTGAGTGAGCCCAGAAACGAATATGAGACGCGAGCAGCGCCCGTTAGAGATTTTCAAGCCTGCCGGAGCGAGTGGTGGGGGTACGAGGGTCGGCGCGCCGGGTCGCTCTGATTGGTCGGCGCGGCGTGCGCGTCGCCCCCCCCACTCCAGCAGTCAACGCGGCGAGGCGGCGTCGACCTGGCGCTGTCGCGGCTAGCGACAGTCGCGACGCGCCGACAGCCGGCGCCCAGTGTTGCCAACCCGAAGGTGGTAGCCACGCCGGAAAATCATTCGCCGTTTCATTCGCCGGCTTCGAAATTTCTTTTCTCCTCTCTCTCTTGCTCATTCGATTCCGTCGTTGAGGCTGTCGGAAGGGACATCGCAATTTTTCAGCTAAAAAGATGATTCCGGCATTCGATGCTCCCCCCCCCCCTCTCCCTTCCCCCTCTACACCTATCGCAGGGAGGTCGCCAATTTCGCCGTAGGTATCTCCATTCGCACCGGAAGCGAACCCGGACGAATGCTTGATCGATTCTCCCGACTAGCAGAGCCGCCGCAGCAGCGCCGTGCATTATTTTTCTCGGCTCGAGAGTCTCGGCGTTCTTGTCGTCGAGGCCGCGTCATACGCCCATAATTCCTCGTGGCGTGGGTAGCGCCTTCTCTGCAGGCGAGATACATAAATGTGTGTGTCTTTTTTTTCTATCGTTTTTTTTGCTCTTTGCGCTTTCCGCTGAGGAAGCGGCGATTGGCTCGAAGCCGCGCGAATGGATTCATTGCGATGAGCTACTAGTGCATGTAAGTCCAGGAGGACGATCCTATAGGTTGGAGATATCGAGAAACGAGCTGTATCGATTGGCATAGGCCACTCGGCTCTGCGCGCTCTATGACCCTATATAGCGCAGGAGATGCTCTCTCGCTGTCTGAGACGACGAGCGCGTGCGGCGTAGCCGAGGCGACGAGACGACGAGACACTTCGCCACGGCAGACGCAAACCGGTCTCGCGAGGCGCGCGGAGGACTTGTAAATCTGCTTACGATTAATAAACAGTCCGTATCGCGTAATAATTCGGTGCCATGTATTTATTACTATTTAATGGATCCAGATGAATTTGTCAGATTTACGAAATTACTTTGTCTGGCAGAATATATTTTATTTATTTTTTCCATTGACAACGAAAATTACAGGGAAATAAAGACGTCGAAGTTTGCATTGATGGAGTGAAATGAAAAAAAAAAAAAAAAGTTCTAGGGATACTAAAAAGTTATTATAACGTTATCAATCGTTATAATAACTATTTAATCTATCTAAACGACTTTGTCGTATTTACGAAACTACTTTGCCTGGCAGAATATATTCTATTTATTTTTTCCATTTGGCAACGAAAATTGCAGAAAAATAATGATGTCGAAGTTTGCATCGTTGGAGTGCAACGAAAAAAAAAAAAGAAAAAGTTCTAGGATTTCTAAAAAGTTATTATAACGTTATCAATCATTATAATAACTTTTCATACCCAATATGATCCTTTTTGGATTCATAAGACAATTTTTTTTAAATTTTCGTTGCTTTCCAACGATGCAAACAAAAAAATGAAAAATAAAGGAACATTTTTTACAAATGAAAAGAGGTTGAAAAAGTAACGATTATTTTGCACAACTTTAGCCAATGAAACGTGCACGGAATGCCGTAGACTTTCATTACGTCTGGCGTCGCGGTTCCGCATAAGTAAGGATATTTTCCAGTCCCTTATTAGGCAACACCAGCCTAACGAAGATCTGTACCGTAGATATATAGATATATGTGTACGCGCTGCTCGATTCTCGTCGAGCGCGCAGGCTCTTCGCCGCAGCGGCGGCATAGGCAGCGAGCGCGGATCGAACAAGCCCCAATTAATTCGTCCATTAAGCATCCTAGAGACATTTATCGACGTTGGCAACGCGAGAACTGCATCAGACGCGCGGCGCGCGGGCCAAAATCGGCGCCCACGAACGCTCATTCGTCTCGTGAATACAAATCGACCTCGTCAGGGTCTCATTGTCCTATCCCCTCCCTTCACCCTCCTCTTCCCCCTTTCCCCTCTCACGGCTCATCTATACAGTCGGTTATAGACTCAAAACAGGAGTCCCTGTTTGAAAACTTTTCAAGTCGCCTTGTTCTTTAAACTTGCGTCATCGTCGACGAACTCGACACGCGCGACCGGCAAATGACGGAATCGTCGAGTGTGTTTACCGCTCGTGCCCGACGGCGGATTTATTTTCCACGATTATATGCCAGAGGGGGGGGAGGAGTAGGGAGGGGGGGGGGGGGGGGTCATACTCCTTCGGCTCTCGTTGCAGAACCGGCTCCTCATTTAACGCAAAAAATAATCCTTAGGGTGCGCGCGCAGCGGATCCCGCGGCGAGCCGTAAAATCCCGATTTTGCGGCGGCAGCAAAAATCGCGAATATTACAACGAAGTCATTAGCGGCGTTGATCCTGCGGATATATTACCAAGCCCTGCATTGGCGGCCACACACAAGCAGTGTCTCCCGCCTCGCAAATTGACGCGATTCGCTTCAATCAGCGCCGCTCGGGGGGATCGGTCGAGTGTCCTTTCAGTCGCTGCGCATGCGCGAGTTTTGTAGTAGTGCGGTTTTCGGCCGCGCATGAGTAGATGGCGCTGGTGTTGGGCGGCGAAAAAATAATGAGCGCGGCGGTCTAGACTTCCGAGACACCTGTGTTAGGCTCGTGTACCTTCTTTCTTCTTCTTTCTCGTGTTTAGGGTTGGTTTGTGTGTGCGGCAGGTGGCGGCTCGTCGGACATGTTGAGCCGCCAGGTATATGAATCGCTTGAGCGTGTATACGGAGCATTTTGCAGCAGGCCTTTTTTCCACCCTCGCCCGACGTCCGCTCTTACATTATCCACAGCGGCAGCAGCAGCGCAGCAGCAGCGGCAACGGCAACGGCGGCGGCAGCGCCCTGACGAGCCTAACCTGCGCGACCGTGGAGGAAAGTCGATAACACGTGACTCACCTCTGGTTCGCGGCGGGCACACGCCCCTGAATATTGCGACACTGAGAATTGCGAGGTGAAGCTTCGACGGCGATCGAATCGACGACGATTATGCGGCTTGCGGTTAATTCGATTCGGGTGGAAGGCCCGCGTAAGCCTATTTTCGGGTTTTTCTTATGGAATTTTCGATTTTTCGGGCAAATGCCTGTGATTTTTGGAATCAGCGGGAAATTTCCCATCGGATAGGGTTTTCAAACTTTGCGAAATCGAAAATTTTTTTTTCGCAAAAAACGCAAGGGGTACCCCTTCTATAAATTTGCGATTTTTGAGGGTCAACTTTAAAATTCTGTGAAAAATTGGAAAATCGAGATATCGCGTTCCGCCAGGTGGCATTCTCTTCGTTGAAGGGTTTTCTTTCGAATGCAAAAAGAAAATCCTGATTATATTGATCCAAAGAAGAATTACACCGATTTTAGTAAAGTGCAAAAATTGGGAAAAAGTGAAAAATCGTTTTTCGCGTTTTTCTCTGCAAGATTTTAATTTTTCGGGCAAAAATCGGTCATATTTGGAATCAGCGGGAAATTTCCCATCGGATAGGGTTTTAAAACTTCGTTAAATTGAAATTTTTTTTTTTCGCCAAAAAAACGGCAAGGGGTACCCCTTCAAAAAAATTGCGATTTTTGAGGGTCAACTTTAAAATTCTGTGAAAAATTGAAAAATCGAGATATCGCGTTCCGCCAGGTGGCATACTCTTCGTTGAAGGGTTTTCTTTCGAATGCAAAAAGAAAATCCCGATTACATTGATCCAAAGAAAAATTACACCGATCTTAGTAAAGTGCTAAAATCGGGAAAAAGTGAAAAATCGTTTTTCGCGTTTTTCTCCTCAAGATTTTTATTTTTCGGGCAAAAACCGGTCATATTTGGAATCAGCGGGAAATTTCCCATCGGGTAGGGTCTGAAAACTTCGTTAAATCGAAAAAAAAAAATTTCGCCAAAAAAACGCAAACGCAAGACCATTTTTCTCGTTTTTCTCCTCAACAAACGCAGTAAGAACACATCCACAGTGAGAAGAGTCTCCGATCTGCCGTTGGCATAAACGAGGAATTATGCAAGCGCCGAGTACCGCGGAAAATACATCGAACGGTCAATAAACTTCCCGACCGAGTGCATAACCAACAGCAGCAGCAGCAGCAGCAGCAGCAGTGGCAGCGACAACTGCTATGTATAGCATTGTCGTCGGTGGCGTCGATTCGTGGGAGACGCCAGACTGCGACAGCGTCTCTGCGCGGTCTTCGACTTTCGTCCTTTTCCACCGACGATGACACAATCTCGTCTTAGTCACCGTTGAATAAGACTCCGAATAAAAAAAAGCCTCGCGAAACCAACCAACCAACCAATCATCAGCCGCAGATATTCCCGACAGGAATTAAAGGGCCAGTCGCGGCCTCGAAGTTCGCGAAATCTCCGACTTTGTTGGCTACAATGTAAACCCACGATGTAAACAAGAGCAGCGGTAAAGGTGACTCGCGGCATTGTGTCTGCGTTTACGAGGCGAGTGAGGCGAAGCCTTAGCTGCCGTGACCATTTATGGATCACTCGAGGCTCGTCGTCTCGGAGAAAAATGTGTCTGTGTCGCGCAGAGCGAGATCTTATTGCGTGGACGAAGCAGAAGCAGCAAAAGCAGCAACAGCAGCAGCTACATCAGCAGCAGCAGGTTCTCTCGGGTGGGGATCAAAATAACGAATGACCAAAAAGCGAATGACCAAAATAGCGAATTTAAAAATGATGGACGTCTGAATCTAGAATAACCATCATTACAAAATGTGCTATTTTAGTCATTCACTATCTTAATCATTCGCTATTTGGGTAGGGATCAAAATAACGAATGACCAAAAAGCGAATGGCCAAAATAACGAATTTAAAAATGATGGATGTCTGAATCTAGAATAACCATCATTACAAAATTTGCTATTTTAGTCACTCGCTATCTCGATCATTCGCTATTTTAACTGCATTTTAATAAAATGTGGGGTCAAAATACCGAATGATCAAATAACGAATCCCTAAAATAGCGAATTCCGTAATGATGATCATTCTAGATTTGGACGTTCGTTAGTTTTAAATTCGCTATTTTGGCCATTCGCTTATTGGTCATTCATTATTTTGATCCCCACCCGTTCTCTCTCGATCGAAACCTGCACTCGGCCTCTCAGTGTGCAACGGGGTTCACGACACCCGCGGGGATTACACCGAGACGTCGCCGAGCATTACGGGACGTCGATTACGTTACAACAGCACCGTGACACACTCGATCGGTCGATCCAAGCTACTTAGGCTCGGAAACAAAGTAATCGTTTTTCCCCGGCGTAACGTACACGAGCGACACAGAAGGGCGGGTGTGACCGTTCGACCGGGGATAATTTAATGAGTGACTAAGCTCGCCCGGCCGAATTGTTAATACGGGGAGGGCGAGGCCGGCGGCGCTCGGCGACGACGGCGCCGAGGGAAGAACAACAGCTGACGCGGAAAAATTCGTCGAAGTGCGGTCTACGGGTTTTAGGCGTTTGATGAGGTCCTGGAAAGGACTTCAATACATTTTTTTTTTGTTTGAGAGGGTCCGAGTGAGTGTCCTTTGGACATTTTGCGGAGGGAGCCGAGCACAGTCGGTAATGCAGGGATCGGAGGATCTGACGGCGAATGAGGCTGATTGTGCGTGTTACGTAAGCCAATCGGAATCACAACTCGTCCGGCCGTAGGACGAGAGCGGCGCGAGAGCTAAGCGAGGAATAATAATGTTCGGAGAGACACGCTCGGCTAAATGCGTCTCGTGTGCCTATTGTCCTTCGGGCGTATGTATTGTGTAGCGTGGCTGTCGCACGGAGTAAGCGACGAGGCTGTGGCTGTGGCTGCTGCTGTTGCTCAGAGGTCTCACTCTCATAAAGAGGCTGCAGCTGTAGCAGCTTCTGCTGCTGTGGCTGCCCCTTTGCTGCTTTGCTGCTGTTGTGGCTGCTGTCGCTGCTGCTGTTGTTTTTACTGCTAATGTATTAGTTATACACGGCCACTACCTTCGCGCATATATATTATAACATTGTAACAGTCGTTCGGAGCCAGCGACGAGGCTGCTGCTGCTTTTGCTGCTGTTTCTGCTGCTGCTGCTTTTGCTGCTTCTGCTGCTGCTGCTTTTGCTGCTTCTGCTGCTGCTGTTGCTGCTGTTGCTGCTGTAGATGTGACTGTAGCTGCTTTTACTGCTAATATAGCTATACTCAGCCACTACCTTCACGCATTTACATTATAACATTGTAACAGTCGCTCAGAGCCAGCGACGAGGCTGCTGCTGCCGCTTCTGCTGCTGTAGCTGCTTTTGCTGCTTCTGCTGCTGCTTCTGCTGTTGCTTCTGCTGCTGCTGTTGCTGCTGTAGCTGCTTTTACTGCTAATGTAACTATACTCAGCCACTACCTTCGCCCATTCGCATTGTACATTGTAGCAGACTCGACGAGGCTGCTGCTGCTGCTCAGCCTTCTCGCTCTCGCAGAGCGGCTGCCGCTGCCTTCGCGCAAGAGCGCATAAACGTCGCTCCGCGAGAGTGACATCATTCCCACTCTCGGTGGGGCCCGTATCGAGCTCGTCGCTCGCGTTGGTTCAGCGCGAACGACACACGGAGAGAGAGAAAAAAAAATGCGAAAAAAGTCGCGATATAAATTGATCGATAAACGAGAGTGGAATTAAACGATCGTCGCCGTTTAAGCTTAGACAGTGCCCACGACGAAAATAAAAAAAGCACAGCAACGGCGACAGCGTAGGTCATGTTCATTTCGTATTCCGGCGCAAATAAGGATTCGTCATGACTTTCATTCCTCTCTGATGAAATTTCTCGACCGTGACAAGTGGGTTCGTTTATTTCGGGACTCGACACTTGAATTTAATTTTCTCTTCGTATTATTTAACAAAGACAATGTAAGCAAAAAAAAATGCTCTCAAAAACGCAATTTGTCGCGGAAACTTCGTTGCTTTGGGTTTGCGATGTGTTTGTCGCATCGGATCGAGGAAGAAACGTGTCGAGCGCAGTTGAGGCGACAAAGGGGTGTTCCTCATTCGTAATTGTTTCGTGCTACTAGGGTTGTTTGGTTCTGACAGTGCGAGTGAGGGGCAAAAGGGGGAGGAGGGGGAAGAGGCGTGTGTCAGGGGAAGGGATTTCTGACTCACATCTTTCTCGCTCGTCAAACGATTCACGCGCACGCGAGTCGCGTAAATCGTTTGACGAGCAGCGAGCTTCGCGACCATCTCGCACAGGAAACTCGAGAACCGCCGGCTTCGAGTGCGCGAAGCCTGCGCCGAGCGACTCACAGAGGTGACTGCTGACTCTCCTCGTCTCCTACCGGACTCCGCTATCGATCCCGACGAGCGACGAGCCAGCGAGGAGCCGCGGCTCGCGCAACACACACACACACCGACGCCGACTCGCACTCGTCGCGTGTGCGGCCCGGCGAGACTCGGTGACGACGACCGATAGCTATATCAAAATACTTCCGTGTACGAGTCCACCCCCACCTCCCCCCTCCACTTCCTCTCACCTCTCCTCGCCTCTCGACAGGCCGGGCGGGCACGTGAACCCTGCAACGGATACCAAAACGGTAGCTGGGTTTCCGAGCGATGTAGGTACACACCCCAAATTCACCTCTTGGCGCTTATCAGCGTAATATTATTATTATTATGGATTTATTGTAATAATATTGCAATAAAATAATTCGTGTTCGGGTTAAACCAGAAAAATCAGCCCTCCCCCTCCCCCCTCCCTGCGACGTACACACCCCAAAGTCATCTCTGGTGCTTATCAGCATAATATTATTGTTATTATAATTATCGTTTTTTTTTTGTTATAATATTGCAATGAAATATTTCGTGTTCGGATTCAACCATAAAAAAATCCCCCCTCCCCACTGCAACGTCCACCCCTCAAAGTCACCTCTGTGCTTATCAGCATATTATTGTTATTGTTATTATTTATTATCGATCTTTTTGTTGTAATATTGCAATAAAATATTTCGTGATCGGGTTCACCCAGAAAAAAATCCCCTCTCCCCACTGCAACGTTCACCCCCTAAAATCACCCCTGGCGCTTATCAGCATAATATTATTATTATAATTATAGTTTTTTTTGTTATAATACTGCAATAAAATATTTCGTTATCGGGTTCAACCTGAAAATAACCCCTCTCCCTCCCCCTGCCTAAAATATTTCCACGAAAGTCGACGACAGGAAAGCCGACCCGCCGACTATTTTCCCCGAGAGCCGAAAAACCCCTGAAAGTCGTGTTCGGTGTTTCGCCTACGATGCGCCGACTGCGAGTGTCCTCGCTGTGCATCGCCGAGCGCTGCCGGGATAATATCGAGGCCAAGATTTTGACACACGGTCGCTTTCTCGCGCGATCTCGAACGACACGACGACGACGACGACGACGACAACAGCTACCCGAAGCCGCGCGCGAGCTGCCGTACAAGGAGTCGTCCTCGCCGGGGATATACGTCGCGCGGTGTAAAACGCGAAAGCGAGTCGAGAGGCGCTGCTGCTCTCGGCAGCGGCCAGGGCGTTGACGGCGCGCGCCCGGTTATCCAGTCTGCCGACTCGAATCTGAGTCATCCTGAGCATCGAGCTTCGGGACCCGATGCTCGACTCTTCTCCCCCTCCCCTCCCACCCCCCTTATTTCGCACTCTTCTGCTTTGTCTCTCTTTCGCGATTTTCTATCTCCGTCTTTGTCGACGTCTCCACGCACGACTTACCGACCAATGCGCGCGCGCGCACCGTCCATTATGTATACCGACCGATACACACAAACACGCGTAAACACGCGAGCTCCATATATGCACAAATTGGGCGCGTTCACGTGCTTCGCGCCGGAATATCGCTGCGTTTGTTACGCCAACACGAAACCAGTGACACTGGATTTATGTCCACATAATACGAATTTATGCGCCTGTACACATGCGCAGCAGTTTCGAGCTGTATTTTTTTTTCCGCGAATCTCTCTTTCCGTTTCTGTCGCTCCTTGCGGTCGCCGCTTATGGCAGAGTTACGTCGTCGCGACCCTGGAAAACGGCACTCGTTACTTGCGGTCGATTCGTCGATGGGATGTGGACCTATTTTCGACGGGTTTTTAAACGTTGCAATCGACGGTGATTTACTGTTGTCCCAGATTTGCATCGATAACCTATAATAGGGGTTTTACGTGTTTCGAGGGATGCTATAGTCATTTGTTTATTTGGCTTTCAAGGTCATTTTATCCTTCACAGGATAATAAAACGATCCTATTGGCTGACACGCTCCAGTCACGAGCCGCGCAGGTCGAGCAAAAAAGTGAGGTTAGAGCGCCGGGGTTGTTGCTACGAATCGCCGTGAAAAACGTCGCGACAGCCTTGAGACGGTCGGTTGATTGAATCTAACTCGAGATTCGAGATAAACTCGCCTTCGTCGAGTGCGCAAACAAGCGAGAATTATTCCGTCGACTCTGCTGCTGCGCGTCTGGCGTCGAACTCGAGGGTCGCCGGTTACTGACCCAAAGTCACGTTTACGTTTATCGCTGCAGATGGCGCTGGTTTTTTTCGAGCTGTTTACTGTTTACTATAAACGAGCTGTTTACTGTTTACTATAAACGAGCTGTTTACTGTTTACTATAAACGAGCTGATTACTGTTTACTATAAACGAGCTATTTACTGTTTTCTATAATCGAGCTGATTACTGTTTACTATAAACGAGCTGTTTACTGTTTACTATAAACGAGCTGATTACTGTTTACTATAAACGAGCTGTTTACTGTTTACTATAATCGAGCTATTTACTGTTTACTATAAACGAGCTATTTACTGTTTACTATAAATGAGCTATTTACTGTTCACTATAAACGAGCTGTTTACTGTTTATTATAAACGAGCTGTTTACTGTTTATTATAAACGACCTATTTACTGTTTACTATCAACGAGCTGTTTACTGTTTATTATAAAACTTTGTCAATTCCCAGAGCCCTTGTTATATATATATTTTTTTTTTTCAATTAAAAAAGGCAGCCATTAAATGTGGAATATCGAGGAATACGACACGCTTCAAGCATTTTCTCCTCGTGGACCGAGGCAGAATGCTGGATCGAGCGGTGTACGTACGCCGTGCGGTGCCCGGTAAGCAGGGCAAATACATATGCATGAAGAGGGAGCCTACATGCCCGACTGTACGTGACCCACGCTGCGCTCATGTTGCCTCGCGCGCCAGTCTCTCTCGAGTCTCTCTCGTCGCCGTCGAGTGTGTGCACATTCCGCTCTCGGAGCCGTCGAGGGATCGGCGCGAAAAGCTTTCGTACACACGAGCTCTCTCGTTCCACGTGCGGCCGACGAAAAAAAAAAGAAAAAAAAAATTGTACCCAGAGGAGCGACGGAATAACATTTTCTATCGGAGTAAAAAAATTCTGATTGCAGGAGGCTGATGAATTTTTTTCTAATATTTTTTGCAATAGAGCTTTCAACCCTTCTTCCTTTGATTAAAAAAAAAGCGACGCGTGAAAAAATTTCCTCGGAGCTCGTTGCGCCGGTGATCGATGAGAGAGGAGAAAAAAAAATGGCAGCTCATGCCGGAATAATATTTTCTCGCGAGATATTTCCGTAGCGAGGTCGTGTTTACGAGTTGCACGTTTTGCAGGCGCGTGCGCATTTTTATTTTGACTGCCCCCAGACTCGTGGCGAGGAGAGAGAAGAAAGCCCAGCGGGAGGAGGAGAAGGGGAGGGAGAAAAATCCCGTTTGGCCAGGAGTCAAGGGTCGATTTACGATTTAAAGAAAACGAGTGACAAAAAAAAGATAAAAACGATGTAAGCTCGGGCAGAGGATTCGGTATTTGCTCGGAGGTGTGTCTGCCTTTTAATGCTCGCTGAGCTCGTTGTCTCTGTCTGAGACGCAGCGAGAATCGAAAGGTGGGAGAGGGATATGAAAAGGACAGGTATAGTATAACAGAGAAAAAAAAAAAAATATATATTAAGAGAGAGAAAAAATAATAAGAGAAAAAAGATAGAGAGAAGTATATGTAAAGGAAAAAAATATGTAGCATCGAGACAGAAAGAGAGAGGGCAGCAAGAGCAGAGCGAGACACGACGTTCGAATCCAGGCGAGAACCATACTGGCCATATTTGGCGTCGCCCGCCACAACACACACAACCAACGTTGCTCGGTACGAGCGATAATGTTTTTTTTTTTTTTTTTTCCTACCCAACAGCTTCGATCGCCTGCATCCACTCAGCGGGGCTTCTGCACGTGTGTCACTCGCAGGACGCGTTACGCGTATCTTGTTGTGTCCTACGGTTCGTCCGAACCGTCAGAGTCGGTCAACTCGAGCGAAACGGGACGTGCCACGACGATTCGGGGAATATAAACGCGAATGGGCAACTCGTACACTTTCGCTTCGAGGTTATGTCGGAATATTCAATGACTGATATTCAACGACTGATTATTCTCCTTGGAAATCTCGAGATTACCATCCTCGTCCCACGCGAGGTTTGTGTCCCGGTGTGACCCTGATGAGGGCCGCTGGAAATTGAATAGGAGAACCTTTGGGGTCTGGCGGGATTAGAGAACCTATTAGAGAACCTCTGGACTGTTGCGCTGCAGCAGGGACGACGAGTGTGCAGGCTCGGCCCTGCGCCGAGGTTCTCTGGGCTGCAAACCGATTTATCAAAGCTCCTCGCCTTTCAAAGATCGACACGTGGGTAGAGTTGCCGGATTGTACAAAACGAATCAGAAATCGTAGATCTGGCCGCCGGGCCGAAAACCGCTCAAATCGGGGTCACGATTTTTATTTTTTCAAAATATCGACTTTTAACCTATACCATCGTTCTCAAGTCGCATATTCTACCCCTGAAAACACTGGTTACAACCCTTTTTTAGTTGATTTTGAAAAAAAAAATTTTTGGCCGAACAGTTTGTCAGAAATCGTAGATCTGGCCGCCGGGCCGAAAACCGCCCAAATCGGGGTCACGAAATTTATTTTTTCAAAATATCGACTTTTAACCTATACCATCGTTCTCAAGTCGCATATTCTACCCCTGAAAACACTGGTTAGAACCCTTTTTTAGTTGATTTTGAAAAAAAAAATTTTGGCCGAACAATTTGTCAGAAATCGTAGATCTGGCCGCCGGGCCGAAAACCGCCCAAATCGTGGTCACGAAATTTATTTTTTCAAAATATCGACTTTTAACCTATACCATCGTTCTCAAGTCGCATATTCTACCCCTGAAAACACTGGTTAGAACCCTTTTTTAGTTGATTTTGAAAAAAAAAATTTTGGCCGAACAATTTGTCAGAAATCGTAGATCTGGCCGCCGGGCCGAAAACCGCCCAAATCGTGGTCACGAAATTTATTTTTTCAAAATATCGACTTTTAACCTATACCATCATTCTCAAGTCGCATATTCTACCCCTGAAAACACTGGTTACAACCCTTTTTTAGTTGATTTTGAAAAAAAAAAAAATTTGGCCGAACAGTTTGTCAGAAATCGTATAACCGGACTCGGTCTGAGAGTCCCAGACCGCAGAGGCGCAGACCGCTAGGCAGACCGAATGACAGACGAATTTCAGGAACCTCGGAGAGTACTCTGGAGAAAAAATAACGCGTAGGCGACACGAGCGATATTTCCATGATGGCCGCCCCGTCGGCGCAGCTGAGTGGCGTCCGTCGCTAGTGGAGCGAATATTTTCATGTGAATTCGTGCAGAATGTTCGGTGCGACGGGTCTCGCGTGCCTCCATGTTTGCGGTGTAACCGCGGCGTGTGTACTGTAGGTGAAAATCCTCGTGTCGGGACGTTTATCGATCACACGATTGTTTGGAACGCAGAACGATGACTCGGTCGTGTACTACGAACTCTCCTCCTCTTTCTCTCTCTCTCTCTTCCCTCTCGCTCGCCTGTTTATCCCAGGCACGAGCATCGAATGAAATCGATGGAGAAACGAAGCATCTCATCGCTTATTCACAGCGTGTCAGAGTTAACCGACAGTTCGAACCCCGTTCAGACGCGATTTGCTATCTGAACCCAACTAGAAAATAAAACCACGTCAACTACATTCATTCCCACCGACTCAACGAATACTTCGGACACTGACAAAAAAACCTAATTAAAAATTACGAAAACCTCATCAAATTACGGGTGGAAAAAATTAATTAAACCTTTTTTTCTAATTAAGAAAAATAATTTTACCCGCGTAATTACCGCATTCCAGGGATGAAAGTGTATAGATATATATATATAAGTCGAGAGGGATTTGGGCGAAGGGAGTGGGCCTCGGGTTAATCCGCTTAATGGCCGCGAGTTATCAGCTCGTGCACGCCCGCTGCCCGCGCGTCTGCCCAGGGCTTTGCAATGTGCTACACGCGGCGCATATGTATATATGGTACATATAAATATATATATATATACGTGTGTATAGGACCCTCGTGGATTACCGGAGGTCACGAAGCTCGAGTGCCATATACGCCGGGAGCAGTTGTAATCGCCCGGCTATTCCATATGGGCCAGCAACGTAGTCCGGTGCTTTCCGAGCGATTATAAAGCGAAGGATAGTTCCACTGCCGCTGCTGTTGCCGCAGTGAAGAAGCCGGGTGCTATCCTATCGTTTTTTTTCTAAACGAACGATAGTTCCACCGTCGTTCCCTAACAGATCCAGCGACCGGCCGAACGACCGGTCGTTAAATGAAAAATAAAAACCAAAAACGCGAAAAAATAAAAAGAGGCAAACGACCAAGAAAACGACCACTGAACCAAGAAACGACCAACCAAAAATAATGTCAATGGTCGTTTTTTCCGTCGTTTGTCTTTTTTGACGTTTTTTTGTTGCATTAAACGATCGGTCGTTTTTTCGGTCGTTTTTTGGAGTTTTTAGGTCGTTTTCGAGGTCGCCGGCATTGCTAGGGTTGCTGCTTTCCGAACGTTTTTTCAGCAGGAGTCTCGCCCGGAGCTTCGAAGTTCCGGCAACCCGTGCGCTTCGATCGTTTTCGTTACATGCGAGGCGCCTTCCAGTCCCATAACCTCCCCCCTCCCCCCCTCCTGGATGCAGTCCCGCGCAACAGCGGCAATTCCCAAGCCCCGGGACAGCGAGAGAGACAAAGAAGAAGAAAAAAAACGAACGAAAGAGTTTCCAGCGGCGGAGGGAGCCGAGCGAAGAAGGCGAATTCGGGATTCGCTCGAGAGAGCCTCGCGCCGAGTTCTCACAGAGAACTCTCCGCTAAAGGAACGATCTCGCCGCGGTGGCGCACTAAGTGGCACAATCGACTCTCCGCTCTTTTCGCGCAACTATAATGCGCCTATATACATGTATAGCGCAGTCCTGGCAAATGCGGATTTCTCGGTGCTCGATTCTCGATCGATTATTCCTCGAGACTTTGGTAACTCGTTTTTTTTTTTTTTTTTTTTTTTTTTTTTTTTTTTCCCATATTGTAATATCCTCGCCTTATTTGACGCATTGACCGAACGATGAGGCTTTCAGGCATCGGTTGCTCGAGTTTGATAACCATAATAATAATAGTAACAATGAGCTACGTGGTACTTTGCTCTATTATTCAGCGCCCACATGAAGGGCAACCCGAACACGATTCGCCGGCGGCAAACTGTTTAATTATCGACTGCAACGCGCGTACGGAATTCGTCCGCGTCCCCGTTTATTCCCTGGCGTTAAACACGCGAGACTCGTCGACGTAGGTGCATACATCGACTGCCTTAGCGCTAACCGCAAATGCGCAGGAAACACATTCACGCTCGTGCGTGTCCATCACGCGAGTTGCATGCGATTAGCTTGGGTGGGGGGAAGCGGAAGACGGGGGGGGGGGGGGGGAGGATACACGGCATAGCACTCGGCAACTGGAGTAGACAAAGTCAGGTTACGCCAGGATCTGTGTCTACAACTCAAGTTTTGCACTGCGCGCTTCGCAGGCGCGAGAATGATCCAATTGCGGGAGTTCTAGTCTCGTTCTTCTCTGTCTTTGTCTTTCTCTGTCGGTGGAGCGAGAGATAAGAGCCCGAGGGATGTGCACAACGTCTCGTTCTGACGTTCCGTGTACGTGCCTCGATAGCCGAGCGCGCGCATCGACGAGGCAACGAACCACCGACGTCTCTGCCGCCGACAACGGCGAGAGTCGTAGCGGTCGGCCGCCCGAGACATTGATTTTCGTCGAGGGCCCAAAGCGCATTGCGGACATTTTTACCGGCGACGAAAAGTTCGCGAGAAACGCTGAGTCTCACTCTCGAAACGAGATGCATTACTTTTTTCGTCTTCAAGCTTTTTGTTCTTATTTTTTTGACCGTATCTTTTATTCGACCTATCGATGCAAGGTGGACGATTTATGAGAGGAATTTTAATGTAGATGGAGGAAAACAGATGGAAAGCCCGTATCGCTCCGATCGCAGTGAGGTCTGCCAAAATCCACTCGTGCAGCTGGAAAATCGCTGCGATTCTGCCAACATCCGATTCCAGGAACGAGATCCACTCGAAGCGCACTTCACGTCGGACGCTTCGAGTGGACATCGACGTCCCTATTCGCGTCGCGATTGTCGTTGGGATGGATGCGTCTCTTGTGGCTTTCGAAACACGGACGTTTCTTGTTTGTTTACCATTTCAAAAAATTCGTCTGCTGACATTTGCGGTCGTTCGGTGGTTGCATTTGTTTTCACTGGCAAGGACGATGGTCCCCAACCGATTTTTTCTCCTCGTTTCTTTCACTCTTCTGGAACAATGTATATATCTGGAAGAATGTATATAATGTATATATTTTTTTGTTAATTTATCGACAGCCACCGAGCGGGACGATCGCGTCGGTGCCGCCGATGGAAATCGATTTCCTCAATTATCTCGAAGCGCGCAGCGTCCGACGTTCCCGGTGGCCACTCGAGCGTTCGCCGCTGCTCTGCGCGCCGCTTAATGCGCTCGGGAAAACTGAGGAGAACGAGCGGCACTTGGGCACCTTCGCTACGTCCACGCGCAAGTTTTTTTTCCGACGCTGCTGCTGCTGCCGAGGAGCCTCGAGCGCCTCTCGGCCGACGAGCAGAGCGAGAAAGAGAGGAAGGGCGTGACTCTCAGCGCGGCTGGCAGACGGAAATTCTCGTGGCTCTCGTCCGACGCGCCGCTCACGACGGCGATGCTCCTTATGCGTGTCCGTGTACGCAACGAAGCGTTGCCGCGCGGTCATGCACGTAGACCTTCCGATAGGTACGACGAATCTGATGTACAACGAAGTCTGAGACCGTTTCGATACCTGCGAAGCGACGTATTTATTTTGTAATTTTTTTTTAACGTAGAATTTTTTTTTTAATAAAAATTTTGTGGGTGTTAATAAGAAAATGAGGATTCGTGTAAAAAGGCCATTAAAAATTATGAAATAAGGTAAAATACGATGAATTTGATGTACAACGAAGTCTGAGACCGTTTCGATACCTGTGAAGCGACTTATTTATTTTGTAATTTTTTTAACGTAGAACAATTTTTTTTAATGAAAATTGTATGGATATTAATAAGAAAATGAGGATTCGTGTAAAAAGGCCATTAAAAATGATGAAATAGGGTAAAATAAACACGGATAGTAATTATAACAGCAACTGTAACTAAGACGTTACGATAGTTCGCCGGCAGGAAGCGTGGAATATTGTATTTAATTAATTTCGTAGAGAGATGAAGAGAGAAAAAAAAGGAAACGGTTTATTCAGTGAGAGTCACAGCCGAGTAGCCGTACTCGGCTCTCGCCTTTTTCTCGTTCATCCCCCGACCGGTTATCCCACGTGTGGCCTTACGCCACGTCATTCATTGATCGTGTACAGTCACTTGAGTGAAGTAGATCTCTCTCTCTTTCTCTACTCGCTCGCTGGCGAACGCGTTCTAAACGCTATTTGCGTTTCACCGGGCGATGAAGTTGTACAATTTTTTTAAACTCGAATTTCATTGCATTTCAATCAGCCACTCAAACTTTTTTCCCTCTGCGATGCGAGATCATCGCAGGATTCGAGCGTTGAAATAAATCAGTCAATTAAATAAGAAAAATTAAAATTGAAATAAAAATAAAAAAAATGATTGCTTCATATAGAATGTTAAGAAGGTCAGAACTGCTGCATCGAGTAAATCGTAGTTTTCCAGCGAATGCGACACCTACGTTCAAACGTCTGCATTTCAGGAGGCTTAACATATGAGCTGCCACCAGTGGTGATAATTCTCCTCACGCTATTCGGATAATCGGCTGTGTAAGACGACACCGCAGCTCGAGCCGACCGACGAAGACTCCTCGAATCCAATGGCCTTCGTGAATATGTGGGCGAGGTCAGCGTCAGAGAAAATCCTCGGAAAACGTGTTCAGGTCTCGGGTTACCGCGTCTTGGGTGCTTCCAGGCCTCCACTCTCGCCTCGGATCCGTCAAGATTTTCAACACGTGGCTCAAAGTCCGTCAAAACTTACAAAAAAAAGTTCCTGGAAAAAAAATGAAATTGAGTCATATTTCTTGTGAAGCAGTTCGATTAGATTAAAACTTATCAGATTTATTACAACTTTGCTGGACGTACTTTCTTATCACAGTTGTAATCGCTGCAACGGCTGAGTTCTTCCAGTGATGAGTAATGTTTTGGGATGCGACTGCGCTCGCTTCGTAGTTTATCAATCCAACGACCCTCGAATTTTCATAAACGACTTACAAAAAAGTTTCGCCTTGAGATTCTAAATATAATATGAAATCTTACAGATTATTTATTAAAATCATTTATAATTCTTAAGAAAATAACAGTTCAACAAAAGGATTCATTCTCAGTGCACATTAGTCAGCCTTTTATCGGATCGTCCGTCGCACTTCAGATCTCTTACTCCAAAAGGAATTTCGTCACGAGTTCGTTAAATTCTTTGTGATATCGCTGGTGAAGAGTGTGGCCGGCGTTTTCAAAGATTTTAAGCCTGGAAAAAAAAAACAATGATTATCTGTTGGCACTGAGAAAAATTTCAGTGCAGGCGAAATTATTTTTTTTATTCTTAGAGGGAAGTGAATACTCACTGCGATCCTGCAATATGTTTGTTCAAGTACACCGGGTGCTCCGAATCGACCAAAACGTCTCGTGCGCCGTGAACGATCAGCGTGGGACATCGGATCTTCGGTACACGATCCATACAGATGTCTCCGTTATTTTTCTGGCAGATATCGGTCATCGCGTCGACCCACGCGGACCAGGTGCTTCTGAAGTAATCTTCGCCATAAACGGCTATTAAAGGCGCCCTCATTCGCTCCGACCACGTATCAATGTTCCTTATACCTAAACGGAAAATCCTCAGATCAACATCGTCTCCTTTTCCTCTCAATAATTACAAATTTATGAGACCGAAACCAACTTTCGTAAATCTTCAATTCGCTCGGTTTGACGTAACAGTTGCCGCCGATGGCGACGAGTTTCCGCACGCTTTTGGGATGATCGGCAGCGATTATCAAGGACGTTATCGCTCCGTCGCTCCAGCCGATCAGGGAAAAATCCTCGAAGCCCAGTACCTTCATTAGCTCGTGGGCCAAGTTGGCATCGCGTTCGAAGAAATTTGGGTGAAACATTCGGTCCGGTGGTCTCGATTTGCCGTATCCTGGGGGGTCCCAGGCTACCAGGGTCAGCTTCGATCTGTCGAGATTCTCGATCTGGTGCGGAAAATCCACCATACCGCAACCTGAGAAGATACAGCAAAAATTAGAATCGTGTGAGTTACATAAACAAAGATATACAAAAATTTTGCGTGGCAAATGTATTTATTTTTCACGAAGCCGACGCTCGGCGAGATTCGTAAATAAGGCGGGCCATTACGTAATCTTTGGTAGCAAGTAATGAAAGTTAGTCAAGTTGGTAGCACTGATTGTGCCGACTCTTCAGAAGCATAAGGGCCGAAGTGAATGGATTTTGCTTCCTCGCTTTAAGCGCGGTTAGCAATTTATCAGACTTACCTAAAGCTCCTGGTAGCAATAAAACTGGATGCGGGCCGCTTCCAGTCTTAACGCAGTTGATTTCTCGTCCATTGACCCTGACCTTACTTTCCTGGAAGAAAAACAAATCAAATAGTGTCGTAGACGCTCATCGCAGATTTTTTTTCGGGATTAGATTAGATTTATCGGTGAATTACCTCTATTCCGTTGGAAAAATTTCTTATCGCGTTGACCGTCAAAGCAGCTGAACGAGACTTCGCGGCGACGAGCAATGTTTTGGATGCGAGAAGCCGGCCGCATTTTAGGCTCAACATGTTGGCGGTCAAGTGGCAACTGCGCGAGTCACAGTAAACAATGAGACTCCTCTCTGATTCGATTGGGGCGCCCGGCAGTTTCTGAAATTATATATAGTTATATACGTATCGTAAAAGGCCAATGTCCATCAAGATAACTTACCCTGAAATTAAAGCACCGCCACTTTTTTTCCGTTCACTATTTCAAGTGTAACATAACTTATCATCTCTTAAAAAAATCGAACAAAAATTTCCATAAACATCATTCTTATCTCGCAATTGATAAATTCAACGACCACAAGGGGAGTGCCACGAAAATCCAGCGTACAAATCCGTGAGGATGAAGATTATTTTTAAAATATGTATTTCAGAATTACACGACGTTGATAAATGAAATGATGAAGAGTCTGAAATGCAATTGTATAATACGTATCTTAATGCTTCAATTGTATCCTCTGTGTCAACATATATTACTACAAGCGTTGTATAATAAATAATCGATATAAAAAAAAAACTGGGTTCAGTTGAGAAGGATCGTTGATTTGTAGTTTCGTCGTCGCGACGTTGAGGGTCGAGTCTCCGTTCGGTCGGGGAGGCGAAATTATTATAATTTTTTTTTTTTCGTTGCGTCGTCAACGCGAGAAGGTGAAAAGTATAATTCACGAGAGTGAGGACATTTATTCAGCGTTTGCGTCACCGCGATTGATTTTTTTTTTTCTTCTAGGAATTTAAAATCTGAACCAATATTTCGATATTCTTTAGCGATAGAATTTACACTAAAGCGGGCGGCAAATCGCGAGAAAAATCGCGGCCATGCGCGCGCCCGCCCCTTACTCGAACATTCGGTCTCGCCCCGACCGTGATTTCATTATTTTCGTTTTTTTTCTTTTTTATAATTCTTAAGATTAATATCGTATCGGTGGTGGCATTATTCGAGACGAATGACGATCCTTTTATAATTCTTAAGATTAATATCGTATCGGCGGTGGCAGTGTTCGAGACGAATGACGATCCTTTTATAATTCTTAAGATTAATATCGTATCGACGGTGGCAGTGTTCGAGACGAATGACGATCGTAATCCGCTCATCATGAGTCCTGCTGACTGCGACTGGATTCTCTGTGGTATTCCTCGACGAGATGCTTCTTGTACTTCGTCTGGTCGTTCCACAGCTCCGCGGCTTGGAGATTCAGAGGGCTCTCGTTGTTCGGTTCTACAATACAATTTTTTTCATTGTAAAAAAATCATGCAATCCGGCGAACGATCGTTTTGCGAGAAATACAGCGATGAACGAGGTGTTTTACCTCCGAGCAAGGATTGTATCGAGAGAAGTATAGTGCGAACGTCGTAGAGCGCGCTCCACTTGTCCTTCAGTATGTCCAGGCAGATGTTGCCGACGGGATCGACGTTGGGATGAAAACAGCGAGTGACGAAACGCACTATAGGTGCGCTGTAGGGATAGCTGTGCGGAAACTCGAGAGTCAACTTGTAAGTCAGTCCAGCGTAGACCTAAAAATAACGCAGACGTCGATGAAGATTAATGATGCATCAAAAATGCAAAGTGCATTTTGCCAATCGTACCGTGTCGAGTGGGCCTGTGATGGTTCCGATCCATTTGAAGAGGTTCTCGCCGTCGGGAAAGGCAGAGACGCCTTTCTCTGTGCTCATCATTAGGACCATCAGCTCCTTCTGCAGTCTGCAGCAAAATAACAAAAAAAATTAGTGATGTGCTCCAAAAATGTATCACATATGACAGACAAATAAAAAATATATAAAATCGGATGCTCCGATATTCATAATTTTTCATATTGCTCCGTTATTACTCGGCTCAACTTCTCAGTACTCTTTGCATTCTCCGATGACTGTGCTCCGAATGAAAACGTCTCAAAATCGTCGCAGCTGGCAAAACAATGGACGCAGCTTTGTCAATTTGTTCCCGCCTCTTATCAGTCATAAAAAAACCTTCCCATCCAATGAAAGCAATCCCTACTACATTTCTTCAAATCCAGAGTTCAAAAAATTAAGAAAAACCTCTGAAGCTCTCGAATTCCCCAAAAAATCTGAATGAAAAATCAAGCTCAAAAAATTCTCATAATTTCGCCCGGACTCATAATTCTCATAATTTCGTCCGGACTCAAAATTCTCATAATTTCGGCCGGACTTCGCTCAGGTGGCTTTTTCGTCCCCCGCAGGCGAAACATTTCGCCCCCGGGTCGCGTCCCGCCCGCCGCGAAGGTTATGGCAGCGGTCAGACGCATCGTCGTCATTCCTCGACTCCGAAACTACATCGCTCGCTCCTCGACCGAAGGACGCGAAGCGAGAATCGCAAGCGTCGCTCGAGATTCTCAAGGAAACCTTCGCGAAGGTCGACCGCGTCTGTTGTTTGACGTGCGCCCTTCGTGTGTACGAAGCGGACGGACGGATGGACGGACAGAGACAGAGATAGAGAGACGGGTTTGTTTGATGCTCGTACCGTTTGCTCACGGCGTGATTGTCCTTCGGCACATTTTGCTTCTCCTCCTTCGCCTTGTTCGGCGTGCTCTGCGACGAGTAGAACGGATTGATGTTTTGCGCCATTCCTCACCGCGATTCTCACTTCGTCTCCGCACGAGAAACGGTTTTATTGCGGCTATTTCACACGTCGACCGCTCGAGATGCGAGAGAGAGAGACAGAGAGAGTGAGAGAGACGGATAGATAGACACACGCACGTCGAGAGCGCACCACAGTTGGAAGCGACCACAAAGCGTGCGCGACGTACGACCCGAGCACAACAGTCACTGGCTGGAAATTTGAATGCTTCGCCTCGAGGGGGGTGGGAGTTTCGCGTGTGCGTACACCGCAGGATGACGAGGGCGCGAACAGCTGGCGGCTAAAGCGCGCGATCCCAGAGACCTCTGGGAAAAAGACCCGCGAAATTTCGAATCGTTGCGCGGAAATTCCGCGGATCGCGAATTAGCACAACTTCGTTTGCTATTTTTTTTTATGTCATACAATATACAATCAAGACGTCTCTGGCGGAGAGTTATTCGCTCGCAGCGAGAGACGGTCTTGGTAGACTTGGTCTTGGACCGGTCTTGGAGACGGTCTTGGATCTTGGTAGACGGTCAACGAGAGACGGATTTGAGTTGAAGTCCTAGAGACAGATGGACTGTTTGCGGTTTTTGTTTGGTTCTTAGAGTCTGTTTTCAAACCGTTGCACGGAAATTCCGTGGATCGCGAATAAGCACAATCTTCGTTTGCAATTTTTTTTATGTCATACAATATACAATCAAGACTTCTCTCGCGAAGAGTTGTTTTTTGTAGCGAGAGTCTTGGTAGACGGTCAACGAGAGACCGATTTTAGTCGAAGTCCTAGAGACAGATGGAATGTTTGCTTTGTTTGCTTGTTTTGGTTCTTGGGGTCTGTTTTCGCTTCGTTTAATTAAAAATTCTTAATTAAAAATGCAGCGCGGCGCAGCGATCCGAAGCACCTTCGAGTATTGTCGGATTTACGTGTAGGTTTTTTTTTCAGTTGCATTCCACGCGCCCCCCGTTCGGTATTGTCGCAGTGTTATCCTTGTTGGGTGGATGAGCATTATTCTTTTTTTATACTTTTTTCTAGTCGTTGTGTTGAAGCTGTTTGGGACTGTAGGCCGAGGCGTAAACGGGGAGACGCCGTTTGTCGGGACTGATGCCCTCGCGGCTCGCGTAGTATCGCCTCTCGATGACTTTGTCGAAAAATCGGCTGAGCTTCACGGACGACGTGGTACCTGCTGCCAGGGACCTGGTTTGTCTGCAATCCTGGCGATCAAATTCGAATTAACAGTAATAACAACGAAAGATGGTGGTGGAAAAAATTGATTAATAATTACCAAAAATATTTCATCGGCGCCACATTCCTCAGCTATAGTGGAAGATCTTCGGTGCAAACTGGATCTGACCTCTCCCACCTGATCAGACTTTGTGCCGACTACTAAGATAGGAATCTGAAAATATTTACAGCCATGAGACAAGAACATAGTCATCCCACAAAAAAAAGAATTCAGTTGGTAGAATTATTTAAAAAACAGAGTATTACTTGCGTAGAACCCACAAATTTTTCAGGGTCAAAGTCGTCAAAGGACTTTGACCTGGGGCTGTTGTTGTCTTTGCTCAGGACTTCCTGCAACCACTTCTGGAGGTTTTGCTGAGACTTCCGATTAGTCATGTCGTGAACCAGGATAATTCCTAAAAAGGTAATGACCAAATTGTGGGTATTCTGTCACTGTAGAAAAAAAATGTATTCAAGCTGCTCGTTTACCATTGGTCGGATGATAGAATACAGATCTGGTATTCTGATGATTCTGGCTGCCGCCGACGTCCCACAATTCAATAAAATATCTCTTCTGATTAGGCGTTCCCTCCTTGTACTCGTGCAGCTTTACCTCTATCGAGCATCCTATGGTCCAAGAGGGGTTTCCTATCGGCTGTTGCTGGCATATCAGGTGCGTCAGCGACGTTTTCCCCACACCTGCGAAAACATCAACAATATTTCAACAAACTTCAACAAAATTTCCGGGTCTCCCTAACATGTCCCCAAAAATATCCCATTTTGGTATTCAACATTCCTCCCAAAGGGTCAAATTACCAAAAACAAATGCCAACAAAAAAATCACTGTTTCGAAAATCGCGAGGAAGAAAGCGGCCACGTCAGCGATGACCGAGGAATTCGTGATTGTTTTTTTTTTTTTCCATTGGGAAAGATTGTGAGTCCACTAACCGGAATCGCCGACGACGATGATCTTGACTTTGTCGATCGCTGCCATCGATGATCCGCGCTCGCCGTCGTCGGTCGCATCCGGCCGCGAGAATTCGTCGTCGCGCCTCTCTGACAGGTGTTGCCGGTTTGACAAATCCTCACCGGGCTGAGCGCGTTCGCCAGCGCGAACATAACCTCGAAAGCGCCGTTTGCCGCCGATAAACAAGCGCGAGGGGTTCGCACGCAGCGGTCGCCGAGCTCCGTCGAGGAAAATTCGAAAACGATGGAACGAGTCGTGTTTCGCGGTCGCGAATCGCGCGTACGAGTTTAGCGGTGTTTCAGCGGGATTTTTTTCGATTATTCAACTTGTCGCCGGCTCGTCGCGACGAATGAGCGACGGAGACTCGACGAATTTTGAGGTTAGTCGTTGTTGAGATATTTGTTATTAATCGTTTTGCGACGATCCTATTAAAATTTTCGGGATTCAAATGCTCGTCAAATTTTCATCTCGCGTTTATTTTACCACACGTTGAGTATTTTTTAAGGGAACATGTTTTTTTGGGATTTTTGATTTTGTTGGATTTGAAAGGATTTTTTGGTATCTTTTTTTTAGACGGTGCAAGACGAGGAACATACGCAATGAGTGCCGAAGAGAGGCTGGTGACGGAAGTCCCCAGCAGCCTCAAGCAGTTGGCGCGTCTTGTCGTCAGAGGTTTTTACACTACCGAGGATGCTCTGATTGTCGACATGTTAGTTAGAAATCCATGTGAGTCTCTTACAATGTAAATCGTACTCTATTTACCATAATTTTGGGTTGACACATTTTTTTTTATCTTCCCAGGTATGAAAGAGGACGATATCTGCGAGTTGCTGAAGTTTGAGAGAAAAATGTTGAGGTCCAGGATATCCACTCTTCGAAATGACAAATTTATACAAGTCAGACTGAAGATGGAGACTGGATCGGATGGCAAAGCTCAGAAAGTCAATTATTATTTCATCAATTACAAAGTGAGTCAATTGTTAAAAAAAAAACATTTTCCTACGAGTGTATTTTTTTGTTTGATTTGTTAAAAATATTGTCTTCTTTCAGACATTTGTAAACGTAGTGAAATACAAGTTGGACATAATGAGAAAGAGATTGGAAACCGAAGAACGAGACGCGACCAGCAGAGCCAGCTTCAAGTGTACAAATTGCCTGAAAACCTTCACCGATCTCGAAGTAAGTACAAACGACGACGATTCTCCAGGACAACAATTATTACGAAATTTTTCTCGCAGGCCGATCAGCTGTTCGACATGCTGACCGGGGAATTCCGATGCACCTTCTGCCGAGAGATCGTCGAGGAGGATCAGTCAGCTCTTCCAAAAAAGGACTCGCGGCTGCTGCTCGCCAAGTTCAACGAGCAACTTGAGCCGCTCTATATGCTTCTGAGGGAGGTCGAGGGAATCAAACTGGCGCCGGAAATATTGGAGCCGGAGCCGGTGGACATCAACACGATCAGAGGGTACGATCTCCATTTCCCTTTCCTTACTTTTAATTTTTTTTTCAGCCACAACGCAATCGTCGATTTGATGGAGATACTTTTTCGCTATTTTCAGCATCGATTCGAGAAAACCGAGCGGTCTGCGCGCCCCCGGCGAACAATGGTCCGGAGAGGCGACCCGGGGCGGTGGTTTCGCTGTGGAAGACACGCGAGTCGACGTCACCATCGGCGACGACACTCCCGACAGCAATGCTGCTAATCGTCGCAAGGAGCGTCCGATTTGGATGATGGAGAGCACCGTTCTCAATTCGGACGGCACCCACGGCGACGCGGCTAGCACTCAAGAAAGCATTCTCGACAAGGCAGCCGCGACGGCGACGAACACAACGGCGGCGAGCAACAAGCAGGGCGAGGATATAATGTCGGTGCTTCTGGCGCACGAGAAAAAGGGTGGCACGAACGCCTCGAACGCCGTGAAAGCCGTTCTTCCGCAAGAGTCGAGCGACAGCAGCGATAACGAAGAAGTCGCGGAAATGCAGACGGTCGATACAGGTACGTTTATTTTCTCCTCCGTGATCCCATTTATAGAAATCGGTTCGTAACCCGGCTTAAAATAATCGCCCGAAGCCTCTGAATGCCTGTTGGAAATACATTTCGCGCGTTTTCAGGTGAGGTGGACGTCATGGACTCCGACGACGACGATCTGGTGCCAACGGTCAGCGTCGGCGGCAAAGCCGTGGCAATTACGAGCGTCAACGACGCTCTCATCGCGGAAATGACTCCGGCCGAGAAAGAGGCGTATATCCAAACTTATCAAGAATACTATTCGCATATATACGACTAGCGGGTGTCCGAAGCGCGTCGAGAGCATATTTTTCGACGATGCTCACATCGTCCGAATCCGTAATCCTACCGTGTAATATTTTGTATAGACGTCGAAATAAAGCCAATTTTTTCAACACGTCGCGTTGTTTTTTTTTCTCTTTCTCTTGTATCTTTTTCGTTTATTTTATTTCTAATACACAGCAGTAACTCAACAATACAAGGAATTAACAGCTTATTATCAATAAATAATACAATAAATATTGATAAATATAAGAAATAAATTAAAACTAATAAAATACATGTCACTTCTGGTTTGACGGGAAATGTTGGTATTTTTTTTTAAAGACTTTTTTTAAAACAATTTAAACAGATAAGATGTATTTTAATTAAGCTTACTTGAGATCATTTTTTTTTGTTCGCCCCCGAACCAATTTCCATCCGACCACCACCATCGGATGGAAATTCTGAGACGATGGAAAATCTTTTTCTTTTTTCATTTTTCCGTTTTTTTTTTGCTTTTCTGTCATTTTTTTCGGCACTGTTTCGTTTACACGTTTATATAGTTTTCTCATAATGACTTAATCGAAAATTCATTGAATCTATCGGTGATATCTTTTTTTGCTCTTTTGCTCCGCAATTTTAGTTACCTTTAATGTTTTCCTACGTCCTTCACGCGCGACGGTCGCGCGCTGAATGCTCTGAAAGTTGGTCTCTAAACTCAAGCACCAGAGAGTCAAGCTCGCGATTGCGACGAACGCGCGACCGCGATCGACTCTCATTCGTCCCGCGAGAGATCACAGCACCGCGGAGGGTGAACTATGACTTCGGGAACGTTGCGAAGAGACCCCAGGCGATTATATTCTTGCGCATCCCTTCAGAGCAATCAGTGAGCTCCGGCTGCGAGTACATATGTGTTGCAATTCATATTTATTCCGGTTCGTTGAGACGCAGACGGGCAAAGTCCTCGAAGACGATGTTGTCGTCGTCGTCGTTAGCGTAGCAGGAATTCTCGTAGCGCGCCCGGTCGATGCTCTTGCTCTTCTTCATGCAGGCTTTTTCCTTTTCGGCGGATCCTGATAAAAAAAAAAAGCGCATTAATTATATATTCCTCAGACACAGTCCAATGCATCGAAATATTTTTACGGAGGTTCGTTGCACTTACCAGGGGCGGGGTGCATCAATTTAAAGGGAACGTCGGTGACCAATTCACCGCCCAGGGTGCCGCAGTTAAGTTTGACTCGCACGGAGTAAGAGATCACGATACCCATGGCTTCCGCGGGGCACTTGCCCTCGGCGACCATGGTGGAGGAGGCCAGGTTGACGTCATCGTCCTGCAAAAAGAATCGCGCGAGGTATTAGCGGCCAGTTTAATCTCATTTGCCGCGAAGCCTCCGTAATCGCTTTTCCATCGTTTCGCACCGACGAAAACAAACGCTTTGGGGTCTATAAATACTCTACCTTGAGGTGACCGTCGAGAGCGATTCCGCGACGATCCTTGTTGCTGCTGGCCAATGGTACAAGGTAGAATTGCTTGGTGAAGGACGCTCCGGGTGTGATTGGGCAGCCCTCGCGGGTCTCCAAGCTGGCGACGTGTCGGGAGAATTGAGCATTGACCATCGTCACCTCGCAGTGCTGGACCACGAAGAGCTGTGACGAAGAAAAGGCAGATTATTCGGAGAAAAACATTTTTCGCAAAACCTTTTTCGCGAGAAAAACATGTTTTTTTTTTTTTTTAAATCTGTGAAGAGCCTTACTTTGATGTTCTTGACGGCCTTGCGGGAGTTGTTCGTGATGATGACGTTCGCCGACAGTTTCTCGCCATGGTAGTAGATTTCCTTGTCCAGGGTGACCTCCAGGTTGAGCTTTCCCTGCGAGAATGTGAATCCTTTGGATACGAGGGAGCTCGGAAGACGGCGGCCTCGGGTCGGCGGAGCGAATTGCAGTTTCTTGATGGCCAAAGTCACGGACGACCTCTTGTGTCCCTGTAGAAGCAACATTTATTCTCCGTTACATTTTTATCGGTGGTGGAGACAATCAGATGTGCCTTCAGAATTTTTTTGGGCTGTGGTTTAGGCGATTTTTTTTTTTAGGTCACTTTTTTTTACCTTGTCCTCCTCGTTCTCGCCGACGTAGACCTTGACGACGTAGTCGACTCCGAGGGGCTTTCCCTGGTCGTCATCGCCGGGCTGAAGGGTGACGGAGCTCGGCGAGTTGGCGGGGAACTGGAAGGTGAACGGATAGGCGTTCGGTCCGAGTTTCTTGAGCAGTCTCTCCTGGATCGGCGTCGTCTCCTGCTTCTCCTTCTTCATCGGCACAATCTGCTCGCGGCAGATGACGAGCTCCTTGCTGAATTTGACTCCCATGACCTCGTCCTCCTCTCGTCCATATCGGTAGGTGGTAGTGATCTAAATTCGAGCAGAACCATAAAGAAAGAGTTAACAAAACGCTGCAGTAGTTATTTTCGACATGAATAGAGGAACAAAAGTAAAAAAAATACTCTACCTGGCCGTAGACTTTTCTGCCCTGGAGGTAGTCATTCTCGATAACGATGATTCCGTCGATGGGGTCAACGCTCTCTATATGGTCGATGAAGTCTCGTTTTCCCAGGTAAACCGTGACTTTGCCTGCAAAGATAAAAATTTAAAAAATGTGTAAGACGATGGATTTATTCAAAGAAAAGATGTTGGACTTTTTTAAGTATCGCAGAGTCGAAGAAACGGATCTTACCATTGGGTGTGGTCTTCTTGAAGACCTTGACGGCCACGACGTAGGCCAAAAACAAGATAGGAAACATTTTGTCCGGTCGAGTTGGTTAGCAGAGCTTTCCCGCCCAGAAGTGACGAGCTCCTGGGTCCGCGGCGCATCTTCATATAGTCCCCGCGGGGCTTCATCGCCTCGAAGCCATACGCCCCGCTAATGGCATTATTGCTTCGCGTAATTCCGTCTAACAGGATAAAAATATAACTTTTCGCCCCGCCGACGAACTCGTTATGCACAAACACGGAAATTCCATTCAGTGCTCCGCGGACGAGTTCGCGCGACGGTTCTTTCTATCGTTACCTAAATTTCGAACCCCGCCATTAGGTTCGCGAGACGAAAATCAGTAACTCGGTAGACAGGGACGTCAGTCTTAAGGTTTATGTTTATTTTCAATAATAAGTGTTTACATTGTACGGAGGTATTTTTTTTTCTCATCCTTCGCGATCTCCAAGGAATTGTAATTCAGAGTGTTTCGCTTCTCGCGGTCTCTCGCTCCTCCCCCCTTAACAGTAAACCATTATCGTTTCTCGAGATTATATGTACCTTAATTAATATTCACTAAAATCAATTTTTATTCTTATGTTCTCGTTTCTTGTTTTATTTTCTCTTATCTTCGCTCGCGCATCGAGACACGCTCGCCGAGGGGGTGGAGGGCGGTCCCCGGCCGATATAATTCGACAAACGCAAACGGCAAAATTGTACAATCGACGGCGCAATTATTTTACTCGGACCGAACGCGAAGCACATTCGAAGGCGTCGTCGACGGCGAGAGAAAACAATAATTTTTAACTAAATAATCCGCAAAAGGCCGTAATTACTAACACCTTAATTCTCAAATAGCAAAACGACCGAGTGCCCCTCCGAGCGATTCGACGAAGGAGTTTCAATCGTATTTCTCGCACTTTTTTTCGCTCGCTGTTTTTCTTCGCATTTTCCGCTACTATAAAGTTAAAAAAGAACTATAAACTAGGGTTCCGACGCGCAACGAGCGCACGAAGATCGGAAAGTAAGATTCGTCTCGACTGATCTTTCTCTCTCCCTCCCTTAAGATCGTTATTTCTCGGATGGTTCGTCAATTTCCGGTTCAAAATGTTTGCGAGCGGAGAGAGAACGCGCGAAGATCAGTGTCAATTCTTAATTCCGGTTACATATCGAGAAGATTATTATTCCTAAATTTTATATAAAACAAACGAAAGAAATGGTCTAAACGAATTACAAAAAAACGGCGCGAAAAAAGAATAACGGGGGAGGGGGGGATGATGGAGAAAATGATCGCTCTCGCAGAGGTTCGGTTTGCGAGCCCGAAGAATTTTCGCGATCTACGGTGACAATCGATAGTACAGCGGGTACCGAGTACTTATTTGATAAATATGTCTAAGAATAGGCACAGTAAATGTATGGATATAGTATTATTCGTTACTCAGCAAATTTATTGCGCTGCGAGACAAGCCGCGTTGGCTACCAGGGAACGAAAGAATATATTTTCCAAGTGAAAGAACAATCACGCCGTGGACTTTACTTTTAAACGTTTATTGTTGCTCATCAGTTCGTCGCGTGCGACGGCTACAACATTACGGCGACGATGTTGCCTTCGACTCTGTCGCAAACTCCGTTGGCGCGACGACGAAAAAATCGTTACAACGACGAGCCAAGCGTTATAAGTTTCACGACGACTTTTGTGAAAATGTTTTCGTTTTGTCTCGTTGACTTAAAGAAAAAAAAAAAAGTAAAAAAAAAAAATCAGACTACATTGAAATGAATATCGCGTTGTTGTTATTATTCTATGAGAATAAATTATGGAAAAAAGTACTTTATCAACCTTCTTGATAGTGCCGTTAGACTGTAGATCACCTTTGGAAAGATTGAACACATCACATTTCTAGGGAAAGCTGCATTCACCGAAGCATCTCCTAAATGCGGGGATTTGTTTTTCTTTTTCATTATATTTTTTTTACCGAGGAATCTATTTACGAAAATTGATGAATATACTTCACGAGTTGTACCAACTATTTTTATTCACGAGACAATCCATGTGCGTGTTGTTCGTTAATAAGAACGAAAACAAAGAACTAAAAAAAAAGAGAGATGAAAAATAAAATAAAAAATATTCAAGAATAAACTCATTGGTTTGATGTTGGTTGTTTACAGGTATCAAAAATGTCTGTAGAATTTATCTAGTTTGTTTCTTCGTTTTTTTTTTTCCTTAGGACCTCCGCTTATCAACGCTTTACAAACTTTGTACAATCGTTCGTATGAAAGGTTGTCCGAGTCGTTTCGGGTTTTTTCGTGAGGCGTTTATCTCGCAGAGTTGCCGACCGGGGGCCGGCTCAGCGCCGCCGTGGCCCCGGCGGTTTCGCTCTGTCTCTCTATCATCCACGCGCGCGTCTTCTCTTCGCGCCGTGTTATTAATTTACAATTTTACATGTAAATCGATAAATGGCTCGTGACACACACGTCTACAGTAACGTCGGTCACGCGAGTGGCAACTCCCGTGAAAGGCTGCACCGTGGCAATTTTACATATCGTAGTGTTCGCCCGCAAAGGCTTCTCTTTTTTTTTCTTCTTTTCTTTATTCATTAATACGTCGAAATGGACGAAAGTCGCTCTCGCGCGAAGCGTACAAAAAAGAAACGGATCCATCGCAGCTTTACGACGGAGAATTCGCGTGCATTTTCCGTGGAAAGAACGGAGTATAATTTTTTTTAACTTCGAGGGACACGTCATCGTCGTGGACGCACGTTTTTGTTTTTAATCGAAAACAATTGTGTGTGTGTTTGTGATTCACGTTTACTCCTGCAGCGACAACTAATTTTACAACAGTTCCCTGATACCAGCGCGCTTCTAACATCGGAAAGTACAAATAGTGTTAGTGTGTTTCTTTTTTTCTTCGTCTTATCATCGTTTACTAGTATACATCGTCGATTTCCGTAGAACTCATCGCTGCGCTTTTGCTCTTTCTCTCTCTGCGATCACCTGCGCGACGTACGTTGCGAAATCGTGTTTTGTATATTTTTTTTTGCAATGCTTTTTCTTTTTTATGACAAATATTCTCTCCTCGGAGCGTGAACAATCGCTTCGTTCCGATACCGAATTCTTACGCGAGGCGGCGCTGGCTACCTCGGCTAAACCTTCAAGCAAAATTTCTCTCACTTATACAGTAGAAATCTGCAAATAAACGAGAAAAAACACTATGTTCAAGCGGATTCTCCGTGTGTTTTGTGTGTTGTGTGTGTGTGTGATGCGACTGTGAGAGGAAAATAAACGGACAGCCTTTTTGCCTCATTTACACATTGTCGATGAAAACCTACCTAATATTCTTCAGAGAAACCTGTCCTTAGCTGAGTATGCATCCTGGCTTAGGATAGATCTGCGTCGGGGGAACAGAAAGAATTCAATTATTTGTCGATTAGAGACGAATCTCGCGTGAAACACGAAAAAAAAAAATAATACTTACAGCTTGGCGCAGCTGCTGATTCGAATCTCTTCTGGATCTGATCGTAGGTGAACTTGACGAAAGCATCGTATTGCTCCGAAAGTTTCATGTGCAGTATCTGATTGTATTCCTCTCGAATCTGGGTCTCCTGTTCCTTCAGCATTCTCTCACAGATGAGACCGACCTAACACAATTACGCAAAGTTCAGTAACATAATTTTTTTAAGGTAACTAGTGAATAAACAATCAGCAACAGAGTCAAATTTTTGAAGCGACCAAATGTGAAATCGGTCAAAACAAAGACGCAGCTACGAACCTGTCTAAATGTGAACAGCGGTTTCTCCTTGCCGCCAGGATTGCTGTAGGAGCTCGATGCGCACGCCGCCGTAGGGCTGGACGGACTGGCGGGTCCCTCCATGTCGGACGAGTCTCCGCCACTGGTCTGAGGATTGAAGTGCAACTGTTTGCGTCTGTGCAATCGACGGATCTCCTCTCTGATGTTGGCAGCCATTTTCTCTGTGTCCGACAAACCCATAAATTAAAATCTACTCATGAGCAGGAGGAGGGGGAAGAAAAAGCATATACATATAAGACTCGCTCGAAATTTGCGAAATCGGCGCTGAACCCGCGATCGTCCGACCCCCGCGCGTCCCTCGCCCGCGAAAATCGCTCGCAAATGCGGCGCCATGTGAGAGCGACCTGTGCAAATGCAGGTTATGCCCCGACGCATACGGGCGCGTATCGTATGACAAAGGCAACCATCGTCGACGGGGCGGAGCGAATTATTCATAGTCACAAGCCTCGCGCGCGCGACGCCTTTGCCCCCAAAAACCCCAAAAAAGCTGCTAATCCCCATCCCATCATCCATTAAAAACAAATAACGTCATCCTCGTCCCACAAAATTAACGCTCCGCGTTATGTAAACGAAAATCGCGATCGATCGTCCACATTTGGCAGAACGCGCTGCATGTCCCCCCACCCCCCATTTGCGCCCCTTCGCTCCCCAAGAAGACGCCGTCGTTCGTAACGGTCAAAAATAGAAAAAAGTCTACAAAAAAAAAATCCCTACAAGAGGCAGGCAGTAAAATTCCAAGCATGGTCAAATCTCTCTCGAGTACCGCGAGAGCATAGCTTCAAGATTCCGATTGACGCGGACGAAGAATGGACGACCCGAGGGGTCAAGGGGGGAGGGAGGGGGGCCAACGGAGGGGGCGAGGCAGCCCTGGCCTGGCTCAGCAGGGGAAAAAGGATTCCGAAACGTCCGTTACGCATTACCATATGATTTACGCGTGGTTGCCCCCTCCATCCATCCCCCCTCCCCCCGCCGCCATCTTGCTCTCACCGCCCCTCATCGCTGCAGCTGCGGGGGCCGCGGCCGCCCTAAATACGGGTTTTAAATCGCTGCGACGGGGGCCCCCCGATCGCAGCAGCCGCCCCTTACGCCTCGAGGCGCGCAGCAGCGTTCTCGCCGACGAAAGAGGCGACGGAAGAAAAAAAAAAAGAAAATGGCCGGAGAGGCCGATAACAATTACCAGGCGTCAATTTGTCAGCGACCTCGCCGAACGGCGACGGATTCTGCTGCCTCGGCGTGCTCTGGGCCGCGGTGCCAGGCGACACGCACATGGGTACGCATCGCCGTCGCTTGCTCGGGCGTCCGTGGCTGTGCACCGGATCGAACTCCAGGGATCTCTTTAGGGTGGCGCAGGCCATTTCCTCGCAGCAGCAGCTCTCCTCTTGTCCGCCGTGTCACGTACGCCGCTCTCGACTACCGCGCGCGGGGTCTCTCCTTTACTGCGCGCAGCACACGCACACAGAAACGAGGCGCCTTCGTCGGTTCTTCGCGTTCTCTCCCCGTCTGTCTCTGTCTCCCTCTCGCTCCTCTCTTGGCTCCTTCCTTTCTCGATGTCCGCAGCAGCAGCAGCAGCGACGACGACTCGCACGCCCCGAATGGGGAAAAAATACACGCGAACACGTAGCTCGACGCACTCGGCGCGTTTGGCAGCGCGTTTTCCGCACCTCGGTTAGCTCGCGCGACGACGATATCCACGGATTTAGCCACGGGGACACGAACGTGCTCGGGGCCACCAAAACAAACACTCGAACGTTGGGACGATGCAATATGGCCGACCACCAGAGCTCTCGTCGGCAGGCGAACGACTGTTTCGTCGTTGCGCTCAGAGGCAGCGCGAGCGCCGCGACATCTTTCACGCTCGAGACCCCGGCCTACGATGGTGCGCGTGTTGGGACGTGTTTTGGAGCGTTCTGCGCAGATCCGCCGTCGTCTTCGCTTCCCCCTCCACTGTTGGGGCGATCGCTGATTGGTGGTCGTCGGACAGCTGCGCGTAGGGGATGCGCAATGGGTAGCGGCGGAACGTGGGCGATTTTGTGCGGCGAGCGGCAAATTACGAATCGGTGCGGGAGGAGAAGAAGAGATCGTGACTGCGCGTGAATCGTGCAAATCAGCTTTCGGGTCGCTCGGTCAGTGGTTTTTATTATTGCGTTCGCGTGACGATAAAATCTACATAACCTACATAACGTTATTATAGCTTGTAATATTTTATTCCTCCCTTTTATTTGTCGGCCAATCGGCGTTCACTCCGGTGCAGTTAGATATATATGTATTTCCGTCTTTCTTTCGTGCGGATTGTTGATCCTCGCGGATTGCATCGGCGAAGATCTGAGTTCAACGACATCGATTTTATGTGGTAAAATTGATGATGCGAGATTTTTGCGATGGATTCGCGCTACGTGGGAATCCGATCGCGCAGATAAGCGAGGATTTCCTCGGTTCCCTTCATTAGGGTCGCGTGTCTCGGCTGTTTGAAACAGTTTCCGGTCAGCTGGAGCGTCCTGAAAAAACACACTTTTTTTTCTAATTCCCGAACAGTTTAGAATCGTTTTTTCTTTTCAGGCGATATGAATGATCACAAAAAATAAAAAAAAACGTACATGTGCACTTGGCTATGAATTGCACCAGTTTGCGTGGCTTAAGATTGCAATGACGGTGATTGGACGTGATCGCCCAATTTTCAACTCGGCGAAGAAAAGAAGAAAAAAAAAAGTTTGCCTCGCCGAGAGCTGAGTGCGAGTTGGGCTTCTCGACTTCATGCAAAGTCGATGCTGAAATTAGCCTACGTCTCTCAAAGCTTTCCTAAGCCTGGCGGAAAAAATAAAAAATAAAAACCAATCGTAAAATAAAAAATACAAAAATCATGAAATAAATGGAATCGAGGTAAGAAGCTCTGCGATTGCCGTTGATATCGATTGATTGTGAAAAACCTGAGATTTCGATGATTGCCCAGCTCGGGAGGAACGTGGCCGATGTTGTTGTTGGACAGTTCGAGAGTCGCCAGCCTTCCCAGATTCCTCAAAGCGACCTCGTCAATGTCGGTTATTTGATTGTCATTTGCGATGAGTATTTCCAATCTCGTAATATTGTAAATACAGTCAGGTACTTTGGTGAACCTGCAACGAGAGATCGTCTCCATAGTCGCTCGATCTCTAAGTTTTTTTTTTTGTGTCTCACCTATTGAATGATATATTTATTTCCTGCAGGTGATCAAGCTCGCCCACACTTGACGGCAGAGCCGTTAAGCAGTTCTGACTCAAATCCAGAAACCTCAGACGTTTGAGTTCCTCACCCAGCCATTCCGGCACTGAAGTCAACTGATTACACGTCAGCTTTAAATCTGTGGCACTTTTCACAGCGGACAATTTTTCAGGCAACTCGCGCAGTCTGTTTCTACTGAGGTCGATACAAGTCACTTCCACCGAACTTGCATCTTCGATCACCGAATCAGGTACTTCATTGAGATTTTGACCAGTTAGACTCAGCAATTTTGTACTTCTCATTATGTACCTGCAATTTCATTTGAATTTTTATTTATCTGCTTGTGGGATGAATGATAATTGAAATGTTAATGTTTCAGGCTTTTGACGTACTTGTCGGGAAATTTGACTACGCTTGACACTGGGGAACATGACTCGATGGCCTCGACGTTCGAAGTGTCGAAACTCTGACGCAAATGACGCAGAATGCGCGGTGCACCGCACTGTATTATGTCCCGTCGTACGTTCTTCACGTCGTTTCCGTCGATACCGAAGTACTTTAAATTTGGCATTACGCTGATAAAATTGGGAATACTGAAACAGGGAAAAAGATCGGTACTGAATTCATTTGACCTGTAGGAATTATTTTGAAGCTATATTTTTTTATCTTACTTTGTCAATTCGTTGCACGACAGATCGAGACGTTCCAGATTCAATAGTTTCACTATATCTTCGGGAATTTCCTTGACTTTGTTGCTGTCCAATCGCAGAATTCGAAGTTGTCCCATATCCTCCAAAGACGACATTTCTATCTCCTGTTGAATTTTTTTTTTCATATATAAAAATTGTTCGGTGAGCTTCAATAGCGTGATAATAAACGAAATAAATTCGCGAATAAGCGAGAAATATGTACATACAGTAATCTCATTGTTAGCCAAGTCGAGTTCGCGCAACGCTGTACAACCGGTTAAATTGGGAAAATTCGCTAATTTATTGTTGTGCAGCGAGATAGCCTCGACTTTTCTCATTTCGCCGAGAGCCGGCACGACCTCCAAATTATTGAAGCTCGCGTCTAGTCTTTTCAAAACTGTCGAAGAAAACTCCCGTTTTACGCTGGTTTCACAAATAAAATATACAAGAGCATGTGCGAAATCGGTGACGGGTGCAGCGACAATTTCGCCGAAAGAATGAAAACCAAATCCTCAAAGTCCATGCAAGAAGGGAGAACAAATTGCAAAAATCGTGGATACGAAAAGTGGCGGAAATTGCAGGATAGAAAAATTTCATCGGAAAGCCACACTTTGCGATATTTACGGGTTACACTTTTTCCTATAATTGATGCAATCTGAATGGAAGAGAAATTAGTTGAAAATTATTTTCTCGGTTTTTTCGAGCTCTTCGCAATTTCCAAATATTTTTCAGAGCAGATTGAGCGATATTAGCGGTACTCAAATTAGTGGTTAAAGGGGCTACGAAGCTCACTGGAATTTTAAATTATTTTACAATCAGCACTTAGACAAGGAAACACACCTCTCATGCTCATAATATCAGGTGGCAACTCTCGAAGTTGATTGTGACTCAGGTCGAGAGTGACCAGTCGCACCAGATATCCCATTCCAACAGGCAATTCGGTTAGATTGTTACAGGAGAGATTCTAGATAGAGATTTTCCAGAATAATAATTTATTCCCCATTATTAAATATCCACAAAAAATAAATAAAAAATACTCACCAAAGTCTCGAGCATGACTAAGTCACCTATCGACGGACTGATTTTCACCAGTTCATTGCTCGCCAAATTCAAAAAACGCAACTCCGGCAAATCGAACAATTTCGCGTTTAAATTGCCGAGTTTGTTCCGCGACAGATCCAATTTCCTCAGTTTAGTCAAACTCCCAATTTCCTGCGGCAATTCCTCGAGCAGATTGTTGTGCAACTGTTGACAAGCAAAACGAGCGCGGGACGCGCTTCAATGAGGCTCTATTTGCGTCAATTCTATTGATCGTTGGGTGTCACCCTTCTGCATTATTTTTTTCCCAACGTACGTCCAAGTCCCGAAGCTCGCCGAGAAATTCGATTTTTGCGTCGAGGCACGTCAGGCTGTTCGAACTTAGGTTCAAAATTTGCAGGGGTTCTTGTTCCCACCAGGGATCCTTATCATCCTCGAAATCCAAGTTTACCCTTAGCTCCTGAATCTCCTCATTTGTCAGATCATTTATCGTCCAAACTTTGCTGGGCACTAAAAAAATATAATTAATAAAATACGAATTTTTCCAAATTTCAGATGACTCCAAAAAAAAAAGGACGTACCTGTGGCCAAACCTCTGGAGGACAAATTAAGCTGCCCACTTTTCCTCGCCGCGACGATCGTTTTGTACGAAAGCTCCGCATCATCATCGTTCTTCGTTCTCGCCTTGAACACAGCCCGATGATTTATTCTCTTCCTGGCAGTCCCACTCGTCTTTGGGATCCTCGTGGCGTCCTTCGACATCGTCGAGGCAATTTTCTCGGACCTTCGCGGGATCATCGACTCGTCGACTTTGATAAGAAAAAAAAACTACGACTCGGTCGTTGTTTACGTCGTTACATAGTCAAGCGGAAGGTCGACGCGCACCGAGTGCTATAGCAGTAGCTACGACCGCTCGTCGCCATTTATAGCAGACAACTGCGGACACACTAGCTGCGTATTTTCGCCTCGCGGTAATTGACGTTACGTACCATGTTCCAGTGAGTGCAGCGAGCCGCGTCGAGGGGTCTGCACGCTGTCGCCCTCTGCGTCTGATCATACAGCAGCGAATTGCGTGTCTGACCACGCACGTATCCCACTGTCGGTTTCCACTTCGCAGCAGGGTGACCCCAACGACGAGCCTTCAGGGGATGGTAACATCCCCAAAGTGCAGGGATTCGCCTTATCCAACACTGATACAACTGCACCGAAGGTCAGTCGACTCCGGATGCTTCTGGTGAACCGATGCAGATACCGCTAATGAAGTAATTGAGGGACTTCCTGGCGGGGAACGCGATTTTAACGCAGCTCGGTCACGCGGGCGGCGCTTATAGTAATTTTTATGCTTAATTAATTGCTCGAGGGAATTGAGTCTCAGAGGAAGCGATTTTTTTTAATCTGAATAATTTAGGAAATAAAAACGAACAGGAAAAACTTTAGACGAAGAATCGACGACATATCGCGGATTGTTCGGTGGACTCTGAAAAGAATTCACCAAGAATTCTCGGCCATTCGCGCGGACACTTTCCGCCGTCCGGCTTAACGGCCTCGCGCCGTTCTTCATGCAATTTCGCGGATGATGCGACGATTTTCCGCGCGCGGAAAAACCCGGTATTAATGCGATACGTGCCGAGATTCCCGACGCCGAGCGGCGGCTCGAGTCGAGCCTCCGTCGGCCAGACCGTCGATCGGCAAAATATTGTCGTCGCTTTATGGAACGCTCGCCGCGTCCCCGGCTTCTTAAATTGCCTCGTAAAAAGCCTTTATTGTCGGACGCTCGAAATTGACGCTCGTCCCAGAAGTAAAACGTCGTACTTTCACCACCCACCCTCCTCCAACCCCCCCAACGAATCTTATACATATATTCATAATATAAATGACGACGATAAATTTCACCCGTAAAAAAAGCGACTAAAACCGCGACTAAATTGCAATTCCAATTTCAGGGCGAACAACAGAAGCTGCTGCTGATCCTGGAGGCAAACGGACGTCACTGCGATACACCGATCGGTGGAGTACGAATAAACTAGCGAAAATCTGGCTCGCCGCTCGAGAGACTCGCGACTCGAATGGAAAGAGACTCTCGCACTCGAGGAAACTCCGCTCGCGCGACGTCTCCGTCAGCGGAGAGACGTCGACGACGACGATGATGACGACGTATCGAGGCGAACGCGCTGCGTCAGCGACCGCATCAGTCCGGCGGAGCTTTCCCCCGGAGAGCTTTTATCCGAGAGCTCCGGGCTCACTCTCTCTCTCTCCTCGCCCCGGGCGACCGGCTCCTCGATCCTGGGCCACCAGCCGCGTTGTACGTCCGGCCATAGGTATATCTATAACTTTATAGCGCGACGCACGCTCGCCGCAACGTGTCGTATTTCACGTGCCACACTTCGTCATCGCCGCCGTTGCCCGCGCCCCGTCGTTATTATTATTATTATTATTATTATGTACTCTCCGTCGCGTCGCGAACGAGCGGCACTTCGCGATATTTCGCCATTTGTCGAAGCCACCGCTGTCGTCTTTTCGCGCCGACGTTTCCGCCACCTGTCCGACGGCGTTTTTCCTCCCTCGCTTCTCTTCGACGGGGAATTCTTTTTCATCTGGCTCGACGGATGCGCGGAGCGAAAAAGGCGTTGGGGTCTCGAGGGCGACGTATTGAATTAAAGATACATTAGAAAAAACACTTTTTTTGTGGACAAAAAATTGGGGCTCTAATTATTAGTGGCATTTGCAGCGTTATGGGTGACTTTGTATTTTTCGCTACTTTACCCTTGAATTATTATTATTATTATTACTTACTTTCCGGTCCGTCTGAGAGCTACTTCGCGATATTTTGCCATATTCGTCGAAGCCACCGCTGTCGTCTTTTCGCGCCAAGTTTCCGCCACCTGTCCGAAGGCGTTTTTGTTCTCTCGGTCGACGTCGGCGCTCCGTAGAATTGTCGTCGGTAGATAGACAGATACATAGAGAGCTTTTTGGCGCGATGTCGGCTTGAAATATCCGGTGCAGGACGACTTTTTTTTCAACGTTCGACGTGACACTGGGAAGCATTCGCTTACCGGAAAGGCACGCGCGCTCTTTCCGCCCTACGTTTCATTTACGTAATTTCTTCGTTTACTGCTCTTTCTTTTTCACATTCCTTTTTTTTATTCTTTTTCGTTTCGCTCTCCATTCATTCGTTTGTTCTGTTTCCAGGCCCCGTGTGATTGCTGCTGCACAGGCAGATTGCGCTCGCCGCCGGGATTGTCGACGCTGGATCCGCTCGTCGCTGTTTCCGCTGTGTCCTGCGTCGCGGAACGGACTCTGTTATCCCGGCGCTACATCCGGCGCGGCTCGCGACGGCTGCTGCTCCGATGCTGCAGCGGCTGCAGGGAAGAGCAGCGATGACTCCAGAGTGAAACCAGATGAAGAACCGAATTTTTATTCGAAAGAATTCGTCGCAGTCATTGCGAAGCTCTAAAAAAAAATTAAAAATGATCAAAGCATCACGCTTTGGGTTTTATAATCAATAGACTCGTCGTTGAATCTCGCCGAGCGTCGCTCGGGATTTTCGGGACGATTCGGGGCTCTCGCTAATTACCATGGAAAAGGCGGGGAAGATAATTTTCCCTGCCTCGCGCTCGCGTTTCCCGCGCTCGAAAGTCCCCACAATTTTCAACTTCAATTCGTCGCTCATCCCGTCTACCGACTGGCACAGATATCGCAAAGCACATGTAATGCAAATTCAAATTTAGATTTTCAAGTTAAACCGAACTCGCGAAGCGAGGCTGTGTGTCCTCTGGGCGAATCGGAGGCTCGATCGATTCCCGGTCCCGCGGGTGCCTTTGGATTTCTGCGCTCTGTCGTTATGCCTGAAGTACCCGAAAAAGTGTGGTCGCTCCGGCAGATATAAACCTCGGCGAAGCGTTGTCGAGCTTTTTTTTCCTCGCGTTCTTTTTTCTCGTTCGCTCGGAGGCGGGAGGGAGGGAGGAGAGTTCGGACGCGGTATTTACGTCCGCGAGTGCAGTTAATTCTATAAATTACGCACCATTGGTTTTTTTTAACGATTCGCTACAGTGGCCGACGCCGCGGTGGCCCCGGCTCTCTCTCGACTCTCGCCCGGTGCAGTGTAATGTAGTGCGATGCGGCGGGTGTGGCGCGCGCGCGGAGAAACGAGAAAACGCTGCAGATAAAAACTGTAATGGCATAGTTAGTCGAGAGACAGAGGAACGTTCGGACCTTTTTGTATCTTTTTTTATATGTTTTTTGTTTGTTTTCCATTGCATTTGTTTTGCTTCGCTTTTCTCTCTCTCGCTCTGTTGTCGTCTGTACATCGAAACCCGTTGGTCGCCGCGCTGCTCCTGGCATTTCGGCAACAAGCTTTTATACAGAATTTCCACGAGCCACCGACCGAGAGCTCAGCTCGTACATGTTTCTCTCCCCCCAATCGGGTTTCCCGAATCTCGCTGTCTCGCCATATAGTCCGGGGCTCTCTGCTACCCCCTTCTCCGACGACGAGAGAGCTCACTCACTCACTCACTTCGGTATTCAACATTCAACGTCACCGGTGGGCGGCTCTCTTGTCGTTCTTTCGTACAACGAAACCGTCGTTTCGCGATCGACGCAGGAAGGAATAGCAAGTAGCAAGCCGAATACATACCCGGGGGCTCTGTACAACGTCGTCGGGTTACTCCGGACGGGTTGGGCGGTCCGGCTCGGACCGATTCGAACGGCCAACGATGACGTTCGCAGTTTTGTTCGCGTTCAGATACAACGAGTCTTGAATTTTAGCGATTTTTAGCGAGTGTGCAAAAACGATAAATCTAAATTTTTATATTAGAGTGGTTGTAGTAATTTTGCCAGGCGTTGATTGTAAATATTTTTAATATGGTAAATATTAATCGGGGATGGGTAGAAATTGTTTAATGGTGTAATTGATTTATAGAATAGTTGAATTAAAATGGTCATCCCATCTCGAGTCACCCTAAATGTACCCTACGCCACGTTCGCAGCAATATGCGCCGTATCGATTTGGACCACGGTGCTCGAAACCTCGAGGGGCGGTTCATCGACAGTAAAATCCCAGGATTACAGTCACTCGATACTCGTGGCCCATTGCCGTCAAATTCTATATATTACAAATTGATGGAGAGACGTCGAGTCTCCGGGGTCGAGTCATTTTAGTGCTCCGATTGACGTCGTAATTATTTACCGTCGGGTTTAACGACGATAACGCGACTTCGAATTCGTTCACCGAACGCGACTTCGAATTCGTTCACCGAACACTCGATTGTTCGCTCAACCGCAAAAATCATTCGCCCATAATAATTATTCCTTAGGATTAATTTTTCCGTCTGTAAATTCCAAGTGCGGTGGATTGATCCTAATTTTTTTTCTTTGCAGATGTAAACTCGCCGCAGGAACTTCGACGCAGAGGACGAAGGAGTCGATACGACGTCGATGTAACGCCCGGACCGTGAAAATTCTGCGCTCCGGGAGAATTTTCGTAATCTCCGTCGAGGAGTCGCCGCTCCGAGTTCCATTTAGTTCGTCGTGCAATGGATTTCTGAAGGACGCAGGATGGAAATTCCGTTTGGCAAGGTAAACTCCTCCGGACGTGCTCGAACCGCTCCAGGTTCGCGAGTGGTTCGCCCCGCGCGGGACTGGAAGGGAGGCGAGGATTTTTCCCTTCGGTTTCCTCGGTCCTTCCAACGACAACCGCCCTTCGTCGACGAGCTCCGCGCAACCGACCTGACAATCTTTCTCTCGTTTCCTCGTGATTAATGTAGCAGCAGCAGCAGCAGCAGCGTCGGCATCGAGAAGCGAGACGTCTGCGTCTCTGGAAACTTGGATAAATAATCTCGCAAAGAGAGCGCGAAGGTTCGAAGGGGCCGCCTTATCACCCTCCCCCCACGTTCGTCTTATCCGTCTAACCGTGTCGATCCTTCTTTCCTCGCCGCCTGGGCATTCTCTTTTTTCATCGCTCCGCCCGTTGACACTAATTCCACTTCCCCGTGTTCTCCTATCATCCAAATCGCCAGCGAAAAAGGGTCGTCGCTTATTGTGTATCAGCGGGACCCGAGTTCAGGTGCACTTGGAAAATTGATGGAATCAATTAAATTTCATCGCTCGGCACTCGGCCACTTAAAAAGCTTCTCTCGCTCCCCTCGAGTGGCACGACGGATCCGTCGGAAAATTAATAGAGCTCGAGATATCTAATTCAATGTCTTTTATTCTCGATTTTCTCGACCCGCTTCCGATCTTCTCGATACTCTGGAAAATTTTGCGACTAACTCCGCGTGCGTTTATCCTTTGCAGAACGTGTGGACGATGCGAAGAGGATGGACCAAGGTTTCCTCCGACGACGGAGACCACGAAGAAGCGATCGAGTCGATAGCCACGAAGAACCGGGAAAATTCGCCGGCGAAGAGACACAACTTTTCGCCCGACTGGAGAAGTTTATCTGCGAGTTTCTTCTGGCTCGCTCTCTCGTCGCGTTGCTGCTCTTCAGCAGCGGCAGCAGTGGCAGCAGCAGCAGCAGCAGACGTACCGGGCGCTTCCGCTGACGCAGGCGGACTGCCACCGGGCGAGGACTAATCGCTCCTGCGGATGCATTTCCATTTTGCGTGCACCGGGATACAACCGACGGGCCGAGCTCTCTCTCCCGGTGGGAGAGGGAAGGGGGAGAACGCGCGACACACGGGCCCGCGAGGATTGCGCTGAGTAAGTGTACTCGCGAATTCCCCCGACGTTGAGTATATACGGCGGCTTCGCGCTCTCGACGTCGTCGTCGTCGGTGGGTCGGACAAATATAATAAATTTTCCGGGACGCGACGCGCGACACATTCAGTCGTGCAGTATTATTACGATTTGCATGGTAATAGTCTTCTTCACAGGTTTCTACACTTTTTTATATGTACTGGGGACAATGAGGGGTGTTCATGCGCGCGGTCGGAGGTTGGGCAGCGTAAGGAAGAACCCTGCGATTTTCGGCGAAAAAAATTTTCGATTTAACGAAGTTTTAAAACCCTATCCGATGGGAAATTTCCCGCTGATTCCAAATATGACCGATTTTTTCCCGTAAAATAAAAAATTTTAGGAGAAAAACGCGAAAAACTATTTTTCACTTTTTCCCAATTTTGGCACTTTACTAAAATCGGTGTAATTTTTCTTTGGATCGATATAATCGGAATTTTCTTTTTGGATTCGAAAGAAAACTCTTCAACGAAGAGAATGTCGCGAGGCGGAACGCGACATCTCGATTTTTCGATTTTTTGCAGATTTTTAAAGTTGACCCTCAAAAACCGCAAATTTTTAGAAGGGGTACCCCTTGCCGTTTTTTTGGCGAAATTTTTTTTTTCGATTTTACAAAGTTTTAAAACCCTATCCGATGGGAAATTTCCCGCTGATTCCAAATATGACCGATTTTTTCCCGTAAAATAAAAAATTTTAGGAGAAAAACGCGAAAAACAATTTTTCACTTTTTCCCAATTTTGGCACTTTACTAAAATCGGTGTAATTTTTCTTTGGACCAATATAATCGGGATTTTCTTTTTGCATTCGAAAGAAAACTCTCCAACGAAGAGAATGCCGCGAGGCGGAACGCGATATCTCGATTTTTTAATTTTTTGCAGATTTTAAAAGTTGACCCTCAAAAATCGCAAATTTTTAGAAGGGGTACCCCTTGCCATTTTTCCCAAAATTTGACGAAAAAAAAACTTTCGATTTCGTTAAGTTTAAAAACCCTATCCGATGGCAAATTTCCCGCTGATTCCAAAAACGACAGGTGTTTGCCCGAAAAATAAAAAATTCGAGGAGAAAAACGCGAAAAACGATTTTTTTACAGTCTTGCATTTTTGTTTGATGGAAAATTTTCTGCTGACCGCGTTTTTTTCATAAGCAAAAAAAAACACGCCTACAAGAAAATAAATAATAAATAATAATAGTAATACTAATAAAAATAATATCAAACCACCTTCTGATAAGGATAACGGAAGACTATTTAATATGTGCAAATTGTGCGTTGGCAGGTGGCGACTGCGAAATTGCCGGAACGTCCTGCGCAAGCTGAATCGGATGAAATTCGAATGTACTCGATTCCCGGAGCGTTCTACGTGAAACGAGAAAATGAGGGAAATCGAAGAAGGACAATAGCCAGGGAGCAGAGGGAAGAGATAGCTGCTACGGCACCCTCTTAGGTGATAACGACATCGGATTCTCGGGGCGCGCGACGACGACGACGACGACGTCGACGAGAGCCGGTCGAAACGCTCGCTTATATAGAAGTGGACTTTATTCCCATCTGGACTGCTGTGCTCCGCTCCGTGAACGTCCCGGGACAAGTCCGCGCGAGCCATCACCGTCTTCTACCTACGTTCCGAGTCTACATCTGTCCCGCTCCTTCCCTCTCCCTCCTCCCTCTCTCCCTCTCTCCCTCTCTCCGTCTTCCACTCTTTTTCTCCTCTCGTCGTTCCGTACGCTCTCTGTTGAGATTTTCCCCGGGAGTTACGTGATCAGCGTGCCGATCTCGCTTTGAGAGACGCCGACCGACCGACCGACCGACCGACTGCTGCTGCTGCTGCTGCTGCTGCTGCTGCTGCTGCTGCTCGCAGCCACCCGACCGATGTACTTTTCGATCGACACACGTTTTCCTCGAAAAACCCTCCCCGAGCTATCTGGCTGACTGGCGTATACCTTCGAAGATGGCTCTTTGATGCACTCTTCTCCGCTACTCCCCTTTCGAGCTTTCCGTTCGGCTCGCTGGCCTTGCACACCGATCGTGCACCCCTCCGCCGCCACTGCCGCGCGTCCCGGTAATTGCTATATCTGTCTCCGCGCGCCTCGTCGTCGGAAACGCTCGGAGACAACGTTCACGTTCCGTCGCCTAATTCGGCCGCTACTTTACGGTTGAAAAATAATTCGAGTTTGCGGGGACGCGCGAAATTATCCGGGAAATAATTAACTGTATTGACGCGTGGAATTTTCAAATTGACGCGATTGCTATTGATTCGGTGGAGTGGATTTATTTTACTCAATTTTATTTAATTCAATTTATTATATTTTTTATAGGTTTTTGAGGACTGAGAGGATGAGAGAAAATTATTCAACACTTAATTGTCCTTAAAATCCGAGCGTTAATCCGGGAAATAATTAACGCCTTTGACCCGTGGAATTTTTTAATTGAGGTGATTGCTATTGATTCGGTGGAGTAGATTTATTTAACTAGAATTTATTTAATTTAATTTATTATTTTTCGTAGGTTTTTGGGGATGCTCTCCATCCATGAGAGAACAGCCAGTCGCATTTTCAGTCACAGCGACAATATCAGTGGTAAAAAAAATTCTTATCAATACTAACAATACAAGAATCGATATTAAATCCTGAAAATAGCTTCTCCCCCGTTCCATTGTCAAATTATTCAACAGTTAATCGTCCTTCACAGGCCAAATTGGACGTCCGTCTCAGCCATTCGCAGTCGCAACGGTTCCATCGAGCCCCCGACTGTATCGCTGCGAGCTCCGTATTGACCGTTTTGGCACGGGTCGCGGTGTTTCACTTGATCTTGGCGCGCGGCTGGAAGGGATAACGAGGACGGCGAGAACCGCATGTTCGGGTCAACAGCCATATTAAGGAAAGCTACGCTCAATAGAACCAGTGTCGTGTTACGCTGCATCGAGAGAGAGAGCCGCCCGCGCGTGCCACCGAGGGAATTGCGATTCGGCCGGAATATACACAAGGGAGAAGGAGGAAGGAGAGAGAGAAAGCCGACCGACGACGAGCGCTTTGGAGTTTCGAGTTCACTGAAGATGATGGACACTGACAGGACAGAGATGAGCGACTTCCAGGAGCATCACTTCAACCGACGAGGACAACAGCGAGGAGAGAGAAGCGATGCAACGGACAAGGATCGTCTAATTCTGTGCGCAACGCCGCCGCCGAAGCCGCCGCCGAGCGGTCTGTCCGAATCTCGTAAACGTCTCGCGCGATGATCCCAAATGGCGGGGATCAACGTTAGTCCATTGTCATGCAGATTAGAGCGAATCACACTAACGCGCGGATCAAGCCGGCGGCGGGTCCCGCGCGACGGTTACGGGAAATCGATCGGAATCCGATTTGCTCCGGTAGTTTCTTCACTTGGAAACTCGAGTCGTCCCGATCCGTTTAACCGCCGCGCCGCGCGCGTCGAGAATTCAACCGGCAGCACTCGGCGTGTAACGTGGTCTATTACAAACCAGGCCGGAAATGGCCCAGCTGCGAAAATTTCGGTGCTAAATTCGCGGCCGACTGTTTGCAGCAAATTTAAAACGCGGGCGCGAAATGCAATTCACGGGCAAACGGAGCAAAAATGCGACGCCAATGACGACGAGCAATTTTCGGCCTCGATACACTCGACATTTCGGGCCAAATATTCTGTCGCCCGTCAAGTTTTCAAAAGTCTCGCAACGATTGAATTTCCGTAACAAGGTTTCGCGCGTCCTGTTTATCCGTTGCTTTTCCATTTCCCCGTTTGATTCAATCACCTAAAAAATTCGAATTTTCATTACAACTCGTCGATCACCGCGCAAACAGCGTTTGTTACAGCGAGTTTTACGCGCCGGTAAATATTCGCGGAAATTGATCCGGGCCGAAAGCGACGAGAGGGCAATTTCGGCACCGGCCGATAATCACGTCGCGTTAAATTGGCTAACTAAAAAAAAAAAATGCGCTTAACAATCCGTAAAAATGCTAAAAAAAATCGTAACCATTTTGTTACAATTTCCTTAAACCATCCGCGAGTCGAGTCATAGCCGCGAGATCCAGAAAATGGAAAAAAGAAGATTGAGAAAATAGTTCCAGAAAATTGAGAAAATTGAAAAAAAAATTGTTACACATTTTGTTACAATTTCCTCAAACCATCCGCGAGTCAAATCGTAGCCGCGAGATCCAGGAGCTCGACGCGCCCGAGTCGCACAGTTATTAACTCCGCTTCGTCGGGAACATTTATATTTCATTATCCTGAAATGTTCGTGATTAAAAAAAACCGGTCTGACAGATATACGCGTGGGGGGTGGTTTAGCAGGTCGGCCGAGATGAACTCGGGATGAACTCATCCGGTACCGTTGGGGGGATGGTTCTGAGGCTGCTCTGCGTGGGGGTTGAAGGGGGCGGTAATCCTCGGGGAGGGCTACGAGAGATCCGTCAGTCAGTCGGATGCAGTAATAACGCGTCTAGCTAGCGGAATTATCTTCCCCCGGCGGTCGTCTCAGCCCGGGCGCAACGTCTGGTGGCTGCGATACACGCGGTAACATTATTCAGCCTCTCGTAATACCCAGTCCAGCGGCTAGAGAGGATAGGAAGGGGGTTGGGGGGTGGATCGGTGGGTCGGTGGGGGTCGTAACACAACACGGCGCGAGTTCGATTGTTTTCGCGCTTGGAAACACTCTAATTATTATCGGCCGGAGGTTGGAAGTGTGCAAACCGACTCTGCGTCGACAACTGGCGAGAAATCAAACCGGGGGATGGAAATTGAATAGAAAGCCAATCGGACGTTGTCCAGCTCGGCGCGACTCTCGCGTTCCATATTTATTGTATTCATCGCAGGTTGAGGATATGCAATATATGAATTCGCGTTTCTCTCTTTCCGCTCGCTGCTCGTCTCTCTTCGTCGTCTGTGTCTGTCTTCGTCGCTCCGCACAACACGTTTCGTCCGCGTTTTACGGTTGGTTCTACCCTCCCCCCTCCGCCACTCGATCGCAAATTCATCAAATAGAGTGCATACTTGATTCGCGATTGGATTCGATAGTCCCGCGCCGCTCGCATTGGCGCGCAGACACCGCCGCGATTCCTGCGCACACACGCCGACGGTATTCATGACGATTTTGCGGCGCGTCGTCGCCAGGGCTTCGTGATTCGTGTAAACAACGCCGATGCGTTTGCCGTGCATATTTTTTTCCTCCCTGGTGCCACCCCCTTTGCACTCCCCATTCGCCTAGTCATCGATACTGTTCTCGCTCTGGTATTAATTCTTTTTTTTCAGGTTCTGGAATCCAGGTTTGTGACCATCGTGGAAATTACGTCGTGAGACACGTCTAAGGATAAAAAACCAGGAGCATCTGTCGCCTTGCCTTCCACTTTGGATCCGAAACACTTTGAGTCCGTACTGCGTGAAGTTTTCGCTGCTTTTAGTGCGAATTTCTCGACTCTGGTTGCTTGTCGCTTTGATATTAATTTATTTTTCCTTTTTCAGCTTCTGGAACGTCTGTGACCATCGTGGAAATGACGTCGAAGAATAGAAAAACAGGAGCATCAGCCGCCTTGCCTTTCACTCTGAATCCACACCGTCGACGTCGGTCACGAAGTCTTCGCCCCTTTTACTGCGAATTTCTCGTCCCTTTGACCGCGAAAACTCGTCTCTCCTCGCGTCGCGGTTTGAGCCTGTAGATTTTGGTTTATTACCGTGATAAAAGCGTTGAATTACGTTGGTTCCGTGCCTTTCAACTCGTTTCGTCCAGCCGGCTGGGCGAAACGATTGTAGCCCCTCTCTCGTTAAGTGCGAAAGACAGAGACAGAGCGACGAGTGAGGAAACTCGGGGGGCGGCAGGTTTCGGTTGCGGCAGTCGGAACAAAGTTACCGAGTCCGAGGCCGTTTATACCTGTCCAGGCGGAACGTGGCATTATAATTTTATTCCATTTCCCTCGCGCTCGACTCGCTCGCGGCGCGCAAAGCGAAAGGACGCGCGCACCGCACACGAGGTCGAGGGGCCGCAGGAGTGCACAAAGTTAAGCCGCCGCCGCCGCCGCGTTCGGAACTCTCCGTCGCGCCTCTCGCCTCTCGTCGAGGCCTCAGGGTATCCTCGTCTCTCGCGCGCGTTAACCAACGGTGCGGTCGCTGTCTTCTCAGTGGCTCCTCGCGCGCTTCTCCTCGTAATGCACAAGGTTAACTCTGGTTTTATACGCGCGAGCGCTTAACGTTTCGCAGCGCAGCACCCGCAGAGTCGACCCCAAAGAGCCAACTCGAATAACGTGTGTTATATGAATATCGTTAGGAGCGCAGTCGCTCGCGGGTAGCTCATTCGCTGCGTCGCGAAACATCCGATGTGATGCGTGTTCATTTTGGGGGTTGAAAAGGGTTGTCGTCGATCCGGGCGAGCGGCAATTAACGCACTGAAAAAAATCGTTCACTTTCTAAAAAATTTGTGGCTCGAAAATCTCGAAGTCTTGCTGATAGAAAATTTGTAGCGCTATATTTGACCCAAGCCAGGCACTGATCAGGCTCGGAAAGGGATGCCACGACGCTGACCAGGGCCTGACTAGCGCTGTGAATTTTTTTACCAGGGAATGCAGTCATTGTCACCGCTTTTTTTTGTCCTGCGATTGGCTGAGACTTTTAGAAGGAGGCCGAGTTAATTTCTCTTTGTAAAATCACCGCAACATTATTTCGCAGGGCGCGATTTTTTTTTATCGAATTTTCGACGTGTCATAATGGTAGCTGATTTAACGGCTCGCGGGTCGCGCGAATGACCGTAAAACAACCGCAGATAGTTCACTAAATATCGCGTGCTTCCTGCGTGTGTGTGTGTGTTGCGCACGAGCGATCAACGTCACACGCAGAGAGGCCAATGGAGTTCGTAAACATCCAACCCCGACCCTCGAAACTCACCCCCGCGCCCCTGCGTCGGTGGCGTTTGATTGTTTGACACGCCGAAAAGTTGCCCGAAACACAATGTGAAATTTATAGCCCCGTCGAGTTAACTGAACCGCGTTTTCGGGTAATGCGCGAGCTCTGGGGGATGAAGGGGGTGGTTTTCGGTCCCGTTCGGACACTCCGGGGGCTGCTCGCACAGACGCCTGGGAAATTGTAAATTTCACCCTGGCGGATCCAACAACCGCGAAAATAACCCGCGAAAATCCGAAATTCGACCGTACTTCAACCCCGTTTGATCTGAGACACAAAAACAACCGATAATTTTCATCCCCTCAACCCCAAAAGCCCTCCGAGCTTCGTCGGTTCTTCGCTCGGATCTCGCGCAGCGCTAAAAAGTATTTAATGTCTCATAATGTTAAAGTCCAACGTCCGGGGCGAAGTAATAATAATACCGCTTCATTAAAGACCTGAAACTTCCGGGGGTAGTTTTAATAAACAAGCGGCCTTCGGGGGAGGCGCGAAGGGAAAAAGATAAAAAAATAATAAGGCGAGGAAAAACTTGGGCCATCCTCGTCGTTCCACTCAGCCTGCGGAGTACTTTTCGTCATTTCTCGGTGAGACGAGCGGCCCGCGAAATAAACGTGGGAATGGGGGGTGGAGGGAGGCGAAAGGGCAGTGCAAGGTGAGGGTTGCGGGGGTCGAGGGGTGGAGGGGTGGAAACACGGTACCTATACATTTCACTGGCTATATACACGAAGCTCTCGAGCTATAACAGTTTCGTGCACTTTTCAACACAGTCACGGTTGCCACCGAACAGTCCCATTGGGGGGTTGAAGGGGGGGAGGGGATGAGGCTACATCCCCGACGATCTCGAAGTTTCGCCACTTGGACGCCTCGCTACGTGCCCGCGACGTTCATCACGTGCCTCACTACACACACGCGTCGCAATCTTCGAATCGTCTCCTTCCCTATTTACCCCCACCCCCTTCCACCCTCTTTTCATCCCCTTCCACTCATCCTCGGCTCCAATCGCGAGGAACAAAAACTGTATCGATAGTCGATATCTGCGTTGGAATTTTTTTTTGTCCAGTCGAACCGAAAAGTTGAAACTTTCCGGCGGCCGAAAATTCGGACCAGTCGGGGAACACATTCGCGGTGGGAAAATTAGAACTCGGGGGACGATCCAAATTTACGGTATTCTCGGATCAAACCCGTTGAGCATAATTCGAGGCTGTGAAATATTAACGTCGCGATGAATCTTTTCCAAATTCAATTGAATCCAAAGTAAAACCTCCAATAGTTCGCCACATCAAAAATTAATAAATCCCTCCAATTGTAGAAATTTCATTGACACTTTATCGCAGTCCCCAATCCTCCCCAAAGAATATAAATTTAGATCTAATTCCTCATTCCTCCCTCCCACCTCTCTCTCTGTCGATTTTCCAATCCCGCAAATTCCAGCTTCATCCGCAATAGATCCGTCTAGCCATAAGGGGATGAACCTAGGGGTTGGTACTCTCCCCCTGAGTGGGTGGTATCAACTGAATAACGCTAAGTGAATTTATCGAATGACAATTAGAGCGATTCGCCGTAGCGCCGATATCGGGATCGAAGATCGGGGAGCCACCCCCATCCCCTCCACCCCGATTGGGGGAGGCTGACGCAGGAGCGTCGGGGCTTTCTCCGGGTCGATCGAGCGAGACCCGATGGCTGTCCAAATATAGCGATACAGTGTACGTGTGTACATATATACATATATCGATGTGTATGTATCGACTGGCCGAGGGAGGGTAGTAGGGGATAGGGTCGGTGCTCTCACTCCGGGGCCTCTGTTACCGCAGCTAGTTACGGGCAAGGAGGCACCTAACTTCGCCTGTATGGCTCTCTCACTCGAGCGATCCTGTCGGCCGTCGCGTGTATTCGCGACCCGACACGTACTAGGCATGTAATCCAATCGTGTAACGCACTCACTCTCTCTCTCTCTGCCTCTCTGCGTCTGCCCTCGATGACCCTTCTCCACTTGCAGAGTTCTCCAGCCGCTGCGGAGTCGCTGTATCGTCGCCGCTGCCGCCGCTGTTGCTGGCTGTCCGAGTGAAACCACTGCCAACCGGCAGCCCCGGACGTGTACGCACCAACGTGGACCGGATCAATCGATGGGTTCTTACTCGGAGAGATTTACAACGCGACCTGCGACGATGGAAACGAGCGACGTCTGGAGTCGACGTCCCGGAGACGGTGAGTCTCCTTGTTTCCGTTTGAGAGTCATTTGCTTTGCTAATATTTCCGTTAAATATTTAGGGGAACGTCACGCCCGAGTCGACCGACGCCGGACCGTCGCCCGTGGACCGAGAGATGCGAGGCAGCAGCAGCAGTTGTGTTCTCCGGAAGCCGTCGCGCTTCGACTCGCCGACCGAGTCCATTCATCCTGGAAACTCTCGTCGAGATGCCAAGTTTTTTTTTTTCATTCGGAGTCGTCGATACGACGGAGGACAGCAGCAGCAGGAATTCTGAGTGGAGGATGGAAGGAGCGGAGGAAATTATTGTCATCGTGGGTCGGTTTTGTCTCGAGCAGGAAGCGTTGATTCCGAGGAACGAAGAGACGTTGGGATTTTTTTTTCGATAATTAAAACGAGCGATAAATTTAACGGTTCGGATTGGATGAGATCCATCGGCGCTGAGATTCGTCGTGGAGGGCTAATCTGAATTTTATACACTCGACGTCTCGATAGTTATAATGGAATATTACAGTTAGACGAACGAATCCAATAAGACTCGACGCGAGTCTCGCGGATGAAATATCTCGCGAATCCCGGCGACCCGCGGACGGGCCGCTATTTTACACCGCCGCGAGGTAAGAAACCCGATGTATCATCGCGTTATCTCATTCGCGGAATTCCTCGGGGCGCGATAACCAACCCCGCGACGGTCTTATATATTCTGATTTCGACGACGTTACAATCCTCGAGCCTCGCGTCCTCCCCTCCGGTTCGGGAGGCGCGATTCGCGTTGGGATTCCGAGAATATAAATGTAATTTCTCGGATTAACAATCTTTTTTATATTCGTTAGCCCTCGGCTTCCCCTTAATACCCGCTAATTCACCCCGAGGGGGGTGAGCGTTGCTCGCTCGACTAACGATCGTTGCTCGAGGCCACAATAAAATGCATTTTTCCGCGCTGCGTATTAACGAGAAGCGAGTAGCAGTGAGAAGAAATATTCGTCGGACTCCGAACGAGGAGTGCGAATCGTTTTGCCTGAAATTCGAGTGCTTTTCGCGTTGCTCTGAGATATTCTTGATACGTGTCGGAGACGATGAAACGTCGCTTCGGTAAATCAACTGCGGAAAAAGGTTCTTTTGGGGTTGAGTCAGGGTTTGACTTTTGAGTCTCGGAGTAGAATTGTGAAAGAATGGATTTTTTTTGCGGTGTGACAGATCCGGAATTTCGGAGGAAAATTATTTTAGTTTCAAAGTCGCGAAAACGTGGTTTCAATGTCATGAAAAATTTAAAAAAAAATGCAATAATTGAATTTCCGGACCTACCATAACATTTTCGTGCTCGAGCCATCGATTATTTAATTGAGTTGGTCAGGCCGGGCGCGCCGGACTCTGGGCTAGCCCGGACCGACTCAGAGTGTCCCGTCCGCCTCGACAAAATTTTCCCTCAGCCGAGCTTGAATTTTATTAGCGACAACGTTGCCGTCGCACCGAAGGTTGAAAATAACACCGAGCAATGATACTGAATTATAGATATAAAAATTGCGAAATTGCCGAGTTTCACCTCCGAACTGTTGACGTACGAACTAATTGAACCGCAGATCAATCAAGTTAAAAAAAAATGTACAGTAGAAACGTGCCGATGCGTTTAAAAGAGGTGCGGGACCATTTTTTTCGTATCTTTTTTTTTTTTCCATCCGCAACGCATGGGCATCGCGCGGTGTGTTATCATTTATCAACTCGCGCATTCATAACTCTCCGGCAGCGCATCGTCTGCGGTCTGTTGTGATAAATGTCGTCAGCGGCGAGGCTCTCTCGGCTTGTCCATCGAGTTCCCGCATTTTTTTTCTATCAGTCACAAGTAACGAGGAGGCCTAATGACTTTCCTATAAAAAGCGGTAACGGCTGACGCCGCGCGACCATCGCCTCCCCCTCCTCGCATTCCCGGAGCGTCGCACATTAGCGAGAGTTTTAATATCAAACGCGAAGCAATAAACCGTCAACGTGGCGGCCGAGGAATTAAAATTATATCTTGCGCTTTAACTGCCGCTCGTATTTCCGAATCGACGACGACGACGACAGCTCGCTCAGAATGGCAGAGGGAAAACATATTTCTACTCGTTATTATTATCTCCAACTCGACGATTTACTTTAACAAAAAATTATTGAAGTTTCTGTGCCTTTTTTATTCAAGTGGCTTTATTATCGTTATTATTATCTCCGAATTGACGATTTCCTTTAACAAAAAATTATTGAAGTTTCTGTGACTTGTTTTTATTCCAGTGGCTTTAAATTAAACTAACGTTGAAATATCTTTCAGATTTAGATGCGCCTGGAGCAATGTGCAGCGGATGACCAATGAGAGGCGAATCGATGCTATTAATGAAGCCACACTCGTTGGGATCCTCCAAACGGATCCGCGAGGATCAGAAAGCGAGGCAAATATCGCGAAGCGTTAGAGACTCGAAGTCGCTATCAACGGAGAAACACTCGAGGACCTCGTGAAGCTCGTCGAAGAATGGAAACCGTCGCCGTGGACGTCGTTGCGATCCTCGGAGTCGTCGTGGGAAGCCAGGAGGAGAGGAGAGGAGACTGAGGAGACGTTCGAGAGGTCGTCGGGAGAGCCTCGCGGCAATCTTTCCTCACCTCATCCAACGGGAGCCTCGACTTACGACTCTCGTTGTTGCGTCTCGATAAACCAACAAAAGCGAGTCGCGTTTCGACGAGCGATTCACCGTCCGGGAATTCGCGGGAAGATTTTCTCCCCAGTAAGAAGACTCGGATAAAAAAAAGAAGAAAAATCCTTTGGAGCCGAAGTGGTCGACTCGCTACCGACTCCATTCGTCCTGAGATCCTCCGACCTGGCGACTTCTTCAGGAATAACCGAGGATCAACGACAGAAAAAAAATTACAGTCATCGCTCGGCTTCGACTCGCTCCACTTTCAAAGTTATGGTTTCACGAGGAGGAAAATTGGGGAAGGCTGCGAGGTCGGAAAAATGTCAAGGTCAGAGAAGAGTCGAGGTGAGAAGATAAGGTCACGAGGGTTGGAACTTCAAGGTCGGAAAAGTTTCGAGGTGAGAATACTGGATTGGAACGTGGACGTTCATCCCCTCTCTCCCTCTCTCCCTCTCTCCCAGTCCTCCATAAACCAACAAAAGGAGCAGTAGCGACCAAACAGTGGTCGTCTCCTACTCTCGGTGATTTCCGAGTGTCTTCAGGAGGAAGAAGACTGAGTCGAGAGAGAAAAATCTGTGCGAGAGAGAAAGACAAATTGCGATTGACGGAGGGAAGCTGCGCAGTGAAGAGAGAAGACAAGACTCCAGAGTGAAGAGAGAAGACAAGACTCCAGAGTGAAGAGAGAAGAGAAGGCTCCACAGCGAAGAGAGAGCAACTCCGGAGTGAGAAGGTGAACGAGGACAGCGCGCACCCTCGGAAACTGGGCAGCCGGGGCAGCGGTAGTACAGGGGAGGACATAGGGTTACGACGTTACTATCCTGATAATGGAGTGGCGGTCAATGGGGCGATATATCGCGCGCGCCTCGGCGACGTTGCGGGGGTAACGCGGCGGGAGCCGAGCCAGCTCCCTCGGGAACATTCCTCCTGTCGGCCGCGCTCGTCTTCTCATCTCTCTATCCACCTCCCTCCCTCTGTGTGTCTCTCTCCTCTCTCCCTCGTCCTCCCCCTCATCATCCCCATAACGCGACGCTACAGCCACCCGGTACACCTACCCACCGATTCAGACGGTCACCGCAACGTCCGGAAAGCGATCGTCGTCGGTCCCGCAGCCACGATTGTTGATCTTCGAGATACCCGAGACCCTCGGCCGCCCGGAGGCGCGCGCGCACCGGTTATGACGACGAAGGGATGAAGGGCATGCCTAGGATCGTACCGCAACGCTCGCGACGCACTCCCGTCGATTGCGGTCCGGAGAAAATTGTGTCTCGCTCTCGATAACGCGAAATCGAGGGGATCGTAACGGCCGCGGCACCGCGAACCACGGCACTGTCGACGAGAAAGGACGTTTCTTGGATATCTCATTTTGTAATCGCGGAAGAGCCATTTCCAACTACTGACTCGCTGATACAGCGAGCGGGACGATGTAGAGATGTCGGGGAAACGGAGAGTAATCGGGGAAACGAGGACACGTTGATTGGTCTCAAAAAGGTGAAGAAATGGGATTTTGTATTGTACATTTTTTTATTTTAAAGCAACTTGAGCTAGACTGACGTTTCAATTTTTTTTAATACAAATTCTTAAGCAACTTGGACTGATTTAATTTTTTTTGCAATGATCATCTTATCAATTCAAGCCAAACTAATTTTCCAAAAATGATATTCGTTCCAATTTTTTTTTTATAGGCTTCGCAATAATTTCCGGTCTGTTATCCCTTTTTTGCAATGATCATCTTATTAATTCAAGCCAATCTAATTTTCCAAAAATTCTATTCGCTCCAATTTATATATTTTTATAGACATCACAATAATTTCTGGTCTGTTCTCCCTTTCTCGCAGTAATTCATCGAGCAACGAGATGCAGCTTCGCCGTCGGCTGACGCGCAGTGATCGAGGCTCCGGATCCAGCGCGAAGGAAATAAAACAACGAGCTGGCGCGCCGGGTGCACGAAGACGAGGAGAAGCGGAAGAGAGCGCGAAAGCGGACGGAGAGCGAGTGTATACAGACATAGACGACCGCCAGGACCGTTTGCGGGCTGTCTAATGGTCCTCCTCAATCTTTCGTCGCGGCGGGAGCTGCGCGCGCGGGGACCGCCGAGGGCATTTATTCCGCGCCGTGACCGACGTCGCGAAGATTCAAGACTCGCCGCGGCGGCCACTATTCGTTATTGACCCTTTAACCACTGGAGCGAAACTCGGCGCGCCGCCACCTCTACGCTGCAACCCTCGCCGCGTTCGCTCGCTCGGTCGCCTCGGTTGGGCACCATGTGGCCTTTATACGTTACTAGCGCCACCGGTTTTCCTCGTTTTCCCATCTCGCTTCCTCCCCTTTTCCACCCTTATTTCGCCACCTCTCTCGCTCCTCACTTCTCACCTCTCTCTCCTTCTCTGCTTCACTCTCTCTCTGTTTTCTACCCCGTCCCCTTGGCTAAATTATTTCCCAATTATCATCCATTCACTTTAAACCGTTCGCCGCCTCGGTCGGTGGTGTTGGCTTATTCGCATATGCCGAGGGAAAATCGAGCGAGCGAAACGTACGGCGAAGGAGGGAGACGACCGCAGGATCAACAATTTTTCCCACTTCTACACCAGGGCGAAAAGTTTTATTCGACGTCGCAGAGGCTTCCGCGCGATTTTATACAGCGGATAAACGCGTCGCGACCTCGAAGAGAGTGGAATTCGTCGGTGGCATCGCGACTGACACGACGAGTGCTCGATAATGCAGAGAGATCTTTCGCTTTCGAAACACGTCGAGAGCTACTGCAGTCACTTTTCGCATTGACAGTGCGAAAAAAGCACGACGATTCTTGTTTCTCGAGTTTCTCTCTGACTAAAGAATTCGACATTTTTCGCGTGAGCCTCGTTTAGTCCGGATTTAGCTCCGGGAACACGATCGACGATGGTCTCCGTCCTGTTTCTTTCTCTCTGCGTCCTGGCTTCTCTTGCTTTACCGACGATTAAATCCAATGGGAGCGTTTCGCTTCTCTCGCCGGCGCCGCGCTCGTTAACAATAACGAAAGGTGTGTGAAGAAATTTTTCGCGCCAGACGTCGGCGGAAAAGCGCCGAATGGGAGCAAAAGCGAGAGAGGAGGAAGCGAAACGGACGAGAGACAGAGGGAAACGTGGAGAACGAGGCGAACGGACCGCCCGCGAAAAGGGAAGAGATAAATTAATCGCGAATGCGCGAATGGGAGGGAAAAAAAAGGAACGTGCTTTCGCCCTCGCACGATTCTTCGTTTCGAACTGACGAAATAAACCTCTCGACGCGCGGATGCAAATTTAGAGTTCACGGCGCAACAAACTCGGCGGTTTTACGATGAACTCGTGGATTAGGAACATTCTTCTTGTCGCTCTGCAAAGAAAGCTGCATTTTTTCTTCCATGAAAAAAATGTGTAAGTTTTGTTCCCACTAAAACATTTTTTTTTAAATTTTTTATGTCAGTATTCTTACAATAATTCAAAACGTCAAAAAAGAGGTCTAACATTTTCAATTTTTTTTTATCGTAGAAAAGTTTGGCTCAACAAATCAATTTTCTCGACTCGAAAGTTTCGTTACGCGTTGCTTTTATAGTTAATTTTCAGTCAAGGCTGAAGACAGTTCGAGTTTCGCGGTAACGATCGTTGGGCACCGCTGCTGCTGTCCCCGGTGCTCCTCGGTCTCCCCTTTTATCATCCCCCCTTGAAGCCTATCGCCGCGGACCTCGTTGCGTCTGGGGAGAGGGGAGCAGGATGCCCTAATTACCGGTAGACGCTGGCCCGCGTTCCCCCTGGATGGAAACGTTTTCTTCCCTCCGCATGTAAACACCTTCATTAGCACCGAAGTGTTCTATAAAATTGCCTTCCCTCCTGGGGGGATTATACCCTCGAGTTTCTCCGTCGTTGCGCTCTTTTTCTTATCGTTACATCTAATTGGTAACGTCGATGGACCACTGCCGCTTCCCTCCACTCCATCCATCAGTCGGAATAATTTTTCAAACCATCTTTTTCACCCAAAAAAATCAGTCCTTGAATTTCAAACTAATTTTAGCTATTTTCGCAGGTCACTCCTCATTCGCCTCGTCGAGTCGATGGACATCAGCGACGAAGTTCCTGCTGAGTGTGAACTGAGAGCTGATCGAAGGGTCGAGGATCGATGGAAATCCAGGATCGAGGAAACTGAACTTTTCCTCGGCCATTGGCATCCATCTGATAACTTTGACGCACCGCCAACTAAATTTTTCAGACGGTATAATTTCTAGTCTTTTTTTTCCTCATCTAATACCAACTATTATCCAGTTCCACATCCGTCGATGCTGCTGCGATCCAAGAGGAGGCGTATCGAGAAACCAAGGCCCGCGAGGATTAATGGAAATCAATCCGGTTGGGCGCGAGGTGCGAACGACGTCTCGTCTCTCGGACACCCCCGAAGTGCCGGATGGAAATTCTCGTTATCACGAAGCTCGCTGGATCCGTCTGGAGATTTCGCCTCGACGGGTAGAGTAGCCGAAATCAACGTGGCAAATTGAACGCGCGGCCAAGACGCGGGGACAAGCTCGTCGAGTGCCTCAAACGGAAACTCCGCCTTCGGATGCTCCGGGTTCCTTGGCTCTGCTTGTGTACGTATATTCCCATATATACAGTAAATACATATATACGCGTATATAGAGTATTACACATATATATTCCTGGCCTATCCAACTGACTCCGTGACTGTGTGCAGTATACACAGTGTACAGTGAGATTCGGATGGGCGGGTGCAGGTTCAATTACAGGATTTCTGGAGCTATTAGATCGGTCCGGCTCTCTGCTTAGATCTGCCTGTACCCTATACACAGCCCACGGAGGGGCACACCGGGAAATCCTGAGGCTGGGGTGGCACCGTTGAATCGTTTGATGGCTGAGGAAATGCGGGAAACGAAGTGCTCACGCCGATCGAATCGGTTCGACGGACTCTCAGTGACATCCGCGGGTCATTCTTTGCCTGAAGTTCATCTTCAGGATTAGCTTGAAAATATGCACCAAACTGGGCATTCGATTTGCCACTTAGGCAAAAAAAAAAAATGGAAATAGCTATGAAGAGGAATTATCAATTTGGATAAATGAGATATTTTCTTACGGAGACATTTCTGTTGTTTCAGTGACTGCGGATGGATCTGCGTTGTTGTTGGACGATTGCGATGCGCACGACCAACGTGAAGTATCCCAACGAGAGGGAGAGCGATACGGCTCGGCCAGATTCTGGCATTTTTCGAGGCATCCACTTGGCATGCGTCCTGGGAAGCCCCGCGAGGTTGCGCCGAGCGAGTTTAACGAGCCTCGCGCGCGCGGGGAGGAAGCCCGCGAAGATTCCCCGTTGGCTTCGTGCGCGCGCGAGCAGCGGCGGCCGAAGATAGCGAGCGGCGCGGGAAGAAGGAATAAAGCGAGCGAGTATCTTGGCTCTTCCGCCAGATACCATCCAGCTTTTCCGTATCACCGAGTAAACGAGCTCGAATTGCCAGACGATATTTCACCGTCCGAATGTAAGAATTTCTCCGCGTACTCGACGTCGTCGGACGCTGCTACGCCGGCCGCCAAAACCATTCAGGGACTTTCACCCACGGAGCATTTGCGAATTTGCAAAACTTCTGAAGGACTCGTCGGGGGAATTCGGCCGTCCTGATGCTCTTCGTTCGGTCAGAGCGCGAGGATTCATCCGCAGTGGTCGCTGCTTTATTCGAGACCAGAGACCTTTTTTTTTTCAACTGCGCCTCGAAAGGCTGATGTAGAGTCTCCCGTAAAATTAAAGTTTCGCCGCGTTTTTCTCGGACGTTCGACCCTGTCGATTTATTAAAAAAAATTCCCGTTGTGGGGCAATGCGAGGAAGTTCAGGATTTTTTTTAGATAAAAAAAATTCACGACCCCGTCGACGAACCTTGGAAAGCCCTCGTACATAGATTTATATTTATACGCGCGAGTTTGATTATCTTCGCCGGGCAGCGTCCGACGAGTTTGTCCAATTTCCACCGATGCAATTTTCCATGCATTCCCATGTTCGTTCGGGCGCGTTACAACGCAATAAAAACCTATCGGTCGTGCGTGTACGTCACGTCGTTTAGGGAAATGTAGTTTTCATGTACCAGCGTTTCGCGTGCATATGAAATTTTGTCGCCGCTGCCCTCGCGGCGCCGTTTTCCCCGTGCGAATGACATTGCGCCGCGCGCGTTTAGTGGCCATTCGCGGTGGTTCCGCCGCCGCCGCGGGGGCGTCGAAGAAACGGTGGGGCCGCGAATTTGTACGCAACCACCGTCGATTTAATTAGCCCATCGAGAAAATTGCGGACACGTCCGAATGAATTCGACGCAACTCGTAATTAGCTCGTAATTAACAGCTCCGGCTGTTAGTTGTAACGGCGGCGGACCAGCAGCTGCACAGTTACCGGAAAACTATCCGGACCGTGAATCGCGTTTAATCCGACAAACGTCGTTAATTTTCCCCGCTTGTAAGAAAAATGATAAAAACGTCCTGGGGAAAAAAATGCTGTACTAATTTCAACGACTGTACTAAATTCGACGAATTATCAGATCGTCGCGTTTCCGAGAATTTTAATTCGCATTTTTAATCAGCGCTCGTCCCGTCGAATATCCACGATTATTGAAAGCCCACTATTATTATTTTTTTTCAACGCTGCGGATGCGTAGAAATTGCGTTTGAAATTTTAATTCCGCCGTGGAAATGTATGTGAATTATCGCAAAACTGAGATTTCAACGCGGAATCGTACTATCGACGTTTCCAAGAAATCCTCGCAAATTTATAATTATTCCTCGATTCGCGATTTTTGCTCTGAGTTATCGACGAACCATCGCTGTTTGGAATTATAACGCCGCCGTCGGTTCGCTTTGCGGAAACGAATGGGTTCTCCAGATTGTCCATCGAGGCGCGCAGGGAGTCCGAAGGGTGTGGGTGACCACCCTCCGACCTCCGGGGGTGGCCACCAAGTCGACCAGTGGCATCGGCAGAGCCGGGCGCGGGCACAGCCAGACGTGTAATCACGAGCTCGTTGCATATTCCCGAGAATGAACCAATTTCGCGTTTTCGCGCAGCTACATCGTCCGGTCCGTCGTGCGGCGAGTCCAGCATTTTTTTTTCTACCCCTCAACCCTCGATGGGAGTCAAACTGCTCGCAGTACACGCGGCAAAAGCGAGAGGGGCGGTCGACTCGAGCTCCGAACCACTTCTTCGCGTGTCGCTGATTTTCAGCGAGGATTTGTTTTTTTTCCCTAGCGCTTTTTCTCGCTTTTTCTCCCTTGGAAAATGCCCAGCCGGCTCTGCGAATTCATCGCCGCACGTGGCTCGCTCCCTCTCTCTTTTTCCAGTACAGAGTCGACGGGAGGGAGGGGAGGGGAGGGGTCGGTCCTGCCGCAAGCTCGGTGCAAATGAAAATTCAGATTTTACGAGCTTGCGATAACCACTTTTTCACGCTAAGCAGTTCGCCTCTCTCTCCTTCCACCTAACCAACCCCCCCACGCGAACTTATTATTTCGCTGACGTTTATTCAGCCTCTCACTGACGCTCGTGAATTACATTAAACTGCCTGTGAGGAATAATAACGAGTGTTTATCGCGTTGCAACGAGGGCCGAGATTGTCGGCTCGGATAGAAACGAATTGCGATATTTTGGCTCAACCATCTGGTTCACAGTTCACGAATTTCGCCTCCGATACTGAGCACTTTTATTTTTGTTGCAGGAATCTTGGTTCTTGGACGATGTCGCAGAATTTCCAAAAACCAACATATTTCTTACTCCAAAAAATTGTAGGACCGTCGCTGATTTATCCACAGGTGACGATTCAACTTCAACAGCTCAGGTAAACTATACATTCACGAATGTCCGACTGAATCTCAACAGAAATTCCACCAGGTTCAGTTTCACTTCTGAAACTGACAGCACTTTCCATTTTCGTTCCAGAAATCTTACCTCCCGGACAACGTCGCAAAATTTAAAAAACCAGTGCCCCAACATATTTCTTACTCTGGGATCGACACTGATTCATCCACAGGCGGGCAATTCAACCCCAGCAGCTCCGGTAAGCTCCACACATACACAAATGTCCTCCTAACTCTCGGCAGAAATTCCACGTCAGATTGTATTATAATTTTCAGGGGGGGCTCATACCGGACCGGATGATTAAACGCACAGGCGGAGGAGAGAGCCTCGGCGCGCGCGTTCTCGCCCGGGTTGAGGTCGGCGACGCGCGATGCACCGGGAGAGCCGGGTCGACGTCGGCCCCGTTTCACAATACGTCCGACGTGCACTCTGCGCTCCAGGAGAGAGTCCCTCGACTTGGTCCTCCTTCCTCTTCGCATCCACTCACACATAATACCTACATGTACACATCTATACCCACAGATACTCATAGATGTGTATGCATGTATATCTACATCTCCTCGATCCTCCCCCACGTGTTTATACACGACAAATAATTTAATTCCCGAGACTCCATCAGTCTAATTACGAGTCACTTCATAGTTGAGCAATATTCCCGGCGGCAATTAGCCCTTGTTGACAAACGCAATTTCCGAGATGTAACTTTGTGGCTGCTGGCGCTCGCGCGCGACTCTCGAGCCTTCGCGCGAGTCGCAGTGTGCGTCTCGGCTGAAATGCGGAAGTGAAGAGAGGAGAAACGGGAGGCGAGAGGCTGGTTGACAGCGGCTCCGAGTGCCCGGGGGCCACTGGCCTACGATGTTCTCCCGCTGGACGTGCACGCGGGATGCACGCAGTGGCGAAGGGGATGCTACAACCCTTGCCTGAACCGTAGTCGCAGCGAGAGTCGCCGGGGAGGAAACATCGGTCGCTGGTGTCGTCGAAGTGGCGCAGCTGCTTGGAGGACTCGCTGCTTAGGCTTCTTCCCTTCCGGTTCCACCTTCCGGTCCTTTGGTTAGTGACAGACTGAAATAGCTTGGACAACGGATGCAATTCGGACAACCGAGAGCAAGAAAAAAAGCAATTGGAAAGTTGAGAGCAAGAAAAGAAAAAAAGGGAGCCGAATATTTGAGTCATTGAAAGAGATCATCTGTGGTTTATTGGATGATAAAAATTTCCTGTGACCTAAAACGGTCTTAGATCACTTTAAGAATGAACCAAAGCTCTGTGATAAATTATACGTATTGACACTATTTGAATCTGGAGGGAATTTTGAACTCCAAATGTTTAATGTATTGGGTGATAGAATTTTCCTGTGACCTAAGATGGTTTTAGATGATCCAAAGCATGAACCAAAGCTCTGTGATAAATTATACATATTGACACCATTTGAATCTCGAGGGAATTTTGAACCCCACATTTTTGGTGTATTGGATGATAAAAATTTCCTGTGACCTAAGATGGACTTAGATGATCCAAAGCATCAACCAAAGCTCTCTGATAAATTATACGTATAGACACCATTTGGAACTGAAGAGAATTTTGAACTACAAATTTTGAACTTCCGTACTTGTGCAGAAAATCGACAACCGGTCGCAATGATTTCCGCTAAACCGAGCCTCCCTCCCTTCGGTCGGCCGTCCCCGAATGATAATTCAGCGTCGAACCGGTCGCAATCTCGCCGACAAATCCAACGCATAATAACGTCGACGCAACGATAGCTGTTCAGCGCCCGGGCAGCAGATTAACTCCGAGCGATAGTGACACCAGGGCACCGGCGGCGAAATAAACAAAACGGCTGAGCGACTGTCGCTCGCGTTTAGTCGGTATCATTACCGTCCCACGAGCATTTTATCGCTGTGGATATTTACGTTCGCCGGACGCTCGCCGGTTTATCCGAACCGCCGATATCCGGCGGAATCGATAACGTTTTATTTATCTATTTATTTATTTTTTCAGGATATCAAAATAGCCGGCGAAGTGGCCGGGGGACGAATTAATGGCGAGGAGGAGGATGAATTTCCACTCGCCATGTCCCAGGACGTGAAGTGATGGTGACGAGTCGGACGGAGAGTTTACTCGAACTGTCGAGTGGGTCCAGGTCGGCGTACCACGTCCAGGCCCCGGACAGTCCTCATCATCCTCAGCCAGAAATTTCGAGCCTCCCGTATGTCGAAATTATGCGGCTGCCTCAGTTTCCCGCTAATTCTGCGGGCGCTTCGACGACTTCAGACTCGAAACGTCGGCGAGCATCGACGACGACGACGTCAGGCGTAGAAGGAGCATTCGGCCAGGATGATTGCGGCCAGAATCTCGCGAGACGACGACATTCGCAATTAACAGGGGTCGCTCGTTGGGAAACGTGGAACGCGAAGAGGACACGAAGAGGACGACGCGAAAGCCGCAAGGACCGGAGAAGGACGAAGAGGACGAAGAGGACTGGAGAAGGACGAAGAGGACGAAGAGGACGAAGAGCTACAGGAGGTGCGGTGGAATCGCAAACGTAACGTCGATGTCAGGCGCATAAGGAGCATTCGGCCACGATGATTGCGGCCATCGTCAGTTGAGAATCTCGCGAGACGACGAAATTCGAAATCAACGGCGGGTCGCTCGTTGGGAAACGTGGAACGCGAAGAGGACACGAAGAGGACACGAAGAGGAAGACACGAAGGCCGCGAGAACCCCAGAAGGACGAACAGGACGAAGAGCTACAGGAGAAGGACGAAGAGGATGAAGAGCTGCAGGAGAATCGAGGCGAACGGACGAGAAGCACGACGAGGACCGCGCGTGGAGCCATCGGTAGCTTCACTCGGCTTCTCCGTGACGCACCGCGAGAGACCCGCACGCGATCCTGCGGTTAAGTTGAGTGGGTGACGTAACGAGGTTACCGAGGAATTCAGCGAGCACCCGCGGGAGATGCGAAGGTGCTTTCAGCGCGTGGAGACGCCGTGCAGGAGGCAACGACGACGACGACGACGACGCAGCTGCCGCTGCTGCTGTCGATGCCGCTGCTGTTGCTGCTGCCGTAGTTGTTGCTGCCGCTTCTGCTGCTTCTGGGTTGCCGGCTGCAACGATCCGGGCCGCACGCTTCTTCGAGCTTTGACTGGCTCCGAGCGGTAGAGCGACAGAGCGTTTCCACTCCTCTTGCTCTCTCGCTCGTATCGCTTCGGTCCGCTTAGATTCTGAAGCTTCTCTCGCCGCGCGCTCGTCGTTCCCTTTGTGGAGCGATGAACCGACCCGCGAGGCAATGTCCTCGGTTGCGTTCTGCGCATGATTCTGGCTCGCTCGCTCACGTGTCGCTTTATGCGGGAGCTTTTCCTTATCAACCGCGCTTTTTTTTTCCAATGAGCGGCGCTCGAGTTCGACCTCTGTGGTGATGAGGTGTGCGTTAACGTTTCGCGCGACACAACCGCAACGATTTGACCGTTTTGTGCTTCGATTATACCTATTTACAATATGTCCCTCATATAATTATAATTAAATTCCACATATAATTCATAATTAAATCCCACATCTAATTTTAAATTAATTATACATCTTACAATATGTCCCACATATAATTAATTTTCTTGGAAGCGAATCTCGTCAGAATATTGTCGCGATAAATATTTTTTGTTTTTTCATTTGAGATTTATTTTTAATTTTTAATTTATTAAAAAAATTCTTTTAGTTCTCCTTGCGCGATTCGTGAATTCCGCGAATACGACGCAGTCGGTTTTTAGTATTTTTCCTGCCCAGCTTCCGTCGCGCGGTGGAAATGAAAGTAAAAATAATCCTTGTCATGCATCGACGAGCCAACGTATGCGACACGTACGAGTAACGCGTACGAATATAACAGCGAGCTGCGAGCGAGCGGACCGTGGGAGGGACGAGAGATCGACAAAAGTTCGTATAAATCCCGTGGGAGAGCGAACTTCCTGTTCCCGCGTGCTACACGGCGGCTTGACACGTGTCACCGGAGTCTCCGATACGCCGCGTTTTCCACCATCGACGGCGACGGCGGCGGCGGCAGTTTCCACGCTTCTCGTCCATCTAAGAGAGAATAATTTCACAAATATTCCATTTTCAATTTCACAGTTGAGTTATCGAAATCAAAACGAAAAAAAGAAACACCGAAATTAGGATCCAGTTTTTTTCACTCGCGAAAAATAAATCTCACTCAACCAGAATGCAAAATCGGTAGCGCCACACTTTTTTTTTTTTTTTTTTTTTTTTTTTTTTTTTTTTTCGGTCTCCGCGGTTTTAAATTTTCCTGGCTCGCACTTTCCATGCAGATTTATTCCCCACATTGTTGTAGTCGATGTCGGGAGAATTTTTTAATATTTCCGCAAATGTAAAGCGAATTTGGCCGAACGGGTCGCGTCACGGAAGAAACGCCGGGACGAGTGTCTGAACTTAACGAGATTCAGCCGAGAGTTTCGTCACCCTCCCCCCCAACCACCGCGAGTGTCCAAACGCGGCGAAATTTTCGGGCCAAAATCTCCGCGGAAAGACACGTGGAAAATGGTGACGTGTGCGGCGACCCTGCGGGCCGACGTCGAGTGCCGCGAGCGAAACGAGCGACGAGCGTCGAGTGTCATTACGGCATTTTTGCTCCCTTGAGTCGCTGAGACGCAATTAGGGGTCGCGCGTCACCCGAGTCCACAGGACTCGGATCTCCCACGCCAGTGTTATATTCCCTAACGCAAAGTGCGGTGTACCGATTTTTTTTTTGCAACGCAACCGAGTTGTCACCGCCACTTTGGGTTATTCGTGTCAGCTTCTCGTAGACATTTTTTTATTTCATTTTTATTTTTTGGGAAAGATGCACAGAACCGGACACGAACATTAGTGTCCTGGCTACTGTAAACAAATTCGTATTTTTTTTACAGGTGGATAAAAAAAATACGAAACAAAAAAGACCAAACATTAATGTCCCGGCTACTGTAAACAAATTCGTATTTTTTTTACAGGTGGTAAAAAAAAACGAAACTTTCCTACGATAATTACAAAGTTTCCGTCGAGCCAGGAGCGGAGAGATCGATCGATCTATCGATCGGCGATCAATCATCGTCCGCCGAGAGTCACCGGTAACGTCGCGCGCCCAGTTTTCGCTCGACTTTCGCCGCGTCCTTCGCCAGGGAATTTGATTATGTGATACCATCGCTGCGAGGGTAATGACGATAATGACCATTTTTTTATCAATCGACTCAATTTTTTTTTGCAGGCCTTACATCGGGGGAAAAATAAATCAGGATACGAAGACGCGTCCTTCGTCGGAGAATTTGATTATGTGAAGACATCGCTGCGAGGGTAATGACGATAATGACAATTTTTTTTATCAATCGACTCAAACGATTTTTTTTTGCAGGTCTTACATCGGAGGAAAAATAAATCAGGATACCAAAAATGACCATCGACGATTTCCCGGATTTCCCGATGCTTCGGTCGAGGCTTCGCCGTCTGGTAAACTCGACACCGTTGGAAATCCCGCGTGTTCGTCGTCGCCGGCGCCAGAAGCCCTCCGGGGGAACCGCGGCGCTTCGGCCGAAGCTTCGACGCGGTGTACACGAACCGGCGCGTGTTTGAAGCATTCAAAGCGCGTCCAGCCGAGTCCGGGCAACGTCCGGCAGCGTCCAGCGACCGTCGCACCGAGCGGGATGGTCGTACAACGGCGAAAGGTTTCCCCACACGAGGCGGCAGTAGTAGCGGCAGCAGCGAGGCAGCCGTAGAATCTGTTGGATTGGAAAACACCGGTTATGAGTAATGGTCGAATATTCGCAACTGGCAAAGCACTGAAAGGCCAAACGGGACACGGGCGACCCCCCCCCCCGACTCAATATATATAGACACGAGCGTTAGCGCCAGTTAGTATAGTTGTTTATAAAGCCAACGGGCGGTCCGGAGAGGAGGGGGAGAGGGTTGGGGTCGGGGAATCTCGTCCGCAGCGCGACAAATCCGCAGGTTTACATGAGAGCGCGGACAGTGACGTAATGCGATAACCCAGTGGGCTTCTCTATGGGGGAGGGGGAGGGAGAGCCGCAAAACGCGAGCGCCGGTATGTAAATTGTTCTCGCTGGGCTTGGAAATACGGCCTCGCGTACTCCGCGCGTGCGCCCCTCTCGCCTAGTGCGATTTGAATCCTGCACCCGAGATTTTGGGGAATAATATTCAATATTTTGCCAACCGCCCCCTTCAAACCCCAACGAGAATGGAAAAAATTTCGATTTTTGAGGCTTTGACATCAAAATTCGGAGAAAAATTTAAAAATCGAGATATCGCGATTCGCTTTGTGGCATTCTTTTCGTTATTAAGTTTTCTATAGAACAAAAAACGAAAATCCAGGTTCGATTAATCTAAAAAAAAATACATCGATTATAGTGAAGTGACAAAATTTAAAAAAAGTAAAAAATGTCTCCTCGAATTTTTCTTACAATTTAATTGTGATTAAATGTCAGAGGCGATTATAATTTTTTTTCCGCGCCGATCAAGCGATGAATCGCCCAGATTCACGGATCCCGTTTGCCGCGCGGAGCGAGGCGCGCGAGGCAAACGATTTTCCGCGACGTGAATCGCGAGCGAATCCGCGACAGCCGCGCAGGTCGAGCCGACGCTCGTCGGGTGTTTCGCCCCGTTCGACCGTGTCCGACGCTCTCTCAAAGCTCGCTCCGGCGGATAATCAAGCGAAGCGCGGCGGCGCGAACCGAAAATTCACATCGCGATAACGTCGCTCGTCGATAATCTCCGCGCGTCGAGCGTCGAGCTTTTTGGCTCAAAAGTACAACGCGCGACGTGCGTCAATAATTGGAGAACAAACGGAGTCGACTCGCCGACTCGTTTATACTTCGCGAGTAATTCGGTGGAAAAATAGTATCCGTGGCCGATTGGAGATCGAATATTTTATTCGAACGAATCCGATGTGATTCTAAGTAGAAACGTCCGTTGTCGGTCGGACATTCGATAGATTCGCTCTGCGGTCTATAAAGTGGCCTGGATCGAAAAATATTTTGCGTTCGACCGATGATTGAATATTTTTTTAATATACTTTTATTTTAAGTAGTAATATCCGCCATTGGTCAGACACTGCCGAAGCCTTCCGAATATAGCGGAAAAATATTTCAAAGTAGAAATAACCCTCGCTGGTCAGACGCGCCGTTCATCGGCTTCCGCGATAATTCCTGTATCTCGTTTCGGCTTAAAAAAAAATTCCGTCGCTATTGCGAGAGGCTCAACGAGCGTTTTTGTCCGTCTGTTTATCAAAAGCGACCGACGAGCGTGCCCGGCAGATTTGGGATACAGATAGACGGATTACCGCGCGAACTCCCGAGCCGTGGCACCTGGGTCGCGCTCTATCGTTCTTCGCTCATCCTCCGCCCCCTCCCCCCCCCCCCCCCTCCTCCCTCGCAGAGGATGAACGGGTGTGGGGGGGGGCTCGGCCTACAAATTCCGGTGCTCATAACCCTCCATTGAAACTCTCTTTCGGCATTCAAAGCGCACGCACAGTCGCGCAAATTCATTTATTCCACTCTCTCCCTCTCTCCAACGATTCCGAAAAACCCCGGAGACAGAGAAGAAAATGAAAAATTCTCGAGCCGAATGCGCGCGAACCGATGGTGTCCGTTATCCGTCCGTACACGCGTGGCGCACCCTATTTTTCATTTTTTTATTCTCCCTCTCTCTCTTTTTGTTCTCTCCTTTCATCGCCCGAGAGCGGCACGAAGCCTGGGACAAGCCTCTCGATCGTCCCTCCCCCCTCCCCCCTCCCTCCCCCTCCCGTTGTGTATCTTCCGACCCACTCCGAAGTGCTGCTCGGTGTTGGTGAGGACTCGCAATTTTTTATTTTTTTCTCTCCTCCTATTTCTCACTCGTCCGGACGATTGAAATGAAAATAATAATAACGGAGAGAGCGCGGAATATTTCTTTCGAATTCGCTTTCTGAGCGCTCGCGATCCGTTTTGTATTAATCTTCGTTCAGCCGCGTGGCTGACCCGACGCTGCCGTTTCTACTGCGAGGCGGGGCCGACCCAACGCTGACGCTACTACTGCGGCCGCTACCACTGCGAGTCTGACCCGGCGCTGCCGCTACCACTGCCGCGCCACTGGTGCGCTCCTCGCGCGCGCATTGTTGCGGGAAAAGCCTGCAGCATAACTCCCGAGCTCTCCGGTATAACATCGAGCATCAGTTATCACCCTGGGCGGCGTTTTGTTTCCACTTCGCGCGGCAATCGATAACAACGCGAGCGCCCACCACGTGTGTCGTGGTCCACGTTCGCCGTGCGGTGGTCTCTCCTCGTCTGTGTGCGTTGCCGCGGCGCTTCTGGCAAAGTATCGCCAATTTGGAATACACTGGATAAACGGACGTTCCCGAACGAATGATGTATAGAAGACCCGGGGCGAAACGGATCACCGGGGCGAAATGGATCACTTTATCGTGCAGCTTCGCGGGGCGAAATGGATCACCTCGACGTTTGTTGCGCCGGGAGTGAAAAACACGTTCGAAGCCGTCCGTGCGTCGCTCTCGACGTCGATGGGGCATCGAAATCCGAGCCGGGAAATCCCAGGCTCTCGCGATTTCGAGTCGACGAGTGTTAAACTCGGTTCTCGAGTGTTACGGACCGGACGGACTCGACGTACTCTCTGTGCGACGCGGTTCAACCAACCGGGGGATGAAAGGGGGGGAGAGGGCAGCGTCAACGGGCGGTAAAATTCGGCGACAGACACTGAAACGTGTACACACGTTTCCACGTGTATCAAGCGACAATGCTGCTGTTGCTGCTGTTGTTGCTGTTGTTGTTGTTGTTGCCGGAGATTCGACGCGCAAGCTGAGGGCCGACTGGACGAGTCGGCTCGATGCATTTTCCGTGCCTCTCTGCCCCTCTCCCCCTCCACCTTCTCTTCATCCCCCGAGCGACGGATCGACGCGCTATTGGCCCAGCAGCCGCGGACGCTGCGGTGCGAATAATCGAACATTAACGGAGCAACGGAGCATCCGTCTGTTCTATTTCTCCCGCGGCGGAGCCACAGAGGCCGCGTTCGCCGGTCATCGCGCAGTGAACTGGTCCGCTCGTCTGGACTCTCTGTGTGTATATATATGTACACCTGCTGGGTCGTTCGCCGCTTTTGAAGTTTCGCACAAACGACGGTCACGGACCTCGGCGATGGAGAACCGAGCGACACGTCCACTCGGACTCGGGTTTTTGGGTCTTCACCCTCTGTTTTTTTTATTTTTTCTCTTTAGCTTCCGGGGTCATTCCGTGGTCAGTTCATAAGGGCAGATTTTCCGGAGTCCCGAATTATTAACCCCCCAAACAGGGATGATTTATGGAGTGTAAATTTTCTCCCAGTACCAAAGTTCAGTTTCAGCGATTCTGGGAAATATTTCTGTAAACATGTGAATTCTGGAGTATTTATGCACGTGTTAATTTTATTACTCGACGACGAGTGACATATTCTTGTTTATTTGCATTCTTAATGAAATGATACGAAACTCGTCGCTGTGTCGCAACATATATTTTAAGCGTGTTCGTTTGCACGGTGAAAGGATTCTCAAGCCATAATAGTGTTATAGATAGGAGTATACGATGTGTATATATTTATACATATATGGCCCTCGTAAAAACCTGTTATATACATGGAAGACCGTTGAGCAAAGAAAATGACGAGATACGAGATTAGGCGACGGGTTCGGCATATACATAGACACAAATATATATTTGTGTGCGTGTTGCACGTCTGTATATAAAATATACTACAGTATATGTACAATGGATACAATATATAATGCTACATAATGCCGTATACCCTTTTAAATCCGCGTTTCCCGTGATAATGGGATGTATTCAACTTTTCCAACCCGGGGTCACAGCTCGGTGTCTCGGGGCCTGAACTGCATAGCCAACCCCCGCCCCCCACCCCCTCACGGTAAATGGTAAGCGAATTTCCGGAAGGAAAGGAATGAGAAACGTGACTTTGCCGTGGAAACGACTTCGCGGCACACGCGCCACTAAAAGCGGGGGTTGAAAGCGGGGGTTGATATGACGATGTCGCTTCGCTTTGAAACGTCCCCGGGCCGACGTGTTTTTCAGGTCGTCGCAAAAGGTCTAAACGGGATTTTGAAAAAATAGGAAATGAAAAAAAGTTGGGGTTTATATGGCTAAGAGAAACCGAATGTATAGGCGACTTTTTAAAAAATTTAGGATCAACGTGTTTTTTTTTTTTTTTTTTTTTTTTTTTCTCGAATGTATGGAGACAACATTCTCGTTGCGTTTGCGGATAAAGAGAAGAGCAGGAAGAATATAATTTTCCCAATTGCTAATATCGCGAAATCTCGCTTATTGCTTTTCCGGCGCGACGGTCGTCGATTCTCGCGGCCTCCGGCGGCGGAATTTCCTCTCGGTTATTTCGCCACTGTCGTTGAGACGAGAGTCGTTTGATAAAAAACTAGGGAAATATGTGTGTGACGGGAAAGTCCGATTCGAGCGGTCATTCCGGGGCTTTTCACGATCTCACTGCGGCGCTGCAATCTCGCTGCTCGGTCGCTCCTCTCGCGCTTCCCTTTCTTCCCTTTCTTCGGTTGCCTCGTTTTTATTTTATTGCGTACTTTTTTCCTCTTTTTTTTCGGACGCTATCTCGTTATTCGCGCGCGCGGAAAACTGGAAACGTTCTCATTATAATAGCCGAGGGTGGTGGCCGCGCGTCGCGTTCGCGCCAACCCGAAACTCACCCAATGCGCATTTTGTCGCCTCGGACCACAATCTTCTCCAGCGGTGGATGCGTTTTCAGCTGCCAAACGAATTTGACTCTTCGTCCAGTCAAATTCGACGGCGGTCGTCGCACGTCGTTGAGAACGATTTTCTTTTATATTTATTATTTACAAAAAAAATATAAAAATAAATTAAATTAAATTAAATCTCAAACTAAAAAAAAGCAATGCATTTATCATGAAAATGAGAATCTCTCGGCTAACGCGAATCGTGACGAGTCGGACGACGAATTTTCATCGGCCTTCGTGTTCCAAATAACTCACGAAAATAATGTTATTCCTTACCTATACATCTACACAAATGTATATACAAAAATATACACATTTATAGAGATATATAAATCGAGAGTCACTCGGCCCCGCAACGAGATACATTTTCTCCCGGCGTTGCCTATTATAATGGCAGCCCCGTGTTGTATTTAATGCCCAGTTTCAGATGAAATTTTACCATAATGGAAATAGAGAAGCTCGACGCGAGCGGCAACCGAGTTTGGAAGTTTCATTCGCTCGCCGGTTGCTCTTTCACTCTCGGTCCTCCTCCTCTGCCCCCCCCCCCCCCGCCCCTCCTTCTTCTCCTGCGCTGATGGATACACAGCTGTCCATGCCCGGAACGTGATTGTGTCGTCGACTCTGGTTCCGCTCGTTTTCGTTTCGCCCAGCAGTTTTCCATTAATATGATAAGAGTCGCGCGCGCGGCTCTCGCGACGAGCGGCAAGCGCGCGCGAGTTGTAACGTCAACCCGGCACCCCCGGGGTAACTTAAATTGTACTTTACTCCCCGGGCGTTGTTATATCACGAGGGACGACGCTACCGAGCTGTCGGGGCCGAAAGACCCGACGTCTCCGAGTTATAATGCACGTTATAAACGATGGTAATGATTTTTTTTGTCTCTCTCACTGCTGTTTTTTTTTTTTTTTTTTTTTTTTTTCGATCGAGGACGACGAGAGGAACAGTCGACAAATTAGGATCGAGGATGACACTTTTTAGTCGGAAATTCGGGGTCACGAAATTTATTTTTTCAAAATATCGACTTTTAACCTATACCATCGTTCTCAAGTCGCATATTCTACCCCTGAAAACACCGGTTACAACCCTTTTTTAGTTGATTTTGAAAAAAAAAATGTTTGGCCGAACAGTTTGTCAGAAATCGTAGATCTGGCCACTGGGCCGAAAACCGCCCAAATCGGGGTCACGAAATTTATTTTTTCAAAATATCGACTTTTAACCTATACCATCGTTCTCAAGTCGCATATTCTACCCCTGAAAACACTGGTTACAACCCTTTTTTAGTTGATTTTGAAAAAAAAAATTTTTGGCCGAACAGTTTGTCAGAAATCGTAGATCTGGCCACCGGGCCGAAAACCGCCCAAATCGGGGTCACGAAATTTATTTTTTCAAAATATCGACTTTTAACCTATACCATCGTTCTCAAGTCGCATATTCTACCCCTGAAAACACTGCCATCAACCTTTTTTAGTAAATTAAAAAAAATACGATATTTGACAGAACTGTCAAAGTTATCAAGGACAAATAAACCACGAATAGTTTGGTAACAATGTTTTCCGTTACTCATGAACTTTTTAAAAGAGGGATATGAATTGGCAATAAATAAATAAAATACAAATCTAAATAAAATAAAAAATAAAAAAATAAAACTCGAAGCGACCAGAGACGAATCTGCCGAATCGCAACGTGCCCTTCGTACCTCTCCGGCATCCCGAGCCGATGAAATCCAAAAGCTCAGCAGTTCGTTTAACGCGCGATAAAGAATGAATATTATTCGCGATAAGTTATCGTCCGCATTGTCTTTTTGGTCCGGCCCGGGCGCGTGATATCCGTGTGGAAGGCGAACACGAGGCTGAGGCGACCGCGGGAACCGGGCGGTCGACGCGGCGAAGGAGAATAAGGGCGAGTCGACTGGATTAGGCGCGCCGAGAGTTACTCGACGTGGGGAGCGGTTATACGCGTTACCGAGAGAGGGCGAACCGAGGATCCGTGTGGATAGTGCGGAGGAAAGAGAGAGAGAGATAAAACCAAGAATCGGGTGGATAACTCGTAGAGAAAGAGAGACGAGGACATAGAGGGACAGAAAATGAGAGAAAGAGAGACAGAGACACAGAGAAAGAGAGTAAGAGATACATTGAATGAGAGATAGAGAGACAGAGACGCAGAGAATGAGAGAAAGAGACGCAAAGACAGAGGAGCGAGCGAGACGAAATATCTTTGGTGAGCCTCGGCTGGTGGCGATATTGGCCGGCAAATACTCCGCCTCGCCGTGCAAACGCCAGATGCGCGGGGCTGCTCCTTCTTTATGTTACATCGATACCGCGCGCGGGCTCGCGTGTCTCGGTGCTGCGGAAGCTTCGAGCGAAGCTTCGGGCGAAGCTTCCGGGCGAAGCTCCGCAGGCAACGACGACCGCCGACTACGACGCACGCGCTCCGCGAAATCTCGGGGAGCTTAGGGGTCCATCTGCATATCGCGCTCGGCGGCGAGAGCTTTTCCATGCGCGCCGCACGGGCGGAAGCCCTGCACTCGCCCCCTCCCCCTCCCTTCCTCTCCTCCCAACGTAACTCGGGATACGGGGAGGGGGAAATGGAGAAAGAGGATTACATAGAATACGAAAAAAGAATATATAGTAATAAAAAAATAAATAAAAAAATAAAAGCATATTTCAATGAAGCGAGTTGTTCGACTCCTGGGTTGCAGGGGAAGGGGAGGAGGGGGTGGGGAGATTTTACGATTCTTCGATCGCTCGTTCGGCTCTCGCGATTAAACCCCTACCCCCTGACCGAGGGGGGTTTCGAAAATTCTCCCGCGTATTAAAGTCAAGTGGCCCCGCGCGCTCATTACCGCGCGAATCGCTCGGCTTCTCTCGGAGCCCTCGATTTTCCTCGGAGAAAGTTCTCTCGGAGCTCGCGCCGGAATATGCAATTTTCTCTCTCGGTCCGTAACGGCGCGATTACGAAAAAAAAAAAATTCATTAACGCCCCCGCGCGGCCCAGTCCGGGAGAGGGAGGGAGGGGGCCCCCCTTTTGACCCGAAGAGGCGAATTGTCGCGCGTGCCCTGAGACGCCGAGGAGGGGGGGGGGGGGCGATGGCCGCGTCCGAGACGAGATGGTTGCAATGACTTGAGTTAATTGAAAATTGAAAAATGCTTATTTGTAAGCATTTTACCAGGATTGCAAATTATTTAAAAATAATTTATACTCGACGTTCTCAACGTGTCGAATTTTTGTTTTGTTTTTTATGTTAGTTGAATTTTTCATTTTTAGTACCTAACTTTGCAGCTTTTTATTTTTGCAAATTTCTTCCTTACCACAGGAAACGTTGTAGATTTTAATTTCTTATGCACCGGACGATGCAGGCTTTTTTTTATTAATTATTTTTCGCTCCCGACGTTCCAGCTTTGACACGCGCTAGCGGCGAATAATTACACTCGCGATTTTTGCTACACAGGCGAAGTGCCTTTTCACCTGGAAAACCCTTATCGATAATTCACATCAGCTCTGCGAGAAACCTATACACGTTGTCGATTGCGCATATATTCAAAACACACGAGTTTCGTTGAGTTCACCTACTGCAACTTTTACGCTTCATTATCACTTCGTTTCACTCGAGCGATTCGGCGATAATTATATCTCCACTCGTCTGTGATTACCCGGAATGAATAAAGAAAATAAAATTGTGTTTCAGATCGCAATTTGCGAGCGAGAAGAGGCCGAATTATTTGCTGCAAAGAGGTCAAATAATCGAACAGATTGAATAACCTGGAAAAAAAAAAATCGTGTTTCGGTTTCCAGTTTGCCGAGGGCGAATTCCGGGGGTAAAGCTACCGGTTCGTCTCGTTGCGGGATATGAAAACGGGTCAATGAAAACGAGCAGCGGGCGAAAGGAAAAGCCGCACAAAGCCCGAACGAGCGCGGCGAGTGAGTAACGTTCAAACAACGCGAATTCGCTTTCCATTAACTCGCGGTGTACGTGGCCCAACGACGACGGCGACGACGACGACGACGACGACGACGAACGACGAGAAGTCGCACTCCAACGACTTCCGACTGATTAAGATTTTAATTGGAAAATCTCGCGCCGCTCTCGTCGTCACCTGGTGAAAATTTATAAACACACCGAGCGGAACAAACAGAGAGGGGGAGGGGAAGTGACGACGAAGCGAAACCACCGACAACGACGACGACGACTTTCGTCGGAGTCTTCGCACCGATCTCAGAGATTCGCCTCCGCGAAATTGGCAATATTGAAAGTAAAGCCGACGCTTCTGGGGTGACCGGGGCCAATTGGCTCATCTCGATTGGTGGTGAGATAATATTTTTCAATTAAGTCATCGATTTTTTTTTATCTCGGTGCCCTGAAAAATATAATAAATTATTTTTATTCCTTCGAGCACTTAGATTGGTAATTTTTTCAACACAAAATCATTTTTCAAGTCGAATTCTCGTTTGTAGACCGATTCGAACGAAATTTTTTAAATTCCACGAATTTTACGAAACTCAGAGTCGCGTTTCGCTTTCGCAACAAAATCGCCCGCAGAATTGGATCCCGTAACTTGCCGGTCCGCGATATTTTACATCACACGCATCTGTTTCTATTGCAAAAAAAAAAAAACGTATCCTTTGAGTAGCAGCAGCAGTCGCTAAGCGTATTGCAGGGGTCGGGGCAAGGGGGGAGGGGGGCAAAGGGAGAAAGGGAGAAAAATTTATAAATCGATATCGGGGCACTCGATATCCGATAGGCAAAAGTCGACGGCAAAAAGCAGTCTTTGAACATCCCGACTCTGTGAGAGCCTCACCGTACTACTCCCGGGGTGGGGGGTGGGGGGATCGGAATCGAGGTTGGGGGTTGAGGGCGAGAAAAATAAAGTGAAAAAAAAAAAAAAATTGCAATACCGCGTCAGCAGGCATCAACAGATATTATCTTTCTTCCTTCGGTTGCCTCTGGCCGTTTCCGCGAAACGGATACAGCAAGATGGGGGTCAGGGGGCGGGGAGGGGGTTCGAAAGGGGGGAGGGGGAAAAAAGTGAGACAGGACGCGGGGGGCTTTGGGGAAAGAATACTCGAGAAAGAGGTGACAGGTTAATTGCTACGTGCTCGACCGGAGTGAGAGGGGAGGGGGAGGGGGAGGGGGAGGGGGAGGGGGTTGTAGGTTGGAGGGGGGCTGAGGGGGGAGGCCAGCCCAGGCAGTTCGCTAGATTTCACACCGCACTCTTCTCTTTCAGTAGAAACAGCAGCAGCAGCACCGGCAGCAGTAGAAACGGCAGTAGAAACGGCAGCCGGTCCAATATCCGTCGCTCGGCGAACCCAGCGCAACCACCGACGACGACGACGACGACGTCGACGATGCTCGAGCGTCTCTATTCCGCCGTGGTCGTCTCTCTCCGCGGCGCGTGACACTCGCGACTCGCGCGGATCTCGAGAGCAAGTAAAATATCACCCGCTATTGCGAACGACACTCGGGGTCCAAAGACAAACCGGAAGTTCGATTAATCTCTACTTGTGTCATATTCTCCGGCGATAGAAGTCGCGCGGAGACGTTCGGTGAGCTTTTTAATTGCATCTCCGGAAATCGGTGGTCCTCGAGTTGGTTTCGCGTGGCGGGAAATTCGAAATTCGACGACGTGACGATTTTTTTTTTTTTTTTTTTTTTTTTTTTTTTTTTTTCGGATGTGGCACTGTCGAAAATGGAGTTTAATCTCCCGAAAATCCGGCTCTCGGTCCGACGACTCGTCGCGTTGTCCCCGGTGCAATAATGGTACAATGGTCCGCGCCACGCTACGCGTCGATCCGCGATATTTCAATTTCGGTCAAGTACCATTAATACCGCGTCGAGCGTATTCGCGCGGGACAATCGGAAACATCGGGGTTTCCGGGCTCACGCCCTTCGCGCCCTTCGGCGACCTCGACCGACTTCGGGCGGTCGCGCATTCCCGATGAAATATCGAAACTAAACGACGTCTAATGTAACGGGCGAAATGCCGCGGAAATTTTCGACACATATTTTGCTGAATATTCCAGAAACGACCGCAATATATTCATGATTACTCAAAACATATTTTATCAATATTTATTTCCTCACAATATCATTTTTGTTAAATCATTTAAAAATGCAGGCATTTATTTGCATTATTTTTATTCGACCCTCAGTCGCTTTAATTAACGTCAATATTAATTCCAATGAATTTTAAATATTATTTTATATCGCGAAGTGGCAATAAAAAAATTGATAAAGAGATTCAGGTGTCGCCCAATGATTAACATATTTTTAATTAACATTAATATTAATTTCTTATCAACGTATCTTATATATTATTTTCTGTCGCGAAAAGGTAAAAAAAGAATAATTAATGAAAAGAGTCAGGGATTGTCATCCACTGTTTTCACGCGCGTCAGTCGCTCGTCTCGTCGAACGATTAGTGTATTTTTAATTAGAGAGCGAGGAAACCCGTGAGAATCCGTTTCGCAGTTTCCTCTCCACCCTCCCCCTCTCCTCCCCCCTTTACTAAAACCGTTCTCCACCTCGTTGGGGCTGTTTAAACATACTATGAATGTTAAGTTATTACGGGGGGCAAAGCTCGGAGCTCGAGACACCGCGAGAGAGCCGAGAGCCGCGGCAACGAGAGAGAGACAGCAGAGCAGAAACAATTCACTGTCTGGAGTTTCTTCAACCGCTTCCCGGCCGAAGTTTCTCCGCAACGTATAATTTGATACAAACTTCCGGGGCGCCGCACGCGCTCGCCGCGTCTCCGCCCTTCTCAGCGCTTCTTGCGTTTTCGGAATATAACAATTTCAGTCGCACTTAACATCGCAAGATTAACGAACAACATCGGCTGCTGGGATAGTCGCGATTATCACAGCTTCTCGCATTCAGCTGTTCCGATTCCGCACTTTTTGATGTCCACGTGGATAGAAAATAAAATAATTTAAAAAAAATGTCAAAAATTATTTAATGCACTAAATAGTGTCCGTTTAATTTTTTTCAGCTCAGGGATCAGCTGCTCCAATACCACTTTTTTATTTCCACGTGGATAAAAAATAAAATAATAAAAAAAAAAAATGTCAAAAATTATTTAATGCACTAAATATTGTCCGGTTAATTTTTTCAGCTCAGGGATCAGCTGCTCCAATACCACTTTTTATTTCCACGTGGATATAAAATTAAAGCACGAAGAATAAAAAACGGATAAAAATTATTTACCGCATTAAATAATTTTGGACTAATTTTTTCTTTAAAAATAAAAAATAAAAAATGCAGCGTTACATGACGCCGAATTATTCTTTCCACCGACTCCAGCAGCATTTCCCATTGGTTCTTCGACCCATCGTCAAAGTCTCGGTATAAATTTACTCCCGGCTTTTAACTCGCTCGCCGCAAATGTGTAAAATGGTCAAAAGGCGCGACTATTGACGCGCAATAATCGCGCGTCGTCGAAAGGTCGACTTGCGAGTCGTTATCCGTGTCGCGTCTGTCTTCCCTTGTTTCTCTCCTCTGTTTCCGTGATTCTCTGGCGACCCGCGGAGTCTCTCGACTCGGACCGCATTGAGGAAATCCCGGACGGGTCGCCGCGGTAGCAGCTCGATGGAGCTGCCCGGAGACGGCTTTTCTCTCCGGCGTAGAATGAGTTTCGCGGGCGACAGTAACGCGAGGGTGGAGAGGAGGGTTGAAGGGGGTTGAGGGGGGATGAAGGGGGAGGGCGAGTAACCGGGGCTTTCGGTTTTATCCCGGCAATCGTTCGTTCCATTGACCGGAGATGCAACGCTCGCCGAGACCGCTGCAGCTGCAGCTGCAGAAGAATGTGCAGAGCGCGTTGCATCGCATCGCATCGCCGCTACGTATGTCATTATTTTTTGCCTTCCTTCGACGGTGGAAAACAATGGAGAAGCCGCGTGTTTTCTTTAAAATAATCGACAGCGAGCTCGCAGAAAACGCGCCGGGAGATTTTGTGCCCGCAAAGCCCATTCACGGCGTCCGACTCGTTTTCTTTATTTATTCTTTATTCTCCGTTCCTTTCTCTTTGCTTTCTCCGTCTCTATCGCACTCTTTCTTTTTCCGTGCTCATTCTATTCTTTACTCTGTCTCGCACGACTCACATCAGGCTCAGCTCGGTACAGTCGGTCGTCAGCTTTTCTCCGCACAGTTGATCGTCAGCTTTTCTCCTTTACAGTCGAACGTCTCGGCTCTTCTCGTCTTCTCTCGTTTCCCACCGAGTTACCCCGTTTTCGCGTCGGGATATATAAAAAGCGACACGCGAGGCGACTCAGCTCGAGACGTCCGGTTCGGTGGACCAGAACCCGGCGAGTCTTGTGCGTCGGACACTTCGGAAATATTTTGTCCATCGCGAAAATTTCACTTCCGTTTCATTTCACTCGAATCGGTTTTTTTTTTGTCTCCACGTTAATGTCGCGATTGACTTTACGTCCAAGGAGCTAAAAATTGCGGCTCTTTTTTTAGGAGGAAAAAATTAAAAAATGAGAATCGATTTTTTTTTGCTGATTAGAAATTTACAAAAATTATCAGCAACCATCAATCGATTTTCACTAAAAATTGTGGCTCTTCTTTTTGGAGGAAAAAATTAAAAAATTGAGAATCGAATTTTTGTTATAGTTATAAAAATATATAAAAAATTATTTTCCATCTAGAATTTTAAATCCATCTTAGTGACCTCAGGTGTGAAATTCTTCGGCTGTGCTGATGTCAATTTTAAGTATTACGGATGAGATTTTCCAGGACGAACTGCGACGGAGACAGAAGACAAAATTGCGATGGGTGTGAAGTAACGAGGCGGTGATCGAGTGATACGTACGTTATTTTCCCAGACCTTTTGAATTGATGGGGACGGCGGTCGAGGGTGGAGTCGCCTCGTCGGAGGCGCGAGGGAGAGCTCGAAGGGGGTTTCGATCGACATCATCAGTCCTCAGGAGCCTCGGAAGCGAGTTTGCATGCCCCTCTCCCCTGCTCCTCTCTTCTCTTCTCCTCCGCCCGGTCCGTGACCTCCCGCCGAGCATCCTGTGTACACGGCGTCGCGGAAGATACGAATCGAGGAGGGACAGGTAGCAAGCGAGGTGTGCAGGCCGCGTCTTGCGGTGCGATGCGCTCGGAGGAGCAGAGAGAGTGAGAGGAGAGAGGTGAGACGGTGACGGAGATGGAGAGAGACAGGAGTAAAAAGATTCGGACGGTTCGGAAGGTGAGAGAGTGAGAGGACTTGGAAAGAGAGAGAAGAGAGAGAAGAGAGAGAGAAGGAATATTTGGGGAGCGAGGGAGAGAGAGACAGACAGGGTGAGAAGATTCGAAGAGTGAGAGACAGCGATACCATTCGAAGAGTGAGAGAGTCATCAGGAGATTCAGAGAGAGAGAGATAGATAGATAGATAATACATTCAGAGGGAAAGAGACAGCGAGAAGATTCGAAGAGTGAGAGAGTCATCAGTAGATTCAGAGAAAGAGAGAGAGAGATAAATAGATAGATAGTACATTCAGAGGGAAAGAGACAGCGAGAAGATTCGAAGAGTGAGAGAGAGCGAGAACATTCAGAGGGAAAGAGAGAGCAAGAAGATTCGAAGAGTGAGAGAGAGCGAGAAGATTCGGAGAGGGAAAGAGAGAGCCACAAGATTCAAAGAGCGAGAGAGACAGACCAACCAGAAGATTCGAAGAGCGAGAGAGACAGAGAATAAGAAGCACCGGATGCAAACAGGGAAATGCAAGCCAGCGGCGCGCGTAGTGTCGCCTCTCCGCCTCGGCTGGCTGGAGAAATCGCCCGCGCGCCCCGGCGAGTAACCGGCGTGGCACTGTATATCCCCTCCCCTCCCCCTCTCTTCCTTCCCACCGAGCTGGTGCTAGCGCGACGTCACCGCGCCGCAGCGTTGGAAAGCTTGGCAGTGCGTCTTGCGGCGCCTCAGAGTCTCGGACACGCCTTCGCTACGGGACCAACAAGAACCTATCTGGCCCTCTCTCCCTCTCTATCTCTTCTTCTCTTCGTCTCTTCCTCTCGCTCCGTGGATGCTGTTGCTCCGATGCTTTTGCGGCGAGCTACTGGCATCCCTCTTCATATGCTCCGACGACCAACGAAATTGTAATTCACGCCTCGGGCTCTCTTTCTCTTCGTCTCTGTGTTCGTCTCTTCGTCTCTGTTTTGTCATTCTTCGTCCTTGTCGCTCTTATTGCTTCTCTGTCTTCCATTCTCCATCCTTGTCTATCTTTCATTCTCCGTCCTTCTCTTTCTCCCTCTCATTCTCCGTCCATCTCTTTCTCCCTCTCATTCTCCGTCTTTCTCTCTCTCATTTTCTCCCTGTCTCCCATTCTCCGTCTTTTTCTCCGTCTCTTCCTCCCCGCGACGTAGGCCACGCTATACAGGCGAGCAGAATACTCTGTATATTTACGTACACGTATACAACGCTCTATTCCCGCGTTATTTACTCGCTCGCTATCCGACGAGGCGAGACGCGCGCGCAGCGCAGCGCTCTCTTGGCGCTTTAATCGGACGCGTACAGGAGAAACTCGCGATTACGCCCACGTCTTCCGTCTCTTCTCCTCTCTCGCCTCTCCGAGAGGAGAAGACGAAGGCGCGGGGACGGGGGGAAGGGGGCAGGGGGCGCCTTTCCACCGCCCCCGCGCGATAACCGTCGGGCGTGTGCTGCGCCCCGTTTATTTTAGTTTAGTTCGCTCGCGGGTTTTTGAAAGCAACTCCAAGGATGGAAATTCCAGGTTGAGCTTAATTACGGAAATGCGCGACGAGTGGGATGTCGGGCGGTGCGAAGCGAACGCGCACCGCGAGTTTTTGGCTGTTGACGAGTGACTGGGAAAATTTTACGGAGGTTTCTGATGCGCGCGACAGGGACTCAAAATTGTGGGTAGGGTGAAGTCTTGCTTCGATGTTGCGGTACCAAAATTTGGGAAAAAGAAAGAAAATGGAAAAAGCAAAAAAAAATTCAAAAAGGGAAAATTTAGGAATAGAAAACAAAAATTGAAAAGGGGGAAAAAATGGGACAAGGAAAAATTTAGGAAAAGGAAGAAAATAGGAAAAGGGAAACATTTTTTAAAAGAACAATTTTGAGAAAAGGTCGATTTTTTTTAAAAAGAAGAATATTGGGAAACGGGAAAATTTGGGAAAAACGAAAATCGTGCATCGATATCATCAGCTTTGTTGCTGAATGCGCGAGCATCAATCACCGACAATTTATGATTCATTAACGCGAGTATCCCTCTCCCGCCTTTCTTTTCTCGCCTCACATCCTAAATAAACAATTAAGGCTTCGTTTACCGTCTTGCCACGCGTCCGGAAGTTTGCACACACACACACACACGCGCGCCATCTCCCTTTCTCTCTTTCTCTCGCGCGACTCGCCCGGTGGGGAATCATATTTCATTTCGTTCCGGCGCGGCGCGGTCTGCGCCGTCCAACCTGGGCCGCTCCCGGTATTAATCACAATAGCTCGCCAATCGATTGAACTCCCGCTGCGAAATGGTATTCATCAGTTTCGCAACAACTATAGACTTTTGCGCAACAAATTATTCCAATTATTCGCATTTTATCGTCTCGCGGTACAAATCACTTTTTTCCGTCGGCCACGAATTTTCTTTCAAGCCTTCATCTCACTTCAACGTCCCTTAAAAAAAAATTTCTAATTTTCAGCAACACTTGTTGACATCTACGATTCAATCGCTGACATTTGTTTATTTATTTATCTGTAATTAAAAATATTGTCCCCGATCCTTCGAACCAATTATCCTGAAGCAAAATTCGCGCTTCGAGGTAATTATTTATTTTTCGCCTCGCCGAGGCAACGATCGAGCAATTACGCCGGAAGATCAATTTGTATATAAACATGCACGCGGTTTAATTTCACAACTGAATGACGTTCGCACGCGCAGGTGGGCAACACTTACAGAGGGATGGGAGGGTGAAGGAAGGGGGTTAAATAAATGGAAAATAAAAAGTAAACACGCGGACGGAGCGAGGCGTTTAATGGAATAATTGCATGACGCTGGAATCACACACGAGGCGAGTCGACGCGTGAAAAGCTGCGGCGCATGAAAAATATTATGATAGATCGGACGGCGAGTAGCGGTCGGGGGAAATTAAATAGGTCGACTGGGGTGGAGAGGGGGGAAAGCTCTTGGTTGCCGCGAAAAATTTCTATCGTCAGGTCGCAGAATGAGAGAGAAGAAGGACGGATGGAGGAAGAGAGAGAGACGGAGAGAACACAGGCTTCCTTATTTTTAATTCACTTTCGCGTCGCGAGAGGCGACGATCCCTGCGACGCGCCATGTGTCATGCCCGACCGTCGGCCGGGAGACCATGTCCCGCGCGCGACTTGACGTTTCGCACATGCACGTCCCGCGCCTGGTAAACATATATATTATAGATATATGTGTATACATATAGAGGCCATATGATAAAACGGCCCCGGTGGCTTCGCCGGAGCCGCGAGCCAAACGCCAGGATGGGGCACAGTCAGAGCCGGACTCGATTTATCGGCCTGCGAACTCGGACTCGAAGACGAGGCGAGAAAAGAGACGGGAGAATATCCACTCGGACGTCGCGGGGTAAGAATTACGTACCTACTGAGTTTTGGAACGAAGAAAAAAATGTGTCTTTTTGGTAAAATATTTTCTCTTTTTTTTTTTTTTTTTTTTTTTTCGTTCGGTGGCCCATTGGCAATATTAAAAATGTAATACTTGTAATTAATACTTGTAACCTTGAAATTTTTGTAAATGTATAAATGTAAATATTGTCAATAAACTACTGCTACAATTTTTTTTTATCCTAAAATAAATGAGTCAGTGTCGAGTAAAAACTTTTTTTTAGACATTTTTAAAAAAATTGCAAAAATAAAAGTGTGATTCGTATAAATAAAAAAGCGATAAATTTGAGAGTGGTAGCCGAAAAAAATTGATGTTGCCAAAAAAAGAAGGGTGCAAAGGGGGTGAACTAAGAGTTCGCGGCAGAGACGCAAAATCCCCGAGAGACGTGTGGGAGGGGGCGTGTAACCCGAGAGATAGCGGAGAGGCGTTCCACAGGTGCGTCGGGGGAGAGAGTGATAATTAATGTCGTCTATTGATAAGAGATAAGTGAGAGGGATTAGCGGAGCGCGCGTCGAGTTGGTATGCGAGATAGCGAAGGGGAATTTTCTCCCCCTCCTCACGCCTCGTGTCCCGTCTTCGCCCCCCTACCCCCCTGAGATATAGGGAGCATTTCTCTTCGGCGTCGCCCTTTCTCTTTTACCTCCTCGCGTGCGTGTGCGAATTCGGTTTTCCGATTTAATCCTGGCCGCACGCGCCACCCCGAGCCACGCGATTTAGTGTCGGGTCTCGCGGGCGGCTCCCGGGGCGATATCCTCGGCGGATACCTGGGCAGATTCGTCGCACTTGGGGTAGCAAAGTGGGAGATAAGAAACCGGGGCAAGACGGAACAAACACGTCAATTTTTTTACACATTTTTTAATAATAATAATGAATAAAAATAATACAAATAATAATTTTTATAACTTTTGACTGCATTTTTTTCTGCCCAAAGAATTTTCGAAAAATTCGTAAATTTCAAAACGGGTCTCATTCTGTTAAAAAATAATAATGAATAAAAACAACACAAATAATAATTTTTATAACTTATGACTGCATTTTTTTCTCTCCAAAGAATTTTCGAAAAATTCGTAAGTTTCAAAACGGGTCTCACTCTGTTCAAAAATAATAATGAATAAAAATAATACAAATAATAATTTTTACAACTTTTGACTGCATTTTTTTCTTTCCAAAGAATTAAAAAAAAAATTCTTAAATTCCAAAACGGGTCTCATTCCCTTCAAAAATGATTATCTACCCATTTAATCATTCATTTATCAAAAATTAATTGTCAACTGGATTCAATCATATTGGAATTGACGGACCGTCCAGTCAAGAAGATGGACGTCAATCAACCCCTTAAAAAGAAAAAAAAAAAAAAAAATGAAAACAGCATCCACTGTCCCAAACTCGTCGACCCAGTCGGCGTTTCCTGGGCCGCGGAGAACAAGAGGGGAGACTACGACGAAGACGACGTCGCGGACGCGCCGAGAGGCGGCCAGGAGAGAGAGAGTGGCGCGGGAAAAGCCCGCTCGGGGGGCGCGAGAAAGCGCGTCTGCGCGTCCCGTCGCGCGGTGCGCGACACGAACGGGGAAGGAGGGAGGGAGGGGGGCGGGGGTGGGTTTTCCGCCAGCCGTTTCACTCGCTCCGCCGTTTCGCTCGCCCGGCCTGTGAGAAGGAGCGAGCGAGAGAGGGAAACAGAGAGAGAGAGGCGAGAGGCGAGCGAGACGGAGCGACGTGGCCGGTTGGCTGGCTGGCTGGCTCGGCGCGATCCCTCAGTCGGGATGCCGGTCGTGCACCCTCGCAAGTCTCGCGTCGCTCTCGCAGTATCGCAGTAGCGATGTACGGTGATCGCCGCGTCGTCGCGGCGTCCGTCGGCGTGAGAACCGGTGCTGGTGCTGCTGGTGGTGTTGCTCGTGTTGTTGTTGCTGCTGCGTTTCCGTCGCCCGGGATCATCGTCGCCGCGGCCGTCGCCGTATTAATCGCCGTCGTCGGACTCGCGCGGACCGACACGCCGCCGACCGTCGGTGAGTGTCATGTGTCATTAATTCTGTGGCTGATTCGGCAATTAGCTTTTTTTTTATTTTATTTTTTTATTTAGGGAACCAACGTGGATTAATAGGATTTTTATTTTTATATTTGGGAGACGAAGTGGATTAGTAGAATTTTTTAATTTTTTATTCGGGAGACTGTGTGGATTAATAGAATTTTTTTCTCCCCAATTGACATTAATTTGACCCCAATTTTTTTACTGTGATTTTAGTCATTAAGATATCGACGTCTTGTGTAAAATGTGGATTTTTTTTTCAACCCTAATTGACGTTGATCGGACCTCAAATTATGCTGTGATTTCTAGTCAATAAAATATATCGACGTGTTGTGTAGTCTGTGTTTTTTTTTGCATAAAGTTTCGCACATTCAGCGTGGATATAATTGGAAATGGATGAGCCGGGGAAATGGATTAGCCGCGAGGTATAGAGTTCGGTTTGAAGCAGGGCGAAGCAACCGGAGCGTGGAAAGAGCCGCCGGCCCGCGTGGGAATCGCGACACACACGATGTGCTCCTATGTTTTGCCTTCTCCGTCCCTCTCGTTGGGCATCTTCAGCCTCTCGGTGCTTTTCACTTAGCGTACACGACGTGTACGACGAGCGTAAGCACGAGTCGTGCCCTTAGCGTAACTGCGCCCCTCGACGACCGCTCGCGACCTCGATAGCCACTCGAACGGCCAAGTTCCTCGTCGCCTCGCGGTTTTAACAACACGGCTCGAAACTTTTCGCCCTGTCGCGACGAACGTGTGAGACGGAGAGAGGGAGAGGGAAAGGGAGAGGGAAATTAGAGTCTCGTGTCGTTTCGAAAGTTTTGTTATTCAATCGGAGTCGCCGGCACCGAATTTTCCCGACGCTTCGCTCGGGGCGAAGATTTTTTTTTTTTGGAGTAATTGATTTTTTTTTTCGCCGACCTGAATTTCGATGCACCCGAAGGGCCTCGTTAAATGTGTTCGCTAAGCTGCGAATAATTGCTAGGATTCTTTTTTCAGGATTCGCAAAAATTTCGACGACAATTTCGCGCGATAATTTTCGCGACTTCGCTTTCAATTATTATTATCGCGATATACACGTTATTTTATACAATTCGCAGCGCGTAATAAAAAAAATAGTTTTTCACTGTCGCCCGCGAGCGCAGGTGCTTCCCATAATTTTTTATCGACAACTGCCCCCCGAAACCTATAATTAAAATCTGCCGCGGCAGATTTTCCGAACGGGCGCGAGAGATATTCGCGAATTTCCGCGCCCGAAACCCGAAATCCGCGACAAAGATAATTTTTCTAAAACGATTTATCGTCGGGGAAAAAAATAAAAAATAATAAAAAACGACAATTCGCATCGACTCGCGCCAACGACTCCGCATAATTCACGTCAACCGGGGTGGCAATGAAGGGGGAGGGGGGGAGGGGTAGGGTTGAGCGGCTCGCATATCCGGGTTATCGTATTAAAAAAAAAAATGTATTCCACAGTGTCGAGCGCGGAGTCGAGTATTTATCGAGTACTCGGGTATTATACGGCATCGGTCGCGCGCGGTGTGCGAGGCCGAGTCACGCGGGGCTGTATCTACTTGACGCGAACGCGGCGAGATCCGGATATTTGCTGTTCGCGTGCGTGGCACTCGCGTTGCGGAATTGGAATCGCAGCAGTGCAAAGGTCACTTGAAATGAACAGAGCGAGAGAGAGAGCGACATATATAACTACAAACAAATCCAACATATGTACAACCTATACACACAGTCATATTGCAACTACCTATAAAATTTTTTTCCACTATATAATATAAAACACATACATAAAAATATAAATGCTTTCATGTTTTTATTTTTTTTATATATAAATGAATATAAAATATAAATGCTGAATACATATATATTCACCACATATATAACGCTCCTATAAAACACATACATAGAAAAATATAAATGCTTCCATGTTTTTATTTTTTATATATAAATAAATATAAAATATAAATGGTTATATATTCACCACACTGTACAGCAACAACATTCACATATATCACGCGCCGGGCGCAGAGATTGAGGGACGCTACGCGAGCGCGCAATTGGACTCGCGACAGCGGAGAATCGCAATCAAGTTTCGAGCTTATCGTGCGTGACGCGAGCCGCGCGTTCGGAGAGTCAGAGGGGGAGGACCGGAGGGGGGGGGGGTAGAGCAGAGTTCGCAACATGCACCAGAAAAGCCCAGAGAGAAAGGGATGAGGTGTAGGAGGGGGTAGAGGGTGAGGCAGAGGGTTGAAGGGGGTGGAAGGGGTTGGAAGGGTTACAGGGATTGCGGTGCGTGAGGCCGTTGCACGCATTCCCGTTACCATCCCCGTTACCCTCCCCCATTCACCCCCAACCCCCTTTCCACCCCTGTTCGAGGGTTGTGTATAGCCTCGCGAGAGTGCGCGACGTATGTACGAGCGTCCGGCTTGTTACCCCCGCGCTCTCTGTTCCCGCCGCGACCCTCGTCGATTTTCACAGTGTAAAACCTCGTTTCCACCCTTCACCCCCAACCCCCAACCCCCACTACCATCCCCCGCGCGCCGCACGGCTGAGCTTCGGTCACTCTTTTTTTTTTATTCCTTTTTTTGTATCTCCTCTTCGCTATCTCGCCGCGTCGGCCGCGTACCAGTCGTCGCGTTTAGGGTGGCAGGCAGCAGCAGCAGCAACCCTCTCCTGTCCGTTGGCAGGACTCGCGCGTTACGCCGCGAAGCGGCTTTAATGAGTTTGCCGTGTTGTTTCACCCTGCGTTGTTGGCCCCGGACTCGTTCGCGGACCATTCCAACGGGTAATCTTCGATGCCCGTTTCGCGAGACCCTTTTTTTAGGGGTGGGTTTTTTTTTGTTCACCATCCCCCCCTCCCCTCCCCTCGCGAATGCGTCGAACGGATTTCACTAACCTTCACTGTCGCCAACAGACGCGAGTTGGGCAGGGGATGGGGGTTGGGGGAGGGGGATGCAGGGATGCAGAGGGATGCAGGGATGCAGGGGTTGTTTTAGAAAAGCTCGACGTGTTCCTCAGGCGAAGTGGACCTAACGGTCGCCGCGCATTGAGAGACATTCGACTGACTCTCAGACGCAATTGTGTTAAGCCTTCTAGGGGTGTTTCACCCCTACAACACTGCCAATTGTATATTTTAATGTTGACGTCGAGTCCTCGGCGATAAGGAGTACGCGAGATTTTCAGGGTACAGCTTTGAGGGGGAGGGATAGGGAGGGGACGACCGAGCGAATCTGACTCACAATCAAGCGAGGCGGAAGGGTCGAGGGAAGGGTGAAGGGGGAGGAAGGAAGTGGGAAACCGCGCGGGTCGAGCTGTACTTTCGCTAGTCAGGATCGGAAATGCTCTTATCGAGCGCGACTGCTCCGAGCCGACGAGGACCGAGAGTTCGGGGATGACGAGGCGAAAAAGCTCCTCGGGGCTCGCGAGCTGCAAGTCAGTCGACGAGTACGTGTGTATATATATATATATTTCGGGAACGATCTCGACGCGCTTATTTTTCGGCGCTCCTTCGGCAAATCATTCGAGCCATTCAACAATGGTTAAGGGTTAAGGAACTTTTCCCTTTTCCTTCTTTCCTTACCCTTTCCACCCTCTTCGGTTTTTCGCAACTTTTCCGATACCTTCGCACGTTCCCCGACTTTCCGGAATCGAACCGTTGGTATCGCAGCTAATTTTCGACGGCGAAACGAAATTCTCGTCTCTGCGAATTTCGAGTTAACCAAAGAATTGTGAAAAAAATATTTCACAGGATTTAAACCCTCAAATATTTATTCCAATTACTGATCACTCTGTTTACTATTTATTTTCGCAGAATTATGCGAATAAACCGGGTCGGCCGAAACTCGGCGTCGCGTTTGCCGTTATTAGCGCGTGTTACGCCGAACCCCGACGAGAATCCAACTTCGAGCACACAGCCGGGATCGCCGCGCAAAAGTTTCTCGCCCCCCAGGCTGGGCCGCGATTTTCCACGGGAGAGGGGAGGGGGGGGGGGGTGGAAAACTTCGTCGAACGAGCCAATATCGGAGTCGAAGTGTCCGAGAAGCCGCGGCGCGAGTTGACGCGAAATTTCGGATTCGCCCCGCCGCGAATCGACGAATTTTCCGCCGAGTTCGCCGGAAACATCGCCGGAATCGTGGAAGAGACGAGAGCAGGACGAACGCCTGGGATATTATGCACCATAGCTCTCGGAGCTTTTTTGCGACTCGTATCTGTAACCGGATTTTTTTGCGTCTGTCGCAATTCGCTTCCCCCTCCTCCTTTATCCCTCTTCACCCCCCTCCCCCCATTCAACCCCTTTGGCCGCGACTTATTTTTATGCACGAGCATAAAAGAAATGTTCTTTATGCATAAAAGCACGAATGAGCAGACGGCCAGTGGTTACGTCTATCCAGCCGCAGCCTTTTTCTCGGACATCTGAAAAAAAAAAAAAAAAAAAAAAAAAAAAATTATATACGTGTACACGAAGGCCCCGAGGCTCCGGAGCTGAAAAACTTCCTTCTTCGAGCTAAGCACACAGCTCCGGTTGCCGCTGATTTACCGCGGAGCATTCGCTCGAGGAGCCCGCGAACTGACTCGCCGAGGGAGACGAAGAGGAAGACGCAGAGAGAAGGAGAAAGCGCATTTCCGTCTGGCCGGAGATAAATCCCGAGCGAGACTCGTGCATCTATTTTCCTCTCGTTTTCTTCAGGCTCGACTCGTCGTACGTCCCGCAAATTTCATATCCATACACCGTAAAGTTTCGCGACATCCTTGATTAAACCGCGCGCCGCGCGGCATTCGAGTTTCAAAGAACCCCCGACGCAACGGGTTGGTTGCTTCCTTTATCCCAAATCGATTCGATTATTTACAAACCCGGACTGCGGATTCGATTCACGCGCGCTTAACGCTTTCCCATTTGCCGCCGGGAATTTCGACCAGCGTGGAATAAACGTCGCTTTGTGTGGGACAACAATTTCGTATTGTGAAATATTCACTGCAGGAATTTTGCTGCGAATTGATACGTTAAAGAAATAATAGCAGTCCATTTAATCCCTATTTTACTATTGGTACATTTTTTATATCGCCACCAAAATATTTATCGAAAAAATTGATACGTTTTTGTGAATATTTCCATGTGCCAAAAATTCATACTCGTCATATAAATTCATCACTGCCACTTTGAGCTAAAAAATTCTCGATACTCGCGAATCAAAATTTCGAGCGATTTTTTCGCCTGTCGAGGCTCGACCGATTTTTCCGCATTTTTCGCGAGTCAAGCGCCTCGTCCAAGTTTCCCACGGATGACGCACTTGACGCACGTCACGCGCTTCCTTTATCCCCTCGCGAATCGACTCGATTATTTACAAACACACTGACGCTCGACGCTCTCTTTTCAATTCAATTCGCGCTTAATACCCTCCCATTTGCCATCACGGAAATTCCCAGCGCGGAATGTATAACCCACTCCCCCTCCCCCCTTACCCACCGAACCCCGCGGCGAACTGTGTGACAATTTCACCGCGGCGTATTTTCCATATACATCGTCTATGGGTTATTCCGTGTATACATGTATATAATATACACACACATATATATAAAACATATACACACATATATAAGCCCCTCATATGCGAGCAGTCACCATGCAGTCGTCTCGTTGAGACGTGGAAAAAAAAACTCGTGCATCCCCTCCCACCCCCACCCACCTCCTGGTTGATATTCACTGTTTCTCGTAAAATGTATATATAGTATTATTATATTCTCCGACAGTACCAGGTATATTCGTACATGGGTCGAGGCGCGCGCTCTATGCGTGGTGCACCGCACGAGCGGAATATTCCTCGAGTAATGGTTTCGCCGCCGGCTCTAGTTCGGCTTTTTCCTCTTGCGACCCCCGAGGGACTCGCGAGCTGCTGCTGCTGCGGCTGCAGACTCAACCGTTGTCCTCATCTGGTTGCGATATCGCTTCCATTGTCTCTCATCGGTATCGTCCCGCACCTAAAGCAAAGGTTCCGGCGACCAACATCGACCAACCGGACAAGTCGGGTTGGGTCATATTGCTCTGTATCCGCAGATGTTTATTCAATTTTTTTCCTTTTATACTTTGACGAGAAAAATTATACGAAAAGTTCGTTCTGATCATCCAAGGATCAATGGATGTTGCGTTGAATTCTGGATATTCATTTTGTATTGGGAATATCCAGTGTCGATTTCAGGGGGTGGGAGACGAGGGGGATGGACGAGACCGAATCACCTTGAAAATTCAGAACCCCGAAATACACCATTCACACTAATTGCAACGTATTTTCGTGGGGCTGATGAGCGTCCGAATAACGTTGAACGTACATTTTGTACGTTTTGGGGGTGAAGGAGAGGTTGGGGGATAACGTCGAAATGTTGCTGCGTATGACGATGGGTAACGATCACTGTGGACATTCAATATTGCACTTTCAATTATGGCGCTGAAATGCCAGTGGGTATCGCAATTATTGGCCCGATTGATGGTATTTAACGGATTCACTGTGCGCGAGCCTCATTCATTGAGGTTCACGAGCGAGCTAGTCTTTGCCGTAATTATTGCAAAGGGAAATCAGCTTTTGCTACGATTCGCATTATGTTGCATGCGGATGACTGACAACCGGAAAAGGACTGATTAGACTTTGGAGGCTCTATGACAATTTTTTAAGTCATGATTAGTTTCAGGTTTTAGAAGTCACAGGTTTTTGTGGCTTTTAAGTATGAAACCCTATTTTATTATGGGCTCTAATGATTGAAAAGACACACATCAGCCTTTCTAAGTGTGCAGACCTATTTTATTTAGGGCTGATCTATCTCACTGAGTGTTTTCTCAGTGCAGCTTTGATCCTAATGATTGAAAAGACACACATCAGCTTTTCCAGACGTCTTCACGTGTCGCTGCAGTTTCTCAACGTGCAGACCTATTTTCTTTAGGGATGAGGTATATACACTCGACGCAATCGTGGTTCGGGTCTGCCACCGGGTGAATTGTCCTTTCGAAGCCACCGGCGCGAGGCACTTCCTTGACCGCTGCGAGGACGAGGAGACCGTGGCGAGAAAGACGTAATGGGAACATTTTCCGCGTAATCCTCTTAGTTAGAAACGAGATTAACCCTCCTATATACAGCTCACGGGCGTCTAACGCGTACACGTTTCTCGCGGCTCTTCAGCTTACCGGTCGAATACAAACAACCTGAGCCGCACGTATAGATAGAACCCCCGGTCTACCCTTGCTTTGTGTGTACACAAACGAAAGTTTCAAACGCCTCCTAACCTTGATGTGTTTGTCGCGGCTGAAATGGTCCAACCCTAAACGCGGTTCGCCCAGCGGACGTTCTGATTTTCCGAAGCATTCCACACGACACTATCCAAAAGTTGAGAAACCTGAGATGACGTCAACCCCAAATAAAAAAAAATTGCACCACCGCATTCTTGGAAAAAAAACCACCCCTAGAATCGAGGTCATCAATCAGTGATCCCGGATCGTCCTCGGCCAAATGTTTCAACCCCCTCCCCTCCCCTCTTCGCTCACTGGGGTGCAATCTCCAAACTAATCACCGAGTCTGTTGTTGATCCCGGATGGAAAGTCAATTCGGGCGAGCGAAGAATCGAAATCCAGTCCGAGTTGGATATAACACATAGCAGCAACAGCAGTGGCATCAGCATCAGCAGCAGCAGAGGGAGGACACTCGACCGGGAATAACTACGAGGCCGGACGAAGCGGTAGGAACAGCTCTGCGGTTCATCGTTTTCCAGAAATAGCGGCCCGAGCCGGTCATTCAACATATGGATAGACGTGGCATTTATCGCGTCTGTGTTGAGCGAGTGCCGGGCACGGAACCGGGGCCACGGCGGGAGTGATGCTTTACCGTTGGAATAAATGGATCCAGATGAGCGAACGAGCGGTCCAGTGACAGAGAGAGAGAGAGAGAAAGAGAGAACGATAGATAGATCGAGAGTAACAGAGAGAGAGAGAGTCAGAGTGGCAAGAGCTCTCGTTGTGGCCATTGGACATTGTTGTCCGTCAACAAAAGTTCCCAGTCCATCCAAGCTCCCCTATTGGCCCCCAACCTATCCAACCCGGAGACACACGAACCTATCAAATTTGACCTTTCGGCAACCGCTGCGTTATTCAGTATTTCCACGCGAATCTGTCCAAAAAAAAAAACGAACCAAGAAAAAAACCTACCCCAATGAAACAAAAGTCACCCTCTCTGTCTCTCTCACCCTCGAAGGGACATTGAGGGCATCGCACGTTGCGCATGCAGCTGGCAATCGTCGCCGACGGTGCCGGGAGGGAAAACGTACGGCGCACGTTTTGCGGAAACACTCGGGGGAAGGGAGGAAAACGGGGGTAGGAATTCCACCTCCAGTTAGCGAAGTCGCTGCTGCTGCTGCTGGTGCCTGGTGGTGCCTGGTGGCGCTGCTGGTGCTCCTCAAGGCTGCTGCTGCTGCTGCTGCAGCAGCAGCAGCTATAGCTGCAGCTACCGCTGCACTTACCAGTGTCGCGCGGATGGCTTCGCGGGAGGACCGGAGGCCCTCGAGGTCCTGAAAGGCTGCTGCTTGTCTATCGAGGAACGAGGGGTGGTCGAGGGCTGTAGAGCGCCCCGAGTGGCGCTGCGATAGCCGAGGGGGTGGTAAATGGATGGGAGACGAAGTGGAAGGGGAAGAGGGGGGTAGAAAGGGGGTATTGAGGGGGTGGAGAGAGGGGGGAAGCAGCAAGGGTGACACCGAGCGTGCTTAATAACGCTAATTGCAGATCCTCCACTCGTTCCACCGGCCGCAGCCAACTTTTATAATTTGGTTTCCTCGCCGGCAACGGAGAAGCCGACGGTAGCCGCGCGATGGGACGGTAAAACTCGAGGACGGAGCTGCCGGTGCGGCGGGTCTATGGGTACCGCTCGCGCAACGTTTCGCGTCGTCGCCGTGTGCAGCTGCAGCTGCTGTTGCAGCGACGACGACGAGGGAACGTCGCACTTTACGGCGCACCCGCTCCGATCCCGTGGCTTTCAACCGCCCGGGTTGGAAGTGGCTTTCGCGGGTTTGGGAGGGGGTGGTTTACAACGATATGAAATTTTGATAAAATCTATTTTAGACGCTTTTCCACGTTGACGGTGAGAGAGAAAAATCTGGCGGTGATGGTGACGCTAATGGTAAAGCGAGTCGGTGGGAAGTGACGATTATTTTATCGTGAAAGATAGCGTGGGCTGAAAATTTGGGGTTGACGCGATACAGTACTGATTGATTTAGTTTTCGGCCCTCAATGTTCCTTCATCCCCCTCCATCCCTCCTGTCCTCTGTCAGTGGTGATTCGACTGACGCAGATATTAACGACCTCGGTTACCAGTTGGATATCCCAACCCTCTTCCCCTCCACCCGCGCCACCCGAGTACACAGCGTCGAAATGACGTTTTCCGCAAATACGTCATTCGAAGATTTACGTAGACACTGCCCGAGGGTTGAGTAGAGTGCCCGGAGCGGGGGGAGGGGATGGGAGGTGAGAGGGGTTAGGGGGATGGGCGAGGGGCGATGGAACGAATGATCAGTTACCACTGACGGACACGGCCAGTGCGATTGCTCATGGTTCTGATGTCAGTGCCTGCAATGGTACACACAGTTCCAGGGCTGTGTCCGTCGGACAGGCAGCGGCGACGACCGCACGAGGGTCTCGAATAAATTCGCGTTTGCTCGAGGGCCACGCGGATCCGCGCGTGTACCGATGAGGGCTGACGCGGAAAGTCCATTAGGCGGTACCGATTGAGGCTCAGTCATCGGCTGGGCATTCAAACGTCCGGGGAACGTCGCGCATATTCGCAACAGGTACACACATAACGGATATGCGAGCGGTGCTCTATGGCAAATCTATCTCGGTCTCTCTGTGAGCATCGCTATTATACCCGCGACAGTCGAGCTTCGGTAGGGGAGGGGGGAGGTTCAGGGGGAAGGGTTGTACTCCGGGGGCTTGATGGGGGTTTGAGAGAGGGGGGAGGGAGAGGAGAAGGGGGAGGAAGGGGTTGAAGAGAGCGAAAGAGAAAATCGGGAGGGTGAAAGCGGCAGATAACTACAGGGCTTTTGAACCCATCGTTCCGTTACTCTATTTCGGACACGTATATTGGTACCGTGGTAATAACTCGCTGTCGTTTTAATAACTACACCTCAATAAATCTCTTCATCGCCGTCAGTTATTATCATTCCAAAAGCTCGTCGATTCTTTTGACGTTGCTGTGGAAACGCGAGCCTTTTTGACGGTGTTGTTTGACTGTTTTCGACGATACGCCTGGCTATGGGTTTTTGAAAAACACTCGGGTAGCGGTGTATCGAGTTTAGGTGACGAGAGATGGTCAATTCACTATCCGTCAAAGACTATTTTCAGAACTAATTCTCAATTTTATTCAGTGACATCACGTGCAGATATTTCAATTGATTTTTCGTCTCTCGCTTTTTTTATGTTATTCCTTCTTGGCTATGAAGATAAATACGAAGGGATTGTGGAAGTAGCTGCGGATGGAATTTGAGGGCTACTTGGAAAAATTAGTTGGCAGTCCGGTGTCATCATCGCTATCCGCAAGTCGTCGTCGTCGACGTCGTCGTCCTCGTCGCCCTTCGTCGTCGTTCTCGCCGCAGTTCGCTTTCGGCACAATGAATGCTATTTCGAAGTTAAATTAAATATTTGCGCGCAGCCGGAGAAGACGCGACGAGAGAGAGTTTTGTCGGTCGGCGACGTCGAGCCCGTTTCATCCTCTCCCGCAGTTTTTTCCCTTCCAGCGAGAGCGACGCCTCAGCGCGACTTTCAGGGACTGGAATCGTCGTCCCACGTCTGCCGAGGAGATCCGCAACCGCGGGACCCGCGGGTCCCGAGGAGGAGGAGGAGGAGAAGAAGGACGACGACGAGGAGGAACTTGGACCGAACAATGCTGGCCCCGGCGTTGTCACGCCGCGACGGCCGCGACTCGGCAGCTCGGGGAGAATGACGAGCGAGACAGCGGGTCGGGTGAAACGCGCGAAGAAGGGCTGGAATAGCAGTTGGAAAAGCTGGAAGGAAGGAAGGAAGGAATGAAGGGAGAACAGGACGTGAAGCACTTGGACGTGGAAGGGGTGACGACCAAGGAGATCGGAGGAGGAAAAAAAAGAAAAAAAAAAAAGAAAAAAGGGCGTTCGAAGGAATGAAAAAAATAAATGAAATAAAGCGATGAGAAAAATGGGAGCAAATCGTCTTGGATCCTTTGATGGGTTTTGCCCTCTGAGTCCTTTGCAGCCTTGGAAACGGCGCAATACGCATCATGTTTCATGATTAACATGATATGAAAATTTACATGATACTTTGCATTTCATAAAAATGATAAAAACAAAATTGGAAAAGGATATAAGACGTTTGGGCAAAGAGCAGAGGTCCCAGTTTTCGTGTCGCTTTACGTAAGCTGAGTTATTTTTCAATGTTTGCAGAGAGTTATTCGATCTGAAGGTGAATAGGGGTGGCTGGAAAACTTTTCATCCCCCGAAGAATCCTAGAAACCTGAACCGAGAGTGACCAGTGTGTGTCTGTGATTTTCCGGGGTCAGGGCGTCTCGGACCCTCAGACCGGTCACCCGCGAAATCGTCCTGATGTCCTTGATGCTATGGTTCCGAAATATCGCCGGAAGATTCGGCTCTCGGTTGCAGTTGCAGCGAGGGAAAGTTTTGTCACCGATCGGATCTCCTCGAGCGGCTGAACCTGAACGTCCTCGCTGTACTTCACCCCTCATTGGTTCTCATACTCATATCTGGACACTCAATTCTCCACTTTGGCTTTTCCTCCCTGGTACCCACTACTCAGGGGAGGAGGGAGGGGAGTGGGGAATAGGGCGAAGGGTATAATAACCCGTAGCAGCGGTGCAGCTATGGGTTATCCCGAGTTCGCGAAACTCTATTAAAAGGTCAGGTCGGGACTGACTCATTGTGCTTAATACTCGGGAAGTACTTTCGCGTTTAGTGTGTTCAACCGGGGTCGGGGAACAAGGCCACGGAGGAGCTTCCCATTGGTCGATAGCCAACCGCGAACCAGAAGGGAAGTTACTAACGCGAGTCTTTTTTTATTTTTTTATTGCAGTCAGTTCAAATTAAGACAAAGGCAAAGAGGAAGAAGAACAATAACCTTGATTTTCCGAAGTTCCAGAAAAAAAATTAAATTCCATAAAAATTTTTATTTTCAAGCGTCGTATCGGAAAATTGATACGTTTCTTGGGAATTGTGGTGGGGGGCATTTCGTGGAAAAATTTCGTAGCTTTTGTTCCGTAACTCGATCAAGAGAAAATAAATTTGATTAGATATCGGAATTTTTTTCCTTACCCTTTGCGCAATCGGCACTCGCGATATTTTTTGAATACGAACGTGGGAGAGTTTTTTTTCTGTGCAATTGACCCTCGGGCATTCGGCGTCCGATTCATCTTTTAATTTAACGTCGGTTTAATTTAACAAATTGCCTCGCGGGCGCCCGGCAGATGTTCACTACGAAGCGGAAAGCGTCAAAAGTGCGCGCGGTACTTAAATTGATGAAATTTCATATGACGTGAAAAAAACGAAAAAGAAGTCGCCGCTTTATTAAAAAAAAGTCTTTTTGCGCCATGTTTTTCTTCGAACAAATTTGACCGTGAATTAATATTTTTATTTTGACATTTGTTCCCCGGAACTGCGGTGCTCAGTCGTGCGTCAAACGCGAAATATTCATTCGTGACATTCGCGGGAAACACGCGCGTAACAATTTTCCCTCGACAATTTCGCCCCGCGGGGGCTTTCGGCTCTAATTCATCTTTTGACTCGTGCGCAGAAACGACAAATTGCATCTGCCCGCGCGCAGCTGTTGGCGAGTGTGCGAACAACGCTCGGGCGACGGGAAAAGTGCGTTACTTAAATTGATGAAAATTGATATGACGCGGAAACGAACGGAAATAAATTTAAAAAAGAAATAAAGGGGAACAAAATAAATAAAAAAAACATCCGGTACAAATTGCGTCATTTGCGAGAATTCGTTGACGAACGCTGTACTTTTTGCCTCGGTGACTTTGTTAAACGAACGGAATTGATAATACGAAACAGAGTAATTAAAAAAGAAACAGAACATAGTCCGACTTTTTTTATCACAATTTTTATTACCTTTTTTTTCCTCCAACCCCCTCTCCTTCCCTCCAAAGGGCCGAGCTGTATAGTTCAATTAAAAAATTGGTGGCGAGTGTGCGAAGCGAGTATCGCGTTAATGTACATTTTGACAGGGGGGAGAGGGTGGTTAGGGGGGTGGGGAGTCGGGCACGCGAGTCCTGTTCATTCGACTTATCCAACTGGCTCGAAACAATTAGAGGAAAAATTTTCGCCCCCGCCCGGCGCTTTTCGTGTATTCCTCGCGCTGAACGCGAGCGGCGCGGCACGCACGGAGCGCGTCCTGCAGTCTGGACTGCACACAGCGGGGCCCCGGATTGGCCGGTTCGTTTAATTGTATCGAGCGACGGTGGCGCAGATGTTGCGACCAGGCATCACTGGGAGGGAGAAGGGGTGGAGGGGTCGAGGAGGGGACGAGGAGAGGGGACGAAAGTGGACCGAATGGCGCGTCGCCGGGTGGCGGACGACGAGCGTGATGTGCTTTTTTAAAATTGCATTTCAGCTGGTGCAGCGCTGCACCGAAATTTCGTCCGCCCTGCGCGCTCGGAAAAATATTCTCGTCGCGCGCGAGTCTCGCTGACTCGAATGACCACCGCGACTGACTCGTTGGGTTAACGTCTGGCAAAGTGAAAAAAAAAAAAAAAAAAAAAAAAAAAAAAAAAAAAAATTGTGATTACCGATCGTTGGTCATAGGTGCAAAAAATTTAGGTAACTGTAAGATCCAATATTTTTCGATCGAGATGATTTCAAGTCGTTCGACTGTTATGTGTAATAAGATGAAAAAAAAATAATAATAAAAATGAGAGGGAAAACGAGATGCAACGAGAAAAACGCACATGGTTCTCCAGGAACCCGGGAATTTCTCCGGTCGCACCGCACGAGCCGCGCCGGGGCGACCGGATTATTCCGCAGTCCACGGCGATCGCCGCGAAATTTTGCATAATACGACCCTCCGAGCTCGGCCTCACGTACAACGCGCGCGCGCGGTGCGCTTAATTCGTATTGGGTGAATACGACGGAAAAACTCGTCGAGTAACTCTCGTCGCGCGGGTCCGATCCGGGCTTATTTCCCCGCGCGCGCGCCGCAGTCGCCGTCGCCGCGCACGTCCGAATTTAACGTCCGGCTGTCGGGTCGGCGAATAATTTTCGGTCTGACTTTTATCGTTCGAGGACTCGGTTTTTTTTTAGTTGTTTTTTGCGGAGCGGTTAAGGAATATTCGTCGGGGTCGCAAAATGCGACTGATTTGTTCGAAGGACGAAAAATAATGGGGAGTACATTTAAAAATTTTAGAAACATAATTTTTCGCGTTTTTTTTTACCGAATTTTCGGTTTTTCGGGTAAACACGGGTAAAAAAGAAATCCCGATCATATTGATCCAAATAAAAATTACATCGATCGGGCTCGATTTTAGTGAAGTGACAAAATAAAAAAAAAAAAAGTAAAAAAATCAATCAAATCATATCACCGATCCGGCGCGGTTCGAGTTTGGCATTGCGACGACGAGCTCGGGAATAAAGAGAGACAGCGCTATCGCTCCTTCTCTCTCTACTCTACTCGAGTTAAACCCCCGAGAGTTAGTAAAATAACTGCTGCGGGGTTTCAGTCTCGCTGTATCTTCGAAGCTGCCTTCGCGGTGGATTCGCCTCGTCGCTGAAAGTGGAAGCGAAGTACGACGGCGACGGCGGCGGCCGCTGCGTTCGGAGCTTTTGTCTCTCGAAAACACCTTGAGAGATGAGAAGCGGATGGAAGTGGGAGGCGCGCGCGCTCGGCTATACCTCGATTTACGCGCGCGGGGCCGAAACTTCGCAGTCGCGTGTGCGCTGAAAAGTTGGTAAATTATACGTTCCCCGGGTTCTGCGTCTGGTTCTCCGGTATACAACGACCGACTAGTCCACTTTTTCTCAGGTAGACAAAAAAAGAAAAAAAAAAAAAAAAATCACTGTGTCCCGGCCTCCATGCGAAAAGTTTTTCGAACGCATTAATATTTTTTTTTCGTCCACACACGCGCGAGCTTTTTGTTTAATAAATTCATAGCTCGGCTGCGAGCTCCGTTTTTGCGACGAAGAAAAATTCCATTCGACTTGTTCGGCCGAAAAAAGTTTCCCGAGCTTTTCCCGAATCGGAGTCCCTGATACTATTTTTTTTGTTTCTTTTTTTTTTTTTTTGCGAGGCGCGTTTCAATTATTCCTTGCGTCACGCGTCGAGAATGCCGAGCGAGGTAATAATAAACTCGTGGCTATGATAGACCCTTAGGGCTGTATCAGCGCCGAGTTGGGACCGAAATTTAATTTCCCTACACGAGTCGAGTCCACTCGACCCTTTACTCAACCCTTGTCCCTCCCCTCCCCCCAAAACCCTCCCTGCGGCTCGTCGTACGAGCCACGGAAACGCGGCCACCGACTCGTCGCTTGGTTAACATATATTTCAACCCCCTCCGGTTCGAAATATGTCCTCGAAACCGGAGTCGCTGATTGAAACAATTATCAAACGTATTACAAACTAGTTTGAAATACCATTTTGATGAAATGACGACGAGCGAAGCTCCAGCGACGTTCCAGAGTCGTGACGCAATATTCCTGGTTTGCAATACATGGCAACGTTGTCCGCAAGTCTCCGGTCGCTCTCTCCCTCCCCCCTCCTCCCTTTATCTCTCTCTCCCTCTCTCTTCCTCTCTCTCAGCGAGTGGACACACTGAAATCGGATAATCTTAGCCACCACCACTAAAATCCGCCACCACCTCGGCCACCCATCCAGGTTATATTCCGTTGTCCTCGCTGGCTCTGCTGCAAGCTCTACGGTTTTCGCAGCTGCAAGCTCGCGTCGAGTCCGTGCAACCAGCGACGGCCCCGCCAGGACATAGCGACTGTCCGCGACTGGATCTCCTTCTGTCGGGGCTGCCGGCTGGTTTCCACCGAGCGGTATTGTCGTTCGGTGTATACACGTCTCGCATACCCGTGGCATACCATCGTCTGTGTCTCCTCTCTCGCTCCCTTTATATATAGGTGCGGGAGGAGGGGAGTTACATTGGGCCTCCCGACATATTCGCAGCACGGACGCTGATTGGTCCGAGGATTCTCTCCGAGTGCTTTGTGAAGATTTAGCCGTGCATCTGTTTACGCTGCCCGGGAATCGTCATCCGGCGAAACCCTGGTTTTGAGCTCGGCGATCCCGCAGGCTAATTAATTGTCAACGAGATTCAATCGCGAGTATCGAGAATGTGCGGTGGAGGTGGATGGTAGTTTTGGGATTGGGCGGAATTTGTTTCGTTGATTGGGGGAAATTATGATTTGGGTCTGGGCTGAATTTGCAGGGGGAGGAGGAAGGGTTTCACGACATTGGATGCCACTATTTCGAAGCCTAACTTATTGCAAGGACCGAGTGATGAATTTTTCGTATAGCCAAAAAAAAAGAAAAAGCGCTGACAATTTTTGGTTTCACATGTGCCCATCGTCCGCGGTTCGTCCGTTGGCTCAGCGGACACGGTGAATGGAATCCGCGGCATGTAGGCCGCGAATTGTTTGTCACGATTATCTCGGCGTAACGTATGAACGCGTTGTCGAACCGCGATAGCCGCGCTCGCCGCGAAGGGGGAGGGGGGGGGGGGGGGGTGGCCAGCGTTTCGTTTCGCCACACTACCGCGAATCGCAATTTTTGCGTGGCGACGTTTCGCGGATTTCCACAAGACTCGAATAATTCAAGCGTGCGCAATACACAGAGCTTTTCAATATACCGCCCAACGCGATTGCGCAGCAAGCGATACGCAAAACACAGTCCACTCAATTTTAAACGCTCCAGTCCAGTTCTCACACCGCAAGAGATAAAAATCGTCACACTCGCACTTTCTCTATTTTTTATTCTTTTTTAAGTCATTCAACAGTGATTTCCAAAATTATATTTGCCCCGAATCGACTCCCTGTGTTTTATAACGTTTGTCGACGCGCGCTTCGATCCGTCCGTCGTATTCGATTGAACGCGCGAAATTACGTGGATCGCGCGTAGCGAGGGAAAAAAACAAGGGGGAACACTCTCGGTAGGTGCGCGACGCGGTGGCCTCTGGGACTCGGTGCGAACAATTTTATCGAATAAACGAGTCGGCGCGGTGGGAGATTGCTGGGGAAAAAAAAAAAAATGCCGCGAGAGCCGGTGCAGATGGCGCAATGGTTGAAGATCGACGACCCCTGCATTTAGGTAGCCACCGGCTATTTCCTGTGCTCCTGGGGCCGTGGGCGGAAATACGTGCGCGCGATTGGACAACATCGAACCAGTTTGCAGGGGGAGCGCCCGGACCATTTCGAACCAGTGCGACCAGGTTCGGACCACTTCGAACCAGTTCAGATAGGTTTGGTTCGGACCACTTTGGACCACTTCGGATCGGTCCGGACCACTTCGGACCAGTCCGAACCACTCCGAACTTGTCAGAAACGGTCCGAACCAGTTTCGAAGCGCTTCCCACGTGCCTCGAGGCTTAATTTCACTTTTTTATACTCAATTACCTGCCGCGTGACCTTTCAAGTTCGAAATTTCACGCACGCTCCGCTCGGCAGCCGCCGGGGCAAATATAATAACGGTTCGCGGGGTATCGCAACGCAGAGAGACAGCGAACGCCACTCCGGCAAACCTGGTTTCATTCGCAATTCCGTCGGCCTCACCGACGACGTCCAAATACACCAACGCTTTCCACATAGTCGCTCCAAGCCTGCGAGATTTCATACAAAAAAAATAAACAAATAAAAACCGTTCAAAGGTTGATGAAGAGTATCTCGAATCCATCAGTTGCAGGTGCCTCATTGAAGAATTCGTACTTGACTCGAGGAAAAAAAATTACCATCCGCCCCAAACATTTACTTACCTCTGACTTGTTGCAATTTCCGCCTCTGCATTTATCCCCTTCGCTCCTCGCTCTTCCGGACGGATTCAACAGTTTTTGACTGCCACCGTCGTGTATTTTTTTTCCCAATTTTTTTTTCTTCGTCCGAGTGTTATCCGTTGGCCGTGTATTTTTTTCCTCCCCGCAACTCTATCTCTGTTTCTCTCTCACTGTGGGCAAAGTGGCTGGGGAAGTGCCGAGAAAAGCAGATTCCCGGATAAGCCGCGCGCGGGCACCGCCGAATCGTGCGGCGCGCAACAAAGCTCGAGCATTCTTTTTTTCTTCTTCTTCCTACTCTCCCTTTTTTCTTCATCTCTCCTTCGTCTGGTGCTATTTCTTCCGCTTTGCCGCTGCACAACAGTGGCGATGGGTGGAAGGTTGCTCGGCGCGAGGAGAGTGAACCGACCCCCGACCCCCCGCGGGGGTCGTAGCTCGAGGAGACAGAGTGAGAGAGGGCAAGAGTGACTGAGAGAGACAGAGAGGGTGAGTTCAACTAGCGGCTCCGGAGTGGTTCTTGCCCACGCGCCGTGAACCAAAGTAGACGGTGGCTTTTCCGCAGGAAAAACATTCCTCGAACACGAAATTCTCTTTTAGGAATCTCTTTGAGTAAACGGCGCGGATGAGATGGCGGCCGCGGGCGAAGAGACCCCGAGGGTGGTGGGTGGTGGGGGGGAGGGGGGTTCTGAGGGATGAAGGGGGTGGGGGGGGGGGGGGGTTGCAACGCCGTTGATTTCGTGAAAAAGTGCGCGCTCAAAGCGCATCGTGCACCCACCCCCACCCTCTCTTCCCTCCCCCCAGGGGGGGATGAAGGGAAAGGGGAGGGGGTGGAGAAAGAGACTGCAACGAGAAATGAAAATGTTTAAAGGCTTTTTAAGTGGATATACATATATCGCAGTCGGGTTTACGGCACCTCCCCGGCACGTCGCTCGCATACCTCTCGCGTTTACAGTTATACGCTTTACTCGGGTTTGTGCACAGCGCCTCTGAGTCTGTGTACCACGGAAAGTAGCTAACGTCGCTGCTCCGGCGTTGTTACTTAGAAATTCAGCAAATGCAAAGTGCAGTAAAAATGCGCAGTTTACTCTCTGGCTCGCCGAGTCTTGTGGAGTGTTTTTTTTTTTTTTTTTTTTTTTTTTGCTTGGTTATTCTGTGTACAGGGGGCGCGAGGAGGTCACTGCGTAGACTCGCGACACGCGTATCACCCTTTAGACTCTTGTCCCGGTAGCTTCTGCGGATCTGCGATTATTATTTTTTCCAAAAACGGCCAACGTTGTATTTTCTGTGGTTTTTTTTATTTAAAAAATTTTTAAGCGAAGTGGTTTGACTTCGGACATAAAGTGTTCAGACTGCAAATTGATTGAGTAACGGAAAATCATAGTCATATTGTGGCTCATCCGAGCCCCTATATAACCACCCCCTGTACATTATTTCGCACGTTATATAACACATCAATATATACCATGTATATATATTAATGTGGTACATGCCCGAGCAAATATATGCGAAAATTTACGGCGACTATACGAGACGCCGTTCGACTCGCTGCGAACCACTTGCGGAATAACTCGGCGCGGGTCATTAACCGCGCGCGCGCGAGCCGAGAGAGAGAGAGAGACACGAAGAGACGAAGATTCTCTTCCTATGATAATATAATAGACTTCCCGGTTCGCCATTATACATAGGAAGCGCAGGTTTGAGCTTCAGCAAATCATCCAAATTTTCTTACGTCTCGCTTTCAACGTTCCTCTTTGCCTCCTCCTCCTCCCCCTTCGATCCTCCTTCTCGACTCGTCGGCGGACGCTCTGCCTTCCGCGTCATTAGCTCGAAATTGGTTTGTTCTACGTCTCAGACTCTCGGCGAGCGAAATGGATTCCGCCGATAAACTGGATAGTGCCGAGTAATTCCGAGGTGACGGTAAATGACGTTATGCCCAGAAAGAGGGGGGGGGGGGGGAGGGAGCTACTACCAAGCAAAAGGAACTCGGTGCACTCGCTGCGGTCGCGCCGCGCATGCGCCGACGTCGCCTGCGCTTCCGCTGCCGCGTTTATTAGGTATAGGTTGTAATATATATATATAGGTCGTTCAGTAGGTACGGCAGGTTCAGCCAGGACCTCGCGGAACTTCCGGGCTGGTGTGTCCTCCGCACTTGCCGCGTATATATATTTTTCGGGTATATATATACACGTGTATACGTATATATTTCGCGTGATCGTCGTCGCCCCGAGTGGCGCGCGTTTCATAGCCGTTATTTTATGGTATTTCGTAATTGTATGATTTTATCGCTCCCGCGACCTCGCCGGAAGCTCCTCGACACAGCAGCAGCAGCAGTGACAGCAGCAGCGGCGGCAGCTGAGGAGTATAAACCGCGGCTAAAATTTTCAGAGTGCCAGACGTCGAACGTGGAATTTTCGAGTTGCTGAGACGGCCTTTTTTTCGTCACCCTCGACGGCTTCGAGTTGCCACTCTTATCACAGTTTATATATTTTTTTTCGATGAAAAAGACCGGATAATTTTTTTATTAAAAAATATACGGATGTTCGGGCAACGTAAATGGGTCTTATTCGCGTCCCTTCGTTTTCTAAACCGATTATCCACTTCTTCAGTGCCGAGATTTTTTTTTTTTTTTTTTTTTTTTTCGCCGCATAATCGAAACCGTTGCCGTTGAAGTTGCCGATAATTGGCGAGCGAGCGTCCTGCCTTCCCTGCACAACTGGTTTTTATTTTATTATTTTTATCATACACCGCTGCGTAATATAATTTCAATCGAGCGCGTCGATGGCAATAACGGCGCCTCCACAAAAATAACAAAAGCGTCGAGAATTCAGGCGAGCGATCGTCTCAGACTTCGAGGCAAAACGTTTCAATGGTCACCGACAGCTTTTGACCATTCTCCATTTCTCCATTTCTCTCCTTTTTTATCGTCCTTCGATACGACGCGACGACGAAAAACCTCGTCGACTCCGTCGAGGTCCAGGTAAGCGCGAGGCGGAAGCTTCGACGTCCGATGAGGATGAAAAAGCGACGCGCGCGTCGTTTATTCGTCTCCTTCGCGGTTTACGTGTATCGAGTGGAGGCGGAATCGTCGGACGGTCCGTAATCGCTCGTAAGAAATTGATACCCGGCACGATGTACAGTATGAACGATCGAATCGACAATCACCTCGATGCCCTTCGGTCGTTGCTCGTCGTCGCGGGTCGCGCGGGTCGTATACGCGTCGTCCGCCCGTCGATTCGCTCGACAAACACGAATGTGTCGTTTCTGTGTGTGTGTGTTCGTCGCTGCTCTCGACTCTCTGTGGCCGGAGACGAGAAGAAGAAACGGCATCACCGATACGTTCGATGTCAAATGGCTCACGGTTGACCGTTTCCGCGCTGCGTCGTACGTATAACCGGTGTCCTCGTTGCTATACCGATATACGATCAATTGATTCCGCAATACATTTCCTCCTTCGCGGGCGCGGAACGTCTGTATCATTGAGCGATTGAATTTTCCGGTCTCGCGACGGTGTCGCTTTTGTCTTTATTTATATTTTACGACTGCGATTTTATTATTTCTTTATTTTGTGAGGTGTTGAAGAATCACTTTTGGGTTGCTGAATTTTTTTAGGGGGGGGGGGGGGGAGGGGGGGTTGAGAAATCTTTTTTTCGAGGCTGGTAATTTATTTTGCTGGGCTAATTATTTTTTTAGGTAAAAATAAGTTTTGTTTTTTTATTTTTTTTTATTGTTGCAATAGAAAGAAAAAATATTGTTCGGGGAAGCAAAGAGCTGGAACTGTTTGAAGATGCTTTGGCGTTGTTTCGAAATCAGATCCTGAGTGCGATCCTCCTCATTAATGCGAGGAGTGAGCCACTCGGCCTCGAAGCGCCGCGAATCGTCCATTTGCTCTCTCGTCGAATGCAAATATTATTCAAAGCCGAGAGATAATACGCTGCGCGCGTCGGGGGAATATGGATGTAAACTGAAAAAGTAAACACATGATTGCAAGACAAAGCTTCATAAATAGTAAACAGCGTGTAACAGCGACGCCACGACAGCGAACCAGAGGCACCGATGCACCCTCAGAGTCTCAATCCGATGTGTATTCACGGAGAGTACAAAAAAATACGCTACCTTTGAGACCTTTTAAATAGCTGCGCGAAGAGCTTATCTCTCAAATATCGCCAACAAACCTTAATGACAAAAAAATGTACTAATTTTTGTCGAACCCGAACAAGAAAAATTCCTAAATAGTCCTTTTCTCATTATTCTATTATATTTATCCTAAAAAAAAATTGGTTACAAATTTATTTTTATACTAAAAAAATATCTTTATCCCAAAAACCAAGGTCAAATACGTCGCCACGTAAAACCTACACAAAAAAATACTTACACAGTTCGTCAATCACCGTTCGAAGCTGCGGCCGGGAAAATCCATCGTCGCGCGACTGACAAACGCGTTCGGCGCGTTCGCGGACCGGAAGTTGCCGCTTTTGTCGGCGGCCCGTCGAGCATTGTGCGTCTGTTCTTTTGTCGTCGTCGCGGCGGCGATATTCACAGCCGAGGCGCCGATCTCCGGAGAAGCGTCAGCGAAGGGAGGGGGTGTGGGGGCTGCGAAGCTCCGACGACGGTTGCGGTATCTCGAGGACCCCAATGCCGCACACTCGACGCCCATTCGGGATCACGAGGGCGGAAGTGAAGCACCGAGCGAGGAACGATCGACACATCCACGCGCGTCTGCTCCGCGTTTCAACCCCCTTCCTCGTCCCTCACCCCTAATCCTCCCCCTGCCACCCTGCTCACACTCTCCAACCCCCTTCGATCCTCGGAGTCTCGCCGCTAACCAGCCTCGCGTATTCCGCGCCGACGTTCGTCGGGCGTATCCACTCAGGTGCGTCCATTGACGCGCGTTAACCGAGTTCCAGCTCAGTGTCTCACTTCGGTCTTGCGCGACTCCATTCACGAGCTAATTATAATGCACGCGCGATCTCGCACAGTCGAACACGTCCGTCTCTCACGCTTCGCGTCTCGCTGAAACGTACACGCGACCAGGGCCCGACCGGGGCCCGACTAGGTCCTCAATTGTATCAGTCTTCGATTCCATCACTGAAATTCTGATCTCGTCTGCCCTGAACAATAATTCACGATCGAAAAAAAAAAAATCCTGCGATCACATAAATCGGTGATCTAAGAAAATGGATCACATCGAGGACATTTTTTGGCAGCTAATATTTTTTTTTGGTTAAAATTTTTTTTTGGCAGCTAAGATATCAACAGTATTTTTTTTACAACTGATAGATATCGTCATCAAATTCTAATTAAATAAAAAATTAAAATCATCATTAAATAAAAAATTAAAATCATCAAAGAAAATCGGCACAAACCAAAAGTAGTCGGGGCAGCCTTTACACAAAACGCGTCATCCCTTTTTGGTTTCCGCCACACGCACAGAAAATACGCCAGACACAGTTTAAACAGATATATATTTGGGTAAATGTGGCACGTAAAGTCGACGGGGTCGAGCGGCCTACTGGGGTCGGGGGATGAAGGGGGAGGGTGAGGGGGGGGGGGAGACTCTGTAGGGCAGCGGAGCGAGCGAGGGTTGTTTATATTTTGCACGTCGGCGAAACGGCCAAAGCGCATCGGACGAGGCCGAGCGATGCGGCCGCAGCTTGCGGTAAATACCTGGCTTCTCTCTGTATCTCCTTCCCCACCCTCCCCCCTACGACTTTTGTATCTCATCATTTCCCGTCAGACAGAACACGTTACTATACCCGGCGGTTTGTATGACGTGCATATGTGGCATATCATATATGTATCAGGCAATCTATATATTGCATATACATATTGTGTTGGCTGACACGTTTTCTATATCGATACACTGTATAAATTTCTCGTTCGAAAGTTTTCCCTGCTCGGCTTCGGCTCCGCCTGAATTTCAGGTCTCCGCTTTTTCATCCTTTGAGTGTATCACCGAACCTGGAACGCAGTTTTTCGTTCTCGATTATGTTAATACGTCATGCGAGCACGTGACGCGAATTATGGAAAAAAAGTTCTGACGTATTTTTATTTTTATTTTTTTTTTTAGAAATAACGAACCGAGGACTATTTGAAGGAAAGTGGGTTCGGCGGGCGAAGCGTCTTGGATTTTTTTTCCAGTCTATCGGAATCGAGTGAGCGGCGAACGATCGTGGGAAGTGACTTTTTTTTATCGCGCGGAGTCGACGCTGAGTGTGTCACCGAGTCGTCGGCGGGGTCGCTGTATCGATTCTCGTCGAAACGGCGAAACAAGTGGAAGCGATCGACGTCGCGTCCGGCGGTCCCCGAGAATCGCTCTCGGGGTCGCCTCTCACTCGCCAGACAAATTTTGTTACACTCTTTTTTGCGCTCTCGGTCCTCCAGGACCCGGGAAACTCGCTATCCGCGAGCTATTCGAGTATCAGTGGAAAAAGCAATATTAGGTCAGACGTAGTGTCAGATATTTTTATTTATTTTACGTCGACTCCAAAAAGTGTTAAATATATTTGCGAACTCCCCGAAATATCAGCCTCGATCCTCTTTAAAATTGCGTCTTATTTTAGGTGTTCTTAATTAGAGAAAACGGCGGCGTCGATGAGAAAAAAAATTACGTGGCCGTCGAAGCCTCGAGTTTGCGTTATTAATTTACGAGCGGCTTCTTTGATCGCGTCGTTGGCATTTCGAGTCAAACTTGGAACGACGACGGCGATGGCGAACTTATTTCGAGAAAATTCCTTCGAGATCAGCAGCGATGGGGAAAAGGACAGAGCGCTTCGCCTGACGGGCGAGGCTTTGATTTGTCAAAGAGCGACGGAATGCAAACTTCCTCGCAATTTTTTTTTTCACGATAAATTAATAAAAGACTTTGCGACGGATTCGATTATCGTCCGGGTTCTTCAATTGTTGTCTTGTATTTTTTCTCTATAAAAAAAATGTGCGGATAAAGACAAAAAAAATTAAAAAATTCCAACCTCTCCGAATTGCTCGGAATTAGCGACGGCGTCGTCCTCGTCCTTTATTGGCTCCTCGCCCAGGATTTTGTAGTGTTTGCAGATGGGTTTAGAAATGGCTCGATCGTGCCTCGCGACAAATGACTTTATTTGGGTTGGGCGATGAGGACGGAAGGAAGGGAGGGGAGGGGAAGCGATTGCCACCGATTGGCGAGAAAAACGTTTGCTCTTTCTGAGCACGAACTAACCCTGACGAGTTTCGCGTCGTTAAACGTCTACTACGCCTCGGGCCGGATCTCTCGCTGTGTCTCCTCGTCCTTTTCTCTCTGTCCATGCGAGCGATCCACCCCCCTCCCCCAACCCTCTCTCCTTCCACAGCTTATTTCGTAAGACGCTGCTGGGTTGGAAGGGGGTGGGTTTAGGTGGGTGGGGATTGACGTCTGGAACAGTAAAACAAGGCTGTGAGAAAATAACTCGTAAACGGAGAACACAATTTGAATCGGTAACGTCGTTCGCTACTATTGAAAGGTCTACGAGAGAAGCTTTAAAGCTCCGGTCCGCGCGGCGATAAAACCGCTTGGCGAGCGTTCCGCTCTCGTTGCTCGCGCGCTATCGGAAAAATATCCCCGCGAGGGAGAGAGATAGAGGGACAGAGGACGGAGCTACGTGACCGTCCACCGTTGGGATAGGTCAGCGCCGCCACCGCGCTATATTTATAGATTGAATAAACTCGGGGGAAATATTTTTCCACGAATTTTCCGCACCGTATGCGAGACGCTTTTTAATTTCAATTTTCGGTCAATCGAAAAACCGTCGTCGCTTCATATATATCGGACTCTTCGATTATGCAAATGTCGTTTGACTCGACGGGTCGAGAGTTCGGATAATAAAATTCTGCGAATCGTGGAAAAAAATTGTTTAGGGTTGGAAAATGTATTTGGAAATATGAATTACTTTTTTTGATTTTTATTTTGTTAAACAAAGTACGATAAATCGGATTTTCGGGTCGATGTGAATATTGTGAAAAGTGGAGAGGGGTGACTTTCGGATTTATCGACAGGTCGGTCAGACGGAAAATCCGAGGGGGACATATTATATCGCCGGGTCAATTGAATTATCGCTTGACATACGTGGGTTGGAGGGGGGAGGGGAGGGGGGACACATCGGACGGCGAGAGGTGCCGATAATGATCGCCGCGAAAATTACGCGTCCGATAATGAATTTGTTATGACAATAAGCGAATAATCGAAGTTCCAATTGTCGTGTTTGTCGCGCGACTCGCGATTCGCCCGCGCGGCTCGATTCGCGCGAGTAAAACTCGCGAGCGGTGCGCGAAACGTGATTGAATCGAATTTGTTTCGCAATTCGAATTCCTTCGGCGATCGTCGCTCTCTCTCTCTCCCGTTGACTGCGTCGCCGCTTCGACGGCCGCTCGAATCCATCGGGCCAAATTGCACGAGCGCCGGGCGGAAGCTGCGACGAGAGTCCGTTCGGGCGAATTGTACCGAAAATAATTACCGCGCTGCGGGGGGTGAATTAAAATTCGAGCCGATCGATCGAATCACCGTCACCGGTGAAAGATTGTCGGACAGTTTCTTTTTTAATTCGGGATTTTTTATTTCAACTAGGCTAATCAAATCGGGCTCACGAAATTTATTTTTTCAAAATATCGACTTTTAACCTATACCATCGTTCTCAAGTCACATATTCTACCCCTGAAAATACTGGTTACAACCCTTTTTTAGTTGATTTTGAAAAAAAAAAAAAATTTTGGCCGAACAGTTTGTCAGAAATCGTAGATCTGGCCGCCGGGCCGAAAACCGCCCAAATCGGGGTCACGAAATTTATTTTTTCAAAATATCGACTTTTAACCAAAAAAATTAAAAAATCTCAATATTTCTATCTTATGGCAAATCAAATTTTATACCGCAAAAAATAAAATCGCGAGGACGACTGACTGTGCGAACGTGAAAAAAATTTCGCACCCAGACCCGCGCGTCTTGATTGTTAATTCACAAAGTAAATGTCACCCCGAAGCGAAGTACGAGCTCGACGCGGCGAACTCGCTTGTGTGTTCACGTTATATAGGTCGAGGTATCGTTATGGAAAATTAATAAAGTATATGACGGCGAGAGCGAGAGGCGCGAGACGAAGGAGAGAACTCGCTCGCTTTCTCGCGGCGCCGGCGTCGGGAGGTAAAATCTCTTTGTGCGACGTTTAACGACGTTAGGAACGTGCTTCACCTGGGGGGGTTTAGAAGGCAGAGAGAATATAAGGAATCGCGCGCGCGCGCGCACGCGCGAAACGAAGTGCGACCTCCGTGGCAGCGGCGCCACGGTACTTTCCGCGATTTTCTCACACGAGCTCCGGCGACGCGAGTGGCAACGATGCGGAAGGTTTCAATTAAGCGTTTGAAAGGAATTCTCGGGCTCCCCCTCCCCTCTTCCCCCTTCGCTCGGTGGACGGTGGAACCGGGGGAAAAAGGGGAGGGGATTGGCGATGATAAATGCGTTGCGTGGAGTTTCCCTTATTTTCACATTCACACTTCACCAACGTATTTTCCTACCCCAAAAAAAAGTGCAAAAAAAAAAAAAAGAAAAAAAGTCCCGGGTAATTTTATGAGTTAGCGAATGATAATGTCGCGTGAAAAAATGTAAAATATGTAAAAAACAAATAAAAGTATAAAAATAAAAAATAAATTGAAAAAAAAATCCTGGGTAATTTTACGAGTTAACGAATGATAATGTCGCGCGTAAAATTACCACGTGTTAATTGTCGCCGCAGGTCGCACGGATAGACGAATAATTGGATGAGCGGACCGGGAAAACACGCTGTAATCTATGAGTCAATTAGGCGCGTCGCGAGAATGACTCGCTGCCGCCGCCGCGACGGCCGACCGGAAATTTAATTAATCGCTCAACACGGGCATCGACGATTTTAACGCGGCTCCGTTTATCTATCTATACATTGTATATATAGCTTTATATATAGCTTTCGGGGGTGCGTGGTATGCGCATTGTTACCACAAAATCTCGTGGCTATCGCCGCGTCGAGGAGCCGGTTAACCGGGTGGGGGAGGGAAGGTGGCTGGGGGGGGGTAGGAAAAGGGGGAGGGAAAGCGCGTAAAATTCGCCGGGCGAAACAGCGCGAGCGATGCATTACATCCGCTTTAAATTTTGCTTTGAAATCGATTCGACGGCTCCCCCGAGCGAGTGTAGATTTACACGCGCGGTAAAATGGTAACAACGCTCGCGCGCGAAACCGAAGCGCGCGGAATCCGGTGAAACACGCGGCACGAACATCTTTTCAATTATGCCCCGTAATTAGCGCAATTATCGGGTCATTTATGTGGCACAATGCGACTGCGGCCGCAGCGGCGGGTATCAATATTTTGCCCCTTCTCGCTTGGCCGGTGCGAGAGTCGTCGATAAACACGGAATTCTCGTTATCGGTGGAGCTGGATTTGTTTATCGTCACTCGTTTGTTTCACTAATTCGGTCTGTTAATTTTTTGATTTTTTTTTTGTACCTGAATGAGTATCGAAGATTTTTGTAATTTCGTACGATTATTTATACGAAAATTTGGGTCATTCGGATATTCAACCGTGAAACGTGAAAGGCGATTTTTATTTTTATTTTCGTGTCTGTAGATTTTCGCACCGTCAGCTTATTTGTGGATAGAATATTTTTTTCTCATCGTTACGAGTAACGAGCCGTGTTGGATGGAAGAATTTTCGACGCGAATTTTCGCCGATTATCGACAAGAGGTTCGCGTCGCTCAAATATTTATTCACGAAACATTGTTAAATAGCGATACGTTTTTTTTCTTCAATTTTCCAGCTTTTCCCATCGTCAGCTCGTCTTGTTGATTCAATATTTTCCATTCTTTCTGCCAAGAAAAAATTAGCGTTGCGAATTCGTCGAACTTCGAACGTCTTCAGTCGCTCGAAAATTCGTCCTTAACCACTCAAAACGCGTTACGTGTAGCGACACTTTTTTGTCATTTCAATTTTTTTTTAAACCATCAGCCGTTTGAGCAAACGACGAGGGTGCGAAATATCGATGATCCCGGCGAATCCTTTAATCCCGGCGTCGTTGGCTTTCGCACGACGCCCCCAACCCTCATCCCCCTCCACCCTTAACCCCTCAGCGAGGTGCAGAGCCTTCGAGGCTGCTTTTACCTGGCACAGTCTCGTTAAGGAAAAAAACCTCTGTCTTCGCCGAGGGGATAACTAGGCCGCTGCGTCTGATCGTGTCTGAAGAAAAAAAAAAAAAAAAAAAAAAACAAAAAAAAACTCACGACATTCAACTCGCGAGACAGGGAGCGAAAATTGAATTTTCAACGAGGTCGTTATAAATTCGTCTTTCCCAAAAGGGAGAGACCAGCCAGTCAGCCAAGTCAGCCAACCAGCGTCGTGGGTTCCCCCTTTGAGCCACGACGAAAATTTCCAACCGATTCGCCGTATCTCGGCGCTTAAGTAGAACGAGACGGGGCAACAACAGACAGACAGACAGAGCAGACAGAGAGGGAGAGAGACGAGACGAGGGTTGAAAGCGAATCCGCCCGCTCGAATTCCGCTGTAGCAACGCGAAACGACCAGATATCATTATATTCTGCAAAGTTTTCCCTCCCCCCTCCCCCTCCCTACCCCCGTCCCACCCTACGAGCTCAACCCGCGCCGGTATTATAACCGAGTGATTCCTGTTGTACGAAAATTTCGTTGGTGGTGGTAACAGTAGTAACGGCAACTCCCGGGCGCTCGCGCACAACTCGAAACTTGGTCCGGCGCGCGCGCGAGGCAAAAGCTCCACCCGTGGAATATCCGCGGGGAGGAGGAAGAGGCGAGGAGAGCGGCGTTGGCGAGGCGTGCGAAACGCGCGAGACTCGCGAACCGTCGCGGCGCAGTTTGAACTAGTTTCTCAGCGATCTCCGTGGCTGCTGTGACGAAAACGGCGGGGCAGCTGGAAATAAGCGAGGAGAAGAAGAAGAAGGAATGAGGGGGGTGCTGCGGGGGTGGTAGGAGGGGGGATGGACTTGCGGAATGAAATGCAGAATTAAAATAAAAGTATGGCGCGCACGGATTTTGCGGTGATTCAAGTCGCGTAAACGATGCCACTTATTTACAAAAAAAAAAATTGCAAAATCCGAAAACCCTATCCGAAGGCAAATTTTTCGCGGATTCCAAAAATCATGATTTTTCGGCCGAAAAATAAAAACTTCGAGAATAAAAACGTGAAAATGGATTTTTTTTCCCGAAAATTTGTCGTCCTTGTTCCAACTATAGAAATGCCAACAAAAAATAAAAAATGACCGCAGGAGTAATTTGAGGTATCCGCAGGTACTCAGCCCAGATATTCGTCCGCGTCGATGAGAGGGGGGGTTGAAATATTCGCGGCGGTGGCACGCGTAAGCCGCGGTCTTTGCCACCGCCGCCGACGTCGCTAATACAATTTCCATGCAGTCGTTCCGCGAGGAGCGACGCAATTTGCGCTAATTGCCACCGGGAATTTCCGCCAACTTGAGATACCGCACGCGAAAGGTGCGGGCGAGGCCGCGCCGCGGGTGGTGCGGCGGGGGCGGTGGCACAGCAGCGGCTTCGGCGGTGGTGGTGGTTGGTGGTGGCTGTGCCACTCGCTGCGCTCGCTTTTGCCGAGACAATCGGATTATAATTAATCGTAAGGGGGACGAGGGGGGGGGGGGGGGCAGAGTCGGTACTCGGTGGGGGTCGGTAGGAACAAGGGGTTGGGGGTGGTTGGCGCGGATATATATATTTTCCTAGCGGAGCCTAAAACCAAAGTCTCCTCCCGCGAACGTATAATCTCGCAGTAGTCGCGGCTGCCATTATTACCATTCGCGTTGGCGTTCGTAGCGTCGCATTAGGCGCGTCTAATGCCACAAATGGCCGCCGTCGTCGTCGTCATCGTCTTCGTCGTCGTTGTCGTAGCCGCCACCGTCTTCATCGTCGTCGTCGTCGTCTCGGCGGCGGCTTCGGGATGAGAGTGCGCGGCGTGTGTCTTATGCAAAGCGATCTAACTCACGTGCATCTGCGCATAAATCTCCGGGCTATTAATTAGACATCTATGTTGCATCGGACCTTGTAATTAGATGCAGTTAATAGTTGGCGCGCGGCAAACTGGGCGATCCCGGGGATATGCGGCAGTTAACCCCCCGCTGTATGTCCCCCCTGCTTTTCCTCTCCCCCCCAACCCCCTGCACTGTCGACCCTCCCCCTCCCCCTGACCCACCCCTGACGCCGGTGGCAGCGGCGGCGCCGGGGACAGAACCAACACAACGCGCTTCGTAGCACTAACAGCCTCTACCCCCCTCCCCCTTCACTCCCCTCCATCCAGGAGCCTCAACATCTTGGCTACCGCTCGAAGTGAAACTCTCGGGTAATCCCCGAAGCGCTTGACAATATATGCGAGAGGATTGGGGTCCGGGGCTCAACCCGGAGTTACCTGTCCTCGCTGCGCGTCCCTGATTTGCTTTGCAGACTACACGGACGCGTATTTTCGGGCTCCGGGACGTTCCACTCCGATCCCCTCCCCCTCCAACCCTCCGACGCGCCATGCACCCCTTTTCGTTTGCGTTGTATAATTAAAGCCGCTATTTACAAAGTGCTTTCGCCCATTTGGCGCCGGTTGGACCGATTTTGCGACGAACTGTCCGGAGATTTTAACCCCCTCCCCCTCCACCTTCTCCCTCTTTCGGACCCCCCGCAGGGAAGCTCCCCACTCGATTGTGGAAATAATTGCGAGGGAATTGCCGGGTGCGATGAACCCAAGATGCAATTATTCCGAGTTGAGCGCCTCGGTTAATTGCTCGCAGTGATTAGATGGGGATTTTTTTTTGGGTTTTTCGGGGTTTAGGAGTTTTAGGGATTTTTAATTTCAAGGTGCCGATGAATCAGTTACGAGGAGCGTTAAAGTTGAGTGAATAAAAGAGGCGCAGTTTTCCCGCCCATTGCGGCGTTTTTCTCCGCAGCCGGCCAACATTTTTTTTTTTTTTTCGAGGCAGAGTTCCGGCGGCGAAACGAAAAAAAAGTAAACTTTGCCGCAATTCGTAGTTTCGTTTAATTTTTCTTTCGGGGTAAATTCGCGCAAAACAGGGGAATGTAAATACCTCGGAGCTTGGAATATTCTGACTTGACTCCACTGCTGCTGCAGCAGCAGCGCGCGCACCGAGTCAGAGTATCGGGTTCATTCTTCCGTAGTCTCGCCCCGGCATCTTTGTCCGGACATCAGTAGCTTTCGCTCCACTCCGCGAGACGGAAAGAGGAGGAAGGAAAAAAAAAGAAAAAGGATAGAAAGAAGTAAAAAAAAAAACGGAATTTTCTCAACGCAGTCTATGAGGCAGTTGAGGCAAAAACTATCCTTCCGAAGTTGCGCCCGACGAGAGCGAAGGAGTCAGCTGTTCGAGGAGAAGGCGGCGGAGAGGATGAGCGCGTAAGAAAGAATTCATTGCCGGGCGCCACGTGCTGATTCCACTCTGCTCCGCTGATTCGGAGACTGCGCGAGCGGCATTTCGGTTCCACTCGTTATCGCGGATGCTGCCGTCGGGATAGCGCGCGAAACAGACTTCCGCGTTCTCGTAAACTTCTCTCGCTCGCCCCGGCGACAAAGAAACGCGCGGGGAGAAAATTACATTTTTTTCCAACCGGAGTCAGAATGCACGCCTGACCTTGTTCAATTTCAGATGTGGAAATTTCATCTCGGGTTCGTTCTGTGAGAACGTGAAATTGCACGGAGGGGCGCTTCGTTGGAACCGGTGCAATCGTCTGGGGTGGGTCCGCCATTTTGTCTGTCGGTGGCGTTTTGTTGGTTGTTGCTGCGATGCGCTGCGCTGCCATTTTGGCAGCCAATGTGATGTTGATCTGAGCGGTGGCCATTATTTTATGTATGACTGCCATCTTGGCAGTAACCGCCATCTTGTGTATCGCTGCCATCTTGTCAGTCGTCGCCATCTTGACTATCGCTGCCATCTTGTCACGCATTTTTATCTTGTGCATCGCTGCAGTCTTGTCATTCATCGCTATCTTGTGCATAGGGGCCATCTTGTGATCGACGGCCATCTTGTGTATCGCCGCCATCTTGTGCTCCAACGTCTGCTCCACCGCATTCCAATGTCATTCAAACCAGGCGACGATCGTCAGCTCAAACGACCCCTCAAATGGCTGACAACCAGCGCCGTGGCTCAATTATAATTCCGGAGAGAGTGCGGCGGCGGCTTTCATATCGAGTTGGCGCGCATTAACAACGTCCATAGACACACCACACACAGTGCTTGATGTTGATGGTGAAAAGTCGCGGTGGCGAGGTCCGGAGAAGTGATGCGGTGTTCACAAAAGCACCTTCGCATTAGTGAGGTCGCCGGTAGACAGAAAACCACCACCACTATCACCACCACCACCACACAGCAGCAGAAACAGAAAACCGAGCATTGTCTCGGGAAAAGTAGTTGTCGGACGTAAAAATGGGCCCCCGTACGCGAGTGACCCAAGCATTCCCGACTCAACCGTGTGGGGCGCGAGAGGAGGGTCGGGGAGGGGAAGGGGGGTGTGATTATAATTTATAAGATAAGGGGCCACTGCTCCGGAGAGCACATTTTCTCTCAGCGCGGCTCTGTTCCTCTTTCACGTAACCGCGATTCTTTTACGTACATCCCGGAAGTGCAGTTAGCGAACCAGAAATACAGAGAAACTGCGCTGGGCTCTCGCAGCGCCAGAGGAACGAGTGAGAAGGAGAATAAGCGAGAGGGCCGAGGACAGAGAGCGAGAGACTATGAGAGTGAAAAGAGCGAGTGAGGTAAATGAGGGCCGCGCGAGACGACAGCGAAAAATCGCCGAGTTATATTCACCCACCGCGCGTAGGCGGCGCGTAATCTACATTAAGTAATTTATAAACGTAAATCTCGCGGCTGAAGGGGAGAGAGGAGAAGCCGAGAGGAGCAATCTCTCCGCCTATCGGGTCTCGCGTCTTTCGGCTGGATTTTCAACGCGCTCCTTTCGTTGAACTGACCGCGATAAAACGTATTGGTCGACGAGGGGTTGGAGCCCCCTCCCCCTACCCCTATGTCCAACCCTCCAACCCCCATCAAGCTTGGGAGGGGGTGGGGGGTCACTCTTTCGTTTGCTCGACTTTCGCCCGGTCGACAGCCCTTTTATCGCATATCGGTGCATTCATCCCTCCCCCAACCCTCTCCCTTACCCCTTCCCCAACCCCTCCCCCCGTCTATGCGCGCGCGCCACCCCCTCCCGTGTGACCCCGGTCGTCGCTGCATGAAAAGAGCTGTTTCTGCGCCCGCGACCAAAGGAACACGCGGTGGCCCCACCAGAAGCCGGACGGGGTCAAAGGGAAACGGCGAGATTCATGGAAGAATGGCAGAAACGACCGTCACGAGATCCCAGAGGCTCTCCCGGGGAGTGAGGTCAGCGCGTTAGCTTGTGATCCCCGCCGCCGCCGAGCTCCTTATCGCTTCTCTCGCTCCTGAGCGTTTTCTCTACTCTGTGTCCCCGAGACCGGTTTTTGACCTCGATTCGCGGGGGCGAGAATCGCGCGGACCATTTTTCTCCCCGGTTCTCTGTGTCCAACGCCTGGAATGCATTTATTCCGTGGGCACGTTTCAACTGTTGAAGAGAGTCGGGGACGTCACCAGTGGCGTTGGTGTCACATCGACTGAGGTGCGACTGGTGAAGTGAATTCGAGATGGCAAACGCTTGTGTGAATTATTGATGCAAAATTTGATCAGCTGAAATCGACCTAAAAGACGTGAAACGTGGACCACGAAGGGAGCCATTTTACAACTGTTTGTCAATCGCTATTTTGTCTTTGGACTCGAAAACGTAAAGGGACAAAATGGTCCAACCTTTGGAAATAAAAAAAATAAAAAAATTACGCCCACTTTGGGGTGGGCCATTTTTTGGAGGATAAAATCAACAACAGACAATCAAATCAATCAACTGACAAAAAAGTCGAACCTTGAAAATAAAAAAAATAAAAAAATTACGGCCACTTTGGGGTGGATCATTTTTTGGAGGATAGAATCGACGACGTTGCTTTTGGGGTTGATCGAATTACGGGAAGAAGGGGGTCGACGTCGCCGCGAGCTTGTCGACGTTTTCCCGCAGTCGCACGACGAGTCTCGGTGTACCCGGCGCCTCTCGCCTCGCCCCGTGGGAAACTTTGATAATATCCGAACGATCCGGCTCCCTCCTCCCAACCCCCACACAGCCCCTACAGCCACCGCATACCCGTAATTCCCGGCGTAACGCCGCGAGCTGCTGTGCGTGCGTTACGTGCCGGTGACTTCTGGAACTTCCTCCTTCGTCGTCGTCGTCGTCGCTGCATCTGGAATCGCGCTGCACGCGACTCGTCGGAGCGTCTCGCAAACGGCAGGTGCCGATGTCTTCATATTTAACGTCAGCTGGTTACGCAAGCGAATTGCTAATCCTGAAACGATGACACTTCGCAGTTGCTTCAACGCTTTTCCCATATAATAATTAATTTGGTTACAATCTTCGCGTGTTTCCAAAATTAATTCCATCACACAACAATCTTAAATTATAATAATCATAAATTTCCGGAAAACCATTGTTGCCCTCTCAGGAAAAGTCGCCAATATTTTTCCGAGTGTTTGTAAAACAAACACTCTCTGGAATTTCGGGGCTGGGAAATGAAAATCTTTGATTTTGATTTCAACCTTCGCGTGTTTCCAAAATTAATTCCATCGTACAACAATCTTAAAACATAATAATCATAAATTACCGAAAAACTGTTTTTGCCCTCTCAGGAAAATTCCCAATATTTTTCCGAGTGTTAAAAAAGCACTCACTGAAATTTCGGTGGCAAATGGAAATATCAAAAATTTCCGTTTCGCTCTGTTTTACTCCCATCCATGCGGAGAAAATTTCGCGTCTGCGCAGTAGCTGAGTACAGAGGCCAAAGACCGCTTGGTATAGGCCAACGTAATACATATTACGTGCATAAGGCAGCAGCAGCCTTGTCGTCGTCGTCGTCTTCGTCGCTGGGTTCGTAGGAGGACGAGATGAAAAGAGAAAGGGGGAAGTGGAAAGGTTTTGCGCTGCGGGTCACACGAGAGAAACGCCCGGGGAATGGGCTTACTCGATATATCCTTTGATGGTCTTATACATCGGGAGCCGCCGCGTCGCCCTCGTCGTGAGCTAAAACGTCTGGAGGTGTGTTGCCCGCTACCGTCAATACCGCGCGAGCTCCTTTGACTCGTCGCAACGAGCGAGCGAGAGAGACGGAGAGACCGGGAGCTGCACGTACTGCAAGTCGCGCAGAGGCAAAGCACCTGCGTCGCGCCAGGGTAGTTCGTAGCTCCGGGGCTTCGCCGTCGGAAGACTCCGCTCAGTGTATTTCGTCGCGCCTCCGTCGCCGTGAAATTTTGACTTGGCTTTATTAACGAAATCGATTCGTTATCATCTACGTTAACGCTGAGAGCCGAAGCAGCGTGCCTCGCTTTGTGCGCCAAAGGCGCTTCGGGAGAAGGAAATCCGGTTAGTCTATTGTCATTAGGGAAAATCCGACATACGTCGATTTTCGCGAGACATTTCCGTCGATAATTGAGCACTAAATCATAATTAATCAATGATAAGCTTATAAATTGATAAGGCACATATTATTTTATTACATTTTTATAGTATTTTGATATGTGTCCCACCCCACGTGATTTTTTTTTTTTTTTTTTTTTTTCGCTGAGTCTATTCACCCTCTGACCCAATATACCCCGACCATATTCCACCAGTTCCCGCGCGGATAATTTAAAAGTAATCGCCTACCGCTCGAAGTCGTTTTTTTTTTTATTACGACACGACGAGTGCTCAAGTTTGTAGGAGGAAAAAAAAACTGCTGGGGGATAAGGGGGATTCCCCTCGCTGGTGGTCGACACATGGGGTTAGGGGAGGGGAGGGGTGGGGGAACTTAAACCCAAATGCTTGGACAAGGGTTGGCGCGCAGTCGAAGGGCGCCTGCGGGCCTCGTAGGTCCTGGTCGCCACGCGCTCGTCCCACGCGCCACGCGCCCTGTACGCACGCGTTTATCCAGCAGCCTCCTCGGCTCTCGGGGGGCGCTTAATCCCCTTAATCGACCTCACTTTTACGTCGGTGTGTAACAACCCTTCAACGCCTTTATTCGGATAATCCGAGGAGCTCAAGCCGGCTGGTTACTATTCCCCCCACTCCCTCCCCTCTCCCCTACCGAGATCCGCACGCCGCTCGCATCGCTCGGGATATCAATCGTGGAATATAACTTTTACCCTGACGCACGCGTCGAGTCACGTGTGCTCTATTAAATCGGATTTCTTTCTCGAGTGCCGCGAGAACGACTCGGAATTAGCCGGACTGAATCGATTATTCACCGTCAAAAGACGAAAGGCCGCCGAGAGCTACATTTGAATTGGTGATAAACGTATGTTAAACACTTTTTTATTTATAACGAAACTCTGTAATTACGATTTTTTAATATTCTTTTGTATGATTGTGGAATATTAATTAGACTTTAAATCAGGCTTTATTCATTTTTAATTTAACTCAATTGAAAAAAAGTCTCGTGGACTTGAATGGAAACAAGTATTTCGAGAACTTAATAACCAACTTCGAGTGAGTTGAAACATTTATTACGTATTTCAATGTGTAATTAACGGTAACGACGTTTAATGTTTCATAAATATTCGGCATTCATAGAATATTAATTTACCGTCTACATTATTTTTCACATTATTCATTAACCTCGTATTCATGAGTCTCGTTGCTTTATTTGTCTGAAAAAAAAAACATCCGATTAATTTTCTTTTGTGCCAATGAGAGAGGAGAATAGTCGCCATGTCTATTATCTCCCAAAACGTCGCCAAGATTCTCGCTCATTGTCAGTAGAGACAACCGAGTCTGGCTCGTCGAGGGTGGAAATGGAGCTCGAGCCGAACGCTCCGTGCGTCTCGGTGCCTCTCAGTCGAGGAAACCTTCTAATAATCGAGTATCCCTGCGGTTACAGTGAGTTTAGCGGGTACACAGCGTCCCGCAGGAGTAAAAGTGCTTCGCAATCCTGACGACGATCGGGGCTTCCCCTTTAATCCGCGTTGCCGCTCTCTTATGCGTTTTCCCTCCGCAGTCTCCCTTTGCCTTTGCCGCGATATATAAAAGCGGAGCGCGCGCTGACTCGCGACAAAGTTGCCGAGCTGTTCCCTGGCTGCTCTTCGTTTCGTCGTCGCGTTCGCTCGAGTACGACGAAATACGAGCTTTCACCGAGTAGCAACGAGAGCGCGGATCGAGGTGGAGAAAACTCTCCGAAACTCGTCGCATTATGCGCATTAAACGCATCAATTCCGCGCGGTCTTCTCGACTCCAAAGATCCGCGAAGCGATTTGTGGTCGTTGCCTCGAAAAAAAAAAGAAAAAAATTATTCAAGACAGCATCACAGAAAATATCGTCGGAAGCTGAACATTTTCTCGCTGCAATTTTCCTGCACTTTGAAATGATGTCCCAATGAATCTTCGGTCCATCCGCGATTAATATAGAAATTTCCTCATGGTTTCCATTACCCAAACGCGAGATTATCAGGATGGCCAACGATGCCAACCAGGAGAACCCAGGAGACCCAAAGAGCCATTTGATTCACGTCCAACGTCCAACATCCAACCGACGAGCAAGCAAATGGAACGAAAAACGTCGGCACTGACACGCAAACACACACACAAGTCGTTACCCAATTCGGCGCGACTGTAAAATCCGCGAGTACGCGGATAATAATTCACGTATCGCGGAAGTACGTACGCATTACGTTTGTTCGGTTAGTTGGGTTGGCTTCCAACACCCAGCGAATGCGACGAACCGGTGGTTGGTTCGACGAGGTGGGGGAGGGATGGGCTAGGGGTTGGTTTACCGAATCCTGGTGGACGAGCGAACGTTATTCGGGGGTGGCTGCATGCAATCCGAGTGCTCGGATAGCCCCAGGTTGAATTCGCAGGAAGCCAAGCCGGGCATGATTTGTATATACGATTATACATATACATATACATACACATTCATACTACATACACAGGTACACGAACATATATACAGGGTGATTCAGAATGTTTTTGTCAGCCGTTGAGGAAAAATAGTTTACCATCTCGGGAACAAAGTAAGCCGTTTTTCGTAATTCGCAATATTTATTTATTTACAAGCATTAGAAAAAAAATTAACCAATGGGGACAAATAAATGAATAAATATTTAAAAAATACTATTTATAGTATTTATAGTATTTTTAAATATTCGTTAATTTATGCTCCCATTGGTCTCCTGGTTTATTTATTTATTTATTTGTTCCCATTCACTGAGAAAAGTCAGTAATTGCGATAACCAATCATTGGTTCGGTCTACCAAAATATTGGTTGCAGTTACTAAAATATTGGTAGCTCTGACCAACGATTGGTAATCCCAACTATTAATTTTTCTGAGTGTTGGACTATTTTTTCTAATTTTCAGTAAATAAATAAATATTGCAAATTACAAAAAACGGCTATATAAATTCATTCCCAAGGTGCTAAAATATCATTCGCCAACGGCTGACAAAAACATTCTGAATCACCCTGTATCTCCATGTACTGGTGCATCGCTGCCAGTTTCGCACGTAACACATAGACAACCCGAACCTGTGAGCAGGCAACGGGTCGCAATATGCCGGACTGCTGGGTCCAGCTTCTGGTGGTCACCGGCGGTGCGCACACACCTCTGGGTGTGTCGCGACCGGGGGAAAGTGGCGACGAAGTACCCTGTGCTAGGGGTGGAGCTGGGGGAGGGGTTGCTGGGGGTTGCCGCGTTCCGGCAACGTTGGGGCGCGAGTCGCATCGGCACAGAGAGACGTCGGTGGCGTCGACGAAAATGAGAGGGCGACCAGCTTCAGCAGCGGCAGCAGCAGCAACAGCAGCAGCAACAGTAGCAACAGCAACGTCCGAGACAGAGGGTGAGAAGCAGGCTCGAAGCTCCGAGAGCTGTCCTCTCCCTCTGTGTGTCCGTCTATGTGTATATGTGTTGCCACGCTGGTCATGGGAAACCCGAGGTTTCTCTGTGGTTTAGTTTAGAAGGCAGTTTGCTCTGTTTATATGTGTGCGGTCGCTAACAGTAGCCCGAGCAGCTAGGCTGCTCTCCCTGTCTCCCTCGCTCTCCCCAGATCCTCGCTCCTCTACTTGTGTTGCTTCAACCGCATTCTAGCAACCGCGACGCTCGCGCGCGCGCAAGCGGCAAAAGCATCACCAGTTCTGGGGTAGCTGTTTGCCCGCGCACTCTCTTCCTTTCATCTGGTCCGTCGCTCTTTCCCCTTGCCTCTCATCCTCCAACCTCGTTGCCGGTCCTCTCCTACTGCGGGGCTCCCCTTTTCCTCGACTCTATGTATATTCGCCAGAGGTGCTAATATATGCTCGGAAGCCCTTCGCGCGTACCTCTCGTCGTTCTCCTCTTTCGGCTCTGGACTCCTCTCGTCGCTCCGTTGGCTCCAAAGCCGGAGTCCAAGTGCGGGGAATTCACTGGACACGGCGGATCAGTTGCCTCGCGTTGGCTTGCTCGGACTTGGGATTGGCGAGACTCGGATGGGAGCAGGTAGACGTCCTTGAGTTATTGAATAGTGTCACAAAGGAGCCGGGGGAGTGTGGAATGTCTGAAGGGTGGAGACGTTTGCGCCGGGAAGCTGTGGACGTTGATAAATTTGGATGCAGTCGGTTGTTGGGTGGTTTTTTTGGCATTGGGGAGTTTATTGTGGTACGAAATATTTAGGCGCCTAGGGAATATGGATGTTTTACACAGTAGATCCGAAGGGACTTATCGTCCATTTGATTTTTTATTCGTTGATAGCTGACACCCTATAACGGTTGGTTTGGAGAATTGTCGAACCTGTTAAAAACTTTGAGAAAAGAGGCATAACGCAGCAGTCGAATTTATTCTGTCTTCTGCTTAGATGAAATCCCAACTTGACGACGGTATTACCGCGCGACATTGTTGCAAATATCGATCCCCCAACTGCCAAAGCTCCGTGAAAACGCCGTCAACCCTGGCGCTCCCGGCAAGTGCACAAAGGGCGCGCGGGTAAACTGCCGAGAGACAGTCGAGCGAACAGGTATTCACTACCCCCACGAAGCTCCAGCGCCATCAGCCACCTCGTGGGGCACATTCAAAGTTGCCTGATAAATTCCGGCTCCGGGAAAGCTGGACGTCGGGACTCCTGCAGTGTAATGTGGAGACGAGATGTGCGGTAGTTTGAACGGATAGGAGCCGGAACTTATTGAGGAAACACATCTTTCCAATCGGATCACACGCGGGAAACGACTAATCTCCGTTCCCGCAAAGCGCTCCCCCATGCCCAGCTGTTGGGGGGATGATAATTGTGCACTTGGAAACTTTCACGTCCCCGATGGGGGTCTCTATGAGGGGGAGTGTGAGGATCATTCGCTTTACCGGGAAGCAGAAATATTGGATTATACGATCGCTGTACCCGCGATCTACCCCTTCTCATTCTCTATCCCTCCTTCACCCCTTCTCTCACTTTACTCTACTCTACTCCACTCTCTCGCTCATCCTCCATCTACGACCCGAAAAGCTTGGATGCCACCGCGAGATATACATATATAAGCGGCCTATCTCTCCCGCGCTACGTGTTCCGAATAACGATTGCTAACTTGGGATGACGTCGTCTAATTTGCCAAGGATTATGGCCCGTAGACTCCGCCGGGTTCGGCCCTGGTGTGCAACGACGACGACCCATCCGGAGACTGTACGTATAGGAGCCCCGGACCGCTTCGTACAGGTTCGGCTCGCCTCGCGCGTAGCGCCAGGAGCGGCATTAGTCTTCGTTATAAACTCCTTCGAGCTTTGATACACGGCTACCCGATCGGCGTACCCTCGAACCCCCGGCGGTGTGAGTCTCCAACCCTCCGCGTTCCTCAGCTCGAGTCTACGACCTCCAGCTTGGCATTATCCACCTGCAACGGTTGTACAACTTTTGCTCGGGTGATACTGGATGAATAACAGTCGACGCGGATGCGAGAGACGACGACTTATGCAGTCCATATTGTGTGACTGATGACTGATGACTGATGACTCTTGGAGCGGATTGGGCCCCAAAACCTTGAAGAAGGGTTGAACCCAGCGGTTCAGTGACTTCGGCACTTCGAAGACACATTTTGGAATTTATTTTTGGAATCTTCGGATAGACATTCCTTTTGACGACCTTCGCCGGATTCTTTTCAGGGAGAGACGAGTTTCACGACTTCGAGTCGAAGAGAACGGATGTTCGTAAGTACTCGATTATCGGTATCTTCTCCGGGATGTCTTTGGAGGGGGGAGGGAGAGCGACGGCTTTTCGACGAAATCTCAATTTTAATGTACTTACCCCGTCGGCGAACTCTCGCCTTCGCGGTTCGCTGAGTCGAGGGAGGCTCGTAGGGCACATCGACGCGTTCAGATTTTTGCCGAATGAAAAAAGGAGAACGATGAGGAAGAAGACGAAGAAGGAGAAGCGAAGGAAGAAGAAGAAGACGAAGAAGAAGAAGACGAGGGGAGTGAGGCAAGTGATCGAGTCTCGCGAACACGAAGCGTCAGATTTCACTTCTCCCCTCGGCTTTCATTCCGCCAGTGTTGAAAACGCTCTCTTGGCGTGGGAGCTCGGGAGCCGGTTGGACGCAGTTACCTTGTGGAAAAGCGCGAGGTGGGTGCGTGTTGAGCACGATAAGACGGGCGCTGAATGAAGTACGTGTGGATAATAATTCAATTAGAGTGAGAGAAAGATATATACATACATACAAACCCCGAGGAACGTTCTGAAGTCAGGAGCGAGGACTTTTTTTATCGAATTGGCAATGGAGCGTCCGACTGCTCCTCAATTTTTTCCAAACTTTTTCACCATTATAATTTTCACAAGTCAGCCGAGGGGTATAAATGCATTTTCAGCTTTCCCGAGTCGCTTCCAGTTTCTACTTTTCACCAGGAACTGGATGCTCAGTAGTTTCGAGTTTTTCTCTTGCGGAGGTAGAAACGAAAAATTTGCAGCTTTGAACGAACGACAAAATAGGTCAGAGTCCTGATCGGGTCTTGGCCAGGGCCCGACTTTGCCATGCTACGGTATCCAATCTTGCATTCACCTTGATTTTGTTTTCCGCATCTGCCTCTACCCAACCAATTCTTGTAAAAAAAAAGTATCCTCCATCCTCAAGGACGGAGGATGCACTCACCGAGGAGCGGGAATTGATCGTGACGTCGCGCAGGCTTCAATTTTACGGAGTAGATCCGTAAAACGTAAGCTCACGGGGGAAAAAGGTGGGCGACGTTGCCTGCAGCTTCTGGTGCAGCGTTGCAACCGCGACGACCCCGCACGACCGACGTCGGAGGCATCAGCGGTTGGAGTCTGTCGGGAAAATCGTCATTCGTCCTGCGTTCCCACCGTCCGTGTGGGTCCACCGCTGCTGCTGTTCTTCATTCGCCTCGTCCCACGTCGCTTCCCCGGTCCACTCTTTTCCGTCGGAGCTTCTGTGCTTCTGGTGCGTCGTAAAACGCGACCACCGAGATCACGAGCAGCCCGCACAACAGGAGTGCGAGAGTCGCCCGCGTGATGAGGGAGACGAAACGAGTCGGCTGCAGTGCCAGTCACGCTCCAGGCGTCTTACTTCATTTATCCGTCCACGTGGACGTCTCGCTTCCTCGCTTCCTTGCCCACGGGGTGTCCCTTTTCCCGTCGTCACCCGCGCGCTAATGTTATAAAAGTCTGTGCATCACGACAAATAATCCCTCTCGCGGTGCCCTCATAAATCTAATTATCCGCGATGGCGGCAAAGGGTTGGGAGGGCTGATGACACGTGCGGATTAGCCGTGTCTGCCATGGCGGCTCTTTCGCCAGCCCCTATAAACGCGACCACGCGCTTAATCTTGGGCCCGTCGGACGCGCTGATTTATGCGTCCGTTGTATTAAGTACCTGGGGCCACCAAGGTGGCCGGGTTGCACCTTCCGAGGGCGCCGACGTCGTCGACCTCGTTGCGCCTTCGTCGTGACTGCGGAGCTTGCAGCCGTGGCCCTTGCGACCACCGACCCCTGCGCCTAGTTGCGTGTCCTGACCTCTCCCAACCCCTCCCACCCATTGCCCAGGTGCGTTAAAGCTTTCCGCCTGATGTTCAGGAAGCTCCGAGAACCGCTCTCACGAGGTCGTTACGGGCCACGGGACAGTCCGGCGAAATTGGCAGTTTGGGTTGATGAGCTTTCGCGGAATGATGCAACGAAAAGAAAGCTAATCGCCAATGAGGCTATTTCCTTGAAGAGAATGAGGAGCGCAATATGTGGGGAATGTAGATGGGAGACCTGTTTGCATGGTACTTGTCTCCTGGTTTTTTTTTTCAGAGGACACTTCAAGCATTTTAGAACTCATGTTGTGGACCAGTTGAAAGAGCTTTTATGCGACCTCGCAAAAAAAGTTGTGCCTTCGGGGCACTTACTAGATTTTTCATCCTTTAGTAAAGGAGGAACCCGTAAAGGATGATCCCTGTATTTAGGGATCTCGCTTTGATCTCACGATCCAGACAGTCCTTCCTTTCAGTGCATCGAAACCCTCGTACATGACGAGCGGTTGGCAAATCGTGCCATTTCCCACGGAACGGTCACCGCTGGGGTTCGCATCGGGCGTCTCCGAGAACCTTCCAGCATGGCAGGTCGTCCATTATGAGCTCCCCCATCGACCTCCGACGTCCCGGACCTCATCGCGACCGCGGATATGACTACCCTCTCCCGCCTGATATCCATACAGAGTTGACGACCTCTCCCCCAACCCTCTACCCTCAACCCAACCCAACCCGGGGTTACTTCATCGACGTATTATTTTCACGGTTCGGCGACGATGAAATTACACTCGCGTTCCCGGAGCGCCAGTTGGAGAACAAGTTAACGCTTTTCGATTCACTGTTAAACTCGCGCGCGAACCGAGCTGGAAAGTGCGCAGAGGAGTGAAGAGTCATAGTCGTAAAAGTAATGCTCTGGGTTGGAAGCGACTGGGGGTGGCGCGAAAAGCTTCCCCGCCGAATACCTTCAGTTGATCGTAGTCCAAAGCGGCGAGAGAGCGATGCCGTTTCGGGTGGGGGGAAAAGGTAAACAAGAACGCCGGTTTAATTGCGAGTTGACACTGAGTTTCAAGTGTCCACTACACTTCATACCTCCTTCTGTTGATGTTTGTTTTTTTGTCTTTTTTTTATTTCGTTCATTTGTTTTTTCCTTCATCTGTCGTCCCTCTCATCCGTCGCAGTAGCGTAAAAAGGTGATAAGGCGAAATGTCCTTTCTAAAGTTTGAGCCAACATGGTATTTATTTTTAACTCTACTCCAGAGCTATTTGCAACAGAAGTGCATTTGGCTGTGCAACGAGTTTAACCTCAGTTCCAACCTGATACAATCCTACCTAACGTCATTCTGAAGGAACTGATCCTACCCCTAACCCTACCTAACCCTATCCTTCATCTCTCATATATCTTAGCATCGATCCCACGTCCCGGTTTTCATCCCCAAAGTAGCCAACGCCTTGACTACCAAACAGTAACCGCCCTCAACGCGTTCCACCTAAACGAACTCTTCCGAAATGTCCTCCTACGTCATCAACACTGTGCCCCATCCTTCATCATGGCTGGCATGCCCTAAAATCTGTCTGTGTCTTGATCACGTGTCCCGGAGTGACAAATTTTAAACACCGGATTTTCCGTCGCAACTCCTTCCAACGCCAGACGGAAATTCGCAGCTCGTTACGGGACGCAAAGTTTGGCCACCCATCTGTCAACGTTGACGCCGTTGCCCCAGGTTCCTCCTGGCCCTCTGCTTGACGCGCTTTCCAGGAGGACGCGTGTTTCCGTTCTCGGAGGCCGATGAGTAACACGACTAAAGGGTGCGGGTTGGGAGGTGGGTTTCGCATCGCCGGTAGCGTCGCAACCCCTTCCAACGCGGACCCGGTGCGAACCCCAGCAGGAAGAGCCATACCCGACTTGTTCTTAAAGGGTGGTCTGTGTGTATCCAAAAGCGGCTTCGTTAGTTACGTTGCGCGTGCAACAAGCGTCGGCGGAGAAGAGACGCTCGCCGGTCTTGGCGCAAAGAGAGAGAGAGGGATGGTGGAATGAGGGTGTAGTTTAGGGGTTGGGGAGTGGCAGGGGTCGAGGGTGCCGGTTGATTCCCTCGTGCCGGGCTCCGCGCTAGACGTTAGGTTGCGCGTCGAGCCGCTCAGTGTTTGTAATCAGTCTTGCAGTTTGTTTGGCAAAGTACACGCGACTCCTCCCTCTCCCTCTCACCCCCAACCCCTCACCCCCCATCGCCTCATGGCTCCTCGCGTATATCCCGCCCTCCCGACGCCCTCGACGCGAGTCAGCCAACACGGAAGTGCATAGCAGAGGCGGCAGCGGTGAAGCCGACGGTGAATCCCGGGTGAGGAACGACGCTCCTTCACCCTGAGCGAGATCTTCGGGCGATACCTCGGCGGCCTCCCTCACGCCACCTCCGCACTCCGGCAGCCCTCTAATTAGCGCTCTCTTATTAACACACTTAAATATCTCCTTTCGACACTTTGGACTCCGGAGCTGTCAGGTGAATTGAGGATTGCATTTTTGTAGTTTCTTTGGGTGAACTATTTTTTTTTTTTTTTTTTTTGGGAGTTGAGAGTTGGTTTGGAAAAAATGTGAGTGACATGTCAGACACTGATGAGAGAGATTAGATGGTTCGAACTTTCTTATGGGAATTTGGTTCCAAAGTTGGGAGACACACTGAGAAAAATTAGTAGTTGTGATTACCAATAATTGGTTCGATATACCAAAAAATTGGTTGCAGTTACTAAAATATTGGTAGCTCTGACCAACGATTGGTAATCACAACTATTAATTTTTTTCAGTGCAGTTGACAACACCGGCGGACAATCAGAAAACTCGACATTCCACGTTGACTGAAGTGGAGGGCACTCGACGCATCTTTGTCCCCCGAAGCGTCGAGCGAAAATTCCGCCAACCTGTCCACTCGAGCCACAACGCTCGCTCTTGCTCGCTCGTCTTTCACGTTGGACTCGAATAAATTCCTAGGAACGCGCGCGCGACGTCGACGCAGTTAAATGAGAAAGCCTTTGAGATGCCGCCTCTATTTTGCTTGCAGCCCGCGCTATAAAGTGTACTTAACGATACTGAGACGACGATACTCCGAGGCTCTCGGAGATAACGCGCGGCGCTGCTTTTGCACCGCGTCTTCGTCGACGTTGCCCCGGCGCGGGATTTGCATAGACCCGCGTCGAACGAGAGCGGAGTAAAAGACGACGACGTCGACGAGAGCACCGGAACTCGGGGCTGAATATCCTGAGACGGGAATTCATCCGTCATGGTGGATTTTTCGCCCCGAGGCGAGGGAAATGTTTTACTCGGATTCTATGGCGCAGCTGGAGAAATCCTAAATTTGCGCGCGGGAGATCACAAACTGGAAATACCGAGGATGGTGAACATGTCGAAATTACACCGACAAAAAGGGACCATTCATAATTTTTATCTGCTTTTTATTGAACTGATCCTGTCCAGGCCTTGACCAGGTCTTTTCCAGGTCCTGACGAGGTCCTGACTAGGATCCGACCAGTTCCTGACCCGGTCCTGATTCAACGACCATTGACCCCACTTTCCAAAAAAAAAAAAAAAACATACAACACGACGTAAACCGGAAAATTGGATTGGACGAGTGTACGCGTTGGAATTAACGGTATTTCCAATTCGAGAGCCATTCGTCGGATCCTAAGAGCCAAGGGTGAGAGAGAGGGGAGAGGGACACGGTTACCGGGGCTTAAATTCCCGTAGTGGGTAACAGACACTCGCGGACACCGAGTACAGTGCCTGAAGTACACACGGAGCTCGACATCCTCGACCCTGCATTACTGCGCGCGAGAGACATTAAGATTCACTTTACGACTCGAGTTTTATTTTGTTCACCGGGCGCGGGGTCGGACGACACTCCGGGCGTTCCCTCCCCTCTCCCCCGACCCCTCTCCTGCCCCTGGGGTGGTTCCCAGTCGGTAGATGCGCTGGGTTCGCGACAGCCGCAGGCAAGACGGTGGGAAATAGGTTTCCAGCGGGCGAAACGCTATTCGCGTCGTCCTCGTCGACGTCGTTGGCGCTCGTGACTCTCGCGCCCGGCGGAAAGACGAAGAACTGCGACGTGGTCCACTCTCCTAGTCTTCCTCATGGCTCAACGTCGCTGATGTCGTTTCCCTCCGCGCGGCGTCCTCTCCCACGGCCGCCATTAGTGTGCAATGCGCTGCCGTGTCAATTTTAATGCTTCGCTGAATGAAACACAAGCCGCGCGCGCTTCATCCGCGGCTCTGTCGTTCGCAGTTGCATTCGTCGTTCGTCTCTCTGCAATTAAGGCTACGCTTGGGATTAATCTCGCTGGGAACGTCGATTGCTCGATGGAGTAATTGCGAAAAATTAGACGTGTATTTTTATTTTTAAATCGCTGCTCGGAAAATTCCAGTCACAAAAATGTTGATCACCCGGTATATTTCTGCATTAGCTTCACTTAGTCGTGGTGCACTTTGAAGCCACATTTTCCACATGTCTTCTTCTCTTTTCTCTGTGGGTTACATCATCATCATCGTTTATCCACTGGTTTAGCAAAAAAAAAAAAAAGTCAGGGAAGGCGATATGAAAATTTCCGACACAAGTTTGACTCAAAATTAAGCTCCGACAAAAAAGTGACCTGGATCACGTGTAGATCATTCCGAATAATCGACCCCAGCTAATCAACCCCCGATATTAATATCAGAATCCCCCTGAATACCGACTTATCTCGGTTGGCTCAAACGCTTCGAGTGAAATATTAGCTCGACTTGAAATTCTCGTGGACGCTTATTTTTTTTCGTTCCCTACCGCTACTCACATTCGCTACATTCGTTCCGCGTCTCGTCGCCGCGGTTATAGCGACTGCGGCGCGCGTGCCTCGAGTGCAAAGTGTACAGAGATCTCGCGGCGGGAGAGGGTGGTTGGGGGGGGGAGGGGGAAGAGTCGGGGGCGTCAACCCTCCCGGAGTCTCGGCGAGCTTTTAATCACTACAATTTCCAAGGCTAACTCTTACGAGTCCATTAACCATTGTGCCGCTTCAGAGTCGCGCTACCGCGGCAAAGTGACTCGGCTCCCCCCCCCCCCCCCCCCCCCCCCCTCCCCAACCACCCACCAACCCTCCCGGCATTCGCGGAACGCGAGACGCGGTTTTCCGCGCGACGCTACACAACGAGACACCCGCGTCGGCGCGTAAACTGCGTTTCATTATCCCACCGAGAAACTTCGCATTGTCATTTTTTTTTCAAGGAGACTCGCGACTTCCGGGACATTTTTTTTTTTTTCATCTGACTGCGAGACTCGCTTTAATAATGACAGATGCGTTGGCGGAAAGTCGGAGATATTTGTTAACAAATATTTTTTTATTAAAAAAAAGAAATAAAAAAAAATCCTGTAGGGTTCATGCAGAGTCGCTCGACTTTATTCCACGTAACTCAAAGCTTTTACCGACCTCCCGATATCCGATATCTCGTAGAGCTTATATAATAACACCGGAAATTGCCCGATTTAAAAATCAAAAACAGACGACGAGGACGACGATAAGAAACGACAAAGGAAAATATTATCTGGCGGTGCATCCGCGAGATAATATCTCCCTAAACGCTGTCGAACCTCCGCGTCGACTCACAAACGAGGCGGAAGCTCCGATCAGCGTCAATTTCCGGCTCGTCCACCTCTCTGTCGTCTCCACCGTCTCTTCATCGCAAAGAATTCTTCCCCCACCCCCGCCTCCGGAATCGAACCTCCCCACACAAACTTATGCAAAAAACAACCCCCAAAAAAAAATCGTCTGTCCACACGAGTCAAACAAGAGCGACTTCGCGCCGTAAATAAACTCTCCTCGCAGCCGCCGGCGACGATCGAATAATCGAAACTTGGCAAACGAGCTGCCGCCGCCACCGCGGGTGGTCGAAGGGGTGGTTGGGCTCTTCGGGGTGAAAGGGGAGAGCGAAGAACGAAGAACGAAGCTCGCGAAGCTTGAAGCTCGAAGCTCGATTCGTTGCCAAAACCACGCGGGAGGACGATTCACAGGGGGTGGATGATGGGGAAGCTTGCCGCTGGGGGGCGGAAAAAGGGGAGGTGGGGGGAGAGGGAGGATCGTCCATAGATTCGGGTGACGCGATCGAGGCATCGATATCAGATCGGACACGAGCGTCGCCGCCCTCTTCAGCGCCACACTTTTCTCGCGGAGTCGTCCTCCCCCAATCCCCTCCCCCACCCCCTTCACCCCTCTCTCCCTCTCTCTCTCTCTCCTCTTTCCAGACTCGCAGACAAAAAGTGGAAGTTCTTTCGGCGCGCCAAAGAGGAAACAGACTCTGCCGGCCCGAGCATCGCCGCCGCCGCCGCTGCCATAAAATACGTTCGCCAGACGCTTTCACAGCGGCTGCTGCCCAGGTCTCCGGGCTCGAATCCGAACATTACCGCGCGGCTGCTGCGGCAGACACGCCGAGCGCGTGGTACATGTGTATCGCGCGCCTGCGACCCGCTCGCCGATGTTTGAGTGCGGCGAGGGTGGATCTGTAGGGAGGGGAGAGGGGAGGGGGAGGAAGGGGGAGGAAGGGAGAGGAAGGGAAACGGGGGAAGGGGTTGAGGAGAGTGAGGAGCTTCCTCGCATTCTGGTACTCCAGTCGCCTGCTCCTTCGGGCTTCGGTGCTGCACCGCTGCGTCTCTCTGGGCTTCCCCGCTGGGAGGACTGGAGGAGGGGAGGGGGGAGCCCAGAGAGACGCGACGCCGCCGCCGCCGCCGCCCCACAGCTTGCAGCAACGCGTCCGACCGGAAGTAACGAATTCACGGTTGGATACGATTTATTGCCAATATTTGCATGAACAGGAAAACCCGCGGCGAGCGTACGTTACGCGTGGCTCGCGCGCGGGTATCGCGCATGGAAAATTCGCGCTCTCGAGCGATTCGCGAGCAGCGCGCGCGCGCGAACAATTTTCACGCGCGCTCGGCTCGCCTCGCCTTCTTCTCGCCGCGTCATTCTCGGCGGGTTCGGAGCGGTGTGGCGATTTCCTTTTTTTTCGCTCTCTTCCGCCGCGCGTCGCGGAATCTGACGACGAAATAGCGAGACGTCCGGGAAAATCGATGATGCATTTTTCCTGCATGGGGAGATCTATTTTTCACTGAGATGTGAGATGTATTGATTTTTTTTAGAGCGTATGGGAATTAATTGACGAAAAATCGAAAATTGGTGGAAAAAACTTGCGTTTTTGTTGCGAAAGAAAAATTTTGATTTTGCAAAGATTAAAAACCCTATCCGATGGGAAATTTTCCGCTGATTATAAAAATCATGGGAAAATAAAAAATTCGATGAGAAAATCACGAAAAATTATTATTTTTTTTTTTCGCTGCCGACAAACAGTCGACTGATCGGAGTTACGATTACGCAGAGCATATCTCAACGTGCTTAGCGATGTAATCGGTGGCAACAAAATTCCCGAGCACGTGATACATGTTAATAGGACTTTGCTCTTATTAATCGGTGCGCGTGTATATAATAATGATGATAATAATGGGCGCGTAACGCCGAGACTCTCTCTCTCTCTCTCTTTCTCTCCCGAGCGAGAGAGAGATTTTGATGTGGTCACCGCACGACCGCGTTACAATCACGCGCTCAGCCATATAATGTCATGCGAGACATTAATTTTAATGAGCACCGGAGCGGAAACGTGCGCATACAGAAGAACGGCGCGTCAACGTACGTGGGACGACGCGCGGCCGTCCGACGTTATGCAGTCGTTGTCGAGCGAGTTTCCCCCGTTGCGCGAGCAACGGGAAAACGCGGGCGACGCAACGTCGCCCGCGTCGTCGTGTGTCACCACCCATCGCGAAAACTTATTTTCTCCCCGCGGCCTTTTATTTATTTTTTCTCGTTTTTACGAGAAAGTTTTTCACGCGCGGCCTTTGCTACGTCGCGGACCCGCCGCAGGGTGGGGGGGAGGGGGGAGGGGGTTGAGCGTCCAACTGCGGGTAACGAGCGACGCCAGATGCCTCGCGCGACCCTCTTTTCCGGCGACTTTTCCGGACAGTAATCTGCCGCTGAGAAACAATTTTTTTCAACCTCAGCTGTCCTGATTTTTTGGGTCAAGTCGCTAAGTTTCGAATTTGGGCGACACTGATTTGCAATCCAGGCTATTTTTTTTTACCTCGACAAATTTTATATTATTAATTTGATATTAATTTGCAAATACGTGTGAATTAATTTCGAGTTATTATGTATGATTATTATTGGATTACGAAATTGTTGCATTCAGGCGACGATAATTAACAGCCCGTGCAATTAGTACCAAATATGGTTAAATTATTGCCAAATATTTTTGAGCAAATATTCCAAAATTATTCAATTTATTTGACACTACAATAAATTACTGATCTTCTTCGTCACTTTGACAGATTTATTATCAATTGCAATGCGACAATTGGTCGCAGTGTCAAATGGGCGCCGGGGCCGTTATTTCAGGTGCACCGTAAAATTTTGCGCGCATGACACGAGAATATAAATTCGCACCGTCGTCGCGGCTCGAGAGGAGCGAAATTCTCGGCTCGCCTTTTGTCTTCTCTCCGCGATTGGCGTAATGAAATGTCATATTCCACGGGCGGAGATACGGCACGCGGGGTATAAGAATAAGCTCGCGCACGCAGCGGAATGTCACTCGTCGCGGTAGATACGGCGAATAAGAAACGCATTACCGGGCGAAGGATGAACAGAGAGAGAGAGGAAGAGAAAGAAAGAGATGGATAGATAGTAGAGATAGAAAGAGAGACCGGAGAGAACGCTGCTCGGATGTCCCGGCGTAGAAAATACGTCGTGGGGGTGAATTACGACCGGCGGGACCGGCCGTCCCGAGCTGCGCAGCGATGAATTCGTTTTATACGCTAAATGGCACACAGCCCGAGACAGAGAGAGAAAGAGAGGAAGAGGGGGGTGAGTGATATCAGGTACGAAATCCGGGAATGAAATTTCACCTTGGGGGAAACTCCGCCGACGTCTCGTCAAAATCGTGATCTCATATCGCGATTTTTTTTTCTTTTTTTTTTTCAACAATCTCTGCTCGCCGAATATCAAGTTCGGATAAAAATTGGTAACAGGATTTGACTTGACTCAGTTCTCATTGAATTGAACTAATTTTTCATGGGGTTTTCGTCGAATATCCGGTTGGATTAATTTTTTTCGCAACGACTTTTTAAAAATATATTTTTTATCATTTTTGTAGCTGTCTATTTTTTTAGTAATTAATGTCTTTCAAAGTTAAAATATATTAATTACAATTCCTTCGCAGGTCATTTAACTAGCTCCCCAATTTTCCGATTGGCCCAAAACGCCAGAATTCTCAAGAGCTTCCAATATCCGCATCACTCTGACGTCCCCCTCCGCTATAATAACAATAATCCCGGGACAGAATATTCACAGGACGTTCTCGAATTCTTGCGTTTCTCGTATCTCGTCGGGGAAAGACAATTCCCGCGTGAAGCTCCCATCCGGCGCGATTGCCGGTTGCTCATAACACACCGGCCACTCTACACACACGCGGAGAAATGGGAATTCGGAATCTCGCGCGGACTTAACTGACAGCTGATTTGGCTCGGAGCGCGAGCAGGAAGCTGTTGCTGCCGCTCGAGCACAGCGCCAGAGATTGTTCATCATCGTGTCCACCCCTCCTGTACCCTCTCCCCTCCCGTATATCCTCAATCTGCTTGGCCAGTTTCATCCAGTCCGCGCGAGAGTCCGTCCTGGGGTATATTCGTCGTTACGCTCTGTCAGCCTCGGGATTCTCCCGCTCGATTCTATATCTTCCGTTTCCGGCTGCGCGCGCCCGGGCAACGACCAAAAGGAGAAGAGAGCCGAGAGGAAACTATTTGGAAACTCGCGGGTCTCCTTCGCCAACTCCCGGGGACTCGGCGACTATGTTCCGAACGACCAACGAAGACGACGACGTTGTCGTTGGTAGTTCGTCGTCTTCGCTTTCGGAGCTGAAAAAGACGTCAAGACCCCCGCTGGTCGTCCGAGGCGACTCCTCTTCCCTCCCCTCTTCCCTCATTCCCCTTCTGGCGACTCCAGGAGTCCTCGAAACTTGCTAACCATCATTTGAGTGGTCGGTGGTCCCGTCGCTCAAAGCACAATTGTTTCTGTCTCTCTCTCTCGCTCCCAGAATCCGTTCTTATTGTCCTTGGGCCTTGGTCCAATGGGCCAAGGACAATGCGAACAAGCGGGGGTAACACGACAATGGATCCCCCCGCCTCGAACCCCTCCCTTCCTCCTGCCTCGCCACCCACTCGAGACGCAACCGGCGCGTAGCCAATTAGACGAGGAACGGTCATCATTTCGCCGTAATAGTTATCCACCACTGCTGCTGCGAGCGGCGAGCGTCAATTATTTGCGCCACGGAATGCGACGCAAAGCGGAATTAATGTCGGGGATTGAAATACGTTCGATTGCATTTTTTCAGGGATAACATTTTTTTTGCGAGGATAATTGGGCGGGACTCTGTGGGTCAGTTGGTTAAGTCGCCATTAATTGGTAGACAAGTTTGTACATTTGACGCATTTTTTTTAAGCGAGAAAAAAATTGATATCCATAACCACAATTATTTTTTAGCGATGCAATAATTGCTATAAAAAAAGTTGCATAAAAAAATGACAGCTGTCACCTTAAAAACCAGCCACGATTTTTCTTCAGCTCCATCGCAGCTCGAATGCGAAATATGCATAAAATGCGATATTTCTGATTCCTCGACGTTGTGTTCGGACGGGGAAGCCGACATACTTTATCGATTAAAATTTCACCGGGTTAACGTTGCCTCGCCTTCGTCGCTGTCGAGTCGCGAGACTCGACAGCGACGTCGCGCTGTTTGTGCGCGCGAGCGCGGAACGACCGAAGTGGATATGGATCCCCAGTGGTAAGCGCCGGGTTCGGTCAGCCGTGGGACCGGGCTACAATTTAACGCGGGGTTCGCAGTTCGACCCTGGGCGGGTGAGGAGAGGGAGGAGGGAGGGGACTCAAAACTACATTTCCCGCATGTACGATTCGGGCCGCACCTACTGCACAGTGGAAACGGCGCCGCTGTGGTCGGACAAAGTCGGACACGACCCTCGGCGACGTTGTTTCCCGGTGGCAGCGACGCGGCAGCTTCGTTGTCGACGCGGTAAGAACTGTCCGCGTTAATTGGACGGAAAGATAATCGATGGCTGGTGAAAAATTTGCTCGCTCGACCCGAGGTGATCGATCAATTTTTTGAGAAAATTTCGCAACGTTGCGAAATGTTTTTTTATGCTCAGGACATGGAACCAAAAGGACATTGCATTTGCTGGTTGTGCTGGTTGGAAATGTGCAGACTGTAGGAAGGGAGATGAACTGAGGAGGAGAGAGAGAGAGAGGGAGGGGAGGATGAGGGAGGGATGAAGGGATGAATGGTGACCCTTTGCTAATGCTGCACTACATTCGTGCCTACGTGACTCAACTCTAGGCTGGGCAATGAAGTGGATAAGGCTGCGAGGCAAAACACGAGGCTGGGCAGGAACACGATTGCAGGCTGCGCTGGGACACCGGTGGATTTCTTAACGCAGCTCCCGAGCAGATATTTCAACTCACGTATTTTGAAACCGGGAGGATAAAAATTGCATCTCTCATCGCGTCGCTTCTCGCGCCTCGAATTTGGAGCAGATTTCCACACGTTCGTTGAATCGAAGTCGAAGTGACAAGAGAGACGAAACCGAAAAATGTTTTGGACCAAAATTACCGATCTTTTATTACCAAAAATAATTTTCCCGTCTTACCCTGAAGTGCCCTACGATCTGGTAATTGGCCCTTGGGCGTAGTCACGTTCTCCTCCCAAGAAAAAAAAAAAAAAAAATCTCCAAGAAATCGGTATGTATCCCAGCTCGTAAAATTATTCCCTCGCGTCGGCGAATCAGGATCTACGGGCCGAAGGATTTCGCGAGGCCGCCGCTGCTACCCGCGGAATCGATACTCGCGAGAGAAAAGTCGTTCCGCAGGGTGAAAAAGGCTGCCGGGCGGCTACGGCAGTGGCCGATCGCCATTCCTTATCTCGAAAGTATTCGCGGCGTCTCTTGCCCCTCTCCCCCTTCCCCCCATTCCCTATATACCTATGGAAAGAATATTACAGCGGGGCATAACCCACGGTAACCGAGGTAGAGGAGACGTCGGGGGTGGAGGGGCTTGGAAGGGAGTTGGAAGGCTCGAAGAGGCTCGCAACAATCTCCAGGGGAATAGAGAGGGAACTAATAGGCATGCGGCATAGCCCCGACGATTCCGCAGCGATCGTGAAGTATTTTTCCTCGGGAAATCCGCGGAGATCGCGGAGAATGAGAAAAAAGAGAAAAAAAAATCAGTCGGTAAAATCCGCGAGTCGGGAATCCGGTGTACCGATCTCAGATTCCGCGAATCTCGCCGCGTTCTCGGCTTCCGGTTCGCCAGAGAAAAATACACCGGAGGATACCGAGGATAAAACCGAGTGTAGGGTACTGACTCGCATTGCGGGGGGTCTGCCTAGTCGGTTCCTTACGCTGCGGCGATTTGGTTCGTGAGGCTCGGCCTGCATCCCTCGGGAATTCGTGGCTCGTTCGCCTTTTTCGCTCCTGCGGTATTTTTGGTCGAACCGGGGCTCGGGACTCGCTATCGTTTTTCCTTCAGTGTCTCGCGCCGCTGGTAGAGTGATGAGGAGTGGGGGAAGAGGGAGGGGATGAACAGGGTGGAGATCGTTAACCATCAGCGGAGACTGACCTGACCGATCCGGTCCTTTTCCCTATTTTCTTTCACTCGACTCCCCCAAAAGTCCCGATCGGTTTCTCTCGACGCAGAAGCTTCGGGAATTTCCGTGGGCTCTCGGGATAACCCGGGTTTAATGCCACCTCCGATATCCCTTTCTCTCACCCGCCGATTACCTGCAACCGCCGCGGATTGCCGGTTTCATATAAAAAGAAATTGCTCTCCGTCTTTCCGACTTTCCCTGTCTCCCTTCGATTCCAGGGTCGTCGCCTGGTGCGGTCGACGATTACGACGAAGGGGGATTTACGAACGGAGAAAAGAAGTCGCGAGGAAACTCCGAGTCTTCGAGGGTCGCGGCTGGAACTCGAGATATCAATAGGGGGATGGTTCGAGTTGGGGAAAATGAATTCTAGGAGGAATGCGACGAGGTGCCGAGGAAAATGTGGGATTCCGATGGACTCCTGAATTCAGGAAGAGCGTTCTCAATGCTGAGACAGTTTGAAGGACGCTTTGGGAATGGACGAAGAGTCAGTTGTGACTTGTGACAGATTTTCGGTGAAAATTCGTGAATTGGTTGGTCGTCGAATCCAGGAAGTCGCAGAAGTGTCGAACCTGTAACAGGGACACTTCAGGAACAACCAGAACCCCTCCCCTCTTGCACCTCTTGACCTCCGAGCACTCGAGTCCGAACAGCAAGGTCCAAGCTTGGTCGTTATTTTTCCATAGGGACAACAACACAGGTCCGCAATGATTTACGAACATCCTCGTCGAAGACATCGTCGCGCGGATGATCCCCTTTCCCGGATGTTGGGGAAGCAAAATGCTAAGGACCTTCCTCACTCGCCCGAACAAACACCCACGGATGGCAACGAGATATATGACGCGCCGCAATCGATTCCACCAGCCCTCCGATACACAACGACGTCGTTATTTTCCATTAGCGAATAACAAAGATTTACGCGACGACGGCGGATATGCATTTCCAGGGCGATGCCTAATGGCGTCGAACGTAAGCGGAGTCCGCTTGCCATGGGTGGATTTACGGGTTCGCACCATGATTCAAAGCCTAAACATAGCAGCTGCGTCCGAACGAGTCGCGTCACCAAAAACCAGGTATTGCGATCAAATTCCACAGAACGATTAATTAGTACCTTTCCCTGTTGTGGATTCAACGTCCGTTTGGCTGTTCATCAGGACTGACGTTAAGGATCCGACTGTAGAGTGAAAGACGTGAAGGACGAATGGCCGAATTCGGACCACCGAATCGTTATTTTCTCGCGTGCAATTCACTCGTGTTTCCTCAATCATTCAGCAGCAGCAGCAGCTCCGGGTCCTCGGAGCGTGGCGGAGCCGTCGCGCGGCGTCGGAGCGAGCGAGAGGGATGGAGCCGGGCGGACGTCCCAGGCAAGCAGCGGTGTACAACATCAGCCGTTGGTCCCGGGAGTCTCGTCTTCCGTTTTCCTCCGCGTTGCCCCGAAACACGTTTCCTACTCGGGTCAACGGTCCCGGTAACGTTAATTTCGCACGTGTGTTTGTGTGCACGCTGCAAGAGGGGGGGTGACTGAACCCTGCAGCCTAGGCTTTACGGTTGGGCAATTTGCGTGCCGAGCACTGATGGTTGGTTGGCTGATCGTGGACCAGGGATTTATTGTGTCTTGCACGATTCTTGAGTTTGGGTACGATTGGTGGGTCGTGGTGGACGTCAGCTTCTTCGATGACTTTGAGGGCATCAGGAATGACCCTCAATGAGGTGTCTTGATGCTGATAGACAAAACGGAAGGGCATCATCGGTGAGGTTGAACTGTCGTCAGTGTCATTCAGACCTGGAAAAAAAGACTTTACTACAGGTTTTACGTCAAAAATGCAACCCGCTGATTCCCATATCCTTGATAAATAGTCCCAATGACATCAGACCGACAATCCGCAGTCCGTATCCCATAAACATGGAAGCCGATGGCACGTGTTCAGCCACAAAATTGATGAACCCCCCCTCAATAAATTGGGTCATCGGTTTTTCGCTGCAGAACCTCGAATGACCATCGTCCGATACACGAAATTATTGGTTATCGGTGCGGAACGAAAAAAAAACCCACATCTTGAAATTTGCGAGACTGAAATGCGGAAAGTCAGCCGGAAATGTGTGGTGCGCTGGATGGTCTCGCGGTTCGTCGTCCTTTTCCCGCCAGCCACGTCACAATGGTCCCTATGTATAACGAGCCCGACGCGCCTCACCCCTCCTCCCCCTCCCTCCCCTCCTGGCTTACGGTCTCTTAGTCGGTGCGCGCTCGGTTTACGACCCAATAAACAAACGACCCTGCCCACGGACTAAATGTATAGCCTCCCCGCGCCCGGAACCATTCACCCCGGCTTCGACCCCCCCCCCCCCCCCCCACTCTCCCCTACCCCCCACCTGACCTACCCGAAGCGCAGGGTATGTGTATATAACGATCTATACATTCGGGAGAGCAGATTGGTGTTTTCCTCGTTAAAACTTGAGCGCAAAGGCTGCCGTGTCCGGAGAGCCCGGAGAACCCGCTCGGTGATGCTCTCAGGGGGGTCCGGGGGCAACCGGGGGCGCCTTGATGGGGCTAACGGTCTGACTCACCTTCCCTCTCTCTCTCGCTCGGCTTGGCTGGCGCAACCGGCAGACCTGTCGTGGATCATCAACGGCCCCGTGTACCATGCGATTTACGTGGTGTGCACATAGACACTGAGGTCGCCTTGGCTGCGTCTCCCACGCGAGTCGCCGCCCACGTCCTCGGAAATAATTCATAACCCTTACCTTCGTCACTCTCCGCGTCTCCAGGACACCGATGAACCATGATTTTCGGCCGTGTTCTCCACAGTTCCTGGCTAGACGCCTCCTTGGATCATGCGATGTATCGTTTATGAGGGATTAGAAATTTCGATGGCTAGGCTGGGTCTGGGCGATGGGTCGACAAAGCTGTCCTTGAAATTCCTACATTAATTTTGTATTTTTAATTAATTTTATAAATATAAATATTTTTTAATACATTTGTTGAAGCATGGTGGTCATCTAAATTGTACAGGAAATTGTGTTAAAATAATAACACAGTCCGATTTGTCGTCATCATTCAGTCCTTCACGCCTTCATTTGTCTTTCCCACCAACACGTGTTTCCCTTCACCCCTCTTCGCGGTGAAAACTAATGGAATTTTTGAGTCCAACGACGCGCCGGACGCCCGACGTGTCTCGGGGACACTGAGAACTTGTACCGGGACACACAGCGGGTGTCGGAGTTCTTTGTGCGCCTGACACAAGGAAAACTTTCAGCGTCGTTGCCTCCCACCAACGCCGGATGTCCATTTGTCTCCAGGGAGACTACACAGTCATCTCGTTGGGTGAGCGAGATATCCGCCTGGGTATTGCGAATCCAAAGGTGTTGTTCCTTTAGGATTCGAGAGATGAGCGACCGGGTGGAGAAGACGAAGGAACGTCGATGATGACGGTTCGTCGTGCAGATCAGGAAATCCTTCCTAAGGAATCGTCAGATCGACCTGGTCCGGCGATATTTCGCGCTCCATTCGGATCGGTTCCCGAGCAAATACGCTCCGTATTGGCTTCCGGTGCCGCAGCGAAGACGCTCCGTGTGCGTCACACGCGCTGCACGGATCGACGCTGCGAACCGGAGGCGATACACCCCATGACCCAAAGCCTCCCGGTATCGCGAAACGGTCCGGCGTTACGATCCTCCGGGCTTCTCGGTTTTCCCTTCGAGCTTCGGAGCTGTAATATCGAATGGATTCCAGAGTCTCGGGTTGCCGGATGCGCTGTATATAGCTCCGGAGCGGAAGAGTAGGATGAGGAAGCCGTGAAGGTGTAGGAGGAGAAGTGGGAAGACGAAGTAGGAGGCGAAGCATGAACCAGGACCAGCAGAAGCAACAGCAGCAGTAGGATCCTGAAAGAGGAAGAGAGAGAGAGATGCCAGGAGCAGTCGGAGGACAAGGCAGAAGGGTGTAGGATGTCGTACGTGCCGTCGCCTTTCCCCGGACGCGGAAGCTGCAGCCAAGCGACCTGGGCGCGCGAATTCGAGGGTGGAAAAAGCGCTGTATGCACGAGCGATCGCAGACTGAGCGCGTTCGTCCGTGAGTAATCGCGAAAACGCCCTGGTAATAGTGTATATTGGCAAGCGCCTCGCCTGGTGCCTGTCGTGTACCAACCCAACGAAGAAGGGTAGCTCTGGAGTCCATCCCACCATCCTCCTTTCAGCGGACGTGCGGCCGAGTCGCATTTGCACCAGTTTTGCTGACGATCTGTTTGCGATCATGTTCTCTAAGCTTTGGCTGAAGGCGCAAGGCTGATGTGTCTTCCCAATGTCGTCTTTGGTGCTTACGAGTCTTCGTTGGGACCAGAAGACCGTCAATTAGGTTTGTAAGACTCACAACGACTTGTGACGTTCATGAGAAGTCATTGGGACGCAAGTCTGACATCTGGGAACGGATCCTGATCGTATAGCCAATGAGGATAACGGACAATGTCAGCTTCCAGCTTTCCCAAAGTGGACATTTGGTCTTTCCACTCATCCTAGTGGTAATCGTTGGGTCTGAGGGTCGAGGTCGAGTCTTTCCAGACTCATCCAACTACCCTTCTGACTTGGGGCTTCTGTGTTAGCTATGTCCAAGAGTTCTTGACTTGAATCCGTGCTTCTCCCGTGTCTTCGAGTTGCGTGTCCTTCTTCCTCTTTCGATGACCAGCCATCTTTTCCGTCCCACGAGAGCTGCGACAGTCTCGTCGTGATCTGGAGCCAGCGAGCTGCACGTACGTCGAGCCTGTCACGTTTCGACTTGGACCAATCCCGCTTCCACTCGCCGTTCCACACGTTCCCGGTTTATGACACCTGTTTGCTGGCACCTTGTCTCATCGTGGTGGCTTCGGGAGCAACCGATACGACTGGTGACTTTCCCGGATGTGCTGTAACTATGTTTCGTGGCTCTGGTCTTGAAGAGAACGTGGTACATTGTCTTCATAGCCTTTGTCCTGGTCTTCAAACGAATTAGGGGTATGCTCTAAAATTCCTAACAGTCATCTAGCACTGTGATCACTTGAAACATGTTCATGATAATTGAAACAAGCATAATACTGTTGATCTCCGGAAATACAGTTTTCCCCTGAACCTTCCTAACCATTCCGTGAATTTTTAATGCGGATTACATGCATCTTTCATCCGTTGGATTTACCCAGCAAAGTCCCAGCAGGAAAAACCCCTTCGACACTCGCCACGAAAAACGCGCCACGAGATCGCGCGGATCCGCATCGGCGATGAGCAGCAGCAGCAGAAGCGAGGCTGGCGAGCTCCTCGAAGCGACCGCATACACACCGTGGAGTTCTCGCGCGCGGTTCCAGATCCCCGGGGCGAGCAGCGAAACGCCTGCGAGTCCTGCACAGAGGTCGCGGTCGAGGCTCGAGAGGCATCGGTTCTCTATGCACTTACGTAAATTGAAAAGTACCAAGAGAGAGATGGAGATTCAGACGCGGCTCAGCGCATCACTCGGCCTTCCGCCCGCTTATTTCTCTCTATCCATCCCAACCCCCGAAACCCCCACCCCCTACCCCTGGTCCTCCACTCCACATCGACCCCTGACCCTGCGCCCCTTTTTTACATTCACTCGTACACAACCCTCACCGATCGAGAGCTGCAGTGAGGTTTGCGTTATGGACAAGTGGAGGGAGTTTCGGTCGGGGGTGGGTTTTTTCCTCCCCCTCGGTCGTCGCGCACGTCGCTCGGAAACTTTCCCACCGACCCCGGCAGCGTCTCCTCCATTGAGATCCGGCGCGGGCTCGGCCCACTTTTCGCATGACGGCTCGTCGGTTCCTCGTATATTCGGTCTACCTAACGGAGTGTATTTTTAGTATCGACCGCGAATATTTATACCAGACGCGGGGGGTGGGTGAGGGGGTGGGAGGCGTCCAAGTGGGAAATACTTATTCACGGCGCTATGAATGTGTGCCTTAAGAGCAGAGGTTTCTCCCTCGTCGAAGTGAAAAGGTGAGAAGGGCGGTGATGTGGGGTAGGGGTTTGGGGATGGAACAGAGGACAGAGGGAATAAGGAGGAAATGGCGAAAGAAAGAGACAGGATAAATATTATTTGACAGGTGTGAGAGAGGCGCGACTGTCATCGCTTTCCCAACGTTTTTTCGACGTCCCCGAGAATCAACCAACGGGCTTCCATCAGCTTCAGTCGTCCTGCTGCCGCTGCTCCGACCTCCAACGTCGGGAATATCTATACGTCGGTTGCTTTCAATGCCCCGACCGAACTTATATACACGCTCCATTGGAGATCGCGGATTGCCGTGACTCCCGACGCCGCGTCGCTTCGCTTGCTCCGTGGTGTCGTCCTCGATGTACTACCACTGTGCTCGTGGGACGTCGACGTCCTCGCTCGTCCTTTGGCGTCCCTGTTTCTCCCCCGAACCCACCCCTTGCTCTATCTCTCCTTCCCTCCTCCTCCCACTCTTCTCCTAGTATACAAAGTGGTTTCCACGGATGACTCGTTGACGTTCGACAAATCGTTCGTCGCCGCGCCGGTGACACGGCGTCGCGGAAGAGGGCGCCGGATTTATAGGTGGAGGTTGTCTCCTCGTGCTTCGTACCTCGTTGCCCGGGGTCTCCGTTCGCTTGACGTGAGGGTCGATCGCTGGATACACCGAGAGGCAAATTTCGGGTAACTTTTCGGTTGCCTTCAGTCGGGTTTTTCTTTTTTCAGGGTGATCTCAGGGTCGAGTGATTTTTCAGGCTTGGTTTGAGACAGTTGGATGGGTCAAACGGTTTGGTCAATAGCATCAAGCATTTTCCTAGGAATTTTACTAGGCTTGTCCTAAGCATTTTCCTTACGATTTTCGCAGACTTGTCCCAAGCATTTTCCTTAGGATTTTACTAGGCTTGTCCTAAACATTTTCCTTTCGATTTTCCTAGGCTTGTCCCAAGCATTTTTAGAGGCCTTTTTTTAGGCATGTCCCAAGCATTTTTCTAGAAGTTTCCTAGACTCGTCCCAATTCTCCTAGGATCAGCTCAGAAATTTTCCCAGGCATGGCCTATACTTGGCCCAGTTCCGGTATATCAACAGCCAATCACCGGCAGCCTCGTCTAAAATTTCCGTGTGCATAACCCGGCAGTCCGCGAATGTTCCTTAACTCGCGTGCACAATCCACGGCAACGAATCGCAATCTCGGCGCGCGCTCACGGCGATAATATTTGCGCAAACGCGAGTCGTGGCATTTTCAACGAGGCCGTCAAACGGAATATCTTGCAAATCTTGATATGTTTTCTCATCAATTCACTCGGCGCGCGCCAGGTGCTCGCTGCAAAGGCGGCCGGGGGTTTCCGCCTCTCGGCTTCCCTCCACCCCTGACCCTTTAATCAGCGCTTTGAGATTAGTTCACGGCGCTCTCCCTCTCATTCGCTACGGTAAATAATTGCAAACTCCTCGTATGATGAGTAATCGTTTGATCACCCGGCGAATCTCCAGTCTCGTTTGCAGCGCGAGCCTCGCGTTCAAGCGATAAAGCCGCCGCCGCGGCGCACGCGCGGAATTTAGCTGAAAATCATTTATCTTGCGACGAGCCGCCACCCGAGCGCCGCTGTCAGTGAATGATTGACTAATTAATGCCAGTCCCGCTCATCCGTGTGATTTGTGAATACACCAGTCGGCCTCGTGTTCGAGATAATTACAGGATTAATTGCACGTTGATTGGCAGGAATTGATAAAAATCATTTCGCATATAATTATCAGCGTAATTAATACTAAGAAGAAAAACAGATACAATAATAATAATAATGACAGTGATGAGGCTAATAATTAGGAATAATTTTCAACGAGCTTCACTGACATGTGAAGCACATTTCTCGACTCTTCTGATTTACTATTCGCTGGAGTACCAAATAAATAAAAAAAAGGAGATAAAAAAAATTCGATCAAAACAAGCGGCAAGAGTTACGCGAGCGAGGCAACACGATCCAGTCGCTTCGTATATAAGTAATAAAAAAGAGGGGCGGACGCGAGACGCCCAAAGGCGATACCGAACTGCAACTCTTATTCGTATTGTTTGCAGCTCGGTTCAGCTACCCCCTCTCCCCCGCCCTCCCCTTCGTCCCTCGCCGAGCCGGATTCCCTTACGCCAGACGTGGAAAGGAAAAACTTTATTTTCTCCGGACTCGAGGAGAGTAACTCATTCAACTTAGTTAATTAGTTACGTAGAACGTGCGGATATACCGCCAGCGCCGCCCGTGCAGTTGTGTCTGCAGCTGGGTTAGTGGGGTGGGGTGGGAGGGGGATGGAGGCCAAAGAGCGCGCGTAGCCTCGGCGATTCCAACTATTTTCAACGGCGTGTGATGCGCGCCCACCGGTGCTTTTATTTCCTTTTCGTGTTTAATTCGAGCTGCCGGTGCGGTGCGAGTTAAAAAAAAAAAAAAAAAAAAAAATACAGGGAAGATCCCGTCCACGATTTTCTCCTGTTATCAATCCGAGCGAGACGGAGCGATGTGAACACCACCGATTTATTTTCCCTCCTTACACGCAAAAGTTTAATCACACTCGTCTTTAATTGTACTTCATCGTTAAAGTTTTGGGAACTCGAAGAAATTAAGAATCAGTCAGACCAATAGTGACACTCTGAAGCTTTGGAGTCTTTATATGGTTATAATAATTATTAATGTATGATTACCGTTACCTAATTTCCATTTTTCAGTCATTTTATCGTAGCTCGAAAATTTCTGTAATTCGGTGAATCGACGAAGCGGTCCAATCGCGTCGATGCCAATTTCACTCGCAGCGCGGATGAATATTCAGGCTCGTTGGATGGCGTTAAAATTCGGCGTCGATATTCCGCGGATACCGCGGAATGCGGCCTCGTCGGATGAGCCGCATCGTAAGAGCAGCCGCGACGAGACGACGCGGGGAGGGGGGGGGGGGGAGGGGGTTAGGGGGTGGCAAACGTTTAAAAGGCGCGCGCGAAGCTTTATGAATTCAATTCGCATGTGCCACGAGCGAGGAGGGGAGGGGGGTTGGCCAGCAGGGGGAAAGAGGCCAAGAGCAATCTATGGGTATGGGAAAAAATCGATTCTCGCCCAGCGGGGGCTCGTAATTGCGATACCCAGGCGCCGGTTGCGCCGGAGATAGAACCGAGAGCGAGCGTCGCGCCGGTGATTTGTACGGAGCCACTCGGCGCGGCGAATTGAATCGGAGTTATCATGCACATTTTGCGCCCCGGCAGCGGTGGCCGTTGCGAGGGGGGTAAAAAATATATTTATGAATGAATTTTATGCGTCGAACGGGCCGGTAATACGCGAACTTTGTTTAAGGCCGGTGGGACTCGAGCCACGCTTTTTCACCCTTCCATATTGCTCGGAGCGAAGCGAAGCTTATTTTATAGAAATTTTTCGGAAATTGAAAATCCACGATTAAAAAATAAAGGATAAAGCATTTTGTTAGATGGAGTAAATATTTATAAAAAATAAATATTGAGAGTTGTGCTGAATGAATTTTCAAGCGTCGACGATAATCCGAAAAATCCCAAAAATGTTTATCTTAGAGAAAAAATATATTTCCCCTGCGCAAAAAAAAAAGGAAAAAAAATCTAGAATCCTTTTTCATCCTTTCAGACGCTGCGAAGCTTTGCACGATATTCCGCCGAAATGTTTTAGATATTTTCGGGCCCCGGCTCGTCAAAGTAATTCACTGTCCGAATAAAAATGTCGCGTCCCTTGAGTTCGGTTAGGATGGTAAAAAAAAAAAATTCGATCCGAGCCCACGCGGGTTGAGCTTTGTGTGCCTTGTCGAAAAAAGCGTCGCGGGCCGAGGATGTGTGTGCGGAATGTCGCGCGCGAAATATCGTAACGTCGGGAGCGTATGAAAAAAAAGAAAAAAAAAAAAAACGACCTCATGTGTCCCGCGGAGCGCGCGAGACTCCTTTGAAAACGCGGGGCACATTTTCCGCTCTCGCATCCCCCCCCCCCCCCCCCCCTCCCCGTGAAAGGAAACAATGTTATCGTCGACTCCTGGCGCGGCGCGTCCTTCGTCGCGTTCTTCGTACACTCCGCAGCGGTCATAACAGTAAAGCAGAAGGCATTGTGACCCCCTCTCTCCCCCCCTTCTCCCTCGCCCACCCAGCGACTGCGCACAATAAAACAAGCGGCGCGTCGTTCGCTGGTTCGTCGCCGGGCAGATGCGAACTCAAATCGCGGGTGTCATGTCTGCTTTCTTTTTCCACACTTGGCGATCGTTTCTGCCCGCGCATTCTCCTCCCTGAAAACTCCAGTCGGTTAATCACCGATACCGAAACCGATCGTAATGGGAAAAATAAGAAAAAAAAGGAAAACGAGATTTTTTTTTAGCACCCAGTCATAGCGTTGCTCCTTTGTGTCGTCCCGTCTGCGCAGCCGTTTCTACTTTATCCTCACGACGCTCCATTTTACTGCGGTTCGTGCCTTTTTTTATCAGCCGATAAGCGTCACGAGTAATTTACTCGCTACCGGCGACTGGCTGACTCGGCGAAGAATCCTCTCTTAAAAAGGACATGGTATATCGATAATCGAATATATCGAAATACTGAAGCCAGTGTAACTCGGGCTGTGATCGGTTGACGATGCTACGTCATTGTTGCTAGTGTCAGAAATCGTAGATCTGGCCGCCGGGCTGAAAACCGCCTAAATCGGGGTCACGAATTTTTTTGCTAGTGTCTGGTAAAAATAGCGAATCTGTAAATCAACATTTTTTGTCCAAAATTATTATCTAACATTAGACAAAAAAATTGTCAATCCCTTCCCAAATAACTAAAATTGGCATCCCACAAAACTAGTCCCATTGACTGTTCGACAATCACTCGATTTACGTCACGAGTTCATCGGAGGGTCGACTTGACTGCGACGCTGTTCGCAGTGCGTTGTATGACGGATTTTGAATTCCAGTTCGCGTGCCACCGTCGGCAGGTCGAGTTGGTACAAGCGACTCGATATCCGCGCGGTGTTACAGCTGCCAGCAGCGTCGCAGCAGCGCGCGGTGCCCCCCAGAACAGGGAAGAGGGGCGGGGGGGAGGGGGAGGGGGATGGATGACGGACGAGCGTACGGGGGCTCCGCTCGGGCAAACCGTGTAATTGATATTGGAACAGTTACCGACCGCGGCGCCGCAGACCCAAGCCGCCGGGACGTCGTGTGGGGGGAGGGGGAGGGGGTTCGGGGGTTACCGCCTATATGTGCGCTTAGATGGACCACGTTGCGCCGGTTGGGCCATTCGCGAGCTGGGACACGCGGGGACCGATATCCCATTTTCCCGAGACTCGCACGTTCGCGCCGAGCGTCCCATCGTCGTCGCTTATTACCTCGGAAAAGCTCGCCGAGTACGTGACGACGACCTTCGGCCTGTTCATGGCTTTTCTCGTACATAGAAAAATTCAAAATTCCGTCAGATTTAATATGGGATACATAAATCGTTAAAAAGTGGAAAAAAAACGAGTTGCGAGAATATTTTTCGCACTGCGAAAGGTTAAGATAATTAAATGAACCAAAATTCAGAATTTTTTATTTAATTAATTTCTGACTCAAAATTTTTTAAAATATATATAAAAAAGGACTTGCGGCAGGTCGAGCAAATTACTTCACTGAAAAATAAAAATTTCATATTTTACTTAATTTTTTGCGCAATAAGGAATGAGTTTATTCTTATCTACTCGAAATTACCATTTTTGTTTGGTACTCTCTCGGCTTCCGGTTGACTTCCAGGCAGAGCGACTTCGTGGGGGCCAAACCGGCAGTAACGAGAATCTCGAATTTCATCGGGTTTCATCTGGCGAACGGCAAACACGCCGGCCGAGAACGGCCGGGATCCTGTTTCGGGAATTTCTGTTGGCTCAGCCGACGGCGAACTCGGCAACAGCTGTCGACGCGCCCCGAGCGCTCCATTTATTCCCGCGATCAGCATCAGCTCTCCGCGACGTCTCGGGATATTTCGCTCGCTCGGCCGGAGAAACCGAGTCGTTCGAAATTAATTTTATCAAAATTCGAGAGTTCGGATCGAAACACCCGAGTTGCGATTATTCGAACGAGTCTCAATTGAATAATCGGCCGACGAATTAAATTCCATTAGAGACGCGCGAGTCGAGCACCGATATTCTTGTACAGCCCCCCTTCCCCCCTCTCTCCTTGTGAGGGGGAAGGGGCGTTTAAGTCGTACAGCATAATGCCAACATAATATACCGCAAACATCGGGGTCACGAGTGCTCCTCGAAAGTTTCGCCGCATGAGTTCAACGAGCCGCAAATATTCGCGTTGTTTTCCTCGATATAACTCGCTCAATTCGCCCGATAAAACGCACCGTCGCTCTCGGCAATAAATATTTTCAAGTCGAGATTATTCCGCGAATTTAAAGGCGTACTGCGAAATTTGTTATCAGTAATAAAAAAATTAAAAAAAATTAAACGTTGCATTAATTGCGAGAAAAAATTGATTAATTGACCACTATTTCTCTCAAAACAATTTTTTAACTATTCATCTCACGTAAAATTTCTCCTATAATTTTTTCAACTTTTAATCACATAAATGCTGATTAATTCAGCCGTGACAAGATACGCGAGTTCTCGAGCCGAGAGCTAACGCTAAATCCACGACGAGATTCGCGTTACACAGAATATTCCAGGGGGGGGGGGGGGGGGGGGGGGGTTGTGTACACCGTAGTAACCGTCGGGTAAAACTTTCGAGGAGTTTCTCATCGAGTTTGCTATTCAATTTCGCCCCCGAACCCGAAGCGGACAAGTTTTCTCAATATGGGTAGCGTCAGCTCGCATATATCGCGATCGATCGGAATAATTTCGAGGTATACACCGACCCCCCTCCCCCTTCACGCTGCCACTCGGTGCGTTGGGTGTTCCCGGGCTCGCGCGATCCGAGCGAAAGGCGCGCATTGTTCACGGTGAAACTCTTGCGGCTCGCCCGGTGGCCGAACAATTGCCGCGAATTATTCAGCGCGCGAGAGTGAAGAATTTACACTCCGGAGCTCGATCGTCCATCGACACTGGTTAACAAAGCATCTGCACCTCTTTTTTATCGATATTTTTCCAGACAAATTGTTTTCCCCAATTTTTCGTAAAAGTGTTTCGTGTCATTGGAATTTATTCTGCAAATAATTCGTCAAGTTCCATTAATAAGGGTTTTATTTGAATTTGAACTTTAATTAAAATTACTATCAACTTTGCATCTAATTTTGCCTGGCATCTGATTCCGAGCGGCGAAAGTTTTTAATTTTCGCCTGCTCGAATTTGTTCGACAAATATCCGAGCTTAATTAAGATTCAACGAAACCCGAAGTTGCCTGAAAAATCAACTTGAGGGGAAATAATTACCGTGCACTTGAAGTTTACGGCAATTTGCCTGCAGCATTCTGCATTTCGCGCTGATATCGCGGTTACGATAACGCGTTACAACCTTCGGTCCCATAGACACCCTTAAAATTCCCATTCCAACAATATAATGACCGACAATAATCCACAGCATCCAAGTCTCTTCCTATTCTACATTTCTTTGCCCTCGAAGGCGTCGAATTGTCTCGCAACAAAAGCCGCGCGCGACAATAACAAATAATAGCGCTCCAGTGGCTGACAATTGCCTCGAATACAACGACACGTCGTATTGTAAAAAAAAAAAAAAAATACAAGTAAGATTAAAATCATCCGAGCCTCGTTTTCCATCCCAAGTGACTCGAGACTTGCGATCGCGTTTGAACGTTGCCAGCGGCAACGTTCGAGCTCAGCTTCACGGCGAAGCAACCAAAATCCCAGGGCGCGCGTGTTTAATGTCTGTAGGCGGCGGGCGAGCACCGACGACAAAGGCCTCGATCGCGCGCGGCCCACGGTGCGGCGCGCAGTTGAATATCTGAAGCGCGACGGTGGCTGCCGTTGATTACAAGCTTGTCGACGGGGTCGAATATTACGATCGGTTATCGCGGACGACGGTAAAGCCGGTGACGCCACGTCACCGGCAAACACGAGCCCTTAAGCTTGCTCTCCCCGTGCGCGCTGCTATTGTATCGCATCCTGTGTGTTTGTGTGTATACGTCTCGCGATATTTACGAAAATTTTCGGTAACGCCAGACGCGAGAAGTTGTGACGGGTGTTCGAGCTCGGGTATGAGTTAATCCTCTATTAAAAAGTTCGTCAGCAACCATTGTTGCAGATTTATTCAGCCTCTGATTGGTCGTTGGGAAGCAACGGCAGTTTGGGGATTAATATCGCGAAATTTGGCAGTTTGTCAGAAAAAAAAAACAGTTTTTTGCGATTTTCTCCGCGAATTTTTTATTTTTCGGGCAAATAACTGTCGTTTTTGGAATCAGCGGGAAATTTCCCATGGGATAGGATTTTTAAACTTCGTTAAATCGAAATTTTTTTTTTTCGCAAAAAACGCAAGGGGTACCCCTTCTAAAAATTTGCGATTTTTGAGGGTCAACTTTAAAAATCTGCAAAAAATCGAAAAATCGAGATATCGCGTTCAGCCTGGTGGCATTCTCTTCGTTGAAGAGTTTTCTTTCGAATGCAAAAAGAAAATCCCGATTATATTAATCCAAAGGAAAATTACACCGATTTTAGTAAAGTGCTGAAATTGGGGAAAAGTGAAAAATCGTTTTTCGCGTTTTTCTCCTAAAACTTTTTATTTTTCGGACAAACACCTGTTGTTTTTGGAATCAGCGGGAAATTTCCCATCGGATAGGGTTTTAAAACTTCGTTAAATCGATAATTTTTTTTTTCGCCTAAAAAACGCCAGAGGTGCATGCAAAAGATTGCAATTTTCGAGGGTTTCGATTTGAAATTCGATATTTACGAAAGCTTTGGGTGACGACACGTGCACGGGAGAATCTCTCCGACGCGCGTGGCGCGGAAAATCAGGATGTAATACGTAGCGCAAACTGCGGCGCGTCGATCGCGAAACTTCGCGGCGTACAATTGGAGCGTAATTTTGTTGGGCGAAGGTTTCGCGGGCGTTGTTGCGCGCGGGCGGGCTGAAAAGCTCGCGAGTAAATATTTCACTTGAGCTCCGAGCAATTTATGTATCTACCTGCAAACACTCGCGGCAGTGACGCGCGGATGTAAATGAGCCGGTAAACTCGTGGGGCGCGCGCGCGCGTAGCAGCAACACCAGCGGCAACGGCGACACTCCCGACGCGAGGCGTCGGGTGTGCGCCGAAATTCGATAATCCGGTAATACGATAATTGATTTATCGCGTATTGTCGGCGCGGCGGGTTCGGCGCGTAAAACTATTTCGCGAAATCGTCGCGCGGAGCCAGCGAGAGTCGCGCGCCGTGTTTTCGACGCCTAATTAGCCGACGCGCTTGGGACCTGCGAATTATGTCCTCGAAATTTTGGGACATCGATTCGCGAAACATAAACAAATAAATTGTTCGACAGCAAAAAATGACCCTATTATTTATTTATTATTAACCCTATTATTATTTATTTTTTGACGCTATTACTTATTTTTTATTATTATTTCTATTGTTTATTTTTTATTAACCAGATCAGATTAGATTAAACAAATCTAATGTAATCTAATCTAATCTGGTTAATAAAAAATAAAAAATAAAAAAAACTATATCAGCCCAGAAAAAATATTTGTCAGAGTACCAAAAAAAAATCCCACGTCAGTAAAATTTTTCCTGTCATACAAACCCGCGATTTGTTCCACCAAACTGACTCCTTTCTGCCCCAAAACCAGAGATTCAACGCACTAACCGCGTATTCAAACGGCCGAGCACCTCGAGGGTCTTCGGCGGAAACATTGTACACCTCAGCATCGCAGTTGAGCGAAGAGAACACGCGCTTTTGGCACTCGAGGGGGGGGGGGGGGGGGGGGGGGGGGGAGCACCTCGAGTCTTCCTCCACTGCCAAAAGGGATCGCGCACCGCGCACAATTTTCCGCCTTTCTTGAACGCAATTAACGCGCAACGCCGCGGATAACAGTAGCGGCCAAAGTGAAAATGGATGTGCTGCTCGGCTGTAGCCGAGCGGTGAAACCGCCCGCACGAGGCACACGCGAACCGACTCGGCCGTGATGACGCACAGAGAATCTCTTTGAGCTCCGGAGAAACACCGGCCCAACCGGCAGCACTTTGATGCTCTTTCCAAGAGAGCAACGAGGGTTGGGAGGGGAGAGAGGATTATTCTCACAGTGGAAAGACGGCTTTTGTGTTTTCTCCCGTTTACTTTTGTCATTGGCCAATGAAATTATCATCGCTTCCCCGAGATTCCCCAACGCGTCGCCTGAAAATTATCCGTAATTTTCTCCTCATCCACGAATCCTTTTTCCTCCCCAGATTCCCACTCAAAACACATTTTCCTCTAGCCCCAAAAACAGGATTTTTTTAAAAGCGATTGTCTCGCAATTTTTCATCGCAAAAACTGCGATTTCCTAATCCGCAATCTCTGACGACAGCGAAATGCGACGAGTGGTCCCCCCCCCCCCCCCCCCCCCAAAAAAAAACAAAGAAACAAAAAAAATGGTTCCATTGTACCCGGCAATTCGCGACTGGTACGCAATTCGCAACGAGTCCAATTTCCCGGCTGCGCGCGCGCGCCGAGCGTTTCGCCATTTGACCGTAGCTCCGGGCGGCGGCGTAGTTTCTTTTCAAAAGGCCCCGCGCGCCAAACTCATTGCGCCGCAGCAGCAGCAGCAGCAGAAACCGGGGAAAAGAGCGAGAGAGCGATGCGGGCCATATAAAAGAGGGTCGATTTGCACTTGTTGCGCGAGACAATGGTGAAACGAGACGTCGACTGCCTGCCGGGGGGGGACTATGGCTGAGGATTCGTCGTCGTCGGGCGCACGCTAACAAGCGCACCTGTCCGCCAGGGGGACACATTGTTCCGAGACGATTGTTCGGCGCGGGCCTCGCGTCGTTGTCGTTAAACAATAATAATTATAGTTGTTGTGTCGCCCGAGTCCCGATCGCCTCTCCGCAATAACGTCGTGATTACTCGCTCGTCGTGTTCGGCGCTTCGTGTTGGTTGGTCGGCCTGTGTAGAGCTTCGTATTGGTTGGTCGCCCTATACGCTGGCTTCGTATTGCTTGGTCGCCCTATACGCTGGGATATGCGACGTGCTAGACATGGGAGCATCGCTCTCACTTCGCTGGGCTTTGGTGTAGACACACGTTTTGTGTTTGTGTGTGTAGAGGATGGAGGGAAGCCCCCTCCCCTCCTCCCCCTCCTCCTTCTCCGTGTGAGTCTCCATGTGTGAGTGTGGACTCCCCCGTTCACACTCACACATGCAAACACACACTTACGCTCCCAACGCTTGTAACCCAAGGAATAGCGACGACGATGACGACGATGCTGGGGGTTCCCGACCTGGAGGCCCTTCGATGCCTCTCGGGCCGCACATACACTGGACGAGGGTTGGTCGTACTGCGCACGTCGATGCGACTGCTCGTACGCGTCCGACTACAGAGAGTAATCGCTTTAACCGCGTCCACTAACCGCAGTGGAATATCCCACCCCAAACCGTGACCCTATGATACCCAACTGCTTCGCGACTTTCGATTACTCCAGGAAATATGTCGTCGGTCGACATATCCTATTGGGCTATTATAGAACCTGGTGAGGGGTCAATTAACAGTTGGAATTATGATTGAATTGTTAGTTGCCTTTCGGAGGTTGGCAACTTTGAGGGTTTTCAACGATGATTTTTGTTAGTCTGACATTGGAACTAGTTTGGTTGACTGAAGGATGAATATGGATTGATTTGGAAGGGTTCAGCGGATTTTCAAACACATATAACTCACTCATTTTGAACTTGGAGGATGCAGAGTAATAATGGAGAGATGCTATAGGGCTACTTCAAACCTACGGACTTTTCAATCAACTCCAGGAATTATGCTGTTGGGTTTGTTACACGGGCCTTCCAGTGTTTTCCACGTTGAGTAATTATACAGCTTGACGTCAGACAGACCAAGTGGCAAATATAGCCCCTTCGATTTGAAAGGGGTCAGCGGATTCTCGTGCAAATATAGCGCACTCTCATCTTCGTGACAGCGGTTCAACGGGCCCAACGTGTACACGGCGGAGATTGATAGAAGGGCCGAAGGTGGAGGTGATGCGGCACGACAGCCGGTTTGCTCTACTTCGTAAACTCCCGCAAATAACGAGAAGGGTCGCCCCTCCGGTACCCAGGCTGATGCGCCAAGGCGCGCGGAGGGTCCCGAACAGTTTTCATAAACGAGGCGCCATCTGGTTAAGCGATCGTTAACGGTTTAGCGGTGATTATACAGGATTTCAAAAGTGGCACCGGGATGATTCGTAGGGTTGATGCGAAGTTAAAGGTTTTTCCAGAAGATTTTCAAAAATATTTTCTAAAAAAATTTCTAGAAATTAAAAAAGGGAAATTCTAAAAGGTTTTCCAACGGATTTCCTAAAAGAGTTTGCAATATATCTTTGGAAATGATTTTGACACAGCGAGACAGCTTGGAATGAGGCTTGTTAATTTATCCCAGCAATTTCGCGAATCCATAACCGCAAGCAACGTCCTTGGCCAGGTCCGAGAAACCTCGCTCGGTTGCTCTCCAATCAAAATCTTGAGAGTTAGTTCGCGAGAACCTCGCAAGTGTTTCCGATATTCCGAACCGAGTCTCGATACGTCGTAACCAAATACGAGTGGGCACACAAGCCAAGGCAGCTGTGGTAGTAGACAGCACGGTCGAACTCGCGCAGTATGCGTCACATCTTGCCAGCCGAGAATTGTTTACCCCTCTATATAATTAGTAAATCCCAGCGCGGAGAACTGATAGAGGCCAGCGCGCCAATTCCCCGCATGTCCAGGCGAAAGCCCACGGGGCAATCGGTGCGGTGTTTGAAGTTCGCTGTTCGGTACGACTGCCCATTTCCCAGACCAGAATGACCCCATTTTCGAGGAAATTTCATTCCTCCTGATGGACATTGAGAAAAATCGATAAATGGCCCAGAAAGTGTGGAACACAGTGCATTTCTACCTACACAAATTGGTTCACATCCCTTAATTCAATTTCCGCTTCCATTATTCATTACAGGCGCCCTTTTCAACCCCCACAACCTAAATCCCAAATAAAAAATTTTCACCATCATTTCTTTTTTATTTATTTTTTTCAACGACTTCTGTATTATTGTCTTAAAATCACGAAACGAAATTGGAGCAAGAGCACAGCACTTTGCCTCGTGTGTTGAAGACATTGTTCGCGCCGAGCGCACGTGGAATTCACGCGAATGCGCACGATGAAGAGGAGAGCTGGGAGCTTGCGAAAGGGGGAAGGGGGGAGGTAGGTGTAGGTTGCAGGAAAGCTCGAGGTGTATCGAGAGCTCCTATTGTAACAGGCCCCGGTCGACTAATCGGGATGGAGTCAATAATCCATGATCCGCTCAGCCCGCGGAAACTGCTCTCCGACATGTAATTGGGATCAGTGCTTATCGGTGGCGCACAGCGAGTTTCTGTCGACTCTACCGCACTGCCGTGAGCGCCTACCACCACCACCGCCACGATCACCACCACTACCCAACGTCACCCCGTTTCACCGAGCTCTTCTCAGCCCGCGTTCAACCCTCCTCCAACCCTCTAACCCCCCTCTTGGCTGCTCCAGGCTGCCATGCGCGCCCAAGCGTCATATTCAACCCTGTTCATAGCAGCAGCGAATATACCCAGTGAATATTGGGCAGTGAACAATATCGAGCAAGTTGATTTTCCCTTAAATCACATCGTTGCGCTGGTCCAACATTGTTTTATTGGAAAACGTCGAGTCTCTAGGCTGTTTCCAACCTTCTAACATTGGGTGAACTTCCTTCTTGACGTTTCTTGGAAAACAGTCCCTCATTATGGAAAAGGCAATGAAACATTGTTGCAAGGATTCTTAATTTCTAAAAAGGAGACTGGGGTGACATGGTCCACCACTTGGACCAGGTAACAAAGCAGAAAGGTGCTGCAAAAAAGACTGTCAAAGCAAACCCCAGGTACTACCGACCCTACTTCTTGGATCCCCAAAACAACTTCATTCCCCCTGCGGGCGATGCAAAACTCGGTGTACCCTTCCCTCCACCTCTCCTCCCAGGAGCTCAAAGGGCCCGTTAAAGGTGATCACCTCGTCACGCTGATCGCAGCGCGTTGACACGTCTCGAGGTCCTCTTTGCCTTGTAGCAGCTTCCGCCACGTGAGGGGACGACACCGCGTGCGATAATCGTGATGCCTGACGCTCGCAACGAAGCCCGAGGGCCCGCTGAAGGGGGAGGGGAGTGGAGTGAGGCTGAAGGTCGAACCCAACAGCGTGGAGGGTGTTGAGGCAACGACCATTTCACGGTCTCTCGTGGCCAGTTCCGAGGGACGCAACCCATGTAGCCCGAGGCTAGAGAGACGAGCCAGGACACTCACGCAACTTCTGTACACGGCGCCACTGGGTTCGTTTGAAAGGGTGGGAACTTGGGGTGGAAGGGAGAGGAGCTTGGAGGGGGCTGGGGGTGGAAACGAATACCGGTGCGCTCGACGCGTCAAAGTGTAGACGACCCAAGACGACGTCAATGACGACCCCTCCGGCTTCTTATCGGCTTTCGCGTGCCTTTTCATCGCTACCTACGTACAACCGGAACACCAGGACACATCCGACCAAAGACGAAGCTCGTGCTTTCTGACCTCCGACGATGCGAGTGGCCGGTGGTATCTTTATCGGAAGTTTATCGCCACCGGTCGATGCTTCCTGAAACTCACACTCACCCTCACACTGCACTGTTTCTCCGGTATAAGATTACACGCACAACGTCAATGCCCATGTGTATGTGGGTTTATATATATGTGTGGTATATGTATACATGTATTTTAGTCCCTTAACGCTGTCAGCATGGATGGTGCATCCTGTGTGCAACCTACACATACTGCACTTTGGTACCAGTGACGATGCAGGTTCCAAGCGGTAATATGCATTGTGCCGGGTATAGCGCAGGATGTATAACGCTGACAGGACGCATAATGCCGAAGAGCTTACTCAGAAAGCGTTCGCTCCGTGTTTCAGAAGGACCGAGCTTCACCGAGCCGATATCAAACGTGACCATCCCCGTGGGAAGGGACGCCATACTCGCCTGCGTCGTCGAGAACCTCTCAGTGTACAAGGTAAATGACTTGACTCAACTAACGCGACGTCCCGTTGCTCACTTAGCAAACCAAGTCTCCTTTTGAGAGACTCTCCGTGATTTATCGATGAAGCGCGAGGCACTGAATTTCCTCGGGAGTATGAAAATGATTTTTGGCAAAATGGTTTCGGAGCTCTTGGCGAGAGAGCTGGAAATTAGTTTGATCAACGGGGAAATTCCGTGATTTATTGATGGGGTCTGCTTTGGGGGGGGATTAAAATTCAGGGAAAATGATTTTGTTGAAATTGTTCGAGGCTCGCGACGAGAGCGAGAAATTAGTTTAATTTTCGCGAGAATAAGGATATTAATTCGCGATTGTCTTTATCTTGATTCTCCGGGGCAGGATTTATTTTTTTTGGGGGGTTCATTTGCATTTATCATTGCCGGAAATAATTTAAGTCCCCGTGCGCGATTTAAGAGTCCGCGCGAGGAGCGGCACGTGAACGACGTGGCCGCCGGCTGGAGGCGGTAGCTGTTCATCTCGCGCTTTGTGGAACCTAATTAAATAAGTTACCGTCGTCGCGCTGACTTTCGGACTGTAATTACCGTCGCGGGATTCCCCGAGACGAGCCTTTATCTGGGCGTTCGCGCTCCCGTGAGACTCTCCCGGACATTATATCCGCCCGCGTCGTCGCGCGGGACGTGCGGATTTCACGCGTCGCTTTACCTTCTATCGTCGTCCAACGATTGCCGAGTGTACGCTGAGTTTTCCGACGTCCAGCTTCACTGACGCCTGAGCTTTTAGTGTCCTACAAAGTGCTCGGCCTTTTGCTGGACATGAAAAGCTCAGCATTTGCTACAAGACATTTGCTGCATCATGGAAGACAGAAATGAATTTCTGCAATCAATAAAAGTAGAGCATAGATTACGAAATCTTTCATGGAGCTCGGACTGACTTCAAAAGTCAGATGATCCAGTAAATTATTAGTTCAACGGTTGACTTGGATTATTTGTCGGACCAACCGACTTCATTTCTCGTCTCATATTAAACCACCTTCATCTCGTTGCACTTACGAAACTGACTTACACCAAAAATAAACCACCCAATTGGATTAGACACCTTCAAGCTTGAACTCGGCTTCCCTCATCCGAGATCCCAGTTCAGAGCGTCCGTAGCTTCCGTCAAAACCGCTTCATCCAAAATAAAACGAGAAACTGACCTATTTCGGCTAATCCCATCCGACATTAATGCCAACCAACATCAGCCCAAATTAACAACAAGCCCTCCCCCTCTCCCCTAGACCTCCTGCCAGTTCTTCCACTAAACAAGATTATGTCATGGCCGTTTCACAAAGTATTCCAACCATCCTTGCAGCGAGGGCTCGACTCCTCCCGGGGATTCTCCTCTCCCTGTCTCGCTCTCGCTCCGGAGGCGCTGTACCAGCGAATAAATATGGCTACAGCGGCCCATTGTGCGCCAAAGTTTTCCACTGACGTTCCCGGGAAAGTGTTCGGTGGGGTAGGAGCATCAGGGGTCGGGGAGGGGAGGGGGGGAGGATGTTCCAACGCAGAAGTTGCCGCCGGGGACCATCCGGAAGAGGGCGCCAAGCCCGTTGCGGCGGGTCGAGGGGGGTGCAGGACGAAGGTGGATACCCGGTGGAACGTCAAACCGGGCGGCAGGAGGGAACACAGTGCGCGCCGAGTTTGGAAATGGGTGGTAGAACGTTTTCGGGATGAGACAGGCAACAGCCCCCGTAGCTTAGCTTAAGTGCGTCAGTTTAAGCCGAGCCCGTAGTCACGGATCAAGGCTCACCCGGCGCAGCGGAGGATCCTCCGCGTTGCATCTCCCCGACGATGCTCCTGATGCGCTCCCTGCGCCCCTACTAATGTTCCCTTCCTCCTTCCCTCCGCCTTCTCCTAGGATCTGTAAACTGCTATAAAGTTCACTGGCGTCAGGCTCTCTTCTGGCTCGTCTCTGCATTTCCATGTTACCTGGGTGGGTCCGGGTTAACCGATGCGTTGGCCAGGTGTATTGGCCGTGGCTTGGAGCGGCTGTGAACTTGTAAAGAAGCCGAGTCGAGCCTCAGAGTCTCGTCTGACGCCTGTGTCTCGTGAGGAGCCTGAGTCTTAAGAGAAGCCTGAGTCTCATGAAGAGCCTGAGTCTCATAAAGACCCTGAGACTCGTAAGGAGCCTGAGTCTCTTTAGGAGTCTGAGTCTGGTGAGGAGCCTGCGTCTCTTGAGGAGCCTGAGTCTCGTGAAGAGCCTGAGTCTCGTGAAGAGCCTGAGTCTCGTGAAGAGCCTGAGTCTCATGAAGAGCCTGAGACTCATGAAGAACCTGAGTCTCGTGAAGCACCCAACTCCAAGACAAGATACCACCTTCCAACGTTTCCGCATCACGTTCAGGTTTGTCTGTTAAATCGATACGTATGCACTTTGTGTACCAACAAAGCGCAGTGACACCGAGTTTGTCCACGAAAACGAGGCAAGTGTGCACGCATCGCGAGGGCCAACTTTCTTGCACGGAGAGGTCCGGGTGCTCGACCTGCCTCCCAGAACGCCTACGAGGCTTGATTTATCAGCTCGCCGTGCGCGTATTAGCATCCCGCGCCTCTTCCTCTTCGCGACGCGATAAGCGATTGCAATCGCTCGGCGTATACAGTGTAATTCATTGCCGAGAATCCATCTCTCTCGCTCTCACTCTTTCTGTCTCACTGGCTCCCTAAAGTTTTGCAAAATTTACGGGTGGGTTACCAACCTCCTCCCCGAAGGCTCCAACGTTCACGGCCGGTTGGATCCTTCGCGCTTTTCTCACGAAATTCCGTATAGTCGCGCGCGGGGCGTGCGCGCGCGAGGAGTTCTGGATAAATATTTGGCCCAAGTTGGACCGCGTCCTGACCGCCTACTTCCGGATCCGCGGCAGCCTCGACGCGGCGGCCTTACCGCGTCTTTTCGCAGAAGGAGCGCGAGCTCTCCTCGACCGTCTCGCTCGCTCGCGGAGTCAACTTCGACGCCGCGAACACGGCGTATCCTCTTCTGTCTGGCTATACTCGCACTTTTCCTATCAAAACTTGGCGCGGCGGGTTACGCGCCGAGTTTAGCGCTCGGCTTAACGGTGGAAATAACGGGGGGATAAGTTGGAAAAATGAGGGAAGAAAAAAGAAAAAAAATCTAGAAGGGTGAAAAACGGTCCCCCCTCGATTTGGTGCTTCCGATCCCATTTTTTTCGTCTCGGGCAAAGAAAGTAGAAAACCCCAAACGATTTCCTGAAGACGAGGAAAACGAAAAAAAAAAAAAAAAAAAAAAAAAAAAAAAAAAAAAAAAAAAAAAAAATACTACTGCGACTGGATTGGCAGTCAACCGGAATTGCCGGGTGTTTTAATTCGTTTTTCACCAGAGACACATTTTTTTCGGCGAGTTACAAGCGATTTATACCGTCGGCGGTGGGTCCGGGTCTGGGGGGGAGGGTTGGGGAGGGGTTGAAAAAAAAGGAAAGGTGGAAACACGCGGTGAATAAGGTGTAACCCGGGGCAACGCGCGGCTATGCAAAGTACACACTGGCCCTTGGCGCGCGTGCTGTGCGCTTGACGCCGCGATGAAAAGGGTGCGAAGGGCGAACAAAAGGGCGCGCGGCAGGCGAGAGGGTTGGTTGGCATGTTACAGGCAGCCCTGGCGGAGATTTGTGAGGCTTTAAATGACAGCATGGCGCGAAACTTTATTACCACGGGAACGGACGTACAGCGTCGTCGTCGTCGTCACCGTCGTAGTCGTGGTCGTCGTCGCCAGCGCCGTCGCCACCGTCTCCGCTTTCCACCACCGAACCACCCAGACTCTCCGCATTCCCGCGCGTACCACCCAACCTCGCGATTAGTGCACTTTCGTTATACACCCGCGACGCATAGCCGGTGCACTCTGCTCGCGTGCCCGCGAGACACGTAAGCCTCTCTTTTAACTGGAATGCGGCACTTCTCGACTCTCGAGTGAAATTCATTTGGAGCGTTGAAAAAAAAAAAAAAAAAAAACTAGCCATATCAACCTCGGGATATAGCCGCCCGGTTTATACCCGTGCTGTTATCTCGACGGGGAGATAGTAACGCGCGAAATACGCAATTCGGTTAAAGGGGGGATAACCTTGAAATTAGCCTGAAAAAAAACGCAGCCTGAATTATGCAAAAAAAAAAGATAAAATAATCGTTACCGAGGAGGATTAAAGTGTCGTAAGCGGCGGAAAAGTTGCGGGAAGAAAATAAAAATTTGTTTTTAACTCTTTCGCGCCTGTCGCTTTAAAAAAATGGAAAAATCGTCGCTCGTCGATTGAACGATTTTTTTAATCGAAGTGAACTCAGTTATTCTGGGTGCAAAAAAAAAAAAAAAAATCCGAAGCTCGGAGAAACAATGAGATGGCGAGATAACGATAATTTTCGTTATTTTCTCGCCGGGCTCGAAACACAGGCGAACGGACGGGACAGTTGCGTCGTTCGTAGGGCTCGAATCTTTCATTATCCGCTGATACCGGAGCCCGGTGGGGGGTGGGTTCCCTCCCCCCCTCCCATCGGGATTGTCGAGTTCGGCTAACGAGATCACCGAGCGAGAATTCGGGACGAAGCCTCGCGTGGCGTCGACTGATTGTGACGGACCATTCCACGGATTTCGCGTTTTCTACCTCCCCCCTTTACCCACCCTCACCCCCTCCCCCACCCCTTCCTCGCTCACCATCCGTCCCGCTCTTATTCTAGCGTCGAGCCGCGGCGCAGCGCAAGGCAACGAGAGGATCGTCGACGGTGATACGCGCGATCGTAAACAATGGAGCCCTCCGTGAAAATAGAAACGTAACCCGCGCCTGCGATTCGCACAATGGCGAAAAGCCGGACCCGCTCGGACGCAGCGGTAACCGGGGCATCGTGATAAACGTCGCCCGACGCACCAACGCGACTCGTTGCCGCCTGGTGGGTGAAGAGGGATGGGGGGGACCCCTGAAACCACCCCTCCGCGTTGCGGCGATCGCCACCGCTGGTTTTACATACAACGTCCCCGGATATGTGTATTTGCGTTGACAACTAACGCGAACGTCGAATTGATATTTGGGGCATTAATTTCCGTGTCTCCGCATTGGGCGCGCCGCGGGAAACTCGCGCGGCATTAAATTCAATCCGGGAGTGTCGTGCCGAACGATGAGCGGCTCGGACCCCAACGACTTGGCAGTGGAAAAACAGATTACGGTGCCGATGATCGCGATTGCGGATTACGCTAAATGGTTTTTGAGGTTATGTCAAACGTATTCGATGGCTAAACGGAGCCTAAATTAAATTTGCGGTGAGATAACAATTTGCCATTTATTATTCAGATTCTGATGACTCTAACACTAATTAAAAATGCATCAACTATTTTTTTTTGCTAAGATATCAATGAAAAAAATTAATTAGTTTCCTCTGACCATTTTCTACAGATTGCCACTCACAATAAATAATAAAATAATTAATAAATTTCCTCTTATGAGCGATAACTCCGAATAATCATCGCCAGTCCCAAATCCTCTCCCTCCTTGCGCCACAATCGCTCGCTCGCCACGCACGTACCGATCCTTAAGCCTTTCCCGGAGTATCATTAAGCGCCTCGGCTTGGCCTCGACTTGGCCGGGAAATCGTGACAAACGCCGCGGTCACGTGCCGATGACAAATCAAAACCTTTTCGCGATAATTATCAAAAGCACAAATCACGCGCGGGGAACGACAGTATGGGCGACCCGACGCTCGCGGGAATTATGGAGCGATTACCGGGCTTGTATGCCGGAAGGCTACGGGGAGCAAGGACGAAGGGTTGAGGGGGGAGGGGGTTGAGTGTGCACGAGGTTTGCAGCCGGTAGAATCCACCGTGATAGCTATAGCATAGCTGCAGTGTGCGAAGGTAGCAGATAGAGGAATATGGGTTGTTCGTTGCTGCTGCTGCTGCTGCTGCTCCTGGTCACGCTGGTGCTGCTCCTGCAACCCCTCGACCAACCCCCCTACCCCCTCCTCGGGACCGTGTATGCCTACGAGGATGTTAATCAGAATGGGATTTACATACGCGACGCTCGCGCGTATTACTCGGTAGTCGGGCAGATGCACGGACAGAGAGAGGAGAGAGAGAGAGAGGGAGATAACAGCCCCGGGCGAGAGCTGCGATAGGACGGGACGAGAGTGGGACACGAAAGGGGACACCGAATTTCTCGCAGGATTTTCCAACCGACGCTTTTTCGACAATAGAATGCACCTACGTTTTCACTGATTTCATATCTAAAAAAAAAATAAAATAAATGATAATTTTTCGTAAATTAATAATGTAATGCACTGATAAAGTTATCAAACGGTAATAAAAAGACTGAAGTTTTTTACGTATTTTTAACATTTTTTTTTCTGGGATAGAAATTTCTGGGAATTTTTTTTTCTGGGAACTTGTAATAGGAAAAAAAACCGTTCATGCTCCTCGCGCCGCTGTAATACACCAATTTGCAGAAATCGCAGGATTTTCCAACCTGCGCTTTTTCGACAATAGAATGCACCTACTTCTGCACTAATTCCATATCTGAAAAAAAAAAAAAAAAAAAATGATAATGTTTCGTATATTAATAATGTAATGCCTTGAGAAAGTTATAAAGCGGTGATAAAAAGACTGAAGTCTTTTACGTATTTTTAACATTTTTTTTTCTGGGACAGAATTTGTAATAAAAAAAAAAAAAACGTTCATGCTCCTCGCGCCGCTGTAATACACCAATTTGCAGAAATTGCCAGCAGCAAACTTGCGAATATCCGAGAAGCAACGTAAACCGGAGTCATAATCGTGTTAAAATTTTCGAGGATAAATGAAGCTCTTTATTGCTCGCGCAACGTGTAATATTGCCTCGCGGCAACTTCCCCGGCGAAGCTTCTATTGTTGAACGGGGGTAGGGTCGATGGAAAACTTTAAACCCACCCTGACTCACCTGGCTGGCCCTGTCGCCGCTCTTTTGTGCTAAACTCTCGCGTTTTCTCATTGTTTTCTCTTCACCCGCGTTTTCCTTCGCCCCGCGCGCGCGCGCGCGAAGCGACGCGCAGTTTACCTGCTACCGCTCTCGTCGCGACTCCGGCGAACCAACAAAAATATACACTCGAGTGCTCGGCGAGAAAAGTCGTCCGATGCGCTCGGCGACGAAAACGCGTCTAGTTGGCGTCGAGCAAAATTTCGAGGATTTTGCAGGAAAAAAAAAAAAATCGCGTTTTTCTCGCTGAATTTGGAATCAGCGGAAAATTTGCTGTTAGATAGGGTTTTCAAACTTTACGAAAACGAACATTATTTTTTTCGCAAAAAAACGCAAGGGGTACTCCTTCTAAAAATTTACAATTTCTGAGGGTCGACTTTAAAATTCCGCAAAAAATTGAAAAATCAAGATATCGCGTTCCGCCTTGCAGCATTCTTTTCGTTGAAGGATTTTCTTTCGAATGCAAAAAGAAAATCCAGATTCCATCAATCCAAAAAAAAATGACATCGATTTTAACGAAGTGACAAAATTCGAAAAAAAGTGAAAAATCATTCTTCGCGTTTTTCTCGTCGAATTTTTTATTTTTCAGGCAAACAACGGTTCACAGCGGTGAAGTAGTAGCGAAGAGTCGACGCAGGAGTCGACGCTCGAGCGTCGCGACGAAGACCAGATCTCGTCGTCTTCGTCGCGGCAGCCGAGTGAGAGAAAGAGTGAGACGAGGCGAGTCGTACGTTGACAAGAGTGAGTCAAGCCCTTGAGATTTCACGGAGAGCGCGCGCGCGCGCTCTTGGGAATTTTAAAAATCCGCCGTTGACGACACGAGCGTCGCGTCTGCCAAACGTCGACGGTTGTGTCTATAGTCGTCGTCGACGTCGTCGTCGAAGTCGTCGTTGCACGCCTCGCCGCACTCTCGGCAGTCCTTACGACAAGACTTCGAAGCCCTTCGCACTTGCTCCAGTTTCGCGAAATATATTTTTACTGCGCGTGCGCGAATCCTCACCAATGACATTCGTGGGAATAATTCGACGACTACTGATAAGGGCGAAATCGATTGATAACCTTGAGTCACTGACAGATTCATCATTTTCGATTTCCCTAAAAAATATTGTTGCCCCTCACCCTCCCTCCCCCCGGAAAGGGGGGAGGGGGGGGGGGTGGTCCACTCGGCCTTCCCGCGATGCTCATTAAGTTTGCGCTCCGACGACAAACTTAGTGTCGCGGTGATGTCGCCGCGCGACCCCAGAATCGCTCGCCATCTATAAGCACCTGAACCCACTCACGAGTCGAGTGGACGCGAGCGCCGAAGCGAGAGGGAATCCAAGATGAAGAGGCTCGGGGCGTTATACACAGAGTGCCGCGTGTGTATACTCAAGTACGCTGCTCTCCCCCTCTCTCTCACCTCGCTCTCCTCCATTGACACGAGCAGGACCGAAGCTCTCAACGAGCTCTTGGGTATTTTTTTTTCGTCGAGGGTTCGAGCATTGTTAACGGTATAATCGGTGTAATCAATCGTTGGCCTTGGTTGGTCGTTGACATTTTTCCGGAGCACAATGACAATGACATCTGACTAATGACATTACTTCACGAAATTTTCGATTTAAATTTCGTATAATTTCGAGCAACGAATTTTTCGCGATTTTTCATTTTTAATAATGAATTAATTAAAAAGTGGAAAGGAAAGAATTAAAAAATATTAATGACGTAGATGTGTTAATGTTATTTGGAGAGAAAAGTGTTTCGTTCGTAAATTTATCAGGTGTCAGGATTTGTTGAGGTTGGTGTATATACAATGCGAAACGTCAAAAGTCTGACGGCGTCGATGCCGATCGTCGAGTGCAGATTCGTGTGGCGAACGCCACACCTCGAGGGTCCTCGTGTCCCCTGTTGCATGCATTATCTATTCCGCTCCGTTGCGCGTCGAACACCCCGAAGCGTGTACCCCGACGCTGCGGCATTATCGTGACGCCGAGAGACACAGGGCGAGCGTCGAGACCTGGAAACAGAATCCGGATACTCATGCGCAATCCGAAACGAAGCGACGAAATCAAAACCACGATTTTTTTAACCCATTCGACCTTTCGCCTTCGTCCCAAATTCCCAGTAGAATTTTTTTTATCCAATAAAAAAAAGTCAACCTCCCAAATTCTCTTCCCCCCGTCTCGATATCAATATCTCCCTCTTATCACCTCCAACTCCAATATTTCGCAAAATTGAATCTCCACCGATTTCCCATTCCACTTTCTCCGGAATCTCCATCAGCCTTGGAAATTATGACAAAAAGGAAAAAAAAAGATTGCGAGAAGGAGAATCGAATTATAATTTCTTCGACGCGAGAATAAGTGATTCTCAGCAGCGTTATAGAGGCGACGATCTTTTCTTTTTTATTACTCGCGCGAGTCTTTGTTCGCAGTCGAACGATTCGGTAGCCAATAATTGGACAGCCAATAATTTCCCCCGCAGTTGGCCTCCGGCTCTCCGGCTCTGCAGGTCGATAAAACTCGACGGGACGACGATGACGACGAAGGCGCGAGAAACCCGTCGTCGTCGTCGTCGTCGTCGTCGCCGACGTTCGTCACTGCGCGACGAAGAATCGCGAGCTCGTTAATTGCCCCGTTGACGCGCTGAGTAATTTCGACTGCAAACGCTCTCCTCCTCTTCGTCGTCGCATTCGTCGTCCGGAGCCTCGCGGGCGTCGTCTCCGTTGGCGCATTCGTCGTCGTCGTCCTGAGCCTCTCGCAGAGCTCGTCCGTCTCCTAATCGACGTTTTCCGCCGCGAACTTCCCCCGCGCTCGGCCGTTCATCGCGCCGCTGAGCAACGCGATCCCGCTGAGATCGTCCATTTTCCGCGGCTCCGTCGTCCTCGTCGTCGGCAGGAGAAATCGAAAGGGCGGCGCTATTAGATTCGGATTCAGGGCGGCCACGTCGGTGCCGCCTGTCGCGAGGCTCGACAGCGCGCCAATTACGATCGCCGTCAGCGACCCGAGCAGTGTGTAGTAGGCGAACGATAACCTGAAGAGCACGAACGTGTCGTCGTTGCTGCAAGAGACAAATTTTGTTAATTATTAATCCTTTACTTTTTTTCATAATAAATGTTGGTAATGAGATATTTTGACCAACTGATTTGGTTTGAATAAATTTGATCAATGGATCAACCAGCTGATTAATTGAGCCAACCAATTGATCGGTTGTCCGGACCAACTGATTGATTGAAACATCCAGCTGAGTGATTGATGCAACCAGCTGATTAATTGGTGCAGCCAACTAATTGATCGGACCAACAGTCTGATTAATTCAATCAGCCAACTGATTTATTGAACCAACCAACTGATTAACGAAACCAGCCGGCTGATTAATTGAACCAGTCGACTGATTAATTGAAACAGCCAACTGATCAATTAAACCGACTAACTGATCGATGAATCGTAAGAATCGTCCCGATCTACCGCAATTCCGATGATATCTGACGACACTATCGACAATCGCGACAAATCTTTTCGCGTCCCGCGCACGTCGCTCCCGCGTTATCAGATTCCAATTGGTTATACGCGACTCCCCGGCTGCGCGCGAATCGCGTCACAAGCGTTTGATTGCGCCCAATCAAACGCGCAGAGACAGCAGAGACAACACAGGCTCGTCGCACGTACAAGCGATCGCGTGTGCAGCAGCAGCCTCCACATCACGTACCTCATATCGGGCTCATCGATCGTCGAGTCGGCCGCGTCCGGGCCCGGTAAACAACTGTTGGTCGACAGCGGCAACACGGGCGTCCTGGTGCCGTTTTTAATTGTCATGATTAACGAACCGCCGCCGATCCACATGAGAAGAGCGACGCTCGAGAAAGCCCCGATAATTGTGCCCTGGAAAGTAAAGGACTCGTTAAAATTCGATAATACACTCGACGCCTCATTCACCCCTCCAACCGATCAACCAACCCCTCCCTCCCCCATCCATTCACTCCCCTCGTCGACCTGGTGTGCGGAGTAAATAAATACACGAAAAAATTAGCGATCTCCGCTGCTGCTGCTGCTTCCAACGAAATCAATTGATTCCGCGCGGCAAATCGAATTACCACCCATTGTCGTTTATCGCGGTTTAATTGTACAAAGTTGACTGTCACCAGGTGGGAAGGGGTTGCGGGTGGCTTTGGTAGCCGGGGGGGGGGGGGGGGGGGGGGGGAGGTAGTGAGCCATCAGATCGTTTGACGCGGCCAAAACAGAGACAGAGTTACACAGAGATCGTGAGGGTTGGGGCTCAGTCAGGGCACCAGGGTTGTGGGAGGGGGGAGGGGAGAGGGAGAGGAGGGGAGGGGAAAACCGCAGCACGCGCGTCGCTGAGCGTGAATGAATAATCGGTAATAGTTCGCCAGGACAAACGAGATGACAGTGAGAGTGAGAGAGAGAGAGAGAGGGGGTGGTAAAGGGGGGAGGGGAAGGGGATACGTTACACACTCGGTGACTCGGCGCGTGTGACTCTTCGGCCTCCGCGCTTTGAAATTCGCCGCCGGTGACGTCGACGCTGTTGCTGTTGTTGCGTTGTCGTCGCCGCGGCCATTGAATTCGTTCAACGACACCGACGTGGTAAACAATTGATACTCGTTATCCACCATCGAGCGGGCGCTATGACGATGAATCGAGGGAGGGGGGTTGGAGGGGGGGGGGGATATTTCCTCGTGCATAATTGATGAGACTCTCGTCACACCGCGGCGGCTAACCGCAACATGTTCGGTAAGTGTATAGCCGGGTTGGGATAAACGCGAGCGAGCGCGCAGCCGCCGACCGTGAATTAATCTCCATTTCGCGCGATAACTTCGGCCCTACAACGTCGTGTTAATTAAATGATACGTTGAGCCAGAAATATCATACCGACCGAGCGTGCGCGCGCACGAGCCAAGCTCGGTCGGTATAAGCGACAACAACGTGTGTGTAAGTCCTGCGGGTATCGTCGTGTGATATGGAGCGATATCTCTCGCCTCCCTTTCCCTGTCCCTTGCCCCCCTAAACCCTCTCTTCTGCCCTTCCTTCTCCCCTGAAGTACGGACGTGTAGGACGGGGCTACGGGTACATGAAGTATGGCGAACGTACCTTTTCGTTGGCCCAGGGAAATGTCATGCCCAGCGTGTAAATACCCAGCAGGGCTCCCAGGGTGACTCCGTTCAGAGTCAGCGCCGACTGCGAACGGAAAAATATTTTTTAGTATTTTTTTTTAAGCCTAGGCTGAATAGATTTTGAGGTCATATAAAAAAAATACGGATTTGGTTTAATATTAATAAAAAAAAGAAATACATAATTAAATTGCAAGGGAACATGGCAAAAAAAATTCATTTTTAATGTCAAGAACTGGTTAAGATTTCGTGAAAGAAAATTCCGCCAATGAGCGTGACGCTGAGCTTGCCTATAATACAAGGTTACGACGGTTCGAGTGAATAACGCCGCAGGCAAAAGGGAAGCGATGGTTCTTATGGTATAAAGCCACGGGGAGCTACTCTCTGTTTTTCGCGAGGGCGTTTTTAAGCTCGTTACGACGATTAATTCCGCTTATTACAATTTGTTGTGTATCTCGCCACGCGCGTGAGATGGAAAGAGTAGGATGCGGTGGCTCGGAGGGTCAGGAGCAAAGGGGATAGGGGCAAGAGGGTGGGGAGAGGGGGTTGAGAGAAGCGCGCGAGGCGAAAGCTCGTGGCACAGGTAGATTATTCTGGCTGATATAGTGTGGCGAGCGGACGGTTATCTCAATGCAAATTAGCGCGGCGAAGGGGCGAGAGAGAGAGAGAGCGAGAGGGGTTGAAAAGGGGGGGACGATGTGCGCCCCAAGGTGGGACGTTATTTTCAACCCTCTCGGACCGCGCTCTCCTCCCTCGTCGCGCATAGCTCAACGAGCCGGGCGGCGGCCGTACGTACGTCCGCTCTCCGCGCACTCTTATATCATCCCGAATGTTGCGAAGACAGCGGAAAAATTAATTTGCATTTATTTATAATTCCTCACGTTGCCCCGCGCGCGGAGCCGTTGAAGCCTCCGCGTTAACCACCGCCGATATTTTTGGAACGTATGGGCGAGTAAAAAAAAAAAAATTTGAAAAAAAAATGTAAGAAATAATTTTGTAAAATAGTTTTTTTTCTCCAAATGAATTGAATTGGATTTTTTACCAGTATATTTTTTACTAAGTATTTGCGGAGATGTATGAAAAAAAATAGAAAATGGTTTTTTCCCACTCACCTGCACCATTTCGCCCATTCTGTCGACGACAAACGTCATCAGCAGGCAGAGCGAACCGATTAGCATTACGGTGAGCTTGACGCTCGTCTGCGGACTGAACTTCCGCGGTCCCTTCAACTTGGCGATGAATTCGTCGAAGACAATGCCCGAGAGCGCATTCATCGCCGCCGACAGCGAGCTGAAAGGACAATTCACCGGTGGGGGAGGGTGTAGTGGGGATGGTTTATGTCTTCGAAATACACGAATCGCTTTTACACTTCGTTGGAAAACCGAAGAGGCTTTTAATGTAGGTCAATAATAATCGTCACGATTCCCTCCCCCACCCTCCCCCCTCCCCTCAAATGATCAGCAAATGGTCGCGCCTTAGGTTTAACAACATTACATTCCTAAATGCCAATAGTAAAACGCCCCAATGTCCTCGTCCTTCTCAAACGGGGACAAAATAAGGGGTAGTAGTGGGGGGAGGGGGAGGGGGAAGGGGCAATGTAATTTTAATTACTCGCTCGATATTGTAGACCCCCCTCGGCGCATCTGGTTCCGGCCGTCCCGTCGGTCCGTATTGATAAATTGAGTCAGGAGCCCCGAAGACGACGGCGAAGGAGCGAGAAGAGAGAGTAGAAGAGTGAATAATTTATAAGACGCGGGGCTCGCGGCAGGCGCGATAATCAGTCCCTCGCATAATTCATCTCTCACTCATCGCGAGAAGCTTCGCCCAAGGGGTGGCGACATTCCCGGGCGATGCGTCCGCACCTCGACACTCGCGGGCGTCACTTATTTATCTCTCTTTTCATTCCGCGTCTCTCCCCCCACCCTCCCCCTTCCCCCAGGCTACTCGTAATTTCGCAAGAGCGATGGACTCCCCAGAGCGAGACATCGCGCCACCCTTCACCCTCCCCCAACCCTGGGTTATTTTCCTCTGTTTATTTACACTCAGCCCAAATATAGGTGTAGGTGTCATCAATATTTTCCAGCGCTTCGTCGACTGATATTTTTTCGCGGGTTCATAGGACGTCAACCGTCGAGTCCGGGTCTCAAGGTCACTTAGAGGTCGCGAGGAGGCAACTTTTTCCGATTCCAAATATCGTTTTCTCGGTGTTGACGTTTGTCCACATCGATCATTCCAATTGGTGGCGAATAAACGATTCGAAAATAAAATGAGGGGCGAACTATGCGTTTGGAGGTCAAATATTTACCTGAGGGTCGCGCTGAAGATAGCGGCGATGAAGAGTCCAGGCAATCCGGGAATGTGGCCGACCGTGTCCATGACGAAGTGCGGCACCAACTGATCGTGTTTGCTAATTGCCTGTAATTTGGCACAAGACACACGGTGCCACGCTTACTCAAGTGTATATCAATGTACGGGCGACCTGCAGCCGGGCTACACACACATGCACATGGATCCAGAACCGCTCATCCTGCACATGTGTCTGTGTGTGTGTGTGCAGCGAGGGAATTGCATTTACGTGTCTCTCGGCTGACACCCAACCCGGCCTTTGGCCGACTTGGGACTTAATTATCAGATAGCCTCACGGCGATCCATCTTGATCCGTCCCGCGAGGCCAAAAATGGAGATACAGCGCGCTATTTACAGACTACAGGTATATCTAGGGACGCGGGTTAATCCTTCAACTTCATCCTCGTCCTAACTAGCGACCTGACTGGTGGGCTGGTTCATCCAGGCGCGTCGGACTCGTCCGTCAAGCGTAAAAATCGTAGGTATTAAAACATTAGGAGCATCAAGACTCGAAGTTCTGTAATTCCTTCAAATATAGGGATGCTTCTTTTACGATATTTTTAGGGAGCAGTTTCCCAGCAGTGCATCTCTGAATTCGAAGCTTCAAATATTTCAATAGTGATATCAAGACGCCAGGTGAAAGGAAACTAGGAATAAGGTATTGAAAGTCTAGGACAGTCGTTCGAAGTATCAACCCTGTAAATCCTCACAGCCTTCCTTCTTCCCCCGTTTTTTTTTCCTCGACATCAGCGACCCTGCACTCTAAGAACACCCGAAGAGTCTCGTAAACACCCGCGAACTCCGCGACCCCCGTGGGACACTCTGCGACTCCGGCCGTTTGCCCCCGGCAACTCGGCCGAAGCAATCGAAGTACCTCGTCTTCGCGAGGCTCTTCGCGACCCCCGGGAGTAACGGTTACGGCGTCCGGAGTCGCCGTCAACGGGAGTCGTTTTTTCCAAGGACTAATCGCGATCGTTGTTGAATCGGCTTGATTCACCGGGAGTGCGTGTTCCTAGTTTCTAGACAGAGTTTCAACTGGTAATCGCTGTTGCGGACAATGGCGGACAAACGAGGGAAGAAATGACGACCTGGAGTTCGTGGAAGAGTCATCAGTGGGTCTACTCGTTGAATCTGGATACGTCCAACTTGTCCAGACGCTACTTACAGCCATTTTCAAGCTATCTAAGCCTAAGCTGCAGGTCTAATTGGAACTCAACCCGACGATAACCTGACTACCTGACTTTGGACAAGTTCCGAATGGTCATAAATGGAGATCCAGGTTCACCGACTTCAGAAATGCAGATCCCATGGTTCCCAGTCTCGTCCTGAACGCTTTTGTCCCGCGTGCGCGCGCATCCCTCCTCAGGGTGCGATCTTTCACGCGGCTCAACTGAGCGTCTCCACCGGCGAAATATGTGCTCGCAAATTAATTACGCGACGGTCGAAGAAAAAGCGACGCTCCGGCCTCTCCATCTACCCGTCGCCTCTTGCCCCCGTCTGCTTGCACCTTGTCCCATCCATTTTCCGTAAAACGTGCCGGGTTGAGCAAAGTGCTGGCTCAAGACGGAGCGACCAACGAGCTACGTCTTTCCGTATCGAAAAGTAGCGGCGTAACGACATTAGGGGGCTCCGGGGGAGACACAAGACTTACCCCGTGGAGGACGGGATCGCAATCGCCGTAGATGGCGAAGATGATCAGGCCGGTGAAGGTGCTCAGCGTGTTCATGGCGATCATCCCGACGCAGTAGAGCATCACGGCCCTGCGAAAACGGAATTAACTTCGCATTAGATCAATAATCGTGCAGTCGCGTTGGGTGGATGGGAGAAAAAGGGTTTAGCTTCTGGTAACTGACATGATTATGGTTGACGACCACCTTTCTTCATTCTGTGTGACACTGAGGAGCAACTACTATCATTAACTAATTTTGATGCATGTCAACAGATGTTAATACGATAATAAGCTTCAATGCATGTCATCTAATTTAGATGCATGACATCAAATTCACCCAACATGTCCAACTCCCAAAAAGCTCGTTCCCTCGACTAACCATCTTCATCGCCCAAAAGTCTGCAAAACTTTACCAATCAAAAATTCCTCTTTCCTTTTTTTTCCAAACTCCAGCTGCCTGTTGGGCTTACGTCTCTCCGAGGGTAGAAGGGGTTAGGGAGTAGGGGGCAAACGTGCGAATTTTCTCCCGCTAGGTCCACAATGTCCGCAAAGATAGCGACGATTGCCAAATCGATGTACTAAACGGGTTTAACGGGCCAGGAATAATTAGGGTGTTGGCGGAGCGCCGAGTGCTCCACTCCCGAGGACCCGGCCACCCACACAAACACACAGACACAGAGACCCAGAGAGGGTTTCATCTCTCTCGCACTTTCCGCCATTTCGCCAAGTAGAGCGCGGTTGTTGAGAGCAGATTCGAACTCCAAGAGGCTCGTTTTCTCTCTCGCTCGCGCGTTTGCTCTTCCCGTTTGCGTATATACGACTCAGTCGGTACGGCCCAGGTTTAGCGCCGGTGCACAGCTCATTACACGCGTTACCAATTTACACTCGAGCGGCGTAGCGCCATTCACTCGTTGCAGGAATGAAATACCAAATAAGCCCGCAGCCACGCGGGTCCGAAGCGCGCGCGCTCGCGCGGCTTGAAAGCAACTCGTACGCCTCGTGCAATAATCTGCGAGCGCGCCGCGGCTCACGTCTAGCGCGCGTTTCGTGCGCCGCGAGAAACCGCGTGAATTAGTATAATTCAGATGAGCCGGGCACGGTTGCGCGAAATGCACACATTCTACGGTGTGTGTGTATGCGTGTGTGTGTGAATGTGTGTGCGTGCCCGGCGGCAACGATTTTGCGCTTCGGCCTGGTTTCTGTAATGCACGAATCGCAGAACGGGGCGAGTTGGCACAGTTTCGCTGCAGACGATGCTTTCAGTTATCGGTAATGGGGGTCACATTTCTCAATCTTTAGATGTGACTTGAGGTTAGACTGAAGGTCGACTTCGAGGTCAAACTTGTGGTCTCTACTTTAAGGTCAAACTTGCGGTCTCAATGTTAAGATCAATCTTGAGGTCTCAAATTTAAAGTCAAACTTGAGGCCTCAACTTTAAGGTCAAACTTGAGGTCTCAACTTTAAGGTCAAACTTGAGGTCTCAAATTTAAAGTCAAACTTGAGGTCTCCAATTGAAAATCAAACTTGAGGTCTCCACTTTAAGGTCAATTTTCAAGTCAAACTTGAGGACTCAACTTTAAGGTCAAATTTGAGGACAATTTCAAGGTCAAACTTGCAGTCTTAACTTTGAGGTCAAACTTGAGGCCAACTTTAAGGTCAAGTTTGAGGTCAGAACTTGCAATTACTGTCGCACAAAAATGTTTTCCCGCCAAGTCTGCTCGACGGTGATTGAATTAACAGTCGGCCCGTCGTTGAATCCCGCAAATTGACGTACTTCGACGGTGATTTAATCGCTGCGCCTGCGCCTGCGCGCACGCTCGCATGTGCCATACCGCCCCGTTGTCTCCGCGACCGTAATTACGACGCAGTCGCGCGCTATCTCGGCCACGTTGGATATCTCATACATACCGATTAGCGTTTCTCCTGCTGGAAACCGCGACGTAACGCTGAACCGTCACCGGATTAATAGCGCTGTTTGCCACCCAGAGGCCGATGTTTCCCAGCGTCATTGTCCAGAAGCTCCGCGCTATCAGGGGATTCGGGTCCATTCTGCGAAAAGGTCGAACACGCGCCCGGTGGACGCCCAATCATTGGAATAATTGATTGAATTCCAACCACCCCCCACAACCCCCTCCCAAACCTGTTTGGGGCGGGCCAATGTCGATATTCACGTTGCACGCGACACTTTTACGTGCGTTTTACATTGGCAAACGCAGCATTGCGAACGTTCCGCGTTCCGCGGTCGCTCTGAGCCCGCAAATGTATTTGTGTACGCACTCGAATATTCGGAGTCTACCGGCGTCGCTCGCGGTTTTCCATATCCTCGATCCGCCGCCGGAATTCCACGTGCCGATCGTGACCCACGTGACGCACGAGCCCAACATAACGAGCGCCTGGAGCACGTCCGTCCACACGATTCCCTTCAGTCCACCCTGCGGCCACGGGGCAAAACGTGCGCGTTTAGTTATTACACCCCCTTTAAGCGTTGCGTTGGTGCACCGCGCGCTCTCTCGGCGTCGTCTCTTTGCGTCCGCGGAACCGGATCTGCGCGCGGAGACCGCGGTAAAATTTTCGCGGTCTGTGCAAATTGTTGCAGCTCCGTCGAGGTCGACGAGAGAGGAATGCGAGAGGAAATTCCGAGCAAAGGCGAATTCGCGCGAATATTCCCGAGTTGGAATCAAAGGTAATTAATCCAACGTTTCTTCGCCTCCGAATAACCGATAAATTCGACGATCAGTTTATAAAAAGAATGTACAATAATGAAAAAAAAAAAAAAAAATGTATCGAGCTACCAATAGAATAGAATTATTTCAGACACCTATAAAAAAAATTCTCAATTGCCAGTCTCGAGAAACGGGTCTCTAATTTCAAACCAATAAAAAAAAACCCTTAAGAGTAGCTCGTTATTTCATAAAAAGAAAAAAAAAAATTACCGCGACTCAACTTTATCGCAACACTTTACCGCAGCCAACGAAAAGATTTCCATTCAGGCTCGACAATTGGCAACGCTCGAGACACTCCGAATGCGCAAAGTGCGAAAAAGCCGCGCGAGAATGGGGTTCAAACAAAGCGTTGATTATGCCGAGAGTGTGTCGCCCGCTCGCTCGCTGGCTCCTCGAGATCGATCTCGCGTCGCGTGTGACGCGAGATAATTAACTCGGGGCGCCGAGGTCTCTCTCTCTCGCTCTCTCGACAGGGAAAGAGAGAGAGAGAGAGAGACTCGGATGCTGCGGGGAAATCGCACGCGAGCGACGGTGGAAGAGAAACGGGCTGTGCGCACCGACGCGCCTCGCGTAAACAATGGGGAAACGTAGGGACGAAAGAGAACACACGGCTTACCACGATAGTGTAGAATGTGCACACTATGCACACAGTCACGTTGATCGCGTGTAGATTGATCCCCGAGACTGCAACATATGAAAACAACGAGCGGAGTCAGAGAGAGCGAGGGCGCAAAGTGGCGGCGATTGTGTGTATACGTAGAAGTGTGTTTGTGTATTGTGTGTGGAGACCAAGCGCGGTTTTTGGTTACCTACGCCGAAAGCGCCGGTAAGCTCGGCTGGCGGCGACGCCCATTGTTAACGGCGCGGCGGTGCATCAATAATTCTTAAACTCGAGTAATGAGAAAAACGCGTCGGAGCAAATTAAAACGAAAAAAAAAACAGTCGCACACATTGACGAAGCGGACACAGTAAAAAAAAATTGCTCTGCTCCGCTGGAAGCGCGGGTTAAAAAAATCGAGTTGAGAAAAATGCGGTAGAGTAAATAAAAAAAGAGACAAACGTGTGCAAAAAAAAACCAAAAAATTAACGACAAGCTCCACATTTTTATCGCCGGAAGTGGGAAGCTTTTTTTTCAGCAGCGCGAAAAAAGCGTTAGAGCGGATGAAAGATGGACGAGAGAGCGAGGGAGAAAAAAAATGCATTTTTTTCGTCGGAAGTGCGTTTTTTTATTTTTTCCGTCGGTCGGAAAAAACGCGATGGGGCAAATAAAAAAATGAACGAAAATGAGAGATAAAAATGAAAAAAAATCTATCGAGCGAAGTGGGTCGAAAATCGTCGGCGGAATCCGGCGAAATTCTCGCGTTCGTCGTTTTCTCGGCCGTTCGTTCGCGTCGTTGTTGGGCTGACAAAAATTTGCATGTAACCGTCGTACCGGACGCGTCGATCGGAACTTACGGAGTGGAAATGAAAATACATTTTTTTTTTAATTGAAAAAAAATATATATGTATGTATATCTATACGCAGGGATAAATATTAGAGGCACCAATTACCGGTGCCATTGTTGCCGGTCCGAGCGTCGCTCTCGTCGTTCGTCGTGCGACATTTTCGGGCCCGTTCGATCTGGCCGGCATTTCGCGGTCTCTTTTATCTCTCTGCTGCATTCCCCTCGCACTTTCGCGTCCGTTAACGAGCTTTTTCTCGACGCCTTTCGCGCCACACGAACAGAGAAAAAAAGAAATAGGGCGAGACAGAGAAGCACGGAAAAGCACCGTTGTTTGTCCGAAAAATAAAAAATTCGACGAGAAAAATGCGAAAATTCGTTTTTTTTCTCCGCATATATAACAAACATTTTTTATTCCTGCGATAAAAATTTGACAAAGACATGGCCTTGTTTTTCAAAGAGCCGTCGGTAATAAAATCGTTCTCGCGGGTCCGAGGCTACGTCCGATCGTGACAAACGCGAACCAATCCTCGGCCGAGCTCCGTTATTACGACCAACGAGCGATTCGTCACTCGCGAATCGCGCGCTATTTTTCGTCGAACACGAAAAGAAAAAAAAACCCAAAAAAAAAAACAAACAAGAACGTAATGATAATTTATCTCCGGGACTCGCGGTCGTCTTTATCCCCTCTGCGCAAGCGAACTGCCGAGCGGCACGCGAGAAATCGTGAGCTATTAGTCGAAGCGAGGCGATCGATTTTCGCGCGGGGTGTTGGCGCCGCTTTGTGAGTCGCGAATCGAAGGCGAGCGGCAGACGCAGCGACTGCGGAGTCGCTGGACGCAGTCGACGAGATTGCGGGATAAAGGAGGGAAAAAAGGAAAGAAGCAAGTACAAAAAAAAGAAAACATAAAATAAAATAAAAAAGATAAAACGCTGATATTGGTTGGCGGTCGGCGGTTGAGGTCGCCGGACGTTGGGATCGCCGCTTCGGATTCCTCCGTGGAAAAGGCGCGAAGCCGGGTTATGAGACTGGCGGAGTCCAAAGACTCTCTCCGGCTTAGCCGTCGAGCTTTCCACCCGTGCGACCAGCTTTGCGAAGTCTGCGAGCCGGATCCTCGGTGGCTTTCCCGATGTAATACATATGTACAGCTACATTCAACGTACTTTGTATGTGCAGAGCGTAGCCCGCGACCTAAGCTCCGGGGCTACGTTGGACGGTATAGAACGGCGTCAACTTGACGGCGGTGAGTTGTGGGTTGGTGTAGGTTGCATTGATGGGCCGGGCGGGCGGCAACCGAAGCAATTACGTACCTTGACTGAAGGACAACGAGGGCCCGTAGATCAGGATCGGCAGAAAGAGCATTGTGTTTACGCCGAAGAGTACGGAACCGATGACCCGGAGCCTCTTGCCGAATCGCAATTCCAGATACTGAAACCGAAAAGTTCAATCAAAGCGTCCGTTGGGGGTTGATCGATGTCTCCCGGCGAGCAAAGACGGAGTTGGGTTCAAATACAGGAGTAAGGATAGGGGTGAAAGTTGGGAGTTGCGATTGGTGGTGGATGCAAAGGAAGCACTCCGATGTCATAGCGTAGTGTGATTTTAGGATTAGGAGTGGAGGAATGGTGGGAAGATTGAAAGTGAGACTTGGGCTGACTGAGATCCTAGATATTAAACAAATTTTTGTCGAACACTTTGTGAGAAATTGTAGATCTGGCCGCTAGGCCGAAAACCGCACAAATCGGGGTCACGAAATTTATTTTTTCAAAATATCGACTTTTAACCTATACCATCGTTCTCAAGTCGCATATTCTACCCCTGAAAACACTGGTTACAACCGTTTTTTAGTTGATTTTGAAAAAAAAAAATTTTTGGCCGAACAGTTTGTCAGAAATCGTAGATCTGGTCGCCGGGCCGAAAACCGCCCAAATCGGGGTCACGAAATTTATTTTTTCAAAATATCGACTTTTAACCTATACCATCATCCTCAAGTCGCATATTCTACCCCTGAAAACACTGGTTACAACCCTTTTTTAGTTGATTTTGGAAAAAAAAAAATGTTTGGCCGAACAGTTTGTCAGAAATCGTAGATCTGGCCGCCGGGCCGAAAACCGCCCAAATCGGGGTCACGAAATTTATTTTTTCAAAATATCGACTTTTAACCTATACCATCGTTCTCAAGTTGCATATTCTACCCCTGAAAACACTGGTTACAACCCTTTTTTAGTTGATTTAAAAAAAAAAAAATTTTGGCCGAACAGTTTGTCAGAAATCGTAGATCTGGTCGCCGGGCCGAAAACCGCCCAAATCGGGGTCACGAAAATTATTTTTTCAAAATATCGACTTTTAACCTATACCATCGTTCTCAAGTCGCATATTCTACCCCTGAAAACACCGGTTACAACCTTTTCTTAATTGATTATTAAAAGAATTACTGCTAACGACCCAAAGTGGCGAGCCCAAACTGTGCGAAAAGCCAGCTCCCAGATCCAAGACGAACTCACACTAAAACAGAACGTTCAACGTGTGCGAGACGCAAGAACTCGAGGACTGCGCAGAGAGGGTGAGCCGAGTGGAGTCCCGAGAGTTGAAGCACGAAGACGTTTCACTCGCGTCGAGAGGGACAGTGCGAGATAAAATGGCGAGGGGAGAAAAAAAGACGTCGAGGGGACAGTGGCCGACTTAACGATATCCGGAAGGTCCGACGGATGTGCGGAGGCAGTCGAGTTTCGTTGGCGACGTCTGACGTGTCCGGTGTCGGACACCAGGAGCGTCTTCAAGGTGGAACGAGGGTCGTAAGGGGGGGGGGGGGGGGTAGACGCAGGCTTCGCACATATATTCGATATCGAAGGATCGATTAAGCCGCCGAGCTGACTCATCTCCTAGCGCGGTGATCTCGCCCCGAAGCCCCGAAGTTCAATTGCTCATTTCAGCGCGAACATTCGTCAAGAAGTTTCGGGCTGGTTGGGGACCCGTTGAAATCTTCGGGGAGCAGATTGGGCCACCGCCGTCGGGACACAGACCGGGCGCCTTGTTACCGGCGGATACTTTACGACGTATTAGGAGACCGTACGTCATCAAATTTTCCGTCCCCAGGTTCGCTCGACTTGACTTATGGGCTTCACGGAATAGATCTTCAGTCCGGTAACCTGCGATAGGTCAAAACAGGGCCAACAGGTCAAACGGTGTGAAATAACATTTTTCCTTAAACGGGTCAAACAGCACAAGTAAATTCCACCGATCGACTATTTTTCAAGCAACGTTTTCTTCGAGTCAACATTGCGTCGACTCGATAATTCGATAACGACCTTTCGCGCGTTATCACCAACTCCGGTATGACTTATTAACGAGCTAATGGAAAGTAATCAGATAATCAGCTAATAACGAAATGATAATGAAAATTATTAATAATAACGCCCGTGGATATGGATAATAAGCTGAGAGGAAATAATAATTAAATGCCAGCGAGTGCACATCTATATCGATAACTTAATTAGTCGGCGCGTATGTACGCGACGTGGGGTACATAGCCGTAGGTGCATATCTCGATGACGTCGTTAACCCGTTGTACCCATTGCGTTTGGCAATTTACCTGCTGAACCGTCGTTATTCCGAGGGACCAGTAAACCGGCACGAAAATCTGCGTGGTGACGACGCAGGCGACAATCATCGACGGACATATGAGCCAATAAAGGGTGCCGTTTAAATACACCTCCGTCGGCACGCCTATCAACGTTACCGCCGATATGTGGCTGCAATTACAGAAACATTTCGCTTTATTATTCGCACTCGACACTTTTGGCATTTTCACGCGGTTAACAAGAGTTTACCGCGTGGCGGCCGATTCGACAATCGAAACGGGCGAAATTTAAGTGGCTCTTTTCCATAACAATTTAATGATTCGTGTACACTTTCATATCGCCTTTTTCAGTCCAATTAAACACATATTGTACTTTTATCATGTGAAGAGAGAAATTTTTATCGCTGTATTTTATCGCTTAAATTTATCGATTTATTTTTAAGTTGCTGTATTTTAATATCGATTTATTATAAAATCGATGTGGATGAATTTCAACCGTAAAAAAAATTACCTGGTGACCAGTCAACAATTTAATGATTCGTGTACACTTTCATATCGCCTTTTTCATACTTTTATCATGTGAATTTTTTTTTATACTTTTATCATGTGAAGAGAGGATTTGATCGCTGTATTTTATCGCTTCAATTTATGGATTTATTAAAAATTGCTGTATTTTAATATCGATTTATTATAAAAAAGATGTGGATGAATTTCAACCGCAAAAAAAATACCTGGTGACCAGAGAAACGGCGATCACGAGACTGCCCATCGACTGTCCTCCCAGCATGTACTCCCCCATCGTCTTCTGTCGCTTCCCGAAGCAGCCGCAGTAGATCCCAATCGCCGACGAGCCCGCGAGCATCGCCCCGAAGACCGAGTAATTAATCAGCCCGAACGGTGTGTCCTGCGCCGTCGAACCGTGAGTCGCGTTGATCCTGTCAACCGAAAAGTTAAATTTCGTTAATCAAAATTTCGCAATTTCACTGTAGCAAATATTTGCACTGCGCTATGGCTGCGCGACTCCTCGGCGAAACCGACTTTAAATCGAGGTACATCAATTTTAATTAATGCACACACACCGCCCGCGTCGTGTAAACTCGGCTGTAACTCGCGCGCGTGCAGCCGCCGCGTAACTCTTTAATACTCCCGGTGGGAGGAAAACGGGAGTCGCACGAGAGTTCGGTGAGAGAGAAGGGAGGAGAGCTTGTGGATGACTGAAAAATAGAGAAGCCACTCCCGCGGGTTGAGGGAGTAGAGGGGGAAGGTGTACAAAGCGAGGGAGGAAGAGAGAGAAATACGACGAGACACAATGGGCCGAGCCCTTCTCACACTGGGAACTCCGGAGCAAAACGCGGTGCGGGTTGCGCGCCTCTGCTAAGCCGCATTATTTTGCCTCGCGGAAATGAAAATATCCGTGGAAAACGAGAAAAAGTAATGTGCCAGGCGACGGTGCAGCGTCGTTTCCCTACCGCGCCAGACCAGCCCTCACCTCTTTCTCTCCTTCTTTCTCCCCGTTCGCTCTTCTTTATTTCTCACTCTACTCGCGTATACACAGTGAAAATATAATGCACCGTAACCCACGAGACACACGCCACGATAACGCGGTTCATGCCGCGCGTAGCGCCCGAACCGGTCGTACGTGTCGTATGCATTTGGTCCTCGGTTGTTTATTTTCCCCCTCCCTCCCTCCGTACCCTTCCCGCCTTGCTTCTCGGGCGAGAGACCCTCCTTCGTTTTCACCTCCTCCACCTCTTCCTCCTCTACCTTCACCTCCTCCTCCTCCTTCTCCTCCTCTTCTACCGCCTCCTCCTCCTCATCCTCCTCCTCCTCATAGTCCTGGGTACACCAGGCGAAACCCTCTCACGAACCTTTTTCTTTATCGGCTGCGCCGACGACGATCCGACGTGCACCCGGAGTCCCAGGGCCGGGAACTTCGAATGCACCTACCGCACATCTCGGGTATACTGCGCGCTACCATACTTGCCGAATGCATTTCTCGAGCTGCGCCGCGAATTTATGTCGTTGCGTCGACTCGTCTCCGCTGCTGCCGTCGCTGTCGTCGACGTCGTTGCCGTCGTTGTCGTCGCCTCTCCACTTTTCCCGTAGCCTGCTACCGGCAGAGCAGCACACGCGGCGCGCAGGGCGTTTTAAGGTGAGAACGGAATATAGTCGAGGACTGCGAGAGGTAGTAACGCCAGGTATACGAGGGCAGAAACGTGCTACGTACGTGCAGACGTCGTTACTGCAGAGACGCGCCTTTTACACTCTCGCCGCGCGAGACGAATCTCCGGGATTTCGCTGTCGTTTCGTTGTTTGTTTTTTTAGATTTTTTATACACTAGTTTTTATTCGTAATGGATTATCCGAGGGTTTGTATATTGTGGAGAAAATCCGTTGGGCATTGGCAACGATATTTGTAAATTTAATGCACTGCATACTAAATGAAAGTTATTAAGGTAATCGGTAATGCGGCTGGTGCAGTGAATATTTACTTTTCATAAATGCATATTAAATTTGTGCATAAGCTTTGATTAACGAGTTTACAAATTTGAACGTAAAATACATTTAAAAATATTATTGGTAATGTATAAATATTTTTTTATTTGGTCTGTGCATTAATCGAGCGATGGCCTCGAATTCGTTTGATCAAAAATACGCTGGCAATCAGCTCCCGCGTTGTATCGTTGAATAAGGGAGAGAAGAGAGAGAAATTTATGCGGGTGTTTGTAAATTAAAACGCGACAAGTTGATCTGCGGTGATCGAGTGACAGACGCCATTGAGAACAGCTGCGCCGGGCGCGCACGTGTTTCGCCCCCCTCCCCCCCTTTTCCCATTTGCATATTCGTCCCGGGCTTTCGCCTGCGCGCAAATGATATGCAATTCCGGTAAATTCCATCCGGCGCGCGTGACGCGCTCGCGCGCTTTCGTGTGTTTATACGTAACTCCGTGTTTTCATTCACAGTCATTTATGCATAATTTGTTCGCCCGGCGCCGGCGGCTAATCATCGCGCGCACTCGGCTGTGCATCGATGGGGCTCGCGTTGCACAGTCGAGAACGAGAGAGACGGTGCGAGAAAGAGGGGGGAATGAGAGAGAGAGGGAATGAGAAAGAGGACATTGGCGCTGCGATATTGAGTGTCGACTTTGTCGAGTTTCCACTGCAGTGCGGCACCTTGTTCTACTTTCGGCTCGCGCATGCACGAGATCCAGTTTAATACGCCGGATAATGCGACTTCCATGTGTCGCCGCTCGATGTTTCTGTTTATCGGCATCAACAGGTTGCCGACGCGGATAAAATTTCGGGCCAATCGGCGAAATGAGACGGGCCGGTGTATTTATGCTAGCTGAATGACGATGAGATTCGTGAGCAGATTTCGAGTGAACATTGGATGAACAGAGGAGACTCCGACCGAGAGAAAATTATTTTTCGTGGAACTAGTGAAACGTTTCGATGGTCGCTTTTAAATCCTCTTAGCTATTTTACGTTTTCAATAAAAACGATCAAGTTTCAAGTTACAGAGGAATAAAAAAATGTATTCCTGCAAAATATGACATATTTTTTTATCTCTCCTGTTTCGATCGAAGCAAACGACCGATGACCGTCGAATCGACCCTAAAACGTCTTTTCACGATCTACTCCTGGTTTTGCAACCCCCAAAGTACGATCAGGGTGGACAAGAGGATTACGGAGAATGACGATGATTCAAACGGATTTCGATGCGAACACAGAGGGATCGTAATGAGGGAACACAAGAGTCGCCGAGCGATTGGGCACTCGAATGAGCTTGCAAATGAGCTTCCTCCATTCCGTCGTTCCGAGAGCCCCCGGAGCGACCGGAGCTTTGTCGTGCGTCGCGTTACCCCCTTGCCCCCCCCCCCCCCCCCCCTGGTCCACCTCATGCGTCGTCATCGTGAGGCCCGACGTGCAGGTCGTCCGAAGTTCGACGTATATCGGCCGCCGCCGCAATACCATAACCCAGGTTGACAAAGCAACGTTGCCCCTGGAATGCCTTCAGGACATCCACAATAAAGCCCTTTCCGTTTGGCCCCCCGCGCTGATCGTTTGTACAACAGTCACAATGCAGTATGGACGCTCGCAATGTGCTTGCGATGCGTGCAGCCGCCCCCCGAGCAGACGATTTCGATGCAAATTGAGCTAGGAATTGAGCTGTTTTATTGACTAAGAACATAATTGGCATCGCCGCCATTGTTCGCCCGATGGGCCATTCAATAGTGGGAGGACTCGGCTGTTGAAACGTTCGTGATCGCCAATGACGTCGAACAACCCTGATAACCGTATGCCGATGATTCTCAAAGCCTGACATAGGTTTCTGACCAATCGGGTTGTCAGGAATATTCCATTTGTCTTATCGATGGGTCATCGACATTGACAGCCTTGCGAAGCGACGTCAGAACGACTTCAGAACCCTAGAATTTAATATGTAGCATCGTCTGAGCCTGATCCTAGCTGTCAGAAGATCTTGAACCCTGCCACGAATTGGAAGTATCAATCCATCAATACCCTACAATCGATAGTTTAATCAAAGAAGCCTTCAGTAGGAAATCCTACCAAGAGCTCATTGATACATTGACCACCTTTTGTGTCATGTGTCAGAACCATTTTTCCGCGAAAGAATCTTGTTTGCACTGCAGACATGCAACAAAAACAGCAACAAAAGAGACCCAAGAGCAGACCATATTGAATGTGTTAATCGTGATTGCAGGTGGCCTGGTTGCGAGTGAACACTCAGACGATACTGACGATAGCCAGTCACGTTATAACGAAGAACCACAGGATCTCGATCACGCACACCGACCGAAGAACGTGGTACCTGCACATACGAACCGTGCAGATAAGCGACCAGGGCGACTATATGTGCCAGATAAACACCGACCCCATGAAGAGCCAGGTCGGCTATCTCCAGGTTGTAGGTGAGTTCGCTTCACTTATCTTTACGCGCATCGAGTATGGCTCCCGAGCCCCGAGTCGTCGCTGCTGCTGCTGCCAGCGAGGAAAATACTTTGTTCGGTGGTCCGCGCGCTCTGGGGTCGATGGGGATATTATAGATTCGCTATCCGCGTTCTCGCTCCATACGATCGCGGTCTGCCCGTGTCGTTCGCCAAGTCAGATTCGGGATGAAACATCTGCAGTAAAAAAGTTTCGTCGACGAGTCACGCCCAACGACACCCGCACTATTTTTCGGCACTCACATTTTTCTGGTTTTACGAAACGTTGTCAGAAGTCAAAATTCCAGAAGTCCAGAAGTCCAGAAGGCGTCGTTGACGACACACACGCGAGCAGCTAGGGCGATGATAATACTGGTGTCGTTGGAGCGATAGCCGCGACGCGTTCGATTCCATCGCCACGCTGGAATCGGTCGGACTCGTCGCCATTGACATGTTTACTTACTGGCTTTGCGATTGCGTCGGGTTAATTGGGTCGTGTTGAACTCTTGCTGATTGCACGGGCTCGGGCTTTTCCACAGTGACGAATGTCGAACATGTTCTGAGCGATAGAATATTTGACGTCATAGGGAAACCTACTTGACGGGTGTAGGCTTCAATTGCAATTAGATAAATTACAGTAAAGGTGTTGTGTTTCATTTTCGCAGTGCCGCCTGATATTCTGGATTATCCGACGAGCACGGACATGGTGGTGAGGGAGGGAAGCAACGTAACTTTCCGTTGCGCCGCAACTGGATCTCCGACGCCGAACATAACGTGGAGACGCGAGAGCGGAGAATTGATACCACTTGCACCGAACCTTGAAGGTAAAAATGTTTCGAAGACATCGAACGCGTGTGCAACGGTAATGTAATGTGATGTTCAGATAAAATACAGTTCAGGTACAGTTTAGCCTCAGTTCAGCCTTAGTTCAGCCACAGTTCAGCCATAATTTAGCCATAGTTCAGCCACAGTTTAAAAATAGTTCAGCCACAGTGCAGCCACAGTTTAACTATAGTTCAGCCCCAGTTCAGCCCCAGTTCAGCTACACTTCAGCTATACTTCATCTACAGTTCAGCCTCAGTTCAGCCCCAGTCTAATAGCGTGTACCATAACGTTCCGTGTACCCTTCGAGGGGATTAACGAGTATCGACTTCCCCGGGAGTCCGGATAAAAGTGAATTATGTTTCAACCTATAAATTCGCAAGAAAATCCCAGTCACGTTTCAGTGCAGACGCGCCGCGCCGCGGGATGTACCGTATTATTCCGATATCCCACCCCTGCCCGCCGCCGATAGGCGATACATTTTCCGCGCGATTTTCAATGTTCCAACGAAGGAAAAACATCTCGACTTCACCGTCGAAGAGACCTCAATTATATCCCCGGCAGAAACTGGGACGAGGTAGGAGCTCCAGCGGGCAAAACCGATCGAGTTGTAAAATCGAGTTTCAGGCTGCGCAGACGTTGATCTCGGTGTAACAGGCACCCGCTTAACGAGGACTCCTAAGAAAATAAAAAAGTGCTCACCGATCGTCCTCCCGACGACCTTTGTCCGAAATCTCGAAGATCCCTATCGTAATAATTTTTCCACCACGAGTTGGAATAGATCGTCTTACCACAACAAAAAATAGCGGGACGAAAATGCACTTTTGTCTAATTGCCCGGCAAGTACATTTTGTAATCCGCTCCATAAACATTCCCACGACGCCGCGAAGCGGAGGCTTTCATTAGACTCCCGGAAGATCCGAGGAGCAATCAATTGAAAGACCGCTCACCAGCGCAAGCGGCAATCCATACCGCAGGAGCCATCAAAATCCCACGAGCCGCGCGCCTCGGAAGCAAGAGAGTGGCTGGGATACATTTTTATATCGTCGTAAATCAGGATTTCCATTAAAACCCGACAGTCCGAAGCCTCGAACACCCCCTCCCAGCGTTCGAGGCTGCTCCGGACCGCGTTCACATCGGAGGTTCACCTGGCGGCATCGAATGAGCCCCACGTCAATGTTATCGTTATAATAATAAGTGGATCCGGGGAGTCTCGAGGTTTGCGTAGGTTGCGCGGAGTTTCCGGCGCAGCGTAACCCAACGCACACATTCAACACATCCGACACAGCCAACATAGCCAACATAGCGAAGGGAATCAGCACAGGTGCCCGAGGCCGTAAATCGATTCGTTCGCCATGAACCATACCCATAGCCAGCCACCCTCGAGCCATTACACGTTCTTCGGGCCGCGAACTTCGTTGCCGAAATCACCTCTGGTCCCTCCCCCCACCCGTTACCTCATTCCCTCCCTGGCAAGCTTAGACAACGGGTGTAATGCACACTGCGTGTAACATCCGCGCGCCGTGGTTCATCGCCCGCCGAGAGCGGCGTTCAACCGAAGCCGCTTCCTACTCACCCGCGGCCAACTTGGGGCGCGGACTTGTTGCTGCTTGCGGGGAAACCTACCCCCAACCCCTGGACCGACGCCGTGCGAATTTGCTCGTATCCCTCCGCGACCCCTGGAACCATCGCTGTAGTTCCGAACCCCGCAAAATTGTCGAGTAATTATATGGCCCCTTCGCCACCCCTAAGCGCGTGCCGCACGGAGGGAACCGACACAAAAGAAGGTATCTTCGCTAACGAGAATCTCTTGAATCCTGTTGAAGCGTGGAATCCTCTTCACTCTTCGACTCTTCCGGTCTTCTCGGCTCTTCCGCTTCGTTTTACGGTTACTAACCAACTGAAACTTGCCCCCTTTTGTTTTATGACAAGTATACGTCTGTCGCGACCTTCGTCATTGGAGGGTTGGATGGTACTGTTGTCGCGACGATTTTCTTACCTTCTGAGGGGGAAGGGTTGGAGGTTGCGATTTTGAAGGGTTGGAGGAGGTATAGAGTTGACGACGCATGACCTTGAAATATACCGGACGGATGATAGATATTTAGAAGGTCATACGTGAGTTTGAAGGTCATGCATCGGTTTGTCTGATGCACACGAAGCGATGCGATTTGAATCTCTCTCTTAGCCTTTCCGTTCCGGCGAGCGTAACGCAAACATTGAACACTCGTCCATCGCTTTTGCGACCCTCATGACTCGTTTGCCCAGCGCGTTCAGTTGCATCGAATGCCAATAACCTGGTCAACGTGCATCGCACTTCTGTTTATTTTGCAGGTAATTAAATTACAGCATCGCAGGTCGAGCAAACCCTACATCAGCCGTCGAATTGCTGAACGCGACGTCGTCGTCGTCAACCCTGCGGAAATTAATTAACCTCGACTCGCTGTCGATACAACTGCAAGTAAAATCGCGGAAACGAACGGGACCCGATTGTTTCGCAAATGTCGCGAATGCGTAAACATCAACGCAGTTTGCCCTGTCGCAAACGCGATATGAACGCGAAGCACCAGATTGCCTGATTTTCCAGGCGAACGCGAGTGGAAAAGCTTCGGCGACCGTCGGACGAATAAATCACCGAGCGGTGGTTCAAAGCGGCCAATTTACCGTCAGCCGATATTTCGCGTGGCGGTAAATTGGTAAATATCCCGGTGTAACCCTGGACCGAGGCACGAATTAGGCGCTCGACCGGACTGCGAGCATTGAAAATTACTCGTCGCGCTTTGACGGTTACAGGAGTTATTCCATATTCCGTCCGGGTGACCCAGGGGACCTGCGCAGTCGCGCAGGTGACGAGAACCGTCACTAATGGGGAAATGGTTACACGTGGCACGTGTCGTCAACGTCCCAGGTGATTCGGTGAACCTGTTTTTGCTTGAATTGCTGTGTAGAACGAGATACAAATAAGTAAGCTCTTAACTGCTCTATGGAGCTTTGGAAATTACCTTTCGAGGCAACTTCGCATTTTGTCCCATTACCCTGGAGACATTTCAATGCGATTATGCAGATTCGAGGTGACGAGAACTGACGCTAATGGGGATTGCACAATTGATGTGGGGTGTCCCGGGCGAATCGGTGAACTCGATGTGTTACGATAATAATGATAAGCACAACAAGGGTAATAATAGTGATCACAATAATAATCATCCAACACAGTCTCATGGAAAAAAATCTTTTGCGATCATCGCAAACCATGTAAAAGTGACTGATGCCCACAAAATAACAAGATTCACCCCAAAACGTCACACTGACCGTTTGCGGTCAGCGTACGTCCCGAACAATCCCAAACAACAGCTGCAATTTCGTCCCGCGCGACGCTGAACCGCCGGCAACGCGGAAAAACTGCCAAAACTCGTTAACCCCCGTCAAAGTTCAATCATCGACCCGTAAACCGGGATACAACGCGTTGTCCAGGATCCTCGGCGAGACGCGTCAGTCGGGCCGCGAATGAGAATTGATAGTCCGCAACGCGCGGTAATGCATAAACGTCGATGCATCGGATCGGACAGAACGGGCCTGGAGTATTTATCGAGATGAGCTGCCGCCGCGGCGTCGCTTGTTGCAACGCTCGCGCGTCGTCCGGCATTGCGATGAGGCCAATAATAATAATGAAACATTGGGGATGCGTATATGGGAGGATCGATTGGGAATGCGGAGTCTGAATCGACGACGTCGTCGTCTTCGTCGTTGATGGTGCTGCTGTTGTTGTTGTTGATATGACGTTACATACGTGGGGCAGGGGATGAACGTTCGATTTAACGCGCAGCCATGACACGTAGAGGACACAGCACAGTACAGACATAACACAGATACAGATACAGGACAGCACAACACAGCATAGCACAAACACATCGCAGCACAGACACATCGTAGCATAGATAAATCGCAGCCCAGACACATTGGAACACAGGCACAACACAGCACAAACACAACACAGACACAGACACAACTCTGATGCAACACAACTCAGCAAAGATGCAACACAGCTCAGCACAGATGCAACACAGCTCAGCACAGATGCAACACAGCTCAGCTCAGATGCAACACAGCTCAGCACAGACACAACACAACACAATACATCACAGAACCAGGCTCAGCTGGGACACAGCTCAGATACAGACACAACTACGCATAGACACCAACACATACAGAGGCACAGACAACATACACAGCCACAACACAACACAACACAGACACAGACAACGCACGCAGGGTACAATGTCGGACGAGGAGAGCCGGCACGAGGCGCAGGTAGCAGATATCGTGATACGCACGTCCAACTCAATTATCACAGGGGTGATAAGCTGGCAGGGGATCAGATACGCTTAGACGCGGTGTGATTCATCGCAATAATTACGTGTGCACGCAACACACCGAACGCGCGCGATCGCTCGGCTGGTTCTCAGCTCTCTCGCTCAGCGTTCACCCTCACGCTCTTCGCGTACGTCCGCTCAGAGGAGTCGGACACTCCGAGCGACCGCTGCCGAGGTTTCCAGGCTCGGCACGAGCCTGGAAACCTCTCCACTCATGGCTAAATCGACGAGCTCTTTACGCGGCGCCACTCGATTCGGCACCCTAATCTCTCATCCCTGCTCCATACATATTTCACTTTGTTCGTCGAAGCTGTGGATATTTTGTATCATCTCCCGGGTCGACCCAAGCGATGAGCGATGACCGCGAGTCGCGTGGGTTAGAATCTTCGCGGAGCGTATCGTGAGTTATTACCTGGCATTATCAGCAGGTTCAAGGGAGGAGAAAGGGTGGGGGAAGGAGGGTTGTTGGAGCTTAAAGCATTTCCCAAACCTCGGGGATAATTGTTTTGTTGTACTCAGACCCAAGGAGCACCAGACGGAAGTGCTGAATATATTAATTCACGGTGCTTGCGGCTCTGCGAATCACGTGTAACACTCGCAATGTCGGTCTCGGTGTTCTTGCGAGGCGCCTAGACTTGCGCCCGGCGCTCGAGGAAGATTAGAAATTTCTTGCACCGCCGGAGCCTCCCGGGCAAATGCATAAACGATGATGTAGAATGATTGTATCGCGCGTGCCGGGTGCAACGGGCGCCCCGCAACATCCCCAACGAGCGCAACCACCGACGCAATAGTGGTTAACACCGAGCGTGAGACTAACCCTCGAACCGAGGGCAAGACGAGACAAGGGCGCAACAAGAACTCGGGTCCCGCGGCGAAACGCAATCTCACCGGTGTTCCGAGGGCTTCGGTGAATGTTCACCTCGGTTCATCGGACGATTTTGCACCGTCGACGAAGAGGATGAATATTTTTATTTATTAATAAAAAAAAAACAAAATTTAAATTTTTTGCAATCGCTTCGGCAGCTGGTTTGGTGCTGGTCCCATCAGCTGGCGAATGACTTTTAAATCTGGCAAACGACAAAAGTCAACTTCATTAAAAAAATCATATCCATGAAAATATTCAATTTCGGTTCGCAACAATTTTGAGCTCCAATTCCTAAATCCAGGAATCACTTTTGCCACATGCCGTCCACATTTCAAATTCCCTGCGTCCACATTTCACGTTACCTGCGTCCACACTGCCTTCCCCGCGAAACGCAAACACTCTCCTGTTTGCCTAAACCTTACAAAAAAAACCAATTCTTTCCGTGCGTCGCGCGAAACTTTCCCCGGCCATTTTTACTCCCAACATTCCGAGCAAAATGGACAACCCGGACCTGAGCTCCACGCCGTCGTCGTCGTCGCCGTTATACTTCATGATATTCGCGGCGTGTCCCGGGGATTCCCCGACGGGTCCGCGGGAGCTCGTTTTACTTTCAATTATAATTCGCGAAAACTCCCGTGTTGATTCAGCCGAAGGAAGCAATTACGAAAGTTGGATTACTCGGAAGGGGAGAGGAGAGGGTCGGCCAGAGAGTCGAGTATAAGTGTACACAAGAGAGTGACGTGGCTGAGCCCGGTTACACAGAAGTATAAAAGAGCCTTCCATAACCTTGTATATAGTACCCTATACATATTATACATTAACACACACATACATATGTATAGATCAACGCCCAGCCGCATTTTAATCAACGCTGAACACAATACACGTCGCGCAATAAATTAATCGCAATAAAATCTGTTACAGTGACGAGCGTCGAGGGATCCATGCTGAACATAACGAGGGTGAACCGTCTGCACATGGGAGCGTATCTGTGCATCGCCTCGAACGGCGTCCCGCCCACGGTCAGCAAGCGAATAGCGCTCATCGTCCACTGTGCGTATATATTAACGGCCCCTGGGTTGACAGTAAGCACGAGGCTTACGTGTCCCGCTCGCTCTCGCAGAGCGAGCGAGACACATCGGATCGCTTCGAGCGGTTGTCAGAGCCGCCGTCGCTGCTGCTGCGGCTGCTGCTGCTGCTGCTGCTCGAAGCGGGGGTGGTTTCCCGTTATCCAGAACCGAGAACAAACGCGGCCGGCGGTGTGACGGATCCGGCAGTGGCGAACAATGCGGACAGGGGGTTCTCTCTCCGGCTCTCGAATGGGAAGCGAGCACCCCCTGACCCCCCCCCCTAACCCCTGAGGGGGAGGTGGGGGGTCGGGGGTCGACGATGATCGAAAGTTCAGGCCGAGTGGGGCATTATATCCGTGGATGAAACCGGTGCCAGGAGACTGCGTGACACAGAGAGAGACAGAGAGAGGAGAAGGAAAAGATAGAGACGAAGAGGGGGAGGGGGAGGGGGAGTGAGGACTTCGACGACTCGAACCGGAAGGCGACCTTTCATTTATAGATCAATTCCTTATCCCTCCGGCAACGCTCACTTTTTTCCGGCTCCGTTGCCCAGTGTCCTTGTGGCTGTCTATCCTCTTCGTCCTCGACGTTCACCACCACCACCACCACCACCATCAGCATCGACCGCAGTTCGCCTTCATCGTCGCCGCATCGTCCGTCCGTCGTTTCTCTGTCTCTCTTTCCTCGATTTCTCTCTGTCTGTCTTTCTGTGTAAACGCGAAGCGCCGCTCTCGACGTGATCGTAAAAAGTCAACCGGGATGACGGAGGTGGAACGCGCGGGAGTAAAATTATTGTTCGAAGAGTCGAGGAGTGCCACCGCCGCGCGCGTCCCCGGGATTTCGATACGAAACGACCAACGGTGCCCGGGCATTCTGCTCGCGGACTGCGATAATGCCGCGTTCCTGTTTTTTTTTACTCTCGTTTCGCTTGCCTCGGACGCCGAGGGATGATGGATGTTTCTTTTGTTCGCGTGTGTGTTCAATGTGCGCGGGGGACGATTAAAATTAACGCCGCTTGCAAGCGGAGGAAAGTAATTGGTTACACGCGCAGGTGTGTTCGGGCGATGGAATTCGTTGAGTCGACCAATTGATTGGTTGGGAGCGATGAATCGGTTTGGGGGAAGAAAATTTATTGGCGATGTGTCACTTGGGCGAACCGATTGGTTGGGACAAACGATTGCTTTGGTGGATCATAGTTGGAATACATAATTGGTTAATTAGGCCGAAGTTGAAACATCCAATTGGGGGATTGGATCGATACGATTGTTGACTGAACCAATTGATTCGTTGGACCGAAGTTGGGACCATAAATTGGTTGGTTAGGTCAAAGTTGGGATAACCAATTGATTGATTAAACTCCTATAATTAGCTGATGAGACTAATTTCATCGCTCGAAGCTATCATTTAATCGCAACATAATTTTTTCTCACTGCACGTGACCTTCATATAACCACTACGATATGCACATTCGAAATCTCTAATAATCGCTCGATTCTCCGTTTTCCGCCGACAGTCCAGCCGATGATAATGATTCCAAATCAACTCGTGGGCGTTCAAATCGGACATCAAATGACGCTGGAGTGCAACTCGGAAGCGTATCCACAATCCATCAACTACTGGACGCGGGAGGATCGGGAAATCGTGCCCAACGGTAAATACGGCTCTGCCAGATATATAATGATTATTGATACCCATTACTCGGGGAATATGAATACATCACGGGGGGGTCGACGCGGCTCGTTCGTGCGCGATGAACGTCCGGCCGGAAACGCGAAAGAGGCGCCGCGCTATTATTGATACAAACACGTGTGTCGTCTACCTATATCTGTATACGTAACTCCACAGCGCATTAATGAGAGAAAATACACGAGACACGTCCAGCGGGGATTGAAACGGGACCCTGTCCGGGCGCTGACTAAAAGCGCCGCGACCGCACCGAGCGCTAATGTCGCTACTCAACATTTTATTTTCTCACAGGGCTCTATGCAACTCATTCGACTGAAACTCCGCATGGATCCAACCAACATTGCATCCAACATTCCCAGTGTCGCGAATTCGCGAAATATTCGTGAGAATAAAATGCTTAATACCCCATAAAAAAATATGGTTGCCTTGGTACCCCATAAAAAAAATTTGAATGGTGCAAAAACGGTTCGCAGACTCCAAACCCCACATCCCCTCCCCCCTTGTCCCTCTTGCCGCTATTCACTCGCAAATCCGCGATGATAATCACAACCGCGCGATACGAAAACGCTCGCAGTGTGGTTCGAAACTCGAAATCGGTAATTCACGCGCGAGTTAAATACCGCGACCACCGAAACGCGCGGACGTGGCCACCAGAGGGAGGGGAGGGGGGTAGGGGGAGGGGGCGAACGGGTGGAAAGCGCGGTCGATCGCTTAGTCCCCCTTCCCTCTCCCCCTCCTCCTCCTCCTCCCACCCCCATCCCATCTCCCGAGTGCAAACGGATAATGCGAGCAACGTATAACCGTACGGACTATTAGACAACGGGGGCTATACTTGGGCTTTGCGTTCTGTGCGCTCCGACCCAGACTCGGGGGTTTAGTAAATCTTCGCGCCGCAGTTAATGAAGCCGACTCTATAGCCGAAGCGCCGCGAGCGGCCGACGTCGTCTGCGCTGCCGCGCTGCAGTTTCGATGCCGCCGAATGCTGGGGAGGAACGCATAAGAACCCGAGGCGCAGTCTGGTCGCCTGCGCTCTGTTGATCCTGCGGGTTCATTAGGCTAATCACCCCCCCCCCCCCCCCCTTCCGACCTCTCGCCCCCCTTGATGCCGTTGGGGCTTACACGACGCGGGATAATTTCGCGGTATCTCACGATTCGTGGGTCCTCGACAATTAGCTGTCGTTAGTTTCGAATTATATACAATTTTATTTTGTTTGTTTTATTTTTATTTTTATTTTTGTTTTTATTTTTATTTTTATTTTTATTTTTATTTTTATTTCTATTTTTATTCTAGTAGTAGTAATAGTGTTTATTGACAATACAAACGTGTTGTAGGTTTACATATAAGTCTCACAGATAATATTTTTTTTATTACTATTGCCAATAAGCCATCGACCGTGGTCCTTCAGCCCTATTTTCATTCTATTTTATTCGAGATTTTATTTTTACAACGTCGCTAGAACGAGTAACCGAACCGGACGACAGAATTTTCATCGACTCTCGTTTTTTTCAGCAATTTTTGAAATTCGATATTTTTTTTCCTTTTTTATACGTTCACCAATCGCCAAACGAACACCCGAATTTATCGACGCGTTATCCATTTTTTATCTCTGCAATTTTCCGGCATTTCGATATCCTCTTCACTCGTTACTTTTTTTTTTTTTTTGCTTTTTCTAAGTCCATCAATGCATCGCCAAAGTGGACACTGGAATTTATCGACATTTTTTCTTTTTATTCGTCCCGCTTCTTTTTGTCGCGATTCGCGAGTGATCGGATTGCGTGAGCACAATCCGTGTCTCTCTCTCTCGCTCGGTGCACCGGTGCGAATTCCAGCTGTCAAGTTATTCGAGACAGCCATAAGCCCCTCGTCGATTGCAGCGTCGCGCGCGCGTCATTCGCGCGCGCGTTGCCCCCGGAGTGTTGTGTCAATCCGGTCGTACGTATCAGGCGTTCTGCTGCTGCTGTTGCTGCTTTCGCGTCGCTGTTACCTTTTCCTCGGGTCAGGCGCGGGATTTCCCGCCGCGCGCGGGCTTTACGGTCGCGAGCGCCGCGTACGGGATATTCGATCTCCCGGCCCGAGCGATTCCCCGGACGTGCATGAGATATCGGCCCCCCTCCCCCCTCCTGGCTGGGGAGGCTGCTCGGAGCCGTCCGATCGATTAGCCGAAAATCGACGAGCCGGTCGGTAACACGAGTTCGACAATGTGCGGCCGCGGTTCGAGCACTCTCGCTCGCCTCGCGCGACAGCAAAGCAGGCACCGACAACGTCGTCATATCGAGTGTCGCTCGCTCTTCGCCCGCGTGTTGCGTTGCATAATCACCGGACACTCCATTCCTCTTCAATTTGCCCGCGCGACAATTCGCAGCCAAGAATTTTTTTTATTACCGAATTCCATTGTTATTGAAATTTTTCCAATTTTTTTATCAATTGGAAAAACACGTTTTTCGCAATAAAAGCGAGGATTAGGCGGATTCTTTTATTTATTGAAAAAAAAAAATAATAATAATAGTAATAAAAATCTGGCAGGTTGTACGGAGCAAAGCAAACATGTGGTGTTCGATAGAAAACGAATGTTTTTTACTAATTCCTCCGTTCGAGCTGGAATGTCCCATGTTTGACATTCGTCGTTGTTTGTCGAAAATTTCCACGAAAATTTCAATAAAACGTTATAGAAAAACGAAAAAAAAAAAAAAAAACCAACGGAGCAGCCTCGGGGCGCGAAATTTTTTTTCGAGCGCGTGGAAAATTGGTAGTCGAATACTCGAATTCGTCCGGGCGAGAAAAAAAAAATACGCGGGATTTGCCGATGGAATGAATATTATTTTTTTTTATCTCCGTCCGCGCGCGCGTCTGAAATTAAATACCCGGCATGTATCAATGACATGCGGCGCTTCGAGAGGCAATTTTCATTCGCGGTCTATGGTATTTTTTTTTTTCGGTTGATTATACCAGCGTGCGGAAAAAGCTCTCCGGCCGCCCCCTCCCCTCTCGCGCGGCACTCTCATCGAGCGCGGCGAGATAACCTGAATACCTGGTGGAACGTGTATAGTGGCCGGCGGCCGTCATTGCTCACCCGGAACTCGCGGAATACTGCGCGTACGTACGTTGCGCAGTTACCTTTATAATAGCCGTCTATTAGGCTGGCAAGCACTACGGGGAAAAGCGCGTGGGCCGCCGCGCAATGCAACGCGGATAATGCGACGGGGGAACCGAGGATTTTAATGACTGGCGGGGAGCAAAAAAAAAATACAAAACACTGGGCAATCAATCCTCAGAAAAAGGGAGAAGAAAAAAATCGTTTCAACTAACTTTCCTCCTAACTGATATGAATCCATTGGCGTTGCGTATGGCTCAAATCGGGCCCTGGTCGGGCCCTAGCCGGGACATCTGTTCCCTGGTCAGGCCCTGGCCAGAAACCGATTTTCGCTGCATTTGATGCCACTGATGGTTTGTAATACTTGGGTAGTGATAAAAAATGAGAATTCTGACGCGCGAGCGACGCATCGAGCGCATTCGTGTATTATGCATAACGGCTCCGTTGCACTCGGTCGTTCGTTGGCGAACCTTCATTAACGCGAACAGCGGTGGCTCGCGACGAAACGAAAGAGCGAAGCGTGCGGCGCCTTCGTTTCCGGTCGCGAGGGCCAAAGGGCGTTTGGCTGGGTTCGCGTGTCACGCGACGGATCCCGCGCGTCGAATTGCAGGGTGCGAAACGTTTGCTCGACGTTCGCGAGCTCCGCGACGACGACGACGACGACGGGGGCGCGTCCCGGGCGTCCTGGGCACGAAACGTGTCGACAAACTATGTCGACATAGCCTCGCGTTGAGTTTTACGAGACTGAAATTTGTGTGAATACGAGGAGCTCTTTTTTTTTAGCACGAGCTCTTAATTTTTTGTGGGGCTGTGAATAATAAAAATCGTGACACTTGAACTTTAACTGGTCACCTGAAATTACCGAAATGTGACCAAAAATCAGACTCAGACTTCAAACCAAAAATGCGACTCATTTATCCAGCAAATCGAAAATAAAAAAATCATGAAAATAAATTCAACGGAGAAAGAATAAATAATAATCGCGACGAAATTATTGCGCGGAATTGCAAAAAATTAATTAAATTTAATCCGACGAAAAGAAAAAAAGAAAAAAATTTGCTCTCGCCGAGGAATAAAATAAAACAATATTTTCGCGCGGGGGCGGATACGCTTTTGAGCCAGTATATAATTACCCGCTTCGTTGATTAGGTAATTTGCGAGCCGCGCGAGAGATCGTCCGTGTGTGCGCGCGCGCGCGCGTATTGCGCCCAGCTGTGCGGCATTCTGGAGCTTAACGCCGAGCGGCGCGCGACATTCCGGAAACGGGGTATAAATTTTGCCGAGGGTGGTTAACCGGGAATGAGGTGTATACAGAGATTTTACGCGGAGTGCGAGAGTGAGGGGCCACGCTCGCCGCTCTTCACCGGTTGGCACCACCACCGCCGCCGTCAGTGCTGCTGCTGCTGCTGCATGAATCGCGAAACTACAACTCGGCCCCTGCCACCGACTGCTGGCAGTTATATCGCATCGACGCTTATATACGTTGCCTCATTTCGGTCTCTCTCCTCAGGTGATATTTATAAATGTATATAGCGCCTTTATATACATGCCTTTTATATACCAGAGACTAAAACGTGCCACCTAATAAAAAAAACGCATCACTTTACCCAAAGTGTTGACTACTAATTTTTATCTAGAAAGTTTTATTCTACTCATTTGAAAGACATTTTCTTTAGGTAGCCCATTTTACCCCATAAATTTAGCAGCAAAAAAAGACAGGCCATTTTACCCCAGCATCTTCCATATATAAGCAACCGCAGCTTCGATGCGATACAATCTATACATACCCCACACGCAAACAAACAAAAGGCTACACGAAACGCGCGGCAGAAGGGATCGAGTGGGATGGATCGTCGGGTCGCAAGGGGTGGGGGTGGAGGGGGGGGGGGAGGGGGATGAGGATGGAAGGCATAGGTGGAAAAAGAGAAAAATCGAGTCGAGCGGTGCCGCTCGCATGCGGCGAAATGAGGTTTCTCTCGCGCGCGCCCCTAGCGTTACACCGCACTCAACCCGGGGCTCCTCCGCGCGCCCGATACAATCTGATCGCGCGGCTCGATCGTTATAGGTTCTCCTTCCCAGTGCCCCGGAGACCACCAGCAGCAGCAGTAGCAGCAGCAGCGGCGTCAGGATAGACCGAGAGGTTTGCGGCCACGGACGAGGCGCGTTTCTCTCGCTCGACGCGCGCACCAACAGCGACCGCAGCAATATATACACGACGAATAAGACTGTCTACTATATATACTACGATAACTATATATAGTAACAGCCGGGGGTAAAGCACAACTCGTTTGGTTAGAAAAAAATGAAAAATGATAACTGAACGTTATCATTTTTTTTGTGATTATTTTATTTTTATTGTTATTATATTTTATTTTTATTATTATTTATAACTGAGTGGCGAATTAGTCTGTCATTCGTGTTATCAATTTTTGTCAGTTGGTAGTATCAATCGAGACTGTTTTGTTGATCCTGTCGTCATCGTTTCTTCGGTTCGTCCTCAAATCCGTCGACAATACCCGAACAAAGAAACGACTAAACGAACGCTCCATTCGTTACGATAATATTCCGACATATAATACTCTCCTTGAGAGGCTCGTTGAGCGTCTGAGGTGGGGGAAAATGGCCTACAGCGCCCTCTCGACGATTTCCCGCAGCTTCGAGCGTTCACCTGTTCGCGTTCCGCTGAACAAAAGGAACTGTGAAAAAAAAAAAAATAGGCCGGAGGAGGAGGGTAAAAAAGAAGAAGAGGAAAAAAATAAGGGAAAATCCGATGGAGAGCTCGGCGGGAACGACTTCGCCCTGCGCGAGGATGGACGCAACACCTCGTGAATACGTAGGTGGCGTGCTTCCACCTACTTACCGATGCCATTATAGTCGGCTCACTTCGTCAGCCGTTCTCGCTCGCGCCGCCGGAGCCGGGAAAGCCAGGGCGATGGATAGAACGAAGTATGCGTCTCGCATGCCTCGCGCGCTCTGCTCTCCCCCCCTCCCACTACTACTACCATCTCGCCCCCCGGACGATCCTCGCTTTTTTTCCAGATCTCCTCCAGTCCTTCGGTGTTTTCTCGCTCCACACGTCGCTTCTATCCCTGAGGCCTCGTGGCTCGTGCGGATGCTCCACCTATTTTTTTTTCCTTTTTTTTCTCTTTGCTTCGCTCACCTCGGAACGTTGATTGCGCAATGAACCACCATCGTCGTCATGATTACTTCGGCGCGGCGTTAAATTGAACCAACGCGAAAGCTGCGAGAGATTTTTCGTTTACTTTGGCTGGTTATCTGGGTGATAGAGCCAATACTTTTTTTTTTACAATTTTTTTTTATGGTTTTTTTCAATTCGGTGAATTCGTTGGTGAAATAGGGACAATTTTCAGGAAGTAATTTAATCTATTTTTTTTTCTATTACACGTTTTTTTATTTTCTTTATTTTATTAACGAAACGAAAATAAAAATCAACGACTAGAGATGAATTTTCGATTTATTTATTCATCCGGTTTCATTGGATTTTTAAATAAAAAAATTGTTTCGCCCGACTGAGCGATGAAGAGGCTGACCCACGATTTTCGCACCGGACGACTCGAACACTCCACTTTTGTCCCGCGAAGAATTGCATCCATCTTCGAACGCTGCGCGCGTGTCCCGCTCGCATATATATTTCTCTAGCTTCATCACAGTGAAAGCCTAGCTTTTATTTTTTTGCCCCCCTCTCTCTATTTTGTTTTTCACACGTTTGTGGGTTTCCACCTAGAGAATTGTTCGGCCCGGGCGGTTCGGGCGATTCGCGCGCGAGTCCGCCGAGTGCTCGGCGCTATATTCTCGACGCGAAAGGCGCGGAGAGGATATACAGATTCGTATAACAAAATGATGAATCGATGCGGAACGCAGGGGAGGGGGGAGAAAGCGAGCCCGATCCCCGATGCACATCGCCCCCCCCCCCCTCCCCCCTCTCGTAGCTTTTGAAAACCGAACAGAGACACGTTTCCGGCTGCTGGGCTAACAGTACAAGCCTCGCGATTTTTTTCTTTTTCCCTCCTCTTTTTTTTTTATTCCAACCCCCACCTTTTTTTTATTCGCTGTATCCCGTTTTCGCGCCAACGAACGGCGAATCCAGCGAAACGAGGACGGGACGAATATACACCCGGCGTGTATTTCGCGAGCGGCACACGTGACGTTGATATTCGATTCACTCTGCCGCGCGAGAGGCTTTGTTCCCTTTCACTCGCTCGCTACACCTATGAAATATTCTCGATTTTTTTATTTATTTTTTTCGTGTGTTTTTTTTTTTTCTATTTCACATCCAGGTATTCGCCTGGTTCGAAGTGCACACAGGTAGCAATAAATACGACTATCCGTCCTTATCCGTTCGACCGAGGGGCGAGATGAAGGGGGGAGGTGTCTTTCTTTGTTTTTAGAAAAACTTCGTTGAGGCAATTTATCGAGGGAATTTTCTTATCAGCGACTCTTATCGTGCGTCGTTTGTACCGAGGAAAATCCACCTCCGAAGATCTGTGGGGGCGGCTCTTAAGGGGGCGGCTCTTATCAACAATTCATCGGAGATTTTAACTCGAAGACGGTGAAGAAAAAAAAAAATTGCGGCTGAGCAGCTCAAGAAGATGGCGGAAATAAATATGTAACGACGGCGTCTTTGACGGCTCAGTGAAAAAGATGATACGCCGAGAGCAGACAATTTTTTATTTATTTTTCATTCACTTTTCTTATTGACGACTCGTCGGGTGCAACGAAGGATCGGAGGGAAAAACGCGCCACGCGGCTCCCACGCGCTTAAGAGCTCCGAGCATCAACGTTTAATCGCAGCTTTCGCCTCGGATTAAGTGGAAAAACTTGCTGTTCCTTATTTCAATTTTTTTTTTCATTTTTTTCTCACATTTTTAACGACAAGCTGCTGGTAATTAATCGAAGGCTCTCTCCCAATTTCCTCTGGAAAAACCGATGAAAGAACGACAAGTGCGGAACTCATTTTTATTTTTCCACATCTTTTTCCCTCAAACAACCCCTCAATAATTTCGAAGAAAAAAAAATTGTAATCGCGATTCAGCGAAGCGGAGGCGAAGCGGCGCCGTCGTCGACAACAAAATCGGTGCCGCGCCGAAGTTTTTGCGCTCCAAAGTTTTCCGCATAAACATTTCATCGCCTCCGGGTTTTTAGCCCCCCTCCCCCTATCACAACCCCACTTGGGGAGGGGGAAACTCGGCCAGCGCAGTTTTTAAAAGCCCAGCGCAGCGTCGAAACCTCAGCCCCGGCCATCCAAGGGAGTGCCAATGACCGCGACTGTTACCGGCATCCGGGGGGTGGAGGAGGGGGTGGGGGGTGCATTGTCACCCGGCAAAACCGGTGCCGGGCGGTGCACTTCATCGTGGATATAATTTCGGTGCGACTTTGCCACGCGAGAAAAGTGGTTTTATTCCGCGAGCGAGAATTCCGGGATTTCGTCGCGGGGGGCAGGTCGAGGGGGAGGGGGGGGGGGAGGGGGGGCAGAGGCGAGGATGAAGGTTGAGGGGGTTGGAGCGATCCCCGAGAGTTCGGCGGTTCTCGAGCTCGACTCCTATCGCCGTCGAGCAATGCTTAGATCGTAGTTCAACGTCGTTAAACTTTTTCATCTGCTTTTCAAACTCTAAGCCGATGAAAGTTTTTCTTCCGCTCACCGTGAGCGAGAATCTCGGGGCGCGGCGCCCTCATAGTCCTCTCGCCACTCCATAAATGCATTCTCTTCGCTCTCTGCGGTCGTGCGAAGGGGGAGGGGGGTGAGCCCTCGTTCCCCATCTCGAGGCACTTTTTGGCCCTAGTGCCTTTTTTTCTTTTTTTGTGGCGCGCGAAAAATATACCACTTCGCACTCGACCGAGTTGGATCATTATTATAGCTATATAGATAATTCCGGAAGTTGCCCGAAGGTTCGGGGAAAGCTCTGGTTGTGCTCCGGGCAGGACAGTTTACAGTTTACAGTGCAATTCAGCTACCCTCCCGCCCCCCCCCCCCCCCCCCCCCCTCTCGCCGCCACCTCCACACTATGATGGATACACTGCACAGCCGACGCGGTTATCCGTTATCCCGCCACATCCTGCAAAGTTGAGCTGTTGAGCAGTGTAATCCCCCACGATGTTTACGCTTCCTCTTGTTCTATCGTGAATCGCGGTACTGTCGAAGTCGCTTACCCTTTTTCGGGTTCTAGTGCTTTTTATATTTACTAGGAACAATGACACTCGGTCGGAGGTTAGCCAGCGTAGGGAAGTCCTTGCGATTTTTGTCGAAATTTTTTTTTTTCGATTTAACGAAGTTTTAAAACCCTATCCGATGGGAAATTTTCCGCTGATTCCAAATATGACCGGTTTTTGCCCGAAAAATAAAAAATTTGAGCAGAAAAACGCGAAAAACGATTTTTCACTTTTTCCCAATTTTAGCATTTTACTAAAATCGGTGTAATTTTTCTTTGGGTCAACATAATCGGGATTTTCTTTTTGCATTCGAAAGAAGACTCTTCAACAAAGAGAATGAGGCCAGGCGGAACGCGATATCTCGATTTTTCGATTTTTTGCAGATTTTTAAAGTTGACCCTCAAAAATGGCAAAATTTTAGAAGGGGTACCCCTTGCCGTTTTTTTGGCGAAAAAAAAAAATTTCGATTTAACGAAGTTTTAAAACCCTATCCGATGGGAAATTTTCCGCTGATTCCAAATATGACCGGTTTTTGCCCGAAAAATAAAAAATTTGAGAGGAAAAACGCGAAAAACGATTTTTCACTTTTTCCCAATTTTGACACTTTACTAAAATCAGTGTAATTTTTCTTTGGATCAATATAATCGGGATTTTCTTTTTGCATTCGAAAGAAAACTCTTCAACGAAGAGAAAGTCACCAGGCGGAACGCGATATCTCGATTTTTCGATTTTTTGCAGATTTTTAAAGTTGACCCTCAAAAATCGCAAATTTATAGAAGGAGTACCACTTGCGTTTTTCGCGAAAAAAAAATTTTCGATTTCGCAAAATTAAAAAACCCTATCCGACGGCAAATTTTCCGCTGATTCCAAAAATCGCCAGCATTTGCCCGAAAAATAAAAAATTCGATAAGAAAAACCAAGAAACCCACCACTTGACGCTCCATCGGCTCGGATCATTATTACACAGCTGCGCGGATAATTCCGCCGAGTTGGCCGAAGGTTCAGCGAGCTTTGGTTACGCTCAACAAAGGACAGTTTATGGCGCGCAATTCAGTTACCAGCTCCCACCCCTGATGATGGATACACCCGATGACGGTGCAGCCGTTGCTGCTCAGCGGTTGCCCCGCCGCATCCTGCTGCGAAGTTGAGCCGTTGAACAGTGTAATCCTCGACGATGTTTACGCTTCCTCTCGGTGTATCGCGAATAGCGGAACCGTCGATGTGCTCGACGGTCGAGGTCGCCGCAGAGGGCAACGCAGATTTCGCCGGAGGAAATCCACGGGCAAAGATCGGGCAGCACGAATCCCTTCGCCTCTCTCTCTCTCGGGCTTGTTTGTCGGCGAGGTAAGCGACGTGCAACGCGAAAGCTCGAACAATCTGATGAGGATCAGACGCGTTGTCGGAAGCGGCGAGAAACGAGCTCGCAGGAGTCGTCGACTCTGTTTTGTAATGCCGGATCAGCGTTGAGCTCTTGAGTCTCCCGGATGCGATGGGAGTTGATTTTGGATTGGTCGAGTGGAAAATCGGAAATCGGTCCGCTGCGAGTTGGGCGCTGGTCAGGGCCGTGGCAGCCTTGCCAGGGCCCGGACAGCACCTGACTTGGACCGTGCGTGACCCTACATTTTTTTATTAGAGTTGGCGACATTTTTTTGGGTTTACAGTCCCAGAATTTTTTTTTACCGTGCGTGACGTTACAATTTTTTTATCAGGGTTAGTGACATTTTTTTTTTGAGTTTATACAGTCCCAGAATTTTTCGCAACGATTTCGCGAGACTGCAAAAATGGCTCTGGAATGGCATCGGATTTTATTTCGCAAAACCGCTGGAAAAATCCTAAAAAATACTGTAAGCATATGAGACTCTGAACCATGACTCCAACCATTTCCCCGGAGACCACTTAAATTTTTAGTGAGCCCTCCGCTCGGAAAATGTCCATGTCAAACGGTGTTTTCGCACGAGAAACCCCCACCGTAATAATAAATACGCCGCACCGAGATCCTCGAACTTCCCGCACGCAAAGACAGATATCCTCATCCGGCTGGCTTCCGCGCGAGCGAATTTCAAATACGTGCGCCGGATGAGCGCCGGGAAACGCGACGCAGCGCTCCGAGATTTCGCGGTATTGGCGAAACGTATTCCCCGCGTAATATTCTCGCATGTGCGCCGCGGCCGGATTCAACGGCATCGAGACTATTTCGCCGGAGATGCGTTATGCGCTCGGTGCGTTGGGCACGACGCGAGAGACTCGCGCGGCTCGGTGGCTCGGTATATGCTTTTTGCAAAGCAAACTTCGGGGTCATGAAAGAGAAACAGGGGAAAAAAAAGGAAAAAAGAAAAACGAAAAAATAAAATAAAAATAAAAAAAAGAAAAAAGGAAAAGGGGGAAAAAATAAAGAAAACGTGGGTCACACGCGGTTGTCGCGATCGTAGCTTCCGCGTGTTCATGGGTCCCCGTCGCGCGCGGAGTAAACGGAAAATGCGAGGAGAATGGCGCGCGCGCCATAAAACGCTGCGGCCGTGCGACGCCGTCGCGACCGCGGACCACTGTGCCGTGTTGCAGTAAATTTCACTCGATTCCGCGCGTTGCTCCCCAGCGCAACCAGCGACCGGTAGCAGCGTTCAACATGTCCTCGCGATGCAACTCGGCTCACGTATACAAACATTTCGACGTATGCGCAACTCGACTCAGAGCCCAACACGCGTTCAACCCTTCGAGCCTTCGATCGTAACGCGATTCAATTCCTCAGCGGTAAAAGCACCGCAAAAGGCTGGGGAATGCGCCGTGTATTAATTGTTCCGATAATTGCACGATCGAAAATGGTTACGAGAGATTCGCTATTGGGGCTCCAGCAATACGGGGAGGGGGAGGGGGAAGGGGGAGGGGGTTGACGGTTGATGCACCGGGCGGTAAAATTGGCCACAACCGGTAAAGCCGGTTTCGCACTAAAAACTCCTCACGAGCCAAGCGGAGTTGACACAGAGGACTAGGGGAGGGGGGGGGGGAAGGTTGGGGGGTCAGGGGAGGTTGGGGGGTCAGGGGAGGTTGGGGGGTCAGGGGAGGTCAGGGGGTTGGTACCGCAACCCTCGAAGCGAACGCAACGCGCGAGCCGCACGTCGGTTCGCGGCGTGTTACGAGGGCAGTCGTAAAAAATAATCTCCGCGCGAGGCTCGTGATATTCCGCGGTGGGTTACAACAAAAAAGCCTCTTAGGAGATAAATATTACACTGGCCGAATGCGGCGGCCGCCAGTTATGGTTTTATGTACTGCAACGCTGCTGCAAGAGTCGTCTATGTATTATATTTATATGTGTGTGTGCGTGTGTGTGGATATATATATTTATATGGTAGTGTTACAGTTTATTGCTCACGACTGCTGCCTGAGATCGCCCGCAGTGACCGTTTCCTTCGGGCGCACCCAGAATTCCGCGTTCAGCGCGGCGCGCGACTTTTTTTATCGGTCGAAGCGATCACAACTTTTTTTTTGGCACTCCACTCGATTATCCGTATCGACGAATTTTTGCGGGCGCTCTCGTTGCACGTTTTCGGGGCAATAACATACAGTAAAAATTTGTTGTGGGTTTTTTTTTTAACGAACATTTTTGGGGTGAGAAAATATGTTTAATCACTTTTAGGGCGAAAAAGTGCGAAGGAATTTGGTGACGCTGTTGACACGAAATTTACGGACCGGGAGTTGAGAGTTTTTTTTTCTATGGAAGCAAAGCTTTTTGGTAGCACACTTTTTTTAAAGCTTTTTTTTAATCTCGGTTTGTCAATTGTATCGACAAAATTTTGTCGATAAACGTCACATTTTTTTTGGATAAATATTCGCATCGTCAGTGAAAAGGTATTTGATTAAAAAAAAATAAAATCTAAACAAAAATGTAATAATGCAGTCGACGCACGAAATTGTGGAGCATAAATGGAGCTCCGCGATGTCGATAAATCTCCGGACTCGTTTGACGCGAAATATCCCATATGTGTTGTGCAGCCCGGGGGCCCAGTAAAATAAGTAGTAATAACACACGTTACCTACTCGCGCCTCCGGCATTTCGTGCACGTACTCCCAGGAATTCGGAGCAGTAGAGTTTCCGACTATCGGCGGGAGAAAATTCTTTTCCACGAGGAACCCGAGCACACTCTCTGTCTCTCTTTCTCCCTCTCGTACTTATTCCGCGCGACTCGACGTGTACCGTCGGATTTCTTCGCCGAGAAGTCGGCGCGCGATTCTCCATTTTCCACTTGCGTCGCGACTCGATAAGTGAAACATCGAAAGTGTGTCGGTCAATTTTCCTCGACTGCGCGCGCGGAAAAACCGTCGCAGCCGTCGCAACGGCTGCGACTGAAATGTAACCGACTGCCGCCTCGATTTTCGTTTCTCCTGCGTCGCAACCCCGATTATACATTTATTTATCGCGGCGAAATGTATTTCCTTCTTCGTATTTTTCCATAAACTCCGAGAATACAAAGCGAACTCTACGAGCGTTTTGTGTTTTTCACGATAAATAATAGTTGAGTAAAAAAATGGGAAGGAAATTGATCGACGAAAATATAGCGCGTGTCAATTAATTTTATCGAGGAAAAAATTGTCGGGCTGTAAAAAAATGGAATCGCGACCCGCAGTTCCATTCGCGACTCTGCGGAAAAATGATAATGAAACGGAATACGCGAATATATTCGGAGATGAAATTCGCAGCGTTCGGCATTTTAATCGATCTATCAATTTTTGGGTCGTCGATAGTTTATCGCTCGAAGCTATCGAGTATCGATAATCGATGGACAGTAACAAATATTTGAAAATAAAAAAAGTAATTAAAAGGCAGAAAAAAAATTTACGATTTAGAAAATTATTCTTGTCACTTGAACTATAAAATTCTCTCTATTTTCGCAGACAAGAGGATAACAGTGACGAATCTCTGCGTGGACGCTTACAAAGTGCAGATGAAGCTGACGATACACAGCGTCCGATCCGCGGACTTCGGTTCCTACAAGTGCATCTCGAACAATTCATTGGGACACACGAACGGGATCATCAAGTTATACGGTAAGCTCGGTGGTCACTCGCCACTGAAATTTGCATTGCTAATGTCATTGGTACCCGAGTCTTTCAATTAATATTCCATCCCAAAAAAAAATCAGTGAAATTCCTTCCTCGCATTCTGCTCCAGAATTCGCAAGGCTGGAACAGAGTCGAAACTCGGAGCTTCCGGGGCGAGGAAAGAAAAGTGAAAACAAAAAAGAATAATAAAAAAAAATAAAAGTCGACGTTTGGGGGTTCAGTCAGGCAAAAGCTGGAGTATCCGGTCGCCAGCGCGACTGCCGAGGCCGGACGTAGCGTTGTCGTCAGGGTTTACGCGCCGGGAGACATAGTTAATTCACCGTTTATCAGTGGCTCGAAAGAGCAGCGCAAAAAAAAAAGAAAAAAAAACGAGAGAAGTGGAATTAAAACAAACAACGAAATAATACGAAGGCGAGACGAAAAACAGAAAACAGCAACAACAGTACATAAAGTTGGCCAAGTTCCAGAAATAGTGCGAGGGCACTGCATTTTTTTTTTTTTTTTTTTTTTCAACTGCCTCGCAAGCGCATCGCGAGTAAAATGCGCCGGAGCGCGAGCATCGTGGCGGCGAAGGGCAAAGGGAAATCGCCAAGGATAAACTCGACTAATTTTTGACGAGGTCCCACCTTTCGCTAATTTTCGCATATAGCAACAGCTGGTTCGTCATTGCGTCAGTTTTCCGCTGTCACTTTTCGTCTTCCTCTCCTCTCTCCTTTCCTACTGTTTCCCTCTCTCTTTCTCCTCTCATTCTCTCTTCTTTCATTCTCTTCTCTTTCGCTCCTCATCTCTCATTCCCATCTTTTTCTCTCCCCTTTCCTTGCCTTGTCTTTCTCTCATCTCTCCTTTCCTTCTCATTTTCTCCTCTCGCCTTTCTCCTGTCTCTCTCTCCCTCCTCTCCCTCCTCCCCCTCCTCCCTCCTCACTCCTCCCAACCACCTTCGCTGGCCCGACAAGCCGAGTAATACGTTTCGGCTCTTCCCCGCTGGGCACGCCGTGTGTTACCCTCCCCTCCTTCCCACCCTCCCCTCTCATCCCCTGTGTACTTCGTGTGCGGCCTCTGCACCCTCTCGGGTCGCTTATTTTTCTCGCTGCTGCTGCTGCTGCTCAGCCCGCCGTTCACTCCGCTGTTTTCTCTTTCTCCTGGCGCTCCGGACTCTCCCAACATTCTCCCGCACGGAGAGCGAAATTAAATGCACACACAAAGTAGGGAATGAGGGACGCGAAGAGCGGAAGAGGGGGATGCGAGGGGGAGGACTACCCCCACGAGCCCCCCAGCCGGGTAGCTGTTGCTCAGTTAAGTCATTAATAAATGCTCGGCTGTTGGTAACACCTGGCCAGCCCGGGGAGAGTCTATGCCACCCCCGCTCGCGCATGGACCTCGTCCACACCCCCAGAGCGTTTATTTCCCCTCTGAATTTATGTTGCGAATTTATTCAACGAGGCACATTCCCCCTCTCTCTTTCTCTCTCATTCGCTACCGGTGCAACGGACCGAGGCATCTAGGCATATTGCATTACGCCGGGACTGCGTTATATACCCTAGGGTGGAAAGTGGGGGAAGGAGGGAGGCGGAGAATCCCAGCGGGATGACGTCATTTTCATTAGACCATTGAACGATATTTTATGCGGAGTTGAAAAAAAAAAATCTTCCGGCATCCCAAGAGTCTGGAACGACAGGAATGACGCAATTCGAAAAATATTTTTTCAGCCACGGAAAACTGAACTTTCGAGCTTTAATTTTTTCGATTTTTTCAGGTTCACAGTCGCGTTTTTCTAAAAAAAAAAATAGTCTGTGAAACAGTTTGCTTATCCGCGAGAGACGACGTTGTTCTTCCCCTTTGCCGGAGATAAGTGACTCCTTCCATCCCCGACGACGACGAAAGATATTCGAGCGTGAGAAAGTGGGCGACAGTCTTTCCACGGTTTTTCTTCCCTCCCCTCCCCCTCCTCTCACCCCCCGAGCCTCGAGATTCGGCTCGGAGATTGAGGATTTGTTTGGAAAGCGCGGAAAGCTCGTTCGGGCGACGTTTCGCGTCGGGTTACTCGACTGGGCCAACTCGGCCGAGTGTCGCGCCTCACTGTGGATGGGTAAAAGCTCGTGGCGCGCGTTTACGGTTAGAAAAATGCTGAATAGTCGAGGGAGTGGGTTAGGGGGAAGGGGGTGGGGGGGGGGGGGGGGGCACTGAGGGTGCCAGAGGGGGCGTTGAGTGCTGCCGATCGTTCGGGGCTCAAAAGTCGATCTATCCGCTTATCTCGCCGCATTGCCCGGGCCACTGTGCTGCTCCGCCAGCTTCTTATTCGCTCGCTGATAAGACATTGGCAAAGAAACCGCGTGTGAATCGTCTCGTTTTCCACGGGACACTCGGGAAGCTCGGCTGAATTCCACTACGCCTGCAGCGTGACAATCGACGAGATAGCGACGGCGATTTTTAGCACTCAGCCCGTCTCGCACTTATGGTGTCTTCACGTGTTTTTGCGGCTGGAAAGTTGAGCCACTGAGACTCGACTCTCGTTCGAATTCCAAATGCCAGAGAAAACATTTTTTTATCAGTTAAAAAATGTTAAATTATAGAAGTATTTTTATTTTTTATTTATTCGAGGAAACAGAATTTTTCGAATCTTCGTTGGTTCAAAGAAATATAATTATTAAAATTTTGTAAAAAAATGTTCTTTCGTCGATTCGACACCGGAAAAAATCAGCAGTTGCGGCGACCAATCATTGAATAGATCTCCGAAAATATTGGTAGATCTGACCAACGTTTGGTAATCACAACTATTAATTTTTCTCAATGGAAGAAACAAGATAATAAATTATTTGTTCAATAAAAATAAATCGAATTATCGAGCCTTCTTCGTAGTTCTAAAAACCACATTGAAAATAAATCTCTCGACACGTCAAAAAAAAAATCTTATTCACAAAACGTCTCCCCGAAGCGCCGATGAAAAATCACGCCGGACGGGAGATCAAACGCCCGCAGACGTCGGTGAAAACGAGCGATAAGCAATGACGTTTCCCTCGCGCGTTTGCAGCGGGTGGACAAACGGTGCTCGCCCGAGGGAAGAAAGCGCCGCCGGCGGAAGAGTTGAATGCTGAACTCCGCGAATGCCACGAGAAAGAGAGAAGGAATACGGGGGTAAAACATCGGGGGGATGATAAATCCTCGGAGGGCGGCGAAACGTTGAAAAGCCGTGATCGAAGAGTGTCCGGATCGTCGAGTACGTTTTGCGATAGAAATCGCCGGGACGTCCGGACACGGTCGGAGTGCGAACGACTGCAACCGGGTCACTTATGCCACGTTTAGGAGCCACCCTCGCAATGCGGGCGATAAGTCACCGTGACGTCAGCAGTCACAAAAAAAAGGGGAAGAAGGATGAACGGTCGGTGCATCGATCGGTGATCAATGCTCGCGTTTTGATTGGCTTTCTCCGCGTCTGACACTTTGACAGTCTCACGATTCGCACCTGCGTCGCACCTGCCACTTCCACCTGCGCCTTCCAAAGGTGGAGTAGCTTTGCGTACGTAGATAAAAGCATCGACCCCTCGAGTCGAAAGCTCGAACGTCGATCACGACCCTCGAAGCTTTCGGGAAAATCCAAAGATGCTGATTGATATTCGATGCTGCCTCTCAACACCCCCGAAATTTTTACTCTCGGAAATAATTGCAAAAAAATCGAGTGGGAGCTGAGACTACTTTTTGTAATTCAAAATTGATTTTTAAGGAGATAATAAATATTCGGAACCCTCGAGTAACCATTAAATATCGATATCGCATTCTCGTCTCGGGGTTCGGGTATCTCCAATTGGGCCAGACGAAATTTCACCCTTGGCTTTCACCCTTAGATATCTTTTTGATTGCGATTCTTCTTATCTTTCAAATGGCACAGAATTCAACACCGAAAAATCACTCTAAAAATAATCAACCCCAAAAATAAATCTGAGTTACATCTGCTGTCCTTTTAATTTAAAAAAATTCCAAATCATCAAAAAAACTGAGTTACATCTGCTGTCCATTTAATTAAAAAAAATTCGAAATCATCCCCCAAAGAACGTCGCATTGCGGAATATTCCGCAACCGCGTTTCATCGAATTCCGCGCGCGCTTCTCACCATTGTCCGTGCGTTGTCGTATCAGCGAAAAGCTCGCTCGCGTCTCGCGGTACAATAAACCGCAGCGCCAGTGTCTTTCCACTCCTGGAGCGACTCAATCGCCAGGCTCAATCGCCGGGCTCGAGTCGCGCTCGCTATGGCAAAAACAGAGGCCGCTCGCGGGTCACGCGAGACGCGTTCTCGCGATTCTGCGCTGCTCGTCGCTGCATCCGCGACTCGCTGGTATAATAGAATCGCAGCTCAAGGAGCTCGAGAAACACATCGGAGTTGCGACGCGTTTTAACTCATTCTGGGCGCCGTATAACCCGGCATTCAGCGACTGCGTCATTGTTAAACTTTCTTAATGACAGCTATACCGCTTGTCGCTCGTGCTTCAACCCCCCTCCCCCTACCCCACCCCCTTTCCACCCCTTTCCATCGCTTGTCACTCGTGCTTTACCCCCTCCTACCCCCTCCTACCCCCTTACCCCTTGTCATAGCTTTTTCGCTTGTGCCTCTCCCCCTCCCTTCCCCTTCCTGCACCGTCGCTTGTGTTTCGCCCTCCCCCCTCCCCTCCCCACCTCCCTCCCTTCCACCCCCTGGAAAACATTGAGACGAGGTGAGCGAGACGCTCGAGAATAGCAGGTTGCTACCCCTGAATATATATAGCACACACACTGTGTGCACCCCTCCCCTCCCCTTCCCCCTTCCCCTCCCTCGCCTCCTTTGCCTCATCCCCTCAGCTCCAGGGAAACGCGAAAGGATTCGACGGATGAACGCGACGAAACTTTCTGCGTTCTGCATCGCGAGACGTCTGCTCTGTCGGTTATTCCGCCCGTTCGCCAGCTTCTCGCTCGCTGTATCGTTCAACCCCCGCAGGATTCGCGCTTTTGCGCTTTCCGCGCAACTTTCTTACGGTTTGCGTGCGCCGCACGAGCCGCACGACCTGCGCGACACGGCGAGCGAAACGTCACTCACCGATCTGGTTGAGTGGTGCGTAATATGCACGTCGAATGTTGAGACGGATACGAAGTGCGACGCTTTTTGCGAATTCGAGACGGGACCCCAGTCTCAGTTGGTGCGGATCGTTGGACGGACGGAATTTGCGGCCAACTGGGATTGGAAATTGTAGGGTGCGGTCGATAGTCGACGTGACACCGCATTTTTATTCCATCGTTTTAATATAAAATAAAAAAATATAGGCTATAAAATAAAAGTATATATTTCCACAAGCATAATTTTTTAATAAACATTTTTTTCTGGGCTTTCAGAAATCATTCCACCGACGACTCAGCCGCCGCCCACAACGACGACGCGACTTCCTCCTGTGATCAAAAGTGAGTTTTATCGCATAATTGTCAAAGAAAAAAAAGATAAGAAAAAAATAATCCTATGTCTGATCTATACTCGCCGTATCTACTTGCTCTCGCATCTCACTGGCGCCGTTTTCTCATTGCAGCGGAGAAGAAGCCAAGATCGCGCCAGAGACCTGTGCCCAGCGCGGCGCCCGGCACCAACGAAATAATTGATGCCTCGCAGTCGACCGGCAACGAGAAAGGAGGTATTGCAGCTAAGGAATTTCCCCGCCCGCTCGGCGCTGCCGTTACCACTGTCTCGGCTGTTACTACTTGTGTCTTAGACGCCGCTGCCGCTGCTGTCTTCGTGCTTTACTTCTTACTTTAATTCGTGTTCCGCTGTACCACGAGTCACGTGACTTTTTTTTTCTTTTTTTTTTCTACGACATTAACACAATACCCGTCGCTTAGCTATTGTCACGACGACCGAGAGGGTGAAGGGGGGGGGGGGGGGGGGATAGAATCGACGAGGAAAGACGCGGATCGTTGTCGTCGGTGCGACAAGAAATAATTCAGCGGAATTCGTCGCTCGGGGGTCGACGAGTCTCGACCGATCGAGCGGCCGTCGTGTCTACCGATCAACGACGACGACGACGACGACAACGAAGGGGATAATCCCTCGGCATTTCCGATAAACCGATCTTCCGTTCCACTTTCGTAGCCCCAGATGTGGACCAGGCGGAGGAGAAGGGAAAAAAGGGGATGAGGGAGGGGAGGGAGTGGGGAGGATCGCCCAGTCTTTTATTCGCCTCGGCCCGTCCGCTCTGTCCTCCTCCGTTTCTCTCCTCGCGCGACAAAAATACCGTCGATACACGCGACGCGCCCAGTAAATCCGCGGAGCAGTAAATAATCGTCCGGCGATTCGCTCACGATGCACATTCGAGAAGCTGCCCCCACCACCCTCCCTCCCCTCCTCCAACCCCTGATCAGCGGGAGACACAACGACACAGAGGGTGAATCATAAATTGTTGGACGTTACTCGAGGCATTAGCCACCGCTCATTGGCTTCCGGAGAGATTAGACAAAGCAAAATGTCGATACTGACATTTTCCAACAGCGACTGAGACGTAAAAAAAATATTGGGGAAATTCATGCTGACGTTTTGTAGAATCTGTCGCATTCAACCAGTCGGTTCGTCCGCAGCTCCGAAGCTGTAAAACAAGTTCAAATTTTTCATCCATCATCCGCGCGATACGGACGATCCCACAATTCCCAACCGCGTAAACCGCGTCGGTGTCCCCCGCGGCGTTCCGCGTCGCATTTCCCGGCGCGGGAAGTTCGACCGCCGCGGGAACTCGCGCGGCGCAAAAATTGAATTACCCTCGACGTACGTACTACGTTCCTCGACCAGTTGTACGTACTACGTTCACGTACAACTGGTCCAGGACTCGGCGGTGGCGTCCGGTGTCCTCGGAGCTCTCGCACTGTACTCGCTTGTACCTCGGAGACGCGCGGCGGTTGTCGTTATAAGCCGCTCGGGATTTCATCGAAATCTCTCTACCCCCACCCCCTCACCCAAAGGGGCGGAGGGGGAGGGAGATTTCCGCGTGTTGTATATGCGAAGCGAGTTCGGGGCGAGTTTGTCGCGGGCGAGATCTACATTCGACGGTGAAAGAGGGGCAGAGGGGTAGAAAGGGGTTGGTGGAGGGGGGAGGAGGGGTTGGAGGGGGAGGGGAGAAGAGGAACCAGTGGCAACTTGCTCGGAGTCGCCGAGTATAACCCACTCGGTTCGAAACTTTTGTATCCTATGCGCAAACTTCGCTACACGGTCCATCTACCCCCTCCCTCCCCTCCCTTTATCCCCCTCCGCCCCCTCCACCGAATCGTACATAGAGAAACAGCAGCGACAGCAGCAAAGGCAGACGTCGCGACCACCAAAACGTCAAAATTATTTACCCGGAGTCGGGAATAAATTTTCAAATTCTGAATTCTGATTATGATTGTTTCTCTTTCCTGTTTTGCAGACGCTCAACTCCGAGGGAGGATGAAAAATGGGGAGAGCGGACAGAGCGGTGGACACGCTTCGGCGTCAGCGGCCGCCGGGGCTGGTGGTCCTGATGGCGGGAATAATCGGCTGGCGGATGATGCTCGTCGGATTGATAAGACAGCGCATGCGATGTCGTCGAGGGCATCGACGTTTGTCCGCTCGCTTATTGAGGCGCACGGAGCTGCTGCGGTGGTCGTCGTTCTGCTTACGGCGCTTTCGTAGTAATTTGCGAGATCGGCCGAAACGGTGAACCTGAGGCCAGTCTGAAGAAAAAGAGGACGAAGAAGAGGAAAAGGAAGAAGGAGAAGACTCGAATGAAATTTCCGCTCTGATGATGAAAAATTCGTCGCTGGCGACTGCGGAGTGATGACTGAAATTTTATTTAGACGAATTGAGATTAAATCAGTGTTACCAAATTTAATTTAATTTAGCTATAAATTTTGGTATAATAAGGAACGAATATTTGTCACGTTGCATCCTAGAAAAAATTTGTTAATTATTTTAAGAAGTCTACTCTTAGTGTTAATTGGGTCGGCGTATCGATTGGTTAGACCTGTAAATTAATTAGTCGACGAACGACACATTTTTTGTCTCGAATTTCAATTTGTTAATAATTTTCGTCACTTGCGAGATCATCGTTAAAATTCTGAATTTATGATGACCTTGGAAACCGTCGAAAGAGAAAAATTAAATTGTCCAGCGGTCACTCCGGAGTCGCCGGAGAATTGACGCGATTTCTCCGAGCGAATCTCGTCGACCGCGAGCGAAGTTCCGCGAGCCGCGCGATTAATCCCGAGTCCGAAACTCGAGATCGTCGCGCGGGTGGATTAAAATTTGACGATCCTCGGCGATCAACGTCACCGGAGTTTCGCGTCGCGGTGGACGAGGACTCGGCGACTCTCCCAACGAATTTGTAGCCCGCGACGAGCGACGGGGAGATCGTAAATTTTAGCACAATTAGAAATATTGCAACGACGATTGTCCGAGAGTGCGAGAGAACGCCGAGAAAATTGTTGCGTCGCTCTCGCGCGAAAAATCACCCGCGGGTGATTTTTTTCGGACTTGTATATTTTTCCCCCCACAATCAATCACCGCGCGTTACGCGTTTCTGTAAATATTAACGATAAACAAGACAAGCGCGACTCGACGAGGATATAAATTATTGTAAATACGACGCGCGCAACACGTGGCGATCCCCCCTCCCCCACACCCACCCTTAATTGTTGTAGAATGTAAATATTCACTACCGGGCCAACTAATGTCGGGATAAAAAAAAAACGAAAATATTGTAACGTGTCGATCGTTCCCTGCTGTAACGTGCGCTTCAACTGCGATCAATAAAAACGATAAAAAGGTAATGATAAAAAAAAGAAATGTGTAAATAAGGAAGGGACACTGCGAATTTCGCGCGTGAAGCTGTAGAAATTATTTGTACTCGAATTATCGTACGTGTCGTAGGAACCGTCGGTGTCGGACGCTCGCGTCGTTACCGACTGAGCTCGCCGAAAATTCTGCAACGTTTTTTTAATTCGCGAGCACCTGAGTTTTCAGTTTGGACACACTTTGATCAATGTTCCATCCGACCATCCGACTGCACTGATAATTTTTTTTTCACGATTTTATCGACAAACTAATTTTTCGTTGTGTGATACAAAATAAATATTCAATTGTCAACAGATTTGAGTTTAGTGAAATAAGATCTTTGTGAATTCATCGCAATGGTAAAAAAAAATCATTGCTGCCGCAGTTATCAATTTTTTTTACTCGTTGTTTAAAAAAATATATTCACGCCTCATTCGCAACGAAAAATCAGACCGAGGAACAATTTTGAGGCGAATTTCGAAGCCGATCGACGCGAAAAAAAATCCCTCGAGACCGTCGAGGGTCCTCGAGGGACACGAGGACCTCGCCTGTGAATTAACCACACTGCAATCTACCGGAAAGTCTGTAACCAATACCGTTCCACAACTTCATTAATGTTAATGGTTAATCTTAAAGTAACGATTCTAGTTAGCGAGTCGGCGGGAGAGCGCAATTAACTGCGCGCACCGGCGGCGATTGGACGAGCGCTTAGTAGCTCGGCCAATGCGCATTCGATCAGCGCGATCTTCTCGCCCGTCCAATCGCCGCGAAACAATTGCTTATTATCGCGAGATTACGGGCCAATTACCGCAATTCTCCATCGGGTACGAGGAGAATAAACATTAAGCAAAAATAAAAAAAATAATGTTGACTCGTTTCCCCTGTGCGATATTTTCAAAAAAACGCACCGCGCGAGAGGCGAAAAGCAATAGACGAAAAAAAGAAGTGTAACTCGCGTTGATTGTAATAAAAAAAAAAATGTAAAATCCAATATGTGCGAAAAACCGCGAGGGAATAAAAACGTGCGCGCTGCGTGTAATTAAATGATTTAGAAATTACAATAAAAAATCGTGTACCACTTTAGACGCGATATACATTTTTTTCATACTTTCATTTTACGATCGACAATTTCACGTGTTTGTATTTTGTGTGCGTTGTGCGTGTTGAGTGCGAATAAAATTGCGAGACGTTTGCGTCGTGTAAAATATTGTTCGGTTTTGTTTTCCAAAAAAGTGAGATGTACTCGATTGGATTGTAACATTGTATAATAATAATAATAACAATAATAATAATAGCACTAATGATAATTATTATTATTAATAATGATGGCGATGATTATAAAGAATACTAGTATTAATATTAATAACAATAAAAATACCAACTTTGTGTAACTCGACGTTGAAAGATTTTCAACGCGGAACCAACGTCGACCGGTCGAGGATCCATTCGAGGAGATCGTAAATTCGCCGAACGTTGCCGAAGGTCCTTCCGTTGCGGTCGGCTGAAATCGACAAACTTGCGCCGGGCGATACGGAAGATATGCAAAATGCCCGACGTTACCGGCGCCGCGGGACGGATAATTAATTCCAACGCCTCGCGGAGAGCCGCGAGAGGCGTTCGCCGATGGAAATTCATTTAAAATTGCTACCTGCACGACAGGGAAATTTTACGGCGCGATTTCGTGGGGCCGGTCGGGTCGAACCTGAAAGTTCCCTGCTCGGCACGTAACACTGTGGACGACGAAAATTTGGACCTTTTTTTCTAGCGAAACACCACCAATTTATTCGAGATTCGAGCCAATTTTGGGCGGTGAAAATATTTTACACAGTCGAGGGTTAAATTTAGGGTCGTATTCTCGAGAAAAGGAATCGTTTATTCGAATACATTTTTATTTACAGCCTTATCTATCAGTTGTACAAATATAATAGTGTGTTTATATATTATTTACGCGAAGGTACATTACTTTACTTCTACGTCATCGTTTTTTTTTTCTTTTTTTTATCCTGATGACGAAAACGCGGCTGACGAATGCGTCGCTGTCGTCACTAGGGTTAATCGTTTTTTTTTTATTCCCTCTCTACATTTTCGTCGTACGCGCGGCACTCGCGGATCGTGACACGTGCTCGGTGAATCTTCTAATAAATAAATAAATAAATAAATAAATAAATAAATAAATTTCACTGTCCAATCGTCATATTCAACGTTGCATCCCACTCGACCATCAATTCCGTCGTGTCGAGTGAAATTCTACGATCCCTTCTTTACCGATTGAAAAATCCGAGCACGTGTCACGTGTCACCCGCGAGTATAAACAACGGGAGCAAATAATATTTTCTTGGTACGATTTCATTTTTCTTATCGCGTGAATAATTTGCGTGAGACTCTTTTTTTTCGAAGCTTCGCTCGGAAAAATCTCGGCTGCCTCCGTTGGCTGCGCTGAAGCCGGGAAACAATTTTTCCGAGCTTTCATACACGGTAGGTAATTATTGAAGCTGGTGACACGAGTTTCGTTATTTTTTTTTGTCCTTAAATCGCACTACATGACTTATCACCTATGGCCCTACTGGCAGTGGTGCTCGAGAATCACTCATTTTCATTTCTTCCTCCTCTCTCAATGGGATTTTTCGCTACCAGGTTTCCCGTCAATTTCTCGTTTATTTTATTTTTTCCATTTCTTTTTACCATTTTTTTTACCATCGAATAACACGCGCGGGAGTAACGCAAACGTTTATACAAAATGTGAATGACTCATTTTTTTTCCTCCTCCCATTTCAGTGGGATTTTTCGCTACCGGGTTTCCCGTCAATTTCTCGTTTATTCTTTTTCCCTTTCTTTTATTTTTTTTAACCACCGACAAGTAACATGCGCGGGAGCACCGCAAACGTTTGTACAAAAAATGTGGATAGTCTCGTTACAAGCGTTCGCGATACGGACCAGCGTCTGTTGTACTCGGAAAAAAAATTAAAACGTACAATACGCTTCAGCTGTACACTAGATTTTTGCTGCAATCAATCATACAATATTTCTCCCCTCCTTCGTCCTATTTTTTTTTCTCTCGTCTCGTCCGTCGAGGTCGGAGAGTACGAAGAGCTGCACTCGCTGGATATGCACAATTGAACATTCGCACGGCTCGCGGAGAATGTTACAACCTACGTTAACGATCGTATTTACAATGAACGACGACGCGCGGGTGAAATTGGCGGTGCTCGCGAATAATGATATCACCGCGGTAAAACGGAAACGACACTTTCGCAGGGAGGGACGAACGTTAAGTTAAATTTGGAGCATAATCGCGTTACGCGAAGCTCGAACGTGGCTCCGGGGATGAAAGGGGTGAGTGAAATTCGTTTCGGAGAAAATCGAACGTCGCGTCGAGATGGATCGTCTCTCTGCATTTCATTTCCCTCGTCGCGAGAAAATTATTCTCGCGACGAGTCGTAAAACTAGCGAATCTACTCATATCGACAAACTCGTTCTCGTCCCTCTGACTTTCGACGACATTCGAGTCGCCTTATTGGGATTTGTTCGATGATTCCGATCCGAATAAATAATTAAATTAAATGAAATTAAATCAAATTAAATTAAGCTTACAAAAATGAATTCAGCAAAAATATTAAGACACGAAAAATAAATTCTAGGACAAAACGGTGAATGACAGAAAAATTGCAGCCAGAATTCGCGAGAATGTCACAATCAGCGTCGAGTCCTCTTTTTTTTTCCTATCGGAATTTTCGCTAATTACACGAAATAATCGAGTGATTCAATCGGCAACTGTACAAAATGTTCAACTAGAGTTTTTTTTCTGCCTCTCTTCCTCTTCTTCTACGTCGAAAATTCCGTGCGGTAACTGCGGTGTGTGCGCCCCTCTTTTTCGCTCTCTGTCTCTCCCCCTTTGGCCCTCTATGCCCTCTATATTCATCAACGATAAGGGCTCCGCTTTCGGCAGCGCACAGAAAAGGTGTTTACATCCGAAACGAGCGCTGCTTTGACGCGCTCGATTCTCAGTTTCCCGTGCACGATTTTCGACTACGGTTTTTACCCCCCCGCTTCGTTCTCAAAGCGCGAGAGCCGCGAGCCAACGAGAGCAGAGACGTCGGAGCCGCAGCTCGATCGACCCCTGGTATACGCATTCAATTAACGCTTTCGGAGCTCTTTGCTCTTTCATCGCTTTTGGCGCTCGAGATACCAGACAAGGAGAAAAAGCTCCGCGCTCTCTGCGGTATTATTATTTTTTTTTCGGTTTTTTTTTTCACAATTTTATTTCTTTGGTTTCCTTTCTCACTGTACTGACTAAGTTATGCACGCTCGGCGGGACCGAATGTTTTTTTTTGGGCTCTCGCAAAATGTCTTCAACATTTATTACAGCTTCGCTAATCTACGAGTGTAACATTAGTTTTGTCTTTTTTTTGGTTTATTTATATTACAATCGCTTTGTCGCTTTCTCGCCTCTTCGCGCTCTTTCGCTCGTCGATTTATCGCTCCGGCTCGGCCGAAGATTTTCGTCGTCGTAAGTGAATACGGTTTACAGTCTTAGGAAATGGGACACTCGATGACATTCAGACCAAAAAAAAATCTCCAGTACTTTACATTTTTTTCGGAATTCGAGCCAAGTTGCACAGGAAAATAAAAAATACATACAATATTTTGGCGAGTCGACGAATTCCGCGCCCGAAATATATGCGAAAAATATATATTATTTTCGCGCGTGAAATTACGTCGGGCCCAAGATCTTTCATAAATAAAACAAAAAAAAATATCAAAAACGAAACAATCAAGACGCTCGAAAAATACTATTTGAACTCTACGGTTTGACAATCTTCGACCTGTCGTTCTATACAATTTTAATAATTATTTTGGCGACATTTATCTCCCCGAGGAATCGTATTTTTTTTTTTTTTTTTTTTTTTCCACTCACGCTCTAATAGTTATTAAAATTAGTACTTTGCTCTCTCTCATTCTCTCTCATTCTGTTTTGATGTATTTCTTCGTGTGTATTTTTTTCGTTAGTCCGACGACGCCGAAATCGCGACGTCACGATTCTGCAGCGAGCGGTGGATGACGACGTCCGAGCTCCTCAGCCGAGCAGCGGTTTCCTCGTTTCGGACGCGTCGGCGGAATGTTGAGAATTTCGACTTGAGAAGCTTGAATCCCGAATGACGACGTTGGAGCCGAGACGAAGGTTCGTGACGCGCGACGACGACGACGACGACGACGACGATGACGAGTCCGTCGCGTCGTCTCAGGCTGGATGAAGCGCCTGCAGCTGCGGATGGTGATGAAAGGAGAGCGCGAATGCAACTGCGACGAAGGCGACGAGTCCGGCGGAGCAACTTCTCGCGGCGGCCGCCCCAGAGTCGTCGTAATCTTCGCCCTCGCCCTCGGCCTTGCGCCCGCGGAGTTTTAAGTCTGCAAAACAAAGTTTTCCATTTCAGACATTTCCGTCGTGTATTTAAATATATGTATAGCATATCTCTACGTATATGTATCACTGGTTTCTCGGCGAAATTTACGTTTCGTTTCGCCTCGCAACTGCGATACTCGCACAGCGTCTGTGTGCATCTGCTCCGTTTACATCATCCGTTCAACTCGGGCGACGTTTTCGGAGACTATGCAAATGAATATTCGCGGAAAGATCAACGCGGCTTTGGTTGTTTGATTAGCCGACCGAGTATCAGGATGGACAGGTATACTTTTCTGGTGTAAGTTGTGGGTTTTTGGTGGCGGAATGTTCGTGGCGTTAAATTTGGGCCTGGGCGGGCCCTGGTCGGGCCACCTGGGCACTGACCGGGGCCTGACCAGTTTCTGATTAGTGTTAAATTTGACGCCATGGATATTCCAGAGTGATGTGACACGTCTGTAATCGGACCAGTCCGACCCGATCGGGGCCCGACCAATTCCCGACTCACGACAACTGCTCAAAGTACTCAAAGAACTCAAAGTGCCCTCAAAGTGGTTTCAAAGTGCTCAAAGAACTCAAAGTGCCCTCAAAGTACTTAAAGAACTCAAAGTGGTCTCAAAGTGCTCAAAGAACTGAAAGTGCCCTCAAAGTATGCGCAATCCGGAGTCTCTTACCTCGCTCTTTCAGCATATCCTGGCTTCCCTCGATCACGTTGTTTCCACTGTTTTTCTTCAGTTTACCTGCGAGCAAAAAAAGAGAAATGAGAATCGTGATTGTCCCGGTTAGATTAACAACGAGCGATAATGGGCACTTGCGGTGAATGGATGGCGTGACACGGTCAATAAACCGCAGCCTCGCAGCGAGTGGATTGGGGGAGGAGAGGGGGGGGGGATAGAAAAAATAAAAAAATAAAGCAGCAGCTCTTTCTTTATAAATAATCTATTGCTTTCGTTTCTACGGACTCGCTGCTCGGAAATGGGGCGCGAGCCGACGAAACTCGCTCGACCGACTGAAAAATAATTTTTTCAATCCGGCAATTGAGCTCATTTTTCTCGACGAGGTTGGCAAATTTTTTTTTGCAAGCAAAAATGCTAAAAAAATAGCGTTGTATATTTTTCTTTCCCTTTTTTTTTCTTGCCTCGGTGAGCGAATCACCAGTTCGTTATTGACGCAAGCGTCGCGCGTTGCGGTAAAAAAAATGGTAACTTTTACCAACGAGCGAGACTGAGGAGGAATGGCCCGCGGGGATAGTTTCGGGCGCGAACGATGGATCGCGACGGGGCAGAAAAAAAAATCACAGGATTGTAGTTTCGCACTTAGTTACATTTTTCTTTATCGTCGCGGACGCTGTACACGTACTGCAGTGTCTATATAGCCGCGGCTGCGGTTATATGCAGAGCTTATTACATCTTCTCCGCGGCGGTTTGACTCGACCTTTGGCCCGGGACTCTCAGTGAAAACTACTTTGGACCTTTACGATCCTTGAATAATATAACTTGGGTCGTTGCAGCAGCTCGCGCTGCCTCCGCCGTCGCCTCGGGTGGACATTTGCGTGACGGTAACACGTACCCCTCCCCCACACTCCCCTCGACCCTTCCCCCCACCCCTCCTCATCTTGCTCCTTTAACCCCCCTCTCCCTGCGGTCGCAAAAAAGTTTAGAGTAAATTGACCCTTGACTGGATCATACACTCCGGGGCTCCGGTGTGTAAATTCTGTATCGACCAACCCGCGACTCCCCGCTGACTCTCCCGCGGTCTCGTGCCAACGCGCAACTCGAGTCTAATGCACGTCGAATCCCGTTATTTTACCCCCGCGACGCCACGAGCGCTGGATTCTCGCGCGTCAGGTTCGTCGGTTTGGCGCAGGCGTTGCAAAAAGTGCGGTGCGAAAATTCGTTCGCCTCGTGGGACTCGACGATACCGAGCGGGGAATTCGTGTCTCGACACCTCGAGCGTGCAAATGTGTAGCGAAAAAAAAAAAAAAGTGATATATTATGGAGAAATTAATTCATTGGCGATTTCCGGTTTCAGCGAAATTTGTATCCTGTCATAAAAAGTTGTTAATATTCGTTTGAAAAAATAAAAATGTGTAAAAAATAAAAAATAAAATATAAAAACTGGACAGTCAGAAAAAACCAGCATCTTATTGGTTCACTATTTACGACAATTCGCACCTATTACCTATTTACGGCTTTCGTCTAAAAAAGTTGCCAATATTTGTTTCCACTTATCGCCAGAATTTTGATAAATTTGCAAAAAATAAATAAAATTAAAAAAATTGACAGTCAGAAAAACGAGCATCTTATTGGTTTACTATTTACGGCACTTTGCACCGCAAATCAGTGTAAACGTCAATTTCAACTGATTATCGTTTTAGGGCGACGCGGTTTCCAATAAATTTGTTCGCGGCGAACTCGACGTCTTTCCTCCGGGCGGGACGAAATATTTGTTTCCTCGACAGCGGCGAAACAGACGTGCAAAAGAACGGACCGCGAGCTAAGCGCGGAAGTTTGCGCGCGTTGAAACATCGATTAGCCATAAAACAAGGTCTGAGCGTTATGGCTGAAAGTTTTCTCGTTGCAAGATTAAGCGTTAAAGTACACACCGTGTACTCGGTAGGCTCTCTGTACGACGCGGAGCGTGAGACGCGCGTCATTGCCTCTTTCTCGCTCGCTCGCGTTCTTTCCGATGCCGCGAAGAAGCCTCGACGAAGGGAAGCGCAAACGTTCGCAGACTGCAGCACAAGCTTCGAGCCTTCGAGCCGCGAGAGTCGCATCGTCATTGGCCGGCCAACAGTCTGGGACTGCTTCGCGGTAAAAAATGTTTCACGTGACAAGGAGAATCCTATTATTTCTTTGTGAGTGGCTATTATCATTGTTAATATTATTTTTATTTTTATCACCACTGTTATTATTATTTTATTATTATCACTGGTGTTGTCAGTATTATTAATGAAAACTGATAAGCCTGAAAATAATTTTTCTATTTCCCAATAAAAAAAATGATGCAGCGTTTTCGAAAAATAATACAGACAGTGTGTACAATAAAAAAAATGATTTAATTATGTTTTGGATTATCTCAGACACTAAGATTTGGCTATAAATATAGAAATTGCAGTTTGGATGTACTATGCGAGTAAATATAATAAAAAATTAAAAAATGAGGATCGTAAGTGGCCAATGACTGTACAGACTGCAACCGTTCGCCCCGTCAAAGGAAAACACGACGTTACTCTCAGCTGTTTAAAAGTAATGCGTCTCGACCCGCGCGTATCCGATGGGCGAGCAGCTTCTTTTTCCCTCTCCGGTCGACTTGCCCCGCGAGTCGACCCAATTTTCCGCCGAGCTCACGCTGCGCCCGTTCGTTTCGTTGCCTTTAAGTATTCTCGCGTAAATTCTTTATCCGCGCTCCCGGAAAAGACGCCGAGAGCGAAGAGAAACGTACGCGCGTATTTTTCTCCGCGCGTCGAAAGCTTCGAGGGCGCGGAGTAAAAGTGCAATTCGTCGGTTCGTCACCGAGAGACTTTTGGTTCCGGCTCCTTTCGTAGGTAATGCGAACCAAAGTAAATTACATATCACTGCGCAGGCTTTTTGCTGGAATCATCGTCAGAATGACAATTGCTGCTCTATATGCTGCTCGTTTCCTTCCTCCTCACAGTCGTTTCTATTCGAACGTTCGTCATTGTCGGAGCGTCGAAGGACGACGACGCGTTACGCAGATGCAACGGCGCGCAAAGCGAGGCTACGCGCATACGACAATGGAAAGAAACGAGGGGAGTCGCGATGATATCTGTGGGAGCCTCGCGGCGGCTTCCGGAGCGGGCGACGCGTGCCCGAAGAGGGGAGCGTGCCGCGCAGATCTTTCTACGTCGCGCAACATCGCAAAAAAAGTCCGGCGCGTGCGGGCCTCGACGAAACGGGGGGCAAAACGGACACACCGAGTATAATTTCCACACTGAGAAAAAAAATTGCTAAATTCAATATTTTGCGGATTGATCAAAATATTTGGCAAATATTTTGCGGATTGAACAAAGTATTCGGCAAATATTTTGCGGATTGAACAAAATATTCGGCAAATATTTTGCGGATTGAACAAAATATTCGGCAAATATTTTGCGGATTGAACAAAATATTCGGCAATGCTAATCGAGATTTTCAACATTCTATCACCAGTTTGCTTCGATCAATTAAATATTTTGTCTAATTTACAAAATATTTATGTCGCCGCCCGCAACCGCACATTTTGTTGGATTGAGCAATTTTTTTTTCTCGGTGCACGTTTTTCTCCTCGAATTTTCGATTTTTCAGGAAACACCCATGATTTTTTTAATCAGCAGGAAATGTGCCATTGGATAAGGTTTTTAATCTTTACGATTTTTTTTTTTTTTTTTTCACAAAAAAAAACGCTCATTGTCCATTTTGCCCCAACGTACATCGAATCGTTCGTCAGGAAGCCGCCGAGACTGACAACTGGGCGCAGGATATATATCTCGTGTGACTAGATACACATCCGAAAACGAGGATAAAATATGCTTAGGTGGAAGGGGGGTTAATGGGGATAGGGGGATAGGGTGATGGGGGTGGAGTAGACGTCACCGCCGTTGCAGCAGAGCCACACGAGTCGTCCCTGTAGTCACACATATCCGGGGAGTCGTTCAACGAATTTGTCACAGACTCCACGAGTCCGTGCTTAGGGGTGGGTCGGGGGGTGGGGGGCGACGCACAGTCGCCACTGGGTCGGGGGGAAGGGGAGGGCGGCACGCGCGCGCGGGACTCTCGTGTGTCGCCGGTCATGCATTATTCCCGCCACGTGCGGCACGTTTCGTCCGAGCGCGCGTCAGGCTCGTCGCTGGTCCGCGCTCGAAGCGACGACGAGGCAGACGCGAAAAAGGACGAAGGGTTGCAAGACGGGGGGCGAGCGGATTGGAGCGAGAAAAGGTGCGGACGGTTGGGAGAGTAGGGGAGGGGGTGGTCCACCCTCGTCGGCCGCGCGGGAACCCGGCTAAAAGCTCCGCGGGACAATGCGAGACTGGGTCCTCAAAGAATCCTCAAAGCGAGTTGGAAGAGGCTGCAGCCGACTGCTGCTGCTTCTGATGGTGATGCACCAGCAGCAGCAGCAGCTTTGTAACGCGAACCCAAGCAAATTACATATCACTGCGCGCCGGACAGGCCTTAGAACGCCCTCGGAAGGGAAAAACGTGAGGCACGAGTTACAAACCCGGTACACCAGGGTTGGGTTGGAGGTAGAAGGGGGGGAGGGGGTGGAGGGTCGAGAGGGGTAGAAGACAGGGGAGAGAATGAGGACGAGGATGAGAATGAGAAGGAGTCGGGAATACTATGAAAGGAGACGAGTGCGAGGGGCCCCAGTATCGGAGCAAAGTCTCGGGCTTTGCGTGAGCGGAAGAAAAATGTGTGTGGGGGGGTGGAGGGGGAGAAGGGGGGCGGAAGGGCAAAAAGAGAGAAAAGAAGAGGGAAAAAAATAGGACGAACGGTGAAACGCATCCAGTGCAGAGAGAGCGTATGGAATGGCAAGGGAAGAGGAGGAGGGGGAGGAGGAGGGTGGTGGGAGGGGGTCAGGGGGGCGAGGGGGATGAAGGGGTAGGTCGACTGGGAAAGAGCGCGTTGCCGGAAGCGCCGACGCGTATGCGCTCACTCGTGCTCATCCCTCTCCCCTCCCTCTGTCCTACCACCCCCTGTGCCCCCTGTGACCCCTCCTGCCCCCCTTTCGCCCCCCCCCCCCTCCTCACGCTGCTCTTCAGGCCGAAATGCTATTCACCGGCGAGAGGAGTTTTTTCGAAAAAGTCTCTTCAAACGTCTGGTTGCGGGACGTCGGTGCGCGAGTATCGCCCCCCTCCCTCTCCCTTCATCCCCTTCACCCCCCTGGCGAGTCTTCGTCGGTTGCCGGGGCCCATAGACGCGGACGTGGTGCACGTCGGACGCCCGGCAGCCGCGGAGGCTGCTGGGAAGGGCGAAAGGTGTGCGTTATTCGCGAGGCAACTCTCCGACATCGCTGCAGCAACACACTGAGGGTCGGCAGGATACGTGGGGTGGGATATTCCGCCCTCGTGGCCCGACGATCTCGAAAGGCAACGCGTGAAGAGCATCATATCCCGCGCGTAGCTTTTCCTCTCTCTCTCTTCTCTCTCTTCTCTCTTTCTTTCTCTCTCTCGCTACTATACAGCACAAACTGTGTGAGTCCTCTTGGCCCTCGGCTCTCTCCCTCTCCCTCTCTCTCTCTCTCTGTCTCTCTTGTTGCTTCCGCCTCGTTCTTTCAGCTGGGTCTCGTTGTCTGTTTGTGTTGGTGCTGTTTCCTCCTCTCTAAAAGGACTGGCAAAACCGCGAGCCGAGATATTTTCCACATACGTTGAGGAGGGGGAGACAGAGGGTTGAGGAGGAGTGAGAGGGGCGGAAGGGGGTGAACTCTTGGGTATTCGGCTATTCATTCGGTAGTGTTTCTCCTGCCTTGTCGTTCCTGTTGCCCTGTTCTGGATGTGTGTAAAATTTTATCGTCGTGGCTGTGGAGAGGGATGAGTCATCCGAATTTTTTTAGGGGAGGGGGAAGGGGCGACTATAGGACTATTTTTCGAATCAGTTTTACGATGAAGGAAAACACCAAAATAAAATGTACTAATTTGTCAGAGGACAATTCGTAAATGACGTAAATTCTATGCACTCGACAAGGGACGTTTTGTCGACCGAGCGGAGTCGTCATTAGCGGTGCGTCTGACCAGACTTAAGCGCGCCTCATTCCCCGGTTCCTCGGGTTCCTCGTGCGCGCGGCTTTTCGCGAATTGTATCTCAAACGTATAATATTTGCCTTTGCTTGTAACGCGGGGCCCACGGTTACGGCTTGGGGGGGCTCTAATCGGATTAAGCCGGGATTTGCTTATTCATAAACTGCGCGCGCCCTCGGAGCTCGCGCGCGACCACCGGGCGACTATATACGCGTTCGTTTGCTCGTGCGGTTCGCCTTTCCGCAGTCGGAGACCAACGCAGCTCCGCTGGTCTTCGTATTTAAAAAAAAAAATCTGAAGAAAAAGTGGCCGCATCAAAACCGAATGTAGAAAAGTGTTTTAAAATGTTAGACTTTTTTTCCTCGGCCATTTTTTTTTTTTTTTTTTTTTTTTTTTTTTCACAAGTCCCATACAGCAGTCAATGTAAATTGGCCGAACCGAACTTCTCCCTCCAAAATTTCTCCATGTTCGAACCATGTCTGCCATTGTCAGCAGAAAATTATACCCACCGATAATTCGGCGAATCCTCTTTCGAGCGCACTTCGATGGCAGCCCCCCTCCCCCCTCCCCCCTCCCCCTTCATTGTCGATCTCGCGGAAATCTCGCTATTGTAATCGAGCGCCGCGCGTTGAATAAATTCCCCGAAGTCGGCGGTCCTCGCTCGTGTAATGAGCCTAATATTCTTTTGTCGAAAAAATCGAACGCGGTATATCGCGAGCCTCGCGAGATAACAAAGAGAGAAGAACGCGAAAAAAAAGCGATGATGAACGATGCAGGGGTGGAAACGGGGGGTTGGAAGAGGAGGGGATGGACGAGTATCGCGCAGGGACACAAAGCACGTATGCTTGATCTAATTAATCAGCGATCCGGTAATACACAGGGTGGGTGGTTGAGGTGGTCGAAGGGGGAGGGGATGGTCAGGTAGGGGGAGGGGGTAGGTACACACGGCCGGAATGACGCGATCGGGGCTCGCGGGGAGGGTGGGAAGGGGAGGGGGGAGCACGCCGGCGCCAATCGTCAAGTACCTTTTGGCGCAAAGCGGCTAACAAGGGATGCTCATTGATTTCCGGGACGCCTCGGGCACCCCCAATCCGCGGGGGTTGCGAATCATCGGCGTTTTACAACTCTCCGTCGGTCGGGGTTGTTGCAAAGCAATTATTGCTCGTTCCGCGTGTAGCGCGGGATAAAAGAGCGCTGGTTGGCTGCGAGGGTAGGAATTGTTTTTTTTTCGAGGGTGGGAAGAGGGGGTAGCAGATTCACGATGTAACAGCAACCGGATCTCGCCATGTGGAGTGGAACGAGGATGCGGTTAAGCAGATTCAGAGGGTGCAAATGAGCGGATTTGGGGTTGCCACAATTTTTTTCTCTCAGCCTGGGAAATAGGGGTGGGAAATGAGGGCGACTGGGAATTTAGAAAAATATGAGGGGGTGGGAATACAAACAAGATGGGTTGTTTGCGTACAAAAAATAATTTCAACCATCGATTCGCCGGATCAAAGCAACTTTCGCTCCGCGAATTTCGGTCGCCGGAGCTTTTCAACCCCCAAGCGCGAAAAAACGGTCTAATTAAACGAGATGCCGCAACGAAAAAACAATTTTCCCCGTTTATCGTCGATTCCGTCGCACCGCACTGGGAATATAAATCGCTCGCCGCGCGCTCCGTCCGTTTGTGCGCCGCGCCCGGGTTAATCCACCCCTTGCGACGGGGGTTGGGGAAAAAGGGGGGAGAGTCTCCGGTCGAGCAACCGGTGATAAACGCGCGAGGAGAAACGAGGAAGAGCGTCGCGAGCCAGACGACGGGCACTCGGGGAACATTTTTATTTGCGAGTATCTTTCCCCGAGTCGAGGCGATCGAGAGAGCTCCGAGATGCGAGCAACAGAGAACGATGGAAAAAGAGGGAAAAAGAAACGAGAGGGAAAAGAGGGAAAAAGAGAGAAATCCATACTTGACGTCGAAAGACGAAATAAGTAAAGCGACGGGTGGAATATATCGCGCGTTTTAAGGCCAATAGTGGCAGTTATAGTGTCGGAGGGAAAAATTCAAGTGCCGCTCACTCGACGACGACGACAACGACGACGACGACGACGACGACGAGCGGCAGCAGCAACGCCGGAATATCGTATTTCGATTCAGCGTAGGTCTCGAAATACGATATCCAATCATAACCCATATTGAGTTTGGCGCAAGCTGTGTGGCAGCGCGAGATATGGTATATTATGGTCCCCCTCCTCTTCTCTCCTCCCCCCTCTGTCTCTATCCCACTCGCAACCCCTCTCTTTCCCTCGTTCAGTGTTGGGAGGCGCGCAGAACGGGCGACTTATGGGCACTTGAGAGTTCGCCTCTTCTCTCCGCCGCCGAGATACGACGTAAAATCGCACGTGCGCTTCTTAATGAGCTTTAACGTCGAAACTCTGGCCACTTCGAGTAGGCGCACCGAGGACCCGTGAACCGCGAGCACCGAGCGTTTCACAGCGCGCCGCTCGAGGCGGCTCCACATCCGGCGAACACTTGCGAAAGTGTGTAAGCCCCGGGAGAGTACCGAGAGCGCGCGTCGAGTGAGACGCGGAGAGTAATAACGAAGGAGAGGAGCCTCGAACTCGAGCGATTTATACGTTGGGTACGCGAAGATTCGCGCGATACCTGCGCAAAGCTCCACGCAGCAATCAGGACCAAGATAGGTAATTTTTTTCAAATTAAAAAAATGAATTTTAAAATAGGGTATTTTTTTTTAAATGACTGGCAAGGATTATTCAAAAGTGCAAAATATTATCGGAGCTCACCTTTGTATTTAGTGCCATTCGGGTAGGGATAGTGATTTCCGTTCGTCGAAGAGATTTCTGGAAAAAAAATCAAATAATTATTAGGGTCCTGTAGAAATATACTGAGATTGTGGATCAAAGATTCTCGACGTTGGAGTGGTTCAACAGGAATGAAGATGAATTATTTGTAGTAGAAATTATAGAAATTGATAATCAGTACAAGAGCTACTGAAAAAATAATATGACTTTCGTGTTACATAGATATACACACGAAGATGATAAATAATTACTAATCCTTGATACCGGAAATCCACGAGTGCGATCAGTCTGCGTTCGAATCAATAATAATAATAAGCCCGCAATCTGGGGTACAGATTGGCTGAGCGAAAATACTCGCTAAGCGCGAATCCAACTCACTGTAGAGCTTGATGCTGCCATCTGTGTCGCCGAGGGAATTTCTGGATACGCATTTGTAGGAACCGTAGTCGTTCTCGGTTACCGAACGTATCGTCAGCTTCATGCGCACCTTGTACGCGTTGTCAATAAGTTCGGTCTCGTATTTGCCACCTGAAACACGTCGGTACAACTGTTACACGCAGAATAATGCAGAGTATGACGTTGGAAATGGTCCGATGCGAGATTATAGGCGAAATCAATTGTTCATCAGTTCGATGAATCATCAATGGTCATTCACATCGGCTTGTACTAATGGAACTCAATGATTACACTGAGTTTCAACGTCGATCGACGGGTATTCATTATTAACAGAGTCGCTTTGAATCCAGACCATTGGAACTGACCTATCATATAATTTTTTTTTCCTTCTCTTTTGAAGCAGTAATTATCAATGTATAATTTAATGGTAGTATCATCTACTAAAGTCATTTTACTCGTATCACGTCATCACTCGAATTGTACATCACTCGACGAATAATTTTTTTGTCAAAAAAAAAAAAACCTTATCGATTCTGAGCGAGGGATTGATGTATGTTATCTGTATTTGTCGATTTGTGCCAACCTGCCATCGACTGACGGAAAATTGACGACGAGTGTCCCAATGTTCGTCGCCCGTGATACCCCCCTCCCCCCAGGTTATCAGCTACCGAATCGTCGCGCCCATCGCAATTCCAGTCTCCGTCGCACGCGTGTCGCCCGTTCGATCGTCAGGGGCGCCAGGCCCTTTATTATATAGGCATTACAGGTCTGCATTGTAACAGGTGTTTTCGCGCGGCGTCCATCTCTCCCTCTATATCTATACAAGCCCATTCGGCGTGGCCGCGGAATACTAATAAAGGCTTTGGCCTTTTGTCGAGTGTATACTCTGAGAAACGAGATGAATTCGAGTACTATTCTCGCGCGAAAAAGGGCGTTGGATGAGGGTGGAAGGGGAGGGGGTTGGGATGGTTTGTGGTTTGGGGGGAGAGAGGGAGGGGGTGGCTGGTACGATCTCGCGAAAGCGTCCATAAATCCATCGCCAAGTAAGTACGTGCCTGAGGGGGACGAGAGAGCTTCCCCCCCCCCTCCCCCAACCCCCAACCCCCAACCCCCAACCCCCTTCACTCCTAGCGTCCGGCTACCTGACTGGTAGCAGCTTTTCCTTGTTCTTTGGCGGCTATGCCGCTCGTGTTTCCGCGCGAATTCCCTTACGCCTATTAGACGCGCCGATATTCAAGCGTTTCCTCCCCCCTCCCAACCCCAACCCTCAACCTACCACCCCAAAGCGCCTTCTCTTCTTTTTCCAGCCGGTTATACGAACGGAATTAGCCTCTGAATAATGTATGAAAGCCGCGGTATGAGGGGCGAGGCACGTGGGTAGGTGGCGTTTGTAGGGGTTGTAGGGGTAGGGGGTTGGTTGCCGAGGCGGTTCGGGGAGGCCGAAAGAGCTTTCGCGCGCGACGAGAGATATAACGTGATTTTATCTGGCCATTTACGAGCCAGTCCGTCCCAGGCCAGGCCGCGAGAACGGGACCAAGCGTTCTCCAGTCTAGGGGTTGTTAAAAATGGCCCTAGACGCACCGTGGCGTTATGCTTCCTGGTAGCATCCTCCATACGTTATCGTCTGGGTTCTGCGTATCCATCGCAGGGGTCTTGTGACGTTGCGTCGAGGATATTTGCATCCCTACCGAGATTGTGGCAGGGACCAATAATCATTGGTCCTCCTCAAGAGGATTCGCGACATTTGTCCAAGGCCATTGCACCCCGACGTGTCGTGCCCTGTGTCCGGGAGTCATCATCCTGTCTACAGTAATTTACCGGACGTATGGATTGTAGTACAAACAGGATTCGGCGGTGGCGAGATGTGCGTCGCGTTGGACTGATTGGAACTGGATTTGCTGGGGGTTGGCCTGAGACGTTGACTATGATCGGATGTCGACGCGATTGTCGATACAAATGTGGAGGTCGATACAAATGCCAACTCCAGTAGGTTGGGTTTGAGATGTGTGAAGGAATTTTGGGATTCGTTTGAGGAACATTTCTTAGGTTCCGATTCGGTACTATGAAAGGTGTTCCAACCTGAGAACACGTTTCGTCCCTGATACGAGTACATTTTTCCATTTCGTCTGTCGCCTCGATACGGTTACTATTTTTTTTTTTTTATTTATTTTTTTCAAATCGTTTCTTTTTTAGCGCTCAACGTGAATTTTCAAGAAACCTGCATAACCGACGGAGCCGTTTCGCCTTTTCATCGTCGCAGTCGCGTGGCGTCGGCCGATTCGCCGGAAGGCGTCTGAATGGTGTCGATCTAAACAGAAATCACGTTTACTTAGGCGCCGCCGCGTGCCGAATACCCAAGTCGGGCTCGGGCCAGGCCCTAGACACGCGTGCAGGGGGCGAGGCCGTCGAGCGCGTCTTCCAGGCCTGATTGAACTATTGTGACGGGCTCAACGTCTCCCGGCGACAACGAGGCGAGTCTCTCTCGTTCTCCGTCGACGATTTTACACGTTACCGGCCGCGTCCGGACGGCCGAACCCGGCAGTTTCGCCTGACGACGCGGTGAATCGCAAGATATGTCCATTAAAGGGGCATTCAGAGGGAAAATGGCCTTCTCATCTTCGACCCCCCTCCCCCAACTCCCAACCCCCAAATCCTGCTGTCATGCCACTCATGTTTATCGGAGTGGCCGATGGGATAACAATTCCGGCCACGAAATGTTTGCCCAGCCAGAGCCGGACCAGATATGTTGGATTTGGGGGTGAAACATGGGTTTGGTTGTAAAACAGGGATTGGATGATAGGCAGCGATTGGACGGCAGATGAGACGTTGAGATGGACAAATTTGTCATCCAGGAGTGACAGACATTCACTCTTACAATTTTTTTTTTCAATTGTCGAAAAAATAGGATATAATTTTTTTCTCGCGTAATTTTGTATCAATGACAAAAATAACCGGACAAAAATAATCGGAGGCGCGACGATGAAGCTCGATACGAACGTCAAGTGCTCGCGACAAATGCAGATAACACTCATCAGTCTCCCGCACAAACGAATCAACGATTTATTTTTTTATTCGCAAAAAAAAACAATGCAGCGCAATCCGAGTAATCGTGTGATACAAACAAATGATATTTCCCAGGCGAGCGAGGACATTTTCGAGTGAAATATTTCGCGATTGTTGTCAACGAAAATATTTCGATGTTGCGATGAGGCGCTTTGAACGACGGTTTGTTCGCTCGTGCGCCGCTGCCTAAATTAAACGGGGGCCGCGAAATCATGTGAATAAATATTTACAGTGCTAAAAAAAAATATTAATAAAAAATAACGTCATATTTACCTTGAGCGACGATCTCGTTTTTGTCCCTCGTCCAGTAGTTTATCGACTTCGGATAGGCCTCCGAGTGGCACTCGAGGGTCATCGCCTGGCCGAGATGAGCGCCAACCAACTGATTTTGGATCCCGATCATCGGCGGAACTGTAATGCGGAAAAACGTTCAGTTCCGAGAATTAACCCGTAGCGTGTAATATCGGCGATTTTGCAGTGCGCGCGGGCGCGCATTGGTCGATAGGCCGGAATTACTCCGGGCAAATCGGATTATCCGCATCTTACATCATCCGACCAACTGCTCACTCGTTGGATCATCGCATCGCTTCCACTTATACCGCCGATCCGAAACCGAGCGTTTTATTTTTGGTTGAGAGATTACAATTTTAAAATAAAAATAAATTTTTCGATAAAAAGATAAAAATAATATTTTATTTATTTTTTATTTAATTTAATATGCTAAAACTATTATCGCAGTAATTCTGATTAATTAAAAAAAAGGAAATTTGTCGTTTTGCTTGTCAGAAATCGGGGTCACGAAAATTATTTTTTCAAAATATCGACTTCTAACATATACCATCGTTGTCAAGTCGCATATTCTACCCCTGAAAACACTGGTTACAACCCTTTTTTAGTTGATTTTGAAAAAAAAAAAAATTTTGGCCGAACAGTTTGTCAGAAATCGTAGATCTGGCCGCCAGGCCGAAAATCGCCCAAATCGGGGTCACGAAAATTATTTTTTCAAAATATCGACTTCTAACCTATACCATCGTTCTCAAGTCGCATATTCTACCCCTGAAAACACTGGTTACAACCCTTTTTTAGTTGATTTTGAAAAAAAAAATTTTTGGCCGAACAGTTTGTCAGAAATCGTAGATTTGGCCGCCGGGCCGAAAACCGCCCAAATCGGGGTCACGAAATGTATTTTTTCAAAATATCGACTTTTAACCTATACCATCGTTCTCAAGTCGCATATTTTACCCCTGAAAACACTGGTTACAACCCTTTTTTAGTTGATTTTGAAAAAAAAAAAAAAATTTGGCCGAACATTTTGTCAGAAGTCGTAGATCTGGAGTAATAGTGAGACTTTATACATTTTATAAAACGAATATAAAATAAATATGAAAATAAATTCGTGAAATAAAGAAATGTTTAACGAAGAAAAACGTATAAAAAAAATCCATTTATGATTTTCCATCGCACGTACATTGAACTATCAGCATGATCCGCTTGCTGACGGAGGGCGGGACGCCGTTCGACGCGATGCACAAATACGATCCCATGTGGAGCCGGGTGAGTTTGGTAATGTTGAAATTCGGCCCTTCGACACTGCTCTCTGCAATCAATACACGACAATGGACGTTAATTACTTTTCGCTGCCGTCCGCGCAGTGATCGCCCACGCGGCGGGCAAAAGTTTGTTTCGAAAGCGGCACGCAGCATTAAAACCAAAAATGCTGCGCGACTCACGAAGCGTCGCAGGCGGAAAAGCAATTACTTTTTCGCCCGAAATATCAATCGCGTCGGTATAAAAAAATTCGCAATGATAAGCAATTAGTATTGGCGGATCCTTGATTTTGATACACCGGATAAAAAGATCACAGACTTTTTTGTACCATTTTTCCAGTTTCCACGATCTACCAAAATCCCAGCTCGAATATCTCGTGACACAAACGTCAATTTTGTGTCAACTCAACGACACGACGAATTTTCATCCCGGAAAATTTTTCCACCGACTGCATTTCTATTTTTGTTCCTATTTTGGACATAAAATAAAAACGGATGCATCGTAGCAGGAAACGTTAAAAACCGCGTTTGTAGCAAAATACCCTTTCCTTGTACTTTTGTTTCCCGCGCGCGCTTCGTGTCCGGAGGCTCAAACCCCCCTCCCCCTCCACCCCAACTGTACATACAGCCGCGTTTTATCCGCGGCAACAGCGCAGGTGAGTTCGCCAGTTGCAGAAGCGCCGGTTATTTGTCGAGAGCGGCGGAGAGAGCGGTCGAAGCACGTACGAAGCGCCGGGCAAGTACCTAACGCGATAACGTTGGTTCGACGCTCTCGCGTCGAGCGTGAATCCAGTTTACTTATCGGAAAGTCCGGACTCCGCAGGTGGAAATCCACGCGGCAGTGTCCCCCCTCCCCCCTTTTCCACCCCCTACGATGCTTCTCGTCGTCCTCCGTTGACCACAATTAAATCCACGCGGAATATTTGCTCAGCCTCGACGACGACGCCGCTGACGACGACGACGACGACGACATCGAGCAAATGTTGTCGAACATCCGCGACGTCTCCGCATCCGTCGGACGATTTCCGAACGTCAATCGCGAAATTTAATATGCAGAGAATAATTCGTGGCGCGCGTGAAATGTCCGATTTGCTCTTTGTCTCAAAACAGACGCGGGAACCTAGTCGGGAGCGCTCCAGGAAAATCCGGGAATATCCCGGACTCCGTCGGGAATCCATCGCAGGCGGTGGGAAAGCTTCGGACTTCCGCAACCGGCGTTTGCCCTTCGATTCTTCATGTTTTTTCAATTTTATTAGTTTTACTACATTTTTTTTCAATTTTTTTTATTTTTTTTTAGCCCCGTAAAAAAAATGTCCAGCTGTCCCGGATGGACGGTGACGTCGGTTGGTCTTTTCTCACGTCGCGCCCTTCGCGTCCCTTGCGGATGGCCAGGTTGCTGGGTCCGTTAATGAAGTATCCAGCGCGAAATGGTGACCCCGATGCGACGCTACACGCGGACGATAAGCCGAAGGCTTTACGTTCTCCACCTCTTCCGTCACTTCCGCCCCCCTCCGAACCCCCTCAACCCTTTGCCCCTGACTACAGCCTCGCCTTGTTGAGGGAGGGGGAAGGGAAGGGGGGGGGGTCACTGTAGGTGTACACAACGTCACCGTCGTAACGCTCTGAAATTAACGTCCCGACTTAATTTGAACGTCGCGTTGGCCGCAACGCGTCCGGAACCTTCGCAGACAACTGGATTTGTGATTTCGCCCCCTCCCCCCCCCCCTCCCCACCCCTCCTGCGCTTTGCCCGGTAATTTCGTCGAAAGCCGAGATTTCGACTCGGAGCTTGAATCACTTTTTTTTTTCTTGTCCCACTTTTTTGTATGTCGCTGTTACTTTCGATCCTTAAGGGATTTATTCCAGGATAAAAATACTGTTACTGATAAAAATAGAAATACTGTTGGTGCTGTTACCTCTGCGTCCGTTGTCCAGGATAATCTTCTCGCCGTCCTCGCGTCTCCAGATTATGTTCGGCGGCGGCGATCCGGTTGCGGCGCAGGAAAGCGTCACGTTGCTTCCCTCACGGGCGACCATGTCCGTGCTCGTCTGGTCGTCTATTATGTCGGGTGGCACTGCGCAAAAAGGGACATTTTTAGGATCAGTAAAAAAAATAATCGCAAAAAACGCAAGGAAAAAAATTATTTTCACGTCTTTTTTTTTAATTCTCGGGTGAGCTTTCGAGCCGAAACAAATTCCCGAAGCTGGTCGCTAAAAACCTCGAAGCTAATGCGACATTAAATAAAACCTAAAAAAAGAATCCCTAAGCGACCAAAATCGAGTTTACGCGTAGCCTTTGCCTCGTTCGTCGTCGAGTAATGTACGCAGGAAGAGCGATACGGCGAATTCGTCGTCGCGCGCTCGCCGAGCGTAAAATCCGATGTAAATCCGTCGCAGCGGATTCTCCCGAAGGTCTTGAGCCGCCTACGTGAGCTTCAGTGTTGCGGCTCGTCGAGCCAACACAGAGCCAACACAGTCGAGACCGGCAGTCGACGCGCGTATAATAAAGCAGAATGATAACGCGAAACGACATCGTCGAAGTCGTATCCGGTGTGGGTGGGGTGAAGAAGGGGCGAAGGGGGAGGAGGAGGGGGTTGAAACACCTTCCGCCCGTCGGTCTCGCTGCGCCCCTCGCGGTCTGAGCGGCGTAACAGCCGACGTACAACACAAAACCTGCCACGGCCACTGGGCAAGACTGCCACGAGAGTCAACGTGGGGAAGACGCGGTCGTGTCCAGCCCAGAGGGTCGTATAGTTTCAGCTCGAACCTTCCATTCCTTCTGTCCGCTGTCCGCCCTCTCATTCTTCGCCCCCTCCCCCACTCCTCCTCCACTCGCTATCCTTCTGCCCATCCGAGTCGATCGCGATCGTCGCTCGCCATTAAATCGACCGGACAAAGGGAAGTATGGCCACTGCGACACCGCAGTGGTTGTCGGGTATCACCGAAAAGATAAAAATTGTTGAATTGTTGGAAATGCTGTTGACTCAACTGAATCTGCCGGACAACGGCTGTCAAGATTTTGTGCAATGATTGTATGGAAAAAAAAATCGAAATTCAGTGTCTTTGATTTTTATGAAGTTACAAAGCCTGCGGCGAAGTTACTAAAAGTGCCGAATAGTCAATGAACAAAAATGAGTGAACGAAAAAATTCCCAATCGAAAATAAGTGAACGAAAATATTCCCAAACGAAAATGAGTGAACGAAAAAATTCCCAAACGAAAATGTGTAAACGAAAAAATTCCCAAAAGAAAATGAGTGAACGAAAAAATTTTCAAAAAAAATGAGTGAACGAAAAAATTCTCAAACGAAAAAAAGTGAACGAAAAAATTCCCACAGTCCCCCGAAGACGTCACTGAAAGTGCCTGTCCGCTGAACAGGTTTAAGTGAACCAAATTTCGGTCCACATCCTCTATCACAACCCATAATTTTAATCATCGATCTAACTACTCTCAGTAACGAGGTCATCGACCTCGACCAATAGTCAACAAACGTGAAGCCCTCATACACCGACTCGAGAATCAGGCGCTCGGTCGGTTAGGTCTCAGGGTCTACCTTCCCACATTCCTTCTGCCACCCTTCCGTCCACCCTCTCATCCCTCTCCCCCCTCCCCCTCCCCACGTTTTCCCCCGAGCCGATGGCGATCGTCGTCGCGCGCCATTAAACCGACCACCACAAAGCACACGCGGCCAGTGGGTCGTCGTCGTTGTCGTAGCCGTTGTCGTCGTCGTCGCCGTTTTCTCGCACTTTCGCGTCTCGCGTCCCCGGGCGCCACGACGTAAACGCGTCCCCGGCGGACAATGTCTCCTCCAGGAGGCGCAGCAACGGTCACGGCCTCACGTGGCAGCCATGGCAATCGCCGCAGCAGCCTTGCGTCGCGTTACACGAATCGCACCGGACAACACGTTACCGAACGGCCGTGTATACCATCCAATGGGCGACCCGTTTGTGTGTGAGAGTCTGTGTTACACATATATACAGCGAGCCGAAGGGGACATCGGGAAAAGGGGTCGCGCGCCGACGACGACGATACTGCACGGGCCCCCGGTGCGAGTATGGACGATTTTATTCCGCCCCGCGGCCGGAACTCGATTTGCGGTTGAGTGTCCGTATGGGCAATGCTGAATTGGCTGGTCAAAGCGCCCGAGAGCGAGCTACCTTTCTCTCTGCCTCTCCTCCCTCCCTCCCCTTCATCCCACTCGCTTGTCTCTCTCCCTCTCCGTTTCAGCTTCACCCCCCCCCCTGCCCCTTTCACCCCTTCAGCCCCATGGATCTCTCGCTCGGCTTCGACTCTCTGCCTTCTCTCGCACGTTGAGCCACTTCTCCTCCGCCACCTCCTCATCATCCCCTAACTCCCGCGGCTACATCACTCGGACTCTCTCTTTCTCTCTTCCCTTTCCCTCTCTGTCTCTCTTTCTCTGTCCTTCCTCTGTCTCTGTCTTTCTGACCGTCTCTCTCCCTCTTTTCCTATTTCCACCTTCCAGGTTTCAGTGCAACGTTACTGGAGGACAGAGCGAGAGAGATAGTGGGAGGAAGGGAGGAAGGAGGGGGAAGGGGGGGGGGGGGGGTTCTCTCTCTGTCATTCGGTAACCGTGCACTTTCACCGATTTCTCTTCGCGCACTCATTCTCGTTTTCTCATTCTCCCTCTCTCTCTCTCTCTCTCTCCCTCCCCCCCCCCCCCCCCTCGATCTCGCTGGTGCTTCTAATGGCTCGGTGTCCGATTGAGCTTTCGATTGAGCTTTCCGGTGCAACGAGCGTCCCTCTCCTACACCGGCCCAGTGATACGGGGCGACTCGGGATGAGATAATCACTTTTTCTTTCTTTTCTTTCTCTCTCTATTTTTTTTTTTTTTTTATTTTCCTTTTTTTGGAAAATCGTTGATGGTCAATTTGATTCATCGACGCTCTGGATCGATTATGCTGGACTCATTAATCTCGTGTTCGCGAGATACGAAAATTTGGAAGCATTTTCGTTTAGGTAAAAAAATGTGTTCAAATGTCGAAGTATTGAGGTTAAATGGATTTCCGTTTTGTGGACGAATTTCAGAAATTCGGAAAAGCTACGAAACATTCGCAAAAAAAGCCAAAAAATGTGTTCAGATGTCGAAGTGTCAAGGTTGAGTGGGTTAAAAATTTCAGAAATTCCAAAGCTGCGGAACGGGTGGAAAAAGAGCCGTCTCACCCGGAATCGCCTCGACTCGGTTGCATCACGCGTTGCACGCGGCGCGCTGGATACGTCGGCCGGACGTGCGTTTCGCATCAATCCGAGCGCTCCGCTGGCTTCGCACATGGCCTCTTTCTATCTCTCCCCCCCCGGTTGATTCGCACTGCAGATCAACCCCTTTAACCACGGGAGCCTAACGAGTGTTGGAGCGACGGCGAGCGCTATCGAGAACATCCCTCGGTCCCTCGGTCTTCCATTTCACCCTCCAGCCCCCTCTCCCCTCCCCCCCTGTCGACCACCCACCAACCCCCTCGCCCATTGTCCGTGGAATCCGCTTCGCCCGCTCGAGGCAATCGGAAAACGCGGCCGACACACTCGCGTCCTGGAAAAAAAAGGAGTAAGAAGAAAAAAACGTATCGGGATACCGTAGGGTGTTTCCTGCTTTACAGTTGTTAGGATTACTACCCCTCTTTCTACCCCCTGCCTCCTCCTCTTCCACTAGGATCGTCGGTGAGGGTGAACCGACGATCCAAGTTGCAGCTTCATTCGCCTCTGTGAATCTCCGACTGCACCGGAAGCGAAGTAACGAAACGTGTGGGAAATAATCACAACTTGGAATAAGATAAGTCAATGTGGTTTGGAATCCACTATTACAAAGTTCGTGAGCTACCGTTGTTGTCGATTTATTCGACCTCTGATTGGTTGTTGAGGAAAACAACGATAGGGTTTTTACTTTGCGAAATTGAAAATTTTCGAAATCATTGTTCCTAGTAATAATAAATTGCGCCACCAGAAATTATTTATATCGGACGGGCTTTCGATTCCAGCTCCGAAGCCTCATTAATTACTACTCCCTGTAAAAATTTCATTAATAAAAATTTTACTTAGCCGATTGTAAAATCGGCTTCATTTTATTAAAAAAAAAATAGCGAGACATCCCAATCCCAAATAGAAATCCACTGTATGCGGCATTTTCATACCCTGAATATTTTTCTCAGTGCTGCATTCGCAGTGTGAATGTGCAGTGTGTGTGGGTGACGAATAAATAGTAACGTTATTGTGATTATTGCACATAACCATCGATATTCCCTCTCCTCCTCCCCTCAACCCACACATACACAGACACAGTGAATACCTCAAACGGCAGCGGAAGCGAAGACGCGTTGTTGGGATTTGCCGCGGGAGAGGTTCGATGCTCGGGGCTCGATACTAAAGCGTTCTCACATGGGAAATTCCGGAAACCATTACATCGCATATGCGAGCCTTCAGCTCGCACAGGCCGACCGAGCCCGGAGCGTCTTCCCTTGGTCCGCGCGGACGATGCAACTGCGGTGCAACCGCACGAGGAGGAGCAGGACACGTATGGCGAAAGGGGTTGGATCGAGGCGAGGAAAAAAGGTGGGGAGGGGGGAGGGAAATGCTCGTCGGACGCGCGAGGTGATAACTGCGCGCGGAAAAATTGATACGAAATAGCCGCGTTCGCGCGCATCCCGACTGAATACAGATCCACTTTTCATCCCCGGCGGCGGAAGATTTACGAAGACACGAGAAATGCTGCTCCGCTAACGCGGCGACTATCGCTTCTCGTCGGTTCTCAATCGTCGGCTCGATTACGGAAGGTCAAAGTGCACTGGAAACGATCGCGAATCGAAAAATGTTACCTCTTTTTTATTTTAGAAATTATCCGAGAACTCGTCAAACCTCAGCTCGACTCAACTCGATTCAACGGAAATAAATCGAAAAATCGAAAATCCAACCGCGAAATAATTGCCGAATTTTTATTTACATTTTTTTTGGGCCAATTGAAAAATTCGGGTGAAAAATTCGACGTGTTTTTCCGTCTGTGTTTTCGATATATATTTCGAAACGCGTCGGAAGTGTTGGATATCTCTCTAATAAAAATCCGTCGCTCGTGTTTGCTGAACCCTTTTTCCTTTCTCTCTCTGCCGCTCATTCCGGCGTTTCCCTCCCCTCGACGGCCTCGTGGCGCTCATGAAGTCCTTGTTTCTGCCTCGTTCGGCCCGCCCGCCACGCCCGACGGTGCACAGAGAAACATCAAATATCGGAGTCAACTGAGCGCTTATTTTCACTCCCTCCCCTCTTCCCTCCCTCCCCCTTGCGTCCCATCACCTCCTCTTCGCCTCTTTTCGCCCCCTGGTCAGCCCCTCCCTCCCCTCCCCCTCGTTCTCTGTGTCCCTTCCGCCGTTTGGACTCTGCGCCCGCCGGACGCGACAAATTGGATTTATAAAACAAACTTGGCTTCTCTCTTTTTTTTTTCGTTTACCTTTACGTTTTTATTCCGCACAAACGAGAGGACCACGCGACAAAAGCTCCTCTCTTTCTCTTTCTCACTCTGTGTCCTCTCTCTCTTTGCCCCCCTTTCTCCCTCTCTCTTCCACGTTTCGTGTGCGGTCGACGTCGAATGTTGCAGCAGCTTCAGCAACAGCAGCGACGGTCGAAACCCGTTGGAAATAGAGCATCGGTAACCGGTTCGGGTGTGGAAATAGATGATTAGAGCCTAACTACAATGAACGACAATGCGTGTATGGCACAAGCGACTGAATCGTGCGCTTCTCTCTCTCTCTCTCTCTTGGAGCGATTTTACCTCCGTGCGCGATTTGTCAGCGTGTCGGTGCTGCGCCTCGAGCCCCACTTGTGTGTTTACATGTTCGAGAACGCACAATCCCATCATGATTAACACGCACGCAGCTCGTAGCCCGAGTGCTTCATCCCCCTACTCCTCCCCCTCCTCCCGCTCCTCGCCCCTCAGCCCCTCATCGAGCCCTACAGCCTCCCACCCCTCCTCCCACTAACCCTCATCGTCGCTGACCAACTCGGCCTATGTGGTACACACGGCCAGTCCGTCTGCCAACCCGCCAACTCGCTCCTACGTGGAATTGAGTATATACAGTGTGCGCATATATATAGGTGCGTATTTCATGTACATATAGGTAGAGGGTTTGCATTCTGCTACGTGTGATACGTCCAAGTTAGAGGGTACATATCCACCCCACGACCCAATATTCGGTCTGTCTCTCTCGCTCCTTCAGTACTCCAGCTTTATGTCATTTCTGGATCAGCCCGCGTGATTCCCGATCGCCCTGCGTCTCAGGAGACAGGCGGGAGACGAAGCCTGACGGACAGTGCGTTTCGCTATTATTGATGACCGAATTGTCGATAAGTTTGGCTTCGGCGAGTTCCGAGGTCATTGCATCTTTTAGCGTTGGAATTTTTTTAAGGGCTTTTAATTAATTGGTACTTTTTGATTGGTCGATTTATTCCAGAGAGGAATGACGATTTTTTTAAGACGTTTCATTGAATCCTAACATTTTTTTTTGTGATTTATTGGCATTTGTAAAAAAAAAAAATGACTGGGGTCAATGATTGTTGTGCCAATATTTCGCACTAAGCAAGTTGCAAATTTTCGTAGGCGGAACATTGAGAGATTTCCGTTTGATATTTACAAATATCGCGCGAATATCGCAAATATTTGGTCGGCGCTGAGGGGAATTCAAAACGTCGCGCCAGTCCATCTAGAAATGAGCGCACCGCGTAAATATCCGAGGCACTAACGAACCTCTCGCCCGTCGGGTTCGTCCCGGAGCACTTGTCGGTCCTCCGCGCGGTAAACGGAGTCATATACGTTCGCCGCATTATCGAAACACCGGTGCATCCTCCGCGGGCAAACAACTCGCGCTTGTCAATCGGAGTCGCAATGTCACTCAAATTAATTGTGCCGACCGCAAGACACGAGATACAAAAAAATCTTTCCGATTTTTTCCGACGATTAGTCAGAAAATTCCTTCGTTCGATAAAACAGTGACACTCAATATCAATTTTTTAAATTGTGACATTGACTGTATTTTTTGTTTATTTTCTTATTGTGAGGTTTAGTATTATTTTAAAAAAAATTGCGACCCGAACCGAAAATCGAGATTTGACCAAGAATTTACACCGCAATATTCGCCATAACTCGATCGATAAATGTGGAATGCATTTATTTCACGTTTTCGGGTTATTTATCGACGCACTAATTTTAGACAGTTAGTTACGTGCCACAGATCGCCGCTGCGCTATTTCAGATTAGAGGAATTACCGCGAGCGTGCGCCGCCACTCGCCGGGCTGCAGCAGCAGCAGCAGCAGCAGCAGCAGTGGCGGCAGCAGCGGGCGGCGTATGCGAGGATATAAATCGCGAAAGCTGTTGAACTCCTGCTTCGCGGTCGAGAGCTCAGACCGCGGCGGCAACTCGAAGACGGCGGCTCACGTAAATCAGTAACTGGTACCAGGCGAAACTTTTAATTGTGATTTTTCGTCTCTTATTGTTTTCCAATTTTTTATCTTAGACGTCGCAATTTTTTTTGTGTTTTTTTTTTAATGAAAAAGATGTGACCTCAGATTCGTTACGTAAAAAAAAATCATTGTAATGTCCAATGTCTTTGCTATTAAATTTGAAGGTTCAAATCTTATTCGCAAAATTTGTGACTAGACAAAACTTTTTTTTTGCTATTGAGTTTAAAAGTTATATTGAAAAAATAAAAAAAATTGCGAACGCGATAATTACGACTAAACGATCAAAACGGTCGGTGATCACAATCGGAGTTTCCATTTTCTGCTGACGTGACGACGATGACGACGACGACAGGGATTGCTGCGTGCGTTCCGAGAATCTCCCAGGCCCCCGCGGACTCGGAAACGCACAAAGGTCCCGCGGCTCACCAATTAACCCGGCGCGCGTGTGGAAATTAATTTTCCGGGTCAAAGCGGCGGGGTATCGTGTTTATCAATGCTCCCCGGCTGCGTTTCCCCCGTTTCGCCCCGAGATGCCTGTAACGGGCACCGGCGGCTGCAGCAACGCGCCGGGGACCTGGGCGCTCGTTACACAATACCCGGGGAAATTCGCGAATTATTTTAATATCATTATCCCATACTTCGCGAGCGGGTGAATTAATTAAACGAACGGCATTGACCCTTAAATAACACCGAGAATTCGTATTTTCCTCGAAAATAGCTAAACTAGCTCATTTGTGATTTTATTTTATTGCAAAATTAAAATAGCCAAAACGTAACGATTCTTCCAGGCTAAAATTGTTCGGCGAGTGAAAAAAAAAAAATCATCTCTTCGTGCGAACGAATTGAGAACGTTTTCACTGATCTCGACTAATCGAAGCGAACCGATAACTCGCGTTTCTCGCTACTGTCGATCGCCTCGTCTCTTCTCTCGTCAAAAAAAATCCCCTCGGCCGACGTTTCCGCCTGTCGGACTGTTAATCAACGAATTAACGAAGTAAACGCTAGAAATCGAGCTACCGATATATATTTTCAACCTCTTCCGATTTCGCCAGTCGACACCGATTGAGCGATTAATTTCGAATTCCACTGATCCACTCGCAGCAAAGAATTCCTCTCATCTGGCTGCGGATTTTCTCGTTGATAGACACACAAATTATCTCACAAAATTAAACCACAAAAAAATCTCGAAAAAATTGTGTTTCAAGAAAACAAAGCTTCCTCTATGAGGAAGCAAAAGAAAAAAAAATCATGAATCAAATCGCGATTCCATTTCCATCTTAGAGACAATTGGCAACCACCCTATAATTATATTTCGTTTAACTATATTTAACGCGGAATCCCGACGACTCGACCGGGTCAAAGGCGACGAAGCCGCGCGTATCGAGGTCGGAGAAATTGTGGTTCTCATTGCGGTTCATCACACCCAGAAAAAAGATCTAGTTGATGGAAGTAGATTCTACTTAACGCGAATAAATTTTTTTGCTTGATGGCCGGCCTAGTAGACTTGTAGTGACTTCTAATAAATTTTTTTATTCGATTTGAATATATTTCAGTGAAACCAAAAATGTATTGAATTCTAGTAAATGTGTGTTTGAATGCAATATATCTTTTGTTTCAATTTAAAGGAAATATATACTTCATGGAAGTGTTATTTTCTTACTGTTAAATAAAAAATATATTTCGCTGAAATAAAATTCTATTCCTCCTTATAAAGTACATATTTTCAAAACATCGTTTAAATATTCTTCCGTTTTGGTAGCAAGCACACATTTTAGCCCAGGATATTTTCCGTTTATCAATCCTCGAATATTTTCAGCAAGAAAGATATTTTTTTCTATTCATTTAGAGGCTGTGAATATTTGGGATGGACACTGCAATTTAAGCAGTGTCTTCCCGTGTCCAAAGTAAAAGACGGTCGGTATCAGACACGTCGCGGACGGGTCGGTTGACAAAAATCGTTTTTCTTCGCTGCTTATATAAGCGCCACGCTACCAACTCGCTTGCGAGAAGCGTTCATCGCGCCAGCCATCTAGCGGTAGAATTTGTTGAATAACTAACTCTAGTCGAGGCAAATGTATGAAGCATTCGAATCAACGAAATATATATTCAACTGAACAAAATCCTAGTTGATTTCAATAAAACCAGTTAAATATTTTTATTTGGTCTGTTTAAACAAATCTTTATTTCGGGTGATCAAAAATTTGGTAGAAACAAATAAATTATTTTGATATTCAAAATAATTTTGTCAAGTTCAATTAAAAAAATAAATAAATTTCAATCAAATACATTGTTTAATGCAATTCAATATATATGTATTTCTTAGAAAGCAAATTTTAGTTAAATGAATAAAAAAAACATTGAATAAAGGAATTTATTTGATCCGACTTGAACTTTTTTGGGGGTGCACAGCTCATTGCTCGACGTTTCGCCGACAGTACGTATGACATTCGTCATTACGGAATAACGAGAATCGTGCGTACGAGTCGAATGTCGAGTCAATTACGGAGACCGAATCTCTGCTCACACTGAGTGCGTCTGCAGTCGCCGACGAAAGTCAACCCCCGAGAATGGCGGGAATTACCGCGTCGAGGAGACAAGAGATTCCCGAGAAACCTCGGAGTTGAAGCGGCGGCAAAGCGAAGCGAGACGAAGTTGTTGCCACCGCGCGAGAGCCGCCCGGTGAAAACTTCGCAACGCAATTAGCATGGCGGAATGACAATTTGCTTTGACTAAATGGGCGACGCCGCCCCGACGCAAACGTGGCTCTTTATGTCCGACTACGACGACTTAGACGCAAAGTTCGCGCGCGTTTCCTGAGATATGAAGTGGTGCAAAGTGAGCGAGAAGCGAGAGAGCAGAAAAAAATTATGGGGCAAGGGTGGAGGTGGATTTGGGCCGAGTGCCGAATACTTTTTATGCACCGAATGAGCCACGTCCGAATAAGGACGACTTGCTGAGCTCTTTTCATTCTCCGGACGTGCGAGCCAAAGTAGTTTATTTTTTATTTTTTTATCTTCAATATCGTTATTATTCATTTTTCACGTAATAAATAAAACGAGCTTTTTCCTTGATATGTCAGGTAAAAAACTTGGCACTCAATTCGAGAGCAGCGCGAAAGCCGGAAAGCCTCTTAAAAAATGAGAAGCAGGTTTCACGGCGAGAGGAGAGATAAATTTGCAAGTAGCTATTCCTGCGATAGTGAATTCTTTTAATGAGTCTGCCTCGTTAAAAAATAATTTTTTTCTTAGCGATTAAAAAGTGGAAAGGAGATTTTTCGTTATTTGTGGTTGACGATTCTAATGCAACCTGCTCAGCAATTGACAACAATGATATCAATATAAATTCATAGCTGTTATAATAAAGAGAAAATAGGTCACCATCACGATTTTCCTTTTAACCAACTTGTCCCCTGATAACGAGCCTTTAATATGTCAGACCGTATCGCGTTGCGAGAAGGATGAAAAATGTCTCGCGATTTGAGGTTGACAATTGTCTGGAATATCACAAGCAGCTTGTTGCGTCATTACGAGAGTACCCGGCTCAGGAATTTACCTTGGGGAAGGACGCGTAACGGGATCTCAAGCTGAGTGTGGTGTCTTCCTTCATTTTCCGACGTCCTCTCGACCTCCTCGCAGGCATCTCGTGCAAAGTTCTCCCTCTTCCTCCCTCTCCCTCTCTGTCTTCCTCCCTCTTCTCTGTCTCTATCTTCCTCCCTCATTTTCCTTCTCTATCTTTCCCCCTCCCTCTCTCTCCCTCTCACTCTCTGGTTCCTGCCTCTTCGGGTTCCCTCGTCTACGACTACACGAGGTTACCGCGTTGTGTACTACTGTTCGCCGTGGAGCAGCAGCAGAGGCAGCAGAGGCAGCAGAAGCAGCAGAAGCAGCAGCAGCAGCAGCAGCAGCTCCAGGGTATATGCCAGTCTCCGTGAAGGACTCCGGTTCAGCTCCTCCTCCCTTCGCCTCGCCATTACCGACAACGCAAACTGCCTCTCTCTTGCTCTCCTCTCCACTTCGTGTAGCCTTATTACAGCCACTCAAAGTGCACTCCTGGGCTCGTCTGAGCCAACTTTTAAAATCCTCGTGTATTTCCATTCGCAGCTCGTTGATTCTCGGAATTTCCGTCGTCGTCGTTGCCACTGACGACGACGGCGAATATTACTGTCCCGCGCGCTCCTTCGCAAGGGGGGGGGGGGGGGGGGGGGGGGGGAGCGATACGCAATTCGAACGAATCTTCGACTTCGACTCGTTCGTCGTCGACGTCGTCTCGCGGTCGCTTCTCGCTGACATTATTCCAGATTCTCGAGCTTCGCGATGCTTGGATTTATTATATTGAGAGTCTGTTCTGTGATCTTGCGATAACTCCTGTCTTTTTTTTTTAACCCGTTAAACCAGTCGGGAGTAAAAAATCGGGGAGTCGATAACGGATCGCAATACCAATAAAAGTAAATAAATAAATAAGAGAAGAATAAAATAAAATAAAATAAAAAATAAAAAAATAGAAAATTCCCAACGCACTAAGCAGCCACTCAGCCGTCTCATTGTTTCACTGGCGCGAAGACAGATCTCCCCCCCCTCCCCTTCCCACCCCCTCGGGACCCTAATAATCTCTCTCATTGCGCCATTCGCGAGATGCCCCCGTAATTTTTACGCCTCGTCTAAGCCGTCTAAACATTCCTACCCGTCGTGGCCATATTCCACCCCTCCTTCCCCCCTCTGCGTGCCGGAGCGCTCGGCCCATTAGCTCTGACCCTCCAACCCCCTCCCTCGCCGCCCTCGCCCGAGAGGAATGTCGGTGACAAGTATTTCCCTCGCGCATTAAACCCGAAGCATTGTCGACTGCCGCTGCAGGTGGCGAGAAATTCGCGATGCGTGGGCGTATAACGAGTGAAGAAGCCGAGCCCGTTATCGCGCTTTAGGGTTGAGCGATGGAGGGGGGGCGGAAGGGGGTGGTTTTCGGCTGAGCTCACCCCGGGGCTTCTTTCTGCCACTTCCTCGGTCTACCCTTTCACTTCAGCTCCGCGTTCGTTTCGCCAGTGTTTGCAGCATGCGAACCACCCCCTCAACCCTCTCCCACCCCTCATCCCCTCCTTCTATACACGCGGAAAAATCTTCTACACACAGAGGACGCAGACTCAAGCGCGTAGACGGATAACGAGGAAAGCGAGCTTTTTCCTTAGCACTCGCGTTTATATATATAACACATACATACACACACACACATATATATATTGTGCGCTAAGGCCGAGTGGCGCATCTCTCGTGACGAGGGGTGGACAATTTTCTCAGAAGATATTTCTCCGCTCACGGTCCGCTGCTATCTTGTTATCCGGGGCTGTGTGTGTCTGTGTGTGTGTTGTTCTCTCTCCCTGCAAGCGACTCTGTCGTGTACCGCGTACACACGATAGCTCAGGCTCCTCCGAGGGGGAGGGAGGGAGGGAGAGAGGGAGCTTCACAGTAAGGGTGGAAGGGGGTTAGGAAAAGATGCCGAGACGAGGGGGCAGGGGTACTGCAGGTTGTAGTACTTTCTCTTCCCTCCCCCACCTCCCCCCTCCGGCCCCTCGTATCTCAGCCAGCCAACAGTTACTCGCTCGTTCGTCCGCCTCTTCCGCGGGCCACTCGATACCCGCGCAGCCGTTTCCGGTTGCACTCTCTCTCCGCACGCCTCCTCTTGCCGGGCAATTCCTCTCCGCTGAGCTCGCCGCCACCGCCGACTACTGCAGCTGCTCTGTTGCTGTTGCTGCTGCTCGTCGTCGTTCGTTGTGTGGGCGCCGTGAAAAGTTCGCGGCGAGTGCCGGACGACGGTCGACGGCGACGACGACGACCCTCGAATCAAGCACACTGAGGGAGAGGAATAAGAGGGGCAGGCAGGCGGGGAGGGGGGGGGGGGGAGAGTTACCCCGGAACTGACCGGCAGCTGGCGGAGCGAGAGATATACTGCGCCTACTGTACCGCGCTCTCGCGGACCAGCTACATATGTACCTAACCCCCTGGGGGGAGGGGGAAGGGGGGATATGGCTGCGTCTCGTGGCTGCTGTGTATCTGTGTGAAACAATGGATCACTCCGGTCCGGACACCCGATCTCCCCGGATTGGGAAATCGAAATCGTCCGATAGTCGGCGTAGAGCGAGAGAGAGAGAGTTGGGAAAGGGGGATGGGAGGGATGCAGACGGGCTCTGAGGGGGAAAGGGAGGGAGGTCGAGTACATGGGTCAACCGACGGTGGAGAACAGAGAGGGTATACGGCCGGTAGTCACCCCGGGACCGCGACGCTTCATTCGCCGGATACACGAAACGTCGCTCGCACCATAGTTCTGCTGCTGCTGCTGCTGCTGCTGCTACTGCTGCTGCTGCTGCTGGTGGTGCCTGATGTAACCGTGCGCACGTACAGCCAAACGAGTCTTTGTCGCCCGGTAATCCCGTGCCCACTTGCTTCAACCCAAAACCCTCTCTGGTCCACCATCCCCCGGACTCTGTTTCAGCCCCCCATCGACCCCCATATCCGCATCGACGATTCTCACTACTTTGGTCCTCCTCGCTTTTACGTACACCATACGTATGTGTGTGTATGGTGTACTGATTGGGATTCGTCAAAGGACGGAAAATTGTCTTCGCTATGAAATCGATATGGTCCCACGATTGGGCGAGGAGCAGCAGAAGCAGGAGAAGGAGGGGGGAGGAGGGGGAGAAGGACGTCGGTCGAGCTTTGGGGGTGAAAGGGAATGCGGGATTCAGGCTTGGGTGATTAATCAGTCGGGGAACCGAGCGGCGAGATTAGGGTGGGAATCGTTGAAAGCATTTTTTTCGACAAGTGTGTCAGGGTATTTGAATATTCGTCGAATAAAATTGGAAGATATATATTTTATTTACCAATTTTTTGGGGTCGAGAAATTGCACTTTTATCGGGGTGAATAATAATTTTGTTTTTTCACGGTGATACCTGGGGAATACGATGATCCGGTCGAGAGGTCAATTCCGAGGCGGAAACGAGGCGCAGCGAGAGACCGTTCGAGGTTCGCGAGCGCCGCGTCTGGTGACTCTTCGAATTTCTTTTTTCTTTTTTTTTTCCTCTGCGAAATCCACTTCGAGTTATACGAGGGAGATAAAGCAAAGTTATTTAGTACTCGGGGGCCGCGAGACTCTAAACCTTTACGGGTGCGGGCCGCGAGTGTTTCGACAGTCCCGCTGCCTCTTCTTTTATCTACTTCGCGTGGCTATTACTTCTTCGTCCCCGCGGCGAGCGGACACGGCGCGCGCCGCGGCGCATCGAGGAACGTGCGCGTACGGAGCCCTCATCGTGTCTCTTGGTATTGGTCGGCTGACCGGGTTACCGGAATAACCGAGGAAACTGTTTTAGGGTCGTCAACCCTTCGTACCGACGGAAAATCATTTTTACCAAACCTGAATCGGAGAAAAAATTCATCGTCGCTCACGTCTCTGCGAATCCTCGCTCTTTAAATATCTCCTGGGTACTCTGATTACCTGACACGTGCGCTACGAAAAATCTGCCTCCAAAAACGCTTCCGCTTTTTGGGTTGAGAGAATAGAAATTATCAATTCTCGCCGGAAGCCACAAATATCAGCTACTTCAATAATTTGGGTCCATCGAAAAACTGTCATCGTTGATCCCTTCGCAGCGATGAAATCCTGAATTCCAACCCCTTCTCTCCCCCCTCCCCCCACCATAACGAATCCACAAACATCGTGACGTATGGTCCCAGGTCCCTGACGTCCTTTCGTCAGCGAAACGAATCGGTCCTTCGCCGCCAATTGGCCGTTCGCTCGCCTCCCCTCCCCCCTCCCCCACTCACCTCTTCAACCCTGTAAAATTTCAAACTTCCTCTCCCCGGCAGCGCAGTCAATCAGACGAGTATATGCAGCGGCAAAACAGCAAAGTCGCAGTGTCGCACACAAAAATACAGGCAAAGCACCCAAGTGACACACGACAACCAACACATCCAACGTATCCAGCACATCGGTAGGAGCCCAGCAATCCGCGGAGTAAATCCGCGAGGACGTGGAAGCGGCGCCGGAGCCGAGTGGTGATCCTACTTCCGCTCGCGCGGCCGAACGTACGTGTTGATATTTGACTTTTACGAGAGCTCCCACACTCGTCGCGACCCCCGAACCCCCCACCCCCCACCCCTGGTGCACGGTGGTCTAAATCAAATTGGTATTCCGCTCTGGATCTGCGAAGCGCCAGGCCCTTGTATCCCATTTGCAGCAATTTAATCCCGGTGAGTTCTCCAGCAGCTACATATATACACACATGTATATACTACCTACAGACTCGCATATATATATGTCCCGCAGTAGCTCTATATATATCACAATATATACACATGGGTACAAGTGTAAATATATAGTAGACTCTCGGAGCAGCCGAACGGTATCCTGGTCCGCTTTCACCTGGAATCGCCGAAGCTGCGACGTTCATCCCTCTCCCTTCATCCCCAACTTCGTCTCTCTGTCCTCCTCAGCTAAGGTCGTCGTCGTGTCGCTCTTGCGATGTGCTTGGTCGTGTACGACGATTCTCCGGAGCATTGCCATGTGCACCACGTGTCCCGCGCTCACGGAAGACGCTGCGCCCTCTCTGGGGTCCTGCCCCCCATCCCCCCCTAACCTACCCCCTGTCGCTTCTTCTCCCTCCCTCGTGAAATCACTGCGGAGTTACTTCGCGCTGCTGGCCCCCGCGGCCTCGAAATCACCAGAAACCCGACTCGCGATGCCGTGAGATATGAGCAACTTTCCAGCGAGTATATATTCCAACCCTTGGCACTCGGATGGTCTGAGAGTACCATTCTCTCTCTCTCTCGCTCTACTTGTGCCCCCAGGCGCACCCTGAGGAACGCGATATATAATGCTATTTCTTATTTCATAACTTGCCGCTGCGCTTGACTCTCAAGTTCAAGACGCCCCGATGCTGGTAATGCTAGGGGGTTGGAGGGGGTGGGGGTGGGGATGCCACTTTGAGACGCAACTTCGCGAGCCCCGGATCGCCCGGGGTTGAGCGGAAAGCGTTGAGCTGCGTCCGGGGAGGGACTGGGTCGTAGGACACCAGCTGGAAAGTTTTGAGTCGATTTAAATTGACGGTAACCTGTGCTGCTTCTTGCAATGGTGAGGATATTGTCGGTTGAGTCCCAGAGGGTGATAAGTGTTTCGGTGGAAGTCAATTGATTCGTGGAACAGGGGTTGAATGGGAAATTCGAGTCCCAGGGGATGGTTTTTTTGGCAGGGTTAGGGGTGGCTGATTAGTCGTTGGGAGTGGAATATAATTAGGGGTGCTCACCAACGACATCCAAGTATCCAGTTTGGCTCTTCATGGGGTCCGTGTTCATCTGACACATGTACCATCCTCGATCGTTTTCTCGAACCTCCTTTATGTGAAGGTACCACGTGCGATGGTCACTGTGCGTCACTGATATCCGCTGGTTCTTCGTTATTACGTGACTCGCGATCGTCAGGATCGTTTGGGTATCGACTCGTAGCCACGCCACCTGTGAACAGAGACATTATCATTTTTTAAAGGTGTCTTCTTTCAGTCCAAATGTCAGAGAAAAAGAAATGAAAATAAGGTGCATGATGTCAATTAATTCAGATTGATTGATACCATCGACTGACATTCCATTTCGATAAGTTAATGATTTCAGGTTACTAATTACTAATTCAGGTAACCGCAGCGCAAGCGTCAATGACATTCAACATCTTCGTCAACAACGTCGAATGCGTTGAGACTTGGCTGCTTGCCGAGCGCGCCAATCACCTCGCAAGCCGCTCGAGCGGATCGGAAAATTGCGACTAATTGCAGAAGCTGAGAAATGGACGAAGACGACGCGCGCAGGAATATAAGTGGGTCATAGGTGCGATGATCCGATCGGCTATTTCCAACGACGTCTTGACGCGAGGCCGATGTGTCCCGGATTCATGAATCAAGAAAGCGACCCAGACGTAATTTTGAAATTTTCGCGGTCGTGACAACGACTATTTTATCATGACATATAGGACCTGACGTATTCATAGTGCTCATAGTACCAATTGTGACCAATTTAACTGCATACGCCGTTCTTTTTGTTTTTCAATAACCACATGTTGATTTTTCCAACAAATTCATACATATTCACCTTTTTTTTATGCGATTAAACGTTTCGTTTTATTCCTCCGATTTTTATGGCCACAATCCCAGATGGCCAAAACTGGTAACCGTCAACCGTGATGCGCGCATGATAAAACAGTCGGCGACCCCAGTGATGGCACATCGCGAAGCTGCCGGCGGGGAAACCACCCTCAAAGGCCCGGGGAAAATAATGGAATTGCTATTTCGGTTCGCGCAAACATTTATCCGGGAGCGCCTCGACTGCATTTCGCATAATAATTTTCCGGAGTGACGTTCCTCGAGATTTTGGCTCCGGGCTGACGCGGGTTTCGCCGCTTCGTCCCGCTCCGCTCTGACAGCGCGGGTCATGTCGAGGAAAAGCATCACCGCGAAGTGCACGCGCGCATGGAACTCACTCACTCGCCGCACACGCTGCACGCGCAAAACTGCACGCAACTTTGCTATTCAGATCAAGTTTACAATTGCGCGCGCGGCGCGGGCCGTTTGATGTTTTCCCCGCGAATTACGTCGACGCCAGCAACTCTGAAACATCGCTCAGCGGGAAATCCGATAATTACAGATAGATTCACGTGCGCGCGCTTTCGTTGAAGTGAAATTATACGTTTGCGAAAATTTCAGTCGGCGTCCGAGTAAGGACAAAAAAACTGGTCGATGGTTCAGGATTTTCGACTTTTAGGGTGTTTTTTTTCTCGCAATTATTTCAACAGTCTGCGCAGAAGAAAATAATTGGCTGAACGGGTCGCGAAGCGAAATTGGTGAAATTGGTAGGGTCAATGGGTTAATTGGTCATTGCCAACCGATTTCGTCCCCTGTTGCCTATACAATCGTTCAAGTGAGTCGAACCTCTTATCTTCTCAGCCTGGACCATCAAAAACAATTTCTTAACCTATAACCAACATCTTTCACTCCGTCAATCCAACCGAGCAATATTTTCCAAGCTCGCTTCCCCTTTGTACACGATGTTCATCCATGATTACCGCTAATCCAGGCTTAATTAACACGACAGGTACAGACGCTGAACAGCTGATCACCGAGATTAGATTTTTTCATCCACGTTCCCCGTTGGGTTGATCCGCAGCGACTTGGGCCGCGTGGTGGAAACTTCAGCCCAAGACGGTTGCACCCGGCAGCCGCGGATTTGACGAAGTGGGTTAGGGGTTGGAATCGCTGTGAGTCTGGGAGGCGTCCACACAGAGGACTTTGCGTAAATCCCAGTGAGGACTTATCAAGTCTCCTGGAAACTACCGGTGGCGAAGGGTGAAGAAGATTCTACAGGACCAGGGGGTTGAGGTAGAGGGTGGTAAGCGAGCCAAGGGCGCGCTCTCTCGCAGCGTATGCAGCACCCGGTGAACTACTCGCGGGATCAGTGATATCGGGCCACCGGGTCTGTAAATCTGCCGTAGGAAGAGGATGGGCCGAACCCTAACCCAGACCAGGCGACAGCGAGAGAAACTGGGCGAAGAGAGATGGGCTCACCCGTTTGCATCCCCGGAGAGAAAGGGGTGAGCCAGACAGAGATGGAGAAAGGGGTAGAGAGAAAGAGCGGATGGGGTACGGTGGGGAATGGGTTCCATCCCCCACCGTACCCCATCCAGAGAGAACGTTGCCAACCGCGAGAGACCGCTACGAGAGGGTCATAGGATTAGGTGCAGGGTGGAAGTTCGAGGACTGGTTGACCGCCTAGTCGGAAGCACCCCTATGAACTATTGCATTTGATATCCACTCCGATGAATGGAACTCTACCCGCGCTCCTCCACGCGGCCGCCAGTCGGTACCGTCGGTGGCAGCCGTGTGTTTCAATGCGCGAGCGTGTGCGACGTGTTTGACTGTCCGACGCAACTGTGTCTGGTCTGTTTGGCCCCTTTGCTCTCCTCCTGGCCGCGGATGAATGTAGGTAATGCCCCGTCGTGCTTCCGGCCCGAGTATGATAACCAAGTATTTACGACTGGCGGTGTCCGCGAGCGAGAGAGGCCGAGGTCCTCTCTCCTGTCGTAGGTTGGAAAGGGGTTAGGGTGTGTGGGGTTAGGTCCGTGTAGCGGGCGAATTCATGCGGGGTAATTTACAACAGGCTCGCGAAGGCAGAGCGGAAGGGCGTGAGAGGGTTAGGGGGTAGAGGCAGCAGACAGGGAGTCCGAACGTGTCCGCAAAAGCGGAGGACCGGTTTCGTCTGTCGTGCACCGGTCCGCAAAGCCTGTTCCTTTCGCGCGTGGTTTATTTTCCACAGTTCGGGCCACATCGGGCCACACAGAACGACTGTGCTGATCCATGATGTGCCTTATGTGGGCTGTGGTCGTGTGTCGCTATGATCGTTCATTTGGATTTGAGGTATTCTAGGATGAAGGGTCAGGGGTTGGGAATGTGGGTTTTGGGTGGACACAGTTGTTGGTTGGAGTTGGGTGAACCGACCCAGTTGTTGGTTGCAGTTCTGGAACGACATGTCGGTCGGGCCGATTAATCAGTGACGCGATTCCTGCTAACCAGACAGTTGAAGAAGTTTTTTTTGCCAGTGCAAATGTGCTAACCAACAAAGAAAGCCCATTTGTTCGCCTAGCCCATATCCTACTAACCCCTTCTTTTAAGCGCTGTCTCTGCGTAGTTTGTCGACTGCACGGGAGACCGACGACACTTTATCCCGACACGCCGGGAATAAAAACGACGTCGTCTTATTCGGAAGCGCGCGCCACAGGCCGTATAACAGAGATATATACCCGGGGCTACTAAAGTATAGCCGAGCTAACAAGGCGGCGGAGGGTTTCGGCTTTACCGCTCGAGGCACAATTCTCGGGCCGACCGCGAGCGAGGGCTTGGGGTGGGGGTTGTAGGGCGAGCCTTGCGGGAAAACTTGCGCCCAAGTTTTTCGCAAAGTCGAGGGAAACAAGCCTGGTTTAGTCGTGCCTGCAACCAGCCCTCCTCCCTCCTCTCCTCCCCATCCGACACCGACGCCGTTCGGCGTACGACGGCGCGGTTCACCCTGGCGAAATAACACGAAAAAGGAGAGCTAAAGAGCGTGGGAAAAGTTAAGAGCGTAGGTCTATAGAACGTGATAGCGAGACTGTTCTCCCAGGACTCGGCACTCAAACTCGCTGCTTGTGTGGGAAGCCAAAGTTTGAGTGGATGGCACGAAGCGTTTGGTGGCGGGGGAAGTGAGGGGTGGAGGGGGGAGGGGGTGAGGTGAGAGAGCGATAGAAAATTTGCAGGTGCATATCGGGAGTTTGCCGTGTTTTTGCGCGCCGTAACTAGCCATACACGGGAACTGGCCAGTTCTCGATCAGATCCCGGTTACTTCGGGGCCCTGTCTAGTTTTTCGCGAAGATGCATTGCGAATGTGCGATAGAGGGTAACGCGTGATTTATCACACTTGTATCAGGCTTGCGAAGTCACTATGCGGAAGAAATGCGGTGCCATCCGCTATTTATGTTGCCGGCATTTGCTCTACGTCCGCATTGATAAACCTAGCGCCTCGCTCACTTTCAGGATAATAAATATTGACGTACGTGTAGAGTGGCTTATAACCGTTGAAAGAGACTAACAGCATTCTGCTTATTCCGCCTCCGTCGCTATAACTTTTCGCGACTGTTACCGCGGCGTCGACCTGTGCGCCTTGCGTAGACGGCCGCGACTGTACATACAGGTAGACCCTAGGTGCCACCTCCAAAGGTCTCGGGGCTCGAAACGTCGTCTCGGACTGCGAGTAAGTTATAGTTTCTGCTCGCGTCTAACATTCGGGGAAATTAATGTCACGGGCGATGAGGTTGCAGCCTCGGAAGTTTCTGGGTCGAGAGAGAGAACGAAGACGAGGTGAAGGGACCACCACCCAACGCTTCGTAGCGTAGGGCCTCGTAGATGCACGAAGAACCAGGCACCCTATTTCCATGTGTCAAATAGGTATTCATTAAGGCTCCACCGGGTAATCGATTCCACTTTGATTTCCCTTTCGCCCGAGCAAACGCTAAATCACTTTGACGTCGTTGCGCGCGCTGGGTAACGAGTCATATGACGCAGCGGAATCCTCCCTTAATTCGACTGGCGAATTCCCTTTGGGTAACTCAGCGCCGAAATCCTGAAACATAACAGATAAATAACCTTCCCAGCTTCGTACCAAACTCAAATTCGCCTCTTGGCTCCGCAAGACCACTGTGGACATGTTCGGTGTAGCCAAATGAGCCACGTATTCGATGATGACGACCGTCACATTTTTTCCAATGCAGACAAGAGACGCATCGAGCCCCAAGGGAGGGTAGAAGGCTGGTGGGGTCTGCGTGGGGCTTGCGGCAAATTCACCGGGAGATCGAGTCGAAAGTGCGCCGCGTCAGTTCGCGGCCGGATGGAGAGAACTCGGCGGTTGCGAGTTCCATTTCCCCCGATCCTCTCTCACTCACTTTCCGCGCGCGCGCGCCCGGCTGGATACATCGCGTCTCGCCAGATTCGATTCGGCCGGATTAACTTTGGTACACGTTGCGTTCGCCGGGGCCGTGGAGCGAGCTTGGGGTATCAGAAGCGCGGTGGACCGGTTGGCAACGCGGCTGCCGGTGGCCTAGGCAGCCCCGGATAGGCTGCAGGATGAGTGGGAACAGGAGGAACGAGAGGAACAAGAGAAACAAGAGGAACAGGAGGAGAGAGAGATGATCGTCCGGAGTGTGCGTATGACATTTGGGAAAGGATAGTACGAACGAGTTTTACGATGGAGTCGACTCGGCCCATCATGCGGACCAGACGCGCACCTGGCCAGGCCGGCCCGCCTTGTACACGCTCCAATGGGAAACGTGCCTCCCGGGGATCTATCCCCCGTTTCAGTTCGTCCTGGCTCCGCTTCATCCTGGAGCAGTGTGCGTTCTGTTCTCATACCAGCTCATCCCGTCGCTCTCGACGCTTCATTCCAGATCCGTCTGGGTTGGCGCGTTGAAATACACGGGTTAACAGATACACGTTAACCACTGTCTCCGTCAACTCGCGCATTTTTATGTCTACGCTTTTCGGATGCCAGGGTAAATTGTTACCATCCGCAGGGTCAGTCGAGGGGATTGCCAGGTTATTTGGGATGGGTGAGTCTGGATGAGAGGGGTGCATCTAGGGTTTGGATGCTTTGCAGGATTTTTGTGGAATATGGGACTGAGATGTCCATTTCAGTGATGGAGGACTGAGGAGCGACGTTTTTGAAGCTTGAGGGATGTGGAAAGATAATTGTGGGAGGCTTGAAAAAAGTTGATGACTTGGGTTCATCCTGGTTTGGACACTTTGCGGGATTATTATTGCATTTTTATTATTTTTTCTTTTCGAGTCTGGAGAGATGGGTTACTTTGAGTTTTGGGGCCAAAAGGGAGTCATATATTACTGTCATTAACGAAGAACTCCGCGAGCGGCTTGGCCCGAAATCCTCCTAACAAGGAGATGACGGAACAAGCTCGACTCCAGTCGGCCGCCGTGTTTCTTGGGAAATCCGATTTTCCACTCCGTCGCAGCGGCCACGCTGGGTCTACTCTCTCGCTCTCTTATTTCCGTCTACGAAACGCTTTAAAATGACTCTGGCCTCGCGCGAAACCGAGATGTCTTTTTTTTTATTTCCTCGCCCTCGGGAAGGCGAATTATCGATTCTCCGAATGACCAACCGACTCATTAATAAAATCGATGACATCGACGGACGAAAAATCCGCGAAATTCAGATGGGGATGGTTCTCCCGGACGCCCGCGGCTCTATTTGCGGACGGACACAATTACGGAGTAAATAACCGCGCGTGCGCCGAGCGTTCAATCCGGTCGCTTGACTTTTTCCCTCCGCGCGACAATGTCGCGCGTGCCTCGTGCCTCTTCCAAAGGGCATTTTATTCGACGCGATCGAAAAGTATCCCCGTCTGACCTTTCGTTCCCGTCTCTCCCGGTTTCAACCAGCGATTCTGCGGCTTCCGGCCGGCGAATTCAACCTTTCCATCACAAAAAATCGATTTTCTCGTCGAATTTTCAATTTTTCGGGCAAACACTAGTGCTTTTCGAAATCAGCGGAAAATTTCCCATCGGATAGGGTTTTTAAACTTGGCGAAATCAAAAATTTTTTTTTCGCAAAAAACGCAAGGGGTACCCCTTCTAAAAATTTGCGATTTTTGAGGGTCAACTTAAAAAATCTGCAAAAAATAAAAAAATCGATATATCGCGTTCCACCTGGTGGCATTCTCTTCGTTGAAGAGTTTTCTTTCAAACGCAAAAAGAAAATCCCGATTATATTGACCCAAAGAAAAATTACACCGATTTTAGTAAAGTGCAAAAATTGGGAAAAAGTGAAAAATCGTTTTTCACGTTTTTCTCCTAATTTTTTTTATTTTTCGGGCAAAAACCGGTCATATTTGGAATCAGCAGAAAATTTCCCATCGGATAGGGTTTTAAAACTTCGTTAAATCGAAAATTTTTTTTTCGCCAAAAAAAACGGCAAGGGGTACCCCTTCTAAAAATTTGCGATTTTTGAGGGTCAACTTTAAAAATCTGCAAAAAATCGAAAAATCTAGATATCGCGTTCCGCCTGTCGGCATTCTCTTCGTTAAAGAGTTTTCTTTCGAATGCAAAAAGAAAATCCCAATTATATTGATCCAAAGAAAAATGACACCGATTTTAGTAAAGTCCCAAAATTGGGAAAAAGTGAAAAATAGTTTTTTGCGTTTTTCTCCTAAATTTTTTTATTTTTCGGGCAAAAACCGGTCATATTTGGAATCAGCAGAAAATTTCCCATCGGATAGGGTTTTAAAACTTCGTTAAATCGAAAAAAAAAAATTTCTCCAATTTATATCCCCCCTTTGTGATCCCCAGTAGCCGACAAACAAATTTCTCCGCGCCAAGCGCGATATCTCGGACTCAGTGGAGATCCCCCCACCCCCTGCCACCTCCTCCCCCGCGCGCGAAAATCGATAGGACACTGATGATTAGCGGGATTTGATCCGGCCGACCGACATTAGCAGCTTCCGTGCTCGCGTGCGGTGTCGCTCGAATATACCCATCAGCCCCGGCGTATATTGGATGCAATAGAGTCAATCACACGCAGTGATATCGCAACAGCGGGTAATCCCGTGGAATTGGAACGTCTCCCCGGCCGGTGAGACGCGAGAGGCTGCCGCGCGTCCGGGGGAAAACAGACTCGGTGATCGTCGACCGCGCTAGCCGCGGGCCAGCGGGACGCGTATATCGCACATCCGGCGCCCAGGCGACTCAGGGCCAGTCGAGGCGGAGGACTCGACGTGTGTTGTGTATGCGCCGCCAGCTCACGAATCGCGTGTACGATATACTACGATTGAATACTCAAACACGAATTATTTACTCGCCGTAAACTCGGCCACCGCTGAGCTTGGCGGTATGTATAGTCACAGCTACTGCCACCCTCTTGGGCTCTCTTCGTTGCCTCTTCGCGGTCGGAAACGCACTAATCTTCGGTTTCCGCGTGACGGATCGAAACTGTAATGCGTACTGCCGCGTCGCGCGCGGACCCTTTGAGCGTCACGGCGCGAACGTAATCGAGTAATCAATTTCTAATCATTGCCAAGTGCGACGGTTTCGACGCCTCGGGGCGATTATCTGGACGAGACTGTAGGAGAATTTTTTTTTAAGCTTGTTGAGAAACATTTGTTACATAGCTAACATATTGGATTTTTTCAAAAATATTATAGGAAAAAAAAATTTTTTTCGCTAGGAATTTATTTGCAAGGAATTTTTTTTAAAGAATTTTTATTTGACGGAGCGGCTACACTCTTTTTTAATACCTGGCGAGAAATATTTTCGTTTCGAAAAAAACCTAATTTATTCCGAGCGATAAAATTTAATATCCGTAAACCGCGCGCAAAAATTTGCATTCCCCAAAAAAAAAAAATGTGCGCCAAGTCGGACAGCGGTGATTCCGCGTGTGTCAATTCGAGAAACGCGCGGTTCGCGACCCGCGAGTCGCGACATAAAATGTTTTTGCGCTCGGAGCGGAATCGCGGGCGCCTTAAAAGTCTGGGGAAACTCCGGGCTGGGGGGGGGGGGGGGGGATGATAATGCGTTCGGCCGTTCGGCGAGTTCTTCACTGCCGGCTCTGCGATCCGAGGAGACCATTTCGCGTTCGCGTATGTCGTATCTCTGTTTATACACTTCGCGGTACGATTTTTTTTTTTTCAGATATTTCTATTGTCTCGTTTATTTCACGAGCTGAGGGGGGAGGGGAGGGAAGGGGGGAGCGTTGCGCTTTCGGGCCGCGGTAACGGGCAATTAATCTTGCGCAGATAGCTCGTCGACGCCGTGATGACAAAATCCCTTTTTAGGAGGGCGGCCGGGCACCGCGACCCCCGCGGGGAGGGTCGTAAAATTTACGACAAAATACTCGTAAAAGTTGGCGCACAATGTGGCGCTCGCGGTTGTTTCCGTCGACAAAAAAAAATTCAACGAAAAGCGAAACAGAAAAAAATTACAAAGCAAAACCTCGCACATTGCTTCCTCATTAATTTTTATTTTTGCACAAAGCATATTTATTAATCCCCACCTCGTATTTTTTTTAAACAACTTCCGGTTTAACATTGACGACCGATGAGTCAATAAGAATTTTAATTGACCATCGAAGACGTTAAAATAAAAATTTGTCAATTCCGACTTGAAATAATTTTTTTCCAACACTGCTCGCGAATCGCTCTTTGTCCAAACAAACTTAATCCGGGTCACCCGCAAATCGCGGCCGGCACGAAGAGAACGAGGCAAAGGATACAAAAAAAAAAAAGAAAAAAAGAAAAAAGCCAAGCTCATCCGGAAAACGTGGATTCCGGCATCGCGCACGATAGCTCGAAAATAATTACCTGAAAATTGTGCGCTATCCCGCTCGATCGCTCGACTCGAGGGTGGCTCGCGTGGAGCCCCCAGAGAATTCCACCCTTCGCGTCGGGCGAACCCGGTCAGGTCGACGTTTCGTTATCGCACGAGAACTATCTCCCAATTAGGGACAACAAAACGACCATCATTACCCGGAGATGACTTCAAAAGAAAAAAAAAAAAAAAAAAAAAAAGTGTACAGATTTGTTTCGCTGTTTCCTGCGCCTCGACCAACGTCGCACCGATAAAATTCGCGATTAAAATTCACGCCAGCCGTACGGATGAAACGTCGCCGCGCAGCTCAGCTGCACAACTCGTGACACCAACGCAGCTGCAGCTGCAGAGTTGTATGCAGGTCCGAGCGGGGGTGTGATATCCGCTCTGTGTGCTCTGTGCTCTGTCTCCACCTCTCTCTCTCTTTCTGTGGATTGCGGCAGCAGCAGCATCAGCGAGAGAAGTGGCGCGGCAGCGTTTCCGCCGCGTCTCTCGTAAACCGTGGAAAAGCCAAGTGTGTCGGGGGGGAGGCCGCGCGGCGCGGGCCCATTATCCATGAGTAGTAACAAACTCGTGCGCCCGCGGTGGGCGCTCTTAATATCGCGCTCGTACAGAGGGATGACACCCCCTTAAACATACACACCCCTATATATTTACATACAATATATATATATGTGTATTTACGTACACCCACACATTTATACATATTTATCTAGTCTCTTTTACACACACACCCATTTATACACTATACACATTCACACACATAAAATATCTGCATACACATTCAACTCCAGAAATTCGCGAGAGCCTCGTTGGGCCGGCAAAAAGCGCAATGTGGAAGACGTAAAGAGCTCTCCAGGCGGCGGCCGGGCCACACAGAGGCGGCGGCGGCGATATAGAGAGGTGTCGCTTATCTCGTGCATCGCGCCGAGGAGAGAGCGACGAGGCAGCGGCGGCGGCTTCGGCCGGGGGCCTCGCAAAGCGCGCGCGACGGCCGCGAAAGGGCGCGCGACCCTTATCCGTCATCTTAATATACGCCCGGAAACCAACCGACCGACGCGCGCCACCTCGAGAGCTTATAAACGACACGATTATTCCGTCCGGGTTCTCCTCGTTCGTGGGTGTCACTGTATATACGTAACACGTATAGTATAAATTTGTGTCTGTGTGTACGTGTGTATATATATATATATTTTTTTGTATTTGTGTTCCCTTCTATATTTCCATCACCTTCCCCCTCCACGATTTTTCCCCTTTCCTTTTTCTCTCCTTTCCTGCTTTTTTTTTTCTTCCCTCTGTTTCTACGGTTCTACGGCGGCCTCTGTAAATATCAACGTATCCATCCATTTGAATTTCATGTCGGGCGGCCGCCCCACGTTGGATGAATACTTTTCAATATTTCCTGTACACCCTCTCGTCCGGCTTCGCCCCCTTTCAGTCCCACCCCTACTCCCCAACGCCCTCTGCCTCCTTCTTCTCTTCATCCCTCGACGTTCGACCGACTCCAGCATCAACCTCCCCCTCTCGCAGGATATTACGCTGTATATTCCGTATATATCAATGTAGCCACCACCAGACGACGTATTTCGGTCGTATCCGTGAGCCTCGTCGTTGTGTGTCCAGCCGCTTCCGGTTCGGTCGAACCGAGATGCAACAGTGGACGCAGCGCAGCCGTACCAATAACCGGGGACCAGCAAAAGCCATCGCGGTGCATTATCACGGGTATCGCACCGCGCGATACTGGTGATAATGCATCGCGCGGATGGTGTTACACGTCGTCGATGCGCGCGTCGACGATCGACACGAGGGAGAGGTGTTTTTTTGTACTTTGAGCTCGTTCCCTGACGCAAGCAAATTTTTTCCACGCAAGGATCGTGCCGAACGTCACAGCGGCAAAAAACGGATGCCGAGAGGCGTTTTATTTTCGTCGACTGCGGAAAAATCCGTCGACGGCGGCGCCGCATTCTTGGGACGCGCGAACTGCGAGACAACGACGCCAGTTATGCCGGTAGCCTTTTTTTTTTTTTTTTTCACGACGTATACGGAAAGTTAACCTCGCTGCGAATACTTTACAGTGGGTGGGAAGGGTTAAAAATTTTCCGGGGGATGGAGGAGGAGGATGAAAAATATCGACGAATGTTCTCGCGGTAAATTATACAAAGTGAAACAATTCGGCGAAAAAAAAAATTGTCGCGAGGCTTAAAAGAATATTTTCAGGGGAAAAAAATGATAAAACAAATATTTTGTCCTACAACGAAATTTCGTCTTCGCAATCGAGGCGAGGAAAAATGTCCCTGGAAAAAAAAAATGGTACGCTCGACAGATCGTCGTCCGCATTGACATTACTCGCACGTGTTCGCGGAAACAAAGACCCGCTTCAGCGTTGACGTACCCGAGCAACTTTGATTGCGCGTTATCTTCTTTTCCTTCTTTTTTTTCCCTCCCATTCCGATAACAGCAACGGAAACTATCCAGCCGCGCCCGCGTCGAGCACGATATCCAGCGGCACTCGAGCGGCGACTCGTGTACGTTAGGCGCACTCGTAACCGGCATCAGGGGGTTGTTACGCCTCCACCCCCTCCCCCTCCCCCGGGCACGGTTGTTGCATACGTGCAACGCGCAACCTCCCACCCCCCTCTTCATCGAGCGTGCATCGCCGTCGGCGTTTCCCAGCACCCGACGATTCTCGCATGTCTCACGGAGTCTCCGCGGGGCCGAGCCGAATGGGAATTTAAACCGCGAGCGTGCGAGACGCCCGCTCGAATCGTAGGAGGCGTGAAGAGGCGCGTCGAGAGACGAGACTCGACGGCCGAGTCCGACGAAGTGGGACGCGACGTCAGAACAGCTGAAAAAAGCCTTGAAAAAAATCCTGTATATACCCTTTATAAAATACATGATTTATATATTGCATATGAAATGACACATCTGAAGATATAGATACATATCTGCATCGAAAGAAAATTTTAGGGATCGTCTCCAGACTAGTTTGTTAATTGGAGGACATGTAAAAAGTCTGTGGGTCAGGTCTTAACTTTGCTGAAGCGTTCTTTAAATTTTAAGAATGCTAGCAAAGGTCACATTCGAGCTGAGTTGAAGACTTTTCCTAGGATTCTATGCATTAAACTAATTGTTCTGACGGCAGCCGGATAACCCAGGAGGGGGGGAGGGGGATTCTCGTCGCCGCTGCGGTGAGTTCGCGACTGAGGCGCAGCACAGTGCAAACACGAGAGCTCTGGAGTTTCATCCGCGTCGCGTCGAGGGTTGAAAATCCGCTGGGCACACGGAAAGAGTCAGAAGCCGATATGAGTGGGCTCCGCACCTCCTTGGACCAGCAGCGGTGATTATTCGCGGATCCCCCGAGGATCGAATCGATGGCGAAGCGCCGAAGGGACCGTGGGGCTGAGGTGAGTTCAAAGGGCCAGGGAAGTGACGACACGAGAGTCCATGGTCGACGTTAGATTCGTCAAACGGTAGATAAGAGCTCGGAAACTCGACGGATGAAGGATTTCCGTTTGCGAAGCTACTTCGCTCAGTCCTCGCTTGACGTCCAAATTCATTAGTTAATTAAACTTTTAGGGTTATTACTTTTCGACAGTCTCGCCGAATGTTGGCGAACGTGCGACCAGTCGACCCGGAAGTTCTGGCTCGAGATCTTGGGAATCGTTGAATGTGACTTGGTCTTCAAGATAAGCGTCGAGGATGTCACCTTTTGGGTAACTTCTTTGGTTTGAGGTGATGGCTTGATTAACCCAAACGTTCTGGTTTGAAACAATCCAGATCATCGAATTAGACTCATTCAATGAAATTATAAAAACTATCAAAGTCACAGATTTAGACAACCAAGTCACTTCCTTAGTACGCCTTTTTTCGAATCATCCAACGAGTCTCAATCCTGTCGACCAACGTCATTCCCAGCCTTCGCTTTCTCCTCAAAACACCTTCAACATAGCCCAAAACAAAAAACTCTTCCGCAACACAGACTGTTCTTTCGAATCCCACTCAAACTCTCATCCGAATTTCCTCGCTCATTTCGCTTGAACAGAACCAGAAATCCTCTCAGCCAGAGTTACAATCTCGTTTTACATTCCCAACCTGGAGTGTTGGACGAAAATCGGATGAACGAACCGAGCGAGCGTCGAAGGCTGAAGGCACACAGCGCTTGAAGAATTCACGCGATCGGAAACGCTGATGACGGCGGGCACCGGGTTTTCGTTTCTTATTCAATGGCCAATCAATCACAGCTGTTAAATCCAGCGGGAGTCTCGTCGATACTTCTCTCTCTGTGTGTGCTGGGTCCAAGTGACGTGCTTCCATGTACTCCAACACATGGTCCAACACATGGTCCAACACATATCCCAACACATATCCCAACACACATTCCAACACACATTCCACCTCACATTCCAACACATCCATTCCCACACCAGTAACACACACGTTAAAACGTTCAACCCCCGCCGAGCCAGACGAGTGAGGATTGAACGAGCGATGAAAGGGCCGTTTGTGAAAGAAACATACCCAACATCGTTGCCGCCGCCGGCACAAGCGCCGCTGCTGCTGCAGAAGGCAGCAGCGGCACATCCACGTTGGCCAAGTGGTCTTTCACCGCGAAGCCCCCCAAGAAGCGGAAGTTCGAAAAGGCTCCCGCGTTATATTGGCGAGTCGGGAGAAAGGCGTATTCCCCGATATATCTAGATTTACAACGCTCCGATGCTTTTATACGGCTGACGTATTGCCGCTCGCGGTGTCTGGTGTGCAACCCTCCCTCAAACCTGGCTTCAACTCATCCCTACATGGCGCGTGTGGCCTGCGGAAAGACTCCCGGAAATACCGCCACCCTGACCGCCTTGTCCCTAGCATTCTGGATATTAGCCACGACCGCTGTCTGAAATGCAATCGATTCGCTCCTCGTTCGATTGAATTCTTAAGGGGTATCCCTGTCCATACTCCGAAGTCCGAACGAACTATCCTCCGAAAAAATATATCGATAACCGCAAATGTTTGCGGTGCCAGAGGCAACGAAGGACGCAGTTGTGATGTCCTCGTGGAGCGAGATTGAATGCCTCGCTTGACGTGCCCGTTGGGGTTGTCCATACTGCGAAAACCCTGTGAGGGATGGTGAAACGGGACACCTCGATGCAAACGGGACGCCCTTGGAGCAAAACATACAAACGCCCTTCGATGGAGTCCGATGAAATGGACGCCGTGCTGTGCAAATCGTTTTTCGTTTGGAAAACAAAACGGTACTGATGTGTGGATTACGCTTGTTTGACGGGGAAATCCGGTTCCACGTCAATTTCACTGAATTGTTGTGGTCCATTGTAATGTCCTCATTGAGGAATGTTAAGCAGAGCAGTGGTTGATTGTCCATCCAGAATTATATCCCGTTGATTATGCCTGATTATTGATTAATTGATTCCACATCGATGCCATCCAGCTTTTTAGTCCTATTTCAAGACATCATCGATATCATGACTCGATCTCGTTCCGAACGGTAATTCAACCGATTCGGGAGCCACTTTTGTGCATAAAAATAATAAAAGTCAGACTCGGAGCCTTTCTTCGCGACTCAATCGAACTTCCCGTGTGGTTCACAGGCTCGAAACGGATCGGTGGCGATCAATGACAATGACGCTGGGATTTCCAAGCGCGAGAGGCTTCGATTGTTCGGCAATTGGCGCGGCAATTGGGACGCGCACAGAGAATCCGAGGCACGGAGATCGTTTCGCTATGCGTAGTGCTGTGTGAATGTGTTGAGTTCAAATACGGAACGCTCGAAGTGGTATTAGTAACATCAGCAGCAGCAGCAACAGCAGAAGCAGCAGAAGCAGCAGCAGCAGCATCGGTATCATCATCGACGTCGACGCAGAATAGCTGACGCGAAAGTTCGGCCGGTCAATCAATCCACCCAGGTCGCCCGGGTACAAACGATCAAAAGCTTTTCAAGGATCATTGAGCGTCGAATGATCGAATTGTTCTTTTGTTTGAACGAAAAATCACGGTCCCGATCGCTCTTTGAAATCTGCGCGCCGCGCTCGGTCCGAGCGGGCAATTAATTCGCACTGCTTTTCATGCTGACGCGGATCCGGCCGCGTTCTAATTACGTTCGCCCGTCATAATTAGGTTACGACGGAACGCGGGAAACTCCCGCGCAGGTAGCAACAAAATATTGAATCACCGTGGAGCGCGTCGCGCGGACTGGAGAGTATTTTGAATATACAAAAAAAAAACAAAACAAATATATATATATACACACAGTCGCGACTAATTACTTCGACGAACACGTTCAAACGGCAAATTAACGAATCACCGAATCAGTCAAATTGACTTACTTTGTATCCAGCGAGATCCTGAACGATGCAGGCGAGAATGGCCTCCCGGCCGACCGGTGCGGTGACATTCATGATGGGTTCCTTGAAAGTTGGCTCTGGAAACAAACGAATAAATGTTCATCAGTGGCTTTCAAAAAAATTAAAAATTTTCGAGCGCCTCTATCATAGAGACCCTTCATTGTGGACAGTCGAATGTTGAAATAACGAACGAACTATAGACACAGCAAATATAAGTGACAAGAGTAATGGCAATAATAGTCACAGTAATAATTTTCGTAATGGATTCTCTGAAAAATATCGCCGCATCCAAATAAATCACGAATTCGGTTCGACAACCAAATAAATCACAAATCACTCTCACATCTCTTTCCCTTTCTCTCCCAAAATTGGATCTCTTCGAAGTACAATAAATTTTATCCGGACTCTAGTTGACTTTTCCCCGATTGACCGGTCACCTTCCCCTTCCCCCTTGACGGGAGTGACCCGTCGAACCTCAGAATAACGAGTCACCCAATGCCAAAATAAGTGATAATAGTAATGGCAATAACGGCCACGGCAATAATGATGACAAATGGCACGGGAATTTAATGGGGGTTGCGGTGCGTCACGCTGGTAAAATGTCACGGGGGGTTGAAGGGGCCGCCCCCCCCCTGGCCCTGGTTAGAGGGGGTTGAAGTTCAGCATGGTGGAGCACGCAGTTTGGAATCCCCGACGCTCGGCGCTGTATATAACCGAATGCGAGCTCGTGAGGGTTGTTAGCACACAAGACGTAAGTGAGCAAGTGGTCGGGAGAGCGCGAGCATCGGGGCGCGCGGAGCGAGAGAGACGGAACCACGGAGACGAAGACAGAGAATGCGCAGAGGTTCGGGACGATGGTTTCATAATGGGAGCATAGGGGAACCATAACTCTATCATATATCTATCCGTTGGTGCATGCGGAACCCTCGCGGGAAATCCAGGCTGTATTAAAGCCACCGTATAGAGAGCCCGGTGCTCTCTTCTCTACTATTCGGCACTCACATACAGATATATGTATAGATGTGTGTGCCACGAGTGCTCCATTCTCGGTCGTTCGGTGCGCCGCGAATCGGCCGTGTCTAATCGACCGCGTTGCTGCGCTCCCGTCGGGTCTCTGTGCGTGCGTCCAAAAAAAAAAAGGTCTCTTGTCAAAATATCAAACAGACTGCGACTGAGCGATCGCTGAGGACTCTCTCTGCCGGCAAAAGTCGAGGCGCGCTGCAGACCCGACAATAGAATCGCCGCGAAGCGTTTTGGCTGCGTGAATCATTTGGAACATTTTTTTATTTTTTTATGTTTTAAGCTTTGGATTATTTGAATCGCGTATTTGCGCAATCAATGACTTTGTAGGGGGTGCAACTCGCTTGGCGCTATCGCGTTTGCGGAATATTTGGAAAAGGCGACCCAGATATATGTATAAATAATAATAATAATATATGATAATAATAACGATGATAATAGTGGTAATAATGGTAATAATGATAATATGGGTCTGTATATAGGATGAATCGGATTTACATCAATGCGGCTTTACGCTCATCGAAGGGCGAAGAAGGGAAACCGCAAATATTGGTCGTACATCGGCGATTTACCCATTTCATTATATTCATTTGCTTTTTACGGAGCGACCGGTGTAATTCATCGCTCTCGCCAAATGTCGGCACGGCAAATATTGGCACGCGTATTTTTTTTTTTTTTATTAATACAACGTGTAAATAATTTGACACGGTGTTGGTAATTTTTTCATTGGCTGGTAAATTTGCGTTACAAAAACCCAGCGATGGTTTACGACCAGTTCGAAGGTTGGTTGTTGTGGATCAATCGGATATCGCCGAAATACGTTTAAGCAGACTCGTCGAACCGACGAAACAGTTTTTACGGTCTCGTTCGGAATTATCGCCGATCGACGATCGTAACGAGCCTTTTAATGCCCCGCGATGTTATAATATTCGCGGCTCTCGATGTTTATCAGATATCGGATTTTTTTTTTCCGGATGCGGAGCTAAAAACGCGATCAACCTCCGCCGAATGCGGAAATATCGACGGGGCACAGATAGGAAAATATCCGATTGGAAACTGCGCGCGTGTCAATTTAAGATATTATTAAGCGCGGGTTGAATATCGAATCGCAGCAGGTGGTCCAATCCTGGCTCGCCTCCGAGTCGCAAATTCCGCGAGAGAAAATTCATCGAAAATATCTTTTGATCGAAATTGCGTGTAAATTATACGCGACCAACGAAATTAAATTCGTCAAATTAAATTTTTCCTCTACCGCCAAAATTAATTTGACACTTAATTTGCAACCGAGACAACAATCTTGCATTTTTCAAAAATAATTCGCATACAATTTCTCGCAAATTCGAGACTACGCTTAAAATTGCAAAATCGTGACGTGGCCCGTGGTAAATATCTCAGGATTATCGCGTCACGTGACCCGAGAAGCTCGCGGGACTCGTGAAATTCCGCGGTCGACCGTTCGAGCCGGAGTAACTGGCCGAGGGGTGGATTGTGTTTCGGGGATGACGTGTTAAACGCAAGGGGGGAGGGGGATGAAAGTCGTCGCGTCTGGAGAGGCTGAGATTAGGGGCTGCGCGGCTTTTGCAACGCTTGAGATATAATAAGAAACTCGTCTGTGTGTTTAGGCTCGGCGAGGTCCCTTACATCCCTATTTATGACTCGCGAAGGTATCGCGACGTCTATATACACTCGGCGGCGGCTTCGGAGTCAGCGGAAAAAGGGAAATACGAGCTCTTCGGGATTTCAGCTCCGACGACGTATGACTCGACTCTCGGCGCAGCCACAATGAGGATTTCCGGCCTGTCCCTTTGGTCCCCTCCCCTCCCCTCCCTACTCTCCTCGCTCCACTGCAATGATATTTCATTAAGCGACCGCAGGGGGCGATAAAGTCTCGTGCATTTTTGATATCATTATTATAGAGTGTAAATCCAAATTCTCAAAGCGAAAGAGGCTGTTTTATTCGATCGTCAGTCACTCCGGAATTTCAGCAATATTTTTTTCCGTTTATCGGATTTTTTTATATTCTTTTTATTTGGATATTTATTGCTCGATTTTACGCGCGCTCCTTTTGCGGATTTTATTCCTATCGAGTCTCGACGTTCGTAATGACCTGCGCAACGAAAACGCGCAATGAGGCGTTTAAAGAGTTTCCAATGGTCGAGGGGGAGAGATCGAAGTCGGTGCCGAAGTCGAAATCGACGGCGAACGATTTTTCGCTCCGCGGCGAGACAGAAGCGAACGAGCCACTTCGGAGACGACACAATTCTAGTCGGACAGTCGGCCATTAGCCGAGTGAAACTAATGACACGAGCGGTGTGCAGCGTACGGCGAGGATATAAAGCACCAACGTGCTCCGGTCGATCGACAAACGCGCGTTGAACGCAGTGCGGGATCTTTCGATTTTGTTCGCGGCTGGTGCTTTTTCGCCGGCGGAGAAAAATAATTGGTCGGATGGTCGACGAGCGTCGGATTGGTGACCGATGTGCTCGTCGAGGACTCGAGGACATATTTTATTCTATTTTACCCATCGTTTCCAATACAACTAATTAAAAAAAAATGATCCGCACATTTCCAAAATATTCGAAATGATTTTTTTTTGCTATTTTTGAAGGAGAATTTTTAAATAAAAAAATCTTTGTCACGAAGCAAAAATGAATTTTCACGTAGCGAATTTTTTCAAGCACCAATTTTTCAATTTTCAATTTCAATTTTTGATTTGCACTACATTTCCAAAATTTTTTAAATTAATTTTGTTTTTTACTATTTTTAAAGGTGTTTTTTTTAAATAATAAAATATTTGTCACGAAGCAAAAATGAATTTTCACGTAGCGAATTTTTTCAAGCACCAATTTTTCTCTCGCCGCGTCAGCCCGCGAATAAATCCACGTCCGGAGGATATGACGAAACGCTCGGTCGCGCACAGCGCCCGAGCATCGAGGTATCGACGCCGCGTCGAACGAAATACCAGCGCGACCCCTTAAATTGCGCGAAAACGCGGTTCGACGTGCACCCACGGACCGCGAGTCCGGGCGCGAGTTAAACGAATTCGCCGATTTGCTTCGCCGAACAGTTTCCCCATTTTTTTCCTCCCACGGGGCGAGTCAATGCCGGGGATACACGGTAGGGTCTTAGGGGCCGCGCGGCGCCGGATGATTTGTGTCGCCCGAGGCGGCGCGGCGACGCCTAACACGCATGTCTCGGCATAAATTAAAAATTATAACCGCGGGCGACCAGGAACACCGGGAGGGGAAGGGGGGGAGGGGGCAAAGGTGGCGAGATTTTGATTTAGGGCAGGAGCCGAGTGTGAACGCGCGCCGAGATCGCGTATATTTTTTCCTTTATGCGCAAAAGCTTTTTAAAGGAAAAAAGAAAAATGAAAAAAAAAAAGGGAAAAAGAAAACTCAGTCGGCGAGCGGGTGAATTCCCATTACGCGGACCCCGCGCGCCGCGGCTATAATAATAACGAGAATTATTACGCTCCTCGTGACTCGCCAGGGGTTATACCTACTTTTTTTTTTTTTTTTTTTTTTTTGGGACACACGATTCGAAGGTGGGTTCGAGTGTGTTCGAAAAAAAAAGCATTTATAGACACGGTAATGAAACCGTATAAGCCTGCGTGATGGATCCGTGCGTGGCTCCCGCCGCACGTTTCGTGAGAGTATCGACAGCGATACGCACGAGGCGCCCGAGGTGTGTGCGATGCAATCCACACGGCAAAGAGGGGACCCCGAGACCAGCGGCGACGGAGACACCGTGGTAAATATTATTAAATCGATATGAGAGTCGTGTCGGGTTTCCGAGTGATTCGTCTTGTCGCTCTTGACGTTTTTATGCCTCCGGGGCAGTCGCGACGAAATGGGAGACGCCGGAATGGTTCCGCACCGAAAATCTCGCTAATTTATCTACGGATTTTTCCACGTGAAATATACATTTTTTTTTGTGGGGAAAAATATGTTGTGTCGCTCTCAGCGATTTAATTTGGTAATTCGGTTATTCCGCATTTTTTTTTCCCTGGGTGAGTTAAGCCGTTTATGCCAGATGGAATATTCGAGGGTTGTACTTTAATTACGCCGATCGCCGGGGAAGGTTGGTCAGGATCCGCGAGGGAAGCAGATACGAACCGAGTAATAGCGGTGTAATTATAATTAAAATTGACGGGATTATTTACATGATAAAAAAATTCTTTTATTTTTAATTCAATGCGAATGTAAACACGACCAATGCTGCCAGTGTTTTTTTTTCTTCAATATTCACTTCGGTATGAAATTAAATTCCATTCATCCCTCAGCGAGCTCAGGTTATTTTTAATCTGGCATATTTAGAGATTTTTATTAACCAAAAAAAAAAAATCGTCGGACTGTATCACGAGGGCAAAAAAATTCGGGGCGAGTGAAAGTGCTCGACGGTTTTTAGAAAGAAAAAAAGAGGATGATTTTTCGATTCGGGAGGTATCGTTTTATGACGCGCACGCAGCTCTCCGCGTGATCGACGAACGCGTCGCGCGCGCTTTATGTACGAACGCGAATCGAAACTCGCGCGGGCGGTGCTATTCGGGACGCGCACGGAGAGCAGCGCACACAAGCTCCGGGCGGCTCGGATACATTATTTATTTTACTGCGAGGATACGCGCGGCTCCGACGAATTTATAGGCGAAAAGATTGATTGTATCGCCGGGAGCGGAGGTTCGGCGGCGCGCGTTCGACTCGACACGCGCGCACATTCTGAATATCCAGGCCGCGCTTTCCCGACTTGTCCGTGGATCGCACGGACCGAGATCGTCACGCGCGATCGCTGTGCGAGGCATTCGTGAATTTTCGATATCCAAATATCGAGGTTTTCCCGCGGCTGCTGACCGCATCGCCGGTCGTTGCGCCGAAATTCGACCGAAAATTAGCAACCGTGGAGAGCGATACCGGAGTTACCCGGTGTTTCGCGTTTGTCAGCGGGATGGAAAATGTTTGTGCGATTTTTCGGTCAACCGGAAAGGAAAATTGAAAAAAAAAATGAAAATGAAAATGAGGGAAAGATGGATGGAGGGTTTTTTCCGTTCCATCGGGACGTAAATAATTGTAAACCGTTTTTTAGGTCAACTCGAACCGAATAAATAAAAAAAAAAAAAAATCCATTTCCATTTTGATGGAAAGAACACTTCCCTATTTTTTCAGTCGAATTTATCCAAAATTATTGAAATCATTTTTCGAGTCCAGAAATTTGTATTTTTCTTTGATTTGTTTCACTGATGGAAATTACAAAAAAAAATATTTCCAACGATAATTTCATTCGAGCAATAATTTCGACAATTGTCCATGCGGAAAAAAAAGTTAAACAAGCGCTGTCGTGCTTCCCAGCCATTTATCGTTGTGCAAAGAGACCATTACGCGGGTGGGAGAGGGGGTCGAGTTCGCGTATGCAAAAAGGAGTAACGCGAAATCGAGTATCCCGAGCGTTTGCTGATTCTCGGGGCGACTCCCGGCGACTATAGCAATTTCCGCCCAGGCGGAGGCTCGTAACACACATTTGCTTGACGTAGAGCGAGCCGAGAGCCGAGGGGGATGCCAGAGGCGGCGAGATTGCACTAATGCCCGAGGACATTTAGACGTTGCATACAAGTACTACCCCCCTCCCCTCCCTGAGCCCATATTCGTTGATATACCATGCATATAGATTTTTTGCTGCTTCCCTGATACCCCCTTAACTTAGTATCCTCTAATCTCCCTTAATGAGTCACGTGTTTCCTTTTGGGACGTTCATACACACCGCAAACCCTGAGCCTCGTCGCTCAACGATCTTAACTTCTTCCGTCATCACTCATATTTTTTATCTGATTTATCTCAAAATCAAACCATTCTAATTTACACTAAAATGTACTAAAATAAAAGAGAATGTATAAATTCATTTAATTCAGAATTAAAAGTGAATGCATTTGCAATTTATTTATTTTATTTTATTTTAATTTTTTGATTTAATATTTAATTTTACCAATTACCAATTACCAACTCGAAACTCGTGCGTCACGAGAAGAGGACGATTTTCAGGGTAAACTCGCGAAATTTCGCGCACAGTGAGCGCGCGCGGCGTTAGCCAAGTAACAGGATCGAGTTACGTGTGTCTCTTTAGCCGCTAGCCAGCCAACCCAGGCACCGAGTGGATATCCCCTCGCCGAGAGTCGCGTATTCCAATTGAGAAGGAAATCGCAGCGAGACGATCGGTGCTTGTGTGTGTTTGTGTTTATATGCGACGCTCCCTGCCTCGCATCTCGGGGCATCTACGACTACGCCAGGGATCCCCTTAATTGCATGCAGTAATTATTGTTTACGCCACAAATAAGTCACTGCCAGCTCGCCAGACTGACAAGTTCTTGTCTCTTGCTCTCGCTCCACCCTACGATCCTCTTCCACTTCTCCAACCCTTCCACCCGCTCCCACCCCCTTCCCCCTTCCTTCCCCCACACATACATAAACCTTCTCAATTTGTGACCGTTGACTTTGGCTCTGTACCCGAATTCTCGACCACCCCGGACGCGTCGGGTCCTCCAGTAATTTCGCCCGGAAGATGAAACTTTGCTTTAGGCGAAAAACTTTACCCCCTATTTTTTTTTTTTTTTTTTTTTTTTTTTTTTTTTAATTCGCGGCAGAAACCCTTAACAGTTTGTTCGGCCGTGCCAGCCGGGGAGTCATATAACGCCGCTTTGTCTTCTCGGGGCGTCGCTCTTACACGCGAAAAAGGTAATATAAATTGCAACAGTGCTGCTGCTGCTACTGGGGGTGGTTCTGCTGGTGCTAGGGTCGTGGACGCGAGCCCCGCGCCACGAGCTACTCATTCAGGCACGTAAAGTAATAAAACGTGCGGGCTCTCCAGCTCGAGAGACGCGTTACGCCGCTCGTCGTCGTCGTCGTCGTCGTCGACGACGACAACGTCGACGACGCCTGGCGCAGAATCCTGGTCGGTGGGTTCTCGCCAGGTGCGCCAAAGTCCTGGCTGCAGGCGCACGACGAGGGTGTCAGTTGTACGCGAAGAATAGCTGTATAGAATAGGAAGTATATACCTATATACCTATATACACTTATATATACATAGGGCACATATGAATTTTGACTGAAAAAAATTCATAGAGGTACTTGAAATGTGACGCTAGGGAGAAGCCCTTTTGGCGACATCTGTCGAAAATTTTCGAAATTTAGAAAAATGTTCAATATAGAAGGAAAGCTGAGAGCGAGTGAAAGCGAAGAGACGAGACGGGCGATGTGAAGACGAAGATGCTGCTAAGGGTCAGCTCAATGGATGAGAGAGAGTGGGACGTGAGTGAAGAGCTGAGATGAACTGAGCTGGAGCTGATGCTCCGCAGGGTAGAAATCGTGGCGACTGAAGAGAGAGAGAGGAAAAAAAAAGTCTGGGGTAGGTTGTTCATTTCGCGGCGATAACAGCGGTCAAGGCATGGGGGAGGGAGGGGGGGGGGGGGGGGGGGGTGGGGGTAATCGGTGCCCATTGACGCTCGATAGACGTTATTACGTAGTTATTCGAGAGCCTTTTATTTCGCTCTCTCTCGCTCACTTCATCGTCTCTCATCCTCACCGTCGGAAAATGGAGCCAAGGTTCCGTGGAAAATGAGGCTCCCGACTCGTCGCCTCTTCGCTGCTCGTCTCGCCGCATCCGACAGAAGCGGCTGGATCGTAAATCCGTTCGAACGAAAATTTGTGCTGATGTGCGACTGACTTCTGATCGATTGACGCCGTCGACGCGCGCGTGTCAGTCGAAAAGTGTTTTCGGGGAAAATAATTTATCGGAAAAACTGCCGCGATGGATTTTCCGAAGCGCCCCCGGGACCTCGATGGGGAAAATTGTGCTCCGTCAATTTGTTTCGAACGCGAAACACGCGAGAGATCAAAGGCGGACGATATATAGGCCGTGTCTCTCGCGGGGAAAGCGATTTTGCCGCTAATTAGCCGAGCGGGAAGTGTCACGCTTCGCGTCGCGCGCGACTTTCGTATTTGATATAACTCGTTTGATTTCGAACTCGAAGGGAGTTGGGGGAAAGTTGTCGAAAAAGCTGGCGAACCCGGAGCAGCCGGAGGATCCGGTGTAACCGGTGAAGTTGGATAATGAAAAGCTCCCAGAAGTTGCGAAGCGTAGGTTTTCCGTTTTCTCCGGGTTCGGGACCGAAGCCAGTCCGGATGCTGAATTTATCGCTGTTACGGGTGAAGTTATCAATTCGACATTTGTGATAAACGTTTGAAAAAGTAGCCTGTAAACCGGCGAGAGAATTAACGAAGCAGATGGAGACACGTGTCCGTTTCATTTCAACTGATTCGAACTCGTTGTAACTCGTTGGAAAGTCACTGAACCGATTCGGACCATGTAACCGGGGAAGTCTGCTCCGGGTGACGACGAAATGTTAGAAGTTGAAGCAGACGTTTTAATTTTCTAGGGTTGAGAATTAAACGAGATTTGTAAAGTTGTCCGAAGTCGTTCAAAAGTTGTCCGAAGTGGTCCGAAGTTGTCTGAAGTCGTCCAAAAGTTGTTCGAAGCTGTCCGAAGTCGTCCAAAATGCACTGTCATGGTTTTCGAATGGAAACAAGATTTTACAGCAGCTGCTAAATTTATTCGCTGTCAGCGCAGTCGACTTTCCTCCGTCAATTGGCCATTATTGTCAGCAGGAGCGACCGGCAAGTGCGTGTAAAAATATTAAACCCGGAAACCGGTGCCGATAAAGAGAATAATAACGCAATGAAAGAAGAGGGAAAAAAAATCCCTACGAAGGGTCATTATATCCGGACGAGCGGGAGAGCGGACGAACGGCCATTGCGGAACGCGCGCGGGAACGTTAAATGCAACGACACTGTTACGAAGTGCAACACGCGAGCACCGCGCGGCAGTCGTTCCATTGCGAATATTATAACGCGCGGAAAACTATGACTTTTAACAACCCTCGGACAATAGTGGCGTCATGGCGTCCATTAACCGGAGAAACCGAGCGCGACTCAGCGCCATCTGCGAGAAATCCGGCAAACCAGAAGCTCTCAAGACGGCTTTGAACTCGGTTCGGGTGTCCACTTGACACGAGCGCCCTCTGTGGCAATTCACAAAATCTAAAAAAAAAAATTTTAAATCGAAAAAAACGCATGGGAATAATTTAAAATATATTTTTTCATCTCCGTCATTTTCACGTCGGGCTTTTGCTTTCGATCTATCGACTTCTGGTCTCAAAGAATGTTTGAAAAAAAAAGAAAATCGCAAAAAACGCGAGGAAATAAATGAAAATATATTTTTTGATCTACGTAATTTGCAGGTGTAACTTCCATTTTCAATCTCTCGACTTCTGGTATCGAATTAGCATCGAAGCTGCGATATTCCGATTCAGGACGAACGGTCGATCGCGAATTTGGTTGGCAGGCACAGATTTACCGAAACGACACGTTACATCGGAATCCGACGACCAATATCGAGGCTCCCATCGGAGGCTTCGGCCTCACAGCAGCAACGCGGGACATTAAGTACGCGATGGGAAACCGAAGATTCGGATATACTTAGTCGGTGGAGGAAACGGTGGCAAATGGATTTGTCACGACGCGCGAGAGTCGCGTGAATAAATGATAACCGAGAAATAATGCAACCGCTGGAGCCGCGCGCGATATTCGACGATAATGGACGTCTAATAACGGACGCGCGGTTACTATAGACGCCGAGAGGTGGAACGGTTGGGTTCCGTGTATCTCGCGCGTCTCGGCCGCGAGTTATATATCCGATATACGCTCGTCAATGCGAATCAATTTAATTCGATTCGTGTTCATAATTCTGGCATCAATTTTATGCGCTGTTTCCGGCGTCCAACTTTACGCTCATCTCTTAATCGCAATTAAAGCGAGGTTCACGTATGCAATGATTTTTTTTTTTTTTTTTTTTTTTTCAATACGCATTAAATTTGGGCTGAATGGAAGAAGCATTATCGGGGATTTCGCGAATAATTCTGTTTCCGATAAATATACAAGACGGATTAAACGCGGTGGAAGCGGAAAAATTATTAAATATGAATTTATTAATTTTTTCCGCTTAAAAAAAAATGTAATCACGCAGAGAAAATTTGATAATGATATTACCGACAGATTGTGATTTTTTTAAATTGCTCTTTAACGTTCGTTTTTTTTTTGGATTCGTCTTCCAAGGCGAAAAATTACGTCAGCGCCAATCGCGTCGCTGTTATCGCCGACAACGCGACTCGGGGGGCCACACGAAGAAGGAGCGAGACCGGAAAGATTATCTTGCGGTCGAAGATTACTCCGGCTTCCTCGCACGCCGAGGATATCGCGTTGCAACCTGCGGTATCGACCGCGAGCGCCAAGATTGGAAGACAACTCCCCCCCCTTCACCCCCCTTGAAATTTAGGAAGGTTCCTCCATCAGCAAGAACCTTGCGCACTGTTTTCAGAATTGAAGACACACGAAAACAGACATAAAAAAAAGTCTGTAAAAACCTGTCGAACAAACAACGTCCGGAGGGTTATAACCTAGGGTACGACGAAAAATCTCCAAAGATAACGACGGGTCGAACGACACGCGACGCGAAAGTCGCGGAGAGATTCCGGTCGCAGTCGACTCCGCTGAGCCGACGCGACGAAAGACGTCGCCAGGATCTTCGCCGGCGACGTTCGACGTTTTTCCACCTCGCCTATCGATTCGTCGGTCGCTCGTTAACGAAACAAGCCAACCCGGTTCGCCCCCCGACGACGACCCAGTTCTTTAACTGATCATCTTTCGGCGAGGCGAAAGTGCAGAGCGCCTACGCTCGGAATCCGCACCGCAGTCCAGGCTGAACACACTGACACACTGACGCACACACAAACACACAGACACACACTGACAAATGGAAACAGAGCCCGAGAGTGCCCGACGGAAATTGGAAACGGCTCTAAAAAAATAATAGCTGATTCCGCAAGGAGCCAGCGCGCGAGTCGTGGAATCGCCTGCGGCCCTGAAAAGACCTGGAAAGACCTGAAAATACGAGAGAACGTCTCGCAGAAACAATTTTTCCACCGCTGCTGCATAATTCAACTTTTTTCACCGGACTTTTTTCGAAGAATAACCTCGACAGGTCGTCAGCCGTTGGCGTTGACGCCACATGGAAAAATCCGGTGTAACGACGATCGACAGCAGCTTCGTCGTTCGGGGCTCATCCGAACTGGTTACGGTTAGACGTCAATCTGCCAGAGCTGCGCGGGTCACCGTCGATATTTTTTCGTCCCCGGACGAGACTTGTTTCGACAAGAGGCGTCCGGACGAGGAGAAAGAGGGATGCTTTGGGTTGGATGTTGGGGTTGGGGTTTGGGGGTTGGGACAGGGAGAAGCCGAGGGGTTGAGGCACTCGATGCTCCCGACCGGGCGAACAAGTGGGAGGTCAATTCACGACGAATCAAGAGGGGTGGTAGAAGGGGGGAGGGTTATCAAGCAGCGTGGAAAAGTCTCGAGTGCTGGGATAGTAAAAAAGCGCTGCGGGTTTAATACGTTGCTAAAAGCCAGGTGAAAGCGTCGTTGTACGCGTCCTCGGGGTTAAATGCTGACCAAAAAACTCCTGCCCACCCCCCTTTTCAACCCCCTCAGCGCTCCAGCGAAAGAAACACTTTTAATTGAACCGTTGGATAAACATAGCCCAGGGATCCAATTGGAAGCACTGCTCTCGCGACAAACTCTCGGACGTCGCGTCTGTGTGTGTTGTCTGTCATAATATAATCTGCCGACGCTTCGATCGTTTCGTTGGCTCTTCTCGGCGGAAGCTTCTTTCGAGCTCATCGAGCTTCGAAACCTCCGTCGGGATTTTCGAGTCGAGCGGTCCAATCGAGTTAGAGTCGGATGAGGGTCCGTTATTGTCATATTCCAGGGCTCATCACTGTCTGGTCCTTGCCGTCTGTCCTATTGGGTTGAAGGTACGAAGGGGGGAGGGAGAAATGTTAAAATCGGTACAACCTGCAGAAGCGACTCTGGCGTTCATTGAACTTGGTGGAGGATTTGAACGGAGGACAAAAATCAAGTTAGGATTGGAAGAGGCTGCTTCTTTCATTGCAGACATTGCTGTCTGGTGTTGAAGTTGGAATGGAGAAAAGGAGCCTCTTCCAATTCTGACTTGATTTTTTTCCTGCGTTCGGATAATGCATTAAGTTCAAACCTAAGCATTCCTGAGACTGGATAGGCTATTCCAGGACCAAAGTGACTCTGGAAGATGTTGAACTTGGGTCAACGTGCAAAGACCCACTTTTAGGCTCATTCAACTTGATCCTATTTTCGGACCAATTATCCAATCGTCTTAGACATCTGACGAGGGTCCTGATTTTAATGTATCAACTTCTCGGCATCCGACAAACCGTTCCAAAGACACTATCACCTCAAGACGCTGAATTAACAGTCTTCCTCGCGACTCGAAAGACTCCAATATTTCATCTTTTCCCCCCAACCGTCAGTCCTCATCAGCTCCGTCCAGTCAGAGCGCGGATACCAACGGTACAGGAGTGCAACAAAAAAATGGCCTCTCGCGCGAAACTTGAGTGTAATTCAATTTCGCGCCTCGCTCGAACTTTCATTCGCGCGATCCTTCCGCTCGTTCCGCGTTGGGGCTGACGAGGTAATTGAAAAAAAAAAAAAAAAAGGAAAGAGAAGGAAAATTGAGATTAAAGTGACAGAAATTAATGAATCGTTGAGGCTGCGGGTCGAGTGCGTGCAGATGTTGGATGGAACGCGCGTCTTCGTTGCCTCCATCAACGAGTTTCAGTCCTTTCCTCTCACTTTTTTTTTTTTTTTTTTTTCTTTTTTTTTCGCACCCCGTCTGCCATCGTACAGATAAAACTGTATCTTTCCCACCGTCAGGTCGACCGAAGCAACGCGGAATATACGCATTTATCGTCTTTAAAGCGCCACCAGCCGATGGCGAACCGAGGGGGACGAACCGCGAGACGTTCGCCTTCATTAGCAAAGTGCTGACGGTGTCTGCGACCATCACCAAGACCCCGCACCCCATGGAAAACAGCACGGGGTACATTATAATAACGGATAAATTCGCATAATTCTCGCGGCTCCCAAAAATTCGCGTCAAGGTCTCGGCGAACCACGTTTTTTACCTCCCACCATTTTTTTTTTACTCCGTCCTGATAACAATTTTTCGGTCGAACGAACTTTATGACCTCACCGTCAGATGACGCTGACTCGATTCGGAGAGTTCGGTAATTACGGAAATGTTCGGTGGAGGGGAGGAAGGAGGGGAAGGAAAATCGACGACACGAGCTGGAAAGGGGTAACAAGATTTTCGACGAGAGAAACGTGTGTTCCGTAAATTCGCAGAAACGCGGAGAGAAATAGACCGGAAAATTCGCCCCGGCTTGTTCGCTGTGTTATTTTGATGAGATTCGGACCGCGCGCACAACAGAAGCGAGATAGCGTTAATAATTCGTGATACGCGAGCCGCGAGGCAACCGAGGGCCGAAAATATATCGTGTAACAGGTTCGCCAGAATAAATGTAACCACTCGGAGGTTCCGATTATATTTATATTTCCCTCGTTCCGCCAAAAACAAAAGCTATTATTACACGGATTTCCCAAAAATATCTTCGCGCATTTTACCTAAATTGATGCTAACGTAAATCAGTGTAAATCGTAGGAAATTATTTCGCGCGACAAACAATTCGAGGTTTGTCCAATTATTGTCACTCGGTGTCACCTCCGAATTAGTTTCGGCGACTCATTATTTTCAGGAGAATTCACGTTTCGTTTGACTGTTGGAAGCGTTGAGATATTTCGAGGGTCGAGAAAAAATTAATTCCTTCGACGAGGGATGAGCAAAAATACCAGGTGAATGTGGTGGAAAGACATCGGTGAACACGAGTCCCACTCGAGTCTTTCCTGCTTCTCCCCCTCCTCCTCCCACTCCTCCTCGTCGATGGTACAATCGAGCGGAGCGTTAAGAAATCGCATTGTTAAATTTTAATTAAAACTAATTTCACCGATCACCTCGGAGACCGCGAGCTTCGCGCCAATTATCGCTGACGGTTGGCCTCTCTTTATCCCTTTTTTCTCCCTGTCTTCGCCAACGATGTACAGCAGCTCGACGAGGCTGATGCTGCTGCTGCGGCCACGAGAAATAAGGAGACAGAGGATCGAGAGGAACGGAGAGAGAGACAGGCAAAGAGGGAGGAAGAGAGAAAGCACGAGTGCCGAACCGTCAGGCAGGCAGAAGTGAAGCAAGTTGAGTGGCTAATTAGTAGTTGAAAACCGAAGCCGCCGCAGCCGACGCCGATCGAATACCGAACGTCGAGAGATCCCCCGATGAACATTTAAACATGGCTGCGCAATTTATCTCAACCCAGGTTCCACCCCCCCCCCCGCCCCAGATCCGAGTGAAATAAATGAATAAAAAAAAAATGTGAAAGTAACCGAATGTCGTCTCGGTCGTCAATGAACGAGCAGTATTATAATTTACGAGCTACTTTCGCCCAATTGAACTCGTGACCTTTCGCCGAAAAAGCGCCCCGAAGACGCTTATCGAGCAACCTTTTGTCACCGTCAATAATTTCATTCAACGCCGACTGTCGAGTGTCCCGCTTCTCACGTCCCACTTCTCATTTACAATGCATGCGAATAAATTATTTGCGAGTAATGATAAATGGAAAAAGGTTTTTCTCAATAAAATATTTTATAAATAGTTGAAAAAAAATTAATCATTCACGCTCTCACGTCTTCGTTCTTCTCATTTATAATAAAATATTTTATAAATAATTGTAAAAAAAAATAAAAAAATTAATCACATTCGCGGTCAATGACCAATTTAACGTAGATTAGGGAGGTCGTTACCGAGAAGACGTGGCGCTTCGGATGAGCCACTGGATCTTGAGGCTAGGCGAACGCTTCAATATTTCAACGTTGGTCTCATCGGCCTCGTCGTATCGCTCGGGTAATGCTCGGCGCTGTGCTGATAAAGAATGCGACGATGACTCGTTGCGGAGGCCGTCGAGGAAAAGTGGTCGGTGGGCCCGGAGGCTACACTCGAAGACCGATAACTTAGAGCGTGTACCTTAATTGGATAGTTAGTGTCGGGTGTACCGGCCACCTAGCTCTTTTTTTGTACGCCCTCCCCCCTCATCCTTTTTCTCCCCAGTGCAACTTATTTTTACGATACTGCGCTCGCTCGACGCACGAAGCGACCCCCAGACTCAACCCCCTTACGCTGCACCCTCTGAAGCATTTCACTTTTTCGCCGTATATCCGCGGCTTCCGCGGTAACCGAATAGCGTCTTGCAACGAGAGCTTCGTTAAAGATACAACCGCGGTGACTTTTAAGATCCGTCAGCCTTGCGATTTTCCTCTCCTCATTGTGCCCCGAGTTACCCTTAATACGACGTTATTTTGAAAAAAATAAATAAAAATAAAAATAATGGCAATGATAATTATTATAATGATAGTAGTGGTGCATAGTAATAATAAAAATAATAATCGACAGATGATATTTCAAAATAATTTTTTTTTAATCTAGCGTCGATTTGGGCGGATGAAAAAAAGTAAAATTGGCCGGACCGGCCAAAAAAAAACACAATGCTGGCCGTGGATTTCGAATTGGATTTTTATTAATATTAATTACGGTCTGTTCGAGGATCGCTAATAGAATATCGATCACTCGACGATACGGGGAGAGTGGGGGAGAGGGGGGGGGGGGAGCATTAATTGAGCTGGACGAAAATAAGAGCTTAAAATCGCGAATTTCTCATCCGCGCGGTCGCGCTAGGTTCTCCATTCGTCAGCGCGGCGGACGTTGACGTGCTGACGTGCGTGGAGCTTGCTGGGATTTTTCGCTTCTCTGTCGCTCTCCGGTTTATTGCAGTACGGAGAAAAATAATTAAATGAATCGGCTCGTTTAACGAACAGAGACGGCAGAGTGAGAGAGATGGATATATATGGAGAGAGGGATGCGATTGGCGAATGGCAGTCATAGTGGCCATTATTTTTATCTCTGGTCGAATCTCGTAACCCTGTCTCTCTGTCTCTCTCTGTCTTTTTCTATTTTTTTTTCCAGCTCTCGTCGTCCGCGCAGCTGAAACAATTGATTTTTTTTTGGGGGGTCGAGGGGGGCGCCTTTTGGCGGAAACACATTCACGTGTTCACGGTCTGACATTCGCAGCGCTGCACGTGCCGCCTGCCTCGGGGATAACGAAATGTGGGGGAGGGAGGATATTTTTTTTTTTAATCGATGATTCCTGGACACGAAAAATTTCTCGGCGAGCAATAATCGCGATGCTCGGAAAAATCAGATAGAATTTTTTATGTTGCTCGGAAATCTCGGGAATTTTTTTACATCCCTTTTAATAACAGGGGTTAAAAACAATATGAGTAACTAGTGACGTGGAAATTAATGTAGTAAAATCAACGGGAGTCCATTTTTCATTCGCAACATTTTCCTTCTTTGCCATTCTGCGAAATAAAAGTATAACAAAACCAATAATAACAAAAGACAAAAGTCGGCTCGAGCGAATCGACTATCAACGAGTGGTAAACATTTCATTGTTTCATCAAAAACACCAAAAATCGCATCAGCTACCCGCGATGTAATTCGGCTGAGCAGCGGCCGAAAAAAAGCCACGATCAAACTTTCGCAAAACCGACGAAAAATCCCGGGGAAAAAAAAAATGCAAAAACGTGTTTGCGTCTGTCAGACTTTTTATCACTCGGGATTCTCGTTAATTATCATTTGCGAGCGTCGATTCCGCGTTGAAAAAAAAATCCCAACGACCGAAGCGTCCGAGGCAAACCCGAATTTATCGGCCCTCGCAAAACCCCCTCCCCCAAAAAAAAACAAATATCACGGATACCAGCGATAATTTTCACCCAATTGTTTCTGCCGACGAAAAAAAAAGAAAAAAAAAAATCCAGACACCTGTGACGTAATTCCGTCCATATGGATCACACAGAGGTCCGGGTGACACGAGTCGCTCACCCGCCAAATAGCCAAACGCGAATTCCCGCAAATCCGCGCGATTTCACCGACACCCGGGGATATATTCGAGAGGGGGAGTGCAATAGGGGAGACAGGGGGTGAGATTTCCCGTTTATTAGTGATTAATCTTGTCCCGCGGACGTCGAAATTGTGCTGTAAAACGAGAGAGAGAATGATGGAGCTAACCCAGCTAACCCAGCGAAATGGCACGAGTGCCGCACCGTCGCGCCATCAGTCGCGCGAATGTCACTGTTGCTGCACTCGGAGCATCGGCCGAACGCTTCGCCCTTCGAGCACAGAGCGGCGGCTCCACACATCTCGAACGGCTCGCGCGTAATGCAATAGCCAGATTTCTGCAGCGGTGTCATTCCGCGATATGATTAACACGCGAGCGATGCCCGCGCATTGAGGCCCTCGACCCTTTTGGGGAGAGAGAGGCGTGGGGAGAAGGGGGGGGGGGGGGGTGTAGTAGTTTTGCTATACGATTCGCTATACGATTCGCTACACGCGATTCGCCCCACGCGATTCGCGCAAGCGCCAGAGTGAGAAAGAGAGACAACACGCGGACGAGATTCCGGGTTATCAGCTTCCGGGAAAATCCCGGACGCGAGGAAGAGACGGAAAATCGGATTTCGCGCGTACGCAGAGGGCGCGACGGAAGTGCTCGGTTTATAGCAACGAAGCTTCGATGGTTGGAATATCCCCTCTACTCCCACTCTCTCACCCCTTCATCCCGTCGCCCCGCGACCCCTCATTCGCCCCCACAGTCGGCGTATGCTGACTGGGCCCCCGCAATCCGTGTTCGGCCCTCTAAATTACAGCAAGTGCAATTTACAAGCATCGGCACAAAACGAACGCGAAAATAAATTGGCGTCACGGACGGACATGGATCACGGGGCCGCGGGGGTCGCGCGCGAGGCCAGAAACACAGTGTACAGCGTGTAGCACTGTAGTTTGCCGAGAGGGGGGAGGGAGCCCTCTCTCTCCCTGCTATAGGGTAGGGAGGAGGGATGCAGTGACCAGTGCGAGCGGCCGGCCGTACACGCTCGGAATCACGGCGCCTTGCAGCAGCAGCAACGCCAGCAGCAGCGGAGCGGCGTGTGCTCGTCGACTGCGTAGTAAACCCGGGAGCTTTCGGAGCGGGAAGAGATAGGAACGAAGAGCGCGGACACGGATAAATTCGGACAAGCCTGGAACGCATTTTTTTTCCTTTTTCTTTTTATTTTTCTTTTTTTTATTTCCTTTTTTTAATAAACGTGCGGATGACACAGCGGACCAGCTGATTTTTCTTTTTTTTTTTTTATAAAGGCGAAGAAGGAGGAATTTTTTTTTTTTTTTTATAAAGGCTAAGAAGAAGAACTTTTTTTCTTTTTTTTTACGACACAGCGGACCAGCTAATTTTTATTTTTTTTTTTTATAAAGGCGAAGAAGAACTTTTTTTTTTTTTTTTTTTAATCGAACCGAAGCACCCGAATTTCACAGGTGGGAAAAATGGGAAAAATGCGCTCGTGTTTCACCTGCGATACGGATGTGTTGGATGTGAACAGGTTGGGAAAACCGAGTTTCGCTGCGCGCAGACTGCTGATGAAAATGCGCGACGCGCGTTTTTTAATTCAATCGCTGCAGTCGACGCGCGAGCAGCTCGAAAAAGCGCAAGTGAACTCGGCGTGAAATCCAAAATTTTAGAAAAAAAATAATGATATAAAAAAAAATCTGTGTATTTTATGAATATCAGAAATCGAAGCAGCGATGGTAACTATAGCGCCGATAAAATAGTCGCTCAAAATGACAAAGCGAATAGTTGTGATTTAATACAGTGCCCCAGAAACGCCGTGGATATTGTGCGAGCTCCACTACGAAATTCTCCGCTGCAGCCGCCGCGTTATATCCGCGATGTGGCCCAAGTGAATGCGACGAGGCGACTCATTTGACTCTATTGTCCTCGGAATGCGGCGAAGCTTTCGCCTCTTTCGCGCACTCGACATGGCGAACACGCGAAACCGAGGATGTCACGAGCTTTGTGTATACCTATATAGACGTGATACACTCGTAGAGAGCTCTTCTCCTCATTCTGTGGTTCGCAATTGCTAATTTATTTTTCGAGAAAAAAAAAATCCATACTATAACCAATTTGCTCGGCGAACGTAACGTCACCCTTGACTCCATCTCCCCCCCCCCCCCCCCCTCTCCCTCTCTCCGTGCGTGCCAACTGTTTTATTTATATTTTTAATCCCAAACTTCGCTTCTAATTACGAAACTCCTGCGCCGCGAGTTCAAAGTTCGACGCACGACGCGTGAAGTATACCATTCGAGCTTTCGGCACTCGTGCGTCATGCGTCGGGTCAGAGTGCATTTTGGAGGACGCGTATCCCATTCACCCCGCAAACGAAAAATGTTTCCCTTAAATCCAAAATGCCCCTCAAAGTCACCCTAAACATGAATTAAAAAAAAGCTCTGAAATATAAATAATTTATTAATTCCGCAAAAATTCACCGGAACCCAAAAATCTCGACCCTCGAAAAAAATCTCAAAAATAAATCAGTCAGTCATCCTAAACATTAATTAAAAAAAAAACCGCTGAAACATAAATAATTTATTAATTCCGAAAAATTCACCGGAACCCAAAAATCTCGACCCTCGAAAAAAATCCAAAGATAAATCATCTACCCCCCAAAAATCTCAAACGTCCATCGTGCGTCGAGACTCACGTTCCGATTGTCCATCTCGCCTGTTTATCCTGACTTAAAAAAAAAGAATCATCCCCGTCACCGCCCCAGCATCGAAAAACCGCGCTCCGCCTCCCCCCTCCCCTCCCCCCTCCCGCGGGGAATATTCGTTCCGGTATCGTGTGTTGAATCAGGATTTACGAGCTTATCTATGCGAAAACGCGGCCACTCCGGCATCGAGAGAGCTTTCCCTCTCTCTTCCTCCTCCTTTTCCCTCTCTCTTCCTCCTTCTCCCTCCCTTCTTCTCTCTCCAAGCCACTCGGATGATTTAAATCCCTTCTAACTGGTTCTTTCCCCCTTTTCCTCTCCCCCACCCCCTCCCCACTTCCTCCCTGCTGTCCGACGGCTCTGGTTATCTCCTTCCTCCTCTATCGCGCCACTTCATCTGCATTTAGAACGTGCTTATGACGCTTTTCTATGTATTACAAAACGGCTCCGCCCGCCGCTCTGCTATTGTTGTTATTGTCGTCGTCCTTGCCGCTGTTGTTGTTGTTGTTGTTACTTTAAGGTTAGCGTGTCCGGGCGTCGAGTCACTCGGGGCCGGCCGGTGCGGCCCATCGTATATCATAGTCGCCCTCTGAAACGGTTACGTTAACACGTGTCACGGCCCCGAGAATCATAGTCCGGGGCGCGCGAACCGAACGCGCTCGGCCCGCGACCGCAGCGTCAACCCCCTCACCCCTCCCCCCCACCTTTCCACCACGGGTTGTGAATGAATTGACGATAGTACGTGACGGCCCCGAGGCTCGTATAGTACTTTGGCTTGTCGCGGGACGGGACACAATGCTCTCCCCTCTACCCCACTCCCCTACTGCTCCCTTCACCCTCCTCCTCCTCTTCTTTCCGTTAACTCAACCCTAGACGTCGCCCCGCGGCCTGAAGTCGACTGCCGGCTCCCCCGGAGGAAGAAAGATCGCTGAGAGGTGATATCAAAGCGATACCATCTCTCACTCTCGGCGTCTCTGTGTCTTCGTCTTTAGCAGCGACGTTCGTCTGTCTTTCTCTCTCGCAGCGACGTTCGTCTCTTTCTCTCTCTCTCTGCGATGTCCAAAGTCGTCTTTCTCTCTCTCAGCGACGTTCGACGGTCTTTCTCTCTCGCAGCGACGTTCGACTGTCTTTCTCTCTCGCACCAACGTCCAACGTCGTCTTTCTCCTTCGTAGCGACGTTCGTCTTCTCTGTCTCTCTTTTTCTCTTCTGTTCGTCTTTTTTGTCTCTCTCTCTATTTCTCTTTCTGTCAACAACCTCCAACGACGTCTTCCTCTTTCTCGTCGTTGCGGCTGCCGATTCGTTCATCAGTTGGCGCAGCCGGCAGCGCTTCCCCTTCACCGTGGGCCACACTCGTCGAGCTGTCCTCACGCCGATTGATTAACCGTTATATCTACCCCGCGGAGACGACACGACGCTTACAGACGCCCGGAGCGATGTACGCGTTATATATACACAAACAATGGGAGAGGGGGCGTTTTTTCGCCCCGAGATTACTGAAAATGGGAACTCAACACCGGATGACAAAAAAAAACTTCGTTGATATATAAATACTATGCATAATTTAATATACTAAAAGCTCTACATCAATTTAAAAATCATAACAATAATTCATCACGTATCCTTCTCGCGGCTTCCGATTCGTCGAAACAAAAAAATAGCCCAAACATTTTTCATCAGCGTTTTTTCCCGCCCCATTCGCTTTTCCGGCATGACAATATTATTTCTCGCGCCGCGCATCTGCAGCGTAATTAACAAGTGCAACGCGAGCCCGCGTTGCATTAGCGTCGCCGTCGTGCCGAGCGGTAAAATACAAAAATTAACGAGGCTCTGTGTTTTTTTTTTACCACTTTCGAATTTTACTCACACATCAACCCACACGCTGTGCGCTGTATTAACGGCAAAAGCTGGTAGCACATTGACGCTGACCTCTTCATCGTCGAGCTTCTTTTTGGCCGGCCGGTGCTTTATGGCTCTCCGGCCGGCATAAAGCGCGCCGAGTGCAGCGCGCGTGTCGCCCACGCGCGATATGTGCATTGCGCCTTGTTCGATGCCGAAGCAGAGGCGAATAAAAAAAAAATGGACCGTGCGTGCGGGGTTGGTGCGTGCGCGCGTAGTTAAAGGATTGAAATGCCAGGGGGAGAGCTGATCAAAAAGCTAAAAAGCATTGGCAAACATAAGCTCCGACATTGGCGCACACACGCGGCGGCTGTTTCCGCTGGCCACGTCGATGATTGCGTGTGCGTCGTTTTTCTGTCTGTCCTTCTCTTTTGCTCTCTGTCGCTCCTTCTCTTTTCCTCTCTGTCACTCCTTCTATTTTCATCTCTGTCTCGCCTTCTCTTTTTCTCTCTGTCCCTCCTTCTATTTTCCTCTCTGTCACTCCTTCTCTTTTCCTCTCTGTCTCTCCTTCTCTTTTCCTCTCTGGCTCTCCTTCTCTTATCCTCTCTGTCTCTCCTTCTCTTTTGCTCTCTGGCTCTCCTTCTCTTTTCCTCTCTGTCACTCCTTCTCTTTCCCTCTCTGTCTCTATTTCTCTCTTCCTCTCTGTCCCTCCTTCTCTTTCTCTCTTTCTCTCTCCTTCTCTGTCCGTCTCTGTCTCTCCCTGTACTATATCTGTCTCTCACTCCCTCTCTCGCCATATAAAATCATCGACTACCATCGACGCGCGCGCGTGGCTCTTCCACTCCCGTTATTAGCCCTCGAACTTTGTGCACCGCGGCCCCCGCGATGCACCCGAGCACCCGCTAAACACGAAACCGCCATCAGGAAGATTATCGAATTTTCGACGCGCGCGCCGTTTTTCCTCTTCATAATTTTTATCGTACCATTTTTGTTCTCAGTGTATTGTTTCCCTGCCTCTGTAAATTCTGTTTGAGGGACTTCGGACCAACTGCGTGGTTGACCTCGTGTTTCGAGATGAGAGCGACGAATTCGGCAAATTTGCTTCCGGCAGAGCGATGAAAAATATTTTTTGCGGGTTTGAAGAGAAATTGAAATTCTCAGTACTCGACGATTTTTTTTTATATATATTTTTTAATGCAGCTGAATTTTATTGCGTTCAGCGTGGGAAGAAAAATATGTTTTTCATATTCTTCGAAATGTAAAAAAAAATATTTTGGGTATAAAAATTGTTTACCGATGGAAAATCAGTTTTTACCGAATCCGGTCGAAGGGTCTCGGGGGTGGTTTTTCAGAGACCTCAACTCTGGGGTATAAGTTGCGTGCGCAAGGGCGAGCTTTCGACTTTAATAACTTTAACGACCCCTTTATCCCCGTGATTACGTTATAGGGCGGGTTCGAGAGCGTTCGCTGCGCACACGTCACAATTAAACTTAACTACCGGTCGACGTACCTGCGCGGCTCTCGCGTCGCGCACTTTCCGCACAGATCACGCGCCGTGTATAGATGATACGCGGCTGTATTATTAATCCGAGCATTAACGGGAAACGGCTGCGTTATTTTTTCTTTTTATTTTCTTATGCAAATAATAACCATCTGCGTTACAAAAGACTAACGACGACTTCGGGTTCTTAGCCTGCGATTATCGCGAGCAAAATGACCATTTAAATTTCTCTGCACGGTGAAAATAAATCCACATATTTTACATAGAAAAAATTTATCGACAAATAAATATTTTACTATCCGTATATTTTTTTTAAGGTACTGGCGCATTGGACATTTTTCGATCTTTTCACGACAACCGCTTGACTCGCAAGTGCCGCAATTACGAGATAAATTTGAACACCCTCCCAGACAACGGTGAAACGGCCAACGGCGGTATTTCAGTTATTTTCACTGCGCCGATAAGCGACGGCCAGCATACTCAACCCTCCAATTTGAGGACCGACTGGGCAGTTATTTTCCCACAAAACGACAAGTGACCCAGAATCCTAGCTAATATTGTCCACTTAAAAACAACATTTTTATCGCAAAAAAAAATCATTCCTCCCAAATAAAAAAAATCACTTATTCAAAACTTCACTGCCACAAAAACATAAAAAATGTACACAATTAAAAATAATTTTTTCTACTCAAATAGCAGACACATATCAACCCCAAAAATCCTCAAAAGTCTCCCGGACTCCAAACAACTCACTGCGTTATTTCAATTCCATTTGCTGCACCGAAAAGCCAGCGCGAAAATCTCGCCCTTTATATTTTCTCTCGAGAAGCGATAAGTAACCCACGGGGCGAGAGAAAAGAGCGCCGGGGGTTGACAGGGGGGAGGTGGGGGAGGGGAGGGGTGTATGGGGGATGGGGTGAAAAGCAGGCTCCATGGGAATCCTAGGGGATGTTAACCTAAGTGATGGAGTGGACGAGGACCGCAGGGACCCCGCGCGTTGTACATATACGAAGAGTCTGGGCGCCGGTTGCGCGCGCGCGACCTGCCAACAACTACCAAAACTAACGGGATCACCGCACGGACATCCCATTTGGCCCGACAAATTCATTGCCCGGGCCCGGTCCGGAGGTTCCGGCTGCCGCGCCCCGCGTTTATTACACCCTCGTGTATCGTTATCATTTTCCAGCCAATTTTGATTTTAATTGATTCTGCGGGCGCCTCGACGAGAATCCGCCGCGCCGCGAACGTCGACGCAGTTGCAGAGCGTTGCGACTCCGGTTGTTCGCTGCCGCGGAGCGCGAACCGCGCGCGCCGATATATCGACGTATTAATCTGTTTTTCCGACCCGACGTGTTTTTCACTGTCGGAACAACAGCGCAATTTGTCATTGATTTTTTTACCCTCCCCTTCTACCCCCCCCCCCCCCCCCCCCCCCCTTCTACCCCTCATAACCGCCACCGGAAGTTGCAACCGGTGCCAATGACTGAGCAAGGCCAACAACTGTGACACTCGGCTTTCTCGAGTCACAATTATTTTGTTAATTTCACGAGAATATTTTTTTTAATAAATTGAAAAATGATTTTAAGGTTGAATAATTAATGATTAATAATTCATTGTGTATTATATATTCTTTTTATGATTTCAAATCGATGGGTAGATGAGACAAAGCAGCAAAAAATTGGTTAATAAAAATTTGGTAATTGGAAAAATATGCAAATTTTAATAATCGTAATGATTCGTTTTATTTTGAATCGTCGGATATGAACAATGAATACCATCATTGATTTTTTTTTTTTTTTTTTTGGAAACTACTAACATTCGGACATTTGTCCGTGCGCAACGACCGCGTCCGTCCGGCCCGCGCGGGTCGTAATGGAAGAGTGACATTTGCCCTTCGCGCGCGTTGCTCTTCGAATGGATCACAATCTAGTCCATAAATCAATCGGAAAGGCAATTAGAGCAATAGGCCGGGCGCGGGGGAGAAATATGCCGGAGAAACGTAACCTGTAATACGGCCATTGGGCGCTACGCGCGAGCGCGAATTGCCCCCTCCGATTCGATCCATTAATTTGCATCGATGTCGCTGCCAATCGCGCGACAGCTCGTTGGAAACGCGAAAATTGTTAACAGCGGCCAAACAGTCCGTATTGTGCGTTTGGCTGTTGCGTCCGATGTTCATCGAATTATGGACCAATCGGGCCTAGAAAATATGGTCCGCCCTATTCGACCGCATAAAAGTCCGCAAATTTATTTTTTGTAACACGATGACCATCAAAGTAAATAAAAATTTTAGTCATTCGAATCAGTCAACGTGAAAAACAAAATCTGCTGTTAAATATTTTTCAGTCTTTTTGGTATCAAAATCTCTGCAATTTTTCCAGCGTCGTTTCATGGAAACGCGTCGACAATGCAATTGCATCCGCGATTCTCGCGTATTGTGCGTTTTCATGAGAAAAATGTTTTGCCAAAAAAAAATGTATATCCATTACGGGAGTGTCGAGGGGGGAGTAGATTGGATTTGATTTTCGCGGAAAGCCCTTTGGGTGAACCCATGTAGAAATCTGTCCGGGAGTCCCTCTCGGAAACTGGATCCTGGTCGGGATTGGCTCGGGTCTCCCCAAGTGGGGTATCCGACTCGGAATCCGAACGGATTCCGAATAGACTTCCGGACGCGCACTGGATGATGAATTCGAGTTCATCATCGATCGGGATTTGTTAAGGTTACCCCAAAAGGGCCCATAAAGGAGCTTCATATGAATAAATCTGTCGGGGAGTCCCAGTGTGTCTGGATCCCGGAGACTGGATCCTGGTCGGGATTGACTCGGGTCTCCCCAAGTGGGTTACCCGACTTGGAATCCGAACGGAATCCGAATAGACTCCCGGGTGCGCACTGGATTTGGTATTTTTATAATCCGAAATGAATTTTTAGCATCTTTGTTTGATTTTCTACATCTCTCTATATTATAAAAAGATCTCGCCGTCGCCGCCGGCGCTGCCGCCGCCGCCGTGTAGGAGAGCAGTGGGGAGAGGGGGGGGGGGGGGGTAAAATGACCCACCCAAGCCTGATTTTTTCTAAGTCCTTCAAGGGACGTGGGCTGTTTTTTTCTAAGTCCCACAGGAGATTATAGGGGGGACTTAGAAAAATTCGTGCTTGGGGGGGGGGCATTTTTTATAGAAACAAACCATTACTGTGGCAACCAAAAATCATGCCACAATGCGAGCGCGCGAAGCGCGCGAGCCACTAAACCCTTTCGTATTTATATAGTATTGAGACGAGATCGAAATTCTCTTTAACCGTGCGCGTTTACATCATCAAGAGACTTACACCGATTTTTCAGATAAATTTAGCATCAATTCGTCCCGTCACCAACGAAATTAAATTTCATGAAAAGCCGGCACCGTCGAGTTCTATTTTTAAATGTATACTCCCTTATCCGTGACTTATAGATGTACCAACAACTTAAGTATAAAATTGGACTTAAAGTTTTCTAAGATCTGGATGGCCGAGTGGGTAAGGCATGCGTCTAGAGTCCGGAGGGTCGACGGTTCGATCCCAGCATGCGACAAAATTTTCAGCGTTTTTTTCAGGGTGTTCGTGTTTCTCTCTATAGTGTACGTTCCGATAATAATAAAAAAGTGAAAATTACCGCGGTGAAGTACAGTCATAATATTTTTAATTAATTTTCTATAAGCTGGATTCGGACTGGATCCGGTCTGGATCCCAATTGGTATCCAGTCGGGAATCCCGTTCGGAATCCAGTTTCGTAGCGTTACATCTCATGACTGGAATCTGATCGGTTGCCCGACTGGATCCCGACCACAAGATGGATAATCCAGGTCGAATCCAGCCGGATCCCTCTCCAAATTTCTACCTGGGAATTTGCATGCATTGTCGCTGGTGCTTTTGGGAGCATGAAAAAAATTCCGGGCGGAGTGTCCGGTGTCTGTTTTGCCGATGTCGGCGTTGTGTGTAGGTTCCTCGATCTCCGCGCACTCGCGGCTTCGAAATTTAATACCCGAAGGTCGGGTATTACGGCCTTTCTCGTATTACAGTACAATCGCTGCGTGGAAAATGTTTTTGAAAATGAACCGACCGGATGTAATATTGCGTCCAAAGGAGATTTTTGCATCGAACATTCGAATGTACAACATTATTAACATCCGTGAATTTTGATGAATTATTTCAATGAGAAGCTTCGAGTGCTTCCAAAACGACGAAAAAGTGAAATTCTATACGGGGCATTCCACGAATAATTGAAAAAGGTTGGTGGCCCAATTTTTCGCTGCTACTCGATGTCCACCCTCATTTTTTATTTCGACCGAACATTTCATTAAATACAGAATTTTTGTTTTTTGTAAATTGAGACAAATCATGTCGTCTCTAAAAAATGTATTTCGATTATTCGCGGAACGCCCTGTACATTATATTCCCGAACCTATAGCGCATCCTGCGTTATTCACATGCAAAAAAAATAGCCCCCGCAAAAAAATGCAAAAAATAATATCGACATCGACGGAGCAGACTCGGAGGGACGAACGTTAAATTTGATTTTCGCCTCTCGAATTTACATTTTATTACGAATACGTTTTTTAATAATAAAAAAATCATAAATAAATTTAAAAAAGGGGCTTTCCTGACCGACAAAACGTTGTCGAGTGTCGCGTTTTGGTGTCCATGCATCGCTCTCGGCTCTCGACGCGAGCTCCGCGGAAAAAGTTGATACTTAAAGGCTGCTTTTCACTGCGCGGCTTTAGTCGCTCCGATATCTCCGACTCCTCGTCTTCGCCTCCGTCCTGGATTCACCCGAAGGGGACAATGGAGCTTCGCCGCAGGGACGAAGATTCCCTTTATGAATAAGAATAATAGGATTTATATTCGCCACCCTCCCCCCTCTCTCCTTATAGTTTTGAAATGTCTGCCAGTTATTCGCAAATATACGATCGTACCCCCCTCCCCCCCTTCCACCCCTCCCCCACTCCTTTCGTGTAATATCGCTCGCGGTTGTCCGGAGTTACGTGATAAAAATTATTCGGTGCGGAGGCGACGCGTTATTATTATTACGTCTCGTTCCCTCCCTCCCCCCACCCACTCCCCCCCCCCCCCCCCTCCCCGAGATCACGACTCGCCCCAACTCGGAACTCGGGGAATAGCGCGGCCAGGTTTTTGCATAGCCGGACGATAATACGCTTTTTGTCGCGCGTTCCGTAGAAACGCGAGAGATTTTTTTATTTATTTTTCTTTTCGGTTACGCGATTACCGAGCGGCGGGCTTTTCGGGAGATTAACGACGTCGTGTTTGCGCGTATGTCGTAAAGGAATTTGCGAAAGACGCGCGGTCAGCCGGGTTCCATAAATCACGTGCGGGCTGATCCCTCGAAATTTTTCGTGTCGACAAGATTATTCGTCAGTGAAAAAAAAACCTACTTTCGCGTTTTTCTCATCGATTTAAATTTTTTTTTGCAAATATCGGTGCTTTTCGGAATCAGTAGAAAATTTGACATCGAATAGAGTTTTCAGACTTTAGGAAATCGAAAAAAAAAAAAAAAAAAAAAAAAAAAATCGCTAGATTTTTCTGAAAACAATGTTCGCGATTTTTTTTAAATTTTTTAATGGTAAAACGGACGGCGGAAAATATATCTGCAAAATAAGTGATAACCCGGATAAGAGCAGAAACAGGGCGAGGAGGGGAGGAGGGGGAAAGGGAGGGATTCGGAGGCTCCGGGACGGACCGCGAGTGACGCATGAGTCCCGCGCGGTGATTTTTAAATTGAGTTGCGGGGCGCCAGATGCGAGAGGAAAACAGCGCCGAGCACGTACGGCTCTCGCACTGCTCTGCCGCGGAAAATTAGTCTACTCCGGAGTCGACGCTCGCTCTCCGCGACGAAGGGAGAGAGTCGCGAGTGGGGCGCGCGCGAGCCCCGAGGCCTCTGAGCACGTTGAAGCTTCCTCGGGCGGTACATTTAAGTACTTTTCAGGAGAGGGTCTGTAGACCCACAACAAGAGCGTCGAGAAACGAAAAAGAAAAAGAGAGAAAGCGAGGAAGAGGAGAACGCTGGGAGACTTCAAGCGCTGAATTTTAAATAGCCCCGGTAACCCGATATCGCCTCCCGAGCTTGACGTTCCGTCACCGGGAATGCGACGAACGCGACGCAAACACAAAACATGGTAATTCCGGTGTCTCATTTTTTCCTCAAAAAAAAAAAAAAAAAATACCCCGATTCGCGTCGTTGAAAATATCTTCCTCAAAAAAAATCCTCGACTCCGTCGAATCGTCGATATTAGCCACCCCCGAGGTGTTGGCATTCCCCAGGCGGCAAAAACACGCGTGTCGAAGCCACCATCGAGTGTCGCGATACTCGCTTCCTCGCTGGCGTCACACACACACAACCAAACACAAATTCACACGTACACACACTTACGAGGCTCTAAATTACACAGCGTGTGTTGCATTCTCAAAGCCGTTGGAATAGGAGGTGGAGGAGGATCGATATCGGTCACACAGGCCACATTCCGCCTTGTCCCGTAATCGTTTCCAACGAAAAGGAAAAATAAAAAAAATAACTAAAGGGAAACAAAAAAAAGGAAAAATAAAAAATAGGAATAAAGAGGAAAGGAGGGGGGATGGAAGGGGTGAAGAGGGGGAGGGCGAGTTGCATATATAGCGCAGCGCGGGGCTCGAGCTCTCGGGGACGCCAGGGTTGAATGGCCCGACTTCATGGCACCCGTGTACGATCATAACATATTGCAATATGATATTATGCGCAACTCTCGCCGGTATGACAGGGTATTATCCTCACGCAGCGCAAGATTTCCATATTTCAGGCAACCTGGTATTACGCGAAATCAGCTGAGCCGGGCGCAGGAGGGTCAAAGGGTGGGGGAGGGGAGGTCAAGGGGTGAGGGGGATGGGGGTTGCAGATTCCGCCAGCTTCGGAATAGCGATACGGCGCGACACGAGGCTGACCATTCGTTCGGTCCGCGACCCCAGCTACCATTTGAGGTATGGAACCAATTTGTTTGTATCTCAATTTCAACCCCCTCCCCCATTTCTCTGGTTCGCACTGTATCATTATCGCATTATCCGCCTGAAATACGACGAGACAATTTTTTCTCTGATATATCTTTTGTCAAAATAAATAAGAAAAGAAAAAATCTTGTCACTGGAAAATTATGACGAAAAAAAATCGTGGGGCGATTTTTTTTTATTGCTGCTGAGAATTTATTTTATTGTCTCGGCGAATCGACGACTCCCGAGCGGAGAGGGCGCAACGTTTGTCCGGATGAAAGTCGATTGATCATCGAGGATAAATAACGTCGTATATTTCTGCAGAAAAAGAAAAATAAAAATATACATATAAATACATAAATATAAAATCCATATACACCTCATCCCAAGTCTTTTATATACGAGGAAAAATCGACCCTCTCGACTCGACCGGTTTATTATTATTTTTCTCTGCGCCCTGCCCCCTTCCCCCCGCCTCACGGGGGTAGGAAATATGGGGCCAGGGGGCGAGGAAGGAGGGTGGGTTGGGGTTGGGGGGCTGTAGGTCATAGAGCGGGATAGCCCAAAGCTGGCCGAGCGAGATGGCGCTCCCACGGGTGCGATATTCGCATACGAAATGGCGCGTTTACTCGGAGGCCGCGGCGCGCGCGGTCCGCAGCGGCGATAAGACATAAGTCGACCTTCGGTGGCGATTCTGGCGCGCGCGAATCGCCGGACCATTTGCATAATGCAGCCCCTCGTTATGCCCCTATTAACCTCTACGCGCGTCTCTCTATCTCTCGCACTCGCCTGGATCCTCCACCATCTCTCCCTCCCCCCCTCCCCCCAGCCCCTCCCCCCACGCAGCTCGCCTTTCCGCCTGACCGTCCGGTCGGCGTGTTCGAGGGGCTCCTGGCGAACGGCCGGAATATGGAGAGTGTACGGACTCCGAAGGGAGGTTCACACCTCTCCCCCCCCCCCTTCCCCACCCCTCACGAACCAACCCCCACCCGCTAATACAATAATGCTTTATCGTCCGGACGCCGAATGGCCGAAGAATCGCAAAGTGTCGTCGTTTTCGCGCGACGATTCACGTGAATCATCGGAGTTGCGGCAAATTGCGCGTATCCACTTTTTTTTACAACGTTATTTTCGCGGAGACAATTTTTTTCAGGGCACTGAAGTCGTAGAGAAATTGTGGGATTTTTAACATTTTTTTTGTACGTCTGTATCTTCACTGAATTTGTGAATTTCTTAGGATTGCGTTATAGGTCAGGTTAGGTTGGGTTGGATAAAATTTTCTAGGTTAGAACTTTCGACTCTTCGACGCGATCAATTTTTCCGACATTTATGCAATTCCGGAGTTGCGGCAAATCGCGCGTATCCACTTTTTTTTACAACGTTATTTTCGCGGAGACCATTTTTTTTTCAGGGTACTGAAGTCGTAGAGGAATTGTGGGATTTTTAACATTTTTTTTTTACGTCTGCCTTTTTACTGAATTTATGAATTTATTAGGATTGCATTAGGTTAGGTTGGGTTAAATAAAAATGTCCCAGGTTAGAACTTTCGACCCTTCGACGCGATCAATTTTTCCGACATTTATGCAATTCCCGTACAGAGCCCGGCGAGTTTGAAGTGGAGGTCGAAACATTGTTCGCTCCGGGGATGCACTGACCTAGGTGAATATTCACGACGTCCACGTGTCACTACGTGGACGAGAGCCCCACGGCCGGGGAAACGTGGACGTGTGGACGCTCGGCACTCTGCATAGTAAGACCGGATCCGGACACCTGTACCGGCCGCACCTGTATCGTTCATCGCCGGCGAGAGCCTCACCCTCACACTCTCTCCCTCACTCTCTCTCTCGGTCATTCTCGCCCCTCGCCGTCACTTTTACTGCACACTTAATAATAGACACGTATCGTATTTATGACGCTGCGTAGACGTGTATCGCAAGGGCGCCACGGCGTTATTATCGTTTGCCGGGCGGCAAAGTGCTACGCACGTAAATGCATAACGCAGCAAGAGAGAGTGAGAGAGACGGGTAAGTGCCCTGAGAGCCTCGGTAAGGCGAGAACACAGGGCCAGGTCATATTCTAGGGCAATAGCTGCGAGGGGTAATTCGAAAATTACGAGATACATGTATATATACCGTGCCGCTGGTGCAGCAGCACATTTACCTCCGCTCGACTGGTAGGCTGCGATGGCCTTTGAATTCTTGTCATTTTTCCGTCAAAGTGCCGACTACATATTCCAGATTTTATTTTTTTCACTCCTTCCCGCTGCGCTGCACGTGAAACAATTTTTTTTTTTTTTTTTTTTCGTTTTATCTCGTCGGAAATGTTTCGCACGCGGGAGAGAAGAGTCCAGTATCGGTTACGAGAAATTCTGTATTGTTGGTGGAAATAACTCTTTTTTTGCAGTAATCAAGTTATCGGAGTTGCAGGTTATATTTATAACTGACCCTATTTCTAGCAATGAGTATCATCCCTGCGATAGATACAGGTTTTATTTTTTTAGTTTTTTTTTTCTGTGCCCTGCTAATGATTCTGTGGCTTTTTTTAGGTGCTGGTCAGGAACCGTCCAGGGCCTGATCAGGCCATTGCTAGCCCGGCCAGGGCCCCACTTGGTCTGAATTTCACGCCAATGACTTCCTACGAAACTCATCCGTCACGTAAACCATTGTCAATGTTGCGTACGAATTTGCACCCAATGAGATTCCACGATTCGTCGCAGAGGACAATCCCCTCCTTCGGTAACGTATGGATCGTACGCGTCCGGATTAATCGCGTGGATTGCGGAAATTTAAGAAACCCTGACGAAGCAAATGGGGACTCCTGGAAGTGAGAGCTGTAACTCGGCATTTCGGACGTCTCGGCATTTCACTGCGCCTACGTGATTCATTTATCCACTCGCGGCGAACGTGTCTCGTGTGCCATTGGCTCTCTCGGCGGGACTTTCGTTTGGATATATAAGCTCGATGGGGTGGGGAGAGGGGCGGTGGGTTAGGAGTGACCAGGGACTGTTGGTCGATGGAGAAACAAGACCAAAAGCACGGACGTGCGTCTCCGGACTGTTCTTGCCTTTGACCGTGGCTCGCTTCTCGTGTCCTCGGGGTCCAATTAATCGAAACGTAGGATCTCGCTCCCGGCGATTCAACTCGGCCGTTTCTCGTTATCTTCCTTCGGCATTTTTCATCCTTCCCCTCCTCTGCATTATCGTCCGTCCGGAAACGAAAACAGGATCATTGCATGAGACTTGTTTGAATTTCCTCGTTCCTTGTTGATAATCGCGTTTGACTTGTTTTTCGATGCACTTCGTTTCCTTTGGTTGCACTCAAAGTTCCATCCGCTTTCAGCTCCTCCGTTTAGGCTGCTCGTCATCCTCGTTTCTGAAATTCTCGCAAAGTCTGTTTTCATGTTCCAAGAGTCTTGAGTCGTCGTTTCGAAGCTTCGGTATTTTGCTTCGGAATTTTGAGTACATTCCTCTCAGCCGTCGACGAACATTGTAAGCGTAAGATTTTTTTTTTTCCTCGGAGTCCTACGCATCTTGTCTGCTTCCATCCATTTCGTCTCAGAGAGCGAAGATCCAATTTGCGGTCGTCATTTGCGATCCGCTTTGCCGGGTCAAAACGAGGCACAAAACGTTGATCGTCGCCCAGACACAGTCGACGAGCGCAAGTGCAACAATGACGTCGTCGCCGCCGACGCTGCGCGCCCGGTTGAACCGCGTCTGCGAGACTGCTACTAATTACAGAGAATAGACGAAGAGCTTTGGCCTATTAGGGAGGACTGGAGGGCAGCGCCCGAAGTGGGGTGATCTTCGTATGGTAATAGTGCATATTGCAGCAGCAGCGGCGGAGAAGCGGCAGTTGCGAGTGCGGGTAGTAGAAGGGAGAGAGAGAGAGAGAGAGAGAGAGAGTCGACTCTCTCGCTCTCCGCCAGGCACCGGCGTGAATAGAGAGTCTGTTGCAACAGCAGCGGCAGAGTCGAGCCGCGCGCGACGTCCTCGTCTTCCTTCTCCTCTCGGCGCTTCAGTAGCGCCGGCTCACATTAGTGTTCAACGTACCCGAGCATTCACGTGTCAAATTTGCCGAGACCCAGCGGGCTGTGCGTGGATATATAGCACCTACGGGCTCTCTCACGCCGAATCTGTCTTCTAGATTTTTATCTCTCAGAAAACCGCCCAAATCGGGGTCACGAAATTTATTTTTTCAAAGTATCGACTTTTAACCTATACCATAGTTCTCAAGTCGCATATTCTACCCCTGAAAACACTGGTTACGACCCTTTTTTAGTTGATTTTGAAAAAAAAAAATTGTTGGCCGAACAGTTTGTCAGAAATCGTAGATCTGGCCGCCGGGCCGAAAACCCCCCAAATCGGGGTCACGAAATTTATTTTTTCAAAGTATCGACTTTTAACCTATACCATCGTTCTCAAGTCGCATATTCTACCCCTGAAAACACTGGTTACGACCCTTTTTTAGTTGATTTTGAAAAAAAAAAATTTTTGGTCGAACAGTTTGTCAGAAATCGTAGATCTGGCCGCCGGGCCGAAAACCCCCCAAATCGGGGTCACGAAATTTATTTTTTCAAAATATCGACTTATAACCTATACCATCGTTCTCAAGTCGCATATTCTACCCCTGAAAACACTGGTTACAACCCTTTTTTAGTTGATTTCGAAAAAAAAAAATTTTTGGTCGAACAGTTTGTCAGAAATCGTAGATCTGGCCGCCGGGCCGAAAACCGCCCAAATCGGGGTCACGAAATTTATTTTTTCAAAATATCGACTTATAACCTATACCATCGTTCTCAAGTCGCATATTCTACCCCTGAAAACACTGGTTACAACCCTTTTTTAGTGGATTAAAAAAAATACGATATTTGACAGAACTGTCAAAGTTATCAAGGACAAGTGAACTTGGACTCGGTCTGAGAGCCCCAGCCGATCACAGCTCGAATAGTTTGCTAACAATGCTTCCCGTTACTCATAAACTTTTTAAAAGAAAGATAAGATGTGTTATTCTAAAAACAACATAGAACGTCCCATAGTAGACAGAAGGAGATATCTGCATACGCAGATACGTCTGTCGGTTCGTCACGCGCGAGCGAGTCGCGAGTCCCCGGCAAAGAGGTTCGCGCCGCCGAACGGACTCCACGTGGCTCAACGTCGATTGTCGCGCCATCCCTTCGACAAACTACCCTCGACAAAGGAGCTATGTATACACCCTTGAAAAATAAAAAACATAAAAAATAAAATACCGCAGAAGCAGCTCGCCGGGTCGCATTAGCTCCGCACCGCGTCGAGTCAGCGACAAATGCCGAGCCAGTGGCGCGGCCAATGTCACCGAAAGAGGTCCGCGAGTGGTGGAAGTCGGTAGGAAGGGGTTGGTTCACCATCTGCTTGTGTGAGGTCGTCACACAGCGTTCGCCGCAAACCAGCCGTTTCCATTCGAAGCCCCGGGGTCAGATACGGCGAAAAGAACGGAATGGTAACGGAAGATAGCCCCGTGTATTGCTGCTGCGGAACGAGCCAGGATCCGGCTAGGCCAGAACCAGAGAAAGAGGGAGAGAGAGAAAACGTATTCGAATTTGTGAGATCTGCGGATTTCACAGTGGAGGCAAAGAGAGAGAGAGAGAGAGAGAGGAAGGTGAACGAGACGTGGAGAAAGAGAACGACAAGCAAGACCACGAGGCGAGGCGACCGTCCGCGGATACACCGGGCGAAATTTTAGTGATGGAACGGGATGGTTATTACCAGGGAGAAGCGCGGACGAAGCCCCGGAGCCCGGTGGCCGAGCTGCGGCTGGCGGCACGTCGTTATATCCCCCAAACTGACCCGGGTCCGGCTCTGTCGCTGGCTCACTATCCGACCCATCCCCCAAACCACCCCTATCCTCGCTCGTTCGCTCACTCATCCCTCTCCCCCTCTTACCACCCTTCATATTCCTACCTACACGTGGAGCACACGCAGCGCGACTTTGTGCACGTGTCGCACACGAGGCGAGTTCATGCCGAGAGAACCCAGCGAATCACACATGTCGGGTGACGCAAAAAAGAAATAATGTTGTGATGTAAGAGGAACATTCGGAGGCTGCGATGTCGGACGCCCGGGAGGATGTAATACACGATTTTTGCGCCAGGGGTCAGGATAGAGGCTGAGAACGAGAGAATGCGGATTCGGTGGAGCGACGAGTTAGGGGTTTTGTTGGGGTTTGGGTGGGTTTGCGGGTTCTTTATGGGTCGGTTCTACGGTGGACTCTGACAGGACGTGGAAAACTAGCGATTTGCTAGGTTTCGCGTTGTTCGAAGTTCTGTGATTGAAATGACGGATGATAATGAGAAGTCTTAGTGATGCAGAGGACAGTACTCGGTTCTGAATGCAAATGCTAAAGAGGCGGAATGCACGTATTTTTGTTTGATAAAACAAAATTAGAAACAAGGGAAATCAGAGTCTTGGAGTTGTCAGCGTTTGCAAGTTTCATATCACTTCTATTTTAAACCAGCACTCCGGCAAAAAGTTCGGAAAAGTTTCATTTCTTGAGCTTGTGCATTATCTCCGCTGACAAAACGGACCCGGAATAGATTTCTATCCGTGTCGCGAATTTTCGCTATCTCGGTGGCCGGTCGCAATCCCAATGAGGCTATTAAAACCTTCATTTCTCATGTTTCGGTGTCCCACATTTTAACCCGTCCGCGCAATTCGCGTATTCTCGTCCGCGAAATTACTTATGCACATAGCGAACGCCTCGACCACTTGAACAGATGCCCAAAGTGACAGGGCATCATTTTCTCAGGAAGTCTCGTGTATAATAATCCAACTCCTGTTGCGACGCATTTCGATATCCATTTCCAAAACGAGAAAAAAAAATCTAAAAATGCCATCAAATTATCTGAATCCAAATTTGGATCGTCCCAAAACGTCCCAACCCAAATCCCACTGACCCTTCCGGGTCTACTGACCCTCAATAAAAAATAAATCAGACAAAGAAAAATCGCAATCACGTTTCCCAAGAGGCGCGAGGGTCGCGAGGCATGAAGGAAAAAAAAATTCGACGTCGGATCATTAGCGGCGAATGTCATCGCCCGTCAATCACTCGGCTTTCTTCCGGCGCGTCCGTCACGGTGAAAATGCTCAGCCTCGCACAGACAGACAGATATACATACATACAGAGACACACGAAGCGGTCATAGCGAAACAGCGAGCGACGCTGTAGGATGGCAGTGGCCCTCGATAGTGATTGAGGCTTAAGGGAGCAAAGCAGCGCTGGCAGAGCAGACGAGCCGTGATGTACTGTGTGTGGCAGCGGCGGCAGGGGCGGCAGACTGCCGGGCGGCCACTGATACTAAATTATTAAAGCTTCTCGGCTGCTCGAACGATACACACAGACACGTATATATAGACATAAAGATATATATACGTGTATATACAGCATTGTAGACTTGACTATGGTGGCAGTGGTGGTGGCTGCGTCGTTGAGGGCGGTCGGAAGCTCGCGAAGACCCGGAACCGCACATTTGACTTTTCCAGCTCTTTTGTCCTTGGGCGCAGGGTAAATCCACGGTATTCACCCGAGTCCTCATGATTTATCTACGTCGCTCCTACGTCGCCGCTCTTCAAGATGTAACAGAGAGCTCGATCTCTCTCAATTCTCCTCTCTGTTCGACGTGGGTTAAATATTTTATTTTTTTCTTCCTTCTTCACCGACAGACGCGAGGCGGGGATGACGTTCTCCCTCAGTTGGAACATATTCGCGAGGTCGGAGAAATTTTGGGGAATTATCGATCTTACACGAAATTTTCCGGATTCCAGTTATTTTCGTAACGACGTCGAAACGATTTCGCTCATGTCGTTTCAACGCATCTTGAATATTGAATTTTGCTCCTTCGTCTTTGGTTCGACGCGATATTCAAGCGGTTGGGATAAATATGCAACGTTTCTACCATAAAGACGCGGACGTCGATGGACCAGACTCGTGAGTCTGGGGCAAAATGTCAGACATCAAAGTTTCAAGGATCTGGGATGTTTAACATTTCTCAGGATTCATCTGACTATCAATCTCGTTAATTAGTGATCATACATTTAATTACTGAATAATGAATGTACCATGAAGACATGTGGAAGGACCGAAAGATAAAATAAATCTTCAAACGGATAATCGAGTCGACGTTGATGACCGAATATAATCGATAAGTAAATACAAAAAAAAACAGAAGCAATATGCGAGTCCTGGAACCTCAATATTTTTTTTTTCCAGTTTTGCATAACGCGCATAAAATTGGAAGCGATATACAAGGTATAAAGTGCAAGGTGAGGGTGGGTCACAGTGAGTGGGGAGGGAGGAGAGGGGATAAGTAAGCCGGTCCATCGATAGCAATTCACTCCGACTCGATCTCGTCCTTTATCTCCGCGTTCGGTTTTTCCAATTCGTAACTCACCGCAACCAGACGTCGGTGTGTCAAATTATCGATTTTATCGTGAGAGATCTCGGCGCTCGCGGGAAGATTTCTCGCGGGCTATAACCGAATTTTCTCTCAATCAGTTCTTTCAATCGGTCGGCTTTGCACCGGTCCGGATTACACCTGTGATACATGCGAGCCGAACGGAAATAGAAAAATATGAGGTTCATCGACGTGGGTCGCAGGAAGGGGGGGGGGGGGGGTCTCGCGGGGGGCGATTCGATATTTGTAATTCCCCGAGGTACAGCCGAACTGATTGCGAGTGGGGCCTAAAAATTCTGCTTTCAGGCCCGGCGCAATGAGAGTGCATTTTCGCTGCAACCGGAAACCAATTAAGCGCCATCCCAGTGGATATGCTATTTGCGGAATAGTTACCGCCGTGTCCGTGTTGTGTGATGCCTGCGTAATTTATTTTACTTTCCGAATCGTAACTATCGGTAAATATCTTCCACCGCCGGACGCGCGCCATTTTTGTCTGATAAATTATAAAACAGCGACATTGCCGAAGGGTCGTCTCGTCGTTGCACTGAAAGTCGGCACGTGGACCCGAATCGAGAGGGTGAAATCGTCTCGACTTGGCGCCGATAACGAAATCCTCGAAACGTCTAGACGATTTTTTAATTTTTCCTTTCAGCTCGAGCCGTCACGACGGATGTGGGTCAAAACCAGTCTTTGCCTTTGCCGGTCGTTGATTAGCCCGGGGAGGAGGGGAGTGAACCCATTAACCCGATGAATGGTAATTTCAGGGGTGATTTTTTCTCTTTCAAGCACACACCTGAGCATTAACCTCTCGCGGGGTGTAAAAGATTCACCAGGGTTTGAAATATGTAAAACAATTGACCGTACCCAACCCCAGCCGGGCCATCATCATCAACATTACGGTACCCCCGGGAACGATCCACTTGGCCCCGAAATGTTTGCAATTATAGTTAAAACCGAAGCGAGAGCGTAGTTAAGAACACACGTGGATGTGTCTGACTGATGTTGAACACGTGGCTCTGACGACGGTGTTAATGCAGTTTTTTTCTGTTAACAAGCATCAGATGATGTATTCATGACACGTGATTCATTTGAAACATGTTTCCAGTGGTCCAATAGCGTCTGTTCTCATTCAAACCTGTTCGAACCATTTCAAACATGTCCCCAACAGTTCAGTATCCATTACAACCGTTTCCCCTCAAACTCCGTACAATAACAGTTAAAACGATCCGTGGTGGATGTGCGGCCTTGATGTCAGAGTCGGACGAAGTGAGCTCGTCTATGGGCCGGATGCGACGTTACAGAACCGCGCCGGGCGTTACCGAGTATATTTCCCGTGTGCCCACGGGGGCCAGTTGGGCAGGTTGGTTGGCAGGCGGTGCCAGTGTCGGATTACATATCTTCTAGGGTAGCGCCGGCTGATAGTCTCTCTGTTCTGAATTGTAGTCCGGTCTGCGCGAGACAACTACAGTCACTCCACCGTCGTCTCTATAGAACACGGCGCACGTCGGTCTATCCAACAGTGTGTGTATATAGCATTATACTCGGCTGCCATTCGTCTAGTATTCCCCGGCAAATACTGCACGTACACGGTTTACGTACGTCGGTGTACAGTATCACCTGGAACGTCGAGGCAGCTTGGCACGCCATGCGTTATGTTAAGAAGTGCAGTTAATTACGAAGATAATTTCCAGTCGTGTGAGTGTCCGGGTTTGCGGGTGTTTGTGTTTGCGTGCAGCTTATAACGAGACCAACCCCCCCCCCCCCCCCACCACCCCTTATTCAGCCCCTGCTGCCATCGCCGGCCCCCACTGAACCCCGTTCCGACCAGAGCCAACCAAGGGCCATGCAAACCAATTCAACGCTGTGGGTGTAATACTACCCCGTTCGTACCCATTGTACACGTTCCGTTCTACACTATCGCAATAGTCACACGCTACCCCCGCGGGTTCTGCAGCCCTGAGGCCGGGCCGACGGTCTCACCCTCCTCCCTCTCTTGCTCTCTCCAACCCCTCTGGCTATCCGCGTTCTTATCTCGGAGATTAGAGAATAAAATCTTCCGATCGCCCTGGGAGCGTTGATGTCTACTTGCGGTGGTGGAAGTGGTGGTTTTGCGTGTAGGTGTGTTCGGTTCTCGTGTTACAAGATGCCCAGAGAGACGTGGGCTCGATTTTGCGGCATGCACTGCGCGTTCAGTCTGGGAGATCAATCGATGATCGTCTAGACTTTCCACGAGAGGATTTGCCCACCCCCTCCTTCCCCAAAGGTTCAACGGGCCGTCCAGGCGAATTCGAATCAAGGGGATGGGTTACACGCGAATTCGGGAATGGGAGTTTCGGGGCGCTTCTTAAAATTTCATGCTCAGTTCGCGTTAAACGATTACGAGGGACCATCTGTAGGAGGCACCTGGCCAGGTCTGGCTGGCTGCGGCTGGCTTGGAAGCAACGTTCTCTCGTTGTTGTGTGTACCGTGTGGCGGCCCTTTGACTTTTACGATTTCCACGAAATTCCACGAGCATCACGACGCGCGCGCGCGCGCGCGGAAACTCGTGTTCTCGTCTGGCGGCTTCTCCATCGGGTATAGCCGAAGTTGCCTCGCGAGAGAACGACCGCCGCGTCGCTTCGTGCAGCGACCGGGGGGAGCCATCGTCGTGCATTACAGTTCGTGCCAGTTCGGGGGAAGATACACCCGGGATAATTGCGCGCCGTGGGATGGCCTAGGAGGAAAACCGGGTCCCCGACGCATCGGTCATGCGGAGCAACGTTGCCGGGTTCGTTGGTCGGTTGGTTCGCTGGGACAACCAAAGTTGGAACCTGTCTTTTTACCTACCTCTGTCCAACCTGTTTCATCCCATTGATCACCACACATCAGCCGCACATTTTTGCTAACCATGGAGACCCCTAAAGAAACGTCTACAATGCCAGCTATGTCTTCGTACCACATTTTTGTCCAACACCACGTCCACCTTCAACGTACCACAAACCTCAAGACCCAGTGAACCAGCGAACCCCTAAATCAGGACCTCAACAAAACAACCGTATCCTCAGAATGACACCAACAACAGTGTCCACCATGCAAAACATCCACAACCCCAGATGTCTTTGCTCCAACCGTTGTTCCTCCCCAACCCAACACCCCTCTTACAACCAAACCAGGCATCCCCCTACAGTCGATCACTCTGTATGGCAACAAGACGGACAAGGCGAAACTTTGTTTGCCCTGGGAAGACTACCCTCTGCGACCAAACACCCAGCAATCATATAGACTCGTCTCCCCGTCAACAGGCTTCGACTTTCTTGTTAGCCGGCTATATACCCTCGTCCACCTAGGCCCATACCGACCGTCCACCCAGTGTGTCGCGCTCCACGCGCGTCCGGCAACGTCCGGGCGGTTGACGCAACGCCTACAACGTCCAACAACGTCGTCGCTCGTCGTACGCGGGGCGCCTCGGGGCGAGTGCCGCTCGCACGGGTCTTCGCCGTGGTATTGATTACACATGCAGATAGCATAACGGGCTAACAAGCGATAATTATCGCGTTCAGGCAGCGGGTCAGCGTTGCCTCCGACGATGATTAAATCAACGGCCGCGAGACCGTGTATCGCATCGCGCGCCGAGCCCGTTGAGGGCGCTGAGGGCTGCCACGGAGGGAGGTGGATTGTATGGGGGGTGAAAGGGGGGTTGAACAGCGGCTCCGTAATCCCGGCATGCTCCAAATGCGAAAACCTTATTACTTTGGCCCGTTGGCTGATGCCGCTTGGGTTGCCGGCACCGAGGACGCCGAGGGGCTGTATAATTGAAGAAGACAAATGGACGCGCGCGGTTCGCGAGTGAATATAACCGCGTTACAAACCCCCCCTCGACCGACAGGGGGCCCCCGATGCTTGATGATTTGAACACTCTGATAAATGATACGGCGCGACCGCGCGAATTGTTGTTCGCCGCTTGTATGAGAATTAATTCACGGCCGAAAACTTGCACGGCCGGCACGTGCGCCGGATTGGGACAACCTACCCCCCTCCCCCACTAACCTACACCCCCACTTCTACCTTCCGCCAGCATCGCTCGCGCGTTGGAATTGATTTTGGCTCTCGCTGTGTCCAATTAACCCATAACAGTTAACCACCGATTTTGGGGTCGGGGGCGGGGGGGGGGGGGGGGGGGGGGGGGGAGGGGAGGAAGCTGAAACAACGCGCGCTGATGGCTGAGTTTAAGAGTCCGCGGGAAAACCGTGGCTCGTTCGGCCGCCGCTGAAGCGGAGACGGCTGATCGTATCGCGTCACGAATTTTCAATTTCAATTATGATCAGCCGAACTGCCATGCCTGTGCGCTTATCTGTCGTGCGAGGGAAAATGATTTTGCCGGAGATGCGAGAGTTCGCTCACGGCTTTCAACGTTATTTCCTGGGCTTTTTGTTGTTGTTGCTCTGGGCAGCAATGGCGGAACGGCCGGACGCTCGTTTCGCGCCGATTGGAACACTGAAAGGTGATGAGGGCGGAGGCGAAAAAAAAATCGCCGACTCTTTTGTATAGTTGGGGAATAATTTATACAGATTGTATCGAGATAAGCGACAGATCGATATAATTGACGCGTCAGATTCGATGAATAAAACTGCGTAACAAACAGATGCGGATAATTCTGGCGACGACGTCGCCGCCGCCAACTTTGTCGCTCGCGGCCAGCAAACCGCCAATTTCGATTTATCGAAACTATCCGGATTAACGCCGAAGCGCCGACGCCGTCGCCGACGTCGTCGGGCGCGTGTAACCCCTGAGAGTTGCCCCGATAGTTGGCAACGCCAGCGGGAGATTAATTAATTCGACGCGAGCGGGACAAACGCGGAAACCCCAGGAAGTCCGGGCGCGGGGCCGCCGTTTCGACGTCAGATGAAGTTTCACTTTGGCGCGACGACAATCTCGACTCAATTTTAACCTGTTTGCCGCTATTTTCCAACAAACCCCTCCCCTCTCCCCCTGAGGAAGTCAATTCATTATTTTTCACGTTACGGAAATTCACGAAGGGACAAATTAAATTCCTCGACGAGTCTGAGGACAATTCGTAAATGTTACTCAATTGGACGTCGTGTGAAAAGAAAAAGGAAGAACACTTAAAAAAAAAATTAATTGCTCTCATTGCTATTTGTCATTTGAAAAAAAAATTAAAAAATATAAAAATATATGCAAAGCGACATTCCACCGACGCGGAATTTATCATTTTCTCGAGGCCTCCTCACGCTACACGTTTTTTGACATTATTACGAGAATTCGTTTGAGCGCGGAAAATAAGCGTCCTCGTTGAATTGCATTCTTAGTCGACGGGGGAGGGTCGTCCGACCGTGCGAAGAGAGCTCCGGGGGCCGAGGCATCGCTCCTCGTCTGTATCAACGAGAGGCAGCGGCGTCGACGTAGTGGGAAGTGGTTGGAGAGTAAAATGACGAAACCCCGGGCTCCTTTGATATCTCGACCACTTTTGACTGTATTACGCGATAGTCGAGTTATTTAGCACATAAACAACGAGAGCGCCACGCAATTCGAGAGGCCGTTGTGTATAAAAAGAGAGAGAAGGGGAAGAGGAAGAAGAGACGAACGAACGAGAGCGAGAAGGAAATAAAATTGCTGCAGCAATTTTAATTCGACGGATGCTGCTGTAACGAAGAATCGAGCGGCAAAGGGTTGCAAAGCGGCGCCGGCTGATTGACGCGATACCCTCTATCTCGCTATTCATTCTCGGGCAACCGCACAGTGCAAAACCCCCGTAATTCTCCTACCGTCGAGCCCTCGAAAGCACCGACATTGGCTCTAATTAATTTTACGATTTTTGCTTTATGACCGCTGCGAGTCGCTATGCCACCGTTGTAAACCCGCTCGGAGGGTTTCGATCCAAGCTGAACGAGGTTGTGCGAATTATTCGCGAGACGATAACTCGACTGAATCGTGTGAAAGGATACGAATTTTGATGTAACCTCAAATCTTGCTTGTTGGGATATTTCCTAACCTCAAAAGACTCAAATTTCACCAAAAATCCTGGTGTCCGCAAAATGGCCGACGATCTACAAAATAGCCGCCGACCAAAAGCCATTCTAACCTCAAAAACGCATCTTAAACCTGCAAATCTAATTCCACAACACTACTCGCGCTGGTAACGCGTCACGATCGGTAATTTTCCGAAATCGAAACAAAATGGTAGCTACAAAATGGTAGCCACAACCAAAAGCCATTCTAACCTCAGAAACGCATCTTAAACCTGCAAATTTAATTCCACAACACTAGTAACGTTGGTAAAGCGTCACGATCTGTAATTTTCCGAAATCGAAACGACCCAAGCGTCGTTTACATCTCAGAAAAAAGCTCGCCGTATACTCCCCGAAGCCGTAAACCCGTAATTCCGTACACACCGATGTCTTATTCCCGTCGCAATTTGTCCGGGGGAATGAAGCATTACGCCGACAAATTTTATAGCACCCGCGCGCGTTGGCGTCTGCACGAAGTTCTCATACGCTCGTTACTATCGCCGCCGCGATTATACGGCTTATATATATATACGTCGGCGACGCTCGACGCCGATTTACGGAGAAATCGGCGAGCCCGATCGAAGTCGGCGCTCGCGTTTGTTCGTTCGTTCGTCTCGTTCGCTGCGGCGACACCTATGATTTGCCGACTCGCACGAAGAGCTCTCGGTCTTTCTCGCTCCGCAACACCGAACGTGCGTTTCACGGCGCTTCACGCTAACCTATAACCCCGGAGGGGCAATAATACACCGTAGGGGCCCTAATTTACACACCGCCGAGGCGTCGTGCGTTTTCACGAGGTGGCAGCACCGTCGAGTGCGACGCCGAGGCTCGAGTCTGTTTACGTCCAACCCCTCTATCCCCTAACCCCTTCCCCAGCCCTAACCCATTCCCCAGCCCTAAGACCCCCCCCCCCCCCCCCCCCCTACGGCGGCTCTCTATTCGCTCTGTGTGCAGGAACGCGTCGAGCCGAGTCCACAGCGTCGCCAGCCAATCACCAGCGACTGTGACGGTCGTCCACGGCGAATGTTTTACACGCCCCGCGTCCTTCTCGACGCGTACGTAAAATCGTGCGCGCCGTTTAGGATTCCCCAGCGCCGTTAGGGCGATTTTTGTGCGGTTGCGTGCGGCTCGCGGTTGCATGACGCCCGGATTGCCCCAATGTGCGTGTCGTCGTCGTTCCGTCGAGACTACTGTGTACCTTCCGTGCACCGCACCACCGACTCGCACCGATATACAAACTGCCCCCCCCTACCCCCTAATCCCTCGCCCCTCCCCCCCCCCCCCGCCGTAGGGGTTGACGCGGGGCGCCACTCATGACGATATTACTCGCTGATTTGTGTCCACTTATTCCGGGAACGATGCTATTTCTCGCGCACTCCTTCCCGCCTTTCCCGCGCTTCGATCCTTCGCAGCTCGCACGCTTCGATATCCGCAGGAAAAAAAGAAACGACAATGTCGACCTTGCATCGCTTTATCGTCTCTTCATCTATCGACAAATGTCACGACTATATTTTTTTCCTTTTATTATTATTTATTTACGACTGTTCTGTTTTCTTTTTTTTTGTTTTTTTTTTTTTTTTCAATTTTATTGGGAGAAAAAAAAAAGAATTGTGCTTCAGGATAATTGTTTTGTTGTTATTTTTCGCAAACGCGACTGTTGGTATTTTTATAGCTTATTCTTATTATTTTTTTATTCGTCCGCAAATGCTTTTCGAGCAGTTCCGCCGTTTCCCTTGAACCGGCGCGCGCGTTCCGTTGACCGCGCAAAATCCACATCGAGTTGTTGCTTCGCCAGGCAAATAAAATAAATATGAAATATAGCCGCCTGCGGCTAACAACGCAGAGAGAGAAAGAGAGAGAGCGAAAAAGAGAGAGAGAGCGCCCGAGGCGCGTTCCCGGAATTTCCGTCGAGGCGGCGAAAACGTGTATTATGGACCATTACCCTGCACGCGGCTTCTCGGCGCTCTTTCCGCAACTTCCCACACATTCTTTAGCCACCCGCGCGCGGCGAGCTAAGAAGCTTAGAGATTCAGCACCAACTCGACGTTCTTTTTAAGGGCACCACAATTTTTTTCTTTTTTTTTTCAACTCTACACATACAAAATACATTTTTTAAATGCCATAAAAGCAAAATTCTGTGCGGAAAAAAACCCCCCTGAATTTTCCCACGTCAAATAAATCAACATCCCAGTGTTAATATACACACGTCCGCTTTCTTTTCGCGAGAAAAATTTTCCGCAGGGGGGAGGAAGGTGAGGGGGAATTGAATTCCCGATCAGCTCGTGTTTTCCGCTCAAACCCGCTTTTCTCGCCGCTGATCCGGCCTTGTACCGAGAAATCTCTCGGCTAAAGAGTGGTTACCCTCTCCCCCTTCTTCGCCCACCACGAGCCGCCCTCTAAACCGCGCCACGCGGGTTTTGTGTGCGCAAAAAATATCCATTCTTCGGCCACCGCGGCGTCGCCCGCTTTTCGTGTGCACCGGTGTGTTCAGTCGGGCATAAGCCGGGCCGGGCGCGCTCGCCGGGCATCATCGTCGTCGTCGTCGTATTCGAGGGCCCCCTCAAGACTTGAAAGACCCCCCACGGCTCGCAACCCTCTTACAACGGAAGTGTTGCTCCAGCTAGAGCCCCTCTCATCGCTCAAATTTACTTCTACCCTCTGTGTATGTATATATGTGCATGTGTGTTTGTGTGTCTCAGTGTTCGTAAGAGGCTCTCGCCGTGTGTACGTATTCGCGAGTAGAGCGCACCACTCATCGCGTAAATCTGCACGTATTACGGCTAAAAAAAATCCCCTCCCCGTCCCCCTCCGCTTATTTTTTTCCCTCGACCGTTACTTCCGGCCGAAGAGTCGCTCGCGAGATTTACTCGACGTTTCGGCGAGAAATAATTGGTCGAGTGGGAGACCCGTACGAAATTGGTCGACAAATTGCAGTTGGTCCGCCTCGAGAGTTGGACAGGCCAAATAACTTTCATTCCTGTAAAAAACTGAGCGAAATCGGGAACTGGCCGAGCTCTGGCGTGGCTACTGCTGGCCAGACCAGGGCCTGGACAGTTCCCGAGTTGGTGTGGAAATTGCGCAGCAGACGTTCCTCTCTCAATCTCATCTCGATACAATTTAGTACACTGAGAAAAATTAATAGTTGTGATTACCAATCGTTGGCAACCGATATTTTGGTAGATCTTACCAATGAATGGTAGCTGCAACTACTGTACCGCGCGTCACAGGACAACCACCTCCGATTTCTCAAGGTCAGAGGAATCATTATATCGGAAAAATAATATATCAGCGAGGGTTGAGGGGGAGGAGGGCGACAGGGGTCGGGGGTCGCCGACTGTATTCCCGTCGAATCGACGCGAGACCCCAATTTGCGTCCGTCGGCGACTGTGTGTACACGGCGAGAGCGGCGAGCGAGAGGAACCGCCGAATTTCTCGTGGGACTCGAGACAGGGCGTATTCCCAATTGGGTATAGGGATAAGCAGGCCGCCACATGCTCGCCGCGGCCGCAGACACAGAGAGCGACGGAGAGACGGATGGAAGGAGCAAGAGAAAAAGAAAGGGGAACGAGAGACGCGAGGATATAGACAGGGCGAACCGCAACGACCCTTTTTCCACCCGAACGACCGCAAAAATAATTGTCTTTCAATCTCGTCTCTCCGAGGGACGCCAGTAGACCGGCGGGACCCGCGCAGCGGTTTGTTCCCGTCGGATGATGACTCACGGCGTAACGAGGAGAGGAGTCCGACGCGCACGGACCGAGAGGAGATAAAGACGGGCCGCGGAGGGGGTGAGAAAAATATAGACAGACAGAGGAGAGAGGGTAGAGGAAAGGGGGTACCTATAATACTTATCGGAGGGGCTTAATCTCGTCGCGACAAAACGCAACATTCGACGTCCCCCCTTCACGCTCTTCGGCTTTGACTGACTCGCACCCCCCCCCCCCCTTTCCCCCCCTCCGCCCCCTTTGACATCCCATCTCGACCACCATTCACACTCGTCGATTATTCTGTGATAAAGTTTGTCGACTGGACAGGAGATTTTTTTTTTATTCTCCCTTTATTTCTCTTTCTATTTTTCTCACCCCTATTTTTTTTCTCTGTCTGTCTCTTTGCCTTATCTAATTGGAATCTGCGTGCGCGCCCTCGATAAAAATGACCCACGACGGAAATTCTACGCCGCGCGTTAATATGCAACGAAATGGTATAGGCAAAACGAGACAGAGACGGACATGTGACTCGTCCTGTGACTCGTTCCGGTCTCTCTCCTTATATTTCTCCTTTTGTCCTCGCGCCTCTCGCGCTCGATATAATCGCTTTGAATCGAAGCATGAATGAAGCCTCAATCAATAGCTGCGAGCGGGGCGGCCGCCTCTCGGCCCCCGTCGGGCTGATTCAATGCACCCCCCTCACCACCCCCTTCATCCCCCCGAGCGCAAATTGCTACACCCCGGCGACTGCGTAACTGCCGCGTGTTGTTGTTGAGCCGCGAGCGGAGCGAACGGGACAGAGCCGAAGGACAGAGACGGCGAGATACGTACACAGAGAGAATTCCGCGTATTATTTATTTCCGTTTCAACGCACAAAGGAACCATTTCCGCTTTGTACGCCCGCGGCCCGGCGTGCGCGCGCGCTAAATGGAAAGTTAAACATTGTCTATTATTTGCGGTCATTCGCGAGAGACGAAGTTTGGACCTCGGGGAGGGGATTCAGGGGAGAGGGAGGGGAGGGGAGGCGGCGAGAGGATCCGTCAATCCGGTCGCTTCGCTGCGGCCAACTTTATTGGTCCGGCAATTTTTTTTTTTTGCCTCTTCGTCGGCTTCGGTTTACGCACCGGTGTCATTTTTTTGACGTCACGCGAACAAGATGTCATGGATTTTTTTTGGGGGGTTGAGGGGTTGATTTATGAGACAAAATGTGATACTCGTGGGTTGACTTTTGTTGGGACGGGTTTTTTCATCCCTTTCTCGTGGGAAAAGTGGGGAATTGTAATTTTGTACATTTTTTTGGTTTTGAATTCGTGACTTTTCTCGGTCATCAGTTTCATCGCTCAACGCAGAGCCGCAGCGATGACACCGGTGCGGGCGGAATCAAGTGGAAAGGCAACGAAGCCCAGCGCAGAGCGGAGATTCAACCGCGTCGAGAGGATAAACTGCGCGGGCAGAGGCCGACGAGAGAAGAGGACGGATCGCAGCGGCAGCGGACGTTGGATTCTCGCTGATGCGGCGGAACGATGAACGAGGAGCAGAGCAGCGGCGGCAGGATTTCCTCCCGTTGGCCAACGGCGCGAGGGACGACTGCTAAATGGTTTTGGTTAGTTGCACGCACGCACGTGTACCGCATTTGCGTACATGGATATATTTATACGTACATATGTACTTACAAAAATACGTACATATTTACATACCCCAACACATAAATATATTTTTGAATATTTTTGTGCATAAATGCACATATACATTCTTTCATATATGTGCAACACTGAGAAAAATTCATAGTTGTGATTACCAATCGTTGGTCAGAGCTACCAATATTTCAGTACTACCAATCAATATTTTGGTACATCTAACCAATGATTGGTAATAGCAACCACTGATTTTTTTCAGTGAAGTATACATACATAAAAACATGCATATATACATGATTAAATATATTCAAATCTATCCATATATGCACAGGCACAGGCAGTACATGTGTAATACATACAACATATAACGAACCATCCTGTCCATACAACTGCAGCGTATGACGAAAAGCTCGGCCCGAGAGGGTTCGAGAGCTTCACAGCCGAGAACGATGTAGCTCTCCGCCGGCTCCGCGCGCTTCGTTAGACACTTACCGGTTCAAACGAATACAATGGCTATTTCGGCAAACTGAATACCATGTAAACACACGAGGGAAACGCTGGGATTGGAGACCCCGCCCCCCGCGCTCGTTTGCGCTTGTGCCATTCTGCCCCCCCCCCCCTAACCCCTTCCCCCCTCGCTGCCCATAGATTCACCCTCGCCCCTCGCCCCACACCAGTGGACATTGGGCCACGAACGCAGCGACGCCGAGAACAACTGGATATGTCGCGTGCCCACCCTCACTACATATTCCTACCCCATATTTATCCCCCCCTCTTGCCCCTCATTTTCCATCCGTGTCCGCAGCTGCAGCCGATGTTGCGCCGATGTCCCTGACTTTCAGGTACACACACCGCAGTTTAATAACTTAATCCCCGGCGCAAATGGGCCGCGAGATCTCGCGGCGTAACGTCGCGTAATAGATACCATTACCAGACGGCAAATGGCGGCCCTAAGTGGCCGCCACCGCCGCCCGGACCAGAGGCGCCACCGGCGCAGCAAGGCGAGCGACCTCCGGCGTCGCGCACACAAAGCGCGAAATGGGCATTATTGTTCCGCGCGCGATGCCGGAGAAATTTCCGATAATTGTCCGAGATTAGCCTGGCTGCAAGTAGACGGAGGAGGGGGAATGGGGAGGGGAAGGGGAGGGGGAGGGGAGGGGGAGGGGGGAGTTGCGGCAAGACTGGCGAACGGTTGTTGACTTGTGCTTGGGAATTTTTTTTTTTTTTTTATTAATTTACTAATTCAGTCTTTCAATGCAATTGACACTTTTGTAGGGATTTTTTTTTTCACCCTCACGTGAAGGGAAAGGGGAAGGAGAGGGGGAGTTACGACAAGACCGGCGAAAATGTTGACGTGTGCTTGGGAATTTTTTTTCTTTTTTATTAATTTACTAATTCAGTCTTTCAATGCAATTGACACTTTTGTAGGGATTTTTTTTCACCCTCACCTGATTTTTTTTTTTTTTTAAAGACCAGCAGACGTCCCAAAAATGCGAAAGGGACTTTGAAGGGCCGGATCCGTACTCGTCCAATCGTCAATTGGAAACTTCCCGACTGCGGACTATTTGCCAGGAATTTTACGCGATCCTCGCGCGTCGCTTCTTGAACTTGGGGAGAGCGATAAAGTTCGACGTCGAGGCTGCTGCTGCAGCAGCGAAAGCGCGGAAATAAGTTTCCGGGCGAGTACTTAGGCTGTAAGACTCCGGGACTTTCGTGGACCTATGGACGTCGTGTGTAGATACATCACGTGTATATAGACCGTCTATATAAATATACTATATACGTATATATGCCGCTATGTACGGGCAATCAACTAACCCGTCGATGTAGCCGGAGGAGCGAAAGCAGCAGCTTCGCGTCTTACGGATCTTACGGATCGTCTCGAGAGTGTCCCAAATGACGCGGCTTCGAAACTCGCGGCGTGTCTCGGGCAGTTTCGGCGAAAGCTCGAGGGGGATATACGCAGTCGAAATAACCCGATATAACGCGGCTGAGAGGCTAAGCCCTCCCCCCTCCATTCCCCCTCAGCCCCCACGTCTGTGGGGCGTAAAAGGTGTACGTTTACGGGACGCGAAACTCGCGGCCGTCGTAGAAGCGAAGATATCCCGAAGTGAAACGTTCCCGGAGATCCTAAAACTCGTCCTGAGGGTCGAACCCAATGGCCTTTTAATTCGGACGCCCGCGGGGGAGAAAAATGTGCCGATAATTCCGGTACTAGTGTGGCAATCATTGCAAAAGTGTTCCATATAAAATAATTCAGGTTTTTACGTACCATACATTTTTTTTATAATTTTTTATTTATTGCAATGAATTTAAAGTAATTTGTTGTAAGAATTTTTTTAATAATTTGAATATTATTTGTTACTGAAAATAATCGAGGAAATCGAAAATGCAAAACGAACGAGTGACAAGTCAATCGAGTTACAAGACTGACAGCCTCAAACCGAAAATCCAAATCGAGCGAACTCGATAAATGATCTAGAATAAGCACCGAGCATCGGCGGATGTCGGCCAATGTTACTTATACCCCAGCGAAAGCTCGCTCGCCTAATTTCGAACGCGGCGACTTCCGGCGAAAAGCCCGCGAAATTCGGGGAAGGGAAATACGATCGAATCGACGAACGCGAGTGTCGCGCCGCGCGAGCGGCTGATAGAAAACTTTTGTCGCGCGGGGGGGGGGGGGGGGGGGGGGGGGTGGAGGTGAGTGGCGCTATATGCGGCTCGGTCGCTCAATGGCCTAGATGCTTTTTCCCGGAATCTCGCGTTATATATCGATACACTCGACGCCGCTTCCGACTCGCCTTTCCCTGCGTCGCCGGTTGTAGTACTTTCCTCCCCCCACTCGTCGTCTCTAGCTGCGAGAAATAATGTTATTTAAGTCGGCGCGCGCGGTCGACGCTATAGAGACGACGTACGTGGACGTTTTATTTTTTACAGAGAAATATAACCGACACATTCGAAACGAAAAATGACTTCATTTACATTTTTACTGCAGGTAAAAAAAAATGTAAGGTTAGGCCATTTTACCCCACATTCTGCCCTCAGAAAAAAAATTTGCAATCAGAACGTGGAATAAATATAGTAGTATACCAGAATGTAGGATAAAACCAGGTGGCCCATTTTACAAAGCCCATATTGCCCCACAAGTCCAACGACACTCAAGCCACGGTTTTGCTTTCGCTGCAAGAGTCTCCGGAGTCGCTCGAGCGTGTTGCCGACTGTTGCTCGGTACTTCGAACGACCCGGCAAGACTCGTCGTCGCGCCAGTCGAACGTCGCGGGCCGAGTTTTACCGCGTAAGCGTGTCAGGTTCGTTCCGGGAATCGTGTAACCGTATTATAATGTCAATCGAGCGCAGTTATACACACACGAGGGGTAAGGGGAGGGGATGGGGGGCACGTGTTGCGATGCATTAATGATTAGGCGGGATTTCTGCGAAGTACTCATTCAAGGTATTCCGAATACCGTCCCCCCCTCCCCTAAATGGGGGGCAGCCCCCCATGTGCGACTGCAGCCTTGCCACGACGACGTCAGGCGTCGTGTGTACGACGTCCTGGAATCGGTGCTACCAAGGGGGGGAGGGGGGATATCGACTTTTGAGGTCCTGACGTGCGCGCGGATTTAGTTGCAGGCAGCAGAGGGAAAAGGGGTAAAAGGGTGGAAAAGGCAAAGGCCAGACAGACACCAAACGCAATGTGGGCGAACAATCCACGTGGGCGAATTGATGAAATCGTCTATCCGGTACTATTTATTTTATTTTTTTTATTCGCATACATCCGGAGCATTTTTTTATACACAAACAATTTTTGTAATTAACGTTTTACGTTACGAAAAATATATGACCCGAGTACGACGAGAGCGCTTACGTATTTGCGTTGGTTGGCTTTATTTTTTTTCCTCTTTTTTATTATTACTAGGAAGCAAATACGCGCGCTTACGCGCGCGACCGGAGGTTAAGCAGCGCTGCAGCGCTTATAATGACAAACTGTCAAATCTCGCGCTGTTAAACAAAAACTGTCGGTCGTCACGGCCCTCGACCAATCGGAGGCCGAGTTATACCGACAACAATGGTCACGTTGGCGCGAATTACGCACTTTTTAGTAGTAGATTATTTTTTTTTCCTTCCACAGTCGCCGAGGGAGAAATATTCTCATTGTCTCGACGTAATAACGGTCCATTCCGCGCAATAATGAAAATCCCCGCAGATGCGATGTTTACGTTGCGCCGAACTGAATAGAAATTACGGACGAGCGGCTCGCGCGGAGCCGGTGAATAGACAAGGGGGCGGAGTGGGGGTACTCCCCCCCCCCCCCCTCCAGCCCCACTGTGGGGATATAATAGCGCGGGAAATGTTACTTCATTATATCAATGCGCATGGGATGCGATTGATTGTTGCCCATCGCGGCGTGCAGCGGACGCCCACAGTTCTCGCGCGGCGCTCCGTGCGTAACCGTAATAGTAGTGGGAACCAGAGTGGGGGGGGGGGAGGCTAGGGGCTAGGGGCTACCGACCGACCAGGACAACGCCGCGTTCTTCGCTCCGGGGAGCGCGAAGAAAACTCGATTTGCCCGCGGTAATGAACGACGAGCTGAACGCGGGACGACCGACCGACCAAGGGTCGAGTGTGTTTCGGTGCTCTGAGCGTCGAACGCGGAGACTAAAATACACTCACGACGAGACTGAACAACGACGGGACAACGAAATTAAATGTCTTTCATTTCGAAAATTGTTCAGCGTTTCCATCGAGCTGGACACATGAAAATTCATTCCATGCTTTATTTTTTCTACTGGCAGAAATAAAATATAGGAGAGAGGGATTAGAATAGCGAGCCTGGTGGCTGTGAAACTAGGTGCACAAGATGGCCGACAGCCCAAGTCACGAAATGGAGGGAAAAATTCCCGGGGAGTCGCCGAGCCTGTCCGATTTAACCCGAATGAAGGCAACGCACAGTGGTCAACGCTCTACCCTCAACCTCCCCTCTCTATCCCTGCCTCAACTGCACCCGAAACCCCATCAATTCCGCACGCGAAACCGAACGGGTCGACGTGTCCATACGGTGATCTCGGCAATTTCCCCGGCAACGATCCCGCAGCTAAAGAGTGTAGCAACGTGAGTGGTGGTACATAAACCAATTTTGGGTCTGCAGCGGACGACCGAGGCAAGCCCAATGCCTCTCAGATGGTCCGCAGCTCTCAGGTTAGTGCACAGGGGGCGCTGCCGCTTCTATATATATATCTCTATACATCTATCTCTCATGGACAATGCTGGCGCAGCAGCTTGAGGAGAGGGGAGGGGAGCTTGGTTGCTCTCGAGCCTCTCGCGGAGACTTGTTAATATTTGTAATCAGCTTTCGCCGCGTCGTCCGGGGACCCCGAGGCGAAAGTGGCCTCGCGAGTGCGGAAACCGCAGCGCCCGGCGGCGGTGCCGTCGCGAACTAACGCGCCGCGCGCGCCACACGAGTTTCTCTGGCCACTGCCACCGCTGGTTCGTCGTTCCTCGGAGCATACGACCGCGAAGGGACGCAGCAGTCGCGATGGCGTGCAAACTTTCGATTCCTCTTCCCTCGCCCCTTCCCCTCTTCCTCTTTCTCTTCCCCCTCCTCCTCGTCGCTCTGCTCCTGCTGCCCGTCCTTCTCCTCCTCCTAATCCGCGCCCCGCGTTCTCATTCCTGTTTCGCCATTATTGCCGGGTTCATACACGTCGTACCGTGAATTGGCATGTATATGTATAGATATATATATATATATGCAGGGCGTCTCGCTCTCTAACTGTTGTATATAACCTAGACGCCTCGTAGTAGCTGCTTTTTTTTTCTTTGGTCTGTTCCTTTTCTCCTCTTTTTGGCACTACCTCTTCATCTATTACCGCCGATCGCGATGATTGATCGCGACGTGTACCAGGAATCGATCGGCGAGAGCGCAGCCAATTTGGAAATGAGAGACGAGCGCCTCCTGAAGGCCGCTGGACGAACCTCGAAGGTGCACTGACAAAAATTAGTAGTTAAACCAATCATTGGTTCGATGTACCAAAAAATTTCAAAAATCGATATACCAAAGAGTTGCAGTTGCTAAAATATTGGTAGCTCTGACCAACGATTGGTAATCACAACTATTAATTTTTTTCAGTGTGCGAGAAAAAATTCGTGTAGCATGAAAAAAATTGACGCAACGCAAACGGATCCAAAATTGCGTTAACCCGTTTGGCAATTTGGCAGAAAAGTGACGTTTGCATAGAGGTGCGAACCGAGGTTCGCGCACGTCGGCGCGTGGTACGGGGACGCCACCGGCGGTGGCGCTGGCGGCGGCGCTGGCGGCCGTCGCCGTGCTCGGCGTTTCTCTTAATCACCGCGCACGCGAGGCGAGTTCGAAGGCTTTTGAAATAACATTCGAGTGGCGGGGCAGAGCGAGAGAGAGGGAAAGAGAAAGGGAGAGAGAGGAAGAAAAAGAGAGAAGAGAGATAGAGAGAAAGAGCCATCGAGTTTAATTACGTCGTCTCGGCAACTTGGAGAGCACGTCTCTTTCCGTCCACTCGTTATGCTGCTCTCTTTCTCTCTTACCTGATTACGTTCGAGTCCCTCTCTGTACACAGCCCGACGGCCCGACACCGCGAAGGCCCTTAATTCCCGATAAAACTTTTTTTTGCCCCCCTTCGCGCAGGCGGAAACACGTATCGAGGGTGCATTTTTCTTTTTGTTTCATTTTTCCTTTATTTTTTTTATTTTTAATTTTTATCCACCCTCAATTTTTCTGTTACTCGTGTGTACAGCTGCCGTTCGCGCGCTGATCAATATTCAACGCTGACGCCGTTCGACTCGATCTTGTTTACGTCTTTGGATTGTTTTCACGAATTGTATTTATTTTTTTTTCCAGTCCACTCGTTTCAGGGCCGACGAGAAAATTTGGGGAAAATTAATTATTGAATTTTGGTGCTGATTCTCGTAGAGCGTTTTTTTATATGAGTTTTGACGCTCCGGGTTTTTGGAATGCAATAATGAAATTTGTGCGCTTCGTCGTGAAAATCGTCGCCTCGGCGTTTTTAACGCCGGCGCAAAAATCGTCGCCTCGCTGTTCCGCTCTGTATAGAGTTCGATGTGAGCGAAGCGCGAAAACCGTGCGACGCGTTATTGAACAAATTTGCCGAATACTTCGATACTTTGTTTTTGGACGATGAAACGCTCGATCGAAAACTTTATTAACGCCGGGCGAGCCAGCCCCGATTGTGTCCGGCGAGTTCCGCATTATCCGAACCTCGGACGACGTTGTTACGCGCTGATTGAAACCAATTTGTCGTCTTTCCTCCGTGTCGCGCCGACGACGAGTATATAACGCGCATTAATTTTTAACAAGATTTCGCGTCGTATACGACGACCCGGAAAATTGCAGCTTTATCGCAAAATAATTTTCCAAAATCACAAAAAAATTCATCATCATTTTCAATATTTGAATCAATTAAATAAAGTCTAATAAAAAAAAAATAAAATCTTACCGCAATAATTCATCGTCACATTCTCACAAAAATAAAACCAAGAAACCCATAAAAAAATATTAAAAAATCAAATTTACTAATAAAAAATAACCAATAATCAATATTGCCAAAAAAATGTTCGACAGTGGCCAAAAAGTGGTCGAGCCAGCGACTGTGTCCCACCGAATTTTGCCGCTCGCGCTTCGGCACTGCGGCGGCGGCGGAGACTCGTGGAAACAGGGAGGAAGAGTCATTTGTACCACGAGGCGCGAGGTCGCGCGGCGGCGGCAGCGGTTGCGTGCGCCCCTCGTGCAAGCCTCGCGCGTCGTTCACACGCTCGCGCCGACCCCTTTCGACCTGCCCGCGATCGGTGGTGGCGAGCGACGAGCGAGCGAACGGTGCAGGTGCCGCGCTCGGTTACCAATGCGAAGGGGTGGTCGACGGGGGTGAGGGGGGAGGGATGGGCGGGGGTTCCTGGTCTAGATAACTTTTATCCCGTTTACGAGCCGATTTTTGATTGAATCCTCGACGGGATTCAAGACGCGGGCGTCGCGCGATGAGCCGCGGCCGACGTTTCACCCCCGGACGATAAAACCCTCGGTCCTACCCCCTCCCACCCCCTCCCCCCCATTCCGCCCCCTCCCCCCGTCCGCCTCCTCAGTCTCCTTGGTGACGCGAATTGTTTGACGATAATCTCCTCGCTGTTCGCCCGCCACGAACACCGTCGCGTCGTTTGGCCGCGTGACCAAATCGACTCCGAAGCAATACGCGCGCCGTTCTCGTCGACTATCTCGCTCTCTCACTTCGCTCGCTCGTCGGCGCGGGTTTTACGACGACCGCGCTGGAAATGTCGTCGAGATTTATTTCCGTTGATTCCGTCGTCGTCGCGGTGCGCGGTCGGAATTATCGTCCGGGGGTCGCGCGAAATAAAGGGGATCAAATTGGTTTCTGCATCACTCGCGCAGGGAAAAGAATCTGGTATTGATTATTATACGGTGTGAAGTGACAGCTGTCAAATTCAATTCAATTCATGTTCGAGTCTATTTTTCAACCACTGATCCTGTATTAAAAAGTTCGAAATATTTTTTTTGTAAAAAACCTCGATTATTATTATCATCATCATCATCGTCGATATTTGACAGTTTGTATCAAATAATTGCAGTAAGTGACAGCTGTCAAATTCAATTCATGTTCGAATCTATTTTTTCAATCACCGATCCTCTATTAAAAAGTTCGAAATATTTTTTTTGCAAATAACCTCGATCATTATCATCATCATCATCATCGTCGATATTTGACAGTTTCTATCAAATAATTGCAGTATAAAAATAATTATTAATTAATTACATCAGTAAAAAACGTAAATCAACCCAAACAAAAAATACTAAGACAATAGACGTCATCACATTTTCCCGCCCCCGATGTTCTCTCCCTTCGCCAATAAAAACTGCGCAGCCGACTCTCATTACTCTCAGCAGTAACAACGCCTACGCGTCTCATCTCCGATTGCGTCTGGAGCTCCTTAATATTTTTCCTCGCTGTATTCTCTGATTTCACAACTCTCTTTCCCTCTCTTTCTCTCCGCGTCTCGCCAATCATGACAATTTACCGTCCGAGCCGCGAGGAAAGCGCAACGTCGCGGGGAGCACGTAGCGCGCGGGTCATCGGATATCGCGCGCCGCTCTTCTACGGTTCAATTTGCAACCCGACGCTTCACTCCGGTTGCGCGCGGCGCTTGCGCGAACCGGGAAAACAACAACAACGCCACAGACATCCGATCGTCTCGCGAAAAATTATCGAGAGGAATTTTTTTTTTTTTTTCCTCGACTTACGCGGCCGGTCGCGAAAAATACTTTTGTCAGGACAATCGGCACGTACAGATTTGTGTCCCGAGGTGAGAGATCAATTCCGAAGAGGCGAAAACTTCAATCGCGAAAATTGTTTTTTCCGCTGGACTTTCTCCGCTTGAGCCTCGCGTCGCGGACGGCGTCACGATCGCCTCGATTCGATTGGAACACTCTTTGCTTTCCTCTTTTTTGTTACCATTTTTTTTCAGTTACTACAAATTATTAAAATTAATATCAATTCTGTTGATAATGCGGATTTTCGAGTCGGAAGAATAGGATAAAAATCAGAGATCACGATGAAAGTACCAAGTCGATTTGGCACGAAATGTCCCATGACGGGATGAATATATTCTATGGGGAAAGACGTTTTATATTCGCGCACGTATTTTTCTCTATGCATATAGTTCGGTTCCCATGTGGAATAAGCAGATGGTATCGTCCGGGATTCGGAATGAGCTTTTCCCGATATAACGCATCGAGAAAGGAATATAATCTCGGTTATGGAGCGCAGCTCTCGGTTATAGGGCCGCACTAAACTACGCTCGCTAAGTCGAAATCCGTTCCAATAATGGAAAATCGTTACGACGTTGGCCGCGGGTTAGTGTGACATTAGATCTGGATCAAGGTCCGCGCGCAGCTGCGAATCCTCCGACGGAGACGCCGAAAATAAATTGGCAAAACGGTTGCAGTGGAAAACGAATATTATTTCCTTTCCATACCATTTTCCGAACTTTGACCTTTGCCAACGTTCTGAAGTCGCGCATTGCGACCGGAATTTTTTTTTTTTTTTTTTTTTTTTTTCAACAATTTTTTTAATCATTTACAAAAATCTAAAAAAATAATCCTGGTCGGGCCCTGGCCGGGCCACCTCGGTCCTGAACAGGGCCTGACCAATTCCTGATTATCACTGGATTCAATGCTAAAAAGGCATCTGATTCAGCCGCGAGCAATTAAATACAAAAATAGTGACCGCCTCTTCATTCATTTATCCCAAAAGTCAGAAGCAATAATTTAATCATCGAAAAAGTCACAAACGCGCTTCGATAATGAACGCCCTGGTCATCCGAATTTATTTCAATGAGCCGATCCGCGATTAGCTTCTCGTGACACGCGATTGTCGCGCAAAATCAGCGCCCACGCTGCGTTTTGACGCGGCAATCGCAATACGTGCATACAGAACGGCTCCACCCTCGGTGCTCCTCTTTTATTCATCCGCGAGCCGAAGCGCGACGGACATTCAGTCGTCCTAATTGGCTCGCGCGCGGTTTAATTATTTAAACAGCCGCGGCTTTTCGGCTCGACCGCCGCGGCGTCATCGATCACGGCACCGCCGCGCGGCGCCCGACGCGATTGATCCCTTTGAGCTTGGCTCGCGCTTTTTTTCCCCAACTCACGCGAAGAGACGAAAATCGGATTAAAATCGCCGGGACTCGCGATTGTCGTTAACGCTGGATTCCGTGAAAAGAACAAAAATGCACGTCTGGCGGCCAAAGTCAGATCAAGGGTAGGTAACATCGCGCGGCTCGTCAGCGCCAAAAAGCCGCAGGAAAAAAAGAAGGAAAACTTATTAAAAAAAAATAAAAGAGAATTTACTCCCTCCATAATAAAAAAAAATACCTTCCTCCTGTCGCAAAAAAACGCCACTCTTTCAATGCCATAAATTCGACACTGTCCCCCAAAAATTGCGACGTAAAAAAAAAATCTAACGTTAACCTCGCCGCGCGTGTTAAAAGTAGGAAAAATGTCAATTTGGCTCTCGCCAAAAGCGGCGGTGTATGACGAAACGACTCTCGCGCGGCGAGCAAAACGCACAGAGAGTGGATGGAGGCAGCGTGGACCAAATGCGGGAGGAGTGGGGAGGGTTGCCCCCTCCCCTCCCAGGCTACGAGACTCGGCGCGGTAGTAGATTGCGGGGACGGAGTCGAGAGGCGAAGGGTAGGAGGAAGAGGAGAGAGGGAGAGGGAGGCGAGAGGTGGACTCGCGCGACGCAGCAGCAGCAGCAGCACCAGCGGCAACTAGCAACGGTGAATGGGCCACCGGTAAATCAATCCCCCGGCAATAGATGTTTGCAGGCAGCAGCGGCAGCCGTCAGCGTATGAAAATTAAAACGGTATATCACGCAAAATCTGGTTAGAGCCGCTCGCTCCGCGAGACGCGTCGCTTTAAGGGAGCATTTCCTGTGTGTTCACCGGGGAAACCGGGGGGGGGGACCTAGCTCGCACACGGCGAGGCAGTGGGGGGGGGGGGGGGGGGGTGGTTTTCCTCCTCGAGGCGCCTGCACCAACCCAATGCCTACCGGCGTTTTACCTGGCGCTACGTGTCTCTCTCTGCTGGTTCGTGTGCGAGGAAAAGCCGTGGCGCACCAACGTTCGGGGGTTGGAGGCAACTGGGGTTGAAGGGGGAGGGGGGGGGGGGGGGAGGAGTGGGAAATGCTCACCGCGCGACAGAGGCGCCGGAGTCTCTGTATAACCGAGGCTTGAGCGCGTCTACCGCGCGGCCTTTATATGTGTTCCGCCCCATCCCCCTTCAACCCCCTTCAACCCCCATCACAAGGGGTGGTTGGTCCCCCTTCTCAACCCCCCCGCGCGTACGGATCGCGTCGCATATTTCATTACCGCGCGACGGCGACCGAGAACGTTTCGCGAGGATGCGCGCGTGCATGTCGCCCGGGAAACTGTGGGGGTGGGAGGGGGGTGGGGGATGGGGGATGAAGGGGGATGAATTTCCCGAGAACCCGAGAGAGAGAGAAAGAGGGAAGAGAAAGAGGGTGAAGCTCGCTCTTTGATACTCTAGAGCGTTGTAATGTACCGGGGGTGGGGGGGAGGGGGTGAAAGGGGGTGAATCGCAGTTTTTCCGGAATTTCATAAATGGGTCGCAAGCGGAAAGCGGTTTTCCCGGTTCCCCTTCCGGTCCGCGCGGGCGTGAGAATGACCTTTGGGGTCGCTCGCGCCGAAGTCCCGGACGAAAACGGTTTTTTTTACCCCCTTTTTCCTTTTTCATTGTTTGGGTAAATTACGTCGTTGAAAATTGGTTTTAATCTCTTTCGACCTGCGCTGGTCGGTGAATTAGATTTTTTCGCGTTAAGAAGAAATTTTTTTTTCATTTGACTCGCTTTAGAACATCGCGAGGGCCAAGAAAGGCCAACCTTCCTTTTGTACCGATGTTAAAAAAAAAAGAACGCGGTTAACCGAATCTCTTTTCGATCCGGAAATTCGAGTGGACGCTCGTTTGGGAAGTTTCATTAAAACTTGGAGCACCCTTCGCGAGATTTTATAATGATTCAACTGCAATGAGGGAAAGAATGGGGCGCCGGTGAAAATGCGGGAGAGGGGTGGAAGGGGGGAGCGTTCGAACAGTAAATTTCGACGAGAGAAAACCATCGGTTGACTAGGCTGCGATTACCAGCGCTAGTCGAGTATAATCGCCGCGGGAATAAAGTTTCGTTGTGGCCCCGAATCCCTCGAATCGTCGGCACTGGGCGCACTCACTTTTTATAAGTGAATACTCGTCAAGTGGACCTCGATAAGTATTCGCTTGTACGAAAGAATAAAAAGTAAACGCAGTCGGCTAACGATTAACGTGGAAGAAGACGTTTTCTTTCGTAATTAAAACCACCCAAATCGGGGTCACGAAATTTATTTTTTCAAAATATCGACTTTTAACCTATACCATCGTTCTCAAGTCGCATATTCTACCCCTGAAAACAATGGTTACGACCCTTTTTTAGTTGATTTTGAAAAAAAAATTTTTTGTCCGAACAGTTTGTCAGAAATCGTAGATCTGGCCGCCGGGCCGAAAACCGCCCAAATCGGGGTCACGAAATTTATTTTTTTCAAAATATCGACTTTTAACCTATACCATCGTTCTCAAGTCGCATATTCTACCCCTGAAAACAATGGTTACGACCCTTTTTTAGTTGATTTTGAAAAAAAACATTTTTTGGTCGAACAATTTGTCAGAAATCGTAGATCTAGCCGGCAATAAAAAAGCCGTTGCTAGCCGGCAAAGGGCGTAATCGTAATTAAAATAAAAGAAAGGCCTACAAAGGGTTGAATTAAAATAAAAAATAAAATAATTAAATCCTTGGAAAAAAATGATAGCACGTCCCCGGTTGATTTCCTCGCCTACGGTCTTCCAACCAGCGTTAAATATCAGCGAAGCGGAGCACGCGTCGCGAAAATTGGTATAGCGCCGCGCGGCTCGAACGCGGTGATTAACGCGGCATGGAGAACACGCGACGGCTGCAACGAAGCGTCGTGCCGTCTCGTCTCGGCCGGGCGCAGAGACGTCGGGGCGACCGAGTAACTCCGGTTCGTCTCTCGGTCTCCTTTATTTAATTGAATAATTAAGGGCCGCGCCGAGCTTCGAGCGTCGCAGCCGCAGGAGAGCGTAGCGCAAGACACAAAGAAGGACCGTGATACGCTGGGTGGTGGGGGAGGTGGGGGGGGAGCGACTCGGACGGCGGGAGAGGAAACGTCGCGTCGTCTCTGTTATATCCAACCGGCGCTTTTCTGCTCGCGCTTAACCCTCGCTGCTATTTCCAACCGTGCGTCGCCCGCCGTGAAAATTCTTCCGCTCCGGACCTGAAACACCAGACGCGGTGCACATCTCTCTCTCTGCCGCTATACGCGCGCCAGACAATTCCTGCTTACTCGCTCGACTCTCCCCGTTCTCGCTAATGCGACGAGGCGACGTTTCGCGAGTGGCTTGTTTACCGTTGTGTCGTCCGCACGCGCCGTGCGAGAAGGTTGTCGAGAATTCGCGCGCCAACTGAATGCGAGTTGGCGTAAAAATTGTCAACTGCGGTTGCTTTGTTTAAAAAACGTAAAAAAAAAAATGTCAAAGTGACCTTAAGGCAACTGACATCAATTGGTTGTAAAGGTGACATTCAGCCGACTGGTGTCAGTTGGCTCTGAGATGTTGACTGGTTTGTTATGATCCAGAAAATCCTCAAGGTGACCTAGAGCCATAAACCAAGGTCAAAAAGACCCAAAAGAATCGCCTCAACTTAACCTTGAATTTCAATTGGTGTTTACGACCATTGTAATTTCGCTGAGTAACTTTTCTTTTTCATCTTTCTTTTTTTCTGTTATTTCGTAAAGTGGCAATAAGGAGAGTCGTTTTCATTTGGCTCAGCTCAGGGAGAGCGCTCGGCGTGAAAAATGTCGCGCGACTAAGCGAGTGGCTCGATCTGTCAGGGACTTTATTAGCGAGTTCATAAACATAACGGGGACGATGGAGGGGAGAGAGGGGCGAGAGGCAAGAGGCTCGAGGAGCCGTGGGACGAGGCCCCTGAAACGCGTAACGAGGGTCTTAACAGACGCATCTGCATAATGAGTGGCAGGTGTCGCCGCTAGCGAGCGCTTCGAGCCAGCACCAACCAGTTGCCCGCGCCGTGTTGCTCGACATTTGACTCTATTTCGTCGGCACTGGGTCATCGAAGTTGCGCGGGAAGCCAACGAATTTCGGCGAAATAATTCATCGCCGCCCAACGTAATTCAGAGTCTCGACTTTATTTCGGTGTCTCGCTCGTCCGAGAGATCCTTAATTTATTCGTGTATCGAATTAAAAATTATTCGCCAAGCTTAACTACCGCGATTTATTTTAATCGACCTCCCCAGAGGGGTCCGTCATTGCCCTCGCGGTGAAATTAAATTCTCCGCGATTTTGCACTCAAAAATACACGCGGACCTCTCGGTCAATGGCTCATTGGCCTCTCCCCGCGTTTTATACACGCGGTAACCGATAGCAGCGGCTCATTTATCGGTTGAACATTCTGCTGCCTACCGGTTAACGCTTATACCTCCAATTTCCGCCTCTCGCAGTCGATATTTCTATTAATATTTCCCAACACTCGCGCGCGCGGTAAGACAATATTAATTAACGGAAATCGAAGCTAAACGGCGGGGCCGGTCCTTGAATATTTTTCGAAAGTGTTTCCGTTAAATAAAAAATACACTTCGACGTACAACCGAGATTTCACGTTTTCCAATCGTTTCCTAAAAAAACATCAGACAGAGAAATCGAATATTCGAGCTGCTGTTCTACGAAATTTTTTCAATTAGCAAATAATTCTCAATAACCGACCTTTCGATCTCAGCCTCCAAACTTTACTAAAAAAAAAATAACCCTCATCCCTAAACTTGACCCAAATTTGGGACAACCATCACCCGAGTCTTCGGTGACTCTGTCGTCCCAAACGCGAACCGCAATCGGGGCTGAACGGTAAAACGAACCCAATCCCACTCCCCCATTGAAATCCGCAACCATTGAAATCCATATCCCTCCCCCATCCCCATCCCCCCCTCAAACCCCCGGTACATCCTCGCGGTTACGAAAATACTGTGGTTGCAGGTACAGCGCGCGTAAACCGCGGTTTCCGCGGAAAATTAATGCACACACGGAGGTTTCGAAGATTCGACGTGGGCGCACCCCCAACGCGATACCAACCCCTGTATATACACCCTGTGAATTCCGGGCTGACGTCTGTGCCGGAAGCGCGTGCGAGGCGCGCGCGTACGTCGCGACTAACGCGGCGGCGGTGGATGGCACACGGGAGGAGAGACGCCCTCACGGCTGTTCGCACGCGTGTATATATAACATCTCGGTAGTTCGACGCGCGCTCCTCGGGAGTTTAGGTGGCGGAATAACGAGCACCTGCGAGACGATAGACAGAGAGAAGGAGAGGGAGAAAGAGAGTGAGTGTGCGTGTGTGAGTGAGTGAGAGGGAAAGGGGTGGGGGGAGGGGGGGGGGGGCAGAATGACAGAGAGAAGAGGGAGAGAAGAGAGAGAGAGTGCGAGCAAATGTGTTTGTGTGAGAGTGAGAGAGAGGAAAATAGGGGTGGAGGGCAGAAAGAGAGAGAGGGAAGAGGGAGAGAAGTGTGTACAACGAGCAGCAGCAGCAGCAGCAGCGAACTGGAGCGGTAGAGCTCGAACGAACCAGGGCGTCGAGGAGCTCCAACTCTGCTGCTGCTGTGGCTCGAGTCGCGATCTCTCGTGCCTCCTACTAACCCCCTACCCCCCTGCCCCCTCCGCCCCTCACGCAGCACTTCTGCTTCTGATGCTGAGTTTGCCCCTTTGCAATACTCCGGTTGAGCAACGCAAACTAGCGGCTCTCACTCCCCCCCCCCTCCCTTCTCCTCCTCGCAAGCCGCGTGTGCTTCTCGCGTACTTATCGCACACAGCGCGCGGGGCCCAATGGCAGATAGGTAATTTTGCCCACCGTACATACGTTGCACATCGCGCCGGTTACACGTACTTCTGCATGGGTTTCGTTCGACGGGGGGAGGGGGAGAGGGGTGGCGCCTTCTGCCGCCACTCGCAGCCTTCAATTCGCAAAGGGAACTTCCATTACCGAGCTCATCCTCTTCATCCTCCTCATTCACTGCAACCTACCCCTTCTGCTGCTTCTACGAGGCCCGTCAACCCCTATTTCGACGCTGCAGTCCTGTCTGCTGTCTGGGAGAACCTCCCCCCTCCCCCCTACCCAGACCCTCACGCCGGTCGAGGACCATACGGATTATCGTCGTATTTTCGAGTTTTGAGTCGTCCTCGACGCTCGCGCCGTGAAGACGCGCGTGGCCGGCTCAGGAGGAACGCGAGGAGAGTCACGCCTGTTGAGTGCAGCTTCGGAAAATTTTGAGGACTATTTTAGGGCTTTTTTTTTCCGCAGAGCCTAGTGGCTCTTTTTTTTTAGCAAAAGAGTTGAAAAAAGTCAGCAACCGGCTGAACGCATAGGTGATGAAAGGTGGAGCTACGCGTTGAGTGGTGGGTAACGCGTGTCCGGGGTGGCGTAGGGTTAGCGCGAGTCGCGGCAGTCACGGCAAGTCATTAACAAGTTAATTACGGGACACGCGACCGAAAACGCTTTGTTGCTAATTATAAAGACTGCGAGGGCGTTGAGGGCAGAGAGGGAGGAATGGAGGGGGCAGGGGGGAGGGCTGATGGAAGGGGTAGCAAGGGCGCTCGTTGCGAGGGCAACACTGCCGGTGTTTAATGCGGCGCGCGCTCGACGTATGAACGCACGTCGAGTTTCTCGCGAGTCCAAGGTCCGAGGGACCTTTGCCCGTGACAAGGGTTGGTCATATGGTCGCATAACGATGCGACTCGAACGTCAGTCGCCTCACACAGCGACCACCACCGATTGGTCCGTCGTACCAGACGAACCGACTCATCAACCCTGGACGACGTAGTTAGGGGGCAGCATTCTGGCCGAGATGACAATTCGATCGAGGAATCATGTTGCATTTCTGGGACTGATTAGCAGCTTCGTCGGACCGCACCGACGCTTCTTCCACTGTTTGGCCGTCCCTTCGCGGCTGAATATGATTCAGCACCCTCCTTGGGTTGTCAGTTACCTTTCGAATGAGCAGAGACTTCACTACCCCAGTTGGACAGCGAAAAGTCGTCACTGCTTCCAATCGTCCAGGAATTAAAAAAAAATTAACACACAGACGTCAGTCACTTCGTCCCCTGGAAACGAAAGGGTCCTAAGGCTACAAAGGGAGGCTTTTCATCAGAGCTGAAAAGAGATCTTCAGTTATGATTACTCCTCTCATAATCCAAAGATGAGTTGTTTTTTCCCTCGGCAAATTTCCACCCCTTCTTGGTCCACGTTTCGCGTTAGGAGGGTGCGGATGAGGGATAGAAAACGCGGTGGGAAGGTCGCAGTGACATCTGTCGCGCTGGTCTTCCTCCGCGGGCCGCGGAATTGCCACTCGCGCCCGCTTCTCGACACCCATTCTCATTATCCTAATTGCAGTCGTATGGGCCGCGACGAATTCTCTCGCCCTTCTCTCTCTCTCGCTCTCCCTCTCCCTGCCCCTCTCCCTCTCATGCACCCGTCCCGCCCGCGCGATATATCAGCAATTCAATTAACGTGCCCGTTTCCCGCAAACTCCCGGTGTGCGTCTGGATTAATCGGGAGTAATTACAGAGCACCCGACGCCGGTTGGCTGTAAAGTGGCGCGGACGGCGGAACAGTTGCCGCCGCGGAACTCCCGCGTCGACGCGTCGAAGAGTTTCCAGGGTTGAAGTTGACACGTGCGCGAGGGTTTATCATCTTGAACCCGGAACTACCGTCTTGAGGGAGATCAGGATGCGGCTTAGGTACTTTCTGGTCCCTGGACCCGGAAGACGGGACCATAGGTGTCAATGATGCTTCCATTTCCGAAGAAGTGGACATACTCACTATACGCTTGCTTGCAGCAAGCAAAGTGCGATCACGCCATCCACGGAAGTTGCGACTCGTTCCCGCGATCCGACATAACGGGAACGAGGTTACCTGGGTTGTGACTTATCGCGCGAGACGATCTTTGGTGGCAACGCTGCTAAATCTTGGAACCCTAAGAGCCATTCATTTGGGTACGTCATCGTGGTTACCCGTGCAAAGGGCATTCTCGGCGAGACTGTGCTGGCATGTTGGCATAGGCCTATAATAGGGTTGGCTTGATGTCTGATAAGGTTTGATCCAGGCTTGGTTCAGACTGAGTTCAGGACTGGTCCAGGCTTGGTTCAGACTGAGTTCAGGACTGGTCCAAGCCTGGTAAAAATTCGGTCCGGGCTTGGATCAGACTTGACTCAGACTAGGATCAAATGAACCTTAAACCTAGACAAAACTTAGACGTGGATCAGACTGAACTTTGACTTGCTTGACTTAGATTCGAATCACACCTGACTCAGACATCGGTCAAGCCTGAGACCCAAAGCCAAAGCCAAATACTCTACTGGCATCATTCACAACCGACCTGCTCTACCGAAACCCCAATGCAATTCATCATGCACGCAAATCCTCCACGCAGAACTTCCACCCTCGACCTGCGCATTGTCCCACCGTGGAACGTACATTCCTGGCTCCTCAAGCTCATCGCCAAGCCTTAGCGTCGTCGAGGCTGCTCCCTCGGGACCCTCGCATCTCCCGTCTCAGTTCTTTCCCGCGGAATTCCCGCGATACCGAGGGAATTCCGTTTATCAGCGACAATTTCGCGTCCAAGTGGTGTGTGCATCGAACGCGCAGGACGACAACGAGACCCGAGTCGGATCCGGAGGGCGGAAGGGGGTGAGCGGAAGCGAACGAGCGAGTCAACCGCAATAGCAGCGATGCACGCACGACCCCCGCTCCCAACCCTTCCACCCTCCTCCACCCCCACAACCCGGCGATCGCTTCTCAGAAACCTTTGTCACCCCTGGGAACCGAGAAATCATGGTAGAGCGTAGCTGCCGGTGCATTCCCCTGGCTGCGCCGGTGGCGCGGGCCGCACGATGCATTTCTCGGTTCCAATTCGTCCGTCGGCGGCTCCTCGGGGCTCCGCTGGCAGCGGCGAACACCACCGGCGGACTCGCCAGGTGATTTATTCACCTACACGTGACAATGAGATGTTGTCTACGGTGGCGGCGGCGGTTGGTATCGTCGAGTCACGGTCGGAGAGAGACGGCGGTGGGCAAACATGCACCGGGGCTACTCTCACACCCTCTCGCCACCCTCTCGCCTCTGTGTGGCACAAGCGGCCTTACACGGAGACTACCCTGGACGAGCGACGACGACGACGACGACGACAAGGACGACGAAGACGAGGACGACAACGAGGAGCACCCAAGACGCCACAGGGCTCCTGAGGCTCCGTCGCCAAGTACAAAGGGTGGCGAGTCGAGGAAGTACCGGGTGCTACCGGCTCGCGCTATCGCACGGCGCGGTTGTTCCTAATGTCGGGCAGGCGAAGGGGGCTATGTGCCACCAACACGCTGCTATGGTTACCGGGCAAAAGCACGTCGCGAGGCCCACGGGGCGAGCCGACGCAGCGAATAACGCCGTCGCGGCCGTTCGCGCGTTCTCCGACCTCCGCGCGTGGCGGACCGGGGCGAAATGGCACGAGGAAATCGAAGGATCCGGGCATTTTAGGTGGGCTTCGATGGTCCAACGGAAAGGTGACTCATAATAGGGTCCGAGCAGGTAATAGGGTCTTCCTATATATTTATATAAATTTCATCAAATGTACATTCGATGAAATGTAGGCCGACGTGCATTTCATTTTCGTGTGGATTTAATAATGACAATAATAATAGTAAGAATAATCACAATGATAATGTGTTGCAGTGTGCCAAAAAGTTGTGTGAAATTTTTGGCAGTAAAATGTTCAACGATTCTTGCCCACCGATCCAACTGACCCCGGTCGCCGAGTCGCGGCGTCTCGCGAGGAGGAGAGCCATTCGCCCCACCGGACGGGGCTCTCTATAATGTATTATTACTACAAGCAGCGGCGGCTCGCGCCACTGTCCTCGCTCTCTTACCTCTATAATAGTGGGTACTATTATGTGTATACAGTGTATTACGTCTACCGTAGGAGGACAAAGGCCGTAGGCTTGTTTATAGGACGACGAACGGCTAAGAAGTCGACGACGACGACGACAACGACGACAACGACGAGAGGTTGGAGAGAGGTCGAGAGGAACGACCACCTTCGGGACTGCCATGATATTCCCCGGCATCCTCCCCCTACGACACAAACACACACGAGACACCGCGAGACACTTTTCGTGAATGTGTGAGTGTCGGGCGACCCCACGACAACCACGAAAACGGAATGCATTGCCTCTCGCGATATAACTCTTTGCCACGGGCTGTATAAGACGATCCTGCGTGTGTGTATATATATAAAACACATGGTTCTACACATCGAAGCGGAATAAAGAATTGCTCATCGGTAGTTGGGACGAACAAGAATACGATGGGGCGGATGCCGCGAGCAAGGAGAACGAGAATCGCTTCGGGGTAAAATGCTCCACGAGAGCGACGACGACTCCAGGATTTTTTTCCACTCGTTTCTCGCTTCTCCTTCGTCTCAATTGGGATTTTTATCCTATCGCTTGATAAGAGAAATTTGTTGTGCTTTTTTTTTATAAAAATAATTGTTGTGTGTAGATTTTTTTTTCAAGCAACTTTGGGTTTTTTGGGAAAAATTATCCTTCAGTTTTGGAAGAAAAATAATACAGATCGACTTGTCAACGTCGGTCCTGGGAAATCTCCGAAAAATGCCGAAGGTCGCGCGGACGACGATAAAGCGTCGGTCGTCTGGCGGTGAGGCGCGGTGGGGGAGTCGGTGACAGGCGGGATAAGCGAGACACGACGAGAGGATGTGCTGCACGCTCTCATCCTCCAACCTGTACATCCGAAGAGCGAAGTCCAAAGTCCCCGAGGTCGATCTCAGTGGCTGCCGGCGCGGCAAAACGATCGATCTGCGTGTGCCCTTATTTTATTTTTCTTTTCTTTAGTTTTGTCTCCTCTCTTCTCACAAAACTCGTGAATTACTTTGCCTCGAACTTTTATTGACAGAGCGGCTGAGCTAATGAATTCCACCAGCTCGCGAAAAAATTCACAATTTTCACAAAAGAACCAAAAGAACCAAAAGCACCAACGACACGAGTCGCGAAAATTCCTCGCGAGATTTTCGCGACTCAGATACAAATGATTCATGCTCCCAAAAATTCGCACCATAAATTCTCTCAAAAAAAAAATAAAAATCCAAAAGGCGAGAATAAATGATAGCATCGCCTTCGTAGGTAGTTTCCTTGCCCCGAAAGATTTCGGGGTACAAGCTGAGACCATCCCCCCCTCCCCCCTACCCCCGGGGGGAGGGGTAATACGTATTGCATACACCGTGCATAAGCGCGTGTGCCAAGAACGTACGTTTCCCCGAGTCCGGGGAATAAGGATTCTCCTTGGCCGCGCGCAGCTGCGTTTGGCTCACAACACGCTACACGATAGTCAGACCGAGGCGAAGATTCCTCCTGCGACTCTTCCCACGACTCCCGGTGTGTGTGTTACCTGAGTAGAGCTACGGGTCGCTGCTCCACGCGCAGTGGTAACAGCGAGCAGCCCGAGTCGCTGGTAGTAGTAGTAGCGGCAGCGTTGGGTACGGCAGTAGTAGTGGCAGTGTTAGGTACGACAGTGGTAGAGGCAGCAGTGGTACGGCAGTAGTCGCGGCTGTACTAGTCTGGCTCTATCGCGACTGCCTGGTCCGCGGCGGCAGAGGCCATCGCCGACTTCCATAAAGTCCGTCTTATCGCTGGGGGTACCAAAGGGGGGTAGGGAGGAGGGGGGAGGAGTCGGCCGAGCTCTCTAGGAAGCTTTCCAGCAAGAGCCAGCCGCCACCCTCGGGCCACCTTCACGACCCGTTTTACACTGGCGCATGGATAGCGAGATTTTGGAATTTCGTCGGAACCGGCAGCGCGTTCCTGGATACAGAACGGCGGCAGACGGCGGCGGCAGCTGCATATACAGGCGTCCGCCGGGAAAACGAAGCGCCAGCCGAGGACCAGGTGGACTCGGGAAGTATATATCTCTCTGCATGAGGAGG